>JAZHRO010000030.1:31550000-32985000 GCA_037157565.1 Thalassia testudinum | reverse complement strand
CAAAATAAAAGGAAATCTACTTTCACTAAGTTGTGTGCAGAACTTGACGTGCCCACTGAAACTTGTTTGAAAACATTAAGACACGTCAACCCTAAAAAGTATTCAAGTAAGGATGAAACACTAAAAGACACTATATCTTAACAAATCCTTGCTTGAAAATCATGTTTTGCTAGAAGCACACACTTTGAAAGTGGAAAATTAAGAGGCACCACCCCAATCAACGCCTCATCACATCACCCTAAGCACAAGCACTATCCTAGCCCTTTAAAACTGAGTAGACGTGCCCTAGGCAGGAGTGAGTTAAGTCTCAAAAGGTGAGGTTTTGTCTTCTAGGCACTTGGCTTTCATTCCCTTGGTAGAATCTGGTGACTAGGCTGCGGGGCAGTGTCAAACGACCGTGGTTGTGGGGTCTATGGAACCGGAGGCGCAAGCCAAAGGAAGAACCTTCCCTGCAATCCCCTCGTAATCAACCTGGCCAGATTAGCCTTGAGAAGGGGAGTCCAGTGCTTACGGACTTAATCATCCTTTGTGAGATTTCTAGGTCTTCTAAGGAATACACCATAAGGACTAGGCTTGTTTGCTTGGTTGAGGACACAACTCTCTCGCATCTGTTCTTCCCACATCCCTCCATTTCTTCCAAACCATGGATTTCAATACCTATCCATCTTACCCAAACTACCCCCAATAGGATTTGTATGCTAACCCAAGTGGGCCATACCCACAGCCTACTTGGGCTAACCAACCACCAAGTTGGGGGTACAACCTTGAATATCCCTCTTGGCCCAACTATGACCAAACCGCACCAACTTCTTATTGGAATACAACCAACATAGCCACCCAAGGGTACGATTCAAATCATGGGGCTCCATATCTCGATTGTCCTCACGATGCCTCATCATTTAGGTCCGACCCGCTCTACTGTGATAGGACCTACACTTTAGGAGAACACCAAGAACCCTACCCATCTCAGGATAATAACCAAGAAAGGTCATCTGAATTCAACAACCTTGCCTACTTGACCTTTGGAGTTCTAGACAAATGGAAATCAGAAAATGATCAGAAATCTAGGCAAGCCCAGGATCATCAACCTCTGATTTGGTCCCCTGATGAAGAATCTGACTGGGAGGAGGACTTAGAACCTCAACTATTCTGGAGTAGGACCAAACAGAGAATGGTTCCTCTTGAAGAACTGGACCTTGAACATGATAGAATAGAGGACCCACCCAAGAACTTAAACACCAATATGGATTCTGATCCACAACCTCAACCATACTCTCTTAACCTAGATTTCAAGGAGGAAATCCAAAGGACACCAAATGACACCATGTCAATTCTTGATAACCTTCAGTTAGAACTACACAGACAGAATCAAGAATTGGTTAAAGGGCAACATGCCATGTTGGAGTTGTTCCAACAATTGGGGGAAGAAGGCCAAAGAAAGCTGTTGCATACAACGCCATTCATGGAATTCATAAAGCGAGGACCTACCATGATCAATTGGACTACACCTAGTATCCTGATTTGGTTCAGTCCACCATTGATACCCCTTAGGAGTTGGATAGCTCAGTGGATAAGGACAGTAAGGATTCCTTGGAACACAATTTGGGGAGCATTGAGAACAAACATCAGGAGGAAACTAAGAAGGTGAGGGGAGAGACCTTGGAATCTGAATCTAATCGGCTCAAGACAAGTAATCCGGTGGGAGTAGCAGCCAACGTCGGAGATGGAGAATGGAGTTACAATTTCAAAGAAATTGATTATGAATCGGTTAGAATCCCCATCACAAATTTGGAGGAGGGCTGAGAGAAAGAATATGATCTAGAGGATGAAATTGACCCTACCTCTAATGCAACCCCAAACAGTGAATCTGATACAAAGGAGGTTGAAGAAAATATTCTTGAGATCAAGGGCTTGGAGGGAATGAGCAATGAAACCATAGTTGCGGAAGAGATGGATTCGTCTTTGAAGAGAAGACTCATGCTTGGTTGTAGGGCTCAGTATGAAACTTTGGACTTTGTTACTTGCCCTACCAGAATAAAGATCCTGCAACCCGAATGCACTAGAACTGATACACTTTCGATGGATTACAATTTTATGGGGACACAAGCTGAATATAAGACCTACATCTTTAGTGTTTGGCATGTCATATTTGGGGTGCGTTCGTCCACAGCAACTTGTTTGCATGCCCACAAACTAAGAGAGGATCTGACACGGGCATGCATGATATATCTGTTACAGAATTCCCGCCCCTTAGGAACGGGACTCCACCACAACCTTATTCGCATCTGTGGACTTCTGATTTTGGGTCTGGTTAATTTTGAACATATCTTCTTGACCCAAGCCATTCCTGTTTGTGCACCGCCCAGCTGGAGCCGTTAAACTCAGCGCTTCCTGGGAGGCAACCCAGCAGATTCAGACTGATCTGGTAGTTTACGTCACTCAGGTACTATCTTTTTGAACCCTTCTGCATCCATGCATCTGCCAATGAGGACATTGTCCAACTTAAGCATGGGGGGGATGGTAAATTGCATAATCCTGAGCTTAATTAATCAGTCTGAATGAATAAATTAATTGATTAAAAAAAAAAATTGAATTTAGGAAGAAAAACTTAGGCATTAGAAACTTGTCAATAGTGGGAAATAATACAAAAAGAACTTAAACGCTTAGAATTTTCAGGCCTTCAGGCTTAATCAGCCCTAGTGTCCATTAAAATATGGATTTAGCAGCGAATCCTTGCAACTTTAAGCTATTCTAATCCACCTAATAAATAAGGTAATAAGTATATGACCTATCAACTCACCCTCTAACTCAGGAAAACTTTGAGTCTAAGCATCTACACACATTTTTGCACAGACTCACTTCTTGGAGATTTTGACAGAAATTGGGTAGCTAATGAACTCTCTAGGGTGGTATGGCTGTCAAGTTGTCGTGGGTAAGAGCCCCTTGGCAGGTTGTCCAGAACCTAGCCACAGGCCATTTCTTTTTCGCTGCCTCTAGGTACATTTGAGATTAGGGAAGCCACCTACGAAGAAAAAAAAAAAAAAGAGAAGAAAAGAAAATAAACCACACTTCACCACACAAGTATGGCTGGCAAGTGATCGTAGGTAACAGCCCATTGGTCGGTTGTCCAGAGCCCAGCTCAATAATTGCACAAAAAAGACCAAAACACCTAAGGACGAAGTGGGGAAGTAGTACAAGCCGGGGAGATATACATTGGAAAATCCTTGTGTTGACCCCAAGTAAAATGAACGTAGGGAGAAAGCTACCAGTCGAACAAATACACCTTCAGGCAAAAAAATTATTTTCTTTTCCGGACACCTAGAGGCGTAGAAACTCGAAGTCTGTCTCAATTACCGTTAAGTGAGTCTATCACAACATTCACACCAAGATGCTTAGCACTTAGGGTTTTGACCGAGTTTTGGGTGGGTTGGGTAGCCATAAAAAGTTACCAACCCACACTGAATTCCGAAAATTCTAAAAAGACATATATAGATATATACGTATACATATGTATAGTTATATATACAAAGCAAGGATTCGAGCAATTCGTATTTTGGAAGACACCCGGGCGCTGCTTAGTCTTTGTAGATTAAGATCTTCGTATATTTCCTCTTATTGACGAGTAACGAAGTGCCGAAGCAATTACTTCTTGAATTCTCCAAAGAAATAAAGGCTAGAATAAACCTTGCTAGGGACTATCAAGGAGTAAGCATGGGGGTATGATAACACCACGCAAGGGGGTAGTAATTAGGTTGAATATGGCCCATCTTTAGAATAAAAGGCACAACATAAAGTAGAATAGGAGCGTTGCATGCATCAAGTACCAAGATTGCTTATAAACCGTATTAATGGCCATTTGTGTAAAGTATTTGTCAAAGCAGGCCTCAGATGAGCAATCGGACCGCACGGATGGATTCAGGACGACGAACGGAGTCCAACGGACTCCGTTTCAGCCAAATCCGACATCCAGAGCTCCCACAATGGGCCCAAGAAATCATGACCGTTGATCTGGAGATCAACGGCCCAGAACGCGCCACGTCGCCCCGCCCCCGCCGCTCTCTCGCCCTCAAGCCAGCCAAGAACGAATCTCAGCCGTTGATCTTCGATCGAACGGCCGAAATCCGCGCACTCGCCCGCGGTCGCCGCGACAAAGGGCGGGCGTGGCGCAACGGTTAGCGCACACGGCCGCGTCGCAGCGACGCGCGTTCGAATCGCGCGGAGCGGAAATCAAGCGCAAGCGAAGGGCGCGACAAAATTGAGCCGCCCGATCAGCAGCGGGCGGTCAGGATTGCGCCACGCGGCGCGACGACAGTGCCCGAGCGGCCACGCGCGTGCGCACGTGCGCCCGAAGGGCGATCTCAGCACGGGCGCGGGAGGATCTCAGCCGTCCGATCTTCGATCGGACGGCTCTCGTTCATCATCCACGGATCACGCTTGGAGAGAGAGAGGGGGCGGGCGGCTGACCGGCGGCAGAAGGCCTTCACCGACGTATCTGGAAGCGGTTTTAGCGACGTTCTGGATGTCGCTAAAGCACATTCTTCTTCTAGGAGGCCCTTAACTCTATTTAAACCCCCTTCTACCACCATTCAAGGCATCCTCTCCCACTTGCAACTACTCCACTCCTCTCCTAGCTAGTCTTAGGAACTCTTGTAATCGCCGGAGACGACGAGCCGCCGACGGAGCCTCCTCCACCGCCGTGGCTGCCTCGTCGCTCTCCACTCTCTCTCTACCTCTCTCTCTCTCCCTTTTAAGCTTTCATTTACTTTTGTTGAAGCATGTATTTAATGTTGTAAACCATGAACTATGAATGCATGTTTAATGGAATTATTTTCCATTTAGTTGCCATTTTAATTTCTGTTTAAAGTGCATGATCAAAACCAAGGGCTTTCTAACCCTAAACTCTCTCTATCTCTCGCTTTTCAAAACCTTCTCTTTCACAAGCAAAACTCCACCTTTTTCGTGACAACAAGTGGTAAACAAAATCCGATTTCCACGCCTCCCTGAGATCGACACTCGGACTCACCTCCGTTTACTTCTTTTAAAACCGACATATCAAGTGCAACTATAACGACACCTCTTAACACACACGCACGAAGGCACGTCATTGGGTAAACTTACTGACCATTCAACAACACTTTACTCTAATCTTACAGATTTGGCTCGCCTTAAAAGAGTACCTGCAATCATGGTAAGAATAGAGAGAAGTGAGGTAAAAGATAAGTAAGGCGGAAAGCTTGGAAAATCAAAGAGCATTGCCTCCCCAGCAATGGCGCTAAAATGATTAATGAAATTTCGTACGCTAAAAGATTTGGTTAGAAAACCATTCGTTGTAGTTGTGTAAAAATTCATTAATCAAATAAAATTTATAACCGAAACTCTGATGAGTCTCGGGTCTAACACGGGGAGGCGAACGTTTGATCAAAAATTGCATTTGGAATTATTTTTCACAAAGTAGATTAGCTGGTTGAAATTAATCTGTGTAAGCTATTCTACTTAAATAATAAATAATATAAAAGAGAGAATAATACAAAGAAAAAGTGAGAGAGTGAACCAATATTTCATAGCTGTATGTTCATTACAACTAATTTCTACAATTAGAAACCTGGAAATTTACACTAGAAAGAGGTAAAAAGAAATGGATGAGAAAATCCTCCTCGACGGCTGCTTAGAGAACGAGCCGCGTTGACAGGGCACCTGGAAGAAGGTGGTGAGATGCTGTGTAACGAACGCGTGCCCCAGACGTCTTTTAAGATGTCTGGGAGGTGGCCCAGACGTCGGACAAGACGTCTGGGATCACATCCAGACGTCTGACCAGACGTCTGGGATCGTTTCAAGACGTCTGGAAATCCGTTAATTTCGACACGCACGGGTCGTCTGCGTGCCTGAGCGCGCAGACCAGATATTCGCTTATTCGTTATTCCCTGCGGTTGCAGACGCCTGCCGCGTCCTCTCTCTCCTCCTCGCGCGGCCTTAAAAGGCCACGCGCTCCCTCCCGTCGTCTCCACCCCTTCCTCTTCTCCTTCCTATGCGCGAGAGCGAGCGAGCGTGAGGTTGCTGCGGCGGTGACGGCCGCAGTGAGCGCGGAGGGGGTGCTGTGTGCAAGAGCGGAGCTCTACCGTGAGGGCGAGCTCGCTGGGGCTGCTAGGGCCGGCCGACGGAGGGCGCAGGGGGCGCGGAACGGCGCAGGAGGGGTTGCTGCGGTCTGAGCAGCAGGCGCGCGAGGTGCGACGCGGGAGGCGTCGCTAGCGGAGGCCGAGTGGCGCCCTGATTCTAGAAAAATTTCCAGAATCAGACGTCTGGGTTGATAGCCAGATGGCGAGGGCGACGTTTGGAAGACCTTCCAGACGTCTGAAAGGTGAGTTTTCCGTCTTCTTCTTCCTTCCTGTCGACTGACCGTACTGAGGGAGGGAGATGGGTGTGCGCAGGCTCGGTGATTCTCCATCCAACGCGAATCAGACGTCTGGCTGTTGTACCAGACGGCGGGAGCGACCTCCAGACGTCCGGGGTGACCATCGGACGTCTGGGAGCTAGGCCAGACATCCCCGCAGACTTATGGACGTCTGGGAAACCACGCTTAACAGGTAATTCTCTGATCCACTTTTTAAGACGTCTGGAAGAAGTTCCAGATGTCTGATTTTGCACAGTGTTGTCGTTTTTGACCCGTTTAGGGCCCGTTCGGGTTCCGTTTTCCGCGATTCGAGTTGCGTTCTTTTCAGAATTAATTCCTCTACCCGTCTACAGTAGCTATACACTATTTTGAGACACTCCTTGTGTTTGATCCTTGTGATAGGACCTCGTTCAGTTGCAGTCTTGGGAGTCGCGGAGGCACGCGGGATTCCTGATCACGCCCCCATTACTCCCGTTGTACCTGGTAGAGTGGCTTTAAGTTATTAATAAAATCTGTTGAAGTTTGGAACCATAACTAGAACTTAGGACATTGCATGAATCCTAGGAATGAGAAATATATTGAATGATAGCTCCTAGGTGTTGCATGAATCCTAGGGCTGGAAAACTAGATTGTATGATAGATCCTAGGATGTGACATGAATCCTAGGATGGAAAAACTAGTGGAATGTATAATACCGCAGTCTTGGAAAATGGAAAGGAATATAAAGCTTCCTGTAAATTGAATTAACAGCTGCATGTTATGAATAAAGAAATATGATTGAGATCATGGTTTGTAAGAACGTGAAACTGGAAAGTGAAACATAAGATGTTCTGAGATTAAAGAGCTGAAACCCAACGGGGAATTAGGAGTGGAACTCCTGGAAAGAGAAAGGAATGGAACTGAGATGTAGTTTTGTACTGTCTCTTGGGTACGTAGTACCAAGGGAAGTACCTGTACCTGTTTAGTGCAGAGTGGGGCCAGCCACCTCAGGGGCCCGGGGTTAGGACCGGTCGCTCTGTACTGACTTGCTGGCCCTCGTGTACGTAGTACCGAAGAGAGCTACTAGTGTTAGGAGAGCACTAGCTACCCCACGGGCCCCGGGGTTTTGCTAGCCTCCTTCACCGACTTGTTAGGCCCACTGGGGCAAACCAGGGTAGTCAGGCGAGGGTGTGCGGACTGTGGAGGGGCAAGGCCCCGGTTTGGTTACTGTGGAGGGGTTGGACCCCTGTTACTGAGAGGGCTCTGCCCTGGACTGGTTCCGTGCTGTGCTTTGGGCGCACCCGTTAACGGAAACCACTGACCGCGTGCTAGTACGGGTTAGCTACCTGTGCGTTTATCGCGCGTGCCGTAGTCACCGTTACGTCTGTCAGTGACCTTGGGGTGGTTGACTGAGGGTAGGATCACCACGGGGGACTCTCCCGGCCAGGAGAGCACCACGTGCTACTTCTACTTTTTGGAAAATACTGCAATCAAGATCGTTCCCACGAGGAACATTCGAGATCAAGATAAAGATCTGAGGAATAAATGAAATAGTGAGACAATTGAAAGATGTGAATAAAGAAAGTAATGGAACATAACAGCTACTGTACACTCTATTGTTGTCTTTAGTTTTAGTTGCCACTCTACTCAGCGTTTTGCTGACGTGTTACACTCGTTACCTTTTTCAGGACCAGGTGTTGAGCAGCCAGGGTCAGTGGCTGCAGAGGATGCTGGGCCGAGTAGGGTCCAGTAGAGTTACCACTGTCTCTTATACCTCTTTTGTTACGTTATAGTGAGTAGTTCTTGTTTCCGCTGTACTTTCCTTTATCTGCAGTTCAAATTATATTATGAATGCTGTTCTACTGTTGTGGTGGTACATACTGTGGTAGTTTCTTTCCTTACTGCTGTACTTTCTTACTGTTAGTTATATTCATGCTGAATGTGGTTTATTTTACTGCTCTTTTGGTTACTTCCTCGTTGGACGACTAGGTCTTGGGATTAGTTGAGTCGGTCCGGTTCCCGTGTCTCGTAGGGACTCGGGAACCGGGTCATTACATGCTGGATGAGAGAGAATGAGGCTGGAGGACAGAGAATGAAGCAGGGAGATGTCGCTGCGGGATTCACTTCCTGAATGGTGGCGAGAAGACAATCACGGGATGCTCCACAAAGGGTGTAAGAAGATGGAAAATTATTTTACTTTAGTTCTTGTGGAGCATCTCGGGTATGGGACCAACTTGTAGAGCTCTAGTGGGGGTGAGAGAAGAGAGAAAGAGATGAAGAAATGTGTGGTAGGGGTGATCCTTTTATAGTTAAGGATATGTGGGCTAAAAGGTCCTTTCCAAAGCTTATAATTTAATATAGGACCTTTAGTGATGTTTATGAGCATCACTATAAGGTGCACATCGCTGAAGCTCGCGTGGATCGTGAGCCACCCACCATCGATCGCAAGGCCCTTACACTGCCACGTCGACACCCGCTCTACTTCAGCTGTTCGCGCCTTTGATCACGTACACTCGATCTCAGCCATTTGATCGCACGTGATGGGAGCACCATCATAAGCCCTAACTAGACACCTTTTAGTCAGGTATGATTGTTAAAAGCTCCTACATAATCATCTGTCGGTCGTAACTCTGCATTGTTCTGATTTGGAAAGAGAGCGGGAAATCAAGGTTAATTCTATAATTTTAACAGCACATCATGAACACAGATTAACCATGAAGTCACACAGGGGTTAAATGAAGGTCAAATGAGCTCAAAAGTCCAAAATGTGGGTCAACACTGACAGAAACAGAGTTTTACGCTTTCAAGAACTACAACTACACACAAAACCCTAATTTCAAACTTGCTTAAATTAAAGTGGTTCTGGTTAGGATAAAATGCATCTAAACCTCTTAAGATTCATAGAAAAATAATCTAAGAGGTTTGGTAACCTTGATTTGACAATCTGAATCTATTTTGACCTAGAACAGAGTTACAGATGAAATTTTGCCTAATTTGGGCTTCTGTACAAATTACCCAATCAAACGTGGTCAAACTCATATTGAACTTCACCATCAGATTTCTTGGGTCCAAATTAGGTTGGTACTAAAATTTGGGTCCAATCAAAGTCCATCTTGACGTAGTTTGCAATTTAGTCCTTTAAAACCTTGTTTCTTGCATTTAACCTCTTAGGTTTTGAGTTTATTACAAAGGACCCTAACTTCTCATCATTTTCTTCAATTAGGTCCCTACCTCCATTGGCAGTGGGAACACACTTCAAGCTGAGATTCTTGGAGAGATATCTCTCTCAAATCAAGACCAAATCCCTCTAAATTTGGGGGATTAATCTTGAGGGATTTTCCAATCAATCGAATCAGATCAGAGACCTTGATTCGCATCCTGGAGCTCGAACGAGCTAGAAGAAATCAAGGGATCTTTTTCCCTGATTTCATGGCCAAATCAGGTTGTTTTCCATGCTTAGAGTTCGATCCTGAGTTCTATAAAGAACCTTTGTACCATAGCCATCCTCCTTAGCTCAGAAAAGGCCAAGAACCACCTCTTCCTTTCTCCTCCAATCGACGTCACTTCGAGCTCCGACGAGCCTCTTTGCCTCCTTCATCGAGCCGGCCAACTGTCAAATTGACCGGCTCATCTTCTTTGCCTCTTCTTCGAGACCGCGTCTAGCCAAAGACCAGCCGCTTCCGACCTCTCTTGCCTTGTCGCTACCTTGTCATCGTCTTCACCTTCTCTGGCGCCGGCCCATCAAAGTTGGCCACCTTCATACACTCTCTCTCACTCTGAGTCTCTCTTCTTTCCTCTTCTCACCTTCTTGACTCTCTCCAACCCCCTATAATCTAAGATTGATCACTGCACATACCGCACGCATGTCATCTTCCCTAGCGCTGGCGAAGCTCCGGTGAGCTCGCACGGCCACTACACTTCACGAAATCGCCCGCTTCCACATCCAGAAGCATCACCATGGTCCACTGATCACAACCCCTAAATAAATTTGGGGCTTTGATCATGTTTGCACCCCATCAAACATACGCACTCACACATGCCTTCTTCATCCCCAACAGAGCTCCTTCGAGCACCACGCACCTCAAAACCACCACCATCACCTTCACCTCTTCACAGCGAAACTTTTGAGCAACTTTAATTGGGCCTATAGGCCGTATTTTGTATTTCAGGTCTTCGTCGGTTTGCTGCTGCTGCCACAGTCTTCTTCGACCATGGCAGCTCCACTCCGACCATCAATCACCCTACTGCTGCCTTCACCTGACGTGGCTTTACCTTCTGAGGGGAACTACAGCTTCAATCGAAGTAATGCGTAGCTACAGCAATTGAATTGCGATGTCAACCACCAAGCGCAGCTACCTCAATTGAGAAGGAACCTCAAGCGAAGAAAGCTTGTGGGATAGTCCCACATCATGCGTCGACGAAGCTCTTGCAGCGTATATTACACAAACGTGCCATTAGCTGATCGCCTTCGAACGCACAGGGGTGAGTGTTCACGCGAAATTGTTGTTGTTTAAGATATATGTTGTATTATAGGACAAAATCGCTCAAAACATTTAAATTTATAAAACTCAGATTCAGAAAGTAGAGTCCAAGGTCGTTCGTAGGGAGTAAAGATGCAATTTAATTCACTAATCACAAGAAATATATATGCAATTGAAATCAATAATACTCAGAATGATATTTCAATAAAAATGAGAAGAATAGTGTAAAAAGATCGGGTTAAAATGATGATTTGAATCACCAAATTAACCCTCAATGTTAAGCTCACAATCTACTTAAATATTTCAACAGTAAACCACAATCAATAATCCACGTCAGTTAAGTTATTCAAATATTCCAACAGTAATCAACAGAGTACCTCAGGCGACAACCACAAGCTTCAGATGCCTTATCAGAAGGGGCTCAAGGGCCTTACAAGAGCTCAAGCTCCTCTCCTTCAAGCCTCAGACGAGGCACAAAAGTAGCACCAACAGAGGCTCAAGGGCCTCAAATAAAGCCCGTGAGGCTAAGGGTTGAGAGAGGAGAGGGCTCAAATCCTGAGGCAGCAAAATCCACCCCTCTCTCTCTCTCATATTCTCTTTCTTCCTTTCCAAGCTCAAAATGGACCAGACTTGGGTAGCGGGCGTGGACAGGCGTGTGACAAGCACGTGCACAGGGGCGTGAGGGTAGGGACCTGACCCCAGTGAAATGAAGGTGATAAGGCTCCATGACTTTTTGCCTTTATCTACTGCAGATAGCTTCTCACTCTACGATGTGGGACTATCCCACAGCACCTTCTTCGCACAACAGCAGCAGGAGGTTAAGCTTCCAATTGAGGCCGAAGACATAGTTGGCAGCTTCAATTGGCTGCCTGGGAAGGAACCTAGAACTCAGCCGCAACACTTAGGAGTGGTAGCCACGAAGAACTCGCCTAGAGAATTACAGCGGAGGCTGGAGAACATGGTGATGGCAATGGTGCTCTGATGGGTACCTGAAATCACAAATACGGCCTCGCAGCCACATCAAAGAACCTCAGAAGGATCATCGAAGGACGACGAGTGCGTTGGTGGTGGTTGAGTGCTGTGAGGAGGGGTGTGTGTGCGTGGCGAAGTCAGACAAGGTAAACGAAGGTGGTGGTGTTCGGTGGGTAGTTTGGGTGATCAATAGAACCAATTTTGTTGGGGCTTTTGATCGTGAAGTCACGGCAATGCTTTTGGGAGCTGTGGCGAGGCGGTTGATGCAGTGGAGCCGGCGTGCGTGCTCGTCGGAGTGCGGCCGAAGCTGGGGAAGGTGATGGCGAGGCAGTTCTGTGAGTATGCGAATGTGGAGTTTAAGTGTGTGAGTAGGGTCAGGGGAAGGTGAGGAGTCGAAGGGAGGTAGATGCAGATGACGAGAGGGTGGAGGTGACATTGGCTATGATTGGTTGGCGCCGGAGATGAAGGAGGCTCCGGGGAGAGGAATGGCGACGTCAGAAGGGGGAGGGAGCCCCTTGCAGGTATAGCGAGGTGTGGATGATGAAGAGGAAGAACCTGTTGCCTCTAGTACGTGTCAGCAAGCGAAGAGGCAGGAGTTGGGGGGTTGTCGGAGACGAGTCTAGAGCAGGCCGGAGGTAGAGAAAGAAGGGTTATTCTAGGCAAAAACTCACTAAGGAGCGAGGTCTTGCGAGGGGGGACCTTTTAAAGTTCTCAGGGCTTGCTCTAAGCTTGGAAACAAGATCAAAGAGCTCATATTTTTAGGCTCCCTGATCTTGAGGAGTTTGCACGAGTTCCTGGATGTGAATTGGGGTTCAAGACATAGTTCAGACGATTGAGGATTCTCTCAAGATCATTCATTCCAATTTTGGAAGGAATTAATCGAGAAATCAAGGAGAAATCCCAGATTGAAGGTCGGTATGTTTGGGTTCACATTGTTAATGGCGATAGGGACCTTTTTGAAGAAAATGATGAGAAGTTATAGGGCTAAATGTAAAGATTTTGAAAGCTAGGGTTTAGGTGTGAAAAATAGAGTTTAAATGGATTAAAATGTAAATTAAGTCAACATGGACTCTGATTGGACCCAAAGTTTGCTAAAAACTTAATTTGGACCCAAGGAATTTGATGGTGAAGTTAGATTTTAGTTTTGACCAAGTTTGATTGGGCAATTTGCGTAGAAGCCCAAATTAGGGTAGAATTTTGTCTATGACTTTGTTTAAGGTCAAAATAGGTTCAGATGGTCAAACCAAGCATACCAAACCTCAAGGAATATTTTTATATGAAATTTAGAAGGTTTAGATGAATTTTATCCTAACCATAACCTCTGTAATTTATGTAGGTCTGAAATTAGGGTTTTGGGTGTTGAATCAGTTCCCGAAATACGTGAAACCCCGTTTTTGTCTCCATGGACCTACTTATTAGTTTTTAATGCTCATTTGACCTTTACTTTCCCCCTAAAAAACCCCTCAATTATTCTGTGTTCAAGATATGCTGTTGAAATTACAGAATTAACCCTAGTTTCCTATTCTCTTCTCAAAACAGAATGCAGTGGAGTTATAACTCTTAGATGATTATGTAGGAGCATTTATCTTTCAAATTTGACTAAAAGTGGTCAGTTAGAGCCTATGATGGTGTTCCCATCAATGAGGTCCTCATCCCACACACACCACGCGGGTGCCCTTGCCCACGATCATGTCTGCGGGTCTGGGTCGGATCCGATTAACCTGGATACCTGGGTCTGACTTGGTTCTGAGGAAGGAAACTCTGAGAGGGAGGAGGGGGTTTTTGCTACCTTGAGATTCATGCCCCACCTTGTGCTCAAGTCCTAATAGTGTTGAGCCTTTGAGAGTGCCCTTGTGCCTTTACGAGACCCTTGTGTCTTTGTTGCAACTGTGCCTTAGCTCTTGCTGAGGGGTGAAGATAAGGAGTCTAGGCCTTACACTATTGTCTAACTTGGTGCTTGATCGGTTCTGATTCATTTGTTACTATGGACATTTGATTGAGAGTACTGTTGGATTATTTGAGTTAATTAAAGCTTAATTTGTAGGGTTAATTTAGTGATTCAAACCACCATTTAAACCTAATCTTTTTGCATTCTCAATCTTGAGTTTATTGCCATATTATTCTGATTATATTGAGTAGTCTTCTGATTATATTGAGTAGTCTTCTGATTATTCTTGCATATCTTTCTTGATATTGTGATTAGTGGATTAAATTGCCAATTTGCTCCCTACGAACGACCTCGGACTCAATTTCCTGATTTCGAGTTTTATAAATTTAAGTGTTGTAGCGATTTTTGTCCTAGACTACGACACATATTTCTAAAAGATGATTCTCGCGCTACAACATTTTTAAGCCGTTGCTGGGGAAGGTTCTCGCGATCTGTTGAACCAACTAGGAAACCCTGCAATGATCCCTAGATCTCAAGCTAGCTCGAGATTTCAGGGGATCTTGTTTCCCTGAAATCTAGACTCGATCAAGCTCTCTCCCTGATTTAGAGCTCGATCTGCAGCTCTATAAAGGACCCCATTGCCCAAGCCATTCTCCTTAGCTCAGAACAGACCTAAAACTCCCTCTTCTTCTCTTCTACGACCACCTTCATCTTGAGCTCTGACGGCCTTCTCAACCCTCCTCTTCCATGCATCCAACAGCCAAATTAGATGCACCATTGTCTTTGTAAGCTTCTTCCGATGGTCTCCAGCCAAAGCTCAGTCTGATTCAACTTCGTCTTCGCTGTCATTTCCTTCACCGGAATCATCATCTTCCTCGGTGCTGGCAAATTACAGTCGGCACCAATCCTTCGCTCTCTTGATTGGCTAAGTGCCTCAATCTCTTTCTCTCCCTCCCTTCTTCATTTCACCCTACTTAGACCTTAAGATCAACCACAACACCACTCACATCTCCATCATCTTCCTCAACTCTGGCCTGACTCCGTTGAGTCCGCGCTGCCGCTCCACCGCACGAAACTCATCGCCACCACCACCAAAACTTCTGCCATCGCTCCACCTTCAAAAGCCCCAACTTAATTTGGGCTTCCAACCACTCCTCATCCCTGCCGACCGAACCCATAAACATCAGACATCGCCGACTCCGTCCCACCTCCACAGCCCACGAGGCCCCTCTGCATCACCACCAGCACATTCGTCATGGAGCTATTTTAATTGGGCCGTGAGGCTTTGTTCGTGGATTTTAGGTTTTGCTAGAGCTTTGTCATCTCTGTCAGTTCTCCGCCTCCGTTCGCCTTTCTCCGGACTTCATCCAACCTGCGACCACTTACATTCGACACAACTTCACTACCTGAAGGCATTTGCACTAGCAATTGAGCGAGAGGGTAGCATCAGCAGCTCCAATTGCTCAAGACTCCATCTGCTGTGCACGCGAGGAAGAGAACTCAAAGATAGTCCCACCTCGTGTGGGAATGAGTTGCGAATAGCACATAAAAGCCAAATGTGTTGAAGACTGTTTGCCTCGAATGCATGGGGGGTGAGGTCCACCGCGCACACCCCAACACACACGCTCACATGTGCTCGCTTACATGCCCTCACCCACCATGCACACCGATGGGTCTGGGCTGGATCCATTTACCCGGTTATCCAAGTCTGACTTGGTTTTGAGAAAGGAAACATTGAGAGGTAGGTGGGGGGTTTTTGCTACCTCGAGAATCATTTCCCTTCTCTCCTCTATCAACACTTAGACGCTGTGAGGCCCTTGTGCCTGAAAGGCTTCTGCTTGTGCCTTAAGCTTACTACTGTGACCTTGTGCCTTGAGGTTAATGACGTGTCTTTATGCATGTGTGTTAAGAGGTGTCATTATAGTCGCACTTGATACGTCGGTTTTAAAAGAAGTAAACGGAGGTGAGTCCGAGTGTCTGTCTCAGGGAGGCGTGGAAATCGGATTTTTGTTTATCACTTGTTGTCATGGAAAAAGCGGAGTTTTGCTTGAGAAAGATGTGGTTTTTGAAAAGCGAGAGAGAGAGAGTTTAGGGTTAGAAAGCTCTTGGTTTTGATCATGCAACTTGAACAGAAATTAAAATGGCAATTGAACGGAAAATAACTTCATTAAACATGCATTCGTAGTTCATAACTTACAACATTAAATACATGCTTCAACAAAAGTAATGGAAAGCTTAAGAGAGAGAGAGAGAGAAAGAGAGTGGAGAGAGACGAGGCAGCCACGGCGGTGGAGGAGGCTCCGTCGGTGGCTCGTCGTCTTCGGCAATTACAAGAGTGCCTAAAGCTAGCTAAGAGAGGAGTGGAGTAGTTGCAAGGGGGAGTGAATCCTTGAATGGTGGTTGGAGGGGTTTTAAATAGAGTTAAGGGATTCCTAAAAGAAGAAGGGGCTTTAGCGACATCCAGAGAGTCGCTAAAATCGCTTCCAAAAGCATTGGTGTAGCCTTCTCGCCGCCGGTCAGCCGCCCGCCCCGTTCCTTCTCCTCGCACGATTCGTGGCCGCTGAACGAGAGCCGTCCGATCGAAGATCGGACGGCTGAGAGTCTTCCTCGCCCGCGTTGAGATCGTGCCTCGGGCGCGCGTGTGCACACGCGTCTCCGCCCGGCGTGCGCGCGCGCGTGGGCGCTCGTGCGCTGCGGTCGCGCCGCGTGGAGAGATCCTGGCTGCCCGCTGCTGATCGGGCGATCCAATTTCTCCGCGCCCTTCGCCCGCCTTCAAATCCCCCCCCGCGCGGATTGAACGCGCGTCGCGTGGATGCGAGCGTGCGCGCTAACCGTTGCGCCATGCCTGCGCTTTTGTTGCGACGACCGTGGGCGGGCACGTGGATCTCGGCCGTTCGATCAAAGATTAACGGCTGAGATTTGTCCTCGGCTGGCTGAAGGTGTGCGTACGGTGGGGGCGGGGCTGACGTGGCACAATCTGGGCCGTTGATCTCCAGATCAACGGTCAGAACTTCTTGGGCCCATTGTAGGAGCTCCGGATGTCGGATTTGGCCGATCTTGAGTCCGTTGGACTCCGTTCGTCGTTCTGAATCCATCCGTGCGGTCTGATTTCTCATCTGAGGCTTGCTTTGATAAATTCTTACACAAATGGCCATTAATACAATTTATAAGCAATCTTGGTACATGATGCATGCAATGCTCCTATTCTACTTATGTTGTGCCTTTTATTCTAAAGATGGGCCATATTCAACATAATTATTACCCCCTTGTGTGGTGTTATCAGTTAAGGCATCTGAATATATGCCCTGTCGTTTGAGGCATTGAGTCGATTCTGATCTGGGGCTACTGTGGATTTATTTGGCAATTGCGTAGAGATCTGGTTGGAAGTACTGTTCATATATTTGAGTTGATTGTAGAGCTTAACATTAGAGTTAAATTGGTGGTTCAAACCATCATTTTAACCCCATATTTTTTCATTCTGATTCCTGATTATATTTGAGATATTATTCTGCTATACATTGAGCAACTTTTTGATTCAATTGCATTTTATTTCTGATATTGTGATTAGTGGATTAAATTGCGAACGACCTCGAACTCATTTCTTGATTTCGAGTTTTATAAATTTAAGTGTTGTCATGGTTTTTGTCATATACTACAACACGTATTCCTTAAAACGATGATTGTTGTGAACAACATTTTGGCGCCATTGCTGGGGAGCAACGTGCATTTCATTTACTGATTACAATACTGATTTGATACTAACTTGCTTTATCTGATATGTTGTGATTTTGCAAGGTACACAAGAGAAGATTAACCACACATCAGCCACTCCAGGGGCAGGTAACTTCATTTCCGTCATCTTAAGCCCCTCATTTCTGGAAGGAATTAAAATAAAGAATCAATTAGGATCAACTCGCATTATTTCATAGAATTAATAATTTGAGTTGCCTGATTTGGTTTGGTTAGAAATCCCCATCCAGATTTGCACCTATTAGGGACTTAAGGTGACTAGGGCTATTCACCATTTTGATTAAGCTCTAGGTGCCAATTTTGGAAAGAATTGGACATGGAAAACAAAGCCAAATTAGGGTTTCCATTTTAGGAATTCAGGAAAACACACTTGCCTGATTTAAAAGCGAATTGATTTCCTGCATCATGTGTTACCTAAGCCTTGGTTGAATTGACATAATTAAGCAAACCCTAAAAGAAGACTCTAACAAACACTTGAATCACTAAAAATTGGGACTTAATAACCTATTTGCAAACCACTCAGGGTGATTTTGGGTTCTTTACATAACTCATCTTAAACTTTAGGACATGTTAGGTGAAGTTGACTCACCTTGTGGGTTAACCAACCTCCAAATTAGGTCACAAATCACAATCAATTCTAAAAGTTCAAGTGAAATTCAAGGAACATATTCAGAAATAAAATTGGTAGACTTAGGGGTCAAGCTTGCTCATTCCGGTCTATTTGGATTCTCAATCACAAGGAAGGTCGGGTGGAGGAAACCTTGTAACCAATGGGGACGCTTTACCATGTAGGGTCTTTGCGGGACTCTCCCTTCTTGGCTGCCTAAGTAATTCTCAGGTAAGTGACTTTCTTATCAAGAGGTATCATCTACCTTGAACCTCCTTAGTCATCCAAAGATTTTTTGGGTGCCTCAATTGGGTCCATCACACATTCTATCCCTCATCTGGCTCTTTAGTGCATGTCCATGAGGAGGTCCTTAAGTCCACCCTTGAGGCCTCCCTTAACAATCCATTCTCATTGAGGCCAAGCCTTGACGCACTTGTTTGTGCTACCAACCGACTAGATTGACATCTCTTCTAACTCATCTGCTTCTGAGCACAGATCTCCATCATCTGCATCCATGGAGAACTAAGAAGAAGAACCCAATCTCCAGAATTAGCTATAGCGCCTCAATGATCTGTTCCAGGCATTCATGAGTCCACCTTTGCATCCTCAGATGTGAGATCATTACAATCCCACTGCGGTGGCAATCGAACCTAGGGTGCAAATCTCGGTTGGAAGACTTGATACTAAACTCAAGTCGAATCTGATTCATGCTATCCCAAAATTCCACGACTTGAACTCCAAAGATCCCTTCTAGCACATCAAGAGATTGAAACATTTGGCCCAGACCTTCGGGCCACCTGTTCAGAATCGAGACATCCTGCTCATGAACTGGGGTATATGACTTCTTACCAAAACTTGTGCCCACCACTAAGGGGTCTACATGAACTAGGGACATACTTCCTACCATCTCATCTTCCGCCTCCTCCCCCTCTTCCTGATCTGATGCTCCATAATATGGATCATCCTCTACTCACTCTGGCAAGGTCTGAGAAATATCCTTCCCCTTTCCTCCCCCCCCGCATGTAGTAAACATGCCATTTCCCTGGGTCGTATGAAACGTGACTGCTATACGGAATTTCTGCATTAAAAGTTTTGAGTTTGAAAACCTGTTATTGTAGTTGCGTAAAAATCCGCTATCAGATAAAATTTACTGAAACTCTGGTGAGTCCTGGGTCAAACACAGGGAGGCGAACGTTTGATTAAAAATCACGTAGGAGTTATTGTCACAAAAGTAGATTAGTTGGTTGAAATTAATCTACGCTAGCTATTCTACTTAAAGAATAATTAATAGAAGGAGATAGAATAATACAAATAAAGAGAAAATAGGGAGAGAATAAACAAATGTTTCATAACCATAGCAGCACGTTCATTACATTTAATCGCTACAACTAGAAAGCTGAAAATCTATGTTAAAAAGTGGTAAAAAGAGAGGGATGTGAGAAATCCTTCTCGATGGCTACTTGGAAAACGAGCCGTGTTGACGGAGTGCCCAGACAATGGGGATGAGATGCTGGACAAGGGAGAACGAAGCTTGAGGATGGAGGATGGAGCGGGGCGACATCGTGGCAGGATTCTCTTCCCAAACGGTGATGAGAGGACAATTGTAGGATGCTCCACGAAGTAGGTGAGAAGATGGAAAATAATTTTACTTTAGCTCTATTAGAGCATCTCGGGTATGGGACCAGCTCGTAGAGCTTTAGAGGAGGTGAGGAGAAGAGAAGGGATGAAGAAATGTGTGGTAGGGGCGGTCCTTTAATAGTTGAGGATATGGAGGCAAAAAGGTCATCTTAAAGCTTTAACATTAATATCAGGACCTTTAGTGACGTTTCTGACCGCATTGTAGGCACACGATGCTGTAGCCGCACCTCAATGAGGGCCGTCCATCGCACATCTGACGGCTCATATGATCCGCGTGAGCTACTTCCTCTTCAGCTCTTTAAAATGCCTCGAGTAATCTTAGCTGTCCGATTGCATGATTGGACGACTTAAACATTGCAAGCCTACTTCATCTTCATGTGCTGCGCGTGCCCGCGTACGATCGCACACCTGATGGCGCGTCATCGTGGTCGTGCTCATCTAGTGCATGTGATTGCGCCACGTTACCGCTGCTGTTGTTGTTCGACCATCATTGTGTGGTTGAATTTCAATTGCGTGCGCCTTCAGCGGATTAAGACTGCGCGGCGCACCTCAAACACGTGCCCCACGCTCTCGATAGAGCACTCGACCACTGAGCTGTGCCCGCGGTTTGTCGTGCTTTACGCTCTTAGTCGTTGGATCGTGGATCAACGGCTGAGATTGCGTTATGCATATCCTTTAGCGGTTGAGCGGAGGGGCCTTGGCATGTTGGGCGGCTGTGATGGTGCCACATGGTACCATCATGGCCATCCATCTTCTTTGTTTTGTAAGTGGTGCCACGGTTGTTGGATTGAATCGATTTTTGAGCCGTTAGGCTGCGATCATCGATCTGAACCCATCCATACGATTGGATTTGTCATCTGAGGTACGGATTTGTACCACCTTGCCCCTCGACCTCTGATCTTACCCGGACTGCATCTGATGCTATGCAGGTCCGATTGGGGTAATTTCGAAGGCGTTGGACTCCGATCGTCGTCCTGATCAGATCTGTATAGTTGGATCTTCAATCCGAAGCCCTAGAATGATATTTCCCTGCCTGCTGACGACAACAGGGGAAAATTAACATATAATTTTTACAATCTAACCTAAATGCATAATGATGCATACTATGCAATATTTATAATGCATGATGCAATTATAGACCTAGAACATGCATAAATAAGTATTTTAGGCCAATTATATGTGCACACATCAGTGACTAGGGGGAGCCTGGTGTTGGGGGGGTGGCTGAGCCTGAGGAGACGAATCGGGCTGGGTGGATGGCTGTGTCTCAGGAGGACCCTTTCTTTTGGGTTTTTTCTTAAATAACTTCATTTGTAACAAGGAAAAAATGTAATAACTAATACGGTTGAAAATAATTAATATATAAATTATTAATGAAAAAAGTTTGGCACATAAAAAAATATTTAAAAATTTCGGTAGAGTTTCCCCTTAAATTTGGAGGTTTCTCTATAAATCTGCATATTAAAATGAAGGTGGTGATGACAGGCTCATCATGGCTTCTAATTACCCCTAATTAACTAGTTTCCCTAGTTAATTAGCCAGGAATATGCATATATAGGGGTTAATTATGTAATAAGGGATAAATCAATAAAGGACCTAAAAATAAGTTAAAAATGCTAAATTATAAGTCAATTAATATTATTAATAATTTAATTAATAAATAGGCTCGAGATGCTATTAATTAGTTGCCTAATTAATATCTTATTTAACTTAATATAGTTTAAGACCTAAGTATGTAATAACTTAGGTAAATAAATTTAATAAATATAAATAAATGGGTCAAAAATGTAAATGCAAGTCACTCATATAATATTTAGCTAATTTATAAATATATATAAAAAGTTAGAAAAGAAAATAATTTAAATTAACCTTAAAAGCCTCTGTTTGCATTTTGGTCCCTATAATTTATTACAATTGAGTCATTTTCCTTTCACCTAGGTCCTTAGCTTTCCTTGTACATAGGTCCCTATGTACATCGTCTTCTTGTTCTTCTTCATTTCTTCTTCAGCTGCTTGAACGGCCGACGTTCGGTGGTGATGCTACTCTCTGATGACCATCCATCTGACGTCATTTTTTCCTCGCCAAGCTCCTGGAGCTTGCGTTGACCACCCCAGCTCTGTCCAGTGGTCCGAATTTGTCATAAATCCTAATTAGGTCATGATGTTAACCTCACCGGTGTCGGAGATGATTCCGAAGGTTAAGCTACACCTAGACGCAAACCCGTTCGGATTCAAGCCCTTTAGCCATCGCCGAACCCTATAAATGCCCCTCGACCCCTCCGATTTTGGGGGTTAGCTCCCTACCCTCTTCCCCAATTGTAGCTAAATGATAAGCTATTCTCTCCAACTCCGGTGATTGTTGAATGGATATTCTTCGCAAATGGCGCCAAAATGTTGTGTTGGAAAATCCTCGGCAACGGCGCCAAAATGTTGGAGCGGAAAATCGTCGCAAACAGCAATTGAGTTTTGGAAACCCGTTGTCGTAGTTTGATTTGAGAGAAAAACCGTCAACAGATAAATTTTACCGAAACTCTAAAGGAATTCCAGGTCGAACACAGGGAGGTGGACGTTGATTAAAAATCGCATTTGTTTAATTGTCACGAAGCAGATTAGCTAGTCGAATTGAATTTAAACTAGCTATCTACTTAAAGAAGAAATAATAGAAGACAGAGAGAGAATATTAAAAATAAAGAGAAAGCAGAGATAGAATAAACATGGATCTCATAACCACAAGCTAATGTTCATTACAATTACAACTACTCACTATACTAGAAAGCAGGAAATCTACACTAGAAAGCGGGAAATCTACACTAGAAAGCAGTAAAAGAGAAGGTGGAGAGAAGTTATCCTCTTCGATGGTTGCTGGGAGGACGAGCCGCAACAATGGAGTGCCTGGACGAAGGTGGTGAGATGCTGGATGAAGGAGAACGACGAAAGACGATGGAGGACGGGGCAGGACGATGTCGCAGCAGGATTCGCTTCTTTAATGGCGAAGAGAGGACCACCACGGAATGCTCCACGAAGGGTATGAGAAGGTGGAAAAATTATAATTTTAACTCTAATGGAGCATCCCGGGTTTGGGACAAGCTCTTAGAGCTTTGGAGGGGGTGAGAGAATAGAGGAAGGGATGAAGAAAGTGTGGGGGTCATAGGGCTATATATAGGTGTAGATTGGAGGGGGCAAATATGTCATAACACTTTAAAGCATTAAATCAAGGGTCCTTAATGACAAATAAAACCGTCACAAAAGCCTTGATCGTGGGCTTCGTGTGCACGCGCGTCGTGCACCTCTTCCTCTCCCTACGCCCAATGCATACGCACGTCTAAAGGATATTAGCCGTTCGATCGCAGCGATCGGATGGCTTAAAAGCTCTCCACGCCGCTTCTGCTTCGACGTGCCCAATGGCCAAGCGTGCAATTGTGCGTGGGCTTGGTCGTCCAATCTCGCGTCCGCCCACTTGCGCATCTGGTGTGGCCACGTAGCCATCATCCCAGCCGTACGCGTCGCCTCCAACAGCTGAAATCGGCTGCTCCAGGCCCGCACCTTGATTTGAGGCCCAGCGGGAATCGAACACGCGTCCTCCACGTCGTCCACAGCTGCTTCACCACTGCACCATCCTCGTGGATGGTTGCATTTACGTTTTAAGGGCCAAGCGTCCATGGCCGTTGGATCAAGATCCAACGGCTGAGATCTTGGCTCGCTCGCACCTTCAGAGGTTGGGAAGAGGTGTTGCAGTCGATTTGGGCGGCTGTGATGGTTCCACGTGGCGCCATCATGGCCGTCCATCTTTTGTGAGTTGTAGATGGTGCTACGGATGTCGGATTGGACCAATTTTCACGCTGTTGGACTGCGATCATCAATCCGAACCCATCCGTGCGATAGGATTTGTCATTTGAAGTTCTGATTTGCACCATCTAGCCCCTTGACCTTTGATCTTTCTCGGACTGCATCTGATACTACGAAAGTCCGATTGGGGCGATCTTGGAGTTGTTGAACTCCAATCGTCGCCCTAATTAGATCCGTACAATTGGATCTTCAATCCGAGGCCCTGATAAGATATTACCCTATTACCTGACCACAAAAAGGGATAATTAACCTAAACTTTATACAACCTAACCTAAATGTAAGATGATGCATGTTATGCAATATTTATAATGTATGATGCAACTATAGGTCTAAGAACATGAAAAAATAGATAGTTTATGTGATATAATCGTGTTTACATCACACCCCCATTCTTATCTTTTGCTAGTTCCTAGCAAAAGATAAGAATGGGGGTGTGATGTAAACACGATTATATCACATAAACTATCTATTAAACTACATGCTATTTATAAAAGAATTAGGTTGGATTTCTTGGGCAATAGTTATTTTTCAACACTTATGAATTTCAACTACGACTTGAACTACAGAGACACAACAGCGCCCGGGTGTTTGCCAAAATGCAAACTGCCTCAAGCCCTCACCTTATTTAAAGAAGGATCTTTTCCTTCTTTTCTTCTTTTCTATTTTTTTTGGATTTTTGAGTTTAGGGTTTCGGAGTAGCTTTCTATGGCAACTCAACCCACCCAAGACTCCAAGAGAACCCTAAGTTCTAAGCATCTTTGTGTGAAATGTGATAGACTCACTGATCGGCGATTAGAATGGACTTCGGGTTTCTACGCCCTTAGGTGACCTTGAAAAGAAATTATGCCTAAAGGTGAATTTATTCGACTGGTAGCTTTCTCCCTACTTTTATTTTTTTGGGGTCAATACAAGGGAAAACCCAGTGTATATCTCCCTTGCTTATTCTACTTCTCCGCTTCTTCCTAAGTGTTTTGGAATTATACGTGCATTTCTTAAGCTGAGTTCTGGACAACCTACCAATGGGTTGTTACCTACGATAACTTGCCAGCCGTACTCGTGCGGTGAAGTGTGGCTTATTTCTTTTTCTTTTCTTTTCTCCTTTTCTTTTTTTTCTTTTTTTTTTATTCTTCTTTTTTTAAGTAGGTGGCTTCCCTGATCTAAGATTTACCTAAAGGTAACAGAAAAAGAATGGTCATGTGACTGGACTGTGGGCAACCTACCAATGGGTTGTTACCCACGATAACTTACCAGCCATACCACCCTAAAAGGTTCATTAGCTACCAAATTTCCGTTAAAACCGTCGAAAAGCGAGTCAATGCGAAAAGTGTGTAGATGCTTAGACTTAAAATCCCTCGAATCAGAGGACGGGTTGATAAGTCGTGTACTTATCACCCCAACTTATTTAACCAATTAAAATTTGAATTTAGAATGGCGAGAACTCAAGAAACAAGTCCACATTTTAGTGGACACCCAGACTAATTAATCCCGAAGACCTGAAGGGTCTAAGTGTTTAAATCATACAGTTTTATTCTCTAAGATTGAAAATTTTCTAAAGCCCAAGTTCTCTTTTCTAATTCAACTTTTTTTTTTCTTTTTTTCTTTTTTTCAAAAACAAAGAGAAAATAACAAGAATCAATGGAGCTAACAAAATGATTCAGATAATGATGTCCACCCCCCATGCCTATTTAATGCGATGTCCTCATTGTATTAAAAAGACTTGAAAAAGAGTGGAGTAGAGTAGAAAGCACCTGAATTACGTGAATAACAGGTCAGTTTCATGATGAAAAGAAACTGTATACGTGCTAAATTTAGTGCCTTCAGCTAGGCACACTATACAAAGAAGAAGAAATAAAGAATTCACAGGTGCAGGTCATTATCAGAATAAGAAAATCTAGCTTTGGACCTGCTAGGAGAAAATGTCCACAGATGTGGACCAGATTGTGATGCAGACCCATACCCTATGGTCGAGTATATCTAAGGTTCTGGATAAAAATTATCCAAAACCTGAGATTAGTATGCAAGCGGGGTCGGACTTGTAATTTGTGAGGATGCAACCCAAGACCAAAAAGTTAGGTTACAAAGAAATCAAGCTCAAAAGGATAATCAATGAATGTTTGCTTGGGTTGGACATCCTCTGAGTCAAAGATGTCATAAGGGTCCTGGTAGAAGGTTGGTGGTTTCAGACAAATAGGAACCCTTAGACTCGATCTTTTACTTCCTCCAGAATTGGCTTCCCAAATCATCATTTCCTAATTCCTATCCTCCTCATTCAAGATTTCAGATTCTTGGACCTTATGCATGTTAATCACTCCATCTGAAATTTCTAAGTCCAAATGATGCGACTGAATTAGAATTGACTTGGGTCTAGTGATCTCAAAATCAAATTCGTCAGTAAGCTTAATGGGGTGTGATTGAGGATCAGGGCTTTGAATTGAATCCTTCAGAAAGTAAGGATTTGAATTTGCCATGTGAGCCTTAACAGGATCAAATTCCTTAGTTATTGGGCCATCATATGATTCATCAAATTCCTCAAGCCCAATCATCTCACAGAAATCGTGTTCTGTAAACTCACGTAAGATTTCGCATAATGATTCTTTACCTTTAGAATGAAAGAAATCTAAATCCACATTAATGTATGTCTTAAAATCATCAATCACTTTCTGATCCATGGAGACATGTTTCCTCGTACCCTAGCTCAGGTATCTCAGGTGAAGAAATCAATTCATCCTTAATTGGTTGCTTTGGACCAATCTGGTAAATCCTGATCTTGTAACACGTGTCCCCCCAACAGGTGCCTAAGCAGGTTCTAACATTGGCTCTCCTGTTAGGGGTTCATCCTGGGAATCCTCTTAAGATTGGACTAAAGTAATCACAAATCTCATCCTCAATTTAGATAACTTCCCAAGTAAAAAATCACCTGGGCCCCTATCGTTAACATCCTGGAGCCAATCCAACAGATACTTGTTAGGTCGTCAATCATTTCAATCAGGAGCTCCAATTCTTCAAGGCAAGGTATTGGCTGAGCTTCTAAAGATTGTATGGTATTCCTTAAGTTAGCCAACACCTTCTCTTGGACCTGGTTAACCTGAACCAAATGGTTTGGTTTAGGGTTGGACGGGTTTGGGTTCAGTGTAGGGGAGTCAACGAATTGAGGATCTTGATACCTTCCCTGATAATAAGTCATTTCAGGTTGTTCGTAAGGTGGTGATGACCTATAGTAGTATAATCTAGGGAAGGGTAAGGATCAGCATATCCTTCTTGATTGTAGATCATATTAAGTTGTCCAAATGAGGGCGGTGATCTATAATTGATGTAGCTCGGAGAAGGATAAGAATCAAGATTATGGTGTCCAGGGTTAGACCCTGAACACGAAGGTTTGGAACTGTATTCGCAATCAGTATTATCCCAACTAGAAGATAGATGAGAATAAGTCTGGTTGGAATAATAATCATTTTGGGAATTAGTAGTGGTAGGAGGGTAGGAGTGGAAGTGCAAATAAGATGTGGAAGGATCCATGACAGAATGGGAGGAAGAAAGGTGCCCTGCAATACAAACAAACAAACCTGTCCTTAAGTGGGCTAGATTCCCAGAACCCGTCTTGAGATAAAGAAACGATTTGATCTACTTCTTTTTGGTCAATCCAACCAGTTAGAGGGAGGGACTGGGGAGAAGGTTCTTCCTTTGGCTTGCGCCTTCGATTCCTAGTGTACCCCCTAGCCGGGATCGTTTGATTCTGCTCCCCTAGCTAGACATCAGATTAAATAGTAGAAACAGACTAATCGAAAATAATCACGGTCTGGGCTTTGAAAAGCGAGTCCAATCCTTAAGGCTAACGTCTACTCTATTTTAATTAGGGTTAGGTTTGAATGTGCTTTGGAATGTGATGGGTGACGGAGAGATTCTCACTTATTTCTGATAGCAATAGAATGATATGTCATTGTGTTTTATGTGGTGGAAAATCTCTCAATCAAAACTAAATATCAAATTTAACCACAATAAAGATGTCGCATCCACAGGGAAGAATAGACCAATAAATTCATGAGTAGAAGAATATACTGTTCGCAGACACTTTCGCGACTTTAATGCGAGGAATATGCTATTTTAAATGGAGCTTGCAATTTCTTTAAAAGTTTAGGGTTATTTATACAATTTTCACGTCAGGAATTAAGCTCCAAAAATATGCATATGATGCATGTGTAATGGCATATCATATAAATTCAACTTGCATGCAAATCTGATTTGAAATTCAAAGTAAAATGATGCACATAACACAAGTGAAGTAATTTCAGAAAACTATGAGTGAATCAATGCAATGCGGCCTGAATAAAATATTAATATCTAAATGGCAATGGCATTAAATGTAAATATTAATTGAGGAGAAAACATAGGATTTCTCCTCTCTCTTCAGGTTGGCGGCGAGAGTCGACGGGGTGGTGCGCCTCGACTCGTGCTTCGCAATGGTGGTGACGCGGTGGCTGGAGGTGGCCGGCGACGGCCGGACGGAGGAGAATGGCCTTCGACCTGTTGGCCCTATTGAAAGAGGATCACCGCGCATGGAGAGGATGGTGTGGCTGTTGCAGCGCGCGCGCGGATGTGCACTAGGGTCGCGCGCGCAAGGCGTGCTAGGGTGTGCTTGCAGGGTTGGCCGCTGGCATGAGCACCTGAGGGCTTGGCCACGCGCAGGTGGTCTTCTTGCGTGCGATCTGCCTGTTGGCTGGAAGGGTGCGGGTTGCCTGTGGGCTGCAAGGGCGCAGGTACAAGGCGCAGGAGTAGGGTGCGGAAGGGCGGTGGCGTGGCGCCTGCGGGCGTGTGGTGCGGTGCCTGCGGGCGCTTGGTGCAGCACCTACAGGGTGCTTGTAGTGGGGGATGGAAGGGCGTGCCTGTAGGGCGCTTGGGCTGCAAGGGCGCGGTGGGTGTAGCGCCTGCAAGCGCTTGGTGCAGGCTGCGCAAGGTGCGGCCGTGGCAGTAGCGGGGTGAGTCTGGGTGCAGCACCTATAGGACGCTCAAGGGCACAAGGGCGGTGGGAGTTGGTGCAAATGTGGCAGTGTGGTGAGGGCGGTGGAAGTTGCAGGCATGGTGAGGGCAAGCTGGCATGGGCTCGGTAGTGGGCAGTGCAAGGGCGTGGCTGGATTCACCGTGCACACCTTCTCCACAATGCATGCTCTCTCCACGGTGGAGAAGGTGGAGAAGAAGGGATATCCCCTCTGGGGGAGAAGAAGTCGAAGCCCCTCTCCTTTGCCAAGCCTCCTCTTTTTTCTCCTCTCCCTACGCGAGTTAAGGGATTTTCAAATCCCTTACTGATTTTGGCTAGCGGCTGTTGGGGAGGTGTTGAGGCCGGCTGGAGGTTGCGTGAGGTGAAGTTGAGGTTGCTGTTTGTTGGGGGAAATTTATTTCACCCCCTGTTCTTTTTCAACATTATTCCTACAACAACAAAACATAAAATAATTACATATTAAGTTATAGAATGCGATAAAATAGATGTAAACTTAGATAATGATGCATGCAAACATTCTATAACTTAATGTAGTTATTAACAAACCTAAAAGGTAAGAATAGATTTAACTTAGGCGTAACAATATTCCATTAAAATGGACTCATCAATGGGCCCTTTATTTGGGTTGTGCCCTTAATGATTGATTGATATGTGTGTGCGTGCACAACCAATGATTTTCAAGCAAGATTTTTTTTTTGATACGGTGAATTTTAGGATTTAAATCTTGCTTAGTAGTTTTTAGGATTCAACTTTAGGTGTATTCAATCAAGTTCAGTTGGCACACTAAGTTTTGAAAGCACAGGTGAAGATGTTTCCTTTAAATCTTAAAGAATGTGGAGTGCCTGGTAAATCCCTAAAAGTTGAACCTATGTGGTAGCTACTTGATGAGTTGTTTTTAGTTGTAGTGGTGCGGCCCAAACAACTCAAACAATTGGCCTGATGCACCACTTAGCTAGGCACACAAGTGATTACCTAATCTGATTTCTACTCGATTATGTGTTTGGGTGTGTGTACCAGTTCCAAAGATCGGTTTATCGATTGAGTTTGAAAATCAGAAGAGGTTGTGTACCTCTGTGAGATTTTTTAAAATTTTTCTTTTATATGTGGAGGGTGAGGTGGGTGGAGGTGACAAACAAACAATCAAAAACTAACCTTAGAGTTTATAAGAATACCTAGGTTGATTTGTGTTTGTGTTATTACTTGGTAGAATGAAAACTAGTGGCTGGGAGGTAAATTTACAAACCCTTCACCAGCACTTTACTACAATTTACCGCTTTTGCTTGGCTCGTGAGAGTACCTGCAATCACAATAAGAGAGAGAAGTGAGGTAAAAGATAAGTAAGGTGGGAAAATGCAAAAAATCGAAGAGCGTCGCCTCCTTAGCAACGGTGCCAAAATGTTGAACAGATATTCGTTGCAAACGGCGCCAAAATGTTGTGTTGGAAAATCCTCGGCAACGATGCCAAAATGTTGGAGCGGAAAATCATCGCAAACAACAGTTGAGTTTTGGAAACCTGTTGTCGTAGTTTGATTTGTGAGAAAAATCATCAACAAATAAATTTTACCGAAACTCTAAAGGAATTTCGGGTCGAACATAGGGAGGCGGATGTTTGATTAAAAATTACGTTTGTTTAATTATCACGAAGCATATTAGCTAATTGAATTGAATCTAAACTATCTATCTACTTAAAGAATAAAGAATAGAAGACATAGAGAGAACATTACAAATAAAGAGAAAACAGAAATAGAATAAACATGGATCTCATAACCACAAGCTGATGTTCATTACAATTACAACTACTCACTATACTAGAAAGTAGGAAATCTACACTAGAAAGCTAGAAATCTACACTAGAAAGCGGTAAAAGAGAAGGTGGAGAGAAGTTATCCTTCTCGACGGTTGCTTAGAGGACGAGCCACAACGACGGAGCTCCTAGACGAAGGTGGTGAGATGCTAGACGAAGGAGAATGACGACGGAGGACGGACAATGGGGCAGGATGACGTCGCAGTAGGATCCGCTTCCCGAAGGGCAGTGAGAGGACCATCGTGGAATGCTCCACGAAGGGGATGAGAAGGTGGAAAAATTATAATTTTAACTCTAATGGAGCATCTCGGGTTTGGGACAAGCTCTTAGAGCTTTGGAGGGGGTAAGAGAAGAGAGGAAGGGATGAAGTATGGGGTCGTAGGGCTATATATAGGTGTAGATTGGAGGGGGCAAATAGGTCATAACAATTTAAAACATTAAATTAGGGGTTTTTAGTGACAGATAAAACCGTCACTAAAGCCCAGATCGTGGGCTTCGTGTGTGCGTGCACTGCACATCTCTTCCTCTCCCCAAGTGCAACGCATATGCACGTCCAAAGGATATCAGCCATCCGATCAAGCGATCGGACGGCTAAAAAGCTCTCCACGCCGCTTCTGCTTCAATGTGCCCAATGCCCACGCGTGCGATTGCACGTGGGCTTGGTCGTCCGATCTCGCGTGTGCTCCCCTGCGCATCTGGTGCGGCCACGTAGCCATCATCCCAGCCGCACGCACCCATCCAACGGCTGAAATCGATCGCTCCACGCCCGCACCTTGATTTGAGGCCCGGCGGGAATCGAACGTGCATCCTCCGCATCGCCTACAGTTGCTTCATCGCTTTGCCATCCTCGCAGACGGTTGTGTTTATGTTTTAAGGGCCAGGGGTCCATGGCCATTGGGTCAAGATCCAACAGTTGAGATCTTGCCTCGCTCGCGCCTTCAGAGGTTGAGAAGAGGTGCTGCGGCCGGTTTGGGTGGCTGTGATTCCACCATGTGGCACCATCATGGCCGTCCATCTTCTGTGAGTTGTGGATGGTGCTACGGATGTTGGATTGGACTGATTTTTGTGTTGTTGGGCTATGATCGTTGATTCGAACGCATCTGTGTGGTCGGATTTATCATCTGAAGTTCTGATTTGCACCATCTGGCCCCTTGACCTCTGATCCTTCTTGGACTGCATCTGATGCTATGAAAGTCTGATTGAGGTGATCTTGGAGTCGTTGAACTCTAGTCGTTGCCCTGATCAGATCTGTACGGTTGGATCTTCAATCCGAGGCCCCAGTAAGATATTTCCCTATTACCTGACCACAAAAAGGGAAAATTAACCTAAACTTTATACAACCTAACCTAAATGCAAGATGATGCATGTTATGCAATATTTATAATGTATGATGCAACTATATGTCTAAGAACATGCAAAAATAGATGGTTTATGTGATATAACCGTGTTTACATTAGCGACCTACCTCTACTTCCATACACTTCTTCAAATCACTTACATAATCTGCCGAGCTCCGCCGTCTTCCACCGCATCTCTGGACAAAGCGACGACTTCGGACTCCACTTCTACTCCACGAACACACCCGTCGGACTTCTTCCTTCTTCCCCTCTGATTTCTTCCTCCGTTACGACCTTCGGCGGAGTTCTTTCTGCCCCCTTCGTCCAGGTAACAGTAGGCTTAGGCTTAGGTAAGTGTAGCATAGCTTAGTCAGTAGATTAGGTAACTTAGGTAGGCTTTTATGTTTAGTTCGTTTGCTGTCTTCTCTAGCTCTGGCGAGCTTTTTGAGCTTGTCCAGAGCATTCTTTTGCTATTATTACACATCGATCACCTTCTTTATCTCATCACGAATTCATAGCACTTCTTTTCTCTCACTTTTAGCAATTGAATCGCCTAGATCACTTCCACATTCACTGGTGACCTCTGCTATCCACGGCGGAGGCCTTCGAGCTTAGAACAGTCTCATTGGGGCCCTTCGACATTTATTCACACTTTAAGGGCCCCGATCTTCACTCCAATTTAACATATGATCACCATTGAACGTCGGACGACTATGCTATTGGAGTTGGTTTTGAAAACCTGTCGTTGTAGTTCGAGTAGCGAAGAAATCCGTTCAACTAATAAAATTTATACTAGAAAATCTGTAAAGAAATCTTGGGTCATACTCAGGGAAGCTACGTTGATCAAAATTCGTAATTATATTTTATTTTTTTATGTTTTTGTTTAAAGGGTAGAATAATCACAATGAAATGGAATCAATATAGACAATACGAGAGAGAGAGAAAACATTCACTTGATATTGCAAAATATTTTTACAACTAAGAAAGCGAGAAAAGATTACACTCGAAAGCGAGAAATTATTACAGCTAGAAAGTAGGAAGATTCGTATGATTGGATCTTCGATCCGAGGCCCTGATAAAAAGTCGCCTTATCCCTGACCATAAAAAGGAGACAATTAGTATACAATTTATACAACTTGATCTAAATGCATGATTATGCATGTTATGCACTATTTACAATGTATAATGCTAATGTGACACTAAGAACATGTATTAATAGACATTTTAGGTTAATCAGATGTATGCACATCACACCCCCATGCCTATCTTTTTGCTAATCCCTAGCAAAAACTACATGATATTTATAAAATAATTAGGTTGGATTATTTGAGCATAAGTCGTTTTCAACATTAAAAATTCTTACTTAGGATTTGAACTTTCAAAGACACAACAACACCTGGGTATTTGCCAAAATGCAGACCGCCTCAAGCCCTCGCCTTATTCAAAGAAAAATCTCTTTTTCTCTTTTTCTTCTTTTCTAATTTTTTTGGATTTTTGAGTTTAGGGTTAAAGAGTGACTTTCTACGGCCACTCAACCCACCCAAGATTTGATGAGAACCCTAAGTTCTAAGCATCTTATTGTGAATGTGATAGACTTGTTGATCGGCAATTAGAACGGACTTCGAGTTTCTATGCCTCCAAGTGACCTTAAAAAGAGAGTTCAGCCTAAAGGTGTATCTTTACGACCGGTAGTTTTCTCCCTACTTTTATTTTTATGGGGTTAACACAAGGGTGAGTCAAGTGTATATCTCCCCGGCTTATTCTACTTCTCCGCTTCTTCCTAAGTGTTTTGGGAATTTATAGTTCATTTCTTGAGCTAGGTTTTAGACAACCGGTCGATGAGTTGTTACCACCGACAACTTGCCAGCCATACTCGTGCGGCGAAGTGTGGCTTATTTCTTTTGTTTACTTTTTCTTTTTTTTTCCTTTTTCTTTTCTTTTTGACTTTCTTTTTCTTTTTAAGTAGGTGGCTTCCCTGGTCTAAGATTTACCTAAAGGCAGCAAGAAGAGAATGATCCAGTGACTGGGCTCTGGACAACCTATCTATGGCTTGTTACCCACAATAACTTGCCAGCCATATCACCCTAGAAAATTCATTAGCTACCCAATTTTCGTTAAAATCGTCGAACAACGAGTCAGTGACAAGATAGTGTGTAGATGCTTAAAGTTACCTCAAATCAGAGGGAGAGTTATAAGTCATTGTTGAGTCCCCGGCAATGGCGCCAAAATGTTGGACGTACGAGTTGCTACGCTAACGTGTTTGGTTTTGAAAAACCTGTCGTTGTAGTATGAAAGAGAAGAACTCGTGTTCAACAAATAAAATTTATACCGGAATGAAAATCCCGGGTCGAACACAGGGAGGCGGACGTTTGATTTAAAATATTCGCGTTTGATTTTATTTGTCACGAAGTAATTCAATTGATTAAAACTATCTAACTATTTACAATAAATAGAAGAGAGAGAGAGAGTAAGAGAGAGAGAATATTACAAATAGAAATCAAAACGAGATGTAGAATGAACAGGGAATTCATCATTAAAGAAATTGTTTGTTTCACTAAACATTACCACTAGAAAGTAGAAAATAATTACACTAGAAAGCAGTAAATCTATTCTAGAAAGCATTAAAATAATGGAGAGAGAAATATCCTCCTCGACGGTTGCTTGGAGGACGAGCCGAACTACTCTAGAAAGTAGTAAATCTATTCTAGAAAGCAGTAAAAAGAATGGGGAGAGAGATATCCTCCTCGACGGTCACTTGGAGGATGAGCTGGACAGGACGATGCCTGGACGAAGGAGGATGAAGCAGGACGAAGGAGGATGAAGTAGAAGAACGGGAATGGGGTAGCACGTCGTCGTCGTCGTGGGATCCGCTTTCTAAAGGGGGACGAAAAATTGACTTTATCTCGCGAGAATCATCCCGGGTGTGGGACAAGCTTCTCTTGAGCTTTGGAGAGGGAGAGAAGGAGGGGATGAGAATTTCGTGTGGAGGGGGTTTCCTTTTATAGTTGTAAGGAGTGGGGGCAATTTGGTCATTACAACTCTTAAAACATTAATTCAGGACCTTTAGTGACGGATAAAATCGTCACTAAAGGTCAGAACGTGGGCGTAGTGGGCGACGCGTGCGTGCCCGCTCGCTTGCCCGCGCTTGCAACGCAGGCACACGTCCAGATGATCTCAATCGTTTGATCGCGAGATCGGACGGCTTAGATCGCGCTACGCCTGCCTCCTCAACGTTCGCCCGATTGCGTGCGATGCCGCGTTACCGCCATGCGTGAAATAGCGCGTGAGCGCTATCGGGCGCGTGCGACCGTCCGATCGCGATCCGACGCTCGCCCGCGTCGCTCGCCCGCTCATGAAGAATCGATCGCGCATCTGAAGGCAGCCGAGCGCTTTATCCACTACGCTGCACGCTTAGATGGGGCGGGCGGCCGAAGTTTTGAACGCACGTTCAGGACCGTTGGATCGAGATCCAACGGCCCAGATCACGCGTTGGATTCTCTTTGGAAAAGCAGCAGTGGACCTGAGGGCCGGTTGGACGGATGAGATGGTGCCACGTGGAGCCATCTTGGCCGTCCATCTTTTGGATGATGTAGATGGTGACACAGTTATCGGATTGAGTCGATTTTCGCGCTGTTAGGCTGCGATCGTCGATCCGAATAGATTCGTGCAGTCGGATTTGTCGTTTGAAGTGTGGATTTACACCATCTTGACCCTTGATCTTCTAGGGTTCTCTGGTCTCTATTTGATGCTACAGATGCCTGATTAGGGCGATCTTGGAGTCGTTGAACTCCAATCGTCACCTTGATCACATCTGTATGGTTGGATCTTCGATCCGAGGCCTCGATAAAAAGTTTTCCCTGTCCAAGCACATAAAAGGAGATAATTAACCTCCATTTTATTCAAACTAATCTAAATGCAAGATGTGTGACTCGGTTGGATCACATCTGCCTTTAGGACGAAAAATTGACTTTATCTCACGAGAAGCATCCCAGGTGTGGGACAAGCTTCTCTTGAGCTTTGGAGAGGGAGAGAAGAGAAGGAAGGGATGAGAATTTCGTGTGGAGGGGGTCTCCTTTTATAGTTGCAAGGAGTGGGGGCAATTTGGTCATTACAACTCTTAAAACATTAATTCAGGATCTTTAGTGACAGATAAAATCGTCGCTAAAGGTCTGAACGTGGGCTTAGTGGGTGGCGCGCCTGCGCCCGCTCGCTTGCCCGCGCTTGCAACGCACACGCACGTCCAGACGATCTCAGCCGTCCGACGGTGAGATCGGACGGCTTAGATCGCCCTACGCCCGCCTCCTCAACGCGCACCCGATCGCGTGCGATGCCGTGTTACCGTCGTGCGTGAAATAGCGCGTGAACGCTATCGAGATCTTCGATCCGAGGCCTGACATTAGATTGACCGGTAGAAATAGACTAATAAAAAATAATCTCATTCTGGGCTCCAACGAGCGAGTCGAATCCTTAAGGCCAACGTCTACTCTGTTTTATTTAGGGTTAGGTTTGAATGTGCTTTGGAATGTGATGGGTCCTTTATCTGAGTTATGCCCTTAATGATTGATTGATGTGTGTGTGCATGCACAACCAGTAGTTTTCAAGCAAGATTATTTGTGATGAGTAAATTTTAATGTTCAAATCTTGCTTAAGTAGCTTTTAGGGTTTAGAATTAGGTTAAATTCAATCAAGTTTGAGGCAAACTGGGTTTTCAAGCATGGGTGAAGATTGCTTTCCTTTAAAATCAGAAATAAAGTGGAGTGCCTGGAATGAACCTAGATTGAAAACCCTAAGAAGAAGCTAATTGGTGAGTTGATTTTAGGTTGAGTGGTGCAGCCCAAACAATTCAAACAATTGGTCACAATTGCACCACTGAGTTAGGCACACAAAAATGATTAACCTAGAATGATTTCTACTCTTTTATGTGTTGATTTGTGTGTACCAGTTCCACAGATCAGAATCCAGTTGAGTAGAAGAAAATCAATTAGGTTAAGTGCCTTGAATGTGGGTGTATGTTGTGTGTATGTTGAATTACCCTACAAAAATATAATTTTATTATTATTATTTTTTATATGCAAGGGTGAAATAAATGTTGGTGGAAATCCAAACAACCAAACTAATCCTAAGATTTACGCAAATACCTAGGTTAATTGGAACTTGAATTTAATGTGATGAAATGAAATCTATGGAGGGGAAAGAATGGGGAGCACTTATAGTCATTTTCAACTGCACTTTACTCCAATCTACCGCTTGACGATTCCCTGATAGAGGTATCTCCAAAACAATAGACATGAGAGAAAGCAAATTAGAAGACAGTAAAGTGCGTGAAATGCGAAAAGAAGATCGGAAAATCGTTGCCTCCCAAGCAACGGTACCAAAATGTTGAACGTCAGACGACCACGGTATCGAAGTTGGTTTTGAAAACCTGTCTTTGTAGTTTGAGTAGCAAAGAAATCTGTTTAACAAATAAAATTTATACTGGAAAATCTGTAAAGAAATCCTGGGTCGAACTTAGGGAGGCTATGTCGATCAAAATTCGCAATTATATTTTATTTTTTTTGTGTTTTTGTTTAAAGAGTAGAATAATCACAATGAAATGGAATCAATATAGACAATAAGAGAGAGAAAGAGAGAACATTCACTTGATATTGCAAAATATTTTTACAACTAAGAAAGCGAGAAAAGATTATACTAGAAAGCGAGAAATTATTACAGCTAGAAAGCAGGAAAATTATACTCTAGTAAGCAGGAAAAAGAATGGGAGAGAGAAGTTATCCTCCTCGATGATAGCTTGGAGGACTAGCTGGACGGGACAAAGCTTGGAAGACGAGGAATGGAGCGGGAAGGAGGATGAAGCAGGAGGAACGGGAACGAGGCAGCACGTCATCGTCGTCGCGGGATTCGCTTCTGGAATGGGGGCGAAAACTTGGTTTTGGCTCTTGAGGAGCATCCTGGGTGTGGGACAAGCTTCTCTTGAGCTTTAGAGAGGGAGTGAAGAGAAGGAAGGGATGAGAAATCCGTGTGGAAGGAGTCTCCTTTTATAGTTGTAAGGAGTGGGGGCATTTTGGACATTACAACTTGACAAACATTAATTTAGGACCTTTAGTGACGGATTTATCCGTCACTAAAGGCTTGAACGTGGCTAACGTGCACGCCACTCGCACGCCCCCTCGCTTCCGCGCCCTTCAACGCACGTGCTCTCAGTCGTCCAATCAAGAGATCGAACAGCTTAAGTTTCCTATGCCTACGCCGCACGCCTACGTGCGATCGCGCATAAGCGCCACGCATCTGTTCGTGCATGGGCGCTATTGCTCAATCTCCGCCACTGGATCTACATCACTCGCAACGAATGCGGGGCTCGAACGTGTGTCGCGCTCTCGACTACTGCGCTGGGTGTGCGATTGTGTCGTGCGGAGTGTTTTGCACACAGCTGATCTCGGTTATTGGATCTTCATCCAACGGTCGAGATCAAATGTTGCATGCGCCTTCAGAAGAGGAGAGCATTGGATGAGTAGTGGCATGGTGCGATCTCGACCGTTGGATGGGCATCCAACGGTTGAGATTTATCGAGCGGGTGAAGGAGAGCTGCGGTCGGTGTTGGGAAGCTATGATGGCGCCACGTGGTGCCATCTAGGCCGTCCATCTTCTGAGTGATGTAGATGGTGCCACGGGTGTCAGATTGGATCTATTTTCGTGCCGTTAGGCTGCGATTGTCGATCCGAACCCATCCATGCAGTCGGATTTATCATCTGAGGTGAGGATTAACACCATCTTGGCCCTTTCTCTTTAAGGTTCCTCGATCTCTATCTAGTGCTATGGATGTCTGATTAGGGCCATCTTGGAGTCGTTGAACTCCAATTGTCGCCCTGATCAGATTCGTACGGTTGGATCTTCGATCTGAGGCCCTGATAAAAAGTCGCCTTGTCCTTGACCATAAAAAGGAGACAATTAGTATACAATTTATACAGCTTGATCTAAATGCATGATTATGCATGTTATGCATTGTTTACAATGTATGATGCTAATGTGATACTAAGAACATGCATTAATAGACATTTTAGGTTAATCAGATGTATGCACATCAATCACCTATACTGTAAACGCTTAATTACGTTTCAACTCTTGAGCTCATTGTCCATGGCGAGCACAAGAGAGTTAAAACACCTAATAGATCACCTATAGTCCATCGCCGAACACTATGGAACACTTCTCCTCACTCAATTGAGTGAGAAGATGTGATCTAAGTTCTAGCGAACTTAGATTACATCTCTTCTGAATTCGATGCATAACTTTTGATTTAATCTCCATTTGAGTCAATTGATGAGCTCATGAGGTTCCTTGTGACCTCAGGAAGCTCTTGAGACCTTTAATGGTCAATTTGATGGATTTTTGTACACTGCTAGACATTTCTTGGACTCACTGAAACTCCGGCGAGCTTCGGCAAGTCAAATAAGAGCTTCAACCCTTGATAAATCTAAAGAAGCTCCATAATACGTAATTGAGGTTTATGGATTCTAATTTAGTGATTATTTTGTTGAATTATTATTGCCTGGAGCTCAGTAACGACCTTTGTCTTCTCCAACTCCGGTGGAGTTGGAGATATAACTCCAGTAAGGAATAGATTGATTTAAGAGGTTCTTAAGCAAGAGGGGAGTCTAAAGAATTCATCCTAGCTGATCAATTGTTCAGGAAAGTCTTGGTTTGCTTTGCCAAACAAACCCATTTCAGATCTTAGGCGATTAGTTTGGAAACCTTAGAATACTTGATCAAAACCTAATTTTGAAGTTTTGAGCAAATTTCTGTTGTAGTTCAGAGTCGATTTAGAGCATTAATTAGGATAGAATGGGTTTAATTTAGAAAGTCAACATTTGGGTTGATTTGGTCAACTATAGGTCGTCATGAGGGATTTATTGGTCAAATCTGTTGTTTAGTGAGTTGAATCTGTTGTTGGGATGACGTAGAGATTGTTAGAATTGATTAAAAGCTGTTTTGATGAGGAATTAAGTCAAATCTTGTCTCTGTTCAGTATGGGTCAATTTTGAACCCATACTGTGTTCTTGGCATTTCTGGCGAATTTCAACCGCCAATCCAGTTCAAATGGGATGGTAACAACCCTCAGAGGTTGTTCGATTGGCTAGTGATTGCTATTTCCTCTCTCTTGATCATTTCAAATCTTGAGATTGAGCTTTAGAGCTTTAGTACGAAGCTCTGAAGCTAAACTCTCTTTCTGAAGCTACTTAGAACTCTACTCTTCAGTAACTTGAAGTGGAATCACCTATTGAAGGTGATTCAGACCTCATATGGAGGTCAAAGACTTATCTACAGGTCAAATGACTCAAGTTCTTCCTGCTGAGGCCATTAATGGCTGTGTAAAACCTACATCTTCGTCCTTCAAATTGAAGGATCAATCTAGATTTGAGCATCAAATTGATGCTAAAATTAGATAGCGCACTCAAAGGGCTTTCGATCGAGCCTTTGCTCAATCGATTTGGCTTACTGAATCGGCCGGAATCTTCAGTAGAAGATAGGTCTGGACTGGGTGAGTTTAGCGCCACCTTGGGAATTTTGGAGCACACGCGTTAGTATAATATGAATTTTTGCCCTGGACGATTCAGTTGTCAGTGCAGGGCTTAAAGAAACCGAACATAGCGTGTGGGTGCGTGCGTTTCACATGCTTGCGCATAGGTATGTGTGTGCGCCTGTGGGTGTGAGCGTGAGCCCGAGTGGTCATGTGGACTTGGGAGGGTAGGTACTGTGCATGAGCTTGAAATGAAATGAATCCATTAATTAAAATCTAGGTTCGAGCTCAAGTAGGGTCTGGTCCCACCCATATCAGGTGCTGTGAATCCCCAAACAAGCTTGGGCCACCCACTTAAAATAAATTTTTGAAGTGAAGAGAAATTAATAGGCTAAGTGTGGAGTCTATAAGGCACAGTAAAGAAGTTAAGGTTTAAGGAAAATATAAGGAAAGGAAAGAGCTCGAGAAAAAGATAAAAGGAAGAGTGAAGGGAGAGCTTAAGGAAATGGCTAAAGAAACAAAAGAGAGAAAGAGACTGAGAGTGAGAGAGAGAGCAACGACAGAGCAAGTAAAGAAGAAACAAAGAGGGTTGAAGATTAAGAAGAAAGAAGAAAAATGAAGGAGAAATTATACGTCTTGCCTTATTTTGAGCCATCTAATTCCTATTTTGAAGTCACCTATTTTTCTTAACAGTCGTTTGATTTGAGCTTGAAGCTATTATATCTATTGTAATCAAGTTTTAATTGTTGCGTAAAGACTTGATCATTCTTGTAAACATTTCTTAAGCCTTTTATTTTGTAATAAACATGTTCTATTTGTATTTTAATGAAAAATCTTTCTTGTAAACTTGTTCTTATTAATGGAATATTGCTTGTTTTCATTGTTAATCTTTTGTGCAATTGTTCATGTACTTAAAGTATTTTAATTATAATCTGATTGATTACTTGATTAGTAATTTATGCTTAGGAATTAATGGTGAATTAAGCTTATTATTATGCCTCCCAGTGAACGACCTGGACTCAATCAGTTAAAAAGAACTTAAAATCTAAAATGTTAGGTTAACTTGACCCTATACTACACTCACGACATTAATTCGAGTTAACCTAACTTACATTCTTGCACAATTAATTAAGCCTAAATAACTTAATTAACTGTGTTGAGATTTAACCAATCAGGTGGGCACACCCCACATTAAAAAAAAATGCAAAGACAAATCGCAAGGACTTGCATATTTACAACTCAAAGCAAATGCAAGTTATTCAAAGATGATTCTAAATCTAAGTAATTGGTAGAAGTAAGCAAATGCAAGTTAATTGCAAGAAGGCTTCTCTGTGGCAGGTGAATTTTTTGATTGCCTATGATTCTACAGATTAGCCTTCTTGCACACATAGAAATATCTAGTTTGCAAATAATGTCAAGGAATTTGATCTATCACTAGTTGGTCTCATACAATAGCATCAATTCCATAGAACTTATGCTTATTATTGCCTTCCCACGCATGAATACGCATCACTCATAATTCCCCACAATCTGGAAGATTTATCTCCAATTGAATAGCATGGAGACTTCTGTTCAATCTTGGAAGGTCATGGAGGCCCAAATATTGGTCATTGTCAGCTCACTACTTTTTCTACTCGATAGAAGCCTTCCCAACCATGCCTTTTTTTAATATCTCCAATTCAATACAACATAATCAACTACACAAAAGAAGGCACCTGCAGCACAAGTGCTCTAGCACTCAAGTAACATGGCACTTCCCTCCATATATTTCCTTGGTTTCATGACCTATAAGTTAGCATATAATCTTAAAGAAACTAACATGCATCATCCACCTTAAATTGGGAATTCCCAAAAAGGTAAATCTGTTTCCTCCTTTCTTGTTCCTTGGCAGACCCTCCCTCCTTTGCTTTTCCAACTCCACATCCTCATATCAGCTTGAGCTCTATGCTACCATCCCTAAACTTTTATGAGATACCTAAGAATTTGGAGCCATATCCAGACCAGGATTGAGACTTACATCATGACCCATATCAAGCTGGAGGGAAGAAAGCCCAAACTACTTCTACGTTCCATGACTTGACCAATGGTAAGTGAGCCAAGTATGGAAGCTCTTCATTGGACTCTATTGTTGTGTTATGCTCAATGGATACATGTAATTTAAGAGACAAAAGTAGGTGTAAGCATCTTCCTTGTGGACATACAAACACAGTTACTCCAAGAAGAAAGTATTAACTTCCCATGAAAGTACACCAAAGCCCACTCATTGCAACCACTCCAAATAAATATGTGCAAATAGTTATACAAATGGGAGCAAAAGAATTAACTCCCAAACACATGCAGGCCATGACCAGGTTTCGATAGACTCTAGAACTCCAAACATTGACAACAATGATCTATATTAAAGAGACGATTGGAGATTAAGGTACAGTTCATTGAAAGCAGTTTATCAGCTGTGTCACTCCTTTTCTTCTTAATTGGATGATTTTCTACCAGAGAATTTATCCAGAATATAACCTTCTCATAATCCATTTCTATATTTCTCTCACCATAGTTGCAGCATTTTCAAAGACCTATATTAGCAAACCTTCTAAATGGAGACTTGGAGATTTAAACCTTAAACACGCAACATTCAGACTTGTGGAACCAAGAGATCCTTTAACATGTAGGTATCATAAATTGTTACATCTAGGTGATGCAAGGAGATCGCTAGCAATTGTATTCGGATCGATTTCCCAAAGTCGCATATACTTTGACAAACATCTATCTCAACCTTAAAAACAACATTAATTTGAAATATGTATGCATGGAATCTTGAATATAATGAATATCACCTAAAAAGCACATTAGCCATGATTCACGATCGATGGGCCAATTGAACACTACCCCTATGGTTCTGACGGTGTTTGCTATTCTCTTGTCAAGCTGAAAAATAGTAATGTACTTGCAAAATTAAGTTTATATAAATCTGAACATTACCCCTATTGAACATTAGGCTTCAATACTTGCTAATTTCACCTTTATAAATGAGACCAACTAGTATTGAGCTGACTTTCATCCACCTTCACCTTCTTCTTCTCCACCATCTTAGGTTGGGTTCCTAAATGGATAGGCTACAATGGTGGTTTTCTAGAGTGGGTGTGTCTAGGATTGTGAGAGTGAGATGATTAAGTGCATGGCTAGGTGATGTAGCAATGCCATTTAAAAAATTTTAGCAGAGTTTCCCCTTAAAATCTAAAGTTTTTCTATAAACCTGCATAGAACATAAGTGGGTACACTCTACATCCATTCAAATTAACAAAATATAAAGCAAACAAGTGGATACACCCCACATCTATCCAAAAAAACATGTAAACAAGTGGTTACACCCCACATCCATTTACATAAAACATGCAACATAAGTGGGTATACCCCACATCTATTCAATGAAATAAAAAATAATATGTGGGCACACCCCACATCTAGCAAAAACCTATAATTTCATGCAATTAAATTTAAGACATTGAAATTATACCTCTAAATACAACAGCCTCCGAGTATGCCCGTCACCAATAACTTGTAATTTGAAAAACAAAAGTAATTAAATAAAACATTATAAATGCCATGTATAGAAAATAAATAAATGAAAGGTGTAGTGAGTAAGAGTAATGATAACTTGTCTGGCTGGTAGAACTTGTTTGCGTTTGTTATATGTCAAGTTACAGTCGTTGTAGTAATAAGACAGCTACCAGGTTATCATTACAAAATTTTTTACTTGGAAATGGTTTTCCCGAGGTCGAACTCAGGGAGCTACTGGAATTCTAGAAATACAAGGGTTCTCTATTAGATTACAAAAATAAGAGAGAGAGAGAGAGTATGTCTTGGCTTCTTCTTCTCTTCTCCTTCTCTTTCTATCTTTTTCTTTTTTTCTTCTTTCAGCTGCTCTCCTTTTCTTCTTCTTTCTCTTCTTCTCTATTTACGGTTGTGTCTTCTCTCTTCTTTTCTTCTGTAGAGTTCTTCTTCTTCTTCTTTTCTTCTGTTCTCTTTTTTCTTTGTTCTTCTCTTTCTTCTACTCTGGCGACTATGTCTTCTTCCCTCTTTTTCTTCTTCTTCTTCTTTTTCTTCAGCCTTCTTCTTCTTTCTTTCTTTTCTTGCTTTCTCTCTTATGGCCGCTGCTCAACCGTCGTCTGATGTAGTGGTCAGAGGACTTAACTGTAGGTTTGCTACAGTGCTTCTCTTCTTCTTCTTCTGTTTCTTCTTCTTTGCTTCTTCTTCCTTCTTCTCTGCTTTTTCTTCTTCCTCTCTGCCCTGAGCGGCTAAGACTTCGGCCGCCTTCCTTCCTTCTCCTTCTGCTCCTGCACGCTCACACAAGGATTAGAAAGCAAAACCTACCCCTACCCTTCCCCGCATCTCTCTCTTTCTCAGATTTCTCTCATAGGATCGCTCTCCCAGAGCCAGGTATTCGGGTACAGGTATCGCTCCCGGGACCAAGCCCACCGGCGTGCGGTGGTGGGCGAGGAGTGCGCGGTTTTGGGTAATTGGGTCCGGCCCAGACTCGCGGGGTGTGAGTGCAGGCGAGGGCGAGCGCGTGGCGCGTGGCGTGCGTGAGGGACTTGACCCCTGTGTTCGAAGGCGAATAGCCTTGAACACTTTTCAAATTTATGTGCGGGCGCTTAGCCACACACTTCCGAGGTGGGACTAAAGTCCCACCTCCCAGATTGGTGCCCGCAGCTGAGGAAGCTGTAGGCAATTGCAGCAGCGTGCGAGGCCTTCGCCCTAGCTGCAGGCCTGGGATGCTTCGCGGAGGCAAGCTGCGCGTCCTGGGGCGTGAGCCTGGGCGAGAGAGCACCTACAGCTGCAGGTGAAGGAGCTTCAAAAGCTCGGTAATGGAGGTGAACGGGCGTCGACCTGAAGACAATAATACGGCCTCTCGGCCCAATCAGAGGATGCAGGGAGCTTCGCCGGAGTGCGGTGAAGGCAGTGCGAGTGGTGGCGAGGTGTGAGGCAGCGTATGGTGGTAGCCCTAGGTCGGACTGTGGTCGGAGAGGTGGGTTTGTTCGGGGGGTCGTTGGGTGGCGTTTGGCAGTGGATGGGAAGGGGGGATTTGTTGAGTGGAGTGAGGGGAAGCTTTTAGGGTAGTCGGTGAGGGGTGAGAAGGTCTGTGGAGGTGGGATGAGCTCACTGGAGAGGGTGGTCGGAGACGAAGCAGGAGGAGGTGGAAGTCGTGTGCGGTGAGGTGAAAAGATAAATTGAGAGAGGGAAAATGTAAGGGAGGAGGAGAGGAAGCTATTTACCTAGGTTTTGGACGAAGGGGGAGGGCGGAGCCATCGGTTCGTACCTGCTAGAGCTGGGGAAGAAAGGGCCCTGGAGGAGGAGTGCGGCAACGAGGAAACAGGCGGAGGGCGCCGGCAGGTACAGCACGGCACAGACGAGAGGGTAGGAGAACCCTGCTGCAGGTAAGGCGGCAGAGCAACGAGGAGGAAGAGGAGGGAGTCGCCGGAAGCTGCTGGCCGTCTGACGGAGGAGGAGGAGATGAAGTGGGGGGTGTTCTCCGTCAAAGAGAGCTTGTAGGAACCGGCAGGAGGTGCTGGTCCTTATAAAGGGGCTGGCGCAGGCTGGCGACGTGCCAGCCTCGCCGGAGCATGGCCGGAAAGGGGACCCATACCTTCCACGCATTCACACGGAAGGTATGGGGGTCGGCAGAGAGCATGGCCGGGTCCCTGCGGCAGAGGACGTCGTAGGGAATCCCGCGTCTATTTTGCAGGGCGGTCACCCCTCTCTACGCGATGCCATGCTCTGCGCAAAGTCGCCGGAGCATGGTGCTGCGCAGAGTTTTGCAGGAGGGACCATTCTGCAAAGAACGATGAAAAAGATGGGGGTCAAAATGTAAGGGTTTCGAAAGATAAGGGTTAAAAAGTAAATGAAGAGGACAAAATTGCAAAGTCAGTCAAGGAGGTCTCCTCTTAGGCTCAAGTTTTTATACAAGACTAATTTGAACCTAAGGATTTTAATGGTAAATTTTATTTCTAGGTTGGACAATGTTTGACCAGCCAATTTACGTAAAAACCCAGATTAAGTCATTAATTGGGCAAGGTTCTCTTTGTAGGTCAAAATGGGTTTCTAAGGACAAATTGAAGGTTCTAAACCCTAGAGATTATTTTTATATGAATTTTAGAGGATTTATTTGATTTTTATCCTACCTCGAATCTCGTGAATTGAAGTGGGTTTGTTTTAGGGTTACAGAATGTTATTTAATTTCTTGAAGTTGCTATAACCATTTTTAGATCAGACCATCCCACTTTCCTTCTTATTAGGTTTGTTTGACCTATGTTTGGACCCTTAATTACCCTATTTGCAAACTGCGTTGGTGAAATTACAGTTTTACCCCTTATGATTTGTTTTCTTCTTAAACTCAGAATTCTCTGAGTTAAGCCTTTCTTTGGGTTATGTAGGAGCTTTTTCTTACATATTTGGGTTAGATTGTGCTAGTTAGGGTTCATGATGAGCTTCTCATCATACCTCCATGCCTAGCTTTTGCTAGTTCCTTAGCAAAAACTTAAGGTTTCAACCCTTGTTCTAGACCATGAAGTTCTTAATGATTTCAGATAAGTGCTTTTTCATTTGAAACCTAGATTAGGTTAGAATGCTAACTATAGGCCTAAAAGGTACTCTAGTACCAACCAAGATCTGGATCTGTCTAGCCTCAGCCTCAGTCCTTAGCAAAGGTTTTTAAGGCCTATAAGAACTAACCTAAGGTTTATTGGACGTCGTGGTTAAAGCACCCGTGCTTGAAATGATTTTAGCCCTGGCTCAGTTCGCAGTGCGTTTTGTAAGAAAGAGAGATAGAAGATTTATCTGTTTGGAGAATTTTCTCTTTCTTTTTCTTTTTAATTCTAGCTTAGGATTGGCTTTTCAACACGGTCTATATCAGATTCCTTGTCTCCATCATCAATCCTCAAGGGTTCCTGGCAGTCGATACTTCGAGATAGCACCGCCCATGGTAACCCCCGGAACCCTGGCTATTGAGATTTCGAGATAATCCCATCCATGGTGTTCAGTGGCCGAATTTAGACCCTGGCAATTGACATTTCGTGATAATGACATCCATGGAATCTGAACCAGCAGAGTGCTTACATGCCCTCGATAGGATATGTAAATATTTTAAGAGACAAGCACCTAGGGGATGATATTTTGATACACATCTTTGAGAGGAATTTCCCACCCCTCCGCACTGGGAACTCGTCCAAATCAACTTGTGTTGATCGGCCGCTCCTACTCTAGATGTTATTTTCAGCATTTTGCGACGCTTCTGCGTGATTTTGATTTTTACGCTTACTGAACCAGGCTGTGTGTGAGGTTAGGGTGCTTAGGTTACTGAGTCCCGTAAACCAAAAGTTAGTTAATAAGGCCAAATACTTCCTAAGCCTTGGACCTAATACTTAAGCTTTTCATTTTCCTCAACCTCTTGAGGAATGTTTAGATCTTAATGGGTACTAAGAGTCTATCCAAGAATGCCTAAGGTTTGCGTTCTTACTAATCTCATTGTGCACTTTTCAGTTCTTTTCTTGAATGAGGTCTAGAACTTAGGTTAATTCCTTAGTTTCTTACTAATGACTATCACTTTTCTCTCATTTTTGTGCTCCTTTTTCATTTTGTTTCTTTTTCCTTCCTCCATAAAATTTCTTTCCTCCTCTTATTATATTATTATTATTTTTTTCTCCTTCAAATTTTTTTTAAATTTTTTATGGTGTTTTTGGCATATGTGAATTTTTTTGTTTAAAACCTTTTCTTACAAGTTTTGCACTTTCATACCCCCCCATGCCTAAGATTTGCAATATCCTCATTGTGACTTAGGGGGTTTTTATTCAACTTAGTTCATTCCTTAGGACAGATTTTTTGGTGAGTGAATGGGTCGGGATGACTGTTGCGGACGATTTCTAATCTCAGATGCAAGCACTTGAGGTGGAGTCGGCTGTCTTAAAGGGCGAACCTTAAGTGCACAAAGGTGTCAAAAAAGGTTTCAGGTTTTCAAAGAGAATGACGGGCTGCCTCCCGTTGAGCGCTGAGTTTTACGCCATCGGCTGGGCGCAATAAGCTCATGGGGAATGGAAGATATAAGATGATTTAGCCAAATCAGTAGAAGTTACATCAATGAACGGTTTGAGTCTCTGACCGTTCACGATGAAAGGTTCGGAATCATGGCAGAGTGGACTGATCTCGACGGCTCCATTTCCAAAAAACTGTCGGACTAAGTATGGTCCGACCCACTTGGATCGCAGCTTCCCAGGGAAAAGTTTGAGTTGGGCATCAAAGAGTAGGACCTTCTGACCAGGATAAAAGATCTTTCTAGAGATATGCTTGTCATGGAAGGCTTTAACCCTCTCCTTGTAGATTCGCGAGTTCTCTTACGCATCAAGACGTAGTTCATCGATCTCGCTGATTTGAAGCTTTCTGTGGGTTCCAGCCTTCGAAAGATCTAGATTACAGTTCCGTACCGCCCAATAGGATTTGTGCTCCAATTCGACGGGAAGGTGATTCGCCTTCCCGTACACCAGTCTAAAGGGAGACATGCCTAATTGGGTTTTGTGGGCGGTCCTATAGGCCCACAAGGCTTCCGGAAGTCGGGATGACCAGTCCTTCCTGTCAGGCCGAACATTGACCTGCAGGATTTTCTTGATCTCCCGATTTGATAGCTCAGCTAGACCATTAGTCTGGGGGTGATAAGGAGTAGAGATTTGGTGAGACACCCCATATTTGGTCATCAATGACCTAAACTGAGCATTTGTGAAATGGGTCCCTCAGTCTGAGATGATAGCACAAGGAATCCCGAACCGTGAGAAGATATTGTGATGAATGAATTTGAGAACGATTTTGTGATCACAGGTTCGGGTCGGTATGGCTTCGATCCATTTGGACACGTAGTCCACAGCCAGCAGAATATATTCGAAACCATCTGAAACAGGAAAGGGGCCCATAAAATCAATCCCCTAAACATTAAAGATTTCGCATACGAGAATCGGCTGTAAAGGCATCATGTCGCGATGGCTCATGTTGCCCAAAGTTTGGCAACGACTGCATGCCTTGCAGTGACTATATGCATCTTTGAATAGTGTGGGCCAGTAGAAGCCACACTGGAGGATTTTCGATGTGGTTTTGTGCCTAGAGAAATGGCCACCGCATGCCTGATCATGGCAGAAGGAAAGAATATCATTGACTTCATCATCCGGGATACATCTCCGGATGATTTGGTCAGCACCTATGCGGAAGAGGTATGGATCTTCCTAAATGTAATACTTGGCATCAGAGCGTAATTTGTCTTTCTTGGCCTTCGGCCAATCAGACGGGATTTGATGAGATGCCAAGTAGTTTACTATATCAGCAAACCATGGAAGTCTAGTACCAATGGTCAGCAGGTGCTCATCAGGGAAATGCTCCGTGATGGGTCCGGAAGGGTTGATAATCTCAGAAGGAAGGCGGGACAAATGGTCCGCTACCACATTTTGTCTTCCCGCCTTGTCGTGAATCTCGAGATCGAATTCTTTCAATAGCAAGATCCCTCGGATTAGTCAGGGCTTCGCGTCCTTCTTGGCAAGGAGATGCCTCACAGCCGTGTGATCCGAGTAGATGATGACGTGGGAACTCAGGAGATAAGATCGAAATTTTCCAAGGGCAAATACTACGGCTAGTAGCTCTTTCTCCGTAACTGTATAGTTACGTTGAGCCTCGTCAAGTGTCTTGCTAGTGTAGTAGATGACCACGGGTTTTCTGTCAGCTTTCTGCCCTAGAATCGCTCCTACAGCGAAATCAGACGCATTGCACATGATCTCAAAGGGTTGAGACCAGTTAGGGGATTGTAGGATTGGCACCTGGGTGACTTGTTCACGAAGGTTTTCAAAGGCTAGAGTGCATTCCTTGGAGATTTCAAAGGGTACATCCTTAGAAAGGAGAGTCGTCAGGGGGCACACGATTTTCGAGAAATCAGGAATGAAACGATGGTAAAAATCGACGTGTCCTAGAAAAGAACGGATGTCCCTGATCGAGCTAGGCATAGGAAGGCGAGAGATTAGATCAACCTTAGCTCGATCCACTTGGATGCCTTTTTCAGAAATCAGATGTCCTAGGATGATCCCCTCAGGCACCATAAAGTGGCTCTTTTCCCAGGAAAGAACCAAATTAACGTCGATGCAGCACCTGAGTATATGAACTAAGTGCTGGAGGCAATCATCAAATGATGCCCCGAAAACTAAGAAGTCATCCATGAAGACTTCCAGATAATCACCTACCATATCAAAGAATATGGTAAGCATGCACCGCTGAAAAGTCGTAGGTCCATTGCAGAGATCGAACGGCATCCTTCGGAATGCATACGTTCCGAAGGGGCAGGTGAACGTGGTCTTCTCTTGGTCCTTAGGATGAATAGCTACCTGGTTATAACCGGAGTACCCGTCAAGGAAGCAGAAAAATCGATTTCCCGCTAATTTCTCAAGAATTTGATCAATGAAAGGTAGTGGGAAATGGTCCTTCTTCGTGGAGGAATTGAGTCGTCGGTAATCTATGTAGACTCTCCACGAGTTGGCTAATCGGGTAGGTATGACTTCTCCGATTTCAGTCGTTATGGTGGTGAGCCCTGCCTTTTTAGGCACAACTTGAATTGGGCTTACCCAATGACTATCAGAGATCGGGTAGATGATCCCTGCATCTAACCACTTGATGATCTCCTTTTTCACGACCTCCTGCAGATTGGGGTTCAAACGTCTCTGCATTTCACGAGAAGGTCGTGCACCCTCTTCTGAGTAAATATGGTGTGTGCAATAAGAGGGACTTATTCCAGTCAAATCATCGAGAGTCCATCCAATGGCTCTGCGATGTTGCTGGAGAACAGCAATCAGACGGGATTCCTGTTCGGGATTAAGCTTGGAATTAATAATCACAGGAAAGGTCTGATTAGAACCCAGAAAGATGTATTTCAAATGATCGGGAAGGGGTTTCAGTTCAAGGACGGGGTTATCAGCAGCAGCGGGTGGTTCAGGGTAGATGTGAGGTTCAAGGGTAGGAGCTATTGGTCTGTCTAAATCTGGAATTGACTCCTCTGATTGTGGTTCACGATCTTTCTGCGGTTGATGAGGTATAATCAGGTCATTTTCAAAAATGCGTTTCATCAACCAAAGCCCTGATATCACAAATCTGTTCGATGACACTGCAATTGATTCCTTGCTGGGCCTTAAATATATCAATTTTTAGGGTTTGATTTCCAAATTTGAGCTCTATTTGGCCCTCCTCACAACTGATGTTGGCTCTAGTAGAAGCCAAGAAAGGTCTCCATAGAATGATCGGTGTATCCCTAGGGTTTTCAGGTGCGTTCATGTCTAAGACTATAAAGTCTACAGGAAAGTAGAAATCCCGCACTCTTACAATAACATCCTCGAGAATCCCTTTTGGTGACTTTATAGATCGATCTGCTAATTGCAATGTCACCTCAGTCAGTTTTAGCTCAGATTCTTCTAGGTGGTTAAGTAAGGATGTGGGTATCAGATTTATGGAAGCACCCAAGTCTAGCAATGCTCTGTCGAATTGGGTATCACCTATTTTGCAGGAAATCAGGGGAGTACCAGGATCTTTAGCCTTGGGTGGAAGTCTGCTTAGAATTACAGAGCTGGCTTGTTCTGACAGTACAATTGGACTCCCACTCTTGGTTCGCGGCTTACGCTGGGGTGTACACACATTCTTTAAGAATCGTGCGTAAGCCGGTACGTGACGAATCGCATCCATCAAGGGGATATTTATTTGGACCTGCTCAAAGAGCTTGACCAGGTCCTCCTCAGGTGCCACGGGCTTGGTTGTCTTCTTTCCCTTGGTCAAGGCCTCGGGAAACGGAACCTTGGTTGGTTCTTCTAGGATAGGTCCAGGTCTTTGGTCTAGGATAGGGATAGGAATGTCTTGGATTAGTGTCCTAGGGTTGGAATCACTACCAGGCTTGGGGTGGTTTGGATAGGGTGGATCTTGGGTTTCCTTACCACTACGGGTTGTTACAGAATTTAGCCCTGCTTGGTTTTGGTGGGGTTGGGTAAGATGGGTTGTTGCTGACAGCCCGCATAGGAAGTGGAAGCCTCCATCCCGTCGGGTGAAGGAACAGAGGGGGCCTGATAAATCATGTGTGCCTGGCATGGGTTTGGGTTCATAACGCGTCGCTGTGTTGGCACGTTATTCGAGTTAGGAAGAGGTTGGGAAGGAAGTGTGCCTGGTTGGCGAGAATTAGCCAACTGGGCCAGTTGATTTCGAACCTCTGTAAGTTTGTCCTTGTGTTGTTTCTGAATAGCCGCATTCGTTCTTTGAATGTCAGCCAGAGTCTAAAGGATGAGGGACATTTGGTCCTGGTTTGGCCTTGATGGATAGGTAGGGTTGGGCCGAGGCTGAGGCGGCTGGTAAGGACGAGGGGGTTGTGGACGGGGCTGAAAGGGTGGTCTTTGGGTTTGGGAATTTCCCACCCACTGGAAGTTGGGATGGTTTCGCCATCCAGGGTTATAGGTGTTGGAGAAAGGGTCGTTCTGGATGGCGTTGAGGTCCCCGCAGGTCTGAGGAACCTCCAAAGAATCAGAGAAAGGGGGAATGGAATTCCCTGGACTAGTATAGAAAGGATCGGATGACCCTCCGATCCGAGAATCAGATGGGGGTGGATATGGATCCATCCCAAGAGAAGATCGGTGGAGAATGTTTTGCACAGTTTCCCGTGTGGAAGGAGGCTGTGCAAAGGAGCTATGCGCAGAGGTGGCTCGCTGCAAGTGCTGAGTCAGCTCGTCCACCTTCTTCTCAATGATGGAGACCTTGTCCAATCGATTGGCCATTAGTTCCAGGTCGACTGATGCGGACAGGCCCTGCGTCTCGTGTGCTCCACTAAGGTTCGTCGATGTGCGGGTATTCGTCCTGTCGAATAAGCCCATGGAGTCATTGTTGATGGAGTTCTCGCACATGTTTTCGAGAATCTCCCACACGGTGTCCTCATGTTGACCCATGATATTCCCTCTGCAAGTTGCATTGACGAAAAGCCTGATATCCTCACGAAGTCCCTGGTAAAAAGACTGGACTTGTTCCCATTTAGGAACTCCGTGATGGGGGCACTTTCTCATGAGATCCTGAAAGCGATCCCATGCCTCATGGAGAGGTTCTCCCGTTTGCTGAGTGAAGTGGGTAATCTGATGGCGTAAGGCATTGATCCGACCAATGGGAAATAACTTCTTCAAAAATTCAGACTGAAGTTCTTCCCAATTGTTGATCGATCGGGTCTGAGTCTGGTAGCAATGAGCGGCCTTGTCCATAAGGGAGAAGGAGAACATCTTCATGAGGAGAATGTCCCGATTTTGTGCATCTGACCCAAAAGTTTGGGCCAGATGCTTCAGCTATTTGATGTGCTGGAAGCGGTCTTCAGAATTAAGCCCATGGAATTTAGGTATAGCATGAATCATATTGGGCTTTAATTCAGAATCAGGTCCTTCAGTCGAGATTCTGACTCGAGGCTCAATAGCCACCGCAGTAGGATTATAATGGTCCCGCATCATAGGATGCTGCGGTGGGTGCACAAAGTTCTGGAAGAGGTCATTGAGTCGCTGGAGCTGGTGCTCTAGATTGTTTTCTTCCTCAACTGGCTGAGCCATTTTGGAAGAAGAAGGTGAGTTGGGTTCGGAGTCGGAGGAGAGGTTGATGTGAAGTGTTGTTTTCTCAAACAAGGGCACTGAGGCTCGTCCTCGAGGAGAGTGAAGTTCTAAAGGAGGTTTTAAGGACCTCCTACCAAACATACACTGTTGGAAGAGATGAGTTTAGCAGGTGCTGGGCCCAATCAAGGCACCCAAAATGTTGGGTGACTATAGAGGTGCGGGGCAGATGGACCCCTTGATCAAAAGATCGACCACCTGAGAATTACCTGGGCAGCCAGAGAGGGTGAGTCCCACGAAGACCCCTACACGGTAGAGCGTCCCCACGGGTTACAGGGATTCCCCCACTCGACCTCTCTTGTCACTGAGATTCCAGGTAGACCAGAATGGGGATCTTGACCTCTTAAGTCTACCAATTTTAGTTTAAGATCATGGTGCTTAAGTTTTCACTTGAACTTTTAGCTTTTTGAGTGTGAAGAGTGACCTAAGTTGAAGGTTAGTTGTCCCTAAGGGGTCAACTTCACCTATTGATTCCTTTGAGAACTTATTAGGTCTTGTCTTTTAGGGTTCAAGTGTTTTTAGAGAGCAAATTTCTTAGGGCTTTTCTAAATAGGTATATTCAATCAATGGCTTAGGCACACTTCTTTTGGGATTTCTCAATTCTTGATTAAGTAGTGTGTCTCTAAAACCCTAGTGTTAATTCTTATGTTGGCTCTACTTGGTCTAGTTGACTCCTTATTGGGTACTTAGGGCTCAGGCAAGAAAATGTTAGCCCTTAATTACCCTTAATACTGTGTGCAGGAATAGTGGTTTTGAAAACATGCAGCTGTTACTAAGTATGAAAGACAGGTTATACCTATATTATATATTTTTTTTCTTTTTCTTCATCTTTAGAATTTATGGGTTAATAGTGAGAGGATAGAAGTTACCTGTCCTTGGAGTGGTTGTTGTGCGGCTACTTCTTAATTTTTCCTGTACCTGCACACAAGAGAGAAGAGATTATTAGAAACTCCCAAATAGAGAATTTATAGCTTATAGAATAGCCATTGCTCCCTGGCAACGGCGCTAAGAAATGATAACTTGTCTGGCTGGTAGAGCTTGTTTGCGTTTGTTATATGTCAAGTTACAGTTGTTGTAGTAATAAGATATCTACCAGGTTATCATTACAAAATTTTTTACTTGGAAATGGTTTTCCCGAGGTCGAACTCAGGGAGCTACTGGAATTCTAGAAATACAAGGGTTCTCTATTAGATTAAAAAAATAAGAGAGAGAGAGAGAGTCTGTCTTGGCTTCTTCTTCTTCTCTTCTCGTTCTCTTTCTATCTTTTTCTTTTTTTCTTCTTTCAACTGCTCTCCTTTTCTTCTTTCTCTTCTTCTCTGTTTACGGTTGTGTCTTCTCTCTTCTTTTCTTCCGCAGAGTTCTTCTTCTTCTTTTCTTCTATTCTTTTTTTTCTTTGTTCTTCTCTTTCTTTTGCTCTGGTGGCTATGTCTTCTTCCCTCTTTTTCTTCTTCTTCTTCTTCTTTTTCTTCAGCCTTCTTCTTCTTTCTTTCTTTTCTTGCTTTCTCTCTTCTGGCCGCTGCTCAACCGTTGTCTGATGCAGTGGTCAGACAACTTAACTGTTGGTTTGCTATAGTGCTTCTCTTCTTCTTCTGTTTCTTCTTCTTTGCTTCTTCTTCTTCCTTCTTCTCTGCTTCTTCTTCTTCCTCTCTACCCTGAGCGACTAAGGCTTCGGCCGCCTTCCTTCCTTCTTCTCCTTCCTTCCTTCTCCTTCTGCTCCTGCACGCTCACACAAGGATTAGAAAGCAAAACCTACCCCTACCCTTCCCCGCGTCTCTCTCTTTCTCAGATTTCTCTCATAGGATCGCTCTCCCAGAGCTGGGTATTCGGGTACGGGTATCACGCCCAGGACCAGGCCCACCGGCATGCGGTGGTGGGCGAGGAGTGCACGGTTTTGGGTAATCGGGTCCGGTCCAGACCCGCGGGGTGTGAGTGCGGGCGAGGGTGAGTGCGTGGTGTGCGATGTGCGTGAGGGACTTGACCCCTGTGTTCGAAGGCGAATAGCCTTGAACACTTTTCAAATTTATGTGCGGGCGCTTAGCCACACACTTCCGAGGTGGGACTAAAGTCCCACCTCCCAGATTGGTGCCCGCAGCTGAGGAAGCTGTAGGCAATTGCAGCAGCGTGCGAGGCCTTCGCCCTAGCTGCAGGCCTGGGATGCTTCGCGGAGGCAAGCTGCGCGTCCTGGGGCGTGAGCCTGGGCGAGAGAGCACCTACAGCTGCAGGTGAAGGAGCTTCAAAAGCTCGGTAATGGAGGTGAACGGGCGTCGACCTGAAGACAATAATACGGCCTCTCGGCCCAATCAGAGGATGCAGGGAGCTTCGCCGGAGTGCGGTGAAGGCAGTGCGAGTGGTGGCGAGGTGTGAGGCAGCATATGGTGGTAGCCCTAGGTCGGACTGTGGTCGGAGAGGTGGGTTTGTTCGGGGGGTCGTCGGGTGGCGTTTGGCAGTGGATGGGAAGGGTAGATTTATTGAGTGGAGTGAGGGGAAGCTTTTAGGGTAGTCGGCGAGGGGTGAGAAGGTCTGTGGAGGTGGGATGAGCTCGTTGGAAAGGGTGGTCGGAGACGAAGCAGGCAGAGGTGGAAGTTGTGTGCGGTGAGGCGAAAAGATAAATTGAGAGAGGGAAAATGTAAGGGAGGAGGAGAGGAAGCTATTTACCTATGTTTTGGACGAAGGGGGAGGGCGGAGCCACTGGCTTGTACCTGCCAGAGCTGGGGAGGAAAGGGCCCTAGAGGAGGAGTGCGGCAACGAGGAAGCAGGCGGAGGGCGCCGGCGGGTACAACACGGCACAGACGAGAGGGCTAGGAGAACCCTGCTACAGGTAAGGTGGCAGAGCAACGAGGAGGAAGAGGAGGGAGTCACCGGAAGCTGTGGGCCGTCTGACGGAGGAGGAGGAGATGAAGTGGGGGGGTGTTCTCCATCAAAGAGAGCTTGTAGGAACCGGCAGGAGGTGTTGGTCCTTATAAAGGGGCTGGCGCAGAGGGAGGCGCAGGCTGGCGACGTGCCAGCCTCGCCGGAGCATGGCCGGAAAGGGGACCCATACCTTCCGCGCATTCGCACGGAAGGTATGGGGGCCGGTAGAGAGCATGGCCGGGTCCCTGCGGCAGAGGACGTCGCAGGGAACCCCGTGTCTGTTTTGCAGGACGGTCACCCCTCTCTGCGCGGCGCCATGCTCCTCACAAAGTCGTCGGAGCATGGTGCTGCGCAGAGTTTTGCAGGAGGGACCGTTCTGCAAAGAATGATGAAAAATTTAGGGGCCAAAATGCAAGGGTTTCGAAAGATAAGGGTCAAAAAGTAAATGAAGAGGACCAAATTGCAAAGTCGGTCAAGGAGGTCTCCTCTTAGGCTCAAGTTTTTATACAAGACTAATTTGACCCTAAGGATTTTAATGGTGAATTTTATTTCTAGGTTGGACCATCTTGACCGACCAATTTACGTAAAAACCCAGATTAAGTCATTAATTGGGCAAGGTTCTCTTTGTCGGTCAAAATGGGTTTCTAAGGTCAAATTGAAGGTTCTAAGCCCTAGAGATTATTTTTATATGAATTTTAGAGGGTTTAGTTGATTTTTATCCTACCTCTAATCTCGTGAATTGAAGTGGGTTTGTTTTAGGGTTACAGAATGTCATTTAATTTCTTGAAGTTGCTATAACCCTTTTTAGATCAGACCATCCCACTTTCCTTCTTATTAGGTTTGTTTGACCTGTGTTTGGATCCTTAATTATCCTGTTTGCAAACTGCGTTGGTGAAATTACAGTTTTACCCCTTATGATTTATTTTCTTCTTAAACTTAGAATTCTCTGAGTTAAGCCTTTCTTTGGGTTATGTAGGAGCTTTTTCTTACATATATGGGTTAGATTGTGCTAGTTAGGGTTCATGATGAGGTTCTCATCAAGTAACATATTTTGAACATGTGTGCATGATTGGTTTAAGTTCTAGTATTTCTAGTGTATAGAAAATGCTAGTAGAAGTTTAGATTTCTTCAATTTTAATATGAATTTGATTTAAATAGAAATGAAACAAAATAAAGAAATTGTTACTAACTTTAGATGTCGACATCTACTACATTTGAATCTATATGACCTTCTTCTATTAATTCTTGGTATGCTTTAGACTGTGCGTCAAAACGATTGCGCGGTACTATTCTTATTGGTATAACCCATCTCCTTTGGTAATTATTGAGGACATAGAAAACTTGTGCTACTCGACATGCTAATGTGAATGGTTCATCAGACTGAAGAATTTGATAGTTACGACTTACACTTAAGAAATTACGTTTCTTGTCAATTTTTAAACAGTGCCCTCTTTAAAAACATCAACCAATGACATTTAAATAGGACAACTCTACGATTATATTTGAAGCTGATCTCCACAATTTCTTCGATTTCACTATAGTATCTATTTGGACAGGTGGAAAAATCTAAATCAACAACTCTAGCCTGTTGTGTAACCTTTCTATCATCATTTTTTTTTTATTCTGAATCTAAATCCATTTATTATATACCCAGAGTGGTAATGTGCATAATGTAATGGTGTATCAACAATTACATCAAAACTGGTATCCATCGTGAGTCTTTATCCTCTTTTAATTGATTAACTTGATCTTTAAACCAATCTAAGAAGCCAAATTTAGATGTCCTTGAATGAGGTAATCGTTAAAATTCCTCGTAGAATGTATCAATTTCAGGAATTTATTTTAAAATATATAGATGTACCAAATGTCTTCCATTTCTGAAATTACCTTGTACTTTGGATGAAGAATCGACCTTCCTTTGATATCAAAAATTGATAAACATTCTTCATCATTGTCATTATATTCCCCCTCATAGTTTCTTTGAAGTTTATTAAAGTATTGTCTGTTTCATTCATGTACATGGAGGTAAAATTTATACACACCTCCACGGGATAAGCTTCTACAATTGAACCTTCCAGCTTTGCCTTATTCAAAATATTATCTTTAAGCTTTTTCAAAAATCGCTCCACAGGATACATCTATTTGAATTGTATAGGTCCACTGATTCTCGGTTCATTTGCAAGATGCAAAATGAGATGAACCATTACATTGAAGAAGGCTGGAGGAAGAATCTGTTCTATCTTACAGAGAGTAATAACTATTTGTTTATCTTAGTGATCTAGCGTATCATTTTGTAGCATCTTCGAACAAACAACTTTGAAAAATTTGCTCATTTCTATGAATGAATCAATAACTGGCACAGGTAGTATCCCCTATATCGCCAATGGAAACAATACTTGCATATAAACGTGGGAGTCATGACTTTTTAAGTTAGATATCTTTTTCTGTGCTTCATTCACACAACGAGAAAGTTGTGATGAAATTCCATCTGGCACCCGAATTTCCTTTAAGAAGGAGACCAGTCTACTCTTCTGGTCCTGATTCAAGCTATAAATAGTAGGTGGAAAGCAGCAATCATCCTTATGAATATGTAGCTTCGGACGTATCCCTAAACTCTTCAAGTATTTTCTTATTTTCATCGTGTCCTTTGGATCATCTGTCAAATTTAATACGTCTAAGATGTTATCCATCATATTCTTTTCGATGTGATCCAATCCTTACCCTTAACCTAGAATCTGGATTCGAGCCTATTTGGGATAATAATGAGGCCCAAAATGACAAGAGTCAGATTTTGAATTTGAATTATGATTCAGGGCCTATATTTGATGAATTGATGGGGACACCATCATGAGCCATAACTAGCCCAATTTGGTCTGATAAAGTCAATAAAAGCTCCTACATAACCATCAGGGGATCCTAAGTGCTTAATATTCTATTTTGAAAAGAAAAGATGAAAACCACAGAAGAAAAGATGAAGAAAACATGGTTATTTATGTAATTTTACCATCTTATCACAACTATAGAATAACCACAGGATTTTCTAAGGGAAAATTAAAGTTCAAATGGTCATAAAAGTCTAAAAGAGGGTCCATACAGAAAGAAACGGGTTTTCACGCATTACGAGAATTAAATGACATCTGAAACCTTAAAAACAGACCTGCTTAATTCACTGAGGTTATGGTCAGGATAAACTTCACCTAAACCTTCTATAAATCATAGAAAAATATTCTATAAGGTTTGGTATCTTTAATTTGACCATTCGAACCCATTTTGACCTAAAATAGAGTCTCAGACAGATAGTTGCCCTAATTTGGGTTTCTACGCAATTTACCTAGTCAAACTTGGTCAAAACCTAAATCCTACCCCATCATCAGATTCCTTGGGTCCAAATTAGGTTTGTACCAAATTTGGACTCAATTAGAGAATACCTTGACCTGGTTTGCATTCCAGTCCAGACAAACTCTTTTTATCACACAATGGCCCTTAACTTTTTGAATTCTTTACAAATAGGTCCCTACCGCCATTGGTGTGAACACACCAAGCTCTGTCAAGATTTGAGCGAGGATTTCTCACTCGATTCTCAATCAAACTCTCCCAAAATTGAAAGGGAGATTCCTTGAGGAATTCCCTTCCAATTAAACCCGGACATGGATCCTGATTCATTCCCAATCTTCCATGCAAACGCATGGAAGATGTGGGTATCAAGTTTGCATGAACTTTTCGATCTTCGCAAGCTTGTTTCCAAGCTTGGAGCTCCTCTTTTTAGGCCTATAAAAGGATAAGGGGCAAGAACACTTGCTCCTTAGCGAGTTTTGGTCTGAGAAAACCTCCTCTTCTCCATCTCCGGCCACCTTCGAGCTCAGCTCTGGCGACCTCTCTTTATCCTCCTCTTCCAGCCGTCCAACGATCAAATTGGATGGCCGACCATCTTCCCCTGTTCCTCGCATACCTATCCAGCTAAAGAGAGGTCATTCTTCTACCTTACTCGCCGTCGCCGCATCGCCGTCTCCATCTCCTTCTCCAGCTCCGGTCATGCCACGACCGGAGCTCTCTGGCTCTCTTCCTCACTCCTAAGACTCTCTACCTTCTCCTCTACTCCCGGACATCACTTCCCCCTCACCTACACTTCAAATCAACGTCGCTACCACTCGCCACACCATCATCTTTTTCCGCTCTGACGTAGCTCCGATGACACCTTCCTGCCGCTACACCACTCGACTCTCGCCACTACCACCTCCATTAGCTTCGCCACGACCTCCTAGTCAAAAGTGCTAACTTTATTAGTGCTATTGACCACTCTACACCCCTGTCAAGCACACCCACCTCCACGCACATTCTTCGACCTCGATCTGCCTACACACACCACGCCACACCACGCAGCCACCGCTGTTGACTTCACCTCACCAAGGAGAAGCTTTTGAACTTGTCTGACGTGTCCGAAAGGGCTTGTTTACATTTTCAGGTCCTAGGTTGAAGCCGCCATTGTCGAAGCTTCTTTGAAGAGCTCCAAGTCGCGTTCTTGTGACTCCACTCCTAGGTGTTAGCTCCAAGCAGTGCGGAATCACCTGAGGGTTATCATCAGGTCTTCAATTAGGGATGCCGATCTCAACCACTACCCCAATTCGACGAAGAAGCACCTGTTGCTGCATGAAGGAACGAAGTGGGTGGGATAGTCCCACCTCGTGAGTTGCAGAAGCCGCAACCGCACATAAGTTGATTTTGTGACTGTTACAATGCTTTTTCAGGGCTTTAAGTAAGTCTCATTGTAGTATAGTCGAAAAAACGTTGAAAACAAATAAGAATTTTTTATTACTCGAAAACCTAAGTATTCGAGGTCAAACACAGGGAGCAAATGGAATTTATTCACTAATCTCAATCAATATAATTGAACACTTAAATCTACTCAAAATTTAATTCAGAATATCATGCAAGAGTTTATGAATTAAAATGTAGCCAACAAAAGAATTGAACATCTGATTCTATAATCAGACGTCTTAAAAGATATGCTTCTCTCTCTTCTTTGGCTCTCTTTCTTCTCTTTCTGCTTCTCTTCCTTTCCTCTGTCTTCTGCCTTTCTTCTTTCTTCTTCTGTTCTTTGGCCTTCTCCTTTCTTCTTTCTCTCTCTTTAGTTCGTCTCTTTCTTCCCTCTTTGACTTAGCTTTCTCAGCCCTTGATTTCTTTCTTCCTTCTTTCTTCTTTGGATCTTCTGCATTTGTCTTTCTTTTTTTCTCTTCTGACTTCTCTTCTTTGCCTTGCTACTACCTTAGCTTCCTTTCTTCCTTCCTTCTTCTTCCTTTGCTTCTTCTGCGGCCACAGCTTCCTTCCCTGCTTGGCCTTAGCTTCACCTTGCCTTAGCTTCAGCTGCACCTTCCTCTTTCTTCTTCTCTTCCCTGCACACAGCGAAGCAAAACCTACACCTACCCTCCCCCGCGTCACTCTCTCTCCATTTCTCTCTTCGGTTCGCTCTCCTAGAGCTGGGTAATCGGGTCGGGTTTTGCGTGCCCGGGTCCAGGCGCATTGGTGTGGGTGTGGTGCGCGAGGAGTGCGAGGTTGATCGGGTCGGTCATGCCAGATCCGCGGGGCATAGGTCGCGGACGAGGCGGGTGTACGTGGGCGAGGGACCTCACCTCGTGTATTGGAGGTGAAGAGCTAGAAACACAAATTCAATTTATCCTACGCACCTACGCTGATCGTTTTCGAGGTGGGACTAAAGTCCCACCCGCTTCTACTTGCACTCCCGTAGGAAGTTCTCACCTAATTGCTGTTGCTGTGATCTCCTTCAAAGCTAATTGCCTGGTTGAGTGCGTGCGCAAAACCAACCTGCGCCTCCTGGGCCTAGAGACCTGGAGCAAATCGCCTAGGTTAAGCTTGCAAGCTCCTTCGAGCTGTCGCTAATGGCGGCGGAGGGGTCATACCAACAGTCACTGAATATAGCCTTTTGGCCCCATTGAAGTAAATGGGGAGCTTCATTGTGTCAAGGTGAAGGTGCCTAGGTGGGTGGGTGGCTGGCTGCAAGGCGACCTAGGAGTGCGTGCCTAGGTCACTCTGTGGTCGTGTTTATGGGTGTGTTTGGTGGGCGTGTGTGGAGGTGTTGGCGGTTGATGGAAGGGCGGATGATGCTTAGTGGGTGATGGTAGAGGTGATGAGGTGTCTGGTGAGGCGTGTGGAGGTGCGGAGCGGTGGAAGCGCCTTCGCTGGTGGTTAGCCGGAGATGGAGAAGGTGGTGGTGGTTTGCGGCATTGAGGGGTCGAAAGTGCAAATTAAGAGAGGGGAAATGAAGAGGGGAGAAAGAGGAATATTTATAACCTAGCTAAGTGGACGAAGGGGGATGGAGAAGCAGTTGGCCGTACCTGCCGCCGCTAAAGAAGATGCCTAGAGGAGGGAGAACAGCGATGGCGAAGGGGCTGGAGCACGCGCGCGGGTATTGCGCGACCCGGAGGAAAGTGGTGAAGACGGCTCTGCCACTGGTATTGTGGCAGAGAGACGAGAAGGAGGAGGAGGGCTCGCCAGAGCCTGCTAGACACTTGGCTGGAGGAGAGGAGATGAAATTGGGGGTAGTTCTCCGGCCAAGTCAAGCTGAAAAGATGCGGCCAAAGGTGGTGGTGCTTTTATAGGCACTGGCAGGGGATCTTGTGCTTGGAAGACAAGCTTCCAAGCACGAGTGTCCTCGCTGGAGATGGAAACAGTTGGAGACCCAAATCTCTCGTGCATTCGCATGAGAGATTTGATGCAAATCAGATCCTGAAATCTTGCTCAGATGGAAGGGAATTCCTCAGAGAATCTCCCTTCCAAATCTGGGAGGAGATCTCTGAGGAATCCGGGAGTAATCCCTCTCCATTCCTTGCCGGAGTAGGATTCCTCCGCCTTAATGGCAGAGGGACCTAATTGTAAGAGTGGCAAGGAAGCTAGGGGGGTCTGCACAATGAATTTCAAAAGCTAGGGGCTAAAATGTAATTGGGTGGATTATTTTGCAAAGTAGGTCAAGATGACCTCCCCTTAAGTCTAAATTTTGGTACAAACTTAATTTGGACCTAAGGAATCCAATGGTGAAGTTGGAGTTTAGGTTTAACCACGTTTGATTGGATATTTTACATAAAAACCTAAATTAGGTCAAATAATGAGCTAGGACCCCAATTTAGGTCAAAACAAGTTCTAAAGGCCAAATTGAAGGTTCTAAACCATAGGGGATATTTTTCCATGAATTTTAGAGGGTTTAGTTGATTTTTATCCTGACCATAACCTTGTGAAATTATGTGAGTCTATTTTAGGGTTACAGAATGTCATTTAATTCCTAGCTCTCATAATAACCCATTTTTGATTGAACCATCTCATTTTTTATTTTATTCAGACCATTTGACCTATGTTTAGCCTCTGAGAAATCCCATTGATGTACTACAATGGTAAAATTGCAGTTTTACCTTTTATTTCATGTTTTCTTCTCAGAACACTTATTCCTTGAATTAGGTCATTCTCTAGGTTATGTAGGAGCTCTTATTCTCTTTCTTAGGTCAAAATGAGCTAGTTAGGGCTCCTGATGAGGTTCTCATCAGTGACCTCAGCTGGTTGCCTCCAAGAGCACTGGGGTGAGGTCTCACTCGTACTCTCCATGCATGTGCCCTCGCTCGTGCTCACGCCACGCAGGTCTGGGCCTTGATCCGATTACCTGGGACCAATCTGGTTTGCCTGTTCTGAGAGAGAAAAGAAGAGAGAGAGGAGGGGGGTTTTTACCTCACTCTCTGATCTCTTTACACTTAGTCTCTGAGAGGACCTTCATTCCTCTATTGGTGTTGTATTGTGTGCCTCTCCCTGAGGCTTGAAGGAGAAAAGAGGCCTTTGCCTTTATTGCTGATTCTGAGGCTATTGTTGGATCATTTAACTTGGTTGTCGTGGAATATTTGGCTGGATTCACTGTTCATTTATTCGAGATACTTGAGCTTAATTAAAAGGGTTAATTGGTGATTCAAATCACCATTTTAACCCATCATTTTTGCATATTGATACTTGAATTATTGATATATTATTCTTGAATAAGTTTTGCTCACAATTGCTTATATCTTTTACTTAGAATTTGTGATCTTGAGATTGATTTGCTACTTGCTCCCTGTGTTTGACCTTGGATTTCTATTCGAGTATAAATTCTATTTGTTTTCGCATTTTATCAGCTATACTGCAACATATCATTTTTAAAACCCCGATTTAAAGCGTTAAACATGAATATACCTCTCCAACCTCGTCAGAGACACTAATTGATTTTTCGAAAGTCACACCAATCTATGATATAGAAATTGAGGAGTTGGAAGAGTTGGGAATCAATTGGGTCTACCTTAGGAGCCAAGAACCTAAGCCCATGCTTAATAAGGACACTTTTTAAGCTCAGAATCTGAAATTAAGATAGATCCAAGTCAGGTTGCTGATTCTACACATCTTAATTCTCTCTGTGGTGGAACTCCTGATCCAAAATCAGATTCGAAAACTTATTCTCGCAATTTCTCCAATGATTTCGAATCCTACTCTGATTTCGGAGAACCTTTGTTTCCTGACAATTATGAACCAATCTACAACCTCAGCATCCATGACCCATTTTTCGAGTCTGACTCTGAGGTCCCTGATCTCAAGATCATTGATTCAAAATTAAGTTCCATTGAGATGGAATCATTCATTTTCGATCTTCAGGAATAAGAAGTAAGTGTCGAGAGTGTTTGCAATCCAGAATTCAAATCTTTTCTTGACTCAGATTTCCATGACCCTATAAGCACTCTCCAGGCATTTACATTTGATTTTGATGGACATTATGAAGACTCTCTAGATGAACCTACTTTTGAATCCTTTCTAGAGGAGCCCTCAACACATAGTTTTGAAAGAAATCACCTCTTCTACACCACATATAGAACCTTCTCAAATCCGAACCCAACCCCAACCTGCAACCGGAATCAACTTCTACTCTGATTCTCCTCTCGATGATCCGATCGCACATGATTCTTCTCCATCTTTTGATCAAGTTTCGAACGACGATCAAACTACTAATCACGTCCCATCTTTTTTTGCTCACTCGTGTAGGGTTCCTACATCCTCCACAGACTCTTTTTCATTTGAGGATCCCTACTTTGATCAGGCTAATCCGATTCAGCCAAACCTTAGATTCTCACTTCTATATCTTCTTGAGCCTCATAGCATTTGGTGGGCCCCGTATCCTTGATCCACATCCATCAACACACTGGATTGATTGGGTTTGGGTTGCATCATCATCCTGTTGATCAAGGTTCGAAATGCCTATTTCGATGCCGTGCCGATGAAATTCCAAGTGTGCATTTCGTGGGCATGTCGAGGGCATGCCATGGAAATGCCCATTTTTTGATGGGCATGCCGATGAGCATGCCGAGGGCATGCCGATGCATACCAACAAAAATAGCAAAAGTAACTAAAAAAATCAATAGCAACCTCGAAATGGGCACCAATTTCGCCAGCATGCCAACCATGCCGACGTCATGCCGACCGTGCCGAGGGCATGTCGACGAAATCCCTATAAATCGATGTTTTCTTCATGTCAGCACGACCCTTGCTCGGAAATGGCCTTGCCGACGGCATGCCATCGGCATTCAAATCAATGCTATTGATCTAAATAAGCACCTGGTGGCTGCGAGTTGCGACGGTGTTGGAGGTGGTTGGATGGAGCAGAGGAGGCTGGTGGGTGCCAGTCGGCTGCTGCGAAGCAGCTTGGCACACAGAGAGGAGAGGGGAGGTCAACCGTGCATTGGCCTTCGTGTGGGAAGAGGCTAGTGGCATGTGAGGGGCGCGGTTTGGCGGCATTGCAGCTAGTTGCTGCACACAGGTGGGGGCCACACGTGGGCTAGAAGCGAGGGGATGCGGGCTACCTGCAATGTATGTGAAGGTGGCTGCTGCTAGTGCGCGTGGGGCGATCATGCACGGTTGTTGCTGGTCGCTCGTCTTGGGCGATAGTAGTGAAGTGATCGGCGATGGTGGTGGGTCTGTTGGGTTCGTGGGGAAGGAGGAAAATGGTGGTGCGTGGAGGTTGAAGAAGAAGAGGAAGAAGATGGTGGTGGCGTTGCGGATAAGTGTGGAAATGAGGAATCACATGTGGGAGATGCAATGAAAAGTTGGGTGAGCTTCAGAGTGAAGGTGATTAGTGTTGGGTTCCACGTAGAGGTGGAGGTGCTAGAGGTGATAGCCTGCTAGAGATAGAGGAGGTGTTGATGTTGTTGCACGGTGAAGCAGCAGGTAATGCAAGCGAGCTTCGATCTGGCGATGCGTTCTGTCACGATGCACGTCCATGGTGGTGGAGACTCGTTGCCACGGTTGAAGCCGGTAGTGGTGGAGCGGGAATGTGCAAGATGCACTCAAGGTGATGGAGTTCGGGTGGAGGCCTCTCGTCGCATGGTTGCCTCCTCCTCTCCCTTGTAGTCACGGCTGCCCCAACCAGATCCCTATTTCACGGTCATCAAAGCAGCGAGTAAAGGCGTCGTCACTATAACCGTTGAGGAGAGGAAAAAATGGATTAATAAAATAAGAAAAGAAATGATGGTTTATTTATCTACAAACCCTCACATAAAATGTTAATTCTAATACATGCATATAATGCAACCTAAAGACTAATGCATGTTATTCTAATGCATGCTAAATAATTTATATATGAAAGTAATGCATACAAGCAAATATATATAAACTAAATTATTTATATCTTAATGCATGCTATGTATATGCTAATATTAATCTAATGCCTAGTCACTTAAGTAACTAATTAGCCCATAAATATGGGCTCATCAAATGCCCCCATGCCTAGTTTTTGCTAGTCCCTAGCAAATTCAAGCAATAACCTAGCTCTCCAAGTGGACTAGCCAACCCAATCAATCTTCGTTTAGAAACATGTTAAGTTCAGACTTTAGACCTAAGGTTCCCAAGTAGTTGCTAAGTTACAAACTAGGTCAGCTAAAGATGAGTAGTAGGCAAAAGTTTTCTTGACTTCTAACTCTACCTCAGAGTTTATTGGTCCCAGAGATTAAATCATCTGTGCATGTGCATTGGTCTGAGTTATTTGAGGTTGGTATGATTACCAACCTAGAAAGAGAGTAAGAATGATTTTTTTTTTGTAATATATATATTTTTGTTTGATTCCTCTAAGTTTAAACTTAGATCAGCTGTCAACACGGTCTGAGTAGGATTCATTGTCCCCATCACCGAACCTCGAAAGGTGCCTCGCTTTCGATGCTTCGAGATAGCACTGCCCATAGTGACCTCAAGAACTCCTAGCAATCGACACTTTGAGATAGTATCACCCATGGATTTCTTAAGCGAATTCAGGCCTATGGCAATCGACACTTCGAGATAGGACTACCCATGGTACCTGAACCATATAATGCACTTACATGCCCCCAGTAGGATGGATATCCTAAGAGACAAGCACCGAGGAGGTGACATGTTATCATCTCATCATCAAGGTGAGTATAGATTCCACCTCTCCTGCGGCAGGAACTTGTCCAATCAAGTTGTGATTTTAAGCTTCTCCTAAGTCAGAACTAAGAGAACCAAATTTTCTCCAAGAAAAGAATTAAGGTGATCATTATTTACACAAGACCGAGTGTGTGTGAAATGTGGATGCTTAGGTTACGAGGACCCGTAAACCAAAAGGTAGAAAAAGACACCAGGTACTACCCACCCTTTAACTCAATTCCTAACTTTCCTTCCTCAACCTCTTGAGGAATGGTCCGTGACTTAACTCCTACTTAAGTTTTTAAGTCCACAAAGGACCCTAAAGGTCTAGAGCTAGTAATTCAACTTAGCTTCTAAAGTCAGACAGCTAAAGTTAGCATGGTCTAACCTAAAGTTCTGGTTTGCCTAAGAATGCAGGGTCCAGCCAGTTAAGCTCAATAATGCAATTTTTTTTTTTTTGAATGAAATATGAATGCATGAATGTAATATGTATACAAGCTATAAACAGATGCCTCAAGTCCTATCCCCCGATGGCTGGTTCAAACAATGTCTTCATTGAAAGTAAAATAGCTAAGGGAAGATGTTACCTAAGGCGAAGAATGAAGGGAGCTAAGGCTCCTCGAGAGTGACCTTATCAACCAGATGGCCATCCAAAGTAACATATGATTTTAATCGTTGGTTGTTGATGGTAAAGGGTATTGCTGAAGAGGAAGGTCTCTTGATCTCCACAACCCCATGCGAAAACACTTTAGTGATTATGTAAGGTCTATCCCAACGTGATTTCAATTTCCCTGGAAAAAGCTTAAGTTTGGAATTGAAAAGCCAGGCTTGTTAGTTGAGCTCAAAGGTCTTTTTAAGGATATACTTATCATGCAAGACCTTAGTTCTCTTTTTATAAGCTTGGGAGGTGTCATAAGCATCATTCCTCAGCTCTTCAATCTCAGTCAACTCCAGTAATCGTGCCTTACTTGCTTGATCTAAATCCATGTTGACACTTCGGATAGCCTAAAGTGCCCTATGTTGAAGCTCAACGGGTAAATGGTACACTTTCCCGTACACTATCCGGAAGGGAGACATACCCAAAGGGGTTTTGTAGACTGTCTGATAAACCCATAAAGCATCATCTAGCTTTTGGGACCAATCCTTTCTATTTGGCCTAACAGTCTTTTCCAAAATGTTCTTGATCTCCCTATTTGACACTTTAACCTGGCCAAAGGGGTAGCAATCTTGTGAGTTATTCCCAGACTCCTGAGTAGCCGATTGAAGTGGTGGTTTCGGAAATGAGGTCCCCCATCACTTATAATCATCTTGGGGCAGCCAAAGCGAGATATGATATTGGCCCTCACAAATTTCAAGACCACAGGGTGGTCATTTATGCACGTAGGAATGGCCTTTCTCCACTTAGAGACATAATCCACTGCCACCAAAATATGCTCATATCCATGGGACGAGGAGAAGGGACCTATGAAGTCTATCTCCCAAACATCAAAAATTTCCATAGGTTGGATAGGGTGTTGGGACATCTCATTCTGCTTCCTAATCGTTCTAGTCCATTGACATCTAATACAGGCCTTAACAAAGTTATGAGAATCCTTAAATAAAGTAGGCCACCAAAAATCGGACTAGAGAATCTTAAAAGCCGTTTTCTTAGCACCATAGTGTCCTCCACAATGAAGCTCATGGAAAAATCTCAATATACTTTGTTGCTCCTCTTCAGGCACACATCGTATCAATACTTGGTCTTGCCCAAGTCTAAATAATTCTAGTTCTTCCCAATGAAAGAATCTAGCTTGGGAAATGAATATCTTTCATTTATGCTCATCCTAACAGCTAGGAGTCTCTCTAGTAACCAAGTAATTGACGGTATCAGCATACCAGGGTGGAGTCGGTGTTACCACTATAAGGGTTTCATCATGAAATATCTCGCAGATGTCTCTAGATAGAGAGTCATCAAGTGGAAGGCGAGACAGGTGGTCAGCCACTACATTTTTCACTCCTTTCTTTTCACGAATCTCCAAGTCAAACTCTTGAAGGAGTAGAATCCACCTAATTAAACGTGGCTTAGAGTCCTTCTTGGCAATGAGATGTTTCACTACTGCATGATCAGTAAGAATGACCACCTTAGATCCAAGAAGATATGGCCTAAACTTCTCCAGAGCAAAAACTACAGCAAGTAATTCCTTTTCAGTGGCTGTGTGTTTTGCTGTGGTTCGGTTAAAGTCTTGCTGGCATAGTGCAGTACATGTGGTCTTCCCTCCACCCTTTGTCCAAGGACTGCTCCTACTACGTAATCCGAAGCATCACACATCAGCTCGAATGAGAGTGCCCAATCTGGAGCTCGGAGAATAGGCGCAGAGGTTAAGGCCTCCTTCAGCGTATGAAAAGCCTCAGCACACTTTGAACCAAAATTGAAGGAAGATTCCTTTGCCAACAGGTCGCAAAGTGGCTTAGAAATTTACTCAAATTCTTAATAAATCACCTATAAAAGCCCGCATGGCCTAGAAAGGATCTAATCTATTTGACATTCGTGGGTAATGGAAGTTTGGAAATAGAATCAACCTTAGCCTTATCTACTTCCAAGCCCCTTTCAGACACAACATGCCCAAGTACAATGCCTTTTTGTACCATGAAGTGGCTTTTCTCCCAGTTGAGGACTAAACCAATCTCCTTACATCTCTTCAGCACATTCTCTAGGTGCAGGGGACACTGGTCGAAAGACGAGCCGTAAATGGAGAAGTCATTCATAAAAACCTCAACAAACTCGTCAATCATGTTCGAGAAAATGGACATCATACACCGCTGGAAGGTTGCCAGTGCATTACATAATCCAAATAGCATACGCCTGAATGCAAAAGTGTCGTAAGGACTAGTAAAAGTTGTCTTATCCTGGTTGTCAGGGAAGACTGCAACCTGATTATACCTAGAATATCCATCTAAAAAGTAGAAATACTTGTTCCCTGCAATTTCTCGAGGATCTGGTCAATAAGGGGCAAGGGAAAGTGATCCTTCTGGGTAGCAGTGTTCAGTTTGTGGTAGTCAATGTAGACCCTCCAGCCAGTTGAGGGTCTGGTCACCACTTGTTCTCCTTGGTCATTGGTTGCTATCATAAAGCCTGCCTTCTTTGGCACCACATGGATTGGACTAACCCATTTCCTATCTACGATAGGATATATGATCCCAGCGTCCAACCACTTCAGAACCTCCTTTTTAACCACCTCCCTTATGTTGGGGTTAAGATGTCTCTGCATGTCTCTAAATGGTTTAATGGAATCATCAGTATAAATGTGATGGATGCAGAGCGTAGAGTCTATACCCTTAATATCAGTGATTGTCCAAGCTATGGCTTCCTTGTGCCTTGATAAGCTGTCTAGCAAGGCTCCCTTTTGCACCTCAGATAGTGCAGATGAGATGATTACAGGGAGACTATCATTTGGCCCAATGAATACATACTTGAGAGAGTCCAGGAGGGGTTTCAGTTCAAGGTTGGGGGCTTGTATGGTTGAGGGTTTCATAACGGATGTCCCCATCTCAGGTAGCAGATCTACCTTAGGCAGGTATGATGGGGAGAGAGACTTACTAGAAACTCCAAGCAATTCCTCAAGTTCTAGTACATCTCCTTCACATTCGTCTAAGAGATGGGAATGCTCATTTAGCATGACATGATGAAGGGGGTCATCACATAAAATTGCAGTAGTTGTCTCTTCAATTAGGTCATCTACCACCTCAACTTAGGAACAATCCTCAAATCCAGCTTGTTCATAAGCATCAAATACATTAAGCTGAATTTTCCTATTCCCAAAGCCCATTTTTAATGCCCCAGTGTGACAATTAATTGAAGCATTAGAAGTCGCAAGAAAAGGGTGGCCCAAGATGATGGAGGGCTTGGTTGGTTTGTTGGTAGGGTTAGTGTCCAACACCAGAAAGTCAATGGGGAAGAAGAAATCCTCCACTCTCAGGAGGACATCCTCCAATAGGCCCCATGGTGTCTTCAAGGATCGGTCACCAACTTGGAGGATTACGGGGGAAGGCTTCAGATTGCCTCCTCCAAGTTGTTCATATACGTAGCTTGGAATGATGTTTACCCCCTCACCCAGATCAAGCAGAGCCTCGTCTATATGTAAGTCGCCAACGACCACTGAGATGTACGGGGCTCCTGGGTCCTTAAGTTTCGGGGGTGTCTCATGTTGTATAATTGAGCTAATAGAATCAGGCAGTATAACTTTTGATTGGACCTGTTTCCTTGATTGTTGCTTTTTCGTGCACAGGTCCTTTAGAAAATGGGCATAGGACGAAATCTACCTGATAGCTTCAAGCAAGGGTAGGTTAATTTGCACTTGTTTGAAAGTCTCCATGATTTCGTCCATCCTATCTTTGGCTCGAGATGAGCCAGTAGAAGTCTGCCCAGAGTCAGACAAGTGCTCTGGAAAAGGCTCTCTCAGTCTCTGGGTGGAAGAGTTGTCATGTCGGGTAAGTGGGGGAACGAGGACAACCTCTTTTAGTGAGGTGATTTCAAGCGGAGAAGAGTTGGGCAGCTTTTCTTCAGCGGGGGCGAAAGTCAGGGTGGATGGGTTTTTAGAAGGTGGGACTATAGGAGCATCAGGTTTGGAATTCCTTTCCCACTCCTCATAATAGTCACTGGCTGGGTATGCTCCCTAAAGACAATCCCTTTCCCTTTAGGGTTCTCCTCAGATGAACTGGGAAGCTTCCCAATCTCCCTTTTGCTCATAGCCTCGACAAGGTGTCCAATTTGGGATTTCATCTTATTGATTGCCTTGTCATGAGATTGGATGATCATGCTTTGATTCTCCTGCATGGCCTTCAGTATGGCTTTAAGCTCATCCATCTCAGAAGTCTTGGGCGGTTGGGAGGAGATAGGAGGTTGATTATACTGTTGAGTCTGAAAGGGTTGGGGTCTGTAATTCCCTGAATTGGAGACATTCCCCTGTCTCCATGAAAAATTGGGATGGTTCCTCCAACCCATTATAAGTGTTAGAAAAAGGGTCATTATGAGGTCTGGGATGGAACCCCTGGGCGGCATTCAGGTCCGCTCGTACAAGGTTAGGGAATTGAGAGGCCAAGTGGCAATCCACAGTAGCGTGCGTATTGCCTCGGCAAATGGAGAATTCAGAAGCTTGGGAAGTGGAGGCATTTGGTGTGAGTTGGTTAGGGTTTGATATAAGCCTTTCCATATTTTGATTCAACAAGTGAATCTGAAAGGCTAAATTTTGGGTATCCCTACCCTCATTTGACTCAATCTTTCGTTGCATTAGAGTAGGTTTCTTATCCAAATAAGCAGAATTTAGTTGGATAGAATTCTCACTCAAGGTCTCAAAAAGCTCCCAAGCCTCAACTTCAATTTTTGTGAGAAAGGTTCCTGCACATGCACCATCCACTGTTTGTTTGTGCTTGTCATTTAATCTAGTGTAGAACCTTTCTACAAGTTGCCATCTTGGCACTCAATGATGGGGACATAAGCGTAACAAATCTTTGAAGTGCTCCCATGCATCATGGAATTGTTCTCCATCTTGTTGAGCAAAACCTATGATTTCCCTCCTATAGTGATTAGTTTTTCTCATGGGGAAGTATTTTTTCAAAAACTCTCTCTTCAAGGCATCCCAAGTATCCACTCTACCATCTAGAGTGTGATACTAATGCTTCGCCTTATCCTTGAGGGAGAAGGGAAAGAGGATTCGCATTTGGGCGTCATCAGTAACACCCTGCAATCTCACCGTGGAACTGACCTCGATGAATTCCTCCAAATTCCTGTAGGGATCCTCCCTAGAAGTACCACAGAATGAGGGCAATTGAGATATGGTATTGCTCTTGATTTCATAAGGATTGTTCCCCCCAGGTCTTCTCAGTGCATGGCTAGGTTGGTTGGCACGGATAAAATAATCTCTCAAAGATCGTTGGTTCTCCACAATTCTATTTTCTCCTTCCTCGACCATCTCTCTTCTCTCTTGGTTGGCTTTCCTAAGGATTCTTTCAGGTTTTGGATTAAACACAAGTTGTCTCCTTAGAGATCGCCTACCAAGCATATACCAACAACACAAACACAAATCAAAAGGACTTTTATGTCTTTAATCAATTAAGATCTTTGAGATTTTAGTCCAGTTGTAGGTGACAATACAAATTTCCCAATCAATTATGTGCTTATTGTCGACCTACGAAATGCCTTAATAAAGACCTAATTGGAACTTAGGTGCTCTGCCCTAAAGTTCAAATGGTAAAGTACTCTAAGGATAGAAGATCGAGGGATGCAAGTAGGCCTAAGCCTTCCTTTAAAGCTGTGCTTTCGTGATGCTTCTTATCTACCCTCAAAAATCTGTGACAGGGTATCCCCCTCCTTGGAGTTACAAAACTTTTGAACTTAAGTTTCAAGCACTTTGGTATCCAATGGTAGGAGAGTTCTTTCCTAGCAGGTCAAAAACCTAGGAGTGTCTAAATGGGTGCTTCAGTGCGCAGTCATGTATGTGTGCATTCACCGTAAAATTTTGAATTTGAATTTTGAATCGCAGAACAATGTCTCAAATCAACTCGGGTTTTACTGTATTCCTCCTTTACTTAGTCCTTTTTAGAAATTTGATGTGACCACTTGTTAGATCGTTTCAAGACAAATTATGTGTTCTAGAAATTAAGTCTAAATGCAAATACGTGATCAAGATATGGATGCAAAGTAAGGGGATGCGTACCATGCTTCCAACAATCAGCGATGCGAGAATGCACGCAATGCAAAAAATAAAGTCTAGATGCTGCTCATATAATCTTATATGGTCACCCTAAATCATGCAGCTTCTAGGCATGTAGCTTGTATTTTGTTGTTTTCTTATTTTTACCTACTTATGCACAAAATAATGGAAAATCAATTCACAAAAGAAAATAAAAATCTAAATCTAAAGAAAAGGGAACAGGCTCCCAAAAAATTACCCAACACGGGCCTAAAAGAAAGTTGGGGAACAAACCCCTAAAATATACCTCAGAATAAGGGTCTCAAACCAAATGAATGTGCAAGAAAATAAAGAAAAGTAAAGTTCTAAAACCTAAATTCTATCTACTGAAAATTTGACAGAGATGAAGATAATCACTCCGGATGTCCTCTCAGTTGGTGACAACAAGGTTCACCAATGTTCAAGCTCCTCCTTGTAAATGTGAAGCTCGATCTCTCCTCTAAGCGATGGAAACAAGGTCCACCACAGTGTTGCTGAGGCCAGTGTGACAACTCGTATGTAATATGCGTACCTCACACCAAATCAGATAGAACAGATTGAATATGCCTCAAATAAAATGGGAATAAATAAATGGATAAATGCAAGTTTAGCAAGCCTGTTGCCTCCCCAGCAATAGCGTCATTTGAGGAGTCGATTCTCACTTAACAATATGATAATTCAAATAATTTGTCGTTTGTATTTCTAAGTGGTGGAAAATAGACTAATCAAAGTATTTAAAATTAACCACTCGAGAGAGCAGGTCGTGTACACAGGGAGGAACTTGCCTATTAAAACTTGCAAGGTTCGAAAACTAATGTTCACAAATTAATTCCTTAAGTAATCAAAGCAAAAACCCCCTTTAGATTAAGGAAATGTTGTGAGATAAAGCTGGAATTGCATTTACAAGAAAGAGGGAGGTCCTTTGCATAAACTCACTGATGAGAACCTCATCATGAACCCTAACTAGCACAATTTAATCCAAATGAGTGTGAAAAAGCCCCTACAAAACCTAAAGAGAAGCTTAACTCATAGAATTCTAAGTTAAAGAATAAAACAAATCATAAGGGGTAAAACTGTAATTTCACCAAGGCAGTATGCAAACAGGGTAATTAAGGATCCAAACACAGGTTAAACGAGCTTAATAAGAGGGGAAGTGGGATGATCTGGACTGAAAAGGGTTATAGCAACTTCTAGGAATTAAATGACATTCTATAACCCTAAAACAAACCCACTTTAATTCACGAGGTTTGAGGTAGGATAAAAATCAAATAAATCCTCTAAAATTCATATAAAAATATTGCCTAGGGTTTAGAACCTTCAATTTGGCCTTTGCAACCTATTTTGACCTAAAATGAAAACCATGCCCAATTAATGACTTAACTTGGGTTTTCGTGCAAATTGACCTGTCAAACATGGTCCAACCTAAAAAAAAATCTCACCATTAAAATCCTTAGGTTCAAATTAGTCTGGTATAAAAATTTGGGCCTAAGAAAAGGCCATCTTGACCGACTTTACAAATTGGTCCTCTTAATTTACTTTTTGACCCTTATCTTTTGAAACCCTTGCGTTCAACCCCCTAACCTCTCGTCGTTCTTTGCAGAACGGTCCCCCCCGCCATTTCTGCGCAGCGCCATACCTCCGGCGACCTTGCGCGGAGGATGGCGCCGCGCAGGGCAGGGCGGCCGTCCTAAGGAACTAACGAGGGGTTCCTTGTGTCGTCCTCTGTCGCAGGGACCCTCCCCTGGCCTCTGCAACCGGCCATGCCTTTCGTGCGAACGCACGAAAGGCATGGGTGTCCCTTGCCGGCCATCTCCGGCGAGGTAGGCACGTCGCCTCCTCGGTCCCCTCTCCTCGCCAAGGCCTTTATAAGGAGAGGAAGGGTCTGCCGTCTCCTTCAAGCTTCTTCTGGCGGAGAAACACCCTACATTTCGTCCCTTCCCTCTCCGGTCAGAACGCCCGAGCTTCCGGCGACCTTCTCCCTCTCCTCCTCGTCGCTCTGCTGCCCTACCTGCAGCAGAGTCCACTCTTCCCCGTCGTCTCGCACCAGGCCGTACTAGCTGGCGCCCTCAGACCGCCTCCTCGTCGCCGATAACCTCCTCCTGGGCATCTTCGTCCTCAGCTACGGCAGGCACGAGACGGACATCGCCCTCGCCCCCTTCGTCGATTAGGTAGGTAGGAATCTTCCTCTCTCTCTCCTTTACATTTTCCCCTTCCTGATTTACCCTTTTTATCCACCGACCGCCACTTCCACCTCCATCTGCTCCATCTTCGATCACCATCTCCAGCGAGGTCACTCCACCTCCACGGACCACCTCACCCCTCGCCGACAAGCCCAGAAGCTCCCCCTCACTCCACTCAACTATTTCCCCCACTCCATACACCTCCATTCACCGCCCGACCACCCCCCGAACAGACCCATTTCTGCGCACACAGTCTGACCTAGGTGCACCTCCACAGGCGCTCTCGCACCTCGCCGACCCTCGCACTGCCTTCGCCACACTCCGGCGAAGCTTCCTACGTTATTTGATGCGGCCGCGAGGCTGTCCTTGTGTTTTCAGGTCAACGCCTCCTCGCCGCCATTGAAGAGCTGCTGGAGCTCCTTCGCAAGCAGCTCTAGGACGTCTCCAGCCTAGGCATGCGCTCCAGGCAGTGTGGACTGCTTCCACGAGTGCGCCTAGGCTTGCAACTCAGGTCGCAAGCCTCGCAGCTGCCCTAATTGGCAATGACTTCCTCGACTGCGGGTGCGCAGTCTGGAGGTGGGACTTTAGTCCCACCTCGTAAGTGTGTGGCCTCGCGCCCACACTTAAATTGAAAAAGTGTATTAGGCTGTTTGCCTTCGATACACAGGGGTCAGGTCCCTCACCCGCACGCAGCGCGCCACGCGGTCGCCCGCCCTCGCCAGCGCTCACGCCCCGCGGGTCTGGGTCGGATCCGACTACTCGACCAAGCACTCCTCGCCCACCACCGCACGCCGGTGGGCCTGGTCCCGGGTGCGTTACCTGAACCCGATTACCCGGCTCTGGGAGAGCATTCCTAAGAGAGATTCAGAGAGAAAGAGAGATGCGGGGAAGGGGTAGGGGTAGGTTTTGCATTGATCCTTGTGTGTGTGCGCAGGGAAGAAAGAAAAAGAAGAAGAAGCAGGTGAAGAAAGAAGAGAGGAGGAGCAGCCGCACTGAGCAGCTGAAGAAGAGAGGAAGGAGAGGAGCTGAAGAAGAAGAGGGGCCGCACTGTAGCAAATGCATAGTTAAGTCATCTGAGCGTCGTGTCAGACGTCGGAAGGGAAGCAGCTAGAGCAGAAGAAGGCAAGCAGAAGAAAGCAGGAAAAAGAAGAAAGAAGAAAAAGAAGAAAGAAGATACAGCCGCAAGGAAGAAAAGAAGAAGAAGGCAGGCTGAAGAAGAAAGAAGAAGGTAGGAAGAAAAGAAGAAAGAAGAAGAAGAGGAACGGCCAGAGCAGAAGAAGAAAAAGAGAAGAAGAAAAGAGAGAAAAGGAAGAGAGAAGAAGAAGAAGCCAACAAAAAGACTTTTGCTCCCTCTCTCTCTCTATCTCTTAATTTTTGTAAAACCTTATATTGTGAATTTATGTTTCTAGAGTTATAGTTGCTCCCTGAGTTCAACCTCGGGAAAACTTGTATTCCAAGTAAAAAAAAAATTTTTTTTATTAAACTGGTAACTGTTTTGTCATATACTACAACGAATATAAATAACAAGATATCTCACTAGTTTTTGGCGCCGTTGCCGGGGAGCAACGGCTATTCTAGAAGCCATTAATTCACTATTTTTAGAGTTTCTATTAATCTCTTCTCTTTTGTGTGCAGGCACAAGAAATCAAGAAGACAACAAGCAGCCGCACAACAACCACACCTGGGACAGGTAATTTTCTATTCTCTCATTTTAACCCCTAAATTCTAAAGAGGAAGAAAAGAAAGAACAAGCAATATAGGTATAACCTGTCTTCCATATTTAGTAAATCATCGAAGCTGCCTGTTTTGAATTTCAACACACTATTTCTGCACATCCATTAAGGGTATTTAGGGCTAACACCTTCTTGCCTGAGCCCTAACTACCCAATCAAAAGGAAGCTAACTGGACCAAGTAGAGCCAACATAAGATTCAAAATTAGGGTTTTAGAGACACACTTCTTAAGCAAGAATTGAGGATTCCCAAAAAGAAGTGTGCCCAACCATTGTTTGAAAATACCTATTCAGAGAAACCCTAAGAAATTTGGTTCTTAAAAACACTTTAACCCTAAAAGACAAAGACCTAATAAGCTCTCAAAGGAACTAGCAAGTGAAGTTGACCCCTTGGGTCAACCAACCTTCAACTTAGGTCACTCTTTGCACTCAAAAGGCTAAAGTTCAAGTGAAAACCCAAGCACCTTGATCCTAACTAAAAGTGGTAGACTTAAGAGGTCAAGATCGCCATTCTGGTCTACCTGGAATCTCAGTGACAAGTGAGGTTGGGTGGGGGAAACCCTGTAACCTGTGGGGACGCTCTACCGTGTAGGGGTCTTCGTGGGATTCACCCTCTTTGGTTGCCCAGGTAATTCTCAGCTGGAAGATCTTTTGATTAAGGGGTCCATCTGCCCCGAACCTCTATAGTCACCCAACATTCTGGGTGTCTTGATTGGGTCCAGCACCTGCTAAACTCATCCTCTCCATCAGTGTATGTTTGGTAGGAGGTCCTTGAAACCTCCTTTAGAAATTCACTCCCCTCGAGGCCGAGCCTCAGTGCCCTTGTCTGAGCAAACAACACTTCACATAGACCTCTCCTCCGATTCCGAACCCAACTCACCTTCTTCCACAATGGCTCAGCTAGTTGAGGAAGAGAACAATCTGGAGCACCAGCTCCAGCGGCTTAATGACCTCTTCCAAAACTTTATGCACCCACCACAGCGTCCCATGAGGCAGAACCATTATAATCCTGCTGCGGTAGCTATTGAGCCTCGAGTCAGAATCCCGACTGGAGGCCCTGATTATGAATTAAAGCCCAATATGATTCATGCCATACCTAAATTTCATGGGCTTAATTCTGAAGACCCCTTCCAGCACATTAAACAGCTAAAGCATCTAGCCCAGACTTTTGGGTCAGATGCACAAAATCGGGATATTCTCCTCATGAAGATGTTCTCCTTCTCCCTTATGGACAAGGCTGCTCATTGGTACCAAACACAGACCCGGCCAATCAACAATTGGGAGGAACTTTAGTCCGAGATCTTGAAGAAGTTCTTTCCCATTGGTCGGACCAATGCCTTGCGCCATCAGATTACCCACTTCACGCAACAAACGGGAGAACCTCTCCATGAGGCATGGGATCGCTTTCAGGATCTCATGAGAAAGTGCCCCCATCACAGAGTTCCTAAATGGGAACAAGTCCAGTCTTTTTACCAGGGACTCCGCGAAGATATTAGGCTTTTCGTCAATGCAACTTGCGGAGGGAATATCATGGGTCAGCATGAGGACACCGTGTGGGAGATTCTCGAAAATATGTGCGAGAACTCCATCAATAATGACTCCATGGGATTATTCGATAGGACGAATACCCGCGCATCGACGAACCTTAGGGGAGCACACGAGACGCAGGGCTTGCCCACATCAGTCGACCTGGAATTGATGGCCAGTCGATTAGACAAGGTCTTTATCATTGAGAAGAAGGTGGATGAGCTGACTCAGCACTTGCAGCGAGCCACCTCTGCATATAATTCCTTTGCACAGCCTCCTTCCACATGAGAGACTGTGCAAAACATTCTCCATCGACCTTCTCCTGGGATGGATCCGTATCCACCCCCATCTGATTCTCGGATCGGAGGATCCTCCGATCCTTTCTATACTAGCCTGGGGAATTCCACTCCCCCATTCTCTGACTCTTTGGAGGTTCCTCAGACCTGCGAGAACCTCAACACCATCTAGAATGATCCATTTTCCAATACGTACAATCCTGGACGGGAAATTCCCAAACTCAAAGACCACCCTTTCAGCCCCGTCTACAACCTCGTCCTTACCAGCCGCCTCAGCCTCAGCCCAACCCAACTTATCCATCAGGGCCAAACCAAGATCAAATGTCCCTCATCCTTCAGACTCTGGCTGACATTCAAAGAACGAATGCGGCTATTCAGAAGCAACACAAGGACGAACTTACAGAGGTTCGAAACCAACTGGCCCAGTTGGTAAATTCTCGCCAACCAGGCACACTTCCTTCTCAACCTCTTCCTAACCCTAATAACGTGCCGACCCAGAGGCATGTTATGAACCCAAACCTGGGCCAAGCACACATGATTTATCAGGCCCCCTTTGTTCCTTCACCTGACGGGATGGAGGCTTCCACTCTTATGCGGGTTATCAGCAGCAACCCATCCTATCAAACCCTAACCAAAACCAGGCAGGACTGAATTCTGTAACCACTCGTAGTGGTAAGGAGACCCAAGATCCACCCTATCCAGACCACTCCAAGCCCGGTAGTGATCCAAACCCTAGGATAGTAATCCAGGATGTTCCTATCCCTGTCCCAGATCAAAGACCTGGACCTATCCTAGAAGTACCAACCAAGGTTCCATTTCCCGAGGCTTTGACCAAGGGAAAGAAGACAACCAAGCCCGTGGCACCTGAGGAGGACCTGGTCAAGCTCTTTGAGCAGGTCCAAATAAACATCCCCTTGATGGATGCAATTCACCACGTACCGGCTTACGCATGATTCTTGAAGAATGTGTGTACACCTCAGCGTAAGCTGCAAACCAAGAGTGGGAGTCCAATTGTACTGTCAGAGCAAGCCAGCTCTGTAATCCTGAGCAGAATCCCACCCAAGGCAAAAGATCCAGGTACTCCCCTGATTTCCTGCAAAATAGGTGAAACCCAGTTTGATAGAGCATTGCTAGACTTGGGTGCTTCCATAAATCTGATACCCACATCCTTACTTAACCACCTAGAAGAATCTGAGCTAAAACCAACTGAGGTGACACTACAGTTAGCAGATCGATCTATAAAGTCACCTAAAGGGATTCTTGAGGATGTTATTGTAAGAGTGCGGGATTTCTATTTCCTGGTAGACTTTATAGTCTTAGACATGGACGCACCTGAAAACCCTAGGGATACACCGATCATTCTAGGGAGACCTTTCCTGGCTACAGCTAGAGCCAACATCAGTTGTGAGGAGGGCCAAATAGAACTAAAATTTGGGAATCAGACCCTCAAAATTGATATCTTTAAGGCCCAATAAGGAATCAATTGCTGTGCCATCGAACAAATATGTGATATTAGGGCTTTGGTTGATGAAACACATTTTGAGAATAACCTGATTATGCCCCATCAACCACAGAAAGATCTTGAACCGCAATTAGAGGAGTCAGACCCTGATTTAGACAAACCCATAACTCCTATCCTTGAATCTCACACTTACCCTGAACCACCCGCTGCTGCTGATAACCCCATCCTTGAACTAAAACCCCTTCCTGATCATTTGAAATACATCTTTTTGGGTTCTAATCAGACTTTTCCTGTGATTATAAACTCCAAGCTTACTCCTGATCAGGAATCCCGTCTGATTGCTGTTCTCCAGCAACATCGCAGAGCCATTGGTTGGACTCTCGATGACTTGATTGGAATAAGTCCCTCTTATTACACACACCATATTTATTTAGAAGAGGGCGCACAACCTTCCCGTGAGATGCAGAGACATTTGAATCCCAATCTGCAGGAGGTCTTGAAAAAGGAGATCATTAAGTGGTTAGATGCAGGGATCATCTACCCAATCTCCGACAGTCGTTGGGTGAGCCCAATTCAGGTCGTGCCTAAAAAGGCAGGGCTCACCACCATTACGACTGAAACTGGAGAAGTCATACCCACCCGTATAGCCAACTCGTGGAGAGTCTGCATAGATTACCAAAGGCTAAATTCCTCCACGAAGAAGGATCATTTCCCACTACCTTTCATTGATCAGATTCTCGAAAAATTAGCGGGAAATCGATTCTTCTGCTTTCTTGACGGGTACTCCGGTTATAGCCAAGTGGCTATTCATCTTGAGGACCAATAGAAGACCACGTTCACCTGCCCCTTCGGAACTTACGCATTTCGAAGGATGCCTTTCGGTCTCTGCAATGCATTCATGACTTTTCAGCGGTGCATGCTTGCCATATTCTCTTATATGGTAGGTGATTATCTGGAAGTCTTCATGGATGAATTCTCAGTTTTTGGGGCATCATTTGATGATTGCCTCCAGCACTTGGTTCATATACTCAGACGTTGTATCGATGTTAATTTGGTTCTTTCCTGGGAAAAGAGCCATTTTATGGTGCCTGAGGGGATCGTCCTAGGACATCTAATTTCTGAGAAAGGCATCCAAGTGGATCAAGCCAAGGTTGATCTAATTTCTCGACTTCCTATGCCTAGCTCAATCAGGGACATCCGTTCTTTTTTGGGGCACGTCGATTTTTACTGTTGTTTCATTCTTGATTTTTTGAAAATCGCGCGCCCCCTGACTACTCTTCTTTCTAAGGATGTACCCTTTGAGATCTCCAAGGAATGCACTCAAGCCTTTGAGAACCTCCGTGATTGAGTCACCCAGGCCCCGATCCTACAATCCTCTAATTGGTCTCAACCCTTTGAGATCATGTGCGATGCATCTGATTTTGCTGTAGGAGCGGTTTTGGGGCAGAAAGTTGACGGGAAACCCGTGGTCATCTACTACGCTAGCAAGACACTTGACGAGGCTCAGCGTAACTATACAGTTACGGAGAAAGAGCTGATAGCCGTAGTATTTGCCCTTGAAAAATTTCGATCTTATCTCCTGGGTTCCCACGTCATCGTCTACTCGGATCACACGACTGTGAGGCATCTCCTTGCCAAGAAGGACGCGAAGCCCTGACTAATCTGATGGATCTTGCTGTTGCAAGAATTCACCTTAAGATTCGCGACAAGGCGGGAAGACAAAACGTGGTAGCTAATCATTTGTCTCGCCTTCGTTCTAAGATCATCAACCCTTCTGGACCCATCACAGAGCATTTCCCTGATGAGCACCTACTGACTATTGGTACTAGACTTCCATGGTTTGCTAATATAATAAACTACTTGGCATCTCATCAGATCCCGTCTGATTGGCCGAAGGCCAAGAAAGATAAATTGCGCTCTGATGCCAAGTACTACATTTGGGAAGATTCGTACCTCTTCCGCATACGTGCTGACCAAATCATTCGACGATGTGTCCCAGAGGGTGAAATCAATGATATTCTCTCCTTCTGCCATGACCAGGAATGCGGTGGCCACTTCTCTGGGCATAAAACCGCATCGAAAATCCTCCAGTGTGGCTTTTATTGGCCCACTCTATTCAAGGATGCATACAATCACTGCAAGGCATGTAGTCGTTGCCAAACTTTGGGCAACATGAGCCATCGCGACATGATGCCCTTGCAACCGATTCTCGTATGCGAAATCTTCGATAATTGGGGGATTGATTTTATGGGCCCCTTTCCTATTTCGGATGGCTTTGAGTACATCCTGCTGGCTGTGGACTACGTGTCCAAATGGATCGAAGCCATACCTACCTAAACTTGTGATCATAAAATCGTTCTCAAATTCATTCATCACAATATCTTCTCGCGGTTCGGGATTCCGCGCGCTATCATCTCTGATGGGGGGCCCATTTTACGAATGCTCAGTTCAGGTCACTGATGACCAAATACGGGGTGTCTCACCAAATCTCCACTCCTTATCACCCACAAACTAATGGTCTAGCTGAGCTACCAAATCGGGAGATCAAGAAAATCCTACAGGTCACTGTTCGGCCTGACAGGAAGGACTGGTCGTCCTGACTTCTGGAAGTGTTGTGGGCTTATAGCACTGCCTACAAAACCCAATTAGGCATGTCTCCTTTTAGACTAGTGTACGAGAAGGCATGTCACCTTCCCGTCGAACTGGAGCACAAAGCCTATTGGGCAGTACTGAGCTGTAATTTAGATCTTTCTAAGGCTGGAACCCACAGAAAGCTTCAGATCAGCGAGATGGATGAATTATGCCTTGATGCGTACGAGAACTCATGAATCTATAAGGAGCGGGTTAAAGCCTTCCATGACAAGCACATATCTAGAAAGATCTTTCATCCTGGTCAGAAGGTCCTACTCTTTGATGCCTGACTCAAACTCTTCCATGGGAAACTGCAATCCAAGTGTGTCGGACCATACCTTGTCTGACAAGTTTTTAGAAATGGAGCCGTCGAAATCAGTCCGCTCAGCTATGATTCCGAACCTTTCATTGTGAACGGTCAGAGACTCAAACCATTCATTGATGTAACCTCTACTGATTTGGCTAAATCATCATTTATCCTCCATTTTCCCTGAGCATATTGCGGCCAGCCGATGGCGTAAAACTCAGCGCTCTACGGGAGGCAGCCCGTCATTCTTTTTGAAAAATCGAAACCTTTTCTGATGCCTTTTTGTACTTAAGGTTCACCCTCTAGGACAACTGAGTCCACCTCAGGTGCTTGCATCTGAGATTAGAAATTGTCCGCAACTGTCACCCCGACCCATTCACTCATCATAACATCTGTCCTAATGTATGAACTAAGTTCAATAAAAACCCTCCTAAGTTACAATGAGGACATTGCAAATTTTAGGCATGGGGGGGTATGGAAGTCCAAAACTCGTAAGAAAAGGTTTTAAACAAAAAAATTCACATATGCTAAAAACACCGTAAAAATTAAAAAAAAATAATAATAATAAAATGAGAGGAGGAAGGAAATTTTGTGGACTCTATAAAGGAGGAGAAAAAGAGCAAAAACATAAAAATGAGCACAAAATGAAAGAAAAGAGATAGTCATTAGTAAGAAATTAAGGAGTTAACCTAACTTATAGACCTCATTCAGGAAAAAGAAATGGAAAGTGCACAATGAGATTAGTAAGAATGCAAACCTTAGGCATTCTTGGATATACTCTTAGTACCCATTAATATCTAGACATTCCTTAAGAGGTTGAGGAAAATGAAAATCTTAAATATTAGGTCCAAGGCTTAGGGAGCATTTGGCCTCGTTAACTAACTTTTGGTTTACGGGACTCAGTAACCTAAGCACCCTAACTTCACACATAGCCTGGTTCAGTAAGCATAAAAATCAAAATCACGTAGAAGCGTTGCAAAAATCCTGAAAATGACACCTAGAGTACGTGCGGCTGATCAACACAAGTTGATTTGGTCGAGTTCCTAGCGCGGAGAGGTGGGAAATTCCCCTCGAAGATGCGTAACAAAATGTCATCTCCTCGGTGCTTGTCTCTTAGGATATTTACATATCCTACTGGGGGCATGCAAGCACTCTACTGGTTCAGATTCCATGGATGGCATTATCACGAAATGTCAATTGCCAGGGTCTTAATTCGACCACGAAACACCATGGATGGGATTATCTCAAAATCTCAACAGCTAGGGTTCTGGGGGTTACCATGGCGGTGCTATCTCGAAGCATCGACTGCCGGGAACTCTTGAGGATTGATGATGGGGACAAGGAATCTGATACAGACCGTGTTGAGAAGCCAATCCTAAGCTAGAATTAAAAAGAAAAAGAGAGAGAAAACTCTCCAAACATATAAATCTTCTACCCCTCTTTCTTACAAAATGCACTGCGAACTGAGTCAGGACTAAAATTATCTCAAGCATGGGTGCTTTAACCACAAAGTCCAATAAGCCTTAGGTTAGTTATTGTAGGCTTTAAAAACCTTTGCTAAGGACTGAGGCTGAGGCTAGACAGATCTGGATCTTGGTTGGTACTAGAGTACCTTTTAGGCCTATGGTTGGCATTCTGACCTAATCAAGGTTTCAAAAGAAAAAGTACTTATCTAAACTCATTAAGAACTTCATGGTCTAGAACAAGGGTTGAAACCTTAAAATTTTGCTAAGGTACTAGCAAAAGCTAGGCATGGGGGTATGATGAAAACCTCATCATGAACCCTAACTAGCACAATTTAATCCAAATCAGTGTGAAAAAGCCCCTACAAAACCTAAAGAGAAGCTTAACTCAGAGAATTCTAAGTTAAAGAATAAAACAAATCATAAGGGGTAAAACTGTAATTTCACCAAGGCAGTATGCAAACAGGGTAATTAAGGATCCAAACACAGGTCAAACGAGCTTAATAAGAGGGGAAGTGGGATGATCTGGACTGAAAAGGGTTATAGCAACTTCTAGGAATTAAATGACATTCTATAACCCTAAAACAAACCCACTTTAATTCACGAGGTTCGAGGTAGGATAAAAATCAAATAAATCCTCTAAAATTCATATAAAAATATTACCTAGGGTTTAGAACCTTCAATTTGGCCTTTGCAACCTATTTTGACCTAAAATGAAAATCATGCCCAATTAATGACTTAACTTGGGTTTTCGTGCAAATTGACCTGTCAAACATGGTCCAACCTAAAAAAAAATCTCACCATTAAAATCCTTAGGTTCAAATTAGTCTGGTATAAAAATTTGGGCCTAAGAAAAGGCCATCTTGACCGACTTTACAAATTGGTCCTCTTAATTTACTTTTTGACCCTTATCTTTTGAAACCCTTGCGTTCAACCCCCTAACCTCTCGTCGTTCTTTGCAGAACGGTCCCCCCCGCCATTTCTGTGCAGCGCCATACCTCCGGCGACCTTGCGCGGAGGATGGCGCCGCGCAGGGCAGGGCGGCCGTCCTAAGGAACTAATGAGGGGTTCCTTGTGTCGTCCTCTGTCGCAGGGACCCTCCCCTGGCCTCTGCAACCGGCCATGCCTTTCGTGCGAACGCACGAAAGGCATGGGTGTCCCTTGCCGGCCATCTCCGGCGAGGTAGGCATGTCGCCTCCTCGGTCCCCTCTCCTCGCCAAGGCCTTTATAAGGAGCGGAAGGGTTTGCCGTCTCCTTCAAGCTTCTTCTGGCGGAGAAACACCCTACATTTCGTCCCTTCCCTCTCCAGTCAGAATGCCCGAGCTTCCGATGACCTTCTCCCTCTCCTCCTCGTCACTCTGCTGCCCTACCTGCAGCAGAGTCCACTCTTCCCCGTCGTCTCGCGCCAGGCCGTACTAGCTGGCGCCCTCAGACTGCCTCCTCATCGCCGATAACCTCCTCCTGGGCATCTTCGTCCTCAGCTCCGGTAGGCACGAGACAGACGCCGCCCTCACCCCCTTCGTCAATTAGGTAGGTAGGAATCTTCCTCTCTCTCTCCTTTACATTTTCCCCTTCCTGATTTACCCTTTTTATCCACCGACCACCACTTCCACCTCCATCTGCTCCATCTCCGATCACCATCTCCAGCGAGGTCACTCCACCTCCATAGACCACCTCACCCCTCGCCGACAAGCCCAGAAGCTCCCCCTCACTCCACTCAACCGTTTCCCCCACTCCATACACCGCCATTCACCGCCCGACCACCCCCCGAACAGATCCATTTCCGTGCACACAGTCTGACCTAGGTGCACGTCCACAAGCGCTCTCGCACCTCGTCGACCCTCGCACTGCCTTCACCACACTCCAGCGAAGCTTCCTATGTTATCTGATGCGGCCGAGAGGCTGTCCTTGTGTTTTCAGGTCAACGCCTCCTCGCTGCCATTGAAGAGCTGCTGGAGCTCCTTCACAAGCAGCTCCAAGACGTCTCCAGCCCAGGCATGCACTTCAGGCAGTGCGGACTGCTTCTGCGAGTGCGCCTAGGCTTGCAACTCAGGTCGCAAGCCTTGCAACTGCCCTAATTGGCAACGACTTCCTCGACTGCGGGCGCGCAGTCTGGAGGTGGGACTTTAGTCCCACCTTGTAAGTGTGTGGCCTCGCACCCACACTTAAATTGAAAAAGTGTATTAGGCTGTTTGCCTTCGATACACAGGGGTTAGGTCCCTCACCTGCACGCAGCGTGCCACGCGCTCGCCCGCCCTCGCCCACGCTCACGCCCCGCGAGTCTGGGTCGGATCCGACTACCCGACCAAGCACTCCTCACCCACCACCGCACGCCGGTGGGCCTAGTCCCGGGCGCGCTACCCGAACCCGATTACCCAGCTCTGGGAGAGCATTCCTAAGAGAGATTCAGAGAGAAAGAGAGATGCGGGGAAGGGGTAGGGGTAGGTTTTGCACTGATCCTTGTGTGTGCACGCAGGAAAGAAGGAAAAAGAAGAAACAGGCGAAGAAAGAAGAGAGGAGGAGCGGCCACACTGAGCAGCTGAAGAAGAGAGGAAGGAGAGGAGCTGAAGAAGTGGGGCCACACTGTAGCAAATGCATAGTGAAGTCGTCTGAGTGCCACGTCAGACGTCGGAAGGGCAGCAGCCAGAGCAGAAGAAGGCAAGCAGAAGAAAGCAGGAAAAAGAAGAAAGAAGAAAAAGAAGAAAGAAGACACAGCCGCAAGGAAGAAAAGAAGAAGAAGGCAGGCTGAAGAAGAAAGAAGAAGGCAGGAAGAAAAGAAGAAAGAAGAAGAGGAACGGCCAGAGCAGAAGAAGAAAAAGAGAAGAGAAAAATTAGCTGAAAGAGAAGAAGAAAAGAGAGAAGAGGAAGAGAGAAGAAGAAGAAGCCAACAAAAAGACTTTTTCTTACAATCAGGTCCCTCCATCATTAATGGGGAAAAATCCTACTCCGGCGAGGAATGGAGGGGGAGTACTCCCTGATTCCTCAGAGATCTCCCAGATTTGGAAGGGAGATTCTCTGAGGAATTCCCTTTCATTTGAGCGCAATCACAAGATCTGAATCTCACCCAATCTCTCGTGTGAACGCTCAAGAGATTTGGGTATCCCAGGGATTTCCTACTTCGGCGAGGACTCTTGTGCTTGGAAGCTTGTCTTCCAAGCACAAGAGCCCCTGCTAGCACCCATAAAATGACCACCACCTACGGTCGCATCTCTTCAGCTCGACTTGGCCGGAGAATCACCCCAATGTCATCTCCTTCTCCTCCGGTCAGGAGTCCAGCGAGCTCCGGCGAGCCCTCCTCCTCTTTGTCATCGCTCTACCACAATACTAGTGGCAGAGCCGCCTTCACCATCTTCCGCAGTGCTGTTCGGTTCCAGTGAGTGTGTTTGTTTTTATTACTCGAAAAATAGGAAATTTCTAAGGTCGAACTCAGGGAGCAACACTTGATTTTAGAAGCGTACAAAATCACAATTTACAATCTGGATATATATTGTTTTACAAAAAAATTAGAGAAAGGGAATAAAAGTCTTCTTTTCTTCTCTCTTTCTTCTTCCTCTGTCTTTCTCTCTCCAGACATCTGACTTCAATGTCAGATGACTTAAACTGCCACTTGCTACAGTGCTTCTGCAGGTTCTTCTTCCTCTTGGCTTCTTCTTCTTCTCTTCTTCTCTGCGGCTTCTCTTTCTTCAGCTTTTGCTCTTGTCTTCTTCTTTGCCTTGCATCTGTAGCTTCTTCTTCCTTGGTCTCTCTCTGCTCGGCCTTCTGGGCTTCTTCTTTCTTTTTCTTCAGCCGCGTCTCTTCTTCTCTGCTGCACTCCCTCCTCCTTCTCTTCTACTTCTACTCCTCTGTGCGGCTAAGTGTTCAACCGCTCCTCTTTTCTTCTTCTCCTGCTTCCCTGCACAGTGTAAGGTTAGGCAAAACCTAACCCCTACCCTCCCCGCGTCTCTCTCTTTCTATTTCTCTCTCAGGTTCGCTCTCCTAGAGCCTTCGTGGGTATACGGGTCGAGTGTACGTGCCCGGGACCAGGCCCACCAGCGTGCGGTGGTGGGTGAGGAGTGCAGGTCGGGTATATGGGTCAGGCTAGGTCCGCGGAGGGTGCTCGCGGACGAGGCTGGGTGAAGCGGGTGAGAGGGACCTCACCTCAGTGTTTCGAGGCAAATAGCCTGAAACACAAAATCAATTTATGTGCCGGCATCCGCCCGCACACTTCCGAGGTGGGACTAAAAGTCCCACCTGCTTCTGCGCCTTCGCTTGCAGCCGAAGTCCTTGCAATTGTAGCGATACGCGAGGCTCGAGTTTGCAATTGGGGACCTGGGACCATGAGTGAGTTCTTTTTGCACGGCCTGGGACTCCAACCTGGGACTGCAGAGGCCTGGAGTTGCTAGCAACCTTGCTCCAACCTCGGCAGCAATGGCGGCGAGCGCACAGAACCTGAAAGTAAGAATACTGCCTCGCGGCTCTGTCAGACCATCAGAAAACCTTCGCCATATCACAGCGAAGGTGAGGCGGGGGTTGGCTGGTCGCGGGGTGGCTTAGGCGTGCGTGCTTAGGTCACTCTGTGGTCGTGAGGATGGGTTAGGTCGGGGGAAGGCGACAGTGGTTGGTGCGATCAGTGGAGGGTCGTAGGGTGATCAGTGGGTGGTGGTGATGCTCGAGGATCGGTTGGCGAGGCGGATAGAGGTGTGGAGCGGCGGGGATGCCTCGCCGGAGGTCTGGCTGGAGGTGGAGATGGCGATTGTGGACAGTGGCAGTCGAGGGATAATTCATGAAATAGATTGAGGGGAATTGAAGAGGGGATAGAGAGAAGTGTTTCTAACCTGATTAAGTGGACGAAGGGAAAGAGATGGCGACTAGTAGTACCTGCTGTCGCCGGAGAAGATGATGTCCAGTGGAGGGAGACGGCGACAACGACGGGGTGAGAGGTGCTCGCGCGAGTGCTGCGCGAACTGGAGGAAGATGGTGAGGATAGCTCTGCCACTGGTATTGTGGCAGAGCGACGAGAAGGAGGAGGGTGGCTCATCGGAGCTTGCTGGACCACTTGGCTGGAGAAGAAGATGAAATTGGGGAGGAACTCCGGCCAAGACAAGCTTGAAGGAAGCGGCAGCCCCTGCCGCTCCATAAATAGGTGTTGGCTGAGAGGGAAACACGAGGAGGAGGCGTGGGATGGTCGCCGGAGACGTGGCCGGAAAAGTGACCCATACCTCTCGCGCGTTCGCATGAGAGCTATAGGTGCTGGCAGGGCAAGGGAGGTTGTCCATGCGGAAGAGGACAATGCAGGGGACCTTCCTCTTGTTTCTGGGGCTGGCTCCCATGCCCTGTGCGGCGCCATCCTCCGCGCAAAGTCGCCGGAGGTATGGCCTGTTGCTGCGGGTGGCAGAGGGACCGGTCTGAAAAGAACGACATGAAAGTTGAGGGGGTAAGTGCAAGGGTTCAAAAAATTAAGAGTCAAAAAGTAATTATTGAGGACTAATTTGTAAAGTGGGTCAAGGAAAACTTTCCTTAGGTCCAAATTTTGGTATAACCCTAATTTTGACCTAAGGAATCCAATGGTGAAGTTGGATTTTAGGTTTGACCACGTTTGACCAGACATTTTGCACAGAAACCCAAATTAGGTCAAAAATTGGGTATGATTCTCAATCTAGGTTAAGATAGGTTCCAATGGGAAAATTGAAGGTTCTAAACCCTAGGGGATGTTTTTTGATGATTTTTAGAGGGCTTAATTGATTTTTATCTTTCCTGGAACTTCATGAATTAAAGTGGGTTTATTTTAGGGTTGTAGATGTCATTTAATTCCTAGATGCTGCTATAACCCTTTTCAGACCAAATCATCCCACTTTCTCTCTTATTAAGCCCATTTGACATGTGTATAGACCCTTAAAAATCCCGTTTATGTACTTCATTGGTAAAATTACAGTTTTACCCCTTGTGAATTATTTTATACTCAAATTTATAATTCTCTGATCTAGGCTTTCCTTTAGGTTTTGTAGGAGCTTTTGTACACTTATTTAGGTCAAAATGCATTAGTTAGGTTTCATGATGAGGTTCTCATCATACCCCCATGCCTAGCTTTTGGTAGTCCCTTAGCAAAATTTTAAGGTTTTAACCTTTGTTCTAGACCTTGAATTTCTTTCATCAAATTTTGATAAGTGCTTTTCCTCTTGTATCCTTGATTAGGTCAGAATGCCAATCATAGGCCTAAAAGGTACTCTAGTACCAACCAAGATCCAGATCTGTTTAGCTCTAGTCTCAGTCTTTAGCAAAGGTTTTTAAGGCCTACAGGAACTAACCTAAAGTTTATTGGACTCCGTGGTTAAAGCACCCGTGCTTGAGATATTTTTATCCTTGGTTCAGTTTGCAGTGCATTTTGTAAGAGAGAGACAAAAGGTTTATTTGTTTGGAGAGTTTTCTCTCTCTTTTCTTTTTAATTCTAGCTTAGGATTGGCTTCACAACACGATCTGTATCAGATTCCTTGTCCCCATCATCAATCCTCAAGGGTCCCTGGTAGTAGATGCTTCGAGATAGCACCGCCCATGGTAACCCCCATAGCCCTGGCTTTCGAGATTTCAAGATAATCCCGTCCATGGTGTTCCGTGGCCGAATTCAAACCCTGGCAATTGACACTTCGTGATAATGCCATCCATGGAATCTGAACCAGCAGAGTGCTTACATGCCCCCGGTAGGATATGTAAATATCCTAGGAGACAAGCATCGAGGAGATGATATGTTGTTACACATCTTCGAGGGGAATTTCCCACCTCTCCGTGCCGGGAACTCGTCCAAATCAACTTGTGTTGATTGGCTGCTCCTGTTACGACCCGATTCCCGAATCCCTACGAGACACGAGAATCGGATCGACTAGACTGATCCCAAGACCCAGTCGTCCAACGAGAAAGTAGCCAAAAGAGCAGTAAAATAAACCACATTCACCATGTATATAATTAGTAGTAACAAAATACAGCAGTAAAGAAGAAAACTACTACAATATACACCACCACAACAGTAGAGAAACAAACAGGTACATAAACATGATGCTTGCAATAAAAGAGCACAGTGGTAACAGGAAAATACCCACTACAATAGAAGGAAAGGTACAGTGGGTACTACACAAGTAAAACTACTGGGCTTTACTAGGCCCAGCACCCTTTGCAGCCGTCGGCTCTGGCTGCTCAACACCTGGTCCTGAAAAGGTGACAAAGGTGACACGTCAGCGAAACGCTGAGTACAGTGGCAACCAAAAGCTAAGAAAAATAGTAAGGTGGACAATAGCTGTTATATTTTTAATCTCTTTCTTTATTTTTCCCTTTACTTATTATTGAATTATTCCTCAGATCTTTCTCTTGATCTTGAATGTTCCTCGTGGGAATGATCTTAATTGCAGTCTTTTTCGAAAGTAGTAGAAGTAACACGTGGTGCTCTCCTGGCCGGGAGAGTCCCCCGTGGTGGTCCTACCCTCAGTCAACCACCCCAAGGTCACTGACAGATGTAACAGTGACTACGGCACGCGCGATAAATGCACGGGTAGCTACCCCGCACAGGCACGCGGTCAGTCATTTCCGTTAACAGGTGCACCCCAAAGCACAACACGGAACCAGTATAAGGCAGAGCCCTCTCAGTAACAGGGGTCCAGCCCCTCCACAGTAACCAAACAGGGGTCTTTCCCCTTCACAGTCCGCGCACCCTCGCTTGACTACCCTGGTTTGCCCAGTGGGCCTAACAAGTCGGTGTAGGAGGGCTAGTAGAACCCCGAGGCCTGTGGAGTAGCTAGTGCTCTCCCTACACTAGTAGCTCTCCTCGATACTGTGTACACGAGGGCCAAAAGTCGGTACAAAGTGGCCAGACCTAACCCCGGGTCCCTGGGGCGGCTAGCTCCGCTCTGCACTAAACAGGGGGATAGTTGCTCTCTTTGGTACTCTGTACTCAAGGGCCAGCTCACTTCCCCAATTCTATTCCATTCACCTCTCAGGAGCTCTACTCCTAATTCCCCGTAGGGTTCATGCTCATATTTCTTTCACTAAGCGAATTTAGGTTTCATCATTTCAACTTTATATTCATATAGTCCAAGTTCTCAACAGTAAATAGCTATTCATAACAAGCAACTGTTATCCAATTACAAGCAATCATCATTTTTCTTTCTAATTTTCCAAGACTGCAATTTATAATTTCACGACATTCGTTTTGGTGTTTCTGTTCTTAGGATTCATGCCATTCCCTAGGATCTATCATTCAATCTAGTTTTCCAGTCCTAGGATTCATGCCATTCCCTAGGATCTATCGTTCAATCTAGTTTTCCAATCCTAGGGTTCATGCGACACCTTAGAATCTATTGATTATCTCACAAGTGCATGAATGTTGGTAAATAATTAAAGGGAGCACTCTACCCGCAAAATCGGAAGTACTGGGGGCGTGATCGGCAAGCCTGCACGCCTCCGCAACCCCCAGAGTCGCAACGGAATGGGGTCCTAATACAAGGATCAATTACAAGGAGCTACTCAGAAAAGGATACAAATACTGTAAACAAGTAGAGGAACTAAATCTGAGAAGAACGAAACTTGAAACGTGGAAAACGGACTTCGAACGGACTCTAAACAGGTCAAAATGACAAGTTTGCCCAAAATTAGACGTCTGGAACATCTTCCAGACGTCTTAAACGATGGCTCAGGTCATACCTTGATCCTGTGCGGTCCTTCAGATGTCCAGAATCCTACTGAACCATCTGGACTTAGTTTCCAGACGTTCGACTGTCACTCTGTACGTCTGGAGACCCTCTCCGTCGTCTGGTGCTGTGCCCAGACGTCCGATCTGTGTGGGAGGGCGTGCCCTTGCACCTTCCTGAATGAGACCTGCACACATACGCCAGCATCCTCAACATGAAACGAGGCAGAACCCTTCGGCGGAACGGCTGCATGGCCGTACACGCGAAAGAAGAAGGGGAGGAAAAATATCGTACCTTTCAGACATCTGGACCTTCCTCCAGACGTCTCCTGCGTCGTATGGACGTATGTCCAGACGTCTGATTCTGGGAAATTTTCCCAGAATCAGGATTTCCTCGCCCTCCACTTGCTGCGCACGGCCATGCCTCGCCGCGCTCGCCTGTTGCTTGAGCTGCAGTAGCTCCTCCCCAGCACCATGCTTTCGCTGCACAGCCGCCGGCTGGCCCTGGCTGCTCCGACGATCTCGCATCCTCGTGATCTAGCTCTCTCCCTCTTGCAGCAACCCCTCCTCCCCACGCACTCACGGCAACAGCTGCTGCTGCCCTCGCCCACTCACTCTCTCGCTAACCGGAAGAAGAAGAAGAAGGCGGTGGAGTGATGGTGAGGGAGAGTAGAGGGGGAGTATTTGAAGGCTACCGTGGGGAGAGAGAGAGAAAGATGGCTGTGCCTGTAGGGAGGAAAGAAAGAGAAGAAAGGAGGGTGGAAATTTAGTCTGCGCGCGCATGCGCGCAGATGCGAAATCGTACGTCAAAAAAATTAAATTCCAGACGTCTGGCTCCTAGACGTCTTAAACGACGTTTGATGCTGGGGTCATAACAACATAACAAACTCAAAGGAAGTTTCATCCCCGAAACGTGCGCTAACTAGGGTGCGGAAAAGAACGATATATGCATAACAAACTCAAAGAGGACCGAAGCCGGTCTGAAAAGACACACCCTCAAAAAGCTCCGGGTACCGCTCCCGCATTGCCGCCTCAGGTTCCCAGGTAGCCTCCTCGTACCATTGGCTCCTCCATAAAACCTTCACCAGGGGTACTTGCTTCCGTCTCAGACTGTGGACGGCTCTGTCGAGAATCTGCACTGTCCGCTCGGGGTAGGTCAGGTCGTCACCCACCTCGACGCTTTCATGACTCAAGATGTGATTGGGATAGGCGACGTACTTCTTGAGGTTGGACACATGGAACACGTCGTGCACACCAGAAAGCTATGGAGGAAGGGCAAGCCTGTAAGCAACGGGTCCAACCCGCTCTAGGACCTCAAAGGGTCCCACGAACCTTGATGCGAGCTTCCCTCTCATCCCAAACCGCTGCAGGCCATTCATGGGCGAAACGCGAAGGAAGACTTGGTCCCCAACCTCAAACTGCACCTCTCTGCATTTCCGATCTACATAGCTCTTTTGTCAACTCCTGACAGTGCGGAGTCGCCTGTGAATCTGCTCGACTACTTCCTGACTCTTCTGGATCAGCCTGGGAACAACCTCCCACTTGGTCCCCACCTCAACCCAACTCAAGGGTGCCGTACACCTCCATTCGTATAGAGCCTCGTAGGGTGCCATGACGATGCTCGAGTGATAACTGTTATTATATGCAAACTCCGCCAGGGGCAAGTGCTCCTCCCAAGAGCCCCTCCAGTCCAGTACACAAGCACGCAAAAGGTCCTCAAGTGTTTGTATCCTGCGCTCAGACTGTCCGTCCGTCTAGGGGTGGTATGCGGTACTGAACCTCAACCGCGTCCCCAGGACCAGCTGAAACTCAGCCCAAAACTGGGACGTAAAGCGGGTATCCTGGTCGGATACGATCTCCCGCGGAACTCCGTGTAGACGTACCATGTCGCGGATACACCTCTCTGCCAACTGTGCTGGTCCCAAGGTGACTTGGATCGGCATGAAATGCACCGTCTTCGTCAATCTGTCAATGATTACCCAGACTGCGTCGTGTCCTTGCTGGGTAATAGGTAAGCCCACCACCAAGTCCATGGTGATGCTCTCCCACTTCCACTCTGGCACTGGAAGTGGCTGTAGCGGCCCTGTAGGCCTCTGATGCTCAGCCTTCACCTGCTAATACACTAAACACTGCTGTACGAATTCACCCACTTCCCGCTTCATCCCCCTCCGCCAAAAGTCGCGTCTCAAGTCATGGTACATTTTTGTGTTTCTGGGATGTATGGTGAATCTGGAACCGTGTGCCTCAGTCAGGAGCTCTCTCAACAGCTCCTTGTCTCGGGGAACGCACAAACGTCCTCTCATGCGCAGCACCTGGTCTATAAAAGAGAAGTCCCCAGGGTCTCCTGACAGTACTCTGTCATGCAAGGACTGCAATTACGGGTCGGCCATCTGCCCTGTGATGATGCGATCTATCAGCTCTGGCCTCGTCTGTCGCGTCACAGTCACTGCCCCACAGTGCCCCCGTAACTCTAGGGGTCGCCAACTGCCCATCTCCTCCAAGAGGCTCCAACTCTGCACCTGTAAACTGGCCAAGTGTGCGGGTGCCTTCCGGCTCAAGGCGTCAGCCACCACGTTGGCCTTTCCCAGGTGGTAGGAAATGCTGCAGTCAAAGTCCTTCAGGAGCTCCAACCAACGTCTCTGTCTCATGTTGAGCTCCTTCTGATCAAACAAGTATCTGAGGCTCTTGTGATCTGTGAAAATCTCAAAGGTCTCACCGTACAAGTAGTGCCTCCAGGTCTTCAGCGCGAAGACGATAGCTGCCAGCTCCAGGTCGTGGGTAGGGTAGCTATGCTCATGGGGCTTCAGTTGCTGCGAAGCGTAAGTGACAACGTGACCTCGCTGCATGAGCACACCCCCTAACCCCTGGAAAGAGGCGTCCGTGTACACAACGAACCCGCCACTACTGTCTGGGATGGTGAGCATGAGAGCCGAAGTCAGCCTCTCCTTCAGCTCCTGAAAACATGCCTCACAGGCGTCTGTCCAAGTAAAGGGCACGTCCTTCCGGGTCAGCTGTGTCATAGGACGTGCAATCTGTGAAAAGCCCCTGATAAATCGCCTGTAGTAGCCTACCAGTCCCAGGAAACTACGAATCTCAGTGACCGTATGCGGTCTCTCCCACCTGAGCACTGCCTCGACCTTGGCTGGGTCCACAGCCAAGCCATCCCCAGAGATCACATGACCTAAGAAGGTCACCTCCCTCAACCAGAACTCGCACTTGCTGTATTTGGCGTACAGCCTACGTCGTCTCAGTGTGTGCAAAACCATCCGCAAGTGCTGTCTATGCTGTGTCTGATCCCAAGAATAGATGAGCACATCATCAATGAATACCACCACGAACTGGTCCAAGTACGGTCTAAACACCCGGTTCATCAAGTCCATAAAGGCAACGAGGGCATTGGTTAGCCCAAACGGCATGACCAGAAACTCGTAGTATCCGTACCAGGTGCGGAAAGCTGTCTTGGAGACGTCAGCCTCCTTGATCCTCAACTGGTGGTATCCAGACCTCAAGTCGATCTTGGAGAATATTGTGGCACCTCGCAGCTGAACAAACAAGTCATCAATCCTTGGCAGTGGATACCTGTTCTTGATGGTGACCCTATTCAGCTATCGGTAGTCCACACAAAGGCGTAGGGTACCATCCTTCTTCTTTATAAACAGTACCAGGGCTCCCCAGGGAGACGTGCTGGGCCTCACAAAGCCCTTCTCCAAAAGATCCTGTAACTGAGACTTGAGCTCTCGCAGCTCAAGTGGTGCCATCCTGTACGGTGCTGTGGAGATGGGGCTGGTCTCCGGTACCAGTGAGATCTCAAACTCGATCTCACACTCGGGCAGTAATCCTGGCAACTCATCTGGGAACACGTTGGGGTACTCTCTGACCACAGGGATACTCTGGAAGTCTGCCACAGGGCTGGGCTCTGCCACCACACAAGCTAGGAAGCCCTCACACCGTTGGCTCAAAAGTCTCGCTGCCCAAAGTGCAGAAATGCACCTGAAGCCTCCGTCCACTAGCTGCCCGTGGAACTTGAAAGAAGGCAACTCCGGTATGGAGAAGACGATCTTTCTCTCAAAGCAGTCCACCAAGGTGTGGTAAGCGGATAGCCAGTCCATTCCCAGAATTACACCAAAGTCCTCCATCTGTATCATAATCAGGTCAGCAGGAAGGCTGTGTCCCCTAACACTGACCTCGCAACCCATGTATACCTCCTCAGCTACAACAGCTGACCACTCGGACCTCTGATCATGAACGGATCCTCTAACAGCATACAGTCCTACCTCAAACTAACCGTGAAACTGGCAGCGACAAATGAGTGAGTAGCGTTGGAATCGAAAAGAGTGTAAACGAGTCTACCGGAAACTGAAACCATACCTGCCACTACTGATCCCGAAGCTCTGGCATCCCTGTGTGTCAGGGCGTTGATACACCCCTCAGCCCTAGGTGCGGACGAAGCAGCCACACTCTGCGTCGGACGGGTAGCCGCTGGCCGGTACCCTCCCCGTGACTGCTGTCCTCCTCCTTGCGCTTGGAAACCGCAGCCTCCTGCTCGCCCTCCAGTGCTCGGTGCGAGAAGCATTTGTTGACCTCCTGCCCTAGGCGGGCAGTCCCTCCTGATGTGGCCCGATTGCCACACTGGTAGAAAAGGGGGACTCAACTCCCGCCCTCAGTGGGTTCCTGCTGTCGGCTAGGCGAGGGTCCTGTGCTAGCATATGGCCCGTGTCGAGGGCCCCCAAAGGCCACTGATGGCCCTGCAAAACGTGACGGCTCTCCTGTGGGCGCCACGTGTCTCCTTTCTCGTCGGCCCTGTGAGAAGTCTGGTTGATAGGGCCTGTTCCGCTCGCTATCAGTATCTCGCGCGGATGGGTTGGTCTCTTCATATGTCATAGCTGCCTCCACCACCCTCGAGAACGTAGGCAGCTTCAGGGGTTTGACATACCCCCGAATCGTAGGTCGGAGCCCCTCGGTGAATCTCCAAAGGCACTCCTCCTCAGTGGCCACTGCTGTCGCTGCGAAGCGAGACAGCTCTAGAAAACATGTGCAGTACACGCTCACGGTCATCGTCCCCTTGCGGAGAGTGTGGAACTCCTACCTCCTTTGGTCCCGCCATGTCTGGGGAAAGTACTGCTCGCAGAAGAGGGTGACGAATCGGTACCAGGTCGGCTCGTCCCTCTCTTGTCCCTTGACCGCCCTCCACCACCTGTGTGCAGCGCTCTCCAGCTGGTATGTGGCAAAGGCCACGCGGCACTCCACCGGGGGGCGAAGGGTGTCAAAAACCTTCTCGATCTGCTCGAGCCAGTCCTCCACCTCGGTCAAGTCCTCATCCCCCTTAAAGGAGGGGGCTTCAGCTTCCGGAACTGTCCGAAAAGCTTGAAGTGGCGCTGAAGTGGAGATGCTGGTGCACCTCCAGGTAAGGGAGCCTCGTGCTCGGAAGTGTCGGAGGAAGGTGGGGGCGGTGGTGGCCCATCCCCTCCCCCGCATCCAGTGCCATGTCCGTCGCGTGGTTCCACAGAGGACACCCCCTCCGCAACCCCAGGGAGAGGTGCTCGTGGCGGCGGGTGGAGCTCCTCTCGCATGATATCCCGTATCAGCTGGGTGAGGTCCTGGGCCTGAATGCTTGGGAGTAGTGGCTGGTCCACTAAAACGTCGGCCTCAATGTGCCTGCCCCTCTGACCTCGTCCTCGGCAGCGCTCGCGGCCCGCCTCGCTAGTCCCGCGTTGAGGCATCTCCTGCAAGGAGACGCGAATACAGAACGGAAACACGTCAATACGAAATGATATCTAACGGAGAAGTCTAAGAACATATGTCAAAAGAAATGCTGTGGTGGCTACTCTAGTTACAGACACGTGAATTGGTTATTTTCCAGTCAGTTGGTTCACTTCTTGGGATGACCTTGCTCTAATACCATCTGGTTACGACCCGATTCCCGAATCCCTACGAGACACGAGAATCGGATCGACTCGATTGATCCCAAGACCCAGTTGTCCAACGAGAAAGTAACCAAAAGAGCAGTAAAATAAACCACATTCACCATGTATATAACTAGCAGTAACAAAATACAGCAGTAAAGAAGAGAACTACTACAGTATACACCACCACAACAGTAGAGAAATAAACAGGTACATAAACATGATGCTTGCAATAAAAGAGCACAGTGGTAACAGAAAAATACTCACTATAACAGAAGGAAAGGTACAATGGGTACTACACAAGTAAAACTACTGGGCTCTACTAGGCCCAGCACCCTCTGCAACTGCCGGCTTTGGCTGCTCAACACCTTGTCCTGAAAAGGTGACAAAGGTGACACGTCAGTGAAACACTGAGTACAGTGGCAACCAAAAGCTAAGAAAAATAGTAAGGTGGACAGTAGCTGTTATATTTTTAATCTCTTTCTTTATTTTTCCATTTACTTATTATTGAATTATTCCTCAGATCTTTCTCTTGATCTTGAATGTTCCTCGTGGGAACGATCTTGATTGCAGTCTTTTTCGAAAAGTAGAAGTAACACGTGGTGCTCTCCTGGCCAGGAGAGTCCCCCGTGGTGGTCCTACCCTCAGTCAACCACCCCAAGGTCACTGACAAACGTAACGGTGACTACGGCACGCGTGATAAACGCATGGGTAGCTATCCTGCACAGGCACGTGGTCAGTCATTTCCGTTAATAGGTGCACCCCAAAGCACAGCACGGAACCAGTATAGGGCAGAGCCCTCTCAGTAACAGGGGTCCAGCCCCTCCACAGTAACTAAACAGGGGTCTTGCCCCTTCACAGTCCGCGCACCCTCGCCTGACTACCCTAGTTTGCCCAGTGGGCCTAACAAGTCGGTGTAGGAGGGCTAGCAGAACCCCGGGCCCCGTGGGGTAGCTAGTGCTCTCCCTACATTAGTAGCTCTCCTCTGTACTGTCTACACGAGGGCCAAAAGTCGGTACAAAGTGGCCAGACCTAACCTCGGGTCCCTAGGGCAGCTAGCTCCGCTCTACACTAAGCAGGGGGACAGTCGCTCTCCTTACTACTTTGTACTCAAGGGCCAACTCACTTCCCCAATTCTATTCCATTCACCTCTTAGGAGCTCTACTCCTAATTCCCCGTAGGGTTCATGCTCATATTTCTTTCACTAAGCCAATTTAGGTTTCATCATTTCAACTTTATATTCATATAGCCCATGTTCTCAACAGTAAATAGCTATTTATAACAAGCAACTGTTATCCAATTACAAGCAATTATCATTTTTCTTTCTACTTTTCCAAGACTGCAATTTATAATTTCACGACATTCGTTTTGGTGTTTCTGTTCCTAGGATTCATGCCATTCCCTAGGATCTATCGTTCAATCTAGTTTTCCAATCCTAGAGTTCATGCCACACCTTAGAATCTATTGATTATCTCACAAGTGCATGAATGTTGGTAAATAATTAAAGGGAGCACTCTACCTGCAAAATCGGGAGTACTAGGGGCGCGATCGGAAAGCTCGCGTGCCTCCACAACCCCCAGAGTCGCAATGGAATGGGGTCCTAACACAAGGATCAATTACAAGGAGCTACTTAGAATAGGATACAAATACTGTAAACAGGTAGAGGAACTAAATCTAAGAAGAACGAAACTTGAAACGTGGAAAAGGACTTCGAACGGACTCGAAACAGGTCAAAACGACAAGTCTGCCCAAAATCAGACGTCTGGAACATCTTCTAGACGTCTTAAACAATGGCTCAGGTCATACCTTGATCCTGCACGGTCCTTCAGACGTCTAGAATCTTGCTGAATCGTTTGGACTTAGTTTTCAGACGTCTGACTGTCACTCCGGACGTCTAGAGACCCTCTCTTTCGTCTGGTGCTGTGCCCAGACATCCAATTTGTGTGGGAGGGCATGCCCTTGCACCTTCCCGAATGAGACCTGCACACATACACGACCATCCTCAACACGAAACGAGGTAGAACCCTTCGGCGGAACGGCTGCATGGCTGTACATGCGAAAGAAGAAGGGGAGGAAAAATATCGTACCTTTCAGACGTCTGGACCTTCCTCCATACGTCTCTTGCGTCGTCTGGACGTATGTCCAGACGTCTGATTCTGGGAAATTTTCCCAAAATCAGGACCTCCTCGCCCTACGCCTGCTGCGCACGGCTGTGCCACGCCGCGCTCGCCTGCTGCTTGAGCTGCAGTAGCTCCTCCCCAGCACCATGCTTTCGCTACACACCCACCGGCTGGCCTTGGCTGCTTCGGCGAGCTCGCACCCTCGCGATCTAGCTCTCTCCCTCTCGCAGCAACCCCTCCTCCCCACGCACTCATGGCAGCAGCTGCGGCTGCCCTCGCCCGGTCACTCTCTCGTTAACCGGAAGAAGAAGAAGAAGGCGGTGGAGTGAGGGTGAGGGAGAGGAGAAGGGGAGTATTTGAAGGCTTCCGTGGGGAGAGAGAGAGAGAGAAAGATGGCTGCACCTGCAAGGAGGAAAGTAAGAGAAGAGCGCGAAATCGTACGTCGAAAAAATTAAATTCCAGACGTCTGGGAAGGCTTCCAGACGTCTGGACCAACTCCCAGACGTCTTAAACGATGTTTGATGCCGGGGTCATAACAGCTCCTAATCTAGGTGACATTTTTAGAATATTTGAAACGCTTCTGCATGATTTTGATATTTATGCTCACTGAACCAGTCTGTGTGTGTGAATTTGGATGCTTAGGTTACTGAGTCCCGTAAACCGAAGGTTAGTTACCGAGGCCGAATACTCCCTAAGCCTTGGACCTAATACTTAAGCTTTTCATTTTCCTCAACCTCTTGAGGAATATCTAGATCTTAATATGTACTAAGAGTCTAGCCAAGAATGCCTAAGGTTCGCATTTTTACTAATCTTGTTGTACACTTTCGCTGTATTTTTCCTTAATGTGGTATAGAACTTTGGTTAATTACTTAATTTCTTACTAATGACTATCCCTTTTCATTTTGTGCTCCTTTTTAGCATTTAGCTCTTTTTCTCCTCCTTTTGTAAAGTCCACAAAATTTCTTCCCTTTTTTTTGTATATTCGGATTTTTTTGTAAAAACCTTTTCTTGTTATATCATTTCATTGCACTTTCATACCCCCCCATGCCTAAGGTTTGCAATGTCCCCATTGTTCATTAGGTGGGTTTTTATTTGGTCAGGTTCAAGCATTAGGACAGGACTTTGGGCGAGTGGATGGGTCGGGGTAACTGTTGCGGATGATTTCTAATATCAGGTATGAGTACCTGAGGTGAAGTTGGCTGCCCTAAGGAATGAACCTAAAGTGCAAAGAAATGTCAGAAAGGGTTTTGGTTTTTCAAAAAGAATGATGGGCTACCTCCCGTTAAGCGCTGAGTTTTACGCCATCGGTTGAGCGCAATAAGCTCAGGGAGAATGGAGGATAAATGATGACTCAGCCAAATCTGTAATGGTTACGTCAATGAACAGTTTGAGTCTCTGACCGTTAACGACGAAAGGTTCAGAATTGTGGCTGAGTGGACTGATCTCGACGGCTCCATTTCCAAAAATCTGTCGGACAAGATATGGTCTGACCCACTTGGATCACAGTTTCCCAGGGAAGAGTTTGAGTCAAGCATGAAGAGTAGGACCTTTTGACCAGGGTGGAAGATCTTTCTAGATATGTGCTTGTCATGAAAGGCTTTAACCCGCTCCTTGTAGATTCACGAGTTCTCATACGCATCAAGGCGTAATTCATCAATCTCGCTTATCTCAAGCTTTCTGTGGGTTCCAGCCTTAGAAAGATCTAAGTTGCAGCTCCGTACTGCCCAATAGGCTTTGTGCTCTAGTTCGACGGGAAGGTGACACGCCTTCCCGTACACCAGTCTAAAAGGAGACATGCCTAGTTGGGTCTTGTGGGTGATCTTATAAGCCCACAAAGCTTTCGGAAGTCGGGACGACCTGTCCTTCCTGTCAGGTCGAACAGTAACCTACAGGATTTTCTTGATCTCCTGATTTGATAGCTCAGCTAGACCATTAGTCTGGGGGTGGTAAGGAGTAGAGAGTTGGTGAGACACCCCGTATTTGGTCATCAGTGACCTGAGCTGAGCATTGGTAAAATGGGTCCCTCCATCAGAGATGATCGCACAAGGAATCCTGAACCGTGAGAAGATATTCTGATGAATGAATTTGATGATAATCTTGTGATCACAGGTTCGGGTCGGAATGACTTCGATCCATTTGGACACGTAGTCCACAGCGAGTAAAATGTACTCGAAGCTGTCCGAGATAGAGAAAGGGCCCATAAAATCAATCCTCCAAATATTGAAAATCTCGCATACGAGAATCAGTTGTAAAGGCATCATGACGCGATGGCTCATGTTTCCCAAAGTTTGGCAACAACTGCATGCCTTACAGTGATTGTATGCGTCCTTGAAAATAGTAGGCCAGTAAAAGCCACACTGGAGGATTTTTGATGCGGTTTTGTGCCCAAAAAAATGGCCATGGCATGCCTGGTCATGGCAGAAAGAGAGAATGTCATTGATTTCACCCTCCAGGATACATCGTCGGATGATTTGGTCAGCACCTATGCGGAATAGGTACGGGTCTTCCCAGATGTAGTACTTGGCATCGAAGAGCAACTTGTCTTTCTTGGCTTTTGGCCAATCAGACGGGATCAGGTGTGATGCCAACTAGTTTACTATATCAGCGAACCATGGAAGCCTGGTACCAATAGTCAAGAGGTGCTCATCAGGAAAATGCTCCGTGATGGGTCCAGAAGGGTCTATGATCTCAGAAGGAAGGCGAGACAAGTGGTCAGCTACCACGTTCTGTCTTCTCGCCTTGTCGTGAATCTTGAGGTCGAATTCTTGCAACAGCAAGATCCATCGGATTAATCGAGGCTTCGCATCCTTCTTTGCAAGGAGATGCCTCACAGCTGTGTGATCCGAGTGGATTATGACGTGGTAACCCAGGAGATAAGATTTGAATTTTTTAAGGGCAAATACTACTGCTAGCAGCTCTTTCTCCATAACTGTGTAGTTACACTGAGCCTCGTCAAGTGTCTTGCTAGTGTAGTAGATGACCACGGGTTTCCCGTCAATCTTCTGCCCCAGAATCGCTCCTACAACGAAGTCAGATGCATTGCACATGATCTCAAAGGGTTGAAACCAATCAGGGGACTGTAGGATCGGGGCCTGGGTGACTCGGTCATGAAGGTTCTCAAAAGCTTGAGTGCATTCCTTGGAAATCTCAAAGGGTACATCCTTAGAGAGAAGAGTAGACAGGGGGCACGCGATTTTCGAGAAATTAAGGATGAAACGACGGTAAAAATCGATGTGCCCTAGAAAAGATCAGATGTCCCTGATCGAGCTCGGCATAGGAAGTCTAGAAATCAGATTAACCTTGGCTCGATCCACTTAGATGCCTCTCTCAGAAATTAAGTGTCCCAGGACGATCCCCTCAGGCACCATAAAGTGGCTCTTTTCCCAAGAAAGAACCAGATTTACATCAATGCAACGCCTGAGTATGTGAACCAAGTGCTGGAGGTAGTTGTCAAATGATTCTCCGAAAACTGAGAAGTCATTCATGAAGACTTCCATATAACAACCTACCATATCAGAGAATATGGCAAGCATGCACCATTGAAAATTCGTGGGTGCATTGTAGAGATCGAAAGGTATCCTTCGGAATGCGTAAGTCCCGAAGTGGTAGGTGAATGTGGTCTTCTCTTGGTCCTCTGGATGAATCGCCACTTGGTTGCAATCGGAGTACCCGTCAAGAAAGCAGAAGAATCTATTTCCCGCTAACTTCTCGAGAATTTGATCAATAAATGGTAGTGGGAAATGATCCTTCTTGGAGGAATTGGGTCTTCGGTAATCTATGCAGACTCTCCACGAGTTGGCTATATGGGTAGGTATGAACTCTCCGATTTCAGTCGTGATGGTGGTGAGCCCTGCCTTCTTAGGCACAACCTGGATTGGGCTCACCCAACAACTGTCGGAGATCGGGTAGATGATCCTTGCATCTAACCACTTAATGATCTCCTTCTTCACGACCTTCTGCAGATTGGGATTCAGACATCTCTGCATTTCACGTGAAGGTCGTGCACCCTCTTCAGAATAGATGCGATGTGTGCAATAAGAGGGACTTATTCTAGTCAAATCATCGAGAGTCCAACCAATGGCTCTTCGATGTTGCTGGAGAACAGCAATCAGACGGGATTCCTGATCAGGTGTGAGTTTGGAATTTTTAATCATAGGAAGCGTCTGATTGGAACCCAAAAGACGTATTGCAAATGATCGGGAAGGCGTTTGAGTTCAAAAATGGGGTTATCAGCAGCAGCGGGTGGTTCAGAGTGAGTGTGGGGTACAAGGGTAGGAGTTATAGGTTTGTCTAGATCAAGGTCTGATTCCTCTAATTGTGATTCAAGATTTTCTTGTGGTTGATGAGGAATAATCATGTTGTCCTCAAGTTGTGGTTCATCAACCACGGCTTTAATATCACAAATTTGTTCAATGACACCGCAATGGATCCCTTGTTGGGCCTTAAAGATATCAATTTTGAGAGTCTGATTCCCAAATTTCAGCTCTATTTGGCCCTCTTCACAACTTATGTTGGCCCTTGCAGTGGCCAGAAAAGGTCTCCCTAGTATGATTGGTGTATCCCTTGGGTTTTCAGGTGCGTCCATATCTAAAACTATGAAATCTACAGGGAAGCAGAAATCCCGCACCCTAACAATAACATCCTCAAGAATTCCCTTAGGTGACTTGATAGATCGATCTGCTAACTGCAATGTCACCTCGGTCGATTTCAGCTCAGATTCTTCTAGATGGTTAAGTAGGGATGTGGGTATCAAGTTTATGGAGGCACCTAGGTCCAATAATGCTCTATCAAACTGGGTTTCACCGATCTTACATGAAATCAGGGGAGTGCCTGGGTCTTTTGCCTTGGGTGGGAGTCTACTCAGGATTACAGAGTTGGCTTGCTCTGACAGTACAATTGGACTCCCACCCTTGGTTCGCGGCTTACGCTAAGGTGTACATACGTTCTTCAAGAATCGTGTGTAAGCTGGTACGTGGAGGATCGCATCCATCAAGGGTTTGTTGTTCGCTTTCCCTTGGTCAAGGCCTCGGGAAATGGAACCTTGGTTGGTTCCTCTAGGATAGGTCCAGGCTTTTGATCTGGGATAGGGATAGAAACATCCTGGATGACTGTCCTAGGGTTTGGGTCACTACCAGGCTTGGAGTGATTTGGATAAGATGGATCTTGGGTTGCCTTACCACTACGGGTTGTTACATAATTTATTCCTGCCTGTTCTGGTTGGGGGTTGGTAGGATGGGTTGCTACTGTTGGTAACCCGCATAGGAGGTTGAAGCTTCCATCTCGTCAGGTGAAGGAATAGAAGGGGCCTGATAGACCATGTGTGCTTGGCCCGGGTTTGGGTTCATAACGCGCTGCTGAGTCGGCACGCTATTTGGGTTAGGAAGAGGCTGAGAAGGAAGTGTGCCTGGTTGGCAAGAATTTGCCAATTGGGCAAGTTGGTTGCGAACCTCTGTGATTTCGTCCTTATGTTGCTTCTGGATAGCCGCATTCGTTCTCTGAATGTTAGCCAGAGTTTGGAGGATAAGGGACATTTGATCCTGGTTGGGCCCAGATGGATAAGTGGGGTTGGGCCGAGGCTGAGGCGGATGATAAGGACGAGGGACTTGTGGACGGGGCTGAAAGGGTGGTCTTGGGTTCTGAGAATATCCTGCCCACTGGAAATTGGGATGGTTTCACCATCAAGGGTTGTAGGTGTTGGAAAATGGGTCATTCTAGATGGTGTTGAGGTCCTCGCAGGTCTGAGGAGCCTCAGAAAAGTCGGAGAATGGGGGAGTAGGGCTCCCCCGGCCAGGATAGAAGGGATCGGAGGTCCCTCTGGTCCTGGAGTCAGATGGGGATGGATAAGAGTCCATCCCAGGAGAAGGTCGGTGGAAAATGTTCTCCACAGTTTCCCGTGCAGAAGGGGGCTGTGCGAAGGAGTTCTACGTAGAGGTGGCTCGCTACAAGTGCTGAGTTAGCTCATCCACCTTCTTCTCGATAATTGAGACCTTGTCCAATCGACTGGCCATTAATTCCAGGTGACTGATGCGGACTGGCCCTGTGTCTCATGTGCTCCCCTAAGGTTCGTCACTGCGCGGGTATTCGTCCAGTCGAATAGTCCCATGGAGTCATTGTTGATGGAGTTCTCGCACATATTCTCGAGAATCTCCCACACGGTGTCTTCATGTTGACCCATGATATTCCCTCCACAAGTTGCATTGACAAATAGTCTAATATCTTCACGGGGTCCCTGGTAAAAAGACTGGACTTGTTCCCATTTAGGAACTTCGTGTTGGGGGCACTTTCTCATGAGATCCTGAAAACGATCCCATGCCTCATGAAGAGGTTCTCCTGTCTGCTGCGTGAAGTGAGTAATCTGATGGCGCAAGACGTTTGTCCGACCAACAGGGAAGAACTTCTTCAAAAACTTGGACTGAAGTTCTTCCCAAGTGTTGATCGAGCGAGTCTGTGTCTGATACCAATGAGCCACCTTGTCCATAAGGGCGAAAGAGAACATCTTCATGAGTAAGATATCTTGATTCTGTGCATTTAACCCAAAAGTTTGGGCCAGATGCTTAAGTTGTTTGATGTGCTGGAAGGGGTCTTCAGAGCTAAGCCCATAGAATTTAGGTATGGCATGGATCATGTTGGGCTTTAATTTGGAATCAGGTCCTCCATTCAGGATTCTGACTCGAGGCTTAATTGCCACCACAACGGGATTATAGTGATCTCGCATCATGGGGCGCTGCGGTGGGTTCATGAAGTTTTGGAAGAGATAATTGAGTTGCTGGAGCTGGTGCTCAAGATTTTTCTCTTCTTCATCGGGTTGAGCCATTGTGGAAGAAGAAGAGGAATTAGGTTTAGAATCAAAAGAAAGGTCTATGTGAAGAGGTTGTTGCACAAACAAGGGTATTGAGGCTTGGCCTCGGGGAGAGTAAATTTCTAGAGGAGGTTTCAAGGACCTCCTACCGAACATACTCTGATGGATTGGATGAGGTTAACAGGTGCTGGACCCAATCAAGACACCCAAAATGTTGGGTGACTATAGAGGTTCGGGGCGGATGATACCCCTTAATAAGAAGGTCATCCGCCTGAGAATTACCTGAGTAGCCAGAGAGGGTGAATCCTACGAAGACCCCTACACGGTAGAGTGCCCCCACGGGTTACAGGGTTTCCCCCACCCGACCTTTCTTGTCACTGAGATTCCAGGTGGACCAGAATGGGGACCTTGACCTCTTAAGTCTACCACTTTTAATTAGGATCAAGGTGCTTAGGGTACCACTTGAACTTTATCCTTTTGTGTGCAAAAAGTGACCTAAATTAAAGGTTGGTTGATCTAAGGGATCAACTTCACCTATTAGTTTCTGTAAGAGCTTATTAGGTCCTTTTATTTTAAGGTTTAAGTGACTTAAGAGCCGGATTGCTTAGGGTTTCTCTTTATTAGGTCTTTTCAAGCAATGGCTTAGGCACACTTCTTTTGGGAATTTTCAGTTCTTGATTAGAAGGTATGTCTCTAAAACCCTAGCTTTGAATCGAAGGTTGGCTCTAATTGGTCTATTTAGTTGCCTCAGGATTAGGTAACTAGGGCTCAAGCAAGAAGGTTTTAGCCCTAATTACCTTTAGTGGATATGCAGATAGAATGTGTTGAAATCAAAAAGCAGGCAACTCTTGTGATTTACTATGTATAAAAGACAGGTACTCCCTAGATTACTTTTCTTTTTCTTCTTCCTCTTTAGAATTTATGGGGCTTAAAAGAGAGGATAGAAGATTACCTGTCCCTTGGTGTAGTTGTTGTGCGGTTGCTTGTTCCTTCTTTGCCTTCCTGTGCCTGCACAACAAAAGAGAGATTAAGTCAGTAGCCAATTAGAAATTGTGATTTAATAGCTTTTAGAATGCCCGTTGCTCCCCGACAATGGCGCCAAAATGCTGTTTGGTTCCAGCGAGTATGTTTGTTTTTATTACTTGAAAAATAGGAAATTTCCAAGGTCGAACTCAAGGAGCAACACTTGATTTTAGAAGCGTACAAAATCACAATTTACAATCTGGATATATACTATTTTACAAAAAATTAGAGAAAGGGAATAAAAGTCTTCTTTTCTTCTCTCTTTCTTCTTCCTCTGTCTTTCTCTCTCCAGACATCTAACTTCAATGTCAGACAACTTAAACTTCCACTTGCTATAGTGCTTCTGCAGGTTCTTCTTCCTCTTGGCTTCTTTCTTCTCTTCTTCTCTGCGGCTTCTCTTTCTTCAGCTTTTGCTCCTATCTTCTTCTTTGCCTTGCATCTGTAGCTTCTTCTTCCTTGGTCTCTCTCTACTCGACCTTCTGGGCTTCTTCTTCTTTCTTTTTCTTCAGATGCATCTCTTCTTCTTCTCTGCTGCACTCCCTCCTTCTCTTTTCTTCTTCTCCTGCTTCCCTGCACAGTGTAAGGTTAGGCAAAACCTAACCCCTACCCTCCCCGCGTCTCTCTCTTTCTATTTCTCTCTCAGGTTCGCTCTCCCAGAGCCTTCGCGGGTATATGGGTCGGGTGTACGCGCCTGGGACCAGGCCCACCGGCGTGCGGTGGTGGGTGAGGAGTGCAGGTTGGGTATATGGGTCAGGCTAGGTCCGCGGAGGGTGGTCGCGGATGAGGCCGGGTGAAGCGGGTGAGAGGGACCTCACCCTAGTGTTTTGAGGCAAATAGCCAGAAACACAAAATCAATTTATGTGCGGGCGTCCGCCTGCACACTTCCGAGGTGGGACTAAAAGTCCCACCCACTTTCGTGCCTTCGCCTGCATCCGAAGTCCTTGCAATTGCAGCGATACGCGAGGCTCGCATCTGCAATTGAGGACGTGGGACAGTGCGTGAGTTCTTTCCGCGCGGCCTGGGACTCCAACCTAGGATTGCAGAGGCCTAGAGCTGCTAGCAACCTTGCTCCAAGCTTGGCAGTAATGGCGGTGAGTGCATAGAACCTGAAAGCAAGAATACTGTCTCGCGGCTCTGTCAGACCATCAGAAAACCTTTGCTGTATCACAGTGAAGGTGAGGTGGGGGTTGGCTAGTTGCGGGGTGGCCTAGGTGTGTGTGCCTAGGTCGCTCTGTGGCCATGAGGATGGGTTAGGTCGGGGGAAGGCGACAGGGGTTGGTGCGGTCAATGGAGGGTCGTAGGGTGATCAGTGGGTGGTGGTGATGCTCGAGGATTGGTTGGTGAGGCGGATGGAGGTGTGGAGCGGCGGGGACGCCTCGCCGGAGGTCTGGCCGGAGGTGGAGATGGAGATGGTGGATAGTAGCAGTCGAGGGATAATTCATGAAATAGATTGAGGGGAATTGAAGAGGGGATAGTGAGAAGTGTTTCTAACCTGATTAAGTGGATGAAGGGAAAGAGATGGCGACTAGCAGTAGCTGCTGTCGCTAGAGAAGATGATGTCTAGTGGAGGGAGACGGCGGCGATGACAGGGCGAGAGGTGCTCGCGCGGGTGCTGCGCGAAGCGGAGGAAGATGGTGAGGACAACTTTGCCACTGGTATTGTGGTAGAGCGACGAGAAGGAGGAGGGTGGCTTGCCGGAGCTTGCTGGACCACTTGGCCAGAGAAGAAGACGAAGTTGGGGAGGAATTCTGGCCAAGACAAGCTTGAAGGAAGCGGCAGCCCCTGCCTCTCCTTAAATAGGTGCTGGCAGGGAGGGAAACACGAGGAGGAGGCGTGGGCTGGTTGCCGGAGACGTGGCCGGAAAAGAGACCCGTACCTCTCGCGCGTTTGCATGAGAGGTATGGGTGCTGGCAGGGCACGGGAGGTGGTCCATGCGGAAGAGGACAACGCTGGGGACCCACCTCTCGTTTCTGGGGCCGGCTCCCATGCCCTGCACGGTGCTATCCTCCGTGCAAAGTCATTGGAGGTATGGCCTGTTGCTGCGGGTGGCAGAGGGACCGGTCTAAAAAGAACGATGGGAAAGTGCAAGGGTTCAAAAAGTTATGGGTCAAAAAGTAATTATTGAGGACCAATTTGTAAAGTGGGTCAAGGCAAACTTTCCTTAGGTCCAAATTTTGGTATAACCCTAATTTGAACCTAAGGAATCCAATGGTGAAGTTGGATTTTAGGTTTGACCATGTTTGACTGGATATTTTACACAAAAATCTAAATTAGGTCAAAAATTTGGTATGGTTTTCAATCTAGGTCAAGATAGGTTCCAATGGCCAAATTGAAGGTTCTAAATCCTAGGGGATGTTTTTCATGATTTTTAGAGGGTTTAATTGATTTTTATCTTGCCTGAAACTTCGTGAATTAAAGTGGATTTGTTTTAGGGTTATAGAATGTCATTTAATTCCTAGATGCCGTTATAACCTTTTTCAGACCAAATCATCCCACTTTCTCTCTTATTAAGCCTATTTGACCTGTGTCTAGACCATTAAAAATCCTTTTTATGTACTGCATTAGTAAAATTACAGTTTTACCCATTGTGAATTATTTTATACTCAAATTTATAATTCTCTGGTTTAGGCTTTCCCTTAGGTTTTGTAGGAGCGTTTATACACTTATTTAGGTCAAAATGTGCTAGTTAGGGTTCATGATGAGGTTCTCATCACTTTGTGTCGTGCAACACCCTCGCGTGTGCCTCTAGCCCCATCGTCGTCGCCGTCATCTCTCCCCTGGACATCATCTTCTCCGGCGACATCAGGTACAGCCAGCCGCCTCCTCTCCCCATTCGTCCACGTAGCTAGGTTAGAATTACTCCTCTCTATCCCCTCTTCAATTCCCCTCTTTGTATTTCCACTTTCAACCCCTTGCAGCCACTGTCCACCGCCATCTTCTCCATCTCCGGCCACCCACCGACAAGGCGCTTCCATCGCTCCGCACCTCACACGCCTCGTCAGACACCTCACCACCTCCGCCATCGTCCACTGATCACCTTCCGCCCATTCATCGACCACCATCACCTCCTTAAACGTCCCCCGACTGAACCCATAAGCATGGCCACAAGGTGACCTAGGCACGCACGCCTAGGCCACCCCGCAGCCTGCCACCTACTGTTCCACCTTCGCCTTGACACGGTGAAGCTTCCCATGTGTTTTAATGGGGCCGCAAGGCTGTGTTTGTGTGTGTCATATCTGAGCACCTGCCGCCATTAAAGCACACAGCAAGAAGGTCTCAAGCTTCGCTCTAGGCTGCGTACTCCAGGCGTCAGAGTCCTAGGTGAAGCGAATTGGTGTCGCAAACTCATACAGCTAGGCAATTGGCTTGGCAAGCAACCCAATAGTAGCAAATTGAAGGAGTTCCTGTGGGCGTGAGCACAGAAGCGGGTGGAACTTTTAGTCCTACCTCGTGAACGCGAGAACACGGTGGGTAGTATAAGTTGTTTTTGTGCTTTCTTTTCATCTCCTTCAGTACACAGGGGTGAGGTCCCTTACCCTCACTCACGCCTCGTTCGCGACCTGCCCCCGTGGACTTAGCACCCGACCCAATTACCTAGACCTAGCACTCCTCGCGCATCACACCCACTCTGGTGCATCTGGACCCAGGCGCGAGATACCTGACCCGATTACCCAGCTCTGGGAGAGCATGCCGAAGAGAGAACTAGAGAGAGAGAGAGACGCGGGGGAGGGTAGGGGACAGGTTTTGCTTCTGTGTGCATGCGCAAGGAAGAAGAAGAGAAGAAGGAAGAGGAAGGTGCAGCTAAGGCAAGGTGAAGGAAGGACACTTAGCTACAGAAAGGAAGGAGGAAAAGAAGAGAAGAAGAGAAAGTCAGAAGGCGCAGCTAAGGCAAGGTGAAGGAAGGACACTTAGCCACAGAAAGGAAGGAGGAAAAGAAGAGAAGAAGAGAAACGAAAGTCAGAAGAGAGCTAAGGAAAAGGGCTGAAGAAGGATATCAAGGTAGAAGCCAAGGAAGGAAAAGGAAGAAGAAAGGTAGAAGCCAAGGGAAGGAGTAGCACTGTAGCAGAGGTGCGACTGAAGAAGAAGACAAGCAGAGACAGAAAGAGAAGGAAGAAAGTCAAAGGCAGAAGATAGAGGAACACAAGAAAGAGCATAACTAAAGAGAAAGAAAGATGAAGAAGAAAAGAGAAGAAGAAAGAAAGAAGAAAAGAGAAGACTCATGAAGGAGAAGGAAATAAGTGCTTAAAGAAAAAATATCTTTTTAAGACGTCTGATCATGGAATCAGACGTCCAATTCTTCTAATTTTTTCTATAATCTTGACTCTTAAATTCTTGCATTTATATTCTAAATTAGGATTTGAGTAACTCTAAGTGTTCAATTACATTATTGAGATTAGTGAATAAATTCCATTTGCTCCCTGTGTTTGACCTCGGATACTTAGGTTTTCGAGTAATAAATTCTTATTTATTTTCGAGGCAATTTCGTCTATACTACAACGCAACATCTCTTAAAACACGATCTAGCCTCATCAACAATAATGCAAGCGAGCTTCGATCTGGTGGTGCGTTCTGTCACGACTCATGCCCACGGTGGTGGAGACTCATTGCCACGGTTGAAGCCAGTGATGGTGGAGAGAGAATGTGCAAGATGCACGCACGGTGATGGAGTTAGAGTGGAGGCCTCTCGTCGCATGGTTGCCTCCTCCTCTCCCTTGTTGTTGGGGCTACCCCGACTAGATCCCTATTTCACGGTCATCAAAGCAGCGAGTAAAGTCATCGTCACTGTAGCCGTTGAGGAGAGGAAAAAATGGATTAATAAAATAAGAAAAGAAATGATGGTTTATTTATCTACAAACCGTCACATAAAATGTTAATTCTAATACATGCATATAATGCAACCTAAAGACTAATGCATGTTATTCTAATGCATGCTAAATAATTTATATATGAATGTAATGCATACAAGAAAAAATATATAAACTAAATTATTTATTTCTTAATGTATGCTATGTATACACTAATATTAATCTATTACCTAGGTACTTAAGTAACTAATTAGCCCACAAATATGGGCTCATCACCAACCAGGCTTTTGATTAAGGTGCTTGTTCTACAAAATTCATCTGATTTCACCACTCCTCCATGATCATCTACTGCTCGGCTGAAGGCATTGAATTTAGCGCTTAACGGGAGTCAACCCATCGTTCCAAAAAATTGAGACCCTTCTGATTATCCTTTTGAGCTTTACGTCTACTGCACTCTAAATTCAATGTTAGAACAGCCGACTCCACCTTTGGTACACATACCAGAGCTTGAAATCGTCAGCAACAGTCATCTCGACTTGTTCACCCACCCTTCTAATCCTGTTCTAACCCATGAACCAAGCTGATTCCATACCCTCCGCTTTACAATGAGGACATTGCAAAACTTAGGCATGGGGTGGTATTAAAGTGCAAACACATAAAAATTAAAGCTTCTGAAGGGTTCTCACAAAAAAATTACTCATTCAAAAAATAAAAAAAAATAATAATAAAAAAATTGAAAAAGAAAAAAAAAATGGAGAAAGGGGAGGAAAATTTGAGAGCTTAAATTGCATATCATTTTTTAGGAGGAAAAGAGGAGGTGATTCAAAAATGTCAAAAAGGAGATACATTTTGAAACAGAAGTGTTAGTCTTAGTAAATGATTATGGGATCTACTTAAGTTCTAGACCAAATCACAAGAAAGAAATTAGGTCCTAGAATAATAGAGAGACAAAGAGATTAGATCTTAGGTCTTTTGGGCTTGTTTTAGGGCTTAAAAATTCAAGTATTCGTTAACATTTGGATAATCCTCAAGAGGTTGAGGAAAATGCGAAGCTTATGTATTAGGTCAAAGGCTTAGGGATTATTTGACCTCGTTAACTGACCTCTGGTTTACGGGACTTGGTAACCTAATCACCCTAATCCACACACCAGTCTGGTTTAGTGTGCTTAATCAATCAAAATCACACAAAAGAGTTTGTTCTGTTTTGAAAAAGCTACCTAGATTAGGAGTGGCTTATTAACACAAGTTGATTTGGATGAGTTCCCGGCATGGAGAGGCGGGAAATTCCCCTCGAAGATGCACAATAACATATTGTCTCCTCAGTGCTTGTCTCCTAGGATATCTAAATATCCTACTGAGGGCATGTAAGCACCTTGTGCTGGTTCAGGTGCGATGGGTGGAATTATCTCGAAATGTCGATCGCCAAGGCCTGAATTTAGAAACAGAATGCCATGGGCGACACTAATTTGAAGTGTCGAAAGCCAAGGTTCAGCATTGCATTTCCTAGTTGTTTTGGATCAGGATTAATAGGGTCAGCATCAATAATGATGATCTCATATAAAACTAGGGAGGTAAGTTATCAGTGATCATTATCACTGGCCATATAGAGTACGACGGGTACATACTCTTAAATGGATTGAATCCATCACTTGTAAGACCCAACCGCTCGTTTGCTTCTAAAGCGAATGAATTATTTCTTTCGTCAAATCTCTTCCACTCCTCTGAATCAGTAGGATGACATACTCTCCCATCTTGAGATTTACAATCCTGGTGCCATGTCATCCACCGTGCAATTTTAGTTGATATAAAAAGGCGTTGAAGCCTAGGTGTCAGTGGAAAGTAACGAAGAACCTTCTGAGGTTGTTTCCTCTTACTTTCATTTTTACCTTATATCTCTCATGTCTACACTCGGGACAGTTACTCAAGTTTGCAAATTCATTTCTAAAAAGAATGCAGTCATTCGGAGATGGATCGATCTTCTGACAATCCAAACCAAGCTTACGATTCTGTTTCCTTGCCTCATACCATGAAGCCAGAAAACCATTAGGGTTATTTAACAGCTCAGCAATAAACTAAAGTATTTCTGACATGAATTTAGCACTAGCTCTGTGATGTGCATACATCTGATTAACCTAAAATGTCTATTAATGCATGTTCTCAGTGTCACATTAGCATTATACATTGTAAATAGTGCATAACATGCATAATCATTGATGTAAACACATTTACACTACTTAAAATGTCTATTTATGCATGTTCTTAAGCATAAGATTGCATTTCATGATATAAATATTGCATTACATGCATCATCTTGCATTTAGAGTAGTTTGAATAAAATGGAGGTTAATTGTCTCCTTTTATGTGCTTGGACAGGGCAAATATTTTATCGGGGCCTCGGATCAAAGATCCAACCGTATGGATATGATCAGGGCGACGATTGGAGTTCAACGACTCCAAGATCGCCCTAATCAGGCATCCGTAGCATCAGATAGAGACCGGGGAACCCTAGAAGATCAAGGGCCAGGATGGTGTAAATCCGCACTTCAGATGGAAAATCCGACCACACGGATGAATTCGGATCGACGATCGCAGCCGAACGACACAAAAATCGAGTCAATCCGACATCCGTGGCACCATCTACAACTTCCAGAAGATGGACGGCCAAGATAGCGCCACGTGGCGCCATCCCAGCCGCCCAATCGACCGCGGGGGTCCTGTGAAGACTGCGCACCGTCTCCTCTCTGCCGTTGGATCTCGATCCAACGGCTGCGGTCGCGCGCGTTTAAAAACGTCCGCGCGACCATTTCGCCCGCGTAGCGCAGCGGCGACGCAGCTGCGGGCGAAGCGGAGGTCGCGGGTTCGAGCCGCGGAGAGGGGGTCGAAGGCGCGGGCGAGCGGGCGCGCACGAGCGTCGGATGAAGATCCAACGGCCGCGCGCGCCCGATAGCGCCGACGCGCAATTGGACGCTCTGGTGGGCGCGCGATCGCACGCGGGCGTCGCGCTACGCAGCGGGCGCGGACGCGATCTAAGCCGTCCGATCTCGCGATCGGACGGCTGAGACGACGCGGACGTGCGTCTGCGTTACGCGCGCAGGCCAGCCGAGCGGGCGCGCGTGGGCGCGGCGGCGACGGCGACGGCGGGGCTTTAGCGACGGTTTTATCCGTCACTAAAGACCCCTTATTTATTATTTTGAAGATGTAATGTCCATTTTGCCCCCACTCCTTGCAACTATAAAAGGAGACCCCCTCCATACGAAATTTTCATCCCTTCCTTCTCCTCTCTACCTCTCCAAAGCTCAAGAGAAGCTTGTCCCACACCCGGGATGCTTCTCGCGAGATAAAGTCCAAATTTTCGTCCCCCTTCGGAAGTGGATCCCGCGACGACGACGGCGTGCTGCTTCGTTCCCGTTCTTCTGCTTCGTCCTCCTTCGTCCCGCTTCGTTCTCCTTCGTCCAGGCGTCGTCCCGTCCGGCTCGTCCTCCAAGCGACCGTCGAGGAGGATTCTCTCTCCCTATTCTTTTTACTGCTTTGTAGTATAGATTTACTGCTTTCTAGAGTAGTCTATTCGTCCTCCGAGCGATCGTCGAGGAGGACATTTCTCCCTCCATTCTTTTAATGCTTTCTAGAGTAATTATTTTATGTTTTCTAGTTGTAACGAAAGAACTCTTTTATGATAAATTCTTTGTCTATTCTACATCTCATTTTGATTTCCATGTATAGTATTCTTTCTCTCTCTCTTACTCCCTCTCTCTCTTTTATTTGTTGTAGATACTTAGATAGTTTAAATTGAATTTCTTTGTGACAAAATAAAAAGAAACGCGGAGTTTTTAAATCAAACGTTCGCCTCCCTGTGTTCGACCCGGAATTCTTATTTCGGTATAAATTTTATTTGTTGAACACGAATCCTTCGCTTTCGAACTACAACGACGGGTTTTTCCAAAAACCAAACACGTTAGCGTAGATTCTCGCTCAACAATCATGCATTTAGATCAAGTTGTATAAATTGTATAGTAATTGTCTCCTTTTTATGGTCAGGGACAGGGCAACTTTTTAATCGGGGCCTCGGATCGAAGATCCAATCGTACGGATCTGATTAGGGCGATGATTGGAGTTCAATGACTTCAAGATCACCCTGATCGGACATCTGTAGCACCAGATAGAGATCGAGGAACCCTAAAGATCAAGGGCCAAGATAGTATTAATCCGCACCTCAGATAACAAATTCGACTACACAGATGGGTTCGAATCGACGATCGCAGCCTAACGGTGTGAAAATCGATCAAATCCAACCCTGTGGCACCATCTACAACACTTAGAAGATGGATGACCTAGATGGCAATACGTGGCGCCATCATAGCTGCCCAGCACCGGCCGCAGCTCTTCTTCTTCACCCGCTCGACAAATCTCCGCCGTTGGATGCCCATCCAACTGTCGAGAACGTGCCACGTCGCCGCTCATCCAGCGTCTCTCCTCATTTGAAAGCACAAGCAACACTTGATCTCGACCGTTGAATGAAGATCCAACGACCGAGATCGGCTGTGCGCAAAATCATCCACGCAACACAAACCCACGCATGGCGCAGTGGTCAAGCACGTTGCGTGTTCGATCCCACAGCCGCTGCGTGTGGGCGTGCTATTGGAGCCGCACGATTCGCATCGAGCGGCGCAGATTGATCGATAGCGCCTACGCGCGATCAGACGCACAACGCAAATGGTCGATCGCACGTGGGCGCGCGGCGCGAGCGAAGGCGATTTAAGCGGTCCGATCTCTTGATCGGACGACTGAGCGCGCACTGACGTGTGAGGGCATTGAGAGTGCGAAGGCAAAGGGGTGCGCGTGCACGTCGGCCACGTTTAGGCCTTTAGTGACGGATAAATCCGTCATTAAAGGTCCTGAATTAATGTTTTTCATGTTGTAATGTCCAAAATGCCCCCACTCCTTGCAACTATAAAAGAAGACCCCTACCATACGGATTTCTCATCCCTTCCTTCTCTTCTCTCCCTCTAAAAAGCTTAAGAGAAGCTTGTTCCACACCCGGGATGCTCTTTAAGAGCTAAAACCAAGTTTTCGCCCCTGTTCCGGAAGCAGATCCCGCGACGACAACAACGTGCTGCCTTATTCCCGTTCCTCCTGCTTCATCCTCCTTCTACCCACTCCATTCCTCGTCTTCCAGGCATTGTCCCGTCTGGCTCGTCCTCCAAGCGATCTTCGAGGAGGATAACTTCTCTCTCCCATTCTTTTTACTGCTTTCTAGAGTAGAATTTTCCTACTTTCTAGTTGTAATAATTTCTCGCTTTCTTAGTTGTAAAAATATTATGTAATATCAAGTGATTGTTCATTCTCTCTCTCTTATTGTCTATATTGATTCCATTGTAATTATTTCACCCTTTACACAAAAACACAAATATAATTGCGAATTTTGATCGACGTAGCCTCCCTGTGTTCAACCTGGAATTTCTCTATAGATTTTTTGGTACAAATCTTATTTGTTGAACAGATTTCTTCGCGACTCGAACTAAACGATGGATTTTCAAAACCAATTCCGATAGCGTAGACATCCGTCACTCAACACTCTTTTCATAACCTTCAGTTGAAACAATTTCAACAAAATGACAACTTTGACATTTTCGTAACATCAGGAGCAATAGGATCCTCAACTGCCTTAACAACATCATAGAATGGATCACAACTGAACGGATCTTTCTCATCTGTATTTATATCCTCTCTTGCCCTCATCTCGTTCAACATTTCTTGTATTTTTTCACCTCCACCATCAACGATTTCCTCATCGATCTCTTCGTCAACAGTGTTCTCATTATTTATGACTTTCTCAGTCAACTCCTCTCCATGAGCTACCTAAGTAGTGTAATGCTGCCATCACCCATTACAAATCAAGTGCTCGAGCATGGTATTACGATCATGCAAGGAACCATTCAAACATATTCTAGATGGGCAGAAGATATTATCAAGTTGACCTCCTCACCTAAATATCTTCCTATCGTCATCAAAGGCTCAATCCAGGAATGAAATTACTTCATCCTTATATCTGGTGTAATCTAAACACCATAATCCAATCCAAGATTTATCCATTGTAATATAAAATTTAATGTAAACAAATCACTTATTAGGAAGGGAAAGGACTGAATGATGTGTATTTTGATTAAGATTTTCATTCTATAGCCCATCCTCAAAGATTTGATCACAACTTAGGTTTACTCGTTATATGTAACCTTAGTGCGGTAAAATTTCGGTAGCATCTTCCCACACTTCTCTAGTATACCCCCCAATGCTAACCTTAGCGAGATTTCCTTTAACACCCAATTAAGGGCATCTCAGGAAACTAGATAAGATTAGTTGGTATACCAAAGAAGACAAGGAAGAAGCAACCGAAATTTCACCGCACAAGGTTACATGTAATGAGCAAAACTAAGTTGTGATCAAATCTTTAAGGATCTTCTTTAGTTCGGTACTTCATTGAACTAAAGTTGATTGGGCCTTATGACATGCTACAAAGATAACACATCTTGCATTGTCCATATAACATGATAATAAGTCTTGACGGGTGAGTAATTTGGACACAATTTGACTTGGAGGACATTTACTCTAGGGGTTAGAATACCTAATGTTTGGCCTCGCGTGTATATATCTTCTTTAGCAAGTGTGTGTATCTAAACAATAATTAATTTGAATATTAAAGAAATTCACCAAAAAATGAAAATATCATTCAATTAAATTAAAAGGATTGAATGTATGTATCATCCAACTACTCAAGACTCCGAGTGTACCCAACACTGATAACCTGCAATTTCAAAAGTAAAATTAATTAAAAACATATTATAATCCTAAACGTTAATAACAAATATATTCTCATTCTTAGGACTTGGTAAAAATTTACAGCTGATCATATATATCCTCCCCAAATGCACATCCATTCTAGGTGAAATCGAATCATCAAATCCTTATCCTATGTCATATATCTTCTAGGATGGGACCCTGGTTGGGAAGCCAAAGAAGAGGGAGGAGAGGTGGTAGGGCTTCGAGGTGGGGCGGGGAGCCGCGCCATAGCCGCAGTGGTTGGGCGGAAGGAGGGAAGGGGGCCAGAGGCTGATGCCATGTTAGGGTTTTGGAGGAAAAGGGTGGGAGTGGTGTTGGAGGTGAGGAGGGGGTGAAGAGATAAGGAGGTGAGGAGGGGGTGAAGAGATAAGGAGGCTTGGAGGTGAGGAATGGAGGGGAGGATGGAATGAAGCTAAATAGCAGAACGAGGGGAAGTGGAGTGGGAAGGGGGACGGGGGGTTTTAGCAGGAGGAGGACAGGTCGTAGAGGGGCACTGCGGTTATGACGCATGGTAGGTAGGGGATTCTAGAAAGATCCAAGGCCAGGGAAGGGTGTTTGGTATCCTCCATGGTAAAGAGTACCATGAGCTCCTCTCTTAACATCCCTTGATATTTACACTATCTGCTCTTAGAATTTCGAAAGGCATCATTCACAAAATTGATTGAATCCACGGAAACCCTAATGACTTGATGACTTTATCAGAAATAATTCTAACATACAAGATCTTCCTCCATTTGTTCGAGTTCTCGAGCATAGACTCATAAATCCTCATCAGGTTCGAGATGTCCTTGATTCTAAGGGAATTCTTAATCCTCCTAATCATCTCCTTTTCTATCTCCCCAATATCCTCTACCCTTTGCTTTCCCTTGTCTCTCTTGTAGAGTTTTCGATAATCCCCTACCCCTTAATTCCCCAACCTCCACCACTTGCCTCCCCTTGTCTCTTGCTACACCATTGCTAGAAGCCATTGTTCTTCGTCCACAATAGATGAACCAATGCAAAATGTATGGCTCTTTTTGCCCCACCAGTACCATATAATACCCACCATAGGCATCACACTCACGCATATTTCCTGAAGGAGCGACATCCCCAAGATAATAGCTACCATCCCACCCACCTTACTATCCTCTTCAGCGACCACTCCTAAGAGCACTTAATTGCAATCGAGCATGATTCACCTTCTCGGAGCATGATGTGATCCTAGTTAGTGCAGAGAGAGGAGATTAGTCTCTCTCTCTCTCCCGATAATCATATTTCAAACCTCACACGTAACTAGATCATCTTGCTAACCACCCTTTGTAGCCACAAAACTACACTAATTTGCTTAAAAGCTAATCGAACTCGCACACTCACACCCTTTGTGAACTCTCTTGAGTAGAAGGGGAAGACGAGGAGGAGGGTGTTGGGGAGGAGAAGTTAGTTGAGGAGGAGAAGGGTGGCGATGAGAGCTCCAGCAGCGCTGTGCGGAGGGTTTTGGAGGAATGAAGTGATGGAGGAGGCGAGGGGCACCTGCGAGTGGATGTAGACGATGGACTTTTGCCGTCGCTTTAATTAGAAAGCGACAACAAAAATCGATCGAACTTTTTGAATGCGTGCTCGAATAAATTTGGGTTGGCGGGCATTTCTATTCGCCGTCGCTTATTATAACAAGCGATGGTGAAAGTATTTTTATCGTCACTTATTGTAGTAACCGACGGCTATTATTTATATTAACTTTTCCTAGGAGCAACAACTGTTCTTCTCCTCGTCAAGAGTTGTGGCCAAATTTTGAAGACATATTCGTTGTCAGTTAGTAAACTAAAGGACAGATAAAATAATATCGCCATTGCTTTACAAACCAATGGCAATGAACCAACAACGAATGTCATATTTCTAGTAGTGTATTGTAAAAATTATGAAATCATGGTGATGTCTTAATACGATATAAGTGTGTTACGTATAGAAAATGTACGCTAATATAGTCACGAACCTTAAATGTCAAAGTAATACCATCCACCTTATGTTAAAAATTTGATATGATTTATAGTTATAATGATTTTCACAACGACACTGTCAACTCATTGTAATATTTTCCCTTAAATTTTTCTCCTTTGCATCTTAATGTACTAAATAGAGGATTTACGTAAAAGTAACTGAATTACATAATTTGATGATAAAAGTTATCTCGAACTAATCGCTCGAATCAACATATGTTCTAACCACAGACATTTACTAATTCTTATAATTTGATTTCAATTTTACACGTTACGTCTATGTAATATTTGGAGATATATTTGAAGTTATTATGAATAACGTAATCATTAGGATGGACTTCTATCTTAAGGTTAGAGATCATATTTTTCTGACCTACGCGATACGAATGTGAATTTATGTAGGTGAGTACGTCAACTATAAACTCATCGTATGTGCATGATGACTATGTCTGAAGAGTTTAGTTGGATGTACGGTCGACCCATTCATTGACGAGTGAAAGAGAGTGGAAGAGATTAAAAGAAGTATATCGATTTATTTTCGACATGATTCACTAGAATGGATAGATTTGGGACAGTGAATCTGATATGCTGCTTGCAACTCGCAATGATTATCAGTGGGTTTTTGTAAGTAATGTTTTGTTTAAAATTTTCTGCAAATAAGCAAGAATTTTATTTATCATATGTAATCTCTTATATATTTTTTATCGTAGGTTAATCTAAAATTCCGTTAGTTGAGATAGAAGTCCTTCCCTTAATTTGAGGTGATGCAAGACATTGACCGCCAAACATGTAGATAGGAATGCACATATGTTAACACTTATGTTCATCGTCGTCTATCTCTTCATTCATATTAAATTGGGTAGTGAACTATCGTTTAAACTCTTCCTTTTTCTATTATTTGCTCAATGGAGATGTCATAAGATGAAGAATGTTGCCATGCTTTGAAGAGCATGTTGTTATATGTTATCTACATAGCTATCGGGGAAATCGAATTTCATGTCTTCTTACGCCTAATCATGTTTCCATCCCAATAGGATATGGTCTAATGAAATTTCTTTACATTATTAAAATTCAAATATTATAATTTCCAAATATGCAGCCTAGTATTGTAAAAAACATCCTCTACCAAAGTGTAAAATTTGTAAGTCGATTTCAACCATCCTTTTATCTTTTCTGGCACGTGCATTGAAGAAAACAATTCTAGTTAATTAATAAACCCCATCCAATGGTTCCCACATGGTCAGTGTATTCACATAATCACAAGCATATTGTCGCATAAACATGCCAACCACATGGATGCATATATCGATTCATCCTCTTTATGGATGCTTTGTTATCATATCTATGGAATTATGTGTTATGACATGCTTTTCATATGTCAATTGATTTATGCGATATCACAAATTCAAGTTTCTTGCATATTACATTATCATGTTTCATGAAAATATTTATAACATGTTACTGGTTATGTGTATATTAAACAAAAGTAACATTCAGTCATATTGTATCGAAGCACATATAGTTAATTGGAAAGTTAAGTTTTCTTTTCCTTATGTGTATATCTTCTTATTTTCCATACAAAGTCAATGAAGACTTCTATTATTTAATTAATAGAAACTTTTCTACACATATCATGTAATACAAAACACACAAAATTTCCACTAACCTTTGACAAGTATTTGTAATTTTCCAAATACCTCCTCCTACCCAATGAAAAATATTATTCTCTACCAACCATTGCAATGTATCAACAAATTTTCTCAATACCTTACTCTACCAGAATCACATAATGCAATATTGAACTTAGCATTACGTGATAATTACAATTTTCCTACCACCTATGTTTATTAATTTTCATTATCGAATAGTTATTAATTACATAAGTAATTTTGGTAGTATTTGTAATTTTCCTAATACTGTACTCCATCGAAATCACATAACAAGAATATTTATGATCCATTGGGAACTACTTGCAATTTTCACACTACATAAATCCCACGTCTAAGATAAAAATAATTAATATTAAACATGGGGAAATTATTGCAATTCCCACATTACTAAAGTTAAATTCCAAAATGGCTCCACATTCTTTCCATACTACACAACACTCTCATTTAAATATGCTAAAAAACTCCCCCACATCACCGATCATTCTTAATAAATATAACACATGCATTAATAAAAACCATTAACAATATTTTATTATATCTTACAACACATCAATTCAACTATCAAATCTAAATCCACTGTCCCTTATATCATCCTTCCTCTTATCCCTCCCTCAAGGCTTTTTTAAGTTTACTCAATCTTAAACTTTAAACCTCTACTAAACAGGGCCTAAAGACATATTTACCCTCCATCATTCTTCTTTTTTCCTTGAAGGTGCCTGTAGTTGTAGAATGTATCATTAGTAACGTATAATAGAACCTATATTGACATATATTTGATGTTAGTGTACATATACTATTGGTGTAGGGTAATTTTTTTGTAGTAAGAAATCCCTCAAACCAACTACAATATAAAACTCAGACCAGCATTGTCCCCATTTGCAGTTGCAAAACTTGGTTGTTACTCACCAAAACGTGAATGCATAGTCTAAATGGAAAATCAATAAATGCTAAGTAGAGTAGCAAAGTAATAGCAATATAAACACTAAAAGAAAGTAAAGAAACAGGTGGTGGGTACTTATATCTATACTAATTTCATTAATTATCCAATTATTCTTCAATTTTCTCAATTGTATGTGACTTCTCAATTTGTGATTGCTAATAACCCACAATCATTTTCTCATAAGGCGTAAGGAGATATGACTTGGTTATTCTGAGTGACAAGATCGATACAAGACATTCTCTTGGTTAAAAGGATGGCATACATTTATCCTACATCTTGGTTAATCACCTCGGGGTCTCTACCTAGACGATGTGGTGACTATGAACTTACGTGTTGTATATGTAGTATGTTACTCCACACTGGCACAAAGTTAATCCTCATTACAACTCGAGTCCTTACTCTAGTAGGAACCCGAATTGACTTCATAGACATGCAAGATCAAGTCATCCAGCATGTATAAATATAGAACAAACATTACATACACATGTCATCACATTACACATATTTCAATAAGAAAAGAAAAGCAAGCTAGATTGAATAATATCAAAAGAGAACCAATCATAGCCATCATATCAATGAGTACAAAACTTAAGCAAATAATACAAAGTAACTACTGAGAAAGTAGAAAACTAAGAGTGCCACTAAAGAAAATAGGAACTGAAATGCTAATGTAACTACCATGACTAAGGCACTTCATTTAAACCAGCGCCGTCAACTCCTACAACCGTATGACCTAATTGTGCCTTGTCAAGACATGAGTACAGAGTCCTAAAAGGGAAAACATCAACCAAAAAAAAGGAGTAGGAAAACGGGTATTGTTCTCAATTATTTTGTTTCCATTTATTTATGCTTTTGCACTATTTTAGTTGTCAAGCACCTAAATCATTTCCTTTGGGAAGCTTGAGAAGATATTATTATGCTATTCCCAAGTAGTAGAGTTGATATAGTTAACCCTCTTGCTTGAGAGGATGGACTGTACCTGCTCTAGCTTTTAGTTAACCGCCCTGGAGTCCTAACCTTAGTGAAGTAGTGACTACGACTCGTGTGATACACATGTAGGGAGCTAGCCCGCACTAACATAGCTAGTCGTCTCTACTACAGTGTATACAAGTAAACAAACCACCTCCTCACAATAGTAGCACGTACCCACTCGCATCTAGCTATTTGGTTGATTAAATAGCTTAACAAGAAGTCTCAAGGAGGCTAGCTCACTTCCTAAGTCAACCTCTGTGTCTAAATAGATATAGTTGACAATGCCATTGATAACAAGCAGGAGACTCACTATCGAATTGATCTCACAACTTTGAGGTTTTGGTAACCAATTTCCACCCATATTTTCCATCATTGATCTTGTATAACAAGTAATTATCATCCTTCTGTTATTCTATCTTACATAATTTACAATAATTCTAAGTGCCAACAATTATTATAAACTCCCTTTTTCATATTACTATTCATTTCATTAAGAAATCTTGATACATGATTCATTTATTTACTCACCAGGGTTCATGTGATGAGTTCTTATTAATCCCAATATAGACCATTGATTATTCAGTCATTTACTTATGCAACTTCATTTATAAATTCAATTATTCAAGTACCCAATTATAAGTAATTCTTAAGCATGTGGGAATTAAGTACCCAGTAAAGAGGATAAATGCATCAAATAATAATTCATCTAATGCACAACCAAAGCTACGCGAAAAGAAATGTGGGGCTACTCTACTTTGGGTCATAGGGGGGTCATGGTGACTCCAAAAAGATAGGTCGAAGATTCCTGGTATCACCCGTGCCTCCTCAAGTCTTAGCACTCTCTAGATGTCTGACCTAGGTCAACCACGAGATGAAATAGGGTCAAATAGCCCATCGAGAAACTATTTCAAATTTTCTCTGTCAAAGAAATGGTCAAAAGAGGTTTCTAATGACATAGGAATGTACTACATCGAACAAGAATTCCAACGATACTTTTTTTACTCAATTCCAAGTCTGCGAGGGCCTTGAACTAGTCAAAAACATGCGAAGGGGTCACCAAACCAGCCCTCAACTGGTTTAGACCATTGGTCCAATTGAGCCTAGGCCCTCTTCACTATGTAGTGCCATGTGCTTGATTGGCTATCACGTGTGCCTTTAGATCATTGATTGTATGTTGCAAGCCATCTGATCCTTCCCCCCCCCCCCCCCATGTAAGTATGATTAGTTGCTAGTAAGGATGGGCATTGGGCCAGACCTTACAAGCCAAGCTCAAACCATCCCAAGCCCATTTAATAAATGGACTTAAAAGGTAACCCAACACCTAGCCCAAAATAAAATTTTCTAACCCAAGGCCGACTCATTTGTGACTAATGTTAGCCTAACCATGATTCTTTCTCAAAAATAATTTCATATAGCTTTTACTAAATGCTAATAGATAGTTTCCTAGATAATATCTTATGTAAATTAAAAAGGTGATTTCCATAGTAGCACCATCTTTTAAAGCCTACAAGATAATATGTAAATGGGAGTTTCATGTCAATAATTATTTTAAAAGTACGTGCAGTGATAATTTAGTACAAGTAAGAAAAAAAGACTTGTAAAAGATAATTATCATTTTCAATTATGTAAATGATGAGATTATTATATTTGCCTTTTGTGTAGATTAAAAGATCTTTGAGTCCTTATGAGTACATGTGCAACCAAAATGATCCAACTACTTGTATTGCAAATATTTGGATTGAATATTCTACATATATAACATATAACAAGCTAACTAAATGTAATCAAGCAAGGGAAAATTACAAAAAAAAATAAAAGTACTTATCTTATGTGTTCATATTTAGTTTGAACTTAGATGTCCACATTTCACTATAGTAAGAAGTCATTAGTTCATATCTAGTTCAAATGGGATTATAGGATTGCACAACTTTCAGTTGCAGGAAGCACAAGGGTTTTAAGGTTTTATTAGTGGAAAAATTACAAGAGCAATCCATGTTTATTTAATGTTTACCGTATGTGCATATATGATATATATTTTAATATACAATATGAATATAGATACATACATGATATATATATTGATGTAATCAAATCAATAGGTCAGGTCTTAGGCTAAGCCCATAAATGGGTCACATGAGCTAGGTTGGGTTTGGGCCACCTTAGCCTAAGGCCCAACTCATTCAATAAATGGTTGTCGTCAACGTTTCTGTGCGGATTTAAAGGCGTATTACGTTGCAGTAGAACCGACAAAACGTTTAAACAAATAATTTTATTACTCGAACAACTAGAGTATCCGAGGTCGAACACAGGGAGCAAACTCAGTACTTTGTAAAACCCAAGAATACAACTGTTAAATGCAAATATAATTGATTCAAAGAGTTTTTAAGAAAGATGTAAAAAAAATAGAATTAGACGTCTGATTTATGTATCAGACGTCTTAAATGTGATCTTTCTTTCTCTTTTTCTTCTTCTGCTTTGCCTTTCGGATCTCTTTGCAATCTTCCCTTGTCCTTCTTCTTCTTCTCCTGCGAAGACTTCTAACCTTTCTGTTTTCCTTCTTCTCCTGCGAAGACTTCTTTCTTTCTTCTTCTTCTGTCTTGCTTCTCCTTTCTTCGTTGCCTTCTTCTTCTTTGTCTTGCTTCTCCTTCTTCTGCAGCGGCCACGTCCTTCTCCTGCAATCAGCCTGCCTGCACAGGGAACAAAACCTAACCCTTCTCCCTCTACCCGCGCGTGTCTCTCTCTCAAGCAATTCACTCTAACCGCTCTACCAGAGCCACAGTCTCAATCGGGTCGGATCGTACCCGGGACCAGGTGCACCTACAGGTGTGTGATGCGCGAGGAGTGCGTAGGTCTAGGTCGGGTCGGATCCGCCAGGTCCGCGTGGTCAGGCCGCGGACGAGGCGGGTGGGGTCAGTGAGGGACCTCACCCCTGTGCTTTCGAGGCAGTAAACCTATATCACAAAAACTCTTTATACCATACCTGTGCCTTGAGATTCCACGATGTGGGACTAAACGTTCCGCCCTTCCTTTGCGTACGCCCGCAGACTCTCGTGTGCAATTGCCCACGCTGAAGGCCCTGCTGGTGCTCCTTGCTGAACTCAGTCACCTCGCAACACTTGCGAGAGTCTGCTGCACCTGCCGCCTGGGAAGCCTGACGCCTGCTGCTGCTCCAAGCTTCCTGCTGCTTCGGCTGTTAATGGCGGCCGGGGCGTTCACCTGAGCTTCCACAGAACGGCCTATTGGCCCAATTAGAATAGCTGGAAACCTTCGCCGTAGCACGGCGAAGGCGGTGGGTGATGCTGCAGGTTGCTGGTCGGCCTAGGCGTGCCCGCCTAGGTCAACCTGTGGCCGGAGATGGTGGGTTGTTCGGGGGGTGGTTATGGAGGTCTGGAGTGGCAGTTGTGGGGTGGAGCGAGTTCCTGGTGGTGAGGCAGAGCTCACGAGGTGGTTGGCGAGTCGTGTGGAGTGGCGGAGTGGTGTGGGCGGCTCGCCGGAGTTCGGTCGGTGATGTGGAAGATGAGGGTGGTCAGCGTCGGTCGAGGGGTAATCAGATGAGATAACAGGGGGAAAAGAGAGAGGATAGGATGGAGAGGAGTTCTAACCTAATTGTAAGGAAGAAAGGGGACAGAAGGCGGACAACAGTACTTGCTGTCGCCGGAGAAGATGACGCCCAGTGGGGGAGAACGGCGGCGACGACGGGGCTGAGGCGGCGTGCGCTGGTACTGCGCGACGCGGAGGGAGGTCAGGAAGCTAACTCTGCCACTGGTTTTGTGGCAGAGCGAAGAGGGAGGGGAGGGGGGCTCGCCGGAGCTAGCTGGGGCATTTGGCCGAGCAGGAGGAGAGGAATTGAAGGGGGAAACTCGGCCAAATCAAGCTCAGCCTCTTCGGCCGGAGTTGTGGGTTCTTATATAGGCGCTGGACTTGGTGTGCAGGGCGTGAAGGGCACGTAATTGCCTGAGGTTGGTCGCCGGAGATGGAAAGGAGTTAGGATACCCAAATCTCTCGTGCGTTCGCACGAGAGATTGGGTTCACACCAACGATTGTAATTGACTTTATAAGGAAGGGAATTCCTCAGAGAATCCTCCTTCCATTTCTGGGGGGGAATCTCTGAGGGATTAGAGAGCAATCCCTCTCCGAACCTCGCCGGAGCTCGGTTCTGCCCTAGCAATGGCGGCAGGACCGGTTTGCAAAGGAGGCGAAGAACCTAGGGGGTTCTCTGCAACGGTATTCAAAAGATAGGGACCAATTTGTGATTTGGGTGTACTAAATTGCAAAGTAGGTCAAGATGACCCCTCCTTAGGTCCAAATTTTGGTACAAACCTAATTTGGACCTAAGGAATCCAATGGAGAAGTTAGATTTCAGGTTTGACCTCGTTTGACTGGATATTTTGCGTAAAAACCCAAATTAGGTTAATTGAAGAGCTAGGACCCTAATCTAGGTCAAACTAGGTTCCAAAGGCCAAATTAAGTGTTCTAAACCCTAGAGTATGTTTTTCCATGATTTGTAGAGGGTTTACTTGCTTTTTGTTCTGACCGAAACCTTGTTAATTTAAGCGGGTCTGTTTTAGGGTTACCAAGTGTCTTTTAGTTCTTAGATTGCACATGAACCCATTTCTGATTGACTCAACCCACTTTTTATCTCATTTAGACCATTTGACCTATGTTTTGCCTCTAAGAAATCCTGTTTATCTACTGCAATGGTAAAATTGCAGTTTTAACCTTTATTTCATGTTTTCTTCTCAGAGCACTTGTTCCTTCAGTTAGGCCTTCTTCTAGGTTATGTAGGAGCTTTTATCTTCTTTATTGGGTCAAAATGAGCTAGTTATGGCTCATGATGAGGCTCTCATCATACCCCCATGCCTAGCTTTTGCTAGTCCCTTAGCAAAATTTCAAAGTTTTAACTTCCGTTCTAGACACTGAATGTTGTCAATAATGATAAGTGCTTCTCCTTTTTCTTTTGTGATTAGGTGGGAATGCCGACAATAGGCCTAGAGGTACTCAAGTACCAACCAAAATCCGGACCTGTTCCGCTTTAGCCTCAGTCTTCTGCAAAGGTTTCTACGGCCCACAGAACCTAACCTAGGGTTTGTTGGACTCCGCGGTTAAAGCACCCGTGCTTGAGATATTTTTAGCCTAAGTTCAGTTTGCAGTGCGTTTTTTTTTGTAAGAGAGAGATAGAAGATTTATTTGTTTGGAGAGCTTTTCTCTCTCTTTTCTTTTTTATTTCTAGCTTCGGATTAACTTCTCAACACGGTCTGTATCGGATTCCTCGTCCCCATCATCAATCCTCAAAGGTCCCTGGCTTTCGAGATTTCGAGATAATCCCGCCCATGGCAACCCCCGGAACCCTGGCTTTCGAGATTTCGAGATAATCCCACCCATGGCGTTCCGTGGCCGAATTCAGACCCTGGCGATCGACATTTCGTGATAATGCCACCCATGGTATCTGAACCAGCAGAGTGCTTACATGCCCCCAGTAGGATATTTAAATATCCTAAGAGACAAGCACCGAGGAGACGATATGTTGTTACGCATCTTCGAGGGGAATTTCCCGCCTCTCCGCGCTGGGAACTTGTCCAAATCAACTTGTGTTGATTGGCCGCTCCTAATCTAGGTGACTTTTTCAGAGTATTAAACGCTCTTGCGTGTTTTGAATATTTATGCGCACTGAACCAGACTGTGTGTGAATTTGGGTGCTTAGGTTACCGAATCCCGCAAACCGGAGGTCAGTTAACGAGGCCGAATACTTCCTAAGCCTTAGACCTAATACTTAAGCTTTGCATTTTCCTCAACCTCTTGAGGATTGTCCAGATTTTAACGGATACGTGAATTTTTAAGCAAAAAATCTAGCCCAAGAGGCCTAAGACCAGCGTTCCCGCTAATCTCTTGTTATATCTCTGTAGCATTTTTCTTTTCTTTTTCTTGACTCGGTCTAGAACTTCAGTTAACCCCTTAATCTTTTACTAATGACTTTTTCTTTTTCTTTTCCTTTTGTGCTCCTTTCTTTATTTTTGCTCTTTTTGTCATTTTTCTTTCTTTTCCTCCTCTCATTTGTATGACCCTGAATTGTTCCTCCCCTCTATCAAGTCCTTTTTTTTTTTTTTTTTTTTTGTATGAAACCCTTTCTTGATATGAATTTTCTGTCATTTTGCACTTTCATACCCCCCCATGCCTAAGATTTGCAATGTCCCCATTGTAAATTAGGTGGGTTCGAATTCAGCTTAGTTCATGTGTTAGGACAGGTGTGTGGTGAGTGAATGGGTCGAAGCGACTTGTTGCGAACGATTTCTAATCTCGGGTAGGTATACCTGAGGTGAAGTCGGCTGTTCTAATGGATGAACCCTAAAGTGCAATATGAGTTCCGCATAGCGATGTTAGAAACGGTTTCAGGTTTTTCAAAGAATGACGGGTTGCCTCCCGTTAAGCGCTGAGTTTTACGCCATCGGCTGGGCGTAATGAGCTCAAGAGGAAAGGAGGGTAAAGGATGACTCAGTCAAATCTATATCGGTCATGTCAATGAACGGCTTGAGTCTCTGCCCATTCACGACAAATGGTTCAGAATCGTGGCTGAGTGGGCTGATTTCAATAGCTCCATTTCCGAAGATTTGGCGGACTAGGTAGGGTCCGACCCACTTGGATCTTAGCTTTCCTGGGAATAGTTTGAGTCGAGCATCAAAGAGTAAAACTTTTTGACCAGGATGAAAGACCTTTCTAGAAATGTGTTTGTCGTGAAAAGCTTTAACCCGTTCTTTGTAAATTCGCGAGTTCTCATATGCGTCGTGGCGTAATTCATCGATCTCGCTCATTTGAAATCTTCTGTGGGTTCCAGCCTTAGAAAGGTCGAGATTACAGGTCCGTACTGCCCAATAGGCTTTATGCTCCAATTCGACGGGGAGGTGACATGCCTTCCCGTACACTAGTCTGAAGGGAGACATTCCTAATTGGGTCTTGTGGGCGGTCCTATAGGCCCACAATGCTTCCGGAAGCCGAGAAGACCAATCTTTTCTATCAGGTCGAACAGTAACCTGAAGGATCTTCTTGATCTCTCGGTTAGATAGCTCAGCTAGACCATTAGTTTGGGGGTGGTAAGGAGTAGAGATTCGGTGTGACACCCCGTATTTGATCATCAGTGACCTGAACTGAGCGTTTGTAAAATGGGTCCCTCCGTCGGAAATTATAGCACGCGGAATCCCGAACCTTGAGAAAATGTTTTGATGAAGGAATTTTATAACGATTTTATGATTGTTGGTTCGGGTCAGAATGGCTTCTATCCACTTGGAAACATAATCAACTGCGAGTAAAATGTATTCGAAGCCATCCGAGGTAGGAAAGGGTCCCATGAAATCAATCCCCCAAATATCAAAAATTTCGCATACCAAGATCGGCTGTAGAGGCATCATGTCTCTATGGCTCATGTTGCCTAGCGTCTGGCAACGGGAACATGCCTTACAGTGATTGTATGCATCTTTGAAAATTGTGGGCCAGTAGAAACCACACTGGAGGACTTTCGATGCGGTTTTATGTCCTGAAAAATGTCCACCGCATGCCTGGTCATGGCAAAATGAGAGTATGTCTTTGATTTTCACTTCCGTGACGCATCGTCGGATTATCTGATCAGCACCAATGCGGAAGAGATACGGGTCTTCCCATAGGTAATACTTGGCATCGGAACGCAATTTGTCCTTTTTGGCCTTCGACCAATCGGGCGGAATCTGATGTGATGCCAGGTAATTAACAATATCGGCGAACCATGGAAGACTTGTACTGATAGTCAGGAGGTGCTCATCAGGAAAATGTTCTGTAATAGGTCCGGACGGATCAATAATTTCAGGAGGAAGGCGGGATAAATGATCAGCTACCACATTGTGCTTTCCCGCCTTGTCGCGAATCTCGATGTCAAATTCTTGCAACAGCAAGATCCAGCGGATTAATCGAGGTTTCGCGTCCTTCTTGGCTAGGAGATGCCTCACAGCTGTGTGATCCGAGTATATGATAACACGGGAACCCAGAAGGTATGATCTGAATTTTTCCAGGGCAAATACTACGGCCAGCAGCTCTTTCTCAGTAACCGTATAGTTACGCTGAGCCTCATCCAGTGTTTTGCTGGCGTAGTAAATGACCACAGGTTTCCCGTCAATTTTCTGCCCCAAAACCGCTCCTACAGCGAAGTCAGATGCATCGCACATGATCTCAAAGGGTTGAGACCAATCAGGGGACTGTAGGATTGGGGCTTGGGTGACTCGGTCACGTAAGATCTCAAATGCTTGAGTGCATTCCTTGGAAATTCTGAAAGGCACATCCTTGGAAAGCAGATTGGTCAGGGGGCGCGCGATTTTGGAGAAATCAGGGATGAATCGACGGTAGAAACCGACGTGCCCCAAAAAAGATCGGATGTCCTTAATCGAGCTAGGCATAGGGAGCTTGGAAATCAGGTTAACCTTAGCTCGATCCACTTGGATGCCTTTCTCTGAGATAAATGTCCCAGGACAATTCCCTCAGGCACCATGAAATGGCTCTTTTCCCAGGAAAGAACCAAATTCACCTCGATGCACCGCCTGAGTATATGGACCAAGTGTTGGAGGCAATCGTCAAATGATTGTCCAAAAACTGAAAAGTCATCCATGAAGACTTCCAGATAGTCACCTACCATATCTGAGAATATGGCAAGCATGCACCGCTGAAAAGTTGCAGGTGCATTGCAGAGACCGAACGGCATCCTTCGAAACGCGTACGTCCCGAAGGGGCAGGTGAATGTGGTCTTTTCTTGGTCCTCTGGATGGATTGCCACCTGATTGTAACCGGAGTACCCGTCAAGAAAGCAGAAGAATCTATTTCCCGCTAGTTTCTCGAGGATCTGATCAATAAACGGTAGTGGGAAATGATCCTTCTTCGTGGAGGAATTTAGTCTTCTGTAATCAATGCAGACTCTCCACGAATTAGCTATTCGGGTAGGAATGACTTCCCCGATTTCTGTCGTGATGATGGTAAGTCCTGCCTTCTTAGGTACCACTTGTGTTGGACTCACCCAACGACTGTCGGAGATCGGGTAGATGATCCCTGCATCTAACCACTTAATGATCTCCTTTTTCACGACCTCCTGTAGGTTAGGGTTTAGTCGCCTTTGCATTTCTCTTGAAGGTCGTGAGCCTTCTTCTGTATAGATTCGATGCGTGCAGTATGAAGGGCTTATACTAGTCAAATCATCTAGAGTCCATCCAATGGCTCTACGATGTTGCTGGAGAACAGAAATCAAACGGAGTTCCTGGTCAGGTGTGAGTCGAGAATTGATAATCACAGGAAACGTTTGATTTGAATCCAAAAAGACATATTTTAGATGTTCAGGAAGGGGCTTGAGTTCCATGACAGGATTGTCAGCAGCAGCGGGTGGTTCAGGGTTTGTATCGGGAGCAATGGTAGGAGTCATAGGTGTGTCTAGATTGTGTTCGCACTCCTCTGTTAGCGGTTTTTGATTTTCTAGTGGTTGATCAGAAATAATCAGGTTGTCCTCTATGTGCAGTTCATCAACCACGGCTTTGACATCACAAATTTCCTCTATAACCCCGCAATTAATCCCTTGTTGGGCTTTGAAAATGTCGATCTTCAGATTTTGATTCCCAAATTTTAATTCTATCTGGCCCTCTTCGCAGTTTATATTGGCCCTAGCAGTGGCCAGAAAGGGTCTCCCTAATATGATTGGTGTGTCCCTTGGGTTCTTAGGTGCATCCATGTCCAGTACTATGAAGTCCACTGGGAAATAAAAATCTCGTACCCTAACAATGACATCCTCGAGTATTCCTTTGGGTGACTTGATGGATCGATCAGCTAACTGCAATGTCACCTCAGTGGGTTTAAGTTCAGATTCTTCAAGGTGGTCAAGGAGGGATGTAGGTATTAAATTTATGGAGGCACCTAGGTCTAGTAGGGCTCTATCAAGTTGGGTTTCACCAATTTTACAAGAAATCAAGGGGGTTCCTGGGTCTTTAGCCTTGGGTGGGAGTTTGCTCAGGATGACAGAGCTGGCTTGCTCTGACAGTACAATCGGATTCCCATCCTTGGTTCGCGGCTTACGTTTAGGTGTACATATGTCTTTCAAGAATCTTGCGTAAGCTGGTATGTGGTGGATTGCATCCATCAACGGGATGTTTATCTGGACCTGTTCAAAGAGCTTGACCAGATCCTCCTCAGGAGCCACAGGTTTGGTTGTCCTTTTTCCTTTGGTCAAGGCCTCAGGAAATGGGATCCTAGCTGGTTCCTCTAGGATAGGTCCAGGTTCTTGATCTGGGACAGTAGTATCTTGGATGACTACCCTAGGGTCTTGGCGATTATCAGGCTTGGAGTGGTTCAGATAATGTGGGTCTTGTGTTGTTTTACCACTACGTGTTGTTACAGAGTTTAATCCAGCCTGACTTTGGTTTGGGTTAGGTAGGAGAGGTGGCTGCTGCTGAAATTCTGCATAAGATGTAGAAGCCTCCATCCTGTCTGGTGATGGAGTAGCAGGGGCCTGATAAATCAAATGTGCGTGGCCTGAATTTGGATTCATAATGCGCCTCTGGGTCGGCACATTATTTGGGTTGGGCAGAGGTTGCGAAGGAAGGGTGCCAGGTTGGCGAGAATTTGCCATCTGGGCCAGTTAGTTGCGAACCTCTGTGATCTCGTCCTTGTGCTATTTTTGCATTGCCGCATTCGTTTTTTGAATGTCAGCCAGCGTTTGAAGGATAAGAGTCAGTTGATCCTGATTTTGCCCAGATTGGTAGGTGGGATTGGGCCGAGGCTGAGGCGGCTGATATGGACGAGGAGCTTGTGGGCGGGGTTGATATGGTGGTTTTTGAGAGTTTCCCGCCCACTGAAAGTTAGGATGATTTCGCCATCCAGGGTTGTAGGTATTGGAGTATGGGTCGTTCTGGATGGCATTGAGGTCCTCGCAGTTCTGAGAAACCTCAGGAAAGTCAGAATACGAGGGTTCAGAGTTCCCCCAACTCGAGTAGACGGGATCGGAGGTCACTCCGGTCTGGGAGGTAGACGGGGGTGGATAGGGGCTCATCCCCTTGGCAGGTTGGTGATAGATGTTTTGCACTGTTTCCCTTGCCAGAGGAGGTCGTGCAAAAGAGTTTTGTGCAGAGGTGGCTTGCTGCAAATGTCGAGTTAGCTCGTCCACCTTCTTTTCTATGATAGAGACCTTGTCCAACCGACTGGCCATCAATTCCAGGTCAACAGAAGTGGACAGGTCCTGCTTCTCATGTGTCCCTCTTAGATTCGTCAATGCGCGGGCATTCGTCCTGTCGAATAAGCCCAAGGAGTCATTGTTTATGGAGTTCTCGCACATATTTTCGAGAATCTCCCACACCGTGTCCTCGTGTTGGCCCATGATGTTTCCTCCACATGTTGCATTGACGATTAGACGAATATCCTCACGGAGTCCCTGGTAAAAAGACTGGACTTGTTCCCACTTAGGAACTCCGTGATGGGGACATTTTCGCATGAGATCTAGGAATCGATCCCAAGCTTCGTGAAGAGGTTCTCCCTGTTGTTGAGTGAAATGAGTGATCTGGTGGCGCAAGGCATTCGTCCGGCCAACAGGGAAGAATTTTTTCAAAAATTCGGACTGTAATTCCTCCCAAGTGTTGATCGGGCGGGTCTGAGTCTGATACCAGTGCGCGGCCTTGTCCAAGAGGGAGAACGAAAACATTTTCATGAGTAGGATATCCCGATTTTGTACATCTGACCCGAAAGTCTGGGCCAGATGCTTGAGTTGTTTAATGTGTTGGAATGGATCCTCAGAGTTAAGCCCATGGAACTTTGGTATGGCATGAATCATATTGGGCTTTAGATCAGAATCGGGTCCTCCAATTGGGATTCGTACTCGGGGTTCAATTGCCACCGCAGCGGGATTATAGTGATCTCGCATCATAGGTCGCTGTGGTGGGTTTACAAAGTTCTGAAAGAGATCGTTCAAGCGTTGAAGTTGGTGTTCAAGGTTATTCTCCTCTTCAATGGGTTGTGCCATGATGGGAGAAGAAGGAGAATCAGGGTCTGAATCAGATGAAAGATTTATGTGGTGGGGTTGCTGCACAAACAAGGGCGTCGAGGCTTGGCCTCGGCGAGAATGAATTTCTAGAGGAGGTCTTAAGGACCTCCTACCAAACATGCACCGGAAGATGTGATGAGATTAGAAGGTGCTGGACCCAATCAAGACACCCAAGAATTGTTGGGTGACTATAGAGGTTCGGGGCAGATGGACCCCTGGATCAGAAGATCGTCCACCTGAGAAATACCTGGGCAACCAGAGAGGGAGAGTCCCGCAAAGACCCCTACACGGTAGAGCGTCCCCACGGGTTACAGGGTTTCCCCCACCCGACCTCTCTTGTCACTGCGGTTCCAGGTAGACCAGAATGGGGATCTTGACCTCTTAAGTCTACCTTTTTTTTTTTATTTTAAGATCAAGGTGCTTAATGTTCCACTTGAACTTTTAAGTATTTTGAGTGCAAAAAGTGACCTAATAGTAAGGTTGGTTGACTCGAGGGATCAACTTCACCTCTTGTTCCTTTGAGAGCTTTTAGGTCCTTCCTTTTATGATTCAAATGGATTATCAGCCTGATTTGCTTAGGGTTCCTCTTGTATAAATATTTTCAAACACGGTTTAGGCACACTTCTTTTTGGAAAGTTTGTTTCTTTGTTTTAGAGAAGATGTGTCTCTAAAAACCCTAGCTTTGCAATCCTAACTTGGCTCTAATGGGTCCAATTTAGTTGCCTTAGAATTTAGCACCTAGGGCTCAATCAAGAAAGTTTTAGCCCTAGTTGCCTTAGTTGGATGACAGACAAAAATATGTTGAAATGAAAATCAGGCAACTTGATGAGTTACTAAATATAAGACAGGTAGCCCTAAGTTGACTTCTCCCCTTTTTTGTTTTTTAGATTGTGAGAGGGTTAAGGGGGAGGGCTTATGGAGATTACCTGCTCCAGTCTGTTGTGCAGTTGCTATTCTTTCCTTTTTGTTTTGCTTTCCCTGATTGAACACAACAAAAGAGAAGTTAAGTCAGATATTAAATAGAAAAGTTGTACTCAAAAGCTTTACAAGTGCCCGTTGCTCCCCGGCAACGGCGCCAAAATGTCGTCAACGTTTCTGTGCGGATTTAAAGGCGTATTACGTTGCAGTAGAACCGACAAAACGTTTAAACAAATAATTTTATTACTCGAACAACTAGAGTATCCGAGGTCGAACACAGGGAGCAAACTCAGTACTTTGTAAAACCCAAGAATACAACTGTTAAATGCAAATATAATTGATTCAAAGAGTTTTTAAGAAAGATGTAAAAAAAATAGAATTAGACGTCTGATTTATGTATCAGACGTCTTAAATGTGATCTTTCTTTCTCTTTTTCTTCTTCTGCTTTGCCTTTCGGATCTCTTTGCAATCTTCCCTTGTCCTTCTTCTTCTTCTCCTGCGAAGACTTCTAACCTTTCTGTTTTCCTTCTTCTCCTGCGAAGACTTCTTTCTTTCTTCTTCTTCTGTCTTGCTTCTCCTTTCTTCGTTGCCTTCTTCTTCTTCTTTGTCTTGCTTCTCCTTCTTCTGCAGCGGCCACGTCCTTCTCCTGCAATCAGCCTGCCTGCACAGGGAACAAAACCTAACCCTTCTCCCTCTACCCGCGCGTGTCTCTCTCTCAAGCAATTCACTCTAACCGCTCTACCAGAGCCACAGTCTCAATCGGGTCGGATCGTACCCGGGACCAGGCGCACCTGCAGGTGTGTGATGCGCGAGGAGTGCGTAGGTCTAGGTCGGGTCGGATCCGCCAGGTCCGCGTGGTCAGGCCGCGGACGAGGCGGGTGGGGTCAGTGAGGGACCTCACCCCTGTGCTTTCGAGGCAGTAAACCTATATCACAAAAACTCTTTATACCATACCTGTGCCTTGAGATTCCACGATGTGGGACTAAACGTTCCGCCCTTCCTTTGCGTGCGCCCGCAGACTCTCGTGTGCAATTGCCCACGCTGAAGGCCCTGCTGGTGCTCCTTGCTGAACTCAGTCACCTCGCAACACTTGCGAGAGTCTGCTGCACCTGCCGCCTGGGAAGCCTGACGCCTGCTGCTGCTCCAAGCTTCCTGCTGCTTCGGCTGTTAATGGCGGCCGGGGCGTTCACCTGAGCTTCCACAGAACGGCCTATTGGCCCAATTAGAATAGCTGGAAACCTTCGCCGTAGCACGGCGAAGGCGGTGGGTGATGCTGCAGGTTGCCGGTCGGCCTAGGCGTGCCCGCCTAGGTCAACCTGTGGCCGGAGATGGTGGGTTGTTCGGGGGGTGGTTATGGAGGTCTGGAGTGGCAGTTGTGGGGTGGAGCGAGTTCCTGGTGGTGAGGCGGAGCTCACGAGGTAGTTGGCGAGCCGTGTGGAGTGGCAGAGTGGTGTGGGCGGCTCGCCGGAGTTCGATCGGTGATGTGGAAGATGAGGGTGGTCAGCGTCGGTCGAGGGGTAATCAGATGAGATAACAGGGGGAAAAGAGAGAGGATAGGATGGAGAGGAGTTCTAACCTAATTGTAAGGACGAAAGGGGACAGAAGGCGGACAGCAGTACTTGCTGTCGCCGTAGAAGATGACGCCCAGTGGGGGAGAACGGCGGCGACGACGGGGCTGAGGCGGCGTGCGCTGGTACTGCGCGACGCGGAGGGAGGTCAGGAAGCTAACTCTGCCACTGGTTTTGTGGCAGAGCGAAGAGGGAGGGGAGGGGGGCTCGCCGGAGCTAGCTGGGGCATTTGGCCGAGCAGGAGGAGAGGAATTGAAGGGGGAAACTCGGCCAAATCAAGCTCAGCCTCTTCGGCCGGAGTTGTGGGTTCTTATATAGGCGCTGGACTTGGTGTGCAGGGCGTGAAGGGCACGTAATTGCCTGAGGTTGGTCGCCGGAGATGGAAAGGAGTTAGGATACCCAAATCTCTCGTGCGTTCGCACGAGAGATTGGGTTCACACCAACGATTGTAATTGACTTTATAAGGAAGGGAATTCCTCAGAGAATCCTCCTTCCATTTCTGGGAGGGAATCTCTGAGGGATTAGAGAGCAATCCCTCTCCGAACCTCGCCGGAGCTCGGTTCTGCCCTAGCAATGGCGGCAGGACCGGTTTGCAAAGGAGGCGAAGAACCTAGGGGGTTCTCTGCAACGGTATTCAAAAGATAGGGACCAATTTGTGATTTGGGTGTACTAAATTGCAAAGTAGGTCAAGATGACCCCTCCTTAGGTCCAAATTTTGGTACAAACCTAATTTGGACCTAAGGAATCCAATGGAGAAGTTAGATTTCAGGTTTGACCTCGTTTGACTGGATATTTTGCGTAAAAACCCAAATTAGGTTAATTGAAGAGCTAGGACCCTAATCTAGGTCAAACTAGGTTCCAAAGGCCAAATTAAGTGTTCTAAACCCTAGAGTATGTTTTTCCATGATTTGTAGAGGGTTTACTTGCTTTTTGTTCTGACCGAAACCTTGTTAATTTAAGCGGGTCTGTTTTAGGGTTACCAAGTGTCTTTTAGTTCTTAGATTGCACATGAACCCATTTCTGATTGACTCAACCCACTTTTTATCTCATTTAGACCATTTGACCTATGTTTTGCCTCTAAGAAATCCTGTTTATCTACTGCAATGGTAAAATTGCAGTTTTAACCTTTATTTCATGTTTTCTTCTCAGAGCACTTGTTCCTTCAGTTAGGCCTTCTTCTAGGTTATGTAGGAGCTTTTATCTTCTTTATTGGGTCAAAATGAGCTAGTTATGGCTCATGATGAGGCTCTCATCAATGGTTCATATTCATAATCCAAGTTCAATCCAAGTTAGTTTTAGGCTTGGGTTTAAGCTAGCTCAATCGGGATGGGTCGGGCAATGCTCATCCTTGGATGCGAGCAAGTCTCCCTTTCATGTGTGCATCTTCGTGCTTTTCCCTTATCGTGTGCACTCAAATGTGTACGACTTGACCATACCTCGTCCATCGGTTGGCTGCAGAGGGGGCTCTCTCTCTCTCTAGTAGGTTCTCTGTTTCTTATAGGGCTTTTGCATGGGATTTCAATGTGTTGATGGCATGGGGTACGAGGGGGTCTTAAATAGATTACCCAATGTCTTGGAGATGCAAAAAAGACAAAAACAACCCTCCAGGTTCAAGTACACCTACGTTATTGTTCAACATGCTTTACGAGTAATTTTTACCATGTAACTTGGATTTTCATGAAATTGGTCTTGTTGGAAAGTTTGCGACGAGAGAAATCTAATGGTACCAAATATGACAAATTCCAAGCAACCCAAGATTGACTAAAATTCAGATTTCTTCTTTTTCAAGCTACACTAACCTGATTTATACTGACAAGTGTATCGGGTCCATCTTGACATGCATAGTCCAAATTTAGACTTGGATCTAGATTTTAGGTCAAAACAACCCTCTTCGCTACAGGTTGCAGAAAGTGGTACCAAATAGTTCACATTAACAAACATTCACCCATAATACCTAGCTAATCAGTTGACTAAGTAGCTAAACAAGAGAGTCCCAAGGAGGCTATTTCATTCCATGAATTAGTCCCAAGCCGCTATGTATAAGATAACAGGCAATGCCATAATTTGCAGGCATGAGAATAATAATTTAACTAACCATCATAATTCCATAAGTTCATTATTCAAACTCTAATATAACATCACAAATTCAGAAGTTTATTAAAGGGGAGGTATAATAATAAATATTTCACATTCTGTTTCACATGAACCCCTTCATATTATTCATTTAAGCAAATCAATGCTATAATTCAGTCTTGATTTTATTTGTACACATTTTATGTCAATTATGTTAATAATCCATTAAATTAATCATTATGACGAAGAAAGAGGAAGCAACAATCATGATGATTGTAATCAAGCTTTTCAAGGATGTCACATCATATCAGGTACCCCTTCCATTTACCCAAGTTCTTTTATTAGAAACAAATTCTCATTATTATTGACTAAGTTGAGTTCATTACACAACTACATATGATTCTATCTGGCTTGTTCAATTTCAAGTATTAACTTCATTTAATCAAGTACCTGAGAAAGAAAAATATTTTGGCCAAGTAGGACTTCAAACTTAGCAAAAGAGTAAAAACACACCTTTGACAGGAATAGAATGGATCACAACTAAATATTGCATGGGAATCATCACTACATAACACAAAGTTAGGACTACCTTACCTAGGGTGCTGGGGGGTTATAGTAACTCTAAATAATTAGATCGAAAGCTCCTGATATTGCTTGTGCCTACTCAAGTCTCATGCACATTAGGTCAAATGTACAATAATCAAGGCTAAACACACGTTAGGAACTATCTAGGGTCAAAATCGTAATTTTGGTGCTTAAATGAGGACTTAGGGTTACTAACTCATTGTTCGTGTTGAGATGATTCCAATGATATTTTATTGTTCGAGGCTTAAAGTAGCTCGATGGGAAATAAAGGAGATGGAAATGTTGTAAGTACCTGAAGGAGGAAAAGGAACATGTGAATTTGATGACCCTATTCCACCACACAATGTACGTTTGGGAAGGGAATCTAACCCTCAATAGTTTACTAGAGATTGGCATAATACAAGATAGGGGAGCCTCCTCCCTTTTTCGAATACATAATTCCTTCTTTATAAGGATTTTCCTCCATGGGGGCTGCCACATGGACAGCTTGTTAATTAGGGTTAATTAATCATGTTGTAGTATAGTGTCACAATCCAGACGGGTGTCATTTATTTATATACAATTTTTACTAGTTTTATTTCAGCTCATTAATTGAGAGGTAATTATTGATATACACCTCTCTATTATCCAAAAATTATCTTTTATTCCAAAATATTAAGTTTATTTACAAATGAATGAATACTGAATGAAAGAATCAAAGAATGAACTGATCTAAGTCAACTATATGCAACAATGAATGAATTATGTTAATGCTAATGTCTCAAAAAATATACATAGATATAAAGTCATTAAAAACTAATCTAAGCTAATCTAGGTTAATTATGTACACTACGTACTATCTAAGTAATGCCTTAAATATAGGCACAAAAAGAATATACATATACAACTATATTACATACTATACAAACATATATAAACTATGTACACTAACATCTATAAATGTTACTAAAGAGCCTTAAAAATACTTATTTACAAAATAAGGCAAAAATATATCTATATAATACTTAATACATATACTTTGTATATATGTATACCTATACCATACTACTATATATATGTACTGACATACACACATTCCACAACTTATTACATGATCTATTTACACTTAACATAACTCACTTACAACACATGCACACATGCTAACACTTACATACATAACACTCTTAACCCAAATTACACTTTAATCTAAAAATTATTGGTTGGTGGGCCCAACCATTTGTAGGATTAACAGCCCACTAGGGGTCGGATCGACCACTACTAATCTTGGGCCCATAGTTTTTAATTAGTGGTTTTTTTTACCTGCAAGAACCGCTCGATCCAGTCAGACCGTGGGCTCCCAGCTCCTCTCTCTTTTCTCTCTTGGGTCAATGCATGGTCAGAGGCCAAGAATGCTTAATGGGATCCGACCCTATACTGGACGACATGTCCACCCACACTGTTATCGCTCTGAAATGGGGTTTTAAATGATACGTTGCAGTATAGTCGATAAAGTGTGAAAACAAATAGAATTTATGCTCGAATGGAAGTTTGAGGTCGAACGCAGGGAGCAAGTAGCAAATCGATCTCAAAATCACAATTCTAAGTAAAATACAAGCAATTAAGATCAGAAGAATAATCCAGAATGATATATCAAGCAAATTGAGTATCAATATGCAAAAAGATTAGGATAAAATGGTGATTTGAATCACTAAATTACCCTTTGAGTTTAAGCTTCACAGTTTATTTAAATATATGAACAATGAGAAGAATCAACTAACATTCCACATCAACCAGATGAAATAACCCAACAAAACCAAGGTATCAGCAGAACACAGCTCCACATAAGAGGCAAAGGCCTCCTCTCTTCTTCGTGCCTCAAGGAACCAGCAAGCACAGCATAACACAAAGGCAAAGGCCTCTTCAAATTAACTAAGGAGGGCAAACCCCCCCTCTCTCTTTCTTCTTTTCTCTCTCAGAACAAGCAGACCAGACCGGACCCGGGTAATCGAACCAGGGCCTAGACTCGCATGGCGTGAGCACGGGTGAGGGCACGTGCAATGGAGCATGCAAGCGGGACCTCACCCCGATGCTCTCGGAGGCGATAAGCGTCTACGACTTTTGGCCTTTGTACACTGCACAGAGGTCCTCAATCTACGATGTGGGACTATCCCACAGAGGCTTCCTCGCACAGTAGCAGCAGGAGGTTGAGCTTCCAATTGGGGCAGAAGACGTAGCTGATGACTTCGATTGGTTGCCTGGACAACTGCAGATGAAGGCTTCTGATCAATCCACTTTAGTGGAGTGCTAATTAGCCTAAGTATATGTAAAACATGCCTCATTAGATTGCAATTACAGTTAAGTGTTAGTTTATATTAATTAGAGAATACTTTGGTAAAATTTGATATATATATTTATGCAGGGTTTTGAGTACAATTTTCACCATCTCCTCCACTAGCAGAACCGTGCCTCTCAACAGCAGCACCTCATCGCAAGGGCATTGTTGGAGGAGATCTCGCAAGGCCTAAACCAAATGAGGGAAAGTCGGGGAAGATTTGTTAAAGCAAATGCCCACGTGTTGGGTTCAAAAGAGGAAGAAATACGGACACCAAAGGATCATCTCTTCAATCCTGGATCACTGTGGAGAAGGAAAAGTCGGTGGCTGGAGAGCGCACGGTGTTTTAGAGCCAACTTCGTCGATGCCTGCACCCATCAACTTCCTCGCGCGGAGACTGCAGCAGCAATCCTCGTGCACGCATGCGTGTCCACGCCTTCGCGCAACAGCACTTCCTCCAGCAGCCCACCGCGCCCTTGTGTGCGCATCAACTCTCCGTGCACCACCAGGCGTCCGTGCAGCCAACACCTCCATGGCCATTCCACCTTGCTCGTGCACAACCAGCCTTGTGCGTGTGCTGCGCACACGCCACCTCAGAAGCTGCACCACCCCCACGCCATCCACTCCATCTTCTTCTTCTTCGTCCTCTTCTTCCTTCCACCACCACCTGCAACTCCACCAAATGAACCCAAAACACGCAACACACCCACTGCCAGTAGAGGAGCTTTCTGGCCGCCAAACTCACCGTCAACCTCGCCGTCGTCCTCATCTCACGCCCACGACTTCGAGTGCCCACCAACCGCCTTCCATGACGCCCGCAAGCACCACCTGCTGTCACTGTCGTCGGCGTTCTCCTCCACCGTCCGGCCACCTTCGGTCAAGCCGTTGCCACCGTTACAAGCCTCTCCTCCTGCACGTCTACTCTGCCCAAACTCTCGGCCGGTGAACCCTTCTTCACGCACATGTAGAGAGAAGGGAAATCCCCTATTTCCTCTCTGATTAAAAATTATGGATTTTTCCATTGTGAAAAAACACTATTCATTTATTTACCAAATTAATATATTAAGGTAAAATTGCAACAATGCACTTACATCTTCTTGAATTGACTTAACTTATGTTATGTGCATCATTTCACATTGAATTTGGATTAAGATTTACACAATTTCTGTCTGGTACATGTGCAATTGGAAATTACATAGATTGATCACATATTTATTAAATATTTTATTGAGGAGAAATTGCACATATAACATTACATTCTCGAGTTATTGTGTCTTCTTGTTATCACGTTTCACGTCGGATTTGACCACGGATTTTGCACACGATTGGACAAATACAAGGGAAAAATATTCGTGAATTTATTGATCTGTTCCTCCCTGTGGATACGACATCCTAACATTTCGTGGTTAGTTTTATTAAAATATTTTCGATTGGGATTTTCCACCACGTGATTCACTGCGACGACATATCTTTCTGATACATTATTTCTGTAAGTGAAAACACCCGATCAAATGGCGCCGTTGCTGGGGAGGCAATTGACGCAATAAATTCACCTATGTTTATTTCTGATTATTCTAAATTGCACATTTATCTGATCATTCTTTATTTTTTCTGTGCGAGGAATTTGACAAAGTGACAGGCATAGAGGAGAGACGACGTTGACCTTGAGCGACACATCTCAGAGATAATCGCAGGAGCCTATGGGCCTTGATCCTACACGCGTAAAGACACACGGAGGACCATCTAGGAGGATTCTTCCTCTTAGATTTTTTGATTTAGGATTTTTGAATAGACTCTTTAGGATTATCCTAGTTATTTGTTTTCTTGCCCTTGTACCCTGGGACCAGTTTTTGGGGGAGTGTCCCTGATTCTTTAGATTCTAGGATCATTCTGTGGTAGTTAAATCTTTTGATTGCGCATTTGTTCTACAATAAAAAAGAAAATAAATCCGAATTGCCTGCTAGAAGCTGCATATCTATAGGATGACCATCTAGGATTGCTTGAGCAGCATCTAGATTTTCTTACTACATTGCGTGCATTTTTGCATAGAATAGTGCTGGAGCAAGGTACGCATTTCTTATCTTACTGCATCAGTTATCTGCACATGCATTGCATCTGGACATAGTTAAAGAAGACCACTTAAACTGATTTGAAAAGATTAATCAAGTGGTCATTTTACTTCTTGAAAAGAAAGGAAAATATACAGGAGGTGTTTGAATAATGTGACTGCGATTTTCAAAAGAAAAATCACTTTTCGCGGTGTGATGCACACTTCCTGCATTGAGCACACACTATAGGCATTGCACTAGGACTTGGACCCTTAAGGCTATAGGCATCGATCTCTTTATCAGTGCAAACCCTCCTATGTCGCTTTGAAACAGTGGTATTAACATTTGCCCGAGTGATTTGATACTCTAAGGAGGGGGACTCCCCTTAAAGGAATTCAAGGGTAGTTAAGAGGCACTGCTAACGCATCGCCTCAAAAGAAGGGTTCGCCCTACTTACATCCCTTGGTTCCATCCTTGGAGTACCTTTTTACTTGAGCATCTGAGAATATCATTGCAGCAAAGTGTACATCTTTAGGGCACTCGAAGGTCAATTTAGGGTGCGTAATTGTTTGATAACTTGATTGATCACCCAAAAAGGACTAAAAGTAACCTCAACCTTCTTAACAGTCATTGACCAGAAATTTCAAGTGCCTCATTTCTCTTATACCACTTACGTGGGAATGGAGAAAAATTGCCTTGACTATATTTGGCCAAGCTGAAGAGTCGGAAGAGGACTTAAAGAACTTTAAATCAACAAAAGACCTCTTGCCTTATTTTTGCTTGGTGTATGCTTGGTAGGCGCTCTCTTAGAAATAGTCTTCTCTTCAACCTTGAGCCTGAGAGAATTATAAGAAAAGCTAACCAAGAAAGAAGAAAAATGGCTGATGAAAGACCTAAAGAAGAGATTAGGGTTGGGGAAAATCAGAGAACCTTGAGAGACTATTTCCTCCCTACAACCCATCAAGCCTAACCTATTCGAAGACCTGGAGTGGATAATCCATATGAAATCAAGAGCAGCACCATATCTTTACTCCCATCTTTTTATGGTACTGCTAGAGAGGATCCCAACAAGCATCTTGAGGAATTCACTGAGGTCTGTTCCACGGTGAAACTCCAGGGTTTTACTGATGAAGCCCTGATGAGGACTCTATTTCCATTCTCCCTAAAGGATAAGGCCAAGCACTAGTATCATACCCTTGATGCAAGGGTAAATGATTGGGCCACCCTTAAGGGAAAATTCTTGAAAATGTATTTTCCTATGAGTAAGACCAACCATTACAAAAGAGAGATTATGGGTTTTACTCAATAGGAAGGGAAGCAATTTCACGAGACTTGGGAGCATTTAATGACCTTCTTAGGTTATGCCCCCACCATTAGGTGATAAGATGACAGTTGGTCGAAAGGTTCTATAACGGATTATCTGAAAGGCACAGGCAAACCATTGATGCAGCCTATGCAGGAACCTTCATGACCAAAACTGAAGATGAAGCCTGAGCATTATTTGAAGCATTAAGTGACAATTCCATACATATGTCCTTTGCCTATCAAGAAAGAAAACCATCAATTTTGTAGAGGAAGATAGAGGCCCATGAAGCTGGGGCTACTCAGGATTTGGTTTATCAAATTCAATTATTGAACAAAAACTTTGATAGGCTTTTAGCAAACTCCGGTATGAACCCACAAGCAGCCTCTATCTTTTAGACTTCAAGTGAATGCTCCATTTGCCAAAGCATAATACACGCCACTGCGGAGTGCCACCAAGCAAATCAATTCCCTGAGTTGATTCAGGCCGACCTGAACACGGCCCAAGGTTTCCGCCCACCTCCTCGTAATAACCCGTATTCTAATACCTATAATCCGGGGTGGCGAAACCATCCAAACTTCTCATGGAAGCAAGGTGATGCTTCTAACTCAGGGAATACATGACCCCTACCTCCCCAACCCATATACCAGCCATCCTATGAAAACCCTCCTCAGAATAAGCCCTCTGAGATGGATGAACTTAAAGCCATGATGAATGTGATGCAAGAGCATCAGAATATGGTCATCCAATCTCAGAATAAGATAATTACTGATATGCAATCCCAAATTGGTCATCTTATTAAGGCAGTTAGGCAGCGTGATCCAGGGAAGTTGCCTAGCTCTTCTGAGGAGAACCCAAAGGGCAAGGGGGTCATATTCAGGGAGCACGCCCAAGCTGTGACCGTGCTGAGGAGTGGAAAGAAAATCGACAAGCCTAATAACACTCCTACGGTCACGTCTTAGGATTCCCCTCCTACACCCAACCCAACTTCCATCTCCACCGAAGAAGAGCCACACTGCTCTCCCTCGCTTGAAACCACCCACCCTGAGGATGTCGTCAGTCCACCACCCCTCTCCTGCCATGATGACCCCTCTACCCAGAAGCCGAGGGTACCCTATCCAGAGTGCCTATCTGCTCTTGGGGAATCTTTTGTTGGTTCGCCTAGAGCCAAGGATAGGACAGAGGAGATTATGGACACTTTTAGGCAAGTCCAGATCAACTTGCCCCTGTTGGAAGCTATCAAATAGATCCCGTCCTATGCCAAGTTTCTAAGGACCTGTGCACCCAGAAGCACCGATCTAGGAGATAGGTCCAAGCTAAGGTCATCCTGCCTAACCATATTAGCTCGGTTCTCCAAAATGGAACACCCCCCAAAATGAAAGACCTAGGGGCCCCGTATATTTTAGTGGTTATAGGTAACCAACACATTGACAAGGCTCTGCTCGATCAAGGTGCGGGGGTGAATATTTTACCGACCTCTGTCTACGATCTTTTGGGAGGAGGTGAGTTAAAGCCTAGTCCAGTCATCCTCCAGGTCGTAGACAGATCGCTTAAGACATCGTGAGGATTACTGGAAGATGTCCTGGTGAGAGTAGAGGACTTCTTCTTCCCTGTTGACTTTCTTGTGCTAGATACTGACCCTTCAAATAAGCCTACTAAGCCGTCCATTATTCTGGGACGCCCCTTCCTGGCCATAGCCAATGCCTCTATCAATTGTAGATCAGGGGCACTTAAAATGGGCTTTGGAAACAAGAAGATCCGGTTGAATGTTTTGGATACTTACAAGCAATTCGGATTTGAAGATTGTTCTCAGATTGAGGTTGTTGATGAAATAATTGAGGAGACTACTCCAGCACTCCTATGTAGAGATCCCCTTCAAAAGGTCATATCTAAGGATCATCCTTCGATTAGTAAAGAAATTGAAGGGGAAATACCCGAATTAGAAGAGTTGTTGGGGATACACATAGAGTCTTTGTCACCACCCTGGACCATGAAGGTAGATCCACTACCTGAGGCGGGGACATTTCAACTTAAACCCTCAACCCAAAAGGCTCCTGAGTTGGAGTTGAAATCCCTCCCAAGCACTTTGAAGTATGCTATCCTTGGCCCTAATGACACACTCTCTGTTATTATCTCGTCTGCATTATCTGAATCCCAGGGGGGAGCTTTGCTTGAGTGCTTACAAAGGCACAAGGAAGCAATTGCCTGGTCAATTGCCGATATTAAGGGTGTTGATCCCTCCCTTTGCATGCATCATATATACACGGACGAATCCATGAAACCCTTCTAAGGCATGCAGAGAAGGCTCAACCCCAATATGCGGGAGGTTATTAAAAAGGAGATTTTGAAATGGCTGGATGCAGAGATTATCTATCCCATTTCAGATAGTAAATGGGTCAGTCCTATTCATGTGGTGCCCTAAAAGGCAGGAATCACTGTGGAAGAGAACGACTAAGGAGAGTTGGTAACCACTAGACCCTCAACTGGTTGGAGGGTCTGCATTGATTACTGTCGTTTAAACACGGCTACCTAGAAAGACCATTTCCCATTATCGTTTATCGATCAGATTTTGGAACGACTGGCGGGGAACAAATACTTCTGTTTCCTTGATGGGTACTCTGGGTATAATCAGATAGCCGTCTTTCCTGACGATCAGGAGCGTACTACCTTCACGAGTCCGTATGGTACATTTGCGTTCCGCCAAATGCCATTCGGGTTATGTAATGCTCCTGCCACTTTCCAATGATGTATGATGGTTGTATTTTCTGATATGATCGATGAGTTTGTTGAGATTTTCATGGATGATTTCTTCATTTACGGCTCATCGTTTGACCTATGCCTTTTGCACCTTGATAAAGTCTTAACCCGTTGCGAAGAGGCAAAGCTGGTGCTTAGCTGGGAGAAAAGCCACTTTATGGTCTAGTAGGGCATTGTGTTAGGGCATGTAGTTTTTGAGAGAGGATTAGAGGTGGATACCGCAAAAATTGATTCCATCTCTAAGCTTCCATCGCCCACCAATATTGGTCAAGTTAGTCTTTTCTTGGCCATGCTGGATTTTATAGGCACTTCATTAGAGATTTCAGTAAAATCTCTAAGCCACTCTACGACCCATAGCGAAGGATGTCTCCTTCGATTTTGTTGATAAATGTGGCAAGGCTTTCTAAGTCTTGAAGAAAGTCCTTATTACTGGGTCGATTCTCCAAGCACCAAATTGGACCCTCCCATTTGAGCTAATGTGTGATACTTCTGATTTTGAAATAGGAGTGGTCTTAGGTCAAAGGGTTGATGGAAAACCTCATGTGTTGTATTATGCCAGCAAGACCCTTACAGATCCTCAGCAAAACTACACGGTCACTGAAAAGGAGCTTCTTGCTGTAGTGTTTGCTTTGGAAAAGTTTCGATCTTATCTTTTAGGATCCAAGGTTGTGGTGTTCACTGATCATTCAGCTTTAAAGCATCTTCTTGCTAAAAAGACCAAACCTCGTCTAATTCGTTGGATTCTGCTACTCCAGGAGTTTGACCTGGAAATTAAAGATAAGAAAGGAGTTGAGAATGTGGTAGCAGATCATTTGTCTAGGATCCTTATTGAGTCATCAAACCCTGTTGGCGGCATCCAAGAGACTTTCCCTGATGAATCTTTGATGGTAGTGGAGGCTAAAACTCCTTGGTTCGCTAACATAGTGAACTATCTGGTCACGGGCATTACCCCCAGTACTTGGGACAAGCAGAAGTAAGACAGGTTTCTCATTGGCACTAAATTTTATTACTGGGAGGAACTCGAGCTTTTTAGAATAGGCCCTGACCAGCTTTTCCGTCATTGCATCCCTAATGAAGAACAAAGGAGTGTTCTGAGTTTCTGCCATGACCTCCACTGTAGGGGACATTTTAGTGGAAAAAAGACTGCCCATAAGGTTCTTCAGTCTGGCTTTTGGTGGCCCACCTTATTCCAAGATGCACATACATATGTGGGCACATGTCTACATTGCCAGTAGACGGGAACCATCCGAAAAAGGGATGAGATGCCCCAGCAACATATCCTCCCTGTTGAGATCATTGATATTTAGGGCATCGACTTCATGGGTCCCTTTCCTGTGTCCTTCGGATATGAGTACATCCTTATGGTTGTGGACTATGTATTGAAATTGATAGAAGCCATACCCACACGAACCAATGACATTCCGTGGTCTTGGGTTTTGTTAAGGCTAATATCATTTCTCGGTACGGGTGTCCAAGGACGATCATAAGTGATGGAGGACCTCACTTCAAGAACGTACATTTCACAAGACTACTCCAAAATTTGGGAGTCAACCACATGATAGCCACACCTTACCATCCCCAAACGAGTGGACAAGTTGAAGTGTCTAAAAGGGAGGTTAAACGACTTTTAGAAAAAACTGTCAGGCCCGACCATAAGGATTGGTCTAAAAAATGAAATGATGCTCTTTAGGCCTACAGAACAGTGTATAAGACTCCCTTGGGCATGTCTCATCTCCGCTTGTCTATGGAAAGGCGTGCCATCTTCCCATTGAAATCCAACACAAAGCCTATTGGGCTATTAAAAACGTTAACTTGAATCTGGACAAAGCGGGAAAGGCACGTATGCTGGAGTTAAGTGAGCTTGAGGAGCTTCGTAATGAAGCCTATGAAACTTCTCAAGCTTACAAGCAACGTATAAAGGTCTTCCATGATAAGAACATCATTAGAAAGACGTTTGAGCCTAACCAGTGGGTCTGGCTTTTCAATTCTAGACTTAAATTATTTCCAGGAAAGCTTAAGTCCTGCTGGGATGGGCCGTACGTTGTTATCAATACCTTCCCTCATGGAGTTGTAGAAATTCGGAACTCTACTTCTAGTGCGAGCTTTAAGGTAAATGGCCAATGACTTAAACCTTATATTACTCTATCAGATGGCCAGATTTTGGATGCACTTCGGCTTAAGGAGCCTTAGCTCCTCCCACTCTCCTCCTTAAGTGATATTCTTCTGTGTCTTTATTTTTCCAATGTGGACATTGTAAATCTTAGACATGGGGGGGTATAACCTGAGGATGTTTATAGCATTTATAAATAATTGCATACATTTAGGATAGTGTATTAGCCAAAAAAAAAATCTTTTATTTTCTTGAGCTAAACTGGTTAGTCCCTAGCATAAAATTTATCAAGGAAGTGCCATTGAAGTTTTTCTTCTTGAATTATTTCTTAAGTTCAGAATCTAGTACAGTTACATTCACTTACACGTAGACTGGGTAATGGATCTTTGTAGAAAATCAATAAGCATTTTTAGTTTACTGGACCCTTGGACAGTTAAAAAGGAGTCAGGCATACTGTCTTCCATGAGATCCACCTCATATTTGTGAGAAGAATGTAGAGAGATTGTTGGTGCGCTAAGTCTAGTGCAAGGACTCTTAAGTTCTGGACTATTAGATGAGGATACCTCAGATTTAGGCATAGTTTTCGCTCTCTGTTCCTATATGCGTACATTGTGTGAATTCCTGAGAATCATCAAATAAGGTAGATACATAGAGATTGAGTCTTGATAAAACTATGACTATGGTGGAAGGTTACAATTGTCCTTCATAGAGTCCTCGGCTGAAGGAGGGTAATAGTGTCAAAGGTCAGAAATATGCTTGTCCTATCCATCCTTTCCTGGTGTCGAAAATAGGCACTTCCACCAAATAAGCTACACAATATCCTCTTGACCATCATCATCCCTAATAATGCCTCATGAATAAAAGTCTACGTCTTGTTATGTTAATTTTTATAAAAAAAAAAAGAGAAAAGAAAAAGAAAACAAAGAAAAAAAGAGGAAAAATATTAAAAGAAAAAAAAAGAAGGAGAAAATGAAAAAGAAAAAAAAAAGTCCAAGTTTGGAGTTTTATCTTCATGTCATTTTTCGTTAATATTTTTGAGGCAACAACAAAAACACTTATTGCGATCCACCAAATATGACCCATACCTACTTTTCAGTATTTTTGATTGCCCAAATACTGGCTGAGGGCTTCTAACTTAGTTGTAGAGTTATTGGGATTTTCATTGACGTGTGAATGCCATGTGAGGCCACCAAATATTGAGTGCATTTACAAAAATCTGATAAGATATGTGATCTTAGAAAAGAAAGATGGAAGAAAGAGAAAAAGAAAGGAGAGAGTGAGTGAGCACAAATGAACGCAAAGAGAGCACAGCGTTTAGCCTATCTCTGGGTTGACTTGTTTAATAATCTAGAGATCTAGAGTCTGCAGTACTGGACTACATGTAGCACCAGATGAGTGTGAGCCACCAAATATTAATCCATTCTACTAAGTTTCTCCTACCTAAGCCAAAAAGTCAGGGTCAAACTACAGATTATTCTCTGCTTTATCCTGATAGTTGCCTATCCTGATAGAAATGTTTACCAAGGGTTAAGTGCGAACTGCAAATGTAAGTTGGCTTTTCACTTAGATCTGTTACCTAAGCTACTATCACTTATTTTTACATTTTTTTGGATCTTTAAATTTTTGAAATAAAGAGAAAGAAAGAAAGAAATCTTTGGTCACTTCTATCACTTTTGCTAAGGACTAGCAAAACTTAGGTATGGGGGTATTTGATCAATCCACTTTAGTGGAGTGCTAATTAGCCTAAGTACATGTAAAACATGCCTCATTAGATTGCAGTTAGAGTTAAGTGTTAGTTTATATTAATTAGAGAATACTTTGGTAAAATTTGATATATATATTTATGTAGGGTTTTGAGTGTAATTTTCACCATCTCCTCCGCAAGCAGAACTGTGTCTCTCAACAGTAGCACCTCATCGCGCAGGCATTCTTGGAGGAGATCTTGCAAGGCCTAAACCAAATGAGGGAAAGTCGGGGAAGATTTGTTAAAGCAAACGCCTGTGCGTTGGGTTCAAAAGAGGAAGAACTACAGACGCCAAGGGATCATCTCTTCGATCTTGGATCACTGTGGAGAAGGCAAAGTCGGTGGCTGGAGAGCGCACGGTGTTCTAGAGCCAACTTCGTCGATGCTTGCACTCATCAACTTCCTCACACAGAGACTACAGTAGCAGGCCTCGCACTTGCATGAGCGTCCACGCCTTCACGCAACAGCACTTCCTTTGGCTGCCCGCCCCACCCTTGTGTGCGCATCTCCTCTCCGTGCACCACTAGGTGTCCGTGCAGCCAGCGCCTCCACGGCCATTCCACCTTGCACATCTCTTCTTCCTTTCACCGCCACTTGCAACTCCACCAAACGAACCCAAAACACATAGCACACCCACCGTCGGTAGGGGAGCTTTTTGACCGCCAAACTCACCTCCAACCTCGCCGTCGTCCTCGTCTCACACCCATGACCTTCTGGTGTCCACCAGTCGCCTTCCACGACACCCGCAAGCGCCACCTACCGTCACTGTCGCCGGCGTTCTCCTCTGCTGTCTGGCTACGTCCAGCCACCTCCGGTCGTGTCGCTACCACCGTTGTGAGCCTCTCCTCCCACACGTCTACTCTGCCCAGACTCTCGGCCGACGAACCCTCCTCCACTCCCATGTAGAGGAGAGAAGGGAAATCCCCTGTTTCCTCTCCGATTAAAAATTATGGATTTTGCCATTGCGAAAAAATACTATTCATTTATTTACCAAATTAATATATTAAGGTAAAATTGCAATAATGCACTTACATCTTCTTGAGTTGACTTAACTTATGTTATGTGCATCATTTCACATTGAATTTGGATTAAGATTTACATAATTTCTCTTTAGTACATGTGCAATTGGAAATTACATAGATTGGTCACATATTTATTAAATATTTTATTGAGGAGAAATTATACATATAACCTTACATTCTTGAGTTATTGTGTGTCTTCTTGTTATCGCGTTTCACGTTGGATTTGACCACGGATTTCGCACACGATTGGACGAATACAAGGGAAAAATATTTGTGAGTTTATTGATCTGTTCCTCCCTGTGGATACGACATCCTAACTTTTCATGGTTAGTTTTATTAAATTATTGTCGATCGGGATTTTCCACCATGTGATTCACTGCGATGACATATCTTTCTTATACAATATTTCTGTAAGTGAAAAACACCCGATCAGCTCCACGTCGATTGCGATCTGCAACTAGATGAGTTGGGGGTTGGAGATGAGTGAATGGGATCGAAAAAGATGAGGGCTGTAGCAGAGCTCCGATCAGTCACCTGAAAACAAGAATACAGCCTTGTGGCCACATCAAATGTATTCAAAAGCTTCGCCGTGAAGTGGCGAGTGCACTGATGGCAATGGTGTGGTGTGTGGTGTCATTAGGAGGACTGACGACCTCAAGGAAGGTGTGTGCGGGTGGTGGTGGTCAATGAGGTGCTTTGGAGGATGAAAGCCCAAATTAGAAGAGGGCTTTTGATGAGGGTGGAGTGGCGAAGCTTGTGGAGGTAGTGCCGAGGTGTTGGGTGAAGTGTAGCAGGTTGGAGGCTATGTCGGAGCATCGCCGGAGGCGGGGAAGATGAAGGTCATGCGGGTGACAGTGCGATTGTGAGTGGTTTGTGAGTACGGTGGAAGAGAGTAGAGGGAGAGAGGAAGAGGTATAGTGACTTAGGGGGACGGAGGAAGACGGAGAGCGCTGGGGTTGGTGAGCCGGAGCCGAAGAAGATGAGGAGGTCCGGTGAGGTGGTGTGGCGATGATGATGAGGAAGGAAACCCCTACTGTGGCTGGCGAGGAGCGGACATGACGGAGGAAGGTAGAGGGCCGTCTAATTTGATGGTTGGACGGCCGGAAGAGGAGGACGGAGAGGTGTCACTGGAGCAAGGTATGAAGGTGGCTGGAGAGGGAAGAAAGAGGGGTTTCTCTGTTTAAAACTTACTAAGAAGGTAAGGAAGGGCTTGGGTAGCTTTTATAGGCATAAGGACGACTCTTCAAGCTTGGAAACAAGATTGAAGAGCTCAGATTTTGCTGTATAGTTTTAGGGATTTCCAAGCATTCGCACGAGCTTTTGGACAAGAATCAGAGGTCGAGATATGGTCCAAGATGAAGATGATCTCCTCAGGAGTCTTCCTTCCAAATTTGGAAGAGATTGACCAAGGAATCAAGGAGGAATCCTTAATCGAAGCTCGGCCTCTTTAGGTTCACACCTGCCATTGCAATAGGGACCCAACTGCAAAGAACGAAGATAAACCTAGGGGGCATTTCGCAAAGTTTTCAAAACCTAAGGGGCTATAAGAGAGAAAATAAGTTTGAGAGGACCAAAATGCAAACTAGATAAAGATAGCATTTGATCGGGCCCAAATTTTGGTAAAAACCTAATTTGGACCCAAGGGATCTGATGGTGAAGTTAGATTTTGGTTTTGACCTAGTTTAACTGGAAAATTTGCACAAAAACCCAAATTAGGGCAACTATTTGTCTGAGACTATTTTAGGTCAAATTGGGTTCCAATGGTCAAAGAAAGCATACCAAAACTTATAGAATATTTTTTTATGATTTTTAAAAGGTTTAAGTGAATTTTATCCTGACCAGAACCTTAGTGAATTAAGCGGGTCTATTTTTAGGGTTTCGGATGTCATTTAATTCTTAAAACACGTGAAAACTCATTTCTGTCTGTATGAACCTACTTATTAGACATTTATGACCATTTAAACTTCAATAAACCCCTGGAATTTCCCATGGTTATTATGTATTTGTGAAATGCAGTTAAAATTACAGAAATAACCTTGGTTTCTTATCTTCTCACAACATAACATTATGCAAATATGACCCTCTGATGGTTATGTAGGAGCTTTTATCAACTTTATTAGACCAAATTAAGCTAGTTATGGCTCATGATGGTGATCCCATCATACCCCCATGCCTAGCTTTCGCTAGTCCCTTAGCAAAACCTTATGTACAAAACAAGTTATCTAGGTCGGATGTATCCATCAAAATGCCCTACTAAGTCGCAACTCTAAGAATCAGATCTTAATACCAATAATAGGCCTAGAAGTACTCAAGTACCAGTCTAGATCCAGACTTGAATAGCTTTTGCCTCAGTCTACCACGAAGGTTTTTAAGGCCCGCAGGAACTATCCTAAGGTCTGTTGGACCTAGCGGTTAAAGCACCCGTGCTTGTAACATGGTTAGCCCAAGTTCAGTTTGCCAGTGCATTTTTTTTGTAAGAGAGAGAGAGGGATAGAAGAAGATTTCATTTATGGAGAGCTTTCACTCTCTTTTTCTTTTCGTTATATTTTTCCTTAGATCCAACCTCGAATTGGCCCTAAACACGTTCTGTATTGGATTCTTTATCCCCACCATCAATCCTCACAGGGTCCTTGGCAATCAATGCTTCGAGATAGCATCACCCATGGCAACCCCCAGAACCTTGGCTTTCGACACTTTGAGACAGTGCCGCCCATGGTGTCCTGTAGCTAAATCCAGACCCTAACATCGACATTTCATGATAATGCCTCCCATGGCATCTGAATCAGCACAAGGTGCTTACGTGCCCCCAGTAGGATATTTAGATATCCTAGGAGACAAGCACTAAGGAGACGAAATGTTATTGCACACCTTCGAGGGGGAATTTCCTACCTCTTCGCATTAAGAACTTGTCCAAATCAACTTGTGTTTTCGAGCCGCTCCTAATCTAGATCTTAGGATCATTTTCAGAACAACATAAATGCTTTTTTGGAAGGATTTCACATTTAAGCGCACTGAACCAGACTGTGTGTGATTTAAGGTGCTTAAGTTACCGAGTCTCACAAACCAGAGGTCAGTTAACGGGGTCGAATACTACCTAATCCTTAGACCTACTACACAAGCTTTGCATTTTCCTTAACCTCTTGTGGACTAATCCGGATCTTGACGAGTATGTGAGTGTTTAAATTTCAGAACAGATCCAAGAGGCCTAAGGTCAGTATTCACCACTAATCCCTTAAGTTTTTGCCTTCCAGGTCATAATTCATCATTCCATCCAACCTAGAATTTAAGTAAGTTCCATATTATTTTTAAGGGACTCCATTTTATCTTTTTTCTCCTTGCTTTTCTTTTCAATTTTCCTTCCTCCTTTTCTCATTTTATTTTCTCAAATGGATCTTCTTTTTCCTCAACCTCCATTTTTTTTTGATGAAATCTTTTTGTGAGATTTGATTTTCACAGCATTTTGCACTTTAATACCCCCCATGCCTACGATTTGCAATGTCCTCATTGTAAATTAGGTGGGTTAGAGTTCAGCTTAGATCATACATTAGAACAGGTTTAAAGGGTGGGTGGATGGGTCGGGGTAACTGTTGCGAATGATTTCAAGCTCTAGTATGTGTACCAGAGGTGGAGTCGGCTGTTCTAATGAACGAACCCTAAAGTGCAATAAGAGTTCAGCAGAGAGTTATGTTAAAAAGATTTCAGGTTTTTACAAAGAGTTGATGGGTTGCCTCCCGTTAAGCACTAAGGTTAACGCCATCAGCTGGGTGCAATAAGCTCAGGTAGATGTGATTGGCTACATGAGTGATATGATGGTTGAGAATCTAATGGCCACAGATAAGTATTAAAGCATGGTGAAGAGTCATTCCAGGATGTCTCTGATATGGGTCAAGTTGATTCGTTTATGGATGATCTTTCTTGAAATCTTGCGGAGGAATTATTCGGAAGGTGTAGTGGTCATGAGATTTGGAAATAGGTTTGTCATGAGCCCAGGACTCAATAGATAAGGATCTAGTATCCCAGATGTGTGATTCCTCTCATGCATTGTGGCCTATTAAATTGATACTCAATGAGCTATTTTGATTCTTTTCATTTGAATGTGAGATTGTCTCTTCAAGAAATGACTCGAAGATTGATTCCTTTAATGATTCCTCTCCATAATTCTCATCCCAATCGAAAATGAATGCTTGAAGAGTGTCTTTCGAATTGTCTAACTCTGATTTTGTAAAGGATTCATACTCTGGGTGTAGGTCATTCTCAGTGTCTGCAAATTTTGATTCCTAGAGGTCCTCAAAATGAAATGTCTCTATCCATAGGGACTGAATCTGGTATGGCACCATGTTTCCTAAAATCCTAGGGTATGTCTTCAAAGTCAAAGGTGAAAACCTCCACTATTCTTCTGTTATTATGCTCGGTCAAGTCAGGATCATCTAAGATGTGAAAAGTTTCTAATTCTGGCTCTAGGTTTTCTACCAAGGATATGGTCATGAGGTTCTGGATAAAACCTAGTTGTTCTACCGAGCATTTCCCTTTTGTTGCCTCGAAAATATTAATCTCAGCATGTTGATCTCCTGAGGAAATCATCATATGCCCTGATTCACAATTGATTATGACTCTTGCAGTAGCCAAGAATGGTCTTCCCAAAATCACAAGCATACCCTGTATCTGTTGTGGTGTATCCATGTCAAAATTAGGAAATCAGCTACGTAGCTGAAATCCTTGACTCTAATTACCACATCCTCTACCATCCCAATTGGTGTGATCAGGGTTCGGTTAGCTAGTTGCAAAGTGACATGAGCAGGTTTTAGCTGTCTGATTTGTAATTTTTCAAATAGGGTGGTAGGGATGAGGTTAACTGAAGCGCCAAGGTCCAGTACAGCCTGCTTGAAATTTGTATCACCAATCTTGCAGGGGATTACCGGGGGTGCCTGGATCATATTTCTTAGGAGGTAGCCTATTTTGGATTATGGCACTTACATTTTCAGACAGTACTACCTTCCCTTGTGTTGGTTTTTCTACCTCTTTTTTGGATAAGTCAGGTGAGGTCGGATTGAGAGTGAGGATATCAAGTAGTGGAATAGTGCCTTGTGCATTCCTCAAAGGTCCCATTATATCAATTTTTGACAATCCTCTAGTGTGGAGGTGGGATATGACCTGGGATAGGGGAATGGATGGGCTATCTTTGGGGATGGATTTTTGCTCTTTACCTATACTATTGATCATGGCACAATCATGGTGTGGAGGTGGAGGGGAGAAAGTCATTCCTTGTTGTTGATGTGGGAGTGGGGTTGGGTAAGTCATGGTGTGTTTTGGCTCAACTGAGGTGGATAGAGAAAATACACAGGTATGAGTCGCTGGGACAGGTTGGGTATAGCATGCTTGACCCTGGATTTGGATTATAACGCATTTTTGGGTTGACATGCTATTTGGATTAGGCAAAGGTTGGGAGGGAAGTGTACGTAGTTGGAAAGAATTCTCCATTCGAGCAAGCTGATTACGGATCTCTGTGATCTCGTCTTTGTGCTGTTCTTGAATGTCAGCCAGGGTTTGAAGGATCAGGGCCATATGATCATCCATGTTGGGCCCTGATTGGTAATTTGGGTTGGGTCTAGGCTGATTGAGCTGATATGGGTGTGGGGCTTGTGGTCGAGGTTGGAATTGAGGTATTGGATTTTGGTTATTTCCAGACCACACAAAGTTTGGATGATTACGCCATCTAGGGTTGTAAGTATTAGAGATAGGATTGTTCTGGATGGCGTGGAGATCCTCTCAGGTCTGAGGAACTCCAGAAAAATCAGGATATGAGGGTTCAGAGTTCCCCCAACTGTAGTAGCCTGGCCCGGAGTTTCCTCCAAGATCGAAATCAGACGGGGGTGGCTAGGCATCCATCCCCTAAGAGTGGTAGATGTTGTGTGTAGCCTCCATACCTGAGGGCGGGTGTGCGTATGTGCTTTGCGGTGCAGTGGGGTCTTGTATAGATGTCAAGTGATGTCGTCCACCTTTTTCTCAAGGATAGAGACCTTATCCAATTGACTGGCTACAACTCCAAGTCAACAGATGCGGAAAGGCCTCGAGTCTTGTGTACCCCCGATTGTTTGTCAATGCATGGGTGGACATCTAGTTGTACGCACCCAATGACTCATTGTTTAGGGAGTTCTTGCACATATTTTCGAGAATTCCCCAAATCTCATCTTCATGCTGACCCATGATGCTGCCATCACAGGTTGCATTGACAAAAAGCTTGATGTCGTCACGAAGCATGTGGTAAAAGGATTGGACTTGTTCCCACTTCGAGACTTCGTGATGGGGGCATTTGCACATAAGATCTAGAAAATGATCCCATACCTCGTGCAGAGCTTCTCCTGCTCCTTTTGCAAAGTGCGTGATTTGGTGCCGCATTGCATTAGTTCGGCCAATGGGATAGAACTTTTGTAGAAAAGCAGTCTGAAGTTCTTTCCATGTGTTGATCTGGTGAGGGTATGTCTGAAATCAATTGGCGGCTTTGTCAGCTAGAGAGAAGGAGAAGATTTTCAAGAGTAGACCATCTCGATTATACAAATCTGCCCCAAATGTGTGGGCCAGATGCTTCAGATTCTTGATGTGTTGGAAAGGATCCTCGGAGTTCAAGCCATGAAATTTAGGGTCATGTGAAGCATACTAGGCTTGAGCTCTACCTCGGGTCCTCCCGCAGGAATGTTGATTCGAGGTTCGATCTCCACTGCAGCGGGATTGTAGTGATCTGGCATTTGAGGATGTGGCGGTGGGTTGATGTAGACATTGATTCGATCTCTGAAATCAAAGAATTGTTGTGGTTCAAAGTTAGGTTGTTCTGGATGATCCATGATTGTGGCTAGAGATTCAGGCTCAGAAGTGAAGGAGTTGGAAGAGATGCCGATGTGATCGGGTAGTTGCACAAACAAGGAAGTCGAGGCTTGGCCTCAACGAGAGTGGAAAACTAGTGGAGGCCTCAAGGGTGGTCTTAAGGATCTCCTCCTGTACATACACCGATGGAGAAGATGAGGGATAGAAGGTATGACAGACCCAATCAAGACAGCCAAATATCTTTGGATGACTATAGAGGTTCGGGGCGGATGATACCCCTAGATCAGAAAGTCATCCACCTGAGAATTACCTAGGCAGCTAGGAAGGAAGAGTCCCGCGAAGACCCCTACATAGTAGAGCACCCCCACGGTTACAGGGTTTCCCCCACCCGACCTACCTTGTCACTGAAGGTCCAGGTAGACCAGAATGGATAACTTGACCTCTTAAGTTTACCAATTTTAAGTTTAGAGTGTGTGTGCTTAGGATTTCACTTGAACTTTAAAATATTTTTTTGAGTGGTGACCTAATTTGAAGATTGGTTGACCCCGCAAGGTGGGTCAACTTCACCTGATTTGTCCTTGATTATTAGGTCCCACTTTTAGGATTCAAGTGAGATTTAGAGCTTGATTTCTAAGGTTTGCTTGTTTAGGTAAATTCAATCAAGGCTTCAAACACACAATTTGGGAAGATTGAATCTTTCTTTTAACATGTGTATCTCTAAAACCCTAGAATGAAACCCTAATTGGCTCTAATTTGTCCAATCAATTAATTCCAAGTCTAACACCTAGGGCTCAATCAAGAAAGTGGTAGTCCTAGGTGTCTTAAATGCCTAAATAGGTGCAAGAATCAGGTTTGGGATGTTTCTAAAAATGTACCAAATTAGGCAACTTGTGATGATTAATCTAAAAATAGAATGTAAGTTGGTCCTAATTGATTTCTTTCCTCTTTTAGCTTTTCAGAATCAAGGGCTTAATGAAGATGGATTCATGGTTTACCTGCCCCTGGGGTGGCTGTTGTGCGGTTGATCTTGCTCCTCGGCTAAATTCCTATGCAAATCACAATCAAAAGAGATAAATCAAGTTAGTATCAAGTAAGAAATTGTAATCAAGAGATCAAATTACGCGTTGCACCCTGGCAACAGTGCCAAAATGTTTATCGCTCTGATATTGGGGTTTTAAAAATGATATGTTGCAGTATAGCTAAGAAACTGTGAAAACAAATAGAATTTATGCTCGAATGGAAATCCGAGGTTGAACACAGGGAGCAAGTAGCAAATCAATCTCAAAATCACAATTCTAAGTAAAATCAAGCAATTGAGATCAGAAGAATAATCCAGAATGATATATAAAGCGAATCGAGTATTAATATGAAAAAAAATTAGGGTAAAATGGTGATTTGAATCACCAAATTACCCTTTGAGTTTAAGCTTCACAATTTATTTAAATATATGAACAGTGAGTAGAATCAACTAATATTCCACATCAACCAGATGAAATAACCCAACAGAACCAAGGTATCAGTAGAACACAGCTCCACAGAAGAGGCAAATGCCTCCTCTCTTCTTCATGCCTCAAGGAACCAGCAAGCACAGGATAATACAGAGGCAAAGGCCTCTTCAAATCGGCTAAGTATAGAGAGCAGAAGGTGTGAAGGGCAAAACCCCCCCTCTCTCTTTCTTCTTTTCTCTCTCAGAACAAGCAGATCATATCAGACCTAGGTAGTCGGGTAATCGGATCAAGGACCAAACTCACGTGGTGTGAGCGCGGGCTAGGGCACGTGTGATGGAGCGTGCAAACAGGGCCTCACCTCGGTGCTCTTAGAGGCGATAAGTGTCTGTGACTTTTGGCCTTTGTACGATGAGATGAGGTCCTCAATCTAAGATGTGGGACTATCCCACAGAGGCTTCCTCACACAATAGAAGCAGGAGGTTGAGCTTCCAATTAGGGCAGAAGACGTAGCTGATGACTTCGATTGGCTGCCAGACAAGTGCAGATGAAGGCTCTGCATCGATTGCTATCTGCAGCTGGATGAGTTGGGGGCTGGAGATGAGTGAATGGGACCGGAGAAGACAAGGGTTGCGGTGGAGCTCTGGTCAGTCACCTGAAAATAAGAATATGACCTTGCGGGCATGTCAAATGTGTTCAAAAGCTTCGTTGTGAAGTGGAGAGTGTGTTGGTGGCAATGGTGTGGTGTCGTGAGGAGGCCTGACGACCTCAAGGAAGGTGTGTGTGGGTGATGGTGGTCGGTAAGGTGCTTTGGTGGATGAAAGCCCAAATTAGAAGAGGGATTTTGACGAGGGTGGCGCCGCGAAGCTTGTGGAGGTGGCGCCAAGGTGTTTAGTGAAGTTTAGAGAGCTGGAGGCTATACTGGAGCGTCACTGGAGGTGGGGAAGATGAAGGTCGTGCGGGTGACAGTGTGGTTGTGAGTGGTTTGTGAGTACGGTGGAAGAGACTAGAGGAAGAGAGGAAGAGATAGAGTGCCTTAGGGGGACATAGGCAGACGGAGAGCGTCGGCATTGGCGAGTCGGAGTTGAAGAAGATGAGGAGGTCCGGTGAGGTGGTGCGACAACGATGATGAGGAAGGAGACCCTTACTGTGGCTGGCGAGGAGCAAACTTGACAGAGGAAGGTAGAGGGTCGTCCAATTTGATGGTTGGACGATCAGAAGAGGAGAATGGAGAGGTGTCACCGGAACAAGGTATGAAGGTGGCTGGAGAGGGAAGAAAGAAGGGTTTCTCTGGCAAAAAGTTGCTAAGGAGGTGAGGAAGGGCTTGGGTAGCTTTTATAGGCATAAGGATGAGTCTTCAAGCTTGGAAACAAGATTGAAGAGATCAAATTTTGCGCTATAGGTTTAAGGATTTCCAAGCGTTCACATGAGCTTTTGGACAAGAATCAGAGGTCGGGATTTGGTCCAAGATGAAGAGGATCTCCTCAGGAGTCTTCCTTCCAAATTTGGAAGAGATTGACCAAGGAATCAGGGAGGAATCCTTGATTGAAGCTCGGCCTCTTTGTGATCAGACCTGCCATGGTGGCAGGGACGCAACTATAAAGAACGAAGACAAACCTAGGGGGCATTTCGCAAAGTTTTCAAAACCTGAGGGGCTATAAGAGAGAAAATAAGTCTAAAAGGACCAAAATGCAAACTAGGTCAACATAGACTTTGATAGGGCCCAAATTTTGGTACAAACCTAACTTGGACCCAAGAAATCTGATGGTAAAGTCATATTTTGGTTTTGACCTTGTTTGACTAAGAAAGTTACGCAGAAACCTAAATTAAGGCAACTATCTGTCTGAGACTCTGTTTTAGGTCAATTAGGTTCCAATGGTCAAAGCAAGCATACCAAACCTTATAGAATATTTTTCTATGATTTTTAGAAAATTTAGGTGAATTTTATCCTAACCAAAACCTTAGTGAATTAAGTAGAGTTTCAAATGTCATTTAATTCTCAAAACGCGTGAAACCCCATTTTTGTCCATATGAACTCACTTATTAGACATTTATGACCATTTGACCTTTAATAAACTCCTGGAATTCCCCACGATTATTCTGTATTTGTGAAATGCAGTTAAAATTGTAGAAATAATCCTGGTTTCTTATCTTCTCAAAATAAAACATTATGCAAATATAACCCTCTGATGGTTATGTAGGAGCTTTTATCAACTTTATCAGACCAAATTAAGCTAATTATGACTCATGATGGTGTTCCCATCACACATGAAACCTTATATTCAGCCTTGAGCGCTCGCCAATGCATGATGTAGTGCCATCCAAAGGCGCTAATTGGCGCGATACCGCGTGGTTTAATGCCAAGTTTAAAACTTAATTTAGGGATTAAATAATTAATTATTTTAAAATTAAATTATATATACATGTATCCAATACATAGGACTACTTATTGGTGTAATTTATTTAAAATAATTAAATATATAAATATATTTAAAAATTCACTAAAGTTATGAATAAAATACATATTGATTTTAAGTTTAATTTGTTAATTAAAGTATAAATTAATAAATTAATGATACAATTGACTTATAAATTATTTTATTTACATTATTAAATAATTATTATATATTTTTAATTTATTTTTATTGATTTATTTCGATCTATATACATTTAAATACACGATCATACATATATATACAATATAAATACTATTTTATAGTATAAATAAATTATAAATATATTGAAAATACTTTAAACTACAATATACAAGTATACAATCTAATTTATTTCATTAAATTATTAATTTACTAATTTAAATTATATTAACTTAATAATATACCTAATTAACTTATAAAGATAAATATGTACAATATATAGATAAATAAATAAATATAGGGATATAGTATTGTACAATATAATTACTTTATGTTATATCTACAGTTATGAGTACAATTTTAAGTATATACATAGCTATTTATAAATATATAGGGATTATGTACATATAATATAAATTAATAAATACATAATTATATTATTATAATACATATTGTATAACTCAATATAAATATCTATATAAGTAAGTAGAATAGATATATAAGTTATTTATATACTTTATATACATATAAATTACTATATACATATAATTCAGTATTATTTACAACTATAAATACTATGTGCAAAGGTATTTTTATGGACTTTTTTGTATTTCTCAAATTTTTATTTTCTTTTTGTGTTTTATAGAGATAAGGGAAGAGGGGAGAAACATGAGAAGAGGAGACGAAACACTCTTTTTGGTATTTTGGTTTTATTTCTTTTATTTCTAAATTAAAGAAGTCTAGGACTTCTATTGGCATGTTCTCCTAACTAATGGACTTGAAACCTAATTTCGACTCAACACACACCTAAAACACATTCTAATCTCACTCAAGACACATTTATTTTATTTATTTACAATTATTATTATTTTGTATTTACAAGTTGGGCAAAGGATGGCTTAAATGAATGTAAGACATAAAACCAAAGCCATGTAAACTCAGATTCAAGTGTTGGAATAAATGGTTTACACTCTAAACACATCCAGAAATCCATTTAGATTAGAATCAATTCAGAAACTTGTTTTAATCATTGAATTAAACAAGATCATGCAATTTGGATAGATATTAGCTCAAATATGCTGATAGAGAATTGAAATCAGGTTCTACAGGTTCTTGATGTCAAATTTAAGCAAAAGATTATACATGAATGCTTCTTATATCCAATTGTATCATTACAATATAACAGAAGTTAAAAACACATTAGAATTGGTTTTTAGCAGTCCCGAATGCTGTCTTCCAGTTCTAATGAATAGCTACTGCTGAAAAAGATTGAATTAGACCTTCTCAATTTTGATATGAGGCAATTCAGGGCTATCTCAATCTTGAGAAGTTAGATCTATGTACTATCCATTCTGGAAAAATTCATTTCAGCTCAAAATCCTTCAATGGACACTTGAAATCTGCAATCAAATTCCACTTCAAATCCATCTAGAAAGAGCAACAGCTACTGCTACTATTAGAACCTCTCAGATCTGATTGAAAGCTTAAAACACCCCAGAAAGTCACTCAAACATACTACAAACTTAGAGATAATCATCTCAGAACTTTTCCCACTCATTAAAACACTATTTTAAGTCCCAGGTATCAAGATAAACTTGGGATCTAGGCTATAAAACCAAAAGTCTCATATTACAGTTGAATCCATTAAAAATTCCAATTAAATTGTTGCAAATGCTTATTTAATTATATGGAAACTAACACAAATTGATTTAACACTCAACAACCTCTGCAAACCTTAATCGATTCTCCTCCATCACCATTACAGCATAGGAGGAAAAATCAAGTTAGGCATTCAACTGATGGTAATACCATCATGAGCCATAACTAGCTTTAATTAGTCATAATCAAGTGACAAATACTCCTACATAATTGCTTGAGAGCCATAATTTCATGCATATCCATTCTGAGAAGAAAATATTAAATCAGGGTTAATTATGCAGTTTTCACATCCCATCATGAATGAAAAGTAACCACGAAATTTTCCAGGGGTTAATTTGAGGTCAAATGAGAATTAAAGTTTAATAAGTGGGTCCATACAGACAGAAACGGGGTTTTACATATTTCGAGAACTGATTCATAACACAAAATCTTAGTTGCAGACCTGCTTGAATTACAAAGTGTAACGAATGTGTGCCCCAGACGTCTTTTAAGACGTCTGGGAGGTGGCTCAGACGTCGGACAAGACGTCTGGGATCACAACCAGACGTCTGATAAGACGTCTGGGATCGTTTCCAGACGTCTGGAAATCCGTTATTTTCGACACACGCGAGTCGCCTGCGCGCCTGAGCGCGCAGACCGCATATTCCCTCTTTTTTCTCTCTGCGGCTGCAGGCGGCCTGCCACCTCCTCTCTCCTCCTCGCGCGGCCTTAAAAGGGCCACGCCTCCCCTCCCGTCTCCACAGTCTCCTCCTTCTTCTCCTTCCTGTGCGCGAGAGCGAGCGGACGCGAGGGCGGCAGCGACGGCCGCAGTGAGCGCGGAGGTGCGGCGTGCGAGGGCGGAGCTCTGCCGTGAGGGCGAGCTCGCCGGAGCGGCTTGGCTGGCTGGCGGAGGGCGCAGGGGGTGCGGAGCGACGCGGAGAGGGACCTGCTGCGGTCTGAGCAGCAGGAGCGCGAGGAGCAACGCGGGCGGCGTCGCGAGCGGAGGCCGAGCAGGGTTCTGATTCTGGAAAAATTTCCAGAATCAGACGTCTGGGTTGATAGCCAGACGGCAAGGTCGACGTCTGTAAGATCATACAGACGTCTGAAAGGTGAGTTTCCGCTTTCTTCTTCCTTCTTGTCGACTGACCGTACTGAGGGAGGGGGGTTGGCTGTGCGCAGGTTCGCTGATTCGCCATCCTTTGCGAATCAGACGTCTGGAAGTTGTACCAGACGGCGGGAGTGACCTACAGACGTCCGTATGGACCATCGGACGTCTGGGGTATAGGACAGACGTCCCCGCAGACTTCTGGACGTCTGGGAAACCACGCTGAACAGGTAATTCTTTGATCCACCGTTTAAGACGTCTGGAAGGAGTTCCAGACGTCTGATTTTGCACAGTATCGTCTTTCTCGACCCGTTTAGGGCCCGTTTGGGCTCCGTTTTCCGCGATTCGAGTTGCGTTCATTTCAGAATTAATTCCTCTACCCATCTACAGTAGCTATACACTATTTTGAGACACTCCTTGTGTTTGATCCTTGTGATAGGACCTCGTTCGGTTGCAGTCTTGAGAGTCGCGGAGGCACGCGGGATTCCCGATCACGCCCCCATTACTCCCGTTGTACCTGGTAGAGTGGCTTTAAGTATTAATAAAATTTGTTAAAGTATGGATCCATAACTAGAACCTAGGACATTGCATGAATCCTAGGAATGAGAAATATATGGAATGATAGTTCCTAGGTGTTGCATGAATCCTAGGGCCGGAAAACTAGATTGTATGATAGACCCTGGGATATGGCATGAATCCTAGGATGGAAAAACTAGTGGAATATATAATAATGCAGTCTTGGAAAAATGGAAAGGAATATATGAAGCTGCCTGTAAATTGAGTTCACAGCTGCCTGTTATGAATAAAGAAACATGATTGGGATCATGGTTTGTAAGAACGTGAAACTGGAAAGTAAGACATAAGATGTTCTGGAACCCTACGGGGAAGTAGGAGTAGAATTGCTAGAAAGCGAATGGAATAGAATTGGGGAAGTGAGCTAGCCCTTGAGTACGGAGTACCAAGGAGAGCGACTGTCCCCCTGTTTAGTGCAGAGCTGAGCTAGCCACCCCAGGGACCCGGGGGTTAGGACTAGTCACTCTGTACCGACTTGTTGGCCCTCGTGTACGTAGTACCGAGGAGAGCTAGTAGTGTTAGGAGAGTACTAGCTACCCCACGGGCCCCGGGGTTCTGCTAGCCTCCTTCACCGACTTGTTAGGCCCACTAGGGCAAACCAGGGTAGTCAGGCGAGGGTGCGCGGACTGTGGAGGGGCAAGGCCCCGGTTTGGTTACTGTGGAGGGGTTGGACCCCTGTTACTGAGAGGGCTCTGCCCTGGTTCCGTGCTGTGCTTTGGGCGTACCCGTTAACGGAAACGACTGACCGCGTGCCAGTGCGGGCTAGCTACCCGTGCGTTTATCGCGCGTGCCGTAGTCACCGTTACGTCTGTCAGTGACCTTGGGGTGGTTGACTGAGGGTAGGATCACCACGGGGGACTCTCCCGGCCAAGAGAGCACCACGTGCTACTTCTACTTTTGGAAAAGACTGCAATCAAGATCGTTCCCACGAGGACATTCGAGATCAAGTAAAGGATCTGAGAAATAAATGAAATAGTGAGAAAAATTGAAAGATGTGAATAAAGGAAGTAATAGAACATAACAGCTACTGCACACTCTACTGTTGCCTTTAGTTAGTTTGCCACTCTCCTCAGCATTTTGCTGACGTGTTACACCCGTTACCTTTTTCAGGACCAGGTGTTGAGCAGCCAGGGTCGGCGGCTGCAGAGGACGCTGGGCCGAGTAGGGTCCAGTAGAGTTACCACAGCCTTTTGTACCTCTTTTGTTTCTGTTCTAGTGAGTAGTTTTTGTTTCCGCTGTACCTTCTTTACCTGCAGTTTTTGTTATATGATAAATGCTGTTTTACTGTTGTGGTGGTACCTACTGTAGTAGTTTCTTTCCTTACTGCTGTACTTTCTTACTGTTAGTTATATTCATGCTGAATGTGGTTTACTTTACTGTCTTTTGGTTACTTCCTCGTTGGACGACTAGGTCTTGGGATTAGTCGAGTCGGTCCGATTCTCGTGTCTCGTAGGGACTCGGGAATCGGGTCGTTACACAAAGGTTATGGTTAGGATAAAATTCATCTAAACCTCCTAATATTCATATAAAAATATTCCTTGAGGTTTGGTATCCTTGATTTGACCATTTGAACCTATTTTGACCTTAAAAAGAGTCACAGACAGATTTCTACCTTAATTTAGGTTTCTACACAAATTGCCCAATAAAAATTTATCAAAATTGAAATCCGATTTCACCATCACATTCCTTGGGTCAAAATTAGGTTCGTACCAAAATTTAGGTCCAATCAGAGTCCATCTTGACCTCATCTGCATTTCAATCCATTAAAACTCTATTTCTCTGAATCAAGTCCATAACTTTTGAATTACTTGTAGGGAGCCTAATGAGAGACTCATCATGGCACTTAAATACCCCTAATTAACTATTTTTCCTAGTTAATTAGCTAAGGATATGTATTATTAGGGGTTAATTATAATAAAGGGGATTAAATGCTAAGGACCATTAAAATAACATAAAAATACTAAATTAAATATCTATTATTCATAATTATAATTTAATTAATAATTTGGACTTGAATTATAAACATTTAGGTACTTATTTAATATTTAATTTAACATATTAATATTTATATCTAAGTATGTAATTAACTTAAGTAATTTAATCAATTAAATAAATAAAGCTAAAAAGGGAAAAAGTGTAAATTCAAGGCATAAATATAATATTTACCTAATTTATGATAACATATAAAAATTTGAAAAAGAAATAAATTAAAATAAGCTTTAAATGCCTCTGTTTACGTTTAGGTCCTTAGGTTTTTATTCAATTGAGTCCTTTTATCTACTTTAGGTCCTTAAGTTTATTTTCAAATAGGTCCCTATGAACTCTGCAGGCATCACCTTCTTCTTCTTCTTCCTCAGCTACGAATGGCTAAGAATCACCAGTCTTCACACCGCACGATCACCGTCTATCCCGCGACAGAATGCCACTGCCATGGCCACAAACCTTCTGCTGACCTCCACCTTCACATCCGACGGATCGGATGAACCCTGAATCCTAATTAGGTGAGGAGATTAACCTCACCGGCGTCGAAGACGATGCCGTCCAAGTTTAGCCCCCTCCCTTCACCGCTGCAACCTATAAATACCCCCCAGCTTCTCTGATTCACGACTATCGACCCCCTTCCCCCTCTCCCACACTGTGGTCGATCAATAGGTCTTCTTCGCAAGCTTCGCCGTCTTCGTTCTCTATTCTCAAGCACTGCCGCCAAGGAAGCGCTACCTCCCTCACCCCCTCTTCCCCTCTTTCGCCCTGCCCACGACAATTGATCACGCCACAGCTTTGGGTTCTCTCTGCTTCAATTAGCTAGAGTTTCTTTCCTTACCCAACTCTAGATTTCGATCTCGTTTCCGCCTTGCCAATGGCGGATTCCCTCACCCCCTTCGTCAGGTAAGTAGTTCTAACTCTTGGGAGTAGGATTAGCTAGGTAGTTAGTTAGGAGTAAGAGTAGATAGTTCAAGTTCATTTTCTTCTCCGACTCCAGCAAGGTCAATTCCGATCTCGCTGGACCTCGATTCACCCTTTCCTCCATCTGATCACCTATCTCACCTCCTCACAATCCTCCTTCACTTCTTTTCCCTCCTTTTTATCAGCTGGATCGCCTAGAACATCTCCACCTGCATCGTTGACCTTTGTTGTCCATGGTGGAGGTCCACAAGCATAGAACACCTTCCGTCACCCCTTCATCATCTTAGGGCCCCGTTCTACCTTTTAATTCACTTAATTAATCATTTAACCACTTAAATTCGCAAGCACATTCACCTAACACCTCACTTCCTATGGTGAGGTGTTCAGAGCTATTTCACCTTCAATTAGCTCCTCCATCATCCTCACGATACCCTAAGGACCTCTACGACACCTTTAATTCCATTTATAAGCCCCTATAGCAAAATGTGTAATTCCACACAACCTCTTGAGCACGCTGTTAATGGCGACTCAGGGGTGTAAACACCTCTGTTTTGATGCATCAAAATTATGTTTATTGCTAAGACTAACATTTCAGAACTATCTTGGATTGAAGCCTCTGTTCAAGAGACAAGTTCAGATAGTTGCTGATGTGCATATTTTTCATTTATTTGAGTCTAGGACTTTATTGTAAGGAACCTCAAATAAAATTCAAAAATGATTTTTTCACGTATCTTTTCAAAACCAAATTTTAGGGTTATCAATCGACCAGACTTACTAATTGATCGATCAAAACACTTTGATCAACCACCCTACTTATTTGATCGATCAAATCAGTTCATTTTAGGAAGTCGAGAAAAATCCTCTTTATCGACCAACCAAGCTAATTGATCGACTAACATTCTTAATTGATCGACCAAAGTACTTTTTGATCGACCAATTAACCTTAATTTATCCACCAATTTTGTTTCCTATTCAAGCAAAACTTTTTATATAAATAGAGGTTGTACACAGTCCATTCACACACAACATTTAAAAGAGAAACACCATTCAAAATCAGAGCTTCTCGTGCTTATTGCAAAAGGCTTTCACATTTTGTTCTTCACGTTCTTCAAAAGCATGATGCCTTGAACCTCCGCGAAAAATCGATTTGATCATTTATTGAGGTTCCATAAAATTTATTTTATTGTTATTCTATTTTGTTGCTTTTGATTTACGGATCCCAAGCCTATTTGGAAGATTCGTGGTTGTTGTTTTTGCGTCTTTAAGGATAAAAGACAAGGGTTTATAAGAGGTTGTGCCACCCTCATTCAAGTGGTGCGAATAGTGGATTGACTAGCTTGTACCAGTAGAAAAAATCCTAAGTTGGGAGGCTTAGGTAGTGGTTTCTACCCAGATTGGGTTTCCACTATAAATCAGGTGTACTCTATGCATGAATCTATGTTGTCTTATTGTTTAATCTGACTCTTATTTTTTTAAAGCAATACTATTCACCCCTCCCCTCTAGTATTTAGTTGCAATCCACAGGATATTCTCCAACCCTCATTTGGTATCAGAGCCTGGTTGTCCAAAAGATGTCAAAATCATTTGTCCACACAAACGTTGAGGGGCAGTCTGCTGTTCATCCACCTCTCTTTGATGGGACGAACTATGGATATTGGAAGATAAGGATGTAAATCTTCCTGGAGTCCATGGATTTTGAAGTATGGGACATCATCGCCTCCAAGTATACTTGCCCTGAGATCAAGGAAGGACTGGTTGTGACACTAGCTCAAAAGAAGACGGCAACTCACAATGCAAAAGCCATGAATGCAATATTTTGCGGGCTTTCAAGAGCATAATTCAACTGCGTTTCTGCTTGCAAGACAGCCTACGAAACCTAATACATCCTCGAAGTGACCTATGAAGGCATGACAAAGGTAAAGGAAACTAGAGTAAATTTACTAATGCAAAATTATGAGCTTCACAGGATGAAGAAAGGCAAGTCAATCAAGGAAATGTTCATGAGGTTTATGGACATCATAAACTCTCTAAGGAACCTAGATCAGCAGATCAAGAATGAAGCACTGGTGAGAAAGATACTCCGATCTCTCATTAGCGATTGGGAAACCAAGACCACAACAATACAGGAGTCAAAAGATCTGTCTACCCTCAAATTAGACGATCTTATCAAAAGCTTGATGGCCTATGAAGTTCAACGTCAACACATGAAGGAACATGAAGGTGAAGGAGTAAAGAAGAAAGCCATAGCCCTTGAAGCCACTCAAGAATCTAAAGAAACTTCAAGTGGAGAAGAAGAGGAAGACATAACACTCCTATCCAGAAAATTCAGAAAGTTTCTTAAGGACAAGAAGAACTGGAGGAAGAAGAAAGAAGGAAGAAACAATGACACAGTCGTCTGTTATAACTGCAAGAGAAAGGGACACATCAAGAAGGATTGTCCACTTCTCAAGAAGGAATCTGAAAAGAAGAAGAAGCACTTCAGTAAAGATGGAAAAAAAAATCCTTTACTACAACTTGGGATGAGTCAGGTTCAAGTTCATAAGAAGAAACATTAGGAGAAGCTCTTCTCGATTTGATGGCACTAGAAGATGAGGAAAGAGAAGAAAGAAGATGGATTTTGGACAGCAGCTACTCCAAGCATATGACCGGCGAGGAAGACCTATTCCTACAACTCAACCTTCAGGAAGGTGGCACGGTCACGTTCGGGAACAACCACAAGGGCCGTATTATTGGTACTGGCCAAATTGGTAATTCTTCTACTTCTATTGAAAATGTGCACTTAGTTGAAGGTTTAAAACACACGCTATTAAGTGTAAGCCAAATATGTGATAAGGGGAACAGAATTACATTTACATCAAAAGGTTTTAAAATTCGTGATGAAGAAACAATTCAAGTTATTCTTAAAGGAAATAGACACAAAGATATTTACACCCTAAGCTTCAACAAATATGACAGTCATGAATGTCTAGTCGTATCTGACTAAGAAGCAACTCCTTGGCATAAAAGACTAGGTCATGTTCACATGGGAAACATTAGTAAACTTGTGAAACATGAACCTATTAAAGGTCAGCCAAGGATAGCCTTCAAGAAAAGCAAAGTCTGCGATTCTTGTCAAGTCGGCAAACAAACCGAAAACCCTTTTAAACCAAAAAGGATGGTTAGCACTTCTCAACCCCTGGAGATACTTTACTTAGACTTATTTAGACAAACCAAATCTGAAAGCCTAAGCAGGTGAAATATTGTTTAGTCATAATTGACGACTTCTCTAGATTTACTTGGGTATCTTTCTTAAAGAGCAAGGACTTGACCATAGATGCCTTTAGAAAACTAGTTAGAAGATTACAGAATGAAAAAGGATCAAAGTAATCAGAATCATAAGTGATCATCGTGGATAATTTGAAAATGAATCTTTCTCGAATTTTTGTGATCAATATGAAATTAAACATGAGTTTGCCTTCCCTAGAGCTGCACCCCAGAATAGTGTAGTTGAGAGGAAAAATAGGACCTTACAAGAGTGTGCCCGTAGTCAAAGCTACCTCGATATTTTTGGACTGAGGCCGTAAACACTGCTTGTTATATCCAAAATAGAACCCTCATCAGAACAATTCTAAAGAAGACACCCTTTGAACTCTATTATGGAAGAACACCTAGAATTTCCTACTTCAAGATTTTTGGATGTCGATGTTTTATACTTAACACTAAAGATAATCTTGATAAGTTTGATGCAAAAAGCTCAGAAGGGATTTTCCTAGGTTATTCAACTAGAAGTAAAGCCTATAGGATCTTTAATAAGAAGAATTCTGTTGTTGAAGAAACCATGCATGTATCATTTGATTAGTTCAACCTAAATCTTCCACGATTGATGATGATGATACAATAGATGATCCCTCAAACATTCCAGAAGATATTATTTCTAATGAACTACCCAAAGATATCTCATTTGTAAAAGATCATCCTAAAGAACTAGTAATAGGGGAATTATCAAAAGGAGTTCAGACTAGATCTTCTCTTAACACATTAGCATTTATAGCTTTTGTATCTCAATTAGAACCTAAAAATATGAAGGAAGCCTTCTTAGATAATTATTAGATTATTGCTATGGAAGATGAGCTAAACCAATTAAGGAAAAATCAAGTATGGGAACTTATTCCAAAACCTGAGCAACAAACTATTATTGGAACCAAGTGGATTTTTAGGAACAAACTTGATGAGTTAGGACATGTAGTCAGAAATAAAGCTATACTTGTGGCTCAAGGATATAATCAAGAGGAAGGAATAGATTTTGATGAAACATATGCACCTGTTGCCCGACTTGAATCTATTAGAATGTTTCTAGCTTTTGTAGCCCATATGGAATTTAAGCTTTTCCAAATGGATGTCAAAAGTGCCTTTTTAAATGGATTCATTAAGGAGGAAGTCTTCATTAAACAACCTCTAGGATTTGAAGATCCAAATCATCCAGAGCATGTATACAAATTAAACAAAGCATTGTATGGATTAAAACAAGCTCCACAAGCTTGGTATGAAAGATTAAAAACATACTTAATTGACAATGAGTTTAAAATTGGTCAAATCGATCCAACTTTATTTACAAAAAGAAAACAAAATGACCTCCTAATAATTCAACTATATGTAGATGATATTATTTTCGGTGTTACTAATGATCTACTTTGCCGAAAATTTGCAAAGGTTATGCAGGATCAATTTGAGATGAGTATGATGGGAGAACTTAAGTTCTTCCTAGGTCTTCAGATTGATCAACTGTCCTCCGAAATCTTCATATCTCAAACAAAATACACAGTAGAGATATTGAAGAAATTCTCAATGGACAAAGTCAAAGGCAAAGAAGCACCGATGGCAACTTCTACCTAATTAAAAACTGATGACATAGGTAAGTTAGTAGATCAAAAACTTTATAGGAGCATGATAGGTTCTCTATTATACTTAACTGCAAGTAGACCTGACATTCTATTTTGCACTTATTTATGTGCTCGTTTTCAAGTAAACCCTAAGGAATCACATCTGAATGTTGTTAAAAGAATCCTTAGATATCTAAACAACCACAAGACTTAGGACTCTTTTATCCGAAGTTAGACACTTTGGAATTATATTCCTTTTGTGATGCTGACTATGCAGGTAGCTTCACAGACTGAAAGAGTACTAGTGGAACTTGTCAATTTCTCGAAAATTCCCTAGTCTCTTGGTTCTCTAGAAAACAAAACACTATATCTCTATCCACAATTGAAGCAGAATATGTAGCAGCATCCTTAGCATGTTCACAACTATTGTGGATGAAACAGACTTTAAAAGATTTTGGATTAACTTTTAAAAACAACAAAATCTTGTGTGACAACACTAGTGCAATCAATTTATCCAAGAATCCAGTACAACACTCTAGAACTAAACATATTGATATTAGACATTACTTTCTTAGAGATTATGTCTTAAAAGGGCATATCAACTTAGAATTTATTAACATAGAAAAATACCTAGCTGATATATTCACAAAACCTTTATCAAAAGATAGGTTTAGTCAAATTTTCCGTTCACTAGGCTTATCTAGATTAAAGGATCTTAATTAAGTGGCCTAAAAAAAAAGAGACTCTTTTACTGTTTTGATTAATCAATTTTTCAAAAATTGATCGACCAACCTTTGATCGATCAAAACTATTGTTTTGATCAACCAAAACTTGAATTTGCCTGGTGGGAATTTTTCCTCCACTATTTTCTCCTTTTGATCGATCAACTAAAATCCTTGATCGACCAAACTGTTTGGGTGGGAATTTTCCCTCCAAACCTTCAAACTCTGATCGACCAAATACATATTTTGATCGATCATTTCTTATTTTGATTGACCACAACTGGGCGGATTCACTTTTACGATTGCAATCTCGTTTCCTCGTTTTCCATTCGCAATCTTTGTTTACCGTTTCTAACCTATGTGATTAGTTGCCTTAAGTGCATTTATCAATTTTGTTAATCACATTCTCTTTAAAACCTCCTCGTTTTTACCCCTAAACCCATTTTTTAACCATCATAAATGGTTCTTACTTCTCTCAAATACTACCCCACAACTTCTACTCTCCTCTAATCAACCAACGCCGTAGGCTCCGACCTCCTCGCACATGGCCTCCTCCGTGCATGGGTCCCTGTGCAACGGACCTCGTAAGAGCGAGTGTGCCCTATCATTGCATCCTCCATCGCACGACTCCATGACCTCCGTGCTCGTACAACTTCAACCTCCTCATACGACCTCCATCCAGCCTCCTTTTTGATCGACTAACTTTGGTTCGATATTGGTATTCTAAATCGTGAATACATCCATCCCTTTGGATTTTTCTTGTGTTTAAAATGTGCTTTGACTTAGTCTCACTTGTTTGATCATATTTTCATTTTTTTTTCTTGCAAAATCTTGTAGCATATGTGAGTTTATCATCCGTCAAACACCTTTTTTTCCAGTCTGAGGTCTTTTGGTCGACCAAACCCCTTAGTTGATCGACCAAACATCCGGTTCTTTTTTGGTGGACCAGTCAAAACTTTTGATCAACCAACCGTGTTTTCCAGCACCTTATCATGGCACCAAAACTTCCACGTCACTCTTCTAGTCATCGTGATGATACTTTTGATCGCTTTCTCATTACCGAGGTCGCTCGTGATCATTTCTCGCTGTTTGCGAAATTCTCTCCACATGTTGGTAGACCTGTTGATTTCACTTATTTCGAGTCTATTTTCCCTGGGATCTACGAGAAATTTGCACACCATCAGATTTTATGTTTGTTTGAGTGGAACTTTTATGCGGGTTCCAAAAATAGCTGCATTCCCGGTGTTGATTCCATGGCCTGTCACCTATTTTATGCCAATCTCAAAGATATAGGTGAAGGCTCCAACATCGAGTTGACCTCGAACGTCTATGAGATGGAAGTTCTGGTCAATGTGGATGTTTTGATGGAGATTCTTGGTTGTCCTTTTGTTGGACCTAGTTTTCTTGAGTTGCATCAGCAAACTCAGTCTAATACTATCAGGGAGACCTGTTGGGCTCGTAAAGTGCATTTTTTATCAGAAAAAGCGTCGTAGTATAGTACACAATACGATCAACAAAAATATTTATAAAGATAACGAGACTTGGAGTCCCAGTCGTTCGTCTCTAGGAGGCATTTATGGAAATGCAGATTTGAAATCGATCTCTTTCGCTCTACTTGCTTAAAATCTCATGTCGGTTTATGGTGATTTACGTACTGATGTACGACATGCTAGTTACAACATAAAATAATTAAAAGGAGGCAACTTTAATCACACTAAATATATTGTAATAAGCTCATGGTGATTCTCAACACATAGATATATATATAGAAAAAAATGTTCATTCATTCAATTCATGATGGTGGCTACAGCATTAAGCTTGTGGAAAGCTTATAGAGGAATGCTTGGAAATATAAATCTAGCTAGCAAAAAATAATTGCATACATGAATCTAAGGGGGGATTATGCATGCATCATTGGGGGAGAATATAGAGCTACACTACTAAGCAGTAAATAAAGCATGTAAATCTAAGAAGAACTATAATCTAATCTAACAGAAATAAAGGCATTCGGAGGTGGCTCCGATGGCCTTGGAGTTGGTTGAGAGGAGGAGGGGCGGCCAATGGTGCTTAGGCTGGCCCTTGGAGAGAGGTTGGAGAGGTGATCCAGCATCTTGGCATGGAGGTGGTCGTGGCCATGGTGAAGCTACTCATGGACATGGAGGTGGAGTGGATGTGGAATGAAACTAAGCTAAATGGAACCAAGAGTGGATGGGTGCAAATGGCCACCCCTTAGGTCTTTTTATAGACCTAAGGGAAGCTCTCTAGAGAATTATGGAATTCTCTAGAGAGGCCTATGGTGGGATCTCGTGGGAGAGTGAGAGAGAGAGGATGGATGGTGGCTTTTAGATCCACCAAATGTGGATCTAGAAATTGAATGTCTCATGGTTACTAATTTTAGCAACCAAGGCAACAACACATGGTAGAGAGTTCTAGAGAACTCTAGGCTAGATATTTTCATGTGGATGGTGTGTGTGGGTGTGTGTGGGTCAAAACTTAGGTGGCTAGGTTGATTAGGTTAGGTTCTAGTGGGTTTAGGTCAAGGTAGGTCTCAAATTAGGTTTGTAAACCCTAATTCACTAAGGTAAAGTGTAATTAAACTTAATACAAGTTTAATTGGGTGTGTGAAAACTTAATTGAGAGTAAAATAACTCAATTAAGTCAGGTCTAGGTCAATTGGACTCTCACTGAGTCCAATTGGATAGTATGTGCTGAGATCAAGGCTCAATTGGACTCAATGAGTTCAATTGAATAGGTTGATGGAATTGACTAAGATCCAAGTCAATTAGGTTTAGTGAGGACCTAATTAGGTCCTTAAGGAGGTCTAGAGGTGATGTACTAGGGTTAGGGCACCTTAATTTAGGTTCCTAGGGGTTGGAATTGGGTTTAGGAACCTAGAGATCCAAGATCAAGGCTTGAATCTCAAAACAGGGTCTGGAGGGCAGTTTTGGACGTCTAATACTAGTGTCAGACGTCTTATAGTGAAAAATCAGAAGTCCAGACTTGTTGTCTGGATGTCCAATCACAGTCAGGAAGGTTTCTAGGTTCTATCTTGGGTATTCTGCAGAAATTGGACATCTAACCAAGTGTTTGGACGTCCAATAACACTGCAGAAGTGGGTTTAAGGTATGCGGGAGTTGGCTAAGTATTCTGGACGTCCTATAACTCATCTGGACATCCAGACAGAGGCTAGAATTTGGGTTTTAAGGTTTCCTAGGGTGCAGTGACCTAATCTAAGGGTGGCTAAGGCTTGGAGAACCTTCTAGGCTATCCTAGAGCTAGGATGGTCCTAAGTTCTTCATAATTTACTGCTTTATTCCTACTTAAATATAATAGCATACCTCAACCCCTTACATTATTGTCTACTGCATCTTATTCTAGGTCTTCTGCTCTAACTCTGCTGCAACCCCAGTTATTCTTTATTCTTCAGATCCAACTTTAGATCCAGCTTCAGATCTAGCTTCTGATCAGCTTATTACCTGCAATTGACATAATGCACTTAATCAGTACATTATAGCATTATTTTATGTATAGCTAAAAGAAAGTAGTAAAGGTGCAAATAATGCTTATGCATGCATGAACTACCTTAACTTATGCTAAGTCCTAGCCTAATTTAGGTCAATTAAGACCTATGATTGCTGCGCAATCAAGACCCTGCTCACTCACTCTCATTTTAACTTGGGCCATCCTGCCAAGTCACCCTTTTTCTGTCGTTTGCCTTGCTTTTTGAACCATGTTTTCTTGTGGAACTTTATGTCCAAGTCCACATCTTTTGAAAACTGCCCTGGTATAATGCTGATCACCCTCTATGCCTTTATGAAGAATAACTGGTTCAATTGGAACCATTTGATTCTTTATCTCATGAGTAAACCACCTAGCAACTCCTTCCAGTTTGGGACACTTCTGTCTCATATCTTTCTTCATTTCAGTGTACCCATGGACATCAATCATAAACAGTTTATCACTCGTGTCTCCATTTTTGATAAACTCACTTTGCGAAGATGGAGCAAGCACAGGGAGCTCATGATGAGGGCGAACCACAAGAGTAGCAGCAGCAGAAGCAGACCACTGTACCTCCTCCATTCCCGCCTTATGAGCACTTCACTGTGACTTGTCCACCTCTAGTGAGACCATCACCATCTTTCTACAACTACGACTGGAGTCTCTTGGACAAATAGATTTCAGGCAGCGACTTTGTCACTATTCAGGATGTGACCGCTGGTATTTCTTTGATGATGCATAGGCAGAGAGAGACAGACATGGTTATGATGAGGCATGAGCATCAGGTATCAGAATACTTGAATGCTCAGAGGTAGTTTTTGGACATACTTGGAGAGTCTGTTCATAGCATTTAGTAGTAGCTTCCTCAACCTCGTCGTTCTACTACCATGCCTTCTGCAGCACCTCCTCCTCCTACTTCATCAGCTTCACCAGCAACACCACCAGCTGACTAGCAGATTACTCCTCCTCGCAGGACATCCAGACATTCGACACCACATTCGTCAGCTCAACAACACCTTTGCCTTGGTCAACCTGTACCTTCTGAGAGATCAGACTCACTGGATCTTGAGCTAGATACTGATCTTCAGAGCACCATTGATGCATTTATGGCATCGCTAGATGATTAGTTGTTATATTTGCTTGTATCAGTTTATTTTTGGCTTGTATCAGTTTATTCTAAACTCTTTTATATGTTATCTTTTCTAGATATTTTGTTATGATGTTGCATGAATAGTATCTCCTTCAATTTTATATTATTATCTCTCTCAATGCATGATCTTATATTGATGCTTATATTACTTGTTTAAGGGGAGTTAATTGTGAAATAACCGAGTTCTGATGAGTGAGACCGTGGGGAGCATGGAGGGCGATCATGGGGCGACAGGTGGGAGGAATCGTGATGTTGAGGGATGGACAACGTGGTGATCTAGGGCTTGGAGACGGAAAGAAAGGAGAGGTTTCATGGCCAATGGCAGATGGGAGGCGGGTATGAAGAGGACAGATAGGGGTAGGTCGTGGGGCAACAAGGAGATTGTCTGCTTTAGATGCCGGCGTCGAGGTCATATGGTGTTGGTATGCCGTTCCCCCCTTGTGTGCCTCGCGTGTGGAGGACATGGCCATAAGTAGGAATTGTGTAAGGCCAATAGTGGGCAGATGAAGGGTGGGTCTAATATGCGGCCCGGAGGTTCAAATTTTAGGGCACAGCCACAACCACCACTGCCTCCTCCTACATACGGGGGTCATACGATCGATGTCGAAGTCCCTATGACAGAGGACATCAGAACAACAGAACTGGTGCTAAGAGGGGTTCTGATCGGAGAGGTAATGACCGAAAACCCATCCTCAAAGAAGCTCCAGAAGCTAGTAAGCTCTTTATCCCCATCGACCGACAGTTTGAAAAACGCTTTTCTATCCCCCACACGATTTGTACTTTTTGACTTAGGGATGATGGACGTCGAACGTCTGCGTTTTCAGTCAAGTCCTTTTGAGGGGTTGATGATGATATGGAGATTAGTCTCTCCTTTTGATGGAGCTTTGCTGGAGAGGTCACCCCAGAGGACAGGCTCTAGATCAAGGGGACTAGAGATTAAAGGTCTGCCGCTTCACCTGAGATCAAGAGAGGTGGTGGCGACCATGATTTCTGGGTTTGTTATATTGGCAGAAGATGCGAATGTTGGTTTGATGGAGGGTGATGGTCGGGTTCTTAATGTCATGGTGGATGTCTTCAAGGCAGGATCGGTCCCAGATAGATTGATCCTTCAATGCGGGGGTAGCTCTTGGTTGTTGATCTTGAGATTCACAATGGGTGATAATGTTGTGGAAAAGGGGTAGGAGAAGACATCTTATATGTAGGTTGTTGAAGAGATGAATGTACATGTGCCAAGCAGGCTTTCCCCAGATGAGGCATAGGCATCAAAAAAATGTAAGGACCACCACCTTGGGGAAATGGGGGATATGATGGATGTGGAGCAGGTGGAATCAGATAGGAAAGAGGCAATGACAACCATGATTGAGGCAATGGGTGATCCACAGCCAATGACTGATAAAACTGAGGTACAAGTCTTGAAAGAGATCTCGAATAATTCCTTGAGAACCCAATCGAATTAAAAGATGTGGAAGGCCTAAAGTTCAGTATTGGACTAGCTACCAAGGTTGGTGTTGGCAGATCGCCCTACAGGCTCAAACAGAGGAGGCTGAAATCAGACCTGAACCTGGATGAAAATGCAGTGGCTGCAATTATGCAAGTTAGTAAGAGTCAAAACCAAAAGAGGGAGGGTTCTCAAAAAGGAAGATGAGAGTCCTTACGTGGAATGTGCATGGGTTGCGCAATAAGAGTTGGAGGGCTTCTCTGATGAGATATTTGGGAGAGTGGGAGATCGATTGTGCGATAATACAAGAGACTCACATTGAGAATGAATCTGATAGGGTTTGGAATGATATGAAGGTTGCGGGGGCAAATGAGTGTGTGATGCTCAATGCGCATGGCAGGTCTGGTGGCATTGTTATATGGTGGAGAAGGGCTTGGTTACATCTGCTGGAAGTACACAAAGCTCGTCATCTGGTGACCTGTAAGTTCCAAAGAAATCAGGGGCAAGATGGCATTTATATTACCGGCATTTATGGTCCATGCGTTGCCTCGATGAGACAGGAACTTTGGGCAGCAGCTGCAGAGCTTGTGCAAGGGGACGCTTGGCTAGTAGGTGGGGACTTCAACTGTGTACTGACAGGGAATGACAGGTTGAATGGGGTCATGGACAATACTTCTATTAGATTTCAGCTAGTGATCCAATCTCTTGGTTTGAACGAGTACCCATCCTCAAGAGCTGAATTCACTTGGCGAAATGGCAATGGCCTTATGTTGAAGATTGACAGATTCTTTGGGAATGCTACTCTCCTTGATAGGTTCCAGCTCTCTGGCGTTGCTGGACTGGAATGCCTCTTCTCAAACCACACTCCTTGGTCTAGGACAGTGGGGAAGAGGTTCAAATAGGTTCCTACTTCAAGCTTAGAAGATCGTGACTGAGAGAACCTGGTTTTTGCAAGATGATTGGTTCGTGGTGGAGGACCAAACAGATGGAGGGCTTAGCCACTATCAGACTTGCTTCCAAGCTGTCTACTCTGCGCAAAGTTTTGAAAGAGTATGGAGCTGCGGTGTCTACTCTAAGGCAGTAGAGGAGTTTGGAGGCTCTAAATAAAATCCAGATCTTGGATTGTAAGGAGGTAGCAGGTCCACTATCTGATGATGATCTTGAAGCTAGAAGAATGTGGCAAGGTGTGGCGGCGGAGGAGGACCTCAAACAGAAGATGGACCGGAGGGAGAGGTCTAGATAGCTCTGGCTCAAGGAGGGGAACGCCAACACAAATTTTTTTCACCTTGCAGCTAGCTCTTGTATATGGGTTAACTTTATTTCATCCATCCTCAAAGATGGGCAAAGATTGTCATCTATGCAAGAAATTAGATTAGAGGCTGTCAAGTATTATAGGGACTCATCATGGGCAGCAGCGAGAGGTTGCTGAAGGATGGCTGCGAGTGATGCTCCTAGAGTCTCAGATGATCAGGCTTCCAAGCTGACGGCTACTATCACTGAAAAAGAAACTATAGATGCCATAAAAGAATTAAACAATGAGGGCTCCCCCAAATCGGATGGTATTCAAGTTTTCTTCTATAAGGAAATGTGGAGTGTGATTGGCAATGAGGTGATGGATGTTATTAGAGAGTTTGAGAGGGGCAATGCAGGCTTTGACAAGATCAATAAATCCTTTCTCTTTTTGTTGCCAAAGATACAGGGGGCTGAGAAATTTTCTAATTTTAGACCGATCACTCTATCGAACTCCATTTACTTAGTGGTGAGCAAGATATTGGCTAATAGACTGAGGACCGTTCTGCAGCACTTGATCCACCCTGTCTAATCAGCCTTTCTGCCTAACAGATCTCTTCAGGAATCGTTCATTATGGCCCAGGAAATGGTGTGTGGGTGGCATAGAAGGAAGTGCAAAGCCTTTATGTGGAAACTGGATTTCCAAAGGCATATGACTCTATCTCATGACCTTACATCTGAGAAGTATTTAAGAGAAGAGGCTTCCCTCCCCTTTGGATCCAGTGGATGAAGCGGTGTATTACAACCACTTCCTTTTCTCCACTGATCAATGGGAAACCCTGTGGAGCTTGGATTCAACCTCATTGTGGGGTTAAACAAGGGTGTCCATTAGCTCCTTTGATATTTAATCTTGCAGTTGATGGGCTCACTAGATATGCATGTAAACTGATAGAGGCTGGTGTTATAAGAGGTTATTCTCTATCCAATAGGAGGGCTATGGTCCCTATTTTACAATATGTAGACGACACGGTCTTCTTTGTGGAGGGGACAACTAGTGCAGCTCATGCTCTAGGACACATGGTGAAGATCTTCGGAGACATATCAGGTCTGAAATTAAATAGGGAGAAATCTACTTTGATATGCTTTGGCCTGAATGAACAGGAGCAAGAAACACTATCAGTTACGTTGGGAACGCCTCGCTCAAAACTGCCAATTAAATACCTGGGACTACCACTGCCGTGCTCGAAACTGAGGAAGAGTGACTGGAATATTCTTTTTGACGAGATCTCTATTAAGTTGGAAGGATGGAGCAGCAAATTTCTGTCAAAAGGGGGAAGACTGATCCTATTAAACTCAGTTATTACTTCTATCTCGGTGTTCTATTTCTCCTTCTTCAAAGCCCTGAAGTCTATTTGGAAACGTGTAGATGTAATGCGAAAGAAATTCTTTTGGAAAGGGGCTCGACATGAGGGGAGATTCATGCAGCCTATGAAGTGGGAACACATATGTCGGCTAAAGGAAGAGGGTGGATTGGGGATCAAGGCTCTTAAAGAATTCAATGAGGCCCTTTTGATCAAATGAGCGATCAAGATTTTTGATGGCAAGGAAAAGCTATGGACCGAACTTGTTAAGGACTGTTGTGGCTGCTCTAACAGTATGTTAAAGAGACTATTCCTTGTCAGACCATCCCCTTTTTGGAGATCGGTTATTCAAGCTATCAAAAGAAATTAGCATTTGGTGTAGCCAAAGCTTGGAGATGGCCATGAGTTTAGCTTCTAGATGAACAATGGTCATCGCTGGGCATTTTGAAAGACTCCTATCCAAGAGCATACTCGGCTACAGTAGACAAAGATGCTTCAATCAGCAACTTCTGGTCTAAAACTAGTGATTGCTGGACTCTGGATGAAACTGAAACTAGCAGAGAGGGTACTCGTCTATGGGAGAAAAGGCAGAATTTGATTTCAGTTCTGCAGAAATTCAGTCCAAGGCCTGTTGTGGGGGACACATATGTTTGGAATGGCATTTACACTGCCCAGCGGGCATATGGAGAAATAATCAGATCCAGCAGGAGTATGGAAAGTGACCTTGTCGACAGGAAGCTATGGCTATTGAAGATCCCACTCAAAGTACAAAATTTTTTATGGTTGTGTAGGAGGGAAGGTTTGATCACGGGAGATCTTAGACACAAAAGAATGGGGGAAACATTAAATGAATGCTATCTATGCGGGTTGCACACTGATAGCTTATCTCACATATTCTCTTCATGCCTGGTCATGGATATGATATGGAGAAAAATGTGTCAGGAACCTTTACCCTCATGAGACTCCCTATGGCAGAGGTTTGCAACAACTAGAAGACCACATATGTGCATGGCTATGACTTTGTGGTGTGTATGGAGGGCGAGAAATGAGAAGTTATTTCAGGAGAGAACAATATGTTGTGTGCAAATTGTAAATGAGTGCTGGTCCCTCATATATAGATAGTGATCCAATGTGTAGTTCTCCATATTTCTTTTTAAATAGTATGAAATAAAATGCCCTCCGAATTGCTATCATAGCATGATAGCTTTCCTCTCAGTTGAAAAAAAAAATTGTGAAATAACCAGCAGCACGTTTACTTTTTGCTGAAACAAAAAGTGTGAGATATTCTGGAAAGTTATTTTCAAATTCATAATTATAATTTTGTTGTCATCAAAAAGGGGGAGAATGTAAGCACCTCTATTTTGATGTACTAAAATTATGTTTATTACTAAGACTGACATTTTAGGACTATCTTAGATTGAAGCCTCTGTTCAAGACACAAGTTTAGATAGTTGATGATGTGCATCTTTTTCATTTATTTGAGTCTAGGACTTTATTGTAAGGAACCTCAAATAAAACTCAAAAATGATTTTTTTTGCGTATCTTTTTAAAACCAAATTTTAGGGTTATTGATCGACCAGACTTACTAATTGATCGACCAAAACACTTTGATCGACCACCCTACTTATTTGACCGATCAAATCAGTTCATTTTAGGAAGTTGAGAAAAATCCTCTTTATCGACCAACCAAGCTAATTGATCGACCAACATTCTTAATTGATCGACCAAAGTACTTTTTGATCGACCAATTAATCTTAATTGATCGACCAATTTTGTTTCCTATTCAAGCAAAACTTTTTGCATAAATAGAGGTCATACGTAGCCTATTTGTACACAACATTTAAAAGAGAAACACCATTCAAAATCAAAGCTTCTCGTGCTTATTGCAAAAGGCTTTCACGTTTTGTTCTTCACGTTCTTCAAAAGCACAATGCCTCGAACCTCTACGAAAAATCGATTTGATCATTTATTGAGGTTCCATAGAATTCATTTTATTGTTATTCTATTTTGTTGCTTTTGATTTACAGATCCCAATCCTGTTTGGAAGATTCGTGGTTGTTTTTGCTTCTCTTCAGGATAAAAGAGAAGGGTTTGTAAGAGGTTGTGCTACCCTTGTTCAAGTAGTGCAAATAGTGGATTGACTAGCTTGTACTAGTCAAAAAAATCCTAAGCTGAGAGGCTTAGGTAGTAGTTTTTACCTGAATTGGGTTTCCACTATAAATCAGGTGTACTCTATGCATGAATCTCTGTTGTCTTATTTTTTAATCTGACTCTTATTTTTTTAAAGCGATACTATTCACCTCTCCCCTCTAGTATTTAGTTGAGATCCACAGGATATTCTCCAACCCTTAAGGAGGAGTTCTTCCACTTAATCAGTCACCTATACACCTTCGCCTGATCCTACTGAAGTGTTCCCCTCATTTAATTTTGAGGGAGATAAGTTCTTGAGTTCTATCAAACTCAAAGCTTTGCTTTCACTGAATTCTTGGTGAATTCAGTGTCAAGTCCTTTCATTGAAGCAATTACTGTTCTCTTGAGGTTCCTTGCAACCTCAGGAGATTTTAGAGCACTCTTGGTCTGTTCCATGGAGTTTTTAACTTCAGATACCAATTTCTGAGTTCACCGGAGATCCGACGAGCTCCGACGAACGAAATTTGAGCTTTAGCCTCTGGAACTTCTTGAGAAGCTCCAGATTGATTCTTCTAGACCTAAGGATTAAATTTCAGGAGTCAGATTGGTGTTTTAATGATCTGAGCTCCTTATTGAGCTCTGTCTTCTCCAACTCTGGTGAAGTTGGAGAGGCAATTCTGTTAGGTCTTAGACTTCCCATTTAGGTCCAGAAGCATGTGCAGAACCTATAGAATTCATTCTTGACCTTTAATTGATCTGAGAACCTCTAGGATTCTCCACTGAACAACCCTCCTTTTCATCTCAGGCGGTGATGCTTGAGGGTGTCTCTAGAGTTGTCAGAACTTGATTTTGAGGTATGCATCAAATTCTTGAGGCTGAATTAAGTTAGAATAGGGTTATAAATTGAATCTGCGAGCCTTGATGTTAAAAGTAAAACTTAGAGCTCATAGGACAACCTGAGTTGAATTTGAAGTGTTTAAGACTTGATTCAGTGATTTAATGAGTAAAATGAGTTCCTGGATTTATTTAGAAATCAATTAGAGTGATTTAAACATGTTTTAATGAGGGTTAATCGAGTTTTCATCTTCTGAGTAGTTTGGGTTCAAACTGGAACCCAACACTATTTTCAGTGTTTTTGGCGAGTTTCCAGCCTAATTCCTGCCAAGATTGAGTGATTTTAACTTCTTGAATTTGTTCAGATTGGTTGTTGAGGTCTTAATCTCTCTGTTGAGCGATTTGGAGCTCAAATCTAAGCTCTGAAGCTCCTTCTCGAAGCTTCTCAGCTTCTAGCCTCTTCTTACCTCTAAACCTTTCCTAAACCACGTGGAATGCTTTACTGAAGACTTTCAGGCCTTCAATTCAAGGACAAAAGCCCTTCTGCAGGTTGAACGACCTACTGTTCTCTTCTCTGCAACCATTCCACCTTGTTGGAATAGTCATATTCATCTCTGAAATAAGCAGATCAAATTTGATCCGAGCATCAAATTGATGCTATAATCTAGTAGAGCTACTCAAGAGCTCTCGGTCAAGCCTTTGCTCGACCAATTTGGCTCAGCCAATCGCTGGGAATTTGCATTTGAACTTCAGCCTGGAGCTGTGGAGAAAGTCCCACATCGGGAATGATTGAGTGCACACCTTAGTATAAATTGAAACCCTGCACTAGACCACTAAGTCATTAGCGCAGGGCACAAAGAAACTCTTGAGCATTGTGGGTGCGTGTGTGTGCATGTGCCCGTGTGTGTGTGCGCAGGCGTGTGCCTGTGTGTGTGTCTGGGTGGGCGAGTGTGCATGTGGGCCTGATGGGCCTGAGCTTGTGCATGGACTAAAAATGAATGAAAATCCACCTAATAAAAATTAGGTCAGACCTCGAGTAGGGTCTGGTCCTACCCTACAGGGTGTTTTATCTCCCTGAAAAAGGTCTGACCACCCATCAATAATTATTGTTAAGTAAAGAGAGAAAATGGGTTAAGTTGAGCATTAATGACCAAGTGTGGAGAATGAGAGTGCACAGTTAGAGATAGAGCTCGTGAGAGTAAGAGAGTGAAAAGAATAGAGGCTATGAAGAGATTAAGAGAAGAAAAAGGAGAGAAAATCAGAGGAGAATCTAAGGAAGAAGATAAGAGAGCAAGGGAGAGAGAGATAAGTAAAAAGAAGATAAGTAAGAAGATAGAGAGATGAAGAGAAGTTAAGAAATGAATTGAATGAAGTAATCAGACATCCATCACATGTATAGAAGTCTAATTCTTACTTTTAAGTCGTCTAATTCTTTTCTCAGATGTTTGATTGAGGCTCAAGCTGCTATATTGTATGTTTTTGAGTTTTAATTGTTGTAAAAGGCATGTTAGACTCTTGTAAACATTTCTTTTTGTGCCTTATATTTTGAGAGATCGCTTGTAATAAATATTTTACTTGGTCTTTAATGAAAAATCTTTCTTGTAAACTTGTTCTTATTAATGGAATATTGCATGTTTTAGTTGATTAATCTTTTGTGCAATTATTCATGTGCTTAAAATATATTGTAATTATTAATCTGATTGATTAATTAGATAGGAATTAATGCTTAGGGATTAATGGTGAATTAAGATTACAATTATGACTCCCAGTGAACGACCTGGACTCAACCAGTTAAAGAAGAATAAAAATATAAAATGTTAGGATAACTTGACCCTATACTACATTCACAACATTAATTCGAGTTAACCTAAGTTATTTTTTGATACACTTAATTAAGTATGATAAGCTTAATTAATTGTGTTGAGAATTAATACATCAGAGCCCCCCAACTTTGTCATCTTCCTTGTAAATCTACCCCTGCCGCCATTGGAGGTCAATCAACCTCCAAGCCTACTTTGACCACATTGAATCCCATCCAAATTGCCATCAAATCTCACCAAAAGTGGTGAAATTGGTGTTCACACTACAAGGAATCCTTTGAGATGAATCTTGGGCTCTGATTTGCACTTGAAAGGCCTTGTGAACACACAAATTCTTGGGTTTTCCTTGACTCCTAATGAAGCTCAATTAAGCTTCTTTCCTGTCTAGAGCTTGCCCCGGCCAACTCCACCGTAGCTCCGACGACATCCCTTCCTCTGACTTCTTCGCCTACTGCCACATACCATAGGAAGCGAGACCATCTTCAGCTCCTTCCTCCAATCCTCACCAGCCACAGTAGGAGTTCCTAGACCCCCACGTCGTAGCCGCTTCCATCACCGGAGGCTTCACTATCACTGGTGCCGGCCAATCAAAGCCAACACGTCCCTTGCCCCTTTCATCCTTAATTAGGTTCTAAATCTCTCTCTCTCTCTCCGTAGTTTAGGTTTAGCCCTTTAGATATTAGATTTGATCGCCAGCTCACTCTCTCCCCCACTGTCTTCCTCTGCTCCGACAATGCGCCGGCAAAGCCATCTACACTCCACAGTCCACCAAACCCCACGCAACCACCTCCAAAACCTTCGCTAGTACACCACCATCAAAACCCCTATTCCTATTTCATGATCCACCCTAAAACTCCCACCAAACAAACCCATCTCCACACCACCTCCTTGACTCCACCAGACCTCTACACATACTCATACGCCACAAGGACACCGCCACCACCTTCGTCGTCCTCCGGCGATCCTTTTAAGCTCTTTAATTGGGGCTTTTGAGCTCGTGTTCATCTTTTCAAGTGTTCGCCGTCATCGCCTGTCACCACTGTCATCTCTAGCTCCGTCTACCATACTCTGGCTACCATCATCACCAACATTACCCTCAGCTGGAGCAGGACACCTTCAGGAAGCCGTCCAGGTTCCTAATTGAAGAGTAGAGCCTCAGCAGCTGCGTCGATTGGGAAGGTTCACCTCTTGCTGCCCATGAGAAAAAGAGTGTGGCACATAGTCCGACATCGTGAGACGAAGAGCAGTAGCAGCGGTTTAAGTTGGATTCGTGTTCTAAGATTTTCATCCAAGAACATGAGGGATCGAGTCCCTCTACACGCATGCCCACGAACACACCTTGCCCGCGATCCATGCACGCGGGTCTGGACACTGTTCATGACTCGATAACCCACCTATATGCCCAATTAACCCCAGGTCTGAGAAGAGAAAGAGGAGATATTTGTGAGAGGAGGGGGAGGGTTTTGATATGCGGATAAATGCCTTGGGTGCATGTTGAAGGAAGAGGCTTACACTTAACCTCTGAAAAGGTTGGCCCTGTGCTTCTGAGGCTTGAAGAAGAGAAGCCCTTGTGCTTCTTCTGCTATGTTGTGCCCTATGATCTGAGACTCTTGTGAGAGCCTTATGCTTTTACTGTGGTACTTGCCTTAGCTTCTGCTGAGGCTTTGACGTTGATTCTGTTGGTGCTGTTGAAACATTTAAGTACCTAAGTTGATGTGGATTATCTGATTGAGACTACTATTGGATTATTTGAATAAATTGAATACATGAGATGCATGCTTAATTAGAGGGATCTAAATGGTGATCTGAATCACCACTTTTTAGGTTTCTCCCATTCTTTTTCTCTATACCTTCTGAGATACATTGGATTATATTTGATTATCAATCTAATAAGTTTTATTCATTGCATATCTGTTATTGTGCTTAATTTACTATGCTCAATTATTCTGAATGAAGATTAATGTGTGAATTCCACATTTACTCCCTGCAAATGACCTCAAACTCCAAATTGATTCTGAGTTTATAAATTTAAGTGTTTTGTGTGATTTTGTCGACTATACTACGACACGTGCATTTCCTATACATTGACGATTTCGCCATAATCATCAACCCAATTAAAAATCAATTCCATACCTTCTTTAAAACCTTCAAAACATCTCTCAATCTTAAAGCAGTGGATTAAAGCTCATTTGAAATCCAAAATCAATGTTGCCCAGGTGGGCTGTTGATGTGGCTTCACCAAAGTGATCTGATCATTCAAACACCCTGCCCACTATTGATTAGTGTATAGGGATCTCACGTGATGCTTTGAAACCAATCAGGTCATCACAAAGGCTTCAAATCCATGCATCGGATTTTCATCAGCCTTGCTACCGGGCGATGAACTTGGATAGTAACTCTAAACAAAATTTGGGCACAAGCTCAATAAATGATAAAAATTAATTCTCAATAGCTTAAACCCATCGCTAGTACTTCAATTACATGATTATCAACTCAATTCACTCGATTAAAATGCATTACACCAGATTGAATCTCTAATCATCTAATTAGGCGTGAAAACCAAATCAAAGTAAATTAAGTGAATTGCGATCAATTAAAACCATGGGGAGGGCATTTGTGATTGTATGGGCTGAATGAAATGCCCTCAAATTGAGTTTGAGTGCTTCAATAGATCTAAGAGCTAATGAACTCCAAATCTATTGACTGCTCTGACGAGTGGAATGAGTTACGATTAAAATAGTAAGGAAGTAAGGAGAAAATGATCATGGAATGAGGAGGAAGACCAGTGAATTGAAGTAGGATAGTGGATCTTCCTCTCTGATCAAAATTGATCGGAGAGGATGGATTGGTAGTGCATTAAAACTACACTAATCTATTGCTAATCTAAACCAATCAAATGGTGAATTCTAATCTAATCAACCTAATTAAGCTAGGAAAGCATTAAATCTATCTATCAAAGTTGTAAAATCCTATCTACTCAGATGAAGGTGGTGTCTAAGGTCGACCTGCCATCGGCTAGTGGCGACAAAAGGGAAGGGACCTCCAGTGGAATAAGGAGGTGTCCTAGGCCAGCAGTCGTCGGCTAAAGGCGATGAATGGGGAAGAAGACACCACTGCTGTCAACAGTGGTTGAAGAAGGGGAATTAGAGTTGGCGAGGTAGAAGAAGGGACCAACTCTAGGGGAAGGGAGTGGTAAAGGAGCTCAAGGAAGAGGGAAACTCAATTTATAGGAGTGGGAGAGGTTGTGTGATCGGTAGTGATGAGTGAAGGTTGGATATGGGATTTGGAGGGTGAGCACATGATTAAGATGAAAGATGATCAGAGGATCAGATATGGGTTATGGTGCGAATGTGTGCGCATCGACATTAGCAGGTCAGATGAGAATTCACTGTAGGATTAGGGGTGAAGAGAATGGATGACTATGGGCTCTTGAGTTCATCGTGTATGAACAAGATAAGAGGAAAGCAAGTGCAGGTCTATTGGTGCATTTGGGCCTCTAGCCCTTGGTGAACCGGTAGAAAGATTGCAAGCCAACCCATTAGTGTATAGGAATGATAACAGATGGGTCCCTAAAGGCTTATGTAAAAAGGTCCCTGCAGTTTGCTATTGAGTCATTGAGAATTTCTAGTGTATAGAATGTGAAGGGTCAAGTGTGCCCTAAGGACTTAAATACAAAACATCAAACACAAGGTCCTAATGATGTCAAAATGCAATGAGATTTTTATGGAATACTATTTAAGCATATTAAAACATATTGCAACCCTTGATTTGTACTTTTAAGCTCACATTGTATTCAATTGGCATTTAGATCATACATTTACATATTTAAATACAGAATCTCTCAAAATTGACTTAACTATGCATTTTTAGCACAAATTTAGTATTTTAGGTCTTTTTCCTTAATTCCCAAACTTAAACCATTTCCCGTGTTAATTTGATAGTGTTTAACCTAGATTCTAGCTTAACTTGGGCATTTTAACTATGATGAGCCACACCTCATCAGGGGTTAATAATCATTATTTCTCAATAGGGTCCTATCTTCTAGTAGGTTACCTCGCTTCCTATGCTAGTGCCTCAATTCCCATACCGTCACCTCGATTCTTGTGTCACTACCTTGGCTCATACATTGCCGGTGCTTTTCCTGGAACCATCTAAATCGACATAATGACGGTCTATAAGGTCATGTCTCTTGGGTGATCTTCCAATGCCCAAAAGCTAGGCAACTGGATCGGTTGGTCACTCTTGAGTGTTCTGAGGGGGGTGGAATATCCAACCAGCTCTGGGTGGTCTGCCTAAAATAATGGCATTATAAACTACATGGTGGGGGACTTGCCTTGCTTTTGGGTTGGGCTAGTTCTCCTCTTAGGTCTACCTACCTCAGGGGCCAGCCTCTGGTAGGTATGACTTTCTTTCCCTTATTAATTGCCTCCACTCTCAAAGTGTGCAATGTAAACTTCGAGAGTAAACTTGTGTCCCTCCTTTTTTTTTAGGGGGGTCACTCCCTTTCCCCCCAACATCTATGATCTAGTTAAGCCGGGGGGTTGGTGCTCTTTGGACCCCTCCTTTCTCTTTTATCGAAGTGGACGGAGTGGTTTAGCCGGTCAAGGGTTACGCTCAACCTACCTGCTCAGTGAGACAGGTGGTGCTTCCTTGCCTTTTCTCTCCTCGAGAGGAGGGCTTATTGCACTAGTGGCTTAGATGCTTAATGATTCAAGTGTTGCCTTCCTACCTTAAGCATTGGTGGCCTACCTACTTGGTGAGATGGGTAGCACCTCCTTGCCTTCTCTTTCCTCTAGGGAGAGCTCGTTGTATTGCCGACTTGGAGAAGTCAGGCGTTACCCGTTTGGGATCTGCTTCTTTCTTTCATTTGGTGGGTTTTCACCATTCATAGTGCTTCTAGGTCTCATCCCCTTGACATGGTACTACTGCCCATGCTATACAATTCGTTGGTTAGTTTTTAGGGCAGATGGTGGCCATTCATTGCCTCATGCCTTCCATTTGTGATGGTTGGGCTAATGACATGAATGGAAAGACTAAGTCATTTAAATGTCTCGAGACTTGAGGTGGGATAGGTATCACATCCTCCTAGGCTCGAGAAATGGCTGCATCCTGTCACATTAAATGCTGGCGAGACAACCTAGGGAGGTAGAGAAGCCATGTCTCTTCACCTTCCTCTCCTCCTTATATAGGGTGGGGGATTTGGGGGTGGGGCCATTCGCTTACCCCCACCCGATTCATGAGAAAGTTGTTGCAGCTACTACTTGTTAACCTTTACTCTCTTTGGTAATGTAGTTTGGTCTACTCGATTGAGGGGGAAATGCTATCCATCAATCGAGGTAAGCAAAACTTCTTCCTTGAGTTGGTTGGGTGAGATTGCCTTTTCCTATTATAAATTTTGTTCCTTGGTTTAAAAGGAAGGGAAAATGAGTGATTTGCTGAGGTTGTGTGACTTAGGCAAGTTTGGTTATGTTGTTTCAGGTAACCAGCCCAAGTTGCACTCACTTGAGTGTAGGGGGAGGCAACAAACCTTTGTGTGCGTCAGTGTGCCCCTGAACACAGCCTTTGCCTCTGTGTGAACCCTTTCCTCTTTCCTTTTGTTATGATATTGCCTTTTTGTGATAGGGTGTGAATAGTTGGCCTGTGCTGGATGACGTCTTGGCTATTAGTGTTAATCTTGAGGCATAATCTTCTTTGGACTCGTTCTGTCAACTTAATGTCCTTTCCCTAGGAAGTAAAGGAGGGGCACCCTTTGGCTGAATCATGCACTCTTCTACCTCATAGGCAGGGCTTTTCTTCTCATTACACTACCAGATTGCCTAAAGGGCCAAGGTAGGCATTTATTTGGCTTGCCGACTATCGGACGATGTTCATTTCATTGTGGCTTGGGCCCTCTCATGGTGGTGGGTTTAAGAATAGCAAGAAGTTTCCGCACTCTTAGCCCATCAAGAGTTAGTGTTGGGATAGGTCTGGAGGATTTTTTCAATTCAGCTGACTATGAGTAACCACGAGTTTGCTGTACGTTGGCTTCGTCTTACTAATTGTAGCTTTCTACAACCTTCTACACCTTATGGTCTACATGTCTTGAGGGCTCATAGCTAAGTAAAATGGGCTTTGGTTCCTCCACGAGGGAAGGCATTCGTTGAAGAAACAAAGTGGCTTCCATTCCTGGCCCATTTCATGTTAAGACTCTGCGCAAGGGCAAGTGAAGGTCGATCCTACAGGTGTGATGAGATAGATTTTGTATGCAAAAAGTTGGATTTTGAAAAACTTGAGTCATTGTAAAATTCGTTAGAAAATCCGCTATCAGATAGGGTCGAACACAGGGAGGCAAGCATTTGATTAAAAAAAATGCATTTGGAATTATTTTTTACAAAGCAGATTAGCTGGTTAAAATTAATCTACGTTAGCTATTCTACTTAAAGAATAAATAATAGAAAAGAGAGAGAGAATAATATAGAGAAAATGAGAGAGAGAGTGTACCAATATTTCATATCCATAGGAGCATGTTCATTACAACTAATTTCTACAAATAGAAAGCTGGAAATCTACACAAGAAAGCGGTAAAAAGAGAGGGATGAGAAAATCCACCTCGACGGCTGCTTGGAGGATGAGCGATAGGCCGCATTGACAGAGCACCCGGAAGAGGGTGGTAAGATGTTGGATGAGGGAGAACGAAGCTGGAGAACGGAGGACGAAACAGGGTGACATTGCAATGGGATTCACTTCTTGAATGGTGGTGAGAAGACAACCACGGGATGCTCCACTAAGAGGGTGAGAAGGTGGGAAAATTATTTTACTCTAGCTCTAGTGGAGCATTCTCGGTATGGGACTAGCTCGTAGAGCTTTAAAGGAGGTGAGAGGAGAAGAGAAGGGATGAAGAATGAGGAAGGGATGTAGGGCCCATATATAGTTCAGGTTCAAGGGCAAAAAGGTCATTTCAATAATTAAACATTAATATCAAGGTATTTAGTGACTTTTATGAGCGTCGCTGAAGGCGTGTGCTTCCATCTCTGCCGCTTGCTCCTCATCCAACGACTCTCGCACGGCCATGTCGACGCCTGTCGGCCTTCAGTCGTTCGTCGCTCAATCGCGCCGCAACAATCTTGTCCAGAACACTCGAGGTGCTTTGTCTTCATACTTTGCATGCATCCAAGTGTGATGGCGCATACGATAGTGTGTCATCTCATGTGTGTGGCGTGCTCGTTCATCCAACGATCGATACTGCACCACATAGCGACCTTCGCGCGATTTCATTGCGCTCGCCCACGCGATTGATTTAAGGCGCAGGAGGATTCGATCTCGTGACTTCTATCTTTGCAAACGTTGTTCAACTGCTGTGTCACCCCCGCATTTGTGTCGAGAAGATGCTTGTGGGCGAGTGCTACCTCGACCGTTGGATTGTGGATGGACGGCTCAAATCACGTAATGAAGGATCCGTTGAAGATGTAAGGAGGCGGGCTTGGCTTGATCTCCATCCAACGGCTGCGATCGGAGGTGGATGCTCTCCTTAGGCAACGACAGCTTTGGGTGGCCCAGATGATGCCACGTGGCATCATCTGGGCCATCCATCTTCAAATGCTCATAGGTGGTGCCATGAATGTCGGATTTAACTGATTTTTACGTCATTGGGCTGCGATCATCGATGTGAACCCATCCATACGATTGGATTTGTCATCTGAAGTACGAATTTGCACCACCTTGCTCCTTGACCTCCTATTTTTCTCGAACTGCATCTGATGCTACGAAGGTCCGATCAGGGCGATCTCAGAGGCGTTGGACTCCGATCGTCGCCCTGATGAGATCATATGGTTGGATCTTTAATCTGAGGCCTAGAAAAATATCGCCTTGTCCCCTGACCACAAAAAGGATAAATTAACCTATATTTTGTACAAATTAATCTAAATGTAGAATGATGCATGCTATGAAATATTTATAATGCTGAATGCAATTATATGCCTCAGAACACACATAAATAGATAGTTTATGTGAAATAGATGTGTCTACATCAAGGTGGTAGGTCCCAATCCATCTGAGCCAACTTCGGTGGAGGGGGTCGTAGTTGATTACTTTGAGTGACTGCTCTAAGGGCAAGAGGGGGCTTACATGGCCCGACCGACTGATATTAAGGTTCTCTCCCTGGGTTGGGCTGTCAACTTGTGCCAGTTGAAGCAAGAGGCTTCAGGAGGATGGTTGCTCGTGCCCCTGGTGACATTGTTCTTTTCATGTGGGGCGTTCGGACTCCACATTCCTTGCCATCCTAAGGTGTTGAACCCTTGGGTAGGGGTTTTCCAGCCTAATCTTTCATCATGTTCTCATTATCTAAGTGGGGAGGGATGTTAGCTATTCCACGGCGGTTTGTGCCCAACCTTGTTTCACGCTTCCTACTTATAGGGGAGGAAGTTCAATCGTGTCTGGCACGGGAGCAGTGGGAGCGCGAGACCATTCATGCACTTGATAACAGGGCAGATTCGTCGAAGGTGGCAGTGGTTCTTCAAACAACACGTGGGCTGAAGGAGCGAGCTTTTGGCATTGGCTTGTCCAGCGAATTCCTGGAGGTTCGCTCTGATGCATTCGAGTGAATAGACCTTCAGAAAAAGAACAAGGTGTTAGAGCTGCTAACTTTTAGTGTTGAATGGGCATCCTTGCCTCGCACACTTGCCCATTTATGGAACATTTATTGCAATTTCCTTGGGAATGATTTCTTCACTCTATTAGGGATAACCCTTTGTTTGCCCACTTGTTTGTAGGTTGAAGTCATTGAGCAGGACATCCTTTATGATGGTGTGCTGTTCGTGGTCCTAACTGTTGGTTTTGGGCAATGCTCAGCCTTTGTTGTAGAGCAAGCAACATCGTGGCCAGATGTGGCTTACAAGGATGCTTAAGGCCTCTGTGCAAAGCTTGATGAGGCATTAGCAACCTTGGAAAAAGCCAAGGAAGAAAAGGCTACTTTCGAGAGTGAGGATGGGGTAGAGTTAGCCCATATATAGGGAGTGCTAGCCAAGGTCGAGGAGGAGGTATCCTTCTGTTGGAAAGAGTTGACTGATAGCCAAGAGGTGTACTCCAAGCTGTGTCGGCTTTCGAAGCTTCAGGAGGAGGGCTTGGGCAGGCTAATCTTCGACTTGAAGGACCACTCTTCCAAGTAGGGGTCTACATGGGTCAGGTTGGAACTCAACCCAAACCCAACCGACGATTTCGAGTTGGGATATTTTCAACCCAACCTAACCCATAAAAATCGAGTCAGGTTAGGTCAAGTTGAGTGGGTTGTTGACTAGTCAAACCTTATGCTTGTCTTCTACATATTTCCTATGTCTTGAAAAGTAAGGAATGAAACCTAAATGATTAAACAAAAAATCAATAGTACCAAATCTTATTAAATGATTAAACAAAAACTCCATTGCTAGGTAGGAATAAAAATGCTTAATTCAAACTCGAAAATTGCAAGATACTTGAATTTAACAAGCTATGTATAACAACTCAAAAAAATATTCAAACAAAAATCCTATTCAATCACACTCATGCTCAAGATGAACCTCCACTATGTAGAACCTACTTAGCCAACTAAGTTTCAGGCCCCTTCTCCTTAATAACCTGACACAAAACACACAAAGAGAGAGTAACACAACTGCAAGAATCACATCTTCCATGACCCTCTCCCTCGCATTCTCCAACAACCTCAGCACCTTGATCTCTGTAGCTTTGACAACTCCTAGTGTCCCGTCCTTATCTATAGAAAAAAACCCGAAGTTCACAACGTAACAATGGAAAAGCTTCGATGAATCCTGCAATATGGAAAACAACAAGATTGGATTGTTGACTACTCCCACCTCTGACCTCACTCTTAAGATAGTACAGCTTGCGCATGGAGGTGGTGGAGCTTGGAGGTGGGAGAGGGGCAAGCCCTACGTGTGGAGTTGGTGAAGGTGGGAGAGGAGAGGGCAGCACTACCTATGCTTGGAGTTGGTGGTGTGACCATGTGGGAGAGATTGAGAGAGAGTGGCGGGGGGGCGGGGGGGGGGGGGGGGGTTGGGAGAGAGTAAGGGAGATCATGAGTTGTTGTTGCTGAGGCATGGCCCACGGTTTATAGGCTTAGGGTTAAGGGTGTTTATGGGTGGGGGTAATTTGTGAATTCAGAGAGGGGGAATTTAAGAATTTGGAGAGGTTGGGCGGGAGTTTGCCATTTGAGATTGGGTTGGGAGAGTTTGGCACCCCTTAGGTACTCTGTGTTATATATATATATATAGGGTTGTATCGAGTTGCAGGTTAGGTTAGGTTGGTTAAACCTCAAACTCATCTCAACCCAACTCATTATAACTCTCAACCCAGCCCATTCAGGTTGGGTTGGCTTGGGTTTGGGTTGAACCCGACCCGTGTACACCCCTACTTCCTGTTGGATTTGAGAACTTAATTGCATCAATTGGGATGTAATTGATATATGGTGACGCAGGAATTTATGTTGAAATCAGTGAGATTCGGTAGAGGTTTTTAGTCCCATACTGGAAGTGGACAAACCTCTTGATGGGTGTAGAAGGCTTCTGCCTCTAATCAACTATCGAAATTACTAGTTAAATAGAGTTAATTATCACATTGTAGTATAGTATCGCAATCTAGATGGGTATCATTTATTTAATACAATTTTTACTAATTTTATTTCAGGTCGTTCACTAGGAGGCAGTTATTGATATGCATTACGCTTTATTATCCAAAAATCATCTTTTTTTCCAAAAATGTTAAGTTTATTTATAACAGAACCAATTATAAATGAAAATATCAAATAATAAATTACTCTAAGTCAATTATGTACAAGAATGAATAAATTAATGTTAATGACAATATCTCAAGAATATATACAAGGTTAAAGACATAAAAACTATTATAAACTAAACTATGTTAATTATGTACACAATATCTAAGTGTTAACTACTAAACATATACAATATTAAGTTACACCTTAAAAATATGTACAATCTCGGGACAAAAATTACTATATATAACCCTAATACATTATTTGTACTACTTATACATCTAACATATATATATATATCCAATAATATTAAGTTAATATCTAATTTATACTACTAACATACATAATATACAACATATATGCAATACATATACATACATACTAACTAATATATATATATATATATATATATATATATATATATATATATAAACACTTCTTACATATATAAATGTGAACAAGAGCCTTAAAAACATAAATAGAAAATAAGGCAAAAAATAAAATTTAATTTACAATACTTATATAAGTATTATATACACATATTTAGTACTTAATATATGTATAACACTTTACCGTACATAATAATTAACTTATCCTAACACTGTACACAACTAATATACTCTAAACATAATATATAAACATACATATCACTTATATGTAATATATAGACACTATTACTTATAATACATACAACACTTACTATACATTAACAATATTCTAATGGTTAGTTACTTTAACACTTAACACATGCATTGATACTTAGTTTTATTTTTAAGTTAATACTCACACTATCTACACTTAGCCTAAAAAATTTTGATTTTTGTAGGATCAATGGCTCCATACGGGGCCGAATCGATACCACTACTAGGTCGGCCCATAGGGTGGGGGGTACACGTGTATATTTATTCATTCAGGCCCATTTCAGGCCCATGTGCAGGCCCACAGTTCCAGGCCATTCCTCTCTCTGTTTCTCTCTCTCATAAATGCTCATTAATATGCTTATGGGGATCCGACCCCCTCACTAGATGGGAGGTCCTCCCACGCGAATCCTTATATAGCGCTAAGAGCGCTTTGCCACTTCCGATATGGCACTATCATTTGTGCTTATTCAGCGTGCAGCTATGTGTTTTATTAGAAAGTTTAGGGACATAATTAACTATTAATTACTGATCTATTTACAATTAAAATACATAGGTGTGTAGCCAATATATAGAGATTTCTATTGATATAATTTATTTACCTTAATTAAATATATAAATATATTTAAAAAGTCATTAAATTTAATGATAAATAAAGGTTTAATTTAGGCTTAATTACTTAATTAAAGTATAAATTAATAAATTGATGGTACAATTGATTCTTAATTTAGTTAATTTATATAATTATATAATTAATAGAGATTTTTAAATAATTAATTCATTTTATTTATATTTTTACACATTTAATTTATAGGGTTTATATGTATTACACATAACATAGTATTATATAATATAAATAAGGTAATGAACATAATTTAAATAATTTAAACTATAATTTAGAATGTTACAGTATAAATTAGTTTATTAGTTAATTAAATTACTAATTTACATTAGCTTAAATTAATAATGTAGGTAATTAACTTATAAATATAAATATGTACAATGCCTGAATAAATAAATAAATATAAATGTATTGCTGTAGGTTATATGTTCAATTATATATGTTTAATATGTATATTTATAATTATCTATGTATACATATAGTATAAATAAATACATAATATATATAAGTATATTATTATACTATGTAACTTAACATAAATACTTATCTAAATAAATGAGATAGATATAACAGCTATATACTTACTATACATACATTTAAGATACTATTTACAAATAGTTTATGATTATTTACAAGTATGTACACTATATACAATAGGTATTTTTGTAGGATTTTTTAGCTTTTCAGATTTTTATTTTGTTTTTAGGTTTTATAATGAAAGAGAAAGACGAGGAAAGAGAAGGAACACTCTTTTTGTTGTTTTGTTTTATTTTTCTTTATTTACAAACCTGAGAAGTCTAGAACTTCTGCAAGTATGTTCTCCTAGCTAAGGGACTCAAAACTTAAATCTAACTCAACACACACCTCAAATACATCCTAGTCTAATTTAAGACGCCTTTATTTTATTTATTTACAATTATTTTTATATTTTTCTTCAAATTTACAATAAAGGCTGGGAAAAGGCTATTATATGGTCAGATCTTTAATTCATGACTTAAAAATCAAACAAAAATGCCAGAAGGAATGGATTAAACCTTATAAACATCGAGATATCATTATAAAATCCATTTCATACTCAAAAAAATGATTGAAGCATTATATTACTGCTCAGATAGTTTTAGCTATACACTTGTTGCTAACATAAATTTTAAACAAAAGTTACAAGCCTCCTATTTCAGATTCAAGTTAGTTAACAATACAAGAATGCTTGTTCTACATCAAATCTTTAGAGAAACTTAATTAAACTTCATTTACACCAAAACTTGCTAGGCATTGCAATTCAGTACTTCATCCAATTCCAATTGAACAACAGCTGATGGTACTGTTGAACATTGATTTAGACTAACTAAAGTCTGATCAGTGTGATCCAAAGTTAATTCAAGTACAATTGAGAAGTAAATCTAAGTAAATTCCATTTTAGAAATATCATTACCAACTTCAAAACATCCAAAATCTGTTAACATTCACCGATCAAAATTTCAATCAAAAATTCCATTCAAACCCAATCAGCCTCATATGCTAATAGAAACACTTTTCAAAATTAATTTGAAATTTAAAACATTGACATAACCACTCAAATCCATTAAATAATCATAAAACTTGTCTTAAAATCTAGCTCAGGTCATCAGAGCATGAATTGAATGTTTGGTTTCCACAAGCTAACTTAGACCTGGGTGATAAGAGAGTTCATCCTAGATATGAGTTTAACCAATCAAACATAAATCTCAATTGTTGCAATTGATCTCTAAAAGATTTAGAACTCAATGCAAATCAAATTAAAGGTCAAGGAACTCTAAAAAACCCTAATTGATTATGTCCTCTACGCTATAGACAGCGTGAAAGGAGAAATCAAATCAAGCATTAAAACCCTTGAAAAACCATTTCCAAACCTTATGTACATCTCAAACCTCAATCAATCTTGAATCAGTGAATTAAAACAATTTAAGATCAGATTAAATTATCACCAGGTGGGCTATTCATGTATGATTGCAGTGTTGATTTGATCAACAAAGATATCTGCACACTATTAGTTAGTGTTCAGGTATCAACTACAATCATCTAAACACCATTAGGTCATTGTGAAAGCCTCATTTCAGTGCATCTGAATTCCTTGGCAACACTACCTCAGGCAATGAACTAAACAATATCAATCACTCAAATTACGTGCGAAGAATTCACTAAATGAAAATCTAATCAAAGTAGCTCAAATCCATCACACACAACTTAATTAGATATCAAACAACTCAATCCACTCGATTAGAACCAATTAAAACCCAATTGAATCTCTAATCCTCCGATCAGGCACAAAAATCAAATCCAAGTAAATCGAGTGAACTGCACTCAATTCCAATCAATGGGAGGGCTTTTATGATCCAATGAAAGGAATGGGAAGCCCTCCAGGTGATTGAATGCATTAGTAAATCCGAAAGCTAGCTAGCTTCAGGTCTACTGACGACAATGGTAGAGGGAATGATCAATGGATTAAAATGATGAAGAAAATGTTGAGAAATGATCGTGAAGAGTAGAGGAAGATCGATGAACTAAAAATGGATGGGTGAATTCTGTCTCTCTGATATGAATTGATCAAAGAGGCTGATCAAGGAAAACTAATACTAACTCCGATCTACTCCTAAGCTAAGAAATCAATCAGTGAATTTATGATCTAAACTATTTAAAATAATCTAGAAAGAGATAAAATATGTCTAAAAAGCAATAAATCTATTCTAAGGGAAGAATGGGATCTTAGGGAACTGATGAGGTATGGCTCATCATAGCTAAAATGCCCAAATTAAGCTAGAAATTAGGTTAAACACTATCTTGTTAACACAATAAATGGGTTAAGTATGGGAATTAACAAAAATGACCTAAAACATCAAATTTATGTTCAAAATGCATAATTAGGTTAATATTTGAGATATTATATTCACAAATACAAATTGATGATCCAATTACCAATTGAACACATTTCGGAGCTGAAAAGTTCAAATCAAAGGTAGAATTAACTTCTAATATGTTCAATTAAGATTCAATAAAAATTTCGTTACATCTGGACATCATTAGGACCTTACATTTAAAGTTTTACATATAAGTCCTTTAAGCATCACTTTCATACGTAAAAAAACCTTCCAGGGACTTCTTGAAAATTGTAGGGACTTGTTTGAAGAGCTTGGAGGATTGCTCTGACTTAATTCTAGCCACTTATGGGTCTTGTCTAAAAAATGTGCACTGTTTCAATATAAGCCCTTGTGTGCAATTTTTCCAACACATCTATTGCCTTCTCGCGTGCACTGTTCATGCACGAAGAGCTGGAGCTACAAGTGTCGTCGATCCATTGTTTCACCCATCTAACGGTGGATCTTTGTTCAATCTTCAAGCGCCTTTGCGTACAGCACCGTAGCCTCCTCCGAATCTGATCCAAAGATGAAGATTTTATTTGATTCTTCCTGCACGTGTGCCAATCCTTCATCCACCGTTGGTGACCTACCTGCCTAATCTTACCTCTACGGTGATTTGATCCACACCCTCGCCTACTTAAGTAGTTGCCCTGACCTCTGTGTGAGCCATCAGCTCCCTTCCCCACTTAGTTGATTGTCATCTACCCCTCCAGCACACTTCCTCCCTTCCTTGGTGGTTGATGACAGAGGCCATTGCTCTCCCTCCGTTCATCGCCTTCAACCACCGGCTGCTGGCCCTTAAGAGTCCTCTTCTTCCACTGGAGGTTCCTCCCATTTCGTCCTCTTCAACCACTGGTTGTAGATCCCAAAGAGTCACCTTCTTCCCTTAGATAGATTTCCTGCTTTTGTAGATAGATTTTATAGCTTTCTAGATTAGTTAGGAGTAGAATTAAATAATTAATTGATTGATTGAGTGTTAGATCTAGAAGTAGATTAGATTAGATGTAGTTCCACCAATCCATCTCCTCAAATCAATTTAGATCAGAGGAGAAGAATTTGCCCAGCCATTTCAATCCATCAATCGCTCCCTTCACTCCATGATTCACATTCACTCATTGCGTAATATAGTCACCAATCACCCATTCACTAGAGCAATCAACAGATCTGAAGCTTATTAGCTTTTAGATCTGTTGAAGCGCTCAAAATCAACTTGAGGGCATCCCATTCAGCCCATATATCCATCAATGCCCTCACAGTGGATTTAATTGCGCTAGATTCACTTGATTCATGCAGACTTATTTCTCATGCTAGCTCGATCGGAAGATTGAGATTCAATTGGGTTTTAATGAGTTTTAATCAAGTGAATAGAGTTTACCACTGAGTAATTGGACTTAATTAAAAGGGTTTGAGCATTTGAGATTGGATTTTTAGAGTTTAACTAGCACATGCCTAATTTTGAATTTAATCCTTTGCTTTCCTTCATCGCTGGGTAGTAAGGATGCTAAGTAAAATCCAAGGAATGGATTTAAGGTCCTCAAGATGACCTAATGGTTTTTAAATGATCGTTTAGAACACTTGTACACTAATGAATAGTGTGTAAATGTTCTAGATGATAGAATCATCTAAGCGACCAAAGAGTTACAGCCCAGCTGGGCAACATCTGTGTTTAAGCACGAAATCGATGTTTTAAAATCGTTGCGTTGCAGTATAATCGAAATCGCTTGTCAATAAATAATATTTATAACTCAAAAATCTAGAAATGAAGTCTGAGGTCGAACACAGGGAGCAAATAGGAATTCACACGCTAATCTTTAATCAAAATATTAATGAGCACAAAAATAAGCCAATAATGATATTCAATAAATGCTAATCTGTCACATTTGATATTCAATGAATAATATAAGTATTTCAAGAGTTAAAGAGGATAAAAAGATGCCTAGAACAAAATAATGGTGATTTAGATCACCAATTATTAGTTTAAGCACATGTATAGCAATTACTCAATTGATGTTAAATAAATAAACAGTACTTAGACGTCTAATTTAAGAATCAGACGACTTAACCAAGCCTTGCTACAGTACTTTTCAAAGCTTTCTTCTTCTCTTCTGCTGTCTTCTTCTTTCTTTCCTTTCTCTTCTCTTGGCATGACCCCTTCTTTTCCTTTCTTCTCTCTTTAAGTCTTCTTCTTTCTTTGCCTTTCTTCCCTTTTTCTTCTCACAGCGGCTAAGTGTCAAGCTTTCTTCTCTAAAGCAAAACCCACCCTCCCCGCTCTATCTCTCTTTCTCTTTCCTTCTCTTTCTCAGATATCCGGATAATCAGGTATACGAATACGCGTAACCGGGTCCAGGCTCACCAGGGGTGGTGATCAGCGAGGAGTGACATAGGCGGGTCATATCATGTGCGGGTAATGTGTTGAGAACCTCACCCCCGATGTTTTCATGAGGCAATAAGCCCCAAACACAAATTCCTTTTATGCATAAGCGTGTGCCCTATTGCGAACAATGTGGGACTAATCCCATAAGCTCTTCTTCTCATATGCCTGTTGTTGTGAGGATGTGTCGAATTGATGCAACAGTTGACATTGTAGCTCATAATCGAAGTCCTAGAGTGATGCCTGGAAGTCACCTGTGACTCTTGGGCGTAGCACCTGGGCCTTTTGTAGCTTGGAGCTCAAAGAATGAAGGCGGCGGCGGAGCAACAGTGAACCCTGAGAATCACAAATATGGCCTCATGGCCACATTAAAATATCTTATAAGCATCGCCGAACCACGGCGAGTGTGTGAGTGGTGGTGGAGTGCTGTGTGAGGGTGCGTAGTGGTCGGACAGAGTTGGGGAAGGTGACGCGAAGGTGGGTTGTTCAATGGGGAGCTAGGGTGAGCGAAAGGTGAAATTAGGAGAGGGGTTTTGGTTGGGGTGATGTGGCAGATGTGGAGTTGTTGGTGAAGCAGTTGGTGTCCTGTGGTATGAGATGGGCCTCATCGGAGAGATGGCCAAAGATGGGAGAGATGATGGTGAGACTGTGTGTCGAGGGGTATTTTTAGGTTTTTGAATAGGAAAACTAACCTACAACTCTAAAAGAACCTAACTACCTATTCTAAGGGGATGAAGGAGGTAGGATTGGCATCGGTTGTGGCTCGTTGGCGTCGTGGAAGGTGAAGATCTCTAGAGGGGGACAGCGAAGAAGAATGAGGTCTGGGAGCCTTTGCTTTAGCCAGCGAGAGGCGGGGGAAGATGAGGAAGATGATAGGCCACTTGATTTGACCGTCTAATGGCTGGAAGAAGGAGGTTGAAGAAGCTTGACGGAGCTCTGTTGGAGAGGGGCCGGAGGTAGGGTTAAGAAGAGGTGTTTACTCCCAAACCTCGCTAAGTTGAGATGGTTGTGCACGGCCTGGTTTTATAGAGCTTCAAGGGAAGCTTTGGATCAGGAAAGAGAGATTCCATGGCTTGGGCTTAAAGGAAAGGAACCCATGATTTTCATGTGATCGCACGAGAAATCCAATGAGACTTGGGACTCCAAATTGATCCCAGATTGTTCGTCTTCGTGTTAACATCAATCCCACCAATTTTGGTGGGATTTGATTACCATTAGAGTAGGATTTAGGTTAGTCAATGCTACTTAGCGGTCAGGTTTGACCTCAATGGTGACAGGGGCTTTTTTGTGAAGATGATGACAAAGTTGGGGGGCTTTATGCAAATTGTAACGACCCGGTTCCCGAGTCCCTACGAGACACGAGAACCGAACCGACTCGACTAATCCCAAGACCTAGTCGTCCAATGAGGAAGTAACCAAAAGACAGTAAAATAAACCACATTCAGCATGAATATAACTAACAGTAAGAAAGTACAGCAGTAAGGAAAGAAACTACTACAGTAGGTACCACCACAACAGTAAAACAACATTTATCATATAACAAGAACTGCAGGTAAAGAAGGTACAGCGGAAACAAAAACTACTCACTAGAACAGAACAAAAGAGGTACAAAAGACTGTGGTAACTCTACTGGACCCTACTCGGCCCAGCGTCCTCTGCAGCCGCCGACCCTGGCTGCTCAACACCTGGTCCTGAAAAAGGTAACGAGTGTAACACGTCAGCAAAACGCTGAGTAGAGTGGCAAACTAACTAAAGGCAACAGTAGAGTGTACAGTAGCTGTTATGTTCTATTACTTCCTTTATTCACATCTTTCAATTTTTCTCACTATTTCATTTGTTTCTCAGATCCTTTACTTGATCTCGAATGTCCACGTGGGAACGATCTTGATTGCAGTCTTTTCCAAAAGTAGAAGTAGCACGTGGTGCTTTCCTGGCCGGGAGAGTCCCTCGTGGTGATCCTACCCTCAGTCAACCACCCCAAGGTCACTGACAGACGTAACGGTGACTACGGCACGCGCGATAAACGCACAGGTAGCTAGCCCGCACTGCCACGTGGTCAGTCGTTTCCGTTAACGGGTGCGCCCAAAGCACATCACGGAACCAGGGCAGAGCCCTCTCAGTAACAGGGGTCCAACCCTTCGACAGTAACCAAACCGGGCCCTTGCCCCTCCACAGTCCGCGCACCCTCGCCTGACTACCCTGGTTTGCCCTAGTGGGCCTAACAAGTCGGCGAAGGAGGCTAGCAGAACCCCGGGGCCCGTGGGGTAGCTAGTACTCTCCTAACACTAGTAGCTCTCCTCGGTACTACGTACACAAGGGCCAACAAGTCGGTACAGAGCGGCCAATCCTAACCCCGGGTCCCTGGGGTGGCTGGCCCCACTCTGCACTAAACAGGTACAGGTACTTCCCTTGGTACTGCGTACCCAAGAGACTGTACAAACTACATCTCAGTTCCATTCCTTTTTCTTTCCAGGAGTTCCACTCCTAATTCCCCGTAGGGTTCCAGCTCTTTATCTCAGAACATCATATGTTTCACTTTCCAGTTTCACGTTCTCACAATCCATGATCTCAATCATGTTTCTTTATTCATAACAGGCAGCTGTTAATTCAATTTACAGGCAGCTTTATATTCCTTTCCATTTTTCCAAGACTGCAGTATTATACATTCCACTAGTTTTTCCATCCTAGGGTTCATGCCACATCCTAGGATCTAGCATACAACTAGTTTTCCAGCCCTAGGATTCATGCATCACCTAGGAGCTATCATTCCATACATTTCTCATTCCTAGGATTCATGCAATGTCCTAGGTTCTAGTTATGGTTCCATACTTTAACAGATTTTAATAATAAACTTAAGCCACTCTACCAGGTACAACGGGAGTAATGGGGGCGTGATCGGGAATCCCGCGTGCCTCCGCGACTCCCAAGACTGCAACTGAACGAGGTCCTATCACAAGGATCAAACACAGGGAGTGTCTCAAAATAGTGTATAGCTACTGTAGATGGGTAGAGGAATTAATTCTGAAAAGAACGCAACTTGAATCACGGAAAACGGAGCCCGAACGGGCCCTAAACGGGTCGAAAAAGACGATACTGTGCAAAATCAGACGTCTGGAACTCCTTCCAGACGTCTTAAAAAGTGGATCAGAGAATTACCTGTTCAGCGTGGTTTCCCAGACGTCCAGAAGTCTGCGGGGACGTCTGGCCTAGCTCCCAGACGTCCGATGGTCACTACGGACGTCTGGAGGTCACTCCCGCCGTCTGGTACAACTTCCAGACGTCTGATTCGCAAGGGATGGCGAATCAGCGAACCTGCGCACAGTCAACTCCCTCCCTCAGTACGGTCAGTCGACAGGAAGGAAGGAGAAGGCGGAAAACTCACCTTTCAGACGTCTGTATGATCTTCCAGACGTCTACCTCGCCGTCTGGCTGTCAACCCAGATGTCTGATTCTGGAAATTTTTCCAGAATCAGGGCGCTGCTCGGCCTCCGCTCGCGACGCCGCCCGCGTCGCACCTCACGTGTCTGCTGCTCAGACCGCAGCAGGTCCCTCTCCGCGTCGCTCCGCGCCCCCTGCGCCCTCCGCCGGCCGGCCAAACCGCTCCGGCGAGCTCGCCCTCACGGCAGAGCTCCGCCCTCGCACGCTGCACCTCCGCGCTCACTGCGGCCGCCGCTGCCGCCCTCGCGTCCGCTCGCTCTCGTGCACAGGAAGGAGAAGAAGGAGGAGACGAGAGGGGAGGCGTGGTCCTTTTAAGGCCGCGCGAGGAGGAGAGAGGAGGTGGCAGGCCGCCTGCAGCCGCAGAGAGAGAGAGGGAAAAAGAGAGAATAACGAATATGCGGTCTGCGCGTGCAGGCGCGCAGACGACTCGCGGGTGTGGACGATAACGGTTTTTCAGACGTCTGTAAACAATCCCAGACGTCTGGCAAGACGTCTGGATGTGATCCAAGACGTCTTGTAAGACGTCTGGGCCACCTCCCAGACGTCTTAAAATACGTCCGGGGCACGCTTTCGTTACACAAATATTTCGAAAGTTAAGGGCATAAATGAGAGAGAAAGAGTCATATTGGACCAAAATGCAAACTAGGTCAAGATAATCTTTGATTGAGCCCAAATTATTGTACAAACCTAATTTGGATCCAAAAAATCTGATGGTGAAGTCAAAATTAGGTTTTCATCACGTTTGATTGGGTAACTTGAGTAGAAACCCAAATTAGGGCAACTATTTGTCTGAGACTCTATTTTAGGTCAAATTGGATTTCAATGGTCAATTCAAGCATACCAAATCTTAGGGAATATTTTTATATGATTTTTAGAAGGTTTAGGTGAATTTTATCTAAACCAGAACCTCAGTTAATTAAGTAGGTCTGTTTTTAAGATTTCAGATGTCATTTAATTATCAGAACACGTGAAAACCTGTTTCTATTTATATGAACCCACTTATTAGACATTTATGACCATTTGACCTTTAATTAACCCCTAAGAAATCCCGTGATTGTTTTGAAATTAAAATATTTTGTCAAAACTGTAGTTTTACCCCAGTTTTACTGTTTATCTCTCAAAATGGATATGCAGTGAATTATGGCTCTTTCGTGGTTATGTAGGAGCATTTATCAATTGATTATGACTAAATAAAGTTAGTTATGGATGATGATGACGTTATCATCAATTTGATTTCAATGAAAATTAGTTTTAATTTGCGATTCAAGAGTTGAATGAGGTTTGACATGCTTGAATGGAGGTCTGGGAATGTTTTCAAGATGAATTGAACACCTATACTAATTCCTTTCCTTTCCTGTTGTCTATGACACAAGGGAGTGGATCGGTTAGGGCTTTTAGGGTTTTCTAGGTATACTCTAATTTATATGGATTTTCATACTCGTGAGTGATGATTTGCCATGCATAGAATTTATATTTAATCAATTAAAATTAAATCTAAATGAATGGAATCAAACATTTTAAATCTGACGAGATTTCTGGAATTCAAATGGTTAATTAAGGTGAGAGTGTTTTCAAGGAGATTGCAAGAAATTTCTTGATAATTGATGAATGTTGAGTGGTTTCTATAATGTTTTGAGTTTTGATCAGATTTGAACTGAATTGATGCAGCAACAGCTACTCTATTCTTCTTTGATATGAAAGCTTTTCTATTGATTTTGACTCAAAATTTCAAGTGGTTTAAAGAGGATTCGAGACTTTTTTGATTGGACAACCCTTAGATCTGATTTCTCATATCAGAGGTTGAAATTTGGACAGCAAATCAGACCTTAATGGTCTGATCTTGCAACCGGACATTCAGTTGCTGGAAATAACAACAGCAGCAGTGGTGGGCTGTTCTGAGTTGATTCAAGAGCTGAAAGGAGCTGATAGGGTTTTGTAATGTTAGAACTAGAGAACAAGCATTCATGTACAATTTGGTAACTTTAAATCTGATTTTGAATTATTTGTAATGGTTCTTAATTTCATTGTCAGCAATCTTTATTTGTCATTAAGTGCCCAAAATGGAATTTGAAAGAAGTTAGAAGTGAAAATCATGTTTATTGGATTATAATCATTCCATGTAACTTGCTAGATGTCACTAATGATTGATACTTCAATTCCAGCAACTCTAATTGAAAAAGTGGCCTTAGGTTCATGTTTTGTATATCCATTAAGGTTTGCTTTGTATAAGCTTGTACATAACATAAAAAATATTAAAAAATGGTAAGAAAATAAAACAAAGATGTCTTGAGTAGGATTAGGTAGTTCTTTAGGTGTTTGTAAAGTTTCAAAGTATTCTAAACCCTTTAGCTGGTAGAATATACTGGTAGACGATTTAGTCTACTCTGAAACTGAATAAAAGAACACAACATGAAAAATACAAAAAAGAAAAAATCTCTCTATCATCTCACCTTCTTTCTCTCTTCCCTTACTTCTAAAAAACATAAAAAGACTATAAAAATTTGAAAAAGTCCAAAAATTTCATAAAAACACATTGTATATAGTATTTATACTTGTAAATATCAATTAATTAATAAGCTATATGTAAATCAAAACATATATGTATAGAATGTACATAAATAACTTATACATATATTATATATATTTAAATAAATATTTATGACGATTTATTGTATATATATCTTTATTATATAAGTATCTATTAATTTCTAATAGATTATATGTATATAAACTATGATAATTATAAATAAATATGTAAACATGTATAATTGTATCTATAATTGTACATATGTCTTTAAGTATTTATTATATACTGTACTATACCTGTATATTTATTTATTTAAGTATTTATTGTATGTAATTTAGTTATTAAGTTAATTAGTTTATTAAGTTAAAAATAATTTAAATTAGTAAATTAAGTTAATATTGAAGTAATTTATATTTTATATTTGTATATAATAATTTTAATTAGTTTCAACAAGTTTATAATATATTTAGACTATATAATAGTGTTTATACCTAAATTATGTGTATACCTAATAAAATCATGTGTATAATTGCACATAAATTAAAATAAATGACCAAAAATAAATTAAAAATGTATAGTAAATATTTTATGATGTGAATTAACTAATTTATAAGTCAATTGAATATGTACATTATTAATTTGAACTTAATTAAGGAATTAAACTCTAATTTAACGTGTACAAATCACTAAGTATTTACGACCAAAATCAAGGTTTTAAAAATCTATGTAGTAGTATAGGTTGAAATCGCTTGAAAACAAATAAGATTTATGCTCTAAAGAAATCTGAGGTTAAACGTAGGGAGCAAGTAACAATTAACTCTCGAGATTGAAATTCTATCAATGTATCACAATAAATCCAAGCAAGAAAGATATATATGATAAAGCAAATGTCAATGAAGCAAAAAGATTAGGGTAAAATGGTGATTTGAATCATCAATTACCCCTCATAATAATAGTAATTATCTCAACAGTATCAATCAATGAAATAAAGCCTCAAATTTATGCAATCAGACAACGGAGGCTTGTATCAGACGGCTTAAACAGCCGATGCTACAATGCTAGGGGAGCACTGTTCTTCTCTGCCTTCTTCTTCTTCTCTTCTTCTTTGCCTTGGCTTCACACATAGAGGGGCTCTGATTTTGGCTAAGTGTCGAAATCTTCTCAGAGCAAAACCCTGCCCTGACCTGATCGTTAACTTTCTTAACACAGTTAATTAAGTTAATTATGCTTAATTATGTGCAAAAGAAAGTAACTTAGGTCAACCTGAATTTATGTCGATTGAGTAGTATAGGGTCAAGTTAACATAAAATTTTAGATTTTATTTCTTTTTAACTAGTTAAATCCAAGTCGTTCGCTAAGAGGCATAACTTAATTAAAATTCACCACTAATCCTAAGCTACTTATGGGAATTATAATTAAATTTATTTTAAGAATATGAATTTTGCTTAAGGATTTCTAATTAGAAGAATATGCAAAATTCCATAAGGAAACACATTTACACATATGATTTACTTTTACAAACAAGTAAACATGCTTATTTCTTTTAATTTCTTTTTATTTACAAGAGATTAAGGCAAGAAAAAGTAATTCGAATGAATATATGCCTTATTACAACATTAAGCTCAAAAAGAAATTAGTAAAATGCAAGAAATTAAACCACAATTATTCTGCTTTGTCTTCAGCCTTATCTTTCTTCTCTTCTTCTTTTACCTTTCTCTCTCACTCTCTTTTCTCTTTTCACTTTTCTCTTATTTCTTTTCCTTAATCTTTCTCGAGCTCTTCTCTTGTACATGTCTTCTTCTCTTTCTTTTCTTTCTTCTTATTATTTGTTCTGCTTGTTACCTTTCTTTAGCTCTTTTGCCTATCTACCTTATTCAATCCTTACGAGCTCTCCCCTTCTTCTCCTTCTCTTCCTTTGCAGTCCTTCTTAGCCTTTGCAGCTCTTCTAAACCGAACCGATTTGAATCCTTTAAACCAAAATTTAGGTTTAAAGGTTGGCAGTTTGGACCGATCGGGGATACACAGCACCCCTCTCAGGGTGGGACCAGACCCTTCTAGGTCCAAGCCTGGTTTTTTTATTTGGTTTGGTTTATTTCCGATTCGGCATAGTCTCGAGCCCATCAGGCCCACAGCCTCCCAGGACCACATGCACACACCCTCACGGGCCCACATCCCACGCCCACAGGCGCACACACACCCAGGCACGTGCACCGCACACACCTACACACACACCCATATGCTCATTTCTACGCCCTGTGCTGACGACTGAAGGGCCTTAGTAACTTTTTACTTTTATACTAAGGCGGTCGCTCCAGTTCCACGGATGTGGGACTATGTATTCCCTTCCGAAACCAAACTTCAATTGATGATTCCAGCTAACACAGAGCTCCAATCCGAGCAAATGAAGGCTTGCTGGAAATCTCTAAGGTTGCTCTACATGATTGTAGTATCAATTTGATACTCAGAGAAGGTTTAGCTCTTCAATTTGAAGGGCAAAAGGACCTGGTTGCTACGGCCATATTGGCCTACAGAAGTGTTTTGGCTCTAAGGTCCTATAGAATGTCTTTTGACCTCTAGATGAGGTGTTGAATAGATTCAGAGAGTGTTTCCGCAGCTGTTGGTGAAGGAAGTGAACTCTAAGAAGCTTCAGAAAGGTGAAGAAGCTAAAAAGCTTCGCCAAAGAGCTTCAGAACTTCAATTCAAGTTCTGTTTGGTTCAACAGACGGCTAGAGACTTTCTTCATCGAATCAAACAACCTCTAGAGGTTGTTAAGAAACTATCTGGGTAGATTATTCACTTGAATTTCACTACAAACTTACTGTCGTTAGTTTGGGTTCAAAAATAACCCAAACTGAACAGAAATCAATTTCTTCTATAAACTCAATCAGAGCTCATCCAAATTGATTTTAAATCATTTGAAAACATCCCAGAAATAGATTGAACTCCTCAATTTCTCTGGTTGAATCCTAAATCTATGAATCAGACTTAAGTTTGACCATAAGCCTTAGAATTTTGACTTTCTAAACTTAATCATTTCAGATGAAATGAATGCCTTAGTTATCTTCTCTTTTACCTCAGGAACAGATTCAGGACCTCAGAAAGATGTTTCAGTTAAGATTCCTAGGGTTCCAGGCCTGTCGCCTAAGATTCTAGATGAGTTTGTTCGACAGAACAAACCACAGTCTATCTCAGTGATTGACACATTGGAATGGTCTCAGGGTATATTACTGATGCTTCTAGGCCTTTTAAATAAAACTTAACCCTAACTAACAATCATCTCCAACTCTACCAGAGTTGGAGAAGACAAAGGTCTAACAGAAGCTCCAGGTCTTAAAACCTCAAATAAACTGTTTCAGAATGATCAGTGATCTTCAAATCAGTGATCTGGAGCTTCACACTAAGTTCTATGTGCTAAAGAGCTTAATTGACTCGTCGGAGCTCCTGTGAGTCTAGAAAAAGGCTAAAATGCACAAATAGCATTAAAACGTGCCATTGGTGATCTAAAAAAGTTCCTGAGATCACAAGGAATGTCAGGAACACATTAATTCCTTCAATTATCCATTAAATTGAAACTTATGCAGTGAATTCACAGTGAACAAATTTTGAATTTGATTGGGCTTAGGACCTATTTTCCCACTCAATTAAGTGGAGAAAACAAGTCAAGAGGAAATTGCGATGGATTATAAGTGGATAATTAATGATCTGAACTCCTCCTGAGCCGCCATTGACAGCGAGCTCAGGAGATTAAATTAAATTAGGCGTTTAAGTTATAGATGATTATTACTTAAATTAAAGTGAGGATATGGGCCCTTAAGTGATGGTTAGGTGTTGGAGGGCCCCGATGGAGGTGGAGTAAGCTCAACTACTTCCGCCATGGACAGTGGAAGCAGTGGTGAAGGTGGAGGTGGTTTAGGTGAATAGGTGATCAATTCAGTGATTTAAAGTGATAGAAATGTTCATGGGAGGTTAAAGAAGGTGATCAACGATTTAAAAAGACAAAAGATTGCTCCATACAAGCTCAATGAGCTCGCCAGAGCTGAAGAAGATGAATGAGAATCTAGCATTACATCTATCTAATCTACCTAACTAACTAATCTACTTACCTAATCTGCTGTTACCTGGACGAAGGGGGCAGAAGATCTCCGTCGATGGTCCTTAACAGAGGAGGAAATCAGAGGATTAGGGAAGAAGTTCGACTAGCATATGTGGAGTGAAGCAGAGGAACTCCTAGTGTCAACGCTGTGTCAGGAGACTTGGTTGACGTCGGCGGAGATCCAGAGCAATCAAAGATGGACGGAGGAAGATGGAGGAAGCAGAGGAAGGTCACCGGATTTTGGAAGGAATAGCCTATCGGTTAGCTCAGTGGAAGAAGAGGGAAGGGAGCTAACTTGGTGAAATCGAGGGTGTGGAGGGGTATTTATAGGTTGCGGCGGCTGAGAAGGAGGGTGTATCTGGATGGAGAAGAGGCTAGGAGTGGAGTAACCACTGACGTCTTCTCCAACGCCAGTGAGGTTATCCTCAACCCTAAAATAGCATTGCAGCTTCATCCAGACCGGTGGATGAAAAGGAGATGATGAGCACAAGCTCCAGGAGCTTGGAGAGGAAGGAATGACGTCGGATATGCGGTGATCGGTGGGTAAAAGCACCTCCTATTGTCAACCGTCGAGGAGGCTCAAGAAGGAAAGAAGAAGAAGTTTTCAAGGACTTACTTGTAACGAAAGTTGAGGACCTAGGTGAAGAATAAGGACTCGATTGAAATAAAACATAAGGACTAAAATGTAAACTAAGGTTTTCAAGGTTTATTTTAATTTAAATCTTTTTCAACTTTTATATATGATTATAAATAAGACAATTATTATATTTAGACCATAAATTTACATTTTTGACCTTTTTAGCTTAATTTATTTAATTAAGTAATATTACTTAAGTTATTACATACTTAGGAATAAATTATACTTAAGTTAGTTAATCACATTAATTAGATAAATTACTGATAATATTTCGAGTCCAATTATTAATTAAATTATTAATAATATTAATTGGATAATAATATGGCATTTTTAACTTATTTTAAGGTCCTTTACTATTTATCCCTTATTTAATAATTAACCTGTATATTTACATATTCCAAGCTAATTAACTAGGAAGACTAGTTAATTAGGGGTAATTAGAAATCATGATGAGCTTCTCATCACTAACCCACGTGCTCTCTCTCCTTTCTCTCTCTGGGTTCCGCCCTCCCAGGGCCCTACATAGTACCGGGTAATCGGACTCGAATTTAATCACACCCAGGACCAAGGCTGCGAGTGTGGGTCACCGTTGAGGTGTGCGTGAATTAGGCTGGTCGGGTCGAACCAGGCCCACGTGATGCGTGTCACGAGCGAGGCACGTGTGAAGTGGTGGCGGGGGACCTTACCCCCCAAGTGACTCGAGGCGATAAGCTGGAAGCAGAAATTCAACTTATGTGTGTGTGCCTCTTCACTTGTTTCCGAGGTGGGACTAAATGTCCCACCTCCTTCGCGTGAGCGTCTACAGGTGGGATTCCTTCTAATTGCAGCAGCTGCTGAGGGTATCTCCCCCAATTGGAGACCTGGGCATGTGCCTTGAGAAAAGTCGCAGGACCTGGAAGTGGCATCTGGAGCTTTTGGCTGGGATGCAAGCTTCAAAGCTTGCTCGAAGCTTCACGGTAATGGCGACGGTCCATGAACACCTGAAATCCATGATGCGGCCTTTCAGCCTTATTAAAATAGCTCAGTAGCTCTGCCGTGGGATGATGAACGTGGTGGTGGATGTAGTGTGGCGTGAGAGTGCGTGAGGTGGCCGAACGGTGATGGAGATGGTCATGCAAAGGAGGGTTGTTCGGGGGCAAGTTTGGGTGGTGAATCAGCGAAATAGACAGAGCGCTTTTACCCCTTGGGTCGAGGCGGAGATGTAGGGAGGAACGGCGAGGAGTTTAGTGGTGTGAGGAGAGAGATATGCCTCGTCGGAGGAGTGGCCGGACGCGGAAGGGATGACAGTGAGTGTAACGAACGCGTGCCCCAGACGTCTTTTAAGACGTTTGGGAGGTGGCCCAGACGTCGGACCAGACATCTGGGATCTTTCCAGACGTCTGGAAATCCATTATCTTCCACACGGGCGGGTCATCTGCGCGCCTGAGCACGCAGACCCGCATATTCGTTTATTCCCTGCAGCTGCAGACGCCCTGCCGCGTCCTCTCTCCTCCTCGCACGGCCTTAAAAGGCCACGCCTCCCCTCACTTCCGTCACCACCGTCTCCCTCTTCTCCTTCAGCCAGTGAGCGTGAGCGTGAGGGCGACAGCAGCGGCCGCAGTGAGCACGGAGGAGGTGCTACGTGCGAGAGTGGAGCTCTGCCGTGAGGGCGAGCTCGCCGGGGCTGCTAGGGCCGGCCGGCGAAGGGCGCAGGGGGCGCGGAGCAACGCGGAAGGGGGACTGCTGCGGTCTGAGCAGCAGGCGCGCGAGGTGCGACGCAGGCGACGTCGCGAGCGGAGGCCGAGTGGCGCCCTGATTCTGGAAAAATTTTCAGAATCAGACGTTTAGGTTGATAGCCAGACGGCGAGGGCGACGTCTTGAAGACCATCCAGACATCTGAAAGGTGAGTTTTCCATCTCCTTCTTCCTTCCTGTCGACTGACCGTACTAAGGGAGGGAGATGGGTATGCGCAGCCTCGGTGATTCGCCATCTGTCGCGAATCAGATGTCTGGCAGTAGTACCAGACGACGGAAGCGACCTCCAGACGTCCGGGGTGACCATCGGATGTCTGGGAGCTAGGCCAGACGTCCCCGCAGACTTCTGGACGTCTGGGAAACCACGCTGAACAAGGTAATTCTCTGATCCACTTTTTAAGACGTCTGGAAGAAGTTCCAGACGTCTGATTTTGCACAGTGTCATCGTTTTCGACCCGTTTAGGGCCCGTTCGAGTTCCATTTTCCGCGATTCGAGTTGCGTTCTTTTCGGAATTAATTCCTCTACCCGTCTACAGTAGCTATACACTGTTTTGAGATACTCCTTGTGCTTGATCCTTGTGATAGGACCCCATTCTGTTGTAGTCTCGGGGGTCACGGAGGCACGCGGGATTGCCGACCACGCCTCCATTTCTCCCGTTGTACTTGGTAGAGTGGCTTTAAGTTATTAATAAAATCTGTTAAATTATGGAACCATAAATAGAACCTAGGACATTGCATGAATCCTAGGAATGAGAAATAGATGGAATGATAGCTCCTAGGTGTTGCATGAATCCTAGGGCTGGAAAACTAGATTGTATGATAGATTCTAGGATATGGCATGAATCCTAGGATGGGAAAACTAGTGGAATGTATAATACTGCAGTCTTGGAAAATGGAAAGAGATATAAAGCTGCCTGTAATTTGAATTAACAGCTGCCTGTTGTGAATAAATAACGTGGTTGAGAACATGGATTGTAAGAATGTGAAACTGGAAAGTGAAACCTGGATGTTTGAGTAAAAAAGATGGAAACCTACGAGGAAGTAGGAGTAGAACTCCTAGAAAGTGAATGGAATAGTATTGGGGAAGTGAGCTGGCCCTTGAGTACGGAGTACCAAGGAGAGCGACTGTCCCCCTGTTTAGTGCAGAGCGGAGCCAGCCGCCCCAGGGACCCGGGGTTAGGACTGGCCACTCTGTACCGACTTGCTGGCCCTCGCGTACGTAGTACCGAGGAGAGCTACTAGTGTGGGGAGGTACTAGCTACCCCACGGGCCTCGGGGTTCTGCTAGCCTCCCACACCGACTTGTTAGGCCCGCTGGGGCAAACCAGGGTAGTCAGGCGAGGGTGCGCGGACTGTGGAGGGGCAAGGCCCTGGTTTGGTTACTGTGGAGGGGTTGGACCCCTATTACTGAGAGGGCTCTGCCCTGGACTGGTTCCGTGCTGTGCTTTGGGCGCACCCGTTAACGGAAACGACTGACCGCGTGCCAGTACGGGTTAGCTACCTGTGCGTTTATCCCGCGTGTCGTAGTCACCGTTACGTCTGCCAGTGACCTTGGGGTGGTTGACTGAGGGTAGGATCACCACGGGGGACTCTCCCGGCCAGGAGAGCACCACGTGCTACTTTTACTTTTTGGAAAAGACTGCAATCAAGATCGTTCCCACGAGGAACATTCGAGATCAAGAAAATGATCTGAGGAATAAATGAAATAGTGAGACATTTGAAAGATGTGAATAAAGAAAGTAATCAAACATAACAGCTACTGTACACTCTACTGTTGCTTTTAGTTTTAGTTGCCACTCTACTCAGCGTTTTGCTGACTTGTTACACTCGTTACCTTTTTCAGGACCAGGTGTTGAGCAGCCAGGGTCAGCAGCTGCAGAGGACGCTGGGCCGAGTAGGGTCCAGTAGAGTTACCACTGTCTCTTGTACCTCTTTTTGTTACGTTGTAGTGAGTAGTTCTTGTTTCCGCTATACTTTCTTTACCTGCAGTTCAAATTATATTATGAATGTTGTTCTACTGTTGTGGTGGTACATACTGTGGTAGTTTCTTTCCTTACTGCTGTACTTTCTTACTGTTAGTTATATTAATGCTGAATGTGGTTTATTTTACTGCTCTTTTGGTTACTTCCTTGTTGGACGACTAGGTCTTGGGATTAGTTGAGTCGGTTCGGTTCTCGTGTCTCGTAGGGACTCGGGAACCGGGTCGTTACAGTGAGTGAGCAGTAGCGTAGTCAAAACTAAGTGTGGTTGGGGTGAAAATGAAGTAGAGGAGTTAGGGAACTTATCTAGGTAGTTGGCAGACGATGGAGAGTAGAGGCGACGCAAGTTGCGGTATGGTTAGTGCCGGGGAAGAAGGTAGCTCTGGTGGGTGTTAGACGGCGAGGACGAAGGAGATAGAGGCACCGGCTGGTATTGCTCGATGTAGAGGAAGCTGTGGGAGATAAATCCGTTGCTAGTATTGCGAACGGACGAGGAGTGGAGACAGAGGAGGTCACCAGATGTCGAGGAACACTTCGGCTGGAGGAGGAGAGAAGAATTGGGGGTTATTCCGGTAGAATTTGAGTGTAGGATGGACGGTATGCATTGGGGCTTCTTTTATAGGCCTCTGGAGGAAGATTTGAGCTTGGGAAGCAAGCTTCCCAAGCTTGGAAGGTCACCGGAGTTGGGGACCCGAATCTTTCAAAGGTTTGCACTAGGATTTGGGCCAATTTTAGAGCTCTGAATATGGCTCAAAAGGAAGGGAATTCCTTGACAACTCCCTTTCAAATCTGAGAGGGATTCGTCAAGGAATAAAGGAGAAAATGCCAAATCAAGCTCATCGGAGTTGTAGGATTAGGATTTCATGGCGGTTGGGACCTATTTGAAGAAGGATATGATAAAGTTGGGGACCTATTTGTAAAGGATTCAAAAGTTAAGGGCATGTGTGTGAGATAAAAGAATCAGACAGGACCAAATTGCAAACTAGGTCAAGATGATCTCAGATTGGGACCAAATTTCGGTACAAACCTAATTTTGACCTAAGGAATCCAATGGTGACGTTGGATTTTGGTTTTAATCTAGTTTTACTTGGTAATTTGTACAATTACCCAAATTAGGGCAAATGTCTATCTGAGACTCAATTTTATATCAAGACGGGTTCTGATGGTCAAATTAAAGGTACCAAATCCTAGAGAATATTTTTATCCTGACCAGAACCTCAGTTAATTAAGTGAGTCTATTTTTAGGGTTTCGGAAGTCATTTAATTCTCAAAATACGTAAAAACCATTTTCTGTAGGTTCTAACCCACTTGTTAGACTCTTAAGACCATTTGACCTTTGTTCAACTCCTGAGAGAACCCATGGTTATTCTATTTTTGTGATAGAATGGTAAATTTATAGAAATAACCCTACATTCTTATCTTCTTCTCAAATCAATGTTTTGTGCCCTTAAGACCTTCTAATGGATATGTAGAAGCTTTTATTGACTTAATCAGATCAAATTAAGCTAGTTATGACTCATGATGGTGTTCTCATCATACCCCCATGCCTAGCTTTTGCTAGTCCCTTAGCAAAACCATCTGAATCGAACTAGTTATCTAGGTCAGATTTTAATCATCAAGATGCCTTACTAGGCCGCATCTCTATGAATCAGATCTTAATACCAACAATAGGCCTAGAGGTACTCAAGTACCAACTTAGATCCAGACCTGACTTAGATTTCACCTCAGTCTTCCGCGAAGGTTTCTAAGGTCCGCAGGAACTAACCTAAGGTTCGTTGGACCCAGCAGTTAAAACGCTCGTGCTTGAAACATGGTTAGTCCGGTTCAGTTTACCAGTGCATTTTGAGAGAACATAGAAGGAGAATTTGATTTGTGGAGAGCTTTCTCCCTCTTTTATTTTCATTATATTTTTCTTAGATCCATCCTTGGATTGGCCCTAAACATGGTTTGTATCGGATTCCTTGTCCCCACCATCAATCCTCGCAGGGTCCCTGGCAATCGATGCTTTGAGATAGCATTGCCCATGGCAACCACCAGAACCTTGGCTTTCGACACTTCGGGATAGTGCCACCCATGGCGTTCTGTAGCTAAATCCAGACCCTAGCAATTGAGATTTCAGGATAATCCTGCTCATGGCATCTGAACTAGCATAAGGTGCTTACATGCCCCCAGTAGGATATTTAAATATCCTAAGAGACAACCACCAAGGAGACGGTATGTTATTGTGCATCTTTGAGGAGAATTTCCCACCTCTCCGCATCGGGAACTCGTCCAAATCAACTTGTGTTTTCGAGCCGCTCCTAATCTACATCTTAGGACCTTTTTCAGAATAGATTAAATGCCTTTTTTCATGGTTTTATCTTTACAGCTCACTGAACCAGACTGTGTGTGATTTAGGGTGCTTAAGTTACCGAGTCCCACAAACCAGAGGTCAGTTAACTGGGCCGAATACTCCCTAAGCCTTAGACCTAATACACAAGCTTTGCATTTTCCCCAACCTCTTGAGGATTAATCCGGATCTTGACTTGTACATGAATGTTTAAATCCAATATCAATCCAAGAGGCCTAAGGTCGATATTCGCCACTAATCCCTTAAGTTTTAGCCTTTCAGGTCTTAGTTCATCATTCGATCCAACCTAGAAGGTAGGTAGGTTACAAATTATTTCTAAGGGACTCAATTTTCTTTTTCCTTTGTGCTCCTTTTTTTCATTTCAATTTTCTTTCCTCCTTTTCAAAAATGGCTCTTCTTTTTCTTCAACCGCCTTTTTTTTTTATGAAACCCTTTCTTGTGAAGTGATTCTCACAGCGTTTTACACTTTAATACCCCCACATGCCTACGATTTGCAATGTACACATTATAAATTAAGTGGGTTCGAGTTCAGATTAAATCGTACATTAGAACAGGTTTAAGTGGGTGGATGGGTCGAGGTGACTGTTACAGACGATTTTAAGCTTTGGTACGGGTACCAAAGGTGGAGTCGGCTATTCTAATGGACGAACACTAAAGTGCGATATAAGTTCAGCACAAGATGTGTCAAGAAGGGTTTCAGGTTTTTCAAAAAGATGACGGCTTGCCTCCCGTTAAGCGCTGAGTTTAACGCCATCAGCCGGACGCAACTATGCTCAGGGAGAATGGAGATCAAAAGAGACCTTAGCCAAGCTCATATCGGTGAGTTCAATGAATGGCTTAAGTCGCTGGCCATTCACAATAAAAGGTTCAAAAGCAAGGCTAGGTTGATTGATTTCAACGGCTCCATTTTCGAAAATCCATCGGATAAGATATGGTCTAATCCATTTCGATCTGAGTTTGCCCGGGAAGAGTTTTAGTTTGGCATCAAAGAGTAAGACTTTCTTACCAGGGTGAAAGATCTTTCTGGCTATGTGCTTGTCGTGAAAGGCCTTAACCCGCTCTTTGTAAATTCGGGAGTTCTTGTACACGTCATTGCGTACTTCATCGATCTCGCTCATTGGAAGCTGTATGTGGGTTCCTGCCTTAGAAAGATCTAGATTACACTTCCGTACTGCTCAATAGGCTTTATGCTCCAACTCGATGGGGAGGTGACATGCCTTCCCAAACACCAATCTGAAGGGAGACATGCCTAATTGGGTCTTGTGGGCGGTCCTATAAGCCCACAAGGCTTTCAAAAGTCGGGACGGCCAATCTTTCCTGTCAGGTCGAATAGTGACCTAAAAGATTTTCTTGATCTCCCGATTTGATAGCTCAGCTAGACCGTTAGTTTGGGGATGATAAGGAGTAGAGAATTGGTGCGACACACTGTACTTGGTCATCAGTGATCTAAACTGAGCGTTCGTGAAATGGGTCCCTCCATCAGAGATAATGGCACATGGGATACCATACCGAGGAAAGATGTTCTGATGAATGAATTTTATTACCACCTTATGATCGTTGGTTCGAGTCGGGATGGCTTTAATCCATTTGGACACGTAGTCTACAGCGAGAAGAATGTACTCGAAGCCATTCGAGATAGGGAAGGGTCCAATGAAATCAATCCCCCAAATATCTAAGATTTCGAATACGAGAATCGGTTGTAAAGGCATCATATCGCGGTGGCTCCTTTTGCCCAAGGTCTGGCAACGTGCATGCCTTACAGTGATCGTATGTGTCTTTGAAAATTGTGGGCCAGTGAAAGTTGCATTGGAGGACTTTTGTTGCAGTTTTATTTCAGAGAAGTATCTGCCGCAGGCCTGATCATGGCAGAAGGACAAAATATCCTGAATGTCCACTTCCGGGATGCACCGTCTCATGATCTAATCAGCACCAATGCGGAAGAGGTGCAGCTCTTCCCAAATGTAATACTTGGCATCGGAAAGCAATTTATCCTTCTTGGGCTTCGGCCAATCGGACGGGATCTGACGTGACACTAAGTAGTTCACCAAATCAGCGAACCAAGGAAGTCCCGCACTAATAGTCAGGGGTTGCTCATCAGAAAAGTGCTCTGTGATGGGTCCGGAAGGGTCAATAAAGTCAGAAGGAAGGCAGGATAAATAGTCAGCTACCATGTTCTGCTTTCCAGCCTTATCGCGAATCTTGAGATCGAATTCTTATAATAGCAAGATTTAACGAATTAGTCGAGGTTTCGTGTCCTTCTTCGCAAGGAGGTGCCTTACTGCAGTGTGATCCGAGTATATGATAACACGAGAACCCAAAAGATACGATCTAAATTTTTCCTGGGCAAATAGTACAGCTAGCAGCTCTTTCTCAGTAACTATGTAGTTACGCTGAGCCTCGTTAAGCGTCTTGCTAGCGTAGTAGATGACCACAGGTTTCCCGTCTATTTTCTACCCAAGTACCGCACCCACAGCATAATCAGATGCATCGCACATGATCTCAAAGGATTGAAACCAATCAGGGGACTGCAGGATAGGTGCTTAGGTAACTCGATCACATAGGATCTCAAATGCATGAGTGCACTCCTCAGGGACTTCGAAGGGGACATCCTTAGAAAGTAGAGTAGTCAAGGGGTGCATGATTTTTTAGAAATCAGGAATGAATCGATGGTAAAAATCGATGTGCCCCATAAATGATCGAATGTCCTTGACCGAGCTAGGCATAGGGAGTTTGGAAATCAGATTCACCTTGGCAAAATAAACCTGGATGCCTTTTTCAGAGACAAGATGTCCCAAGACAATTCCCTCAGGTACCATGAAGTGGCTCTTTTCCCAGGAAAGAACCAAATTCACGTCAATGCATCACCTGAGAATTTGGACCAAGTGCAGGAGGCAATCATTGAAAGATTCTCCAAATACCGAGAAGTCATCCATGAAGACTTCATGGTATTCACCTACCATATCTGAGAATATGGCAAGCATGCACCGCTGAAAAGTAACGGGTACATTGCAGAGACCAAATGGCATCCTTCAGAATGCATATGTCCAAAAGAGGCAGGTGAAGGTAGTCTTCTCTTGGTCCTCAGGATGGATTGAAACCTGGTTATAACCGGAGTACCCGTCCAAAAAGCAGAAGAATCGATTTCCTGCTAGTTTTTAGAGGATCTGATCAATGAACGATAGTGGGAAATGATCCTTTTTCGTGGAGGTATTGAGTCTTTTGTAATCAATGCAGACACCCCACGAGTTCGCTTTATGGGTCGGTATGGTCTCTCCGGTTTCAGTCGTGATCACGATGAGTCCTGCCTTCTTAGGCACAACATGGATTGGACTCACCCACCAACTATAGGAGATCAGGTAGATGATCCCTACATCTAACCACTTGATGATCTCCTTTTTCATGACATCCTGCAGGTTTGGATTCAGGCGTCTCTGCATTTCATAGGATGGTCGTGAGCCCTCTTCGGTATAGATGTGATGTGTGCAATATGAGGGGCTGATGCCAGTCAGATCATCGAGAGTCCATCCAACGGCCCTTCGATGCGATGAGAGGATAGTAATCAAGTGTGTTTCCTGATCAGATGTGAGTTAGGAGTTGATAATTACAGGAAACGTCTGATTGGAACCCAAAAGACATATTTGAGATGGTCAGGGAGGGGTTTCAATTTCATAACTGGACTATCAGCAGCAGAAGGTGGTTCATGGTGGGTATCAGGAGTAAAGGAAGGAGCTATGGGTGTGTTTATGTTAGGTTCAGGCTCCTCTAATTCAGGGTTTTGATCTTCTTGTGGTTGATAAAAAATAATTGGGTTTTCCTCGATACATGGGTCATCAACCACAGCCTCGATATCGCAAATTTGTTCGATAACTCCGCAATTAATTCCTTGTTGGGCCTTAAAGATGTCGATTTTTAGTGTCTTGCTCCCAAATTTTAATTCAATTTGGCCCTCCTCGTAATTAATATTGGCCCTAGCTGTGGCCAGAAAGGGTCTCCCTAATATGATCGGTGTATTCTTCAAGTTCTCAGGAGCATCCATGTCTAAGATGATGAAATCCACGGGAAAGTAGAAATCATGTACCCTAACTATGACATCCTCGAGAATTCCTTTCGGTGACTTAATAGATCGATCAGCTAACTGCAAAGTCATCTCTGTCGATTTAAGTTCGGATTCCTCAAAGTGGTCTAGTAGGGATGTGGGTATCAAATTGATGGAAGGTCCTAGGTCTAATAAGGCTCGGTCAAACTGTATATCACCGATAGCACAGGAGATCAGAGGGGTGCCTGGGTCTTTTGCCTTAGGCGGGAGTTTGCTCAAAATGATGGAGCTGGCTTGCTCCGACAGTACGATTGGGTTCCCGCCTTTGGTTCTCGGCTTACGCTTGGGTGGACGTACGTCTTTCAGGAATCGTGTGTAAGCGGGTACATAGTGAATCGCATCCATCAAGGGGATGTTTATATGGATGTACTCAAAGAACTTGACCAGGTCCTCCTCAGGTGCCACGGGATTGGTTGTCTTCTTTCCCATGGTCAAGGCCTCAAGAAAAGGAACCTTAGATGGTTCCTCAAGAATTGGCTCAAGCTCTTTATCAGGGACAGGTGTGTCCTGGATGACTAATCTAGGGTTAGGGTCTCTAGTCTCAGGCATGTCGTGGCTCGGAAAAGCTGGGTCATGTGTTGCTTTGCCACTACGGGTGGTGATGGAATTTAATCTTGTCTGATTTTGGTTTGGATTAGGCAAAATAGGTGTCTACTGCTGAAATCCCGAGTATGAAGTTGAAGCATCCATCCTGTCAGGTGATGGAGCAGAAAAGGCCTGATAAACAAAGAGAGCTTGGCCCTAATTCAGTTTCATAACGCGCCTCTGGTTCAGCACATTATTCGGGTTTGGAAGAGGCTAGGAAGGGAGTGCACTAGGCTGGCGAGCACTTGTCAGCTGGGCCAATTGATTACATAGCTCAGAATCTCTTCTTTGTGCTGTCTTTGCATGTCGACCAAGGTCTGGAGAATCAAAGATGTCTAATCTTCTTTAGGTGGTCCAGATTGAAAATTTTGATTGGGCCTTGGTTGAGTGGGTTGATACGGTTGCTGATTCTGTGGTCGGGGTTGGAATTGGGATCTCAGATTTGGGTTATTTCCCGACCACGCAAAGTTAGGATGATTCCGCCATCCAGGGTTGTAGGTGTTGGAGAAAGGATTATTCTGGACGGCGTGGAGATCCTCGCAGGTCTGAGGAGCTCTAAGATAATCAGGGTACGGGGGTTCAGAGTTCCCCCAACTGTGGTGGGCTGACCCGGAGTTGCCTCCGAAGCCAAAATCAGACAGGGGTGGATATGCATCCAGCCTCGGGGAGTGGTAGATGTTGTGTGCAGCCTCCCTTCCCATGGGCGGGTGTACGTACGTGCTTTAAGGTGCAAAGGTGGATTTGTGTAGATGACGAGTGATGTCGTCCATCTTCTTTTCAATAATAGAGACCTTATCCAATTGACTGGCTACCAACTTCAGATCAACGGATGCGGAAAGGCCTCAGGATTCATGTACCCCCTATTATTTATCAATGCGCGAGTGGACGTCCGGTCGTACACTCCTAATGACTCATTGTTCAGGGAGTTCTCGCACATGTTCTCGAGAATTTTCCAGATCATGTCCTCATGTTGACCCATGATGCTACCACCACAGGTTGCATTGACAAAGAGCTTGATGTCTTCACGGAGTCCATGGTAAAAGGATTGGACTTGTTCCCACTTCGAAACTCTGTGATTGGGGCACTTACGCATGAGATCCAGAAAACGATCCCATGCCTCGTGTAGAGATTCTCCCGCTCCTTAGGAGAAGTGCATGATTTGGTGCCGCATCTTATTTGTATGACCAATGGGGTAGAATTTTTGCAAGAAGGCGGTTTGAAGTTCTCCCCACGTGTTGATCGCGTGTGGTTGAGTTTGAAACCAATGAGTGGCTTTGTCAGCCAACAGAATGAGAAGAGTTTCAAGACTAATCCGTCCCGATTCTGTACATCTGCCCTGAAAGTGTGGGCCAGATGTTTTAGGTTTTTGATGTGCTGGAAAGGATCCTCGGAGTTCAAGCCATGAAATTTTGGGGTCATATGAAGCATGCTAGGCTTGAGATCCACCTTGGGTCCTCCCGTAGGAATGTTGATTCGGGGTTTGATCTCCACCGCTGCAAGATTATAGTGATCTCGCATTTGAGGACGCGGCGGTGGGTTGATGATGGCATTGATTTGATTTTGGAAATCATGGAATTGTTGCTCAAGGTTAGGTTGATCTTCTTGGTGATCCATAGCTGGTAAGGGGGAAGTAGGTTCTGAATCAAAAGATATGTCAATGTGATCAGGTTGTTGCATAAACATGGAAGTCGAGGCTTGACCTCAACAAGAGTGAATGACTAACGAAGGCCTTAAGGGTGGTCTTAAGGACCTTCTCCCGAACATGCACCGATGGAGTAGGTGAGGGATAGCAGGTGATGGACACAATCAAGACACCTAAAAATTTTAGATGATTATAAAGGTTCGGGGCAGATGATACCCCTTAGTCAGAAAGTCGTCCACCTGAGAATTACCTGAGCAGCTAATGGGAACACCATCATGAGCCATAACTAGCTTAATTTGATATGATTAAGTCACTAAATGCTCCTACATAACCGTCAGAAGGCCATAATTCATTGCAAATCCTTTCTAAGAGAAATACAAAAAAGTGCGGTTAAAACTGCAATTTTACCATCATATCTTGAATGCAGAACAATCACAGGTTTTCTCAGGGATTAATTAAGGGTCAAACAATCTTAAGAGTCTAACAAGTGGGTTAGTACAAACAGAAAAGGATTTTCACATGTTTTGAGAATTAAATGACTTCCAAAATCCTAAAAATAGATCCACTTAATTAACTAAGGTTCTGATCAGGATAAAATTCACCTAAACCTCTAAAATTTATAGAAAAATATTCTCTATGGTTTGGTACCTTCAATTTGACCATCAGAATCCATCTTGACCCAAAACAGTCTCAGACAGACATTTGACCTAATTTGGGTAATTGTGAAAATTACCCAGTCAAACTATGTCAAAACCAAAATCCAACTTCACCATTGAATTCTTTGTGTCCAAATTAGGATTGTACCAAAATTTGGGCTCAATCTGAGATCATCTTAACCTAGTTTGCAATTTGGTCCTATCAGATCTTTTATCTCCTACATATGCCCCTAACTTTTGAATCCTTTACAAACAGGTCCCCAACTTTATGTTCTCCTTCTACAAATAGGTTCCTACCGCCATGAAATCCATATCCTAAAGCTCCGGCAACCTTAATTTGGCAAGATCTCCGTGATTTCTTGACGAATCCCTCTCAAATTGAAAGAAAAATTCGTCAAGTAATTGCCTTCCAAATGAGCTCATTCAAGGATCCTAAATCTCTCTAGAATTCTCGTGCGAACAATTTGATTGAATAGGTATCCTACTCTAGCGAGGAGCTCGGAGTTTATAAGCTTGTTTCCAAGCTTCGAACTCCATCTAGAGCCCTATAAAAGGACCTTTGTGGTCTTGCGCATCTTCTCAGCAAGTCTTGAAGAGTCAAAAGCCCCCTATTCCCCTTCCTCCTGCCTTCAAGACCGTTGCTCCGGTGACCTTCTTCGATCCTCCTCCAGCCGTCCAATGACCAAATTGGTCGGCTCTTTCGACTTTCCTCTTCGTCGCGACCCTCCCCAACCAAAGGGAGGTCGTGCCTTTGCCTCCGTCGACGTCGCCACTTCGCCGATCTCTCCTTCTCCGACGTCGGTCTACCACAACCGGCAATCTCCACCTCTCTACCACATCTCTAAGTATCTCTATCTCTATCTCTCTATCTCTCTACATCCTTTTCCTGCACTCACATCTCACCTCCGACCACCGCACTGCCCTCCCGCACCTTCGTCTTCTCTGCCTTCGGCAGAACTCCAGCGAGTTCGCCTGCACTCCACAGACCACCATTCACCTCGCCACAACACCCATTAGCACTGCCATGTCCTAGAGAGCAAAATCCCTCTAGCTATTGAGGCTATTGGCCTCTCCTCAGTGCCACCGAACACAACCACCTACTGACGTGCCTTCGTGCGTGTGTGTTAAGAGGTGTCGTTATAGTTGCACTTGATACGTCGGTTTTAAAAGAAGTAAACGGAGGTGAGTCCGAGTGTCGATCTCAGGGAGGCGTGGAAATCGGATTTTGTTTACCACTTGTTGTCACGAAAAGGGCGGAGTTTTGCTTGCGAAAGAGACGGTTTTGAAAAGCGAGAGATAGAGAGAGAGTTTAGGGTTAGAAAGCTCTTGGTTTTGATCATGCACTTTAAACAGAAATTAAAATGGCAACTAAATGGAAAATAATTTCATTAAACATGCATTCATAGTTCATGGTTTACAACATTAAATATATGCTTCAACAAAAGTAAATGAAAGCTTGAAAGAGAGAGAGAGAGGTAGAGAGAGAGTGGAGAGCGACGAGGCAGCCACGGCGGTGGAGGAGGCTCCGTCGGTGGCTCGTCGTCTCCGGCGATTACGAGAGTGCCTAAGACTAGCTAGGAGAGGAGTGGAGTAGTTGCAAGTGGGAGAGGATCCTTGAATGGTGGTAGAAGGGGGTTTAAGTAGAGTTAAGGGCTTCCTAAAAGAAGAATGTGCTTTAGCGACATCCAGAACGTCGCTAAAACCGCTTCCAGATACGTCGGTGAAGCCCTCCTGCCGCCGGTCAGCCGCCCGCCCCTCTCTCTCTTCAGGCACGATCCGTGGATGTCGAACGAGAGCCGTCCAATTGAAGATCGGACGGCTGAGATCCTCCCGCGCCTGCGCTAAGATCGCGCTTCGGGCGCGCGTGCGCGCGCGCGTTTCCGCCCGGCGTGCGCGCGCGCGTGGAGGGTGGGGCGCTGTTGTCGCGCCGCGTGGCGCAATCCTAGCCGCTTGCTGCTGATCGCGCGGCTCAATTTTGCCGCGCCCTTCGCTCGCAATTGATTTCTGCTCCGCGCGATTCGAACGCGCGTCGCCGCGACGCAGGCGTGCGCGCTAACCGTTGCGCCACGCCCGCGCTTTGTCGCAGCGACCGCGGGCGAGCGCGCGGATCTCGGCCGTTCGATCGAAGATCAACGGCCGAGATTCGTCCTTGGCTGGCTTGGGGGCGTGCGAGCGGCGGGGGCGGGGCGACGTGGCGCGTTCTGGGCCGTTGATCTCCAGATCAACGGTCAGGATTTCTTGGGCCCATTGTGGGAGCTCCGGATGTCGGATTTGGCCAATCTTGAGTCCGTTCGACTCCGTTCGTCGTCCTGAATCCATCCGTGCGGTCCGATTGCTCATCTGAAGCCTGCTTTGACAAATACTTTACACAAATGGCCATTAATACAGTTTATAAGCAATCTTGGTACTTGATGCATGCAATGCTCCTATTCTACTTTATGTTGTGCCTTTTATTCTAAAGATGGGCCATATTCAACCTAATTACTACCCCCTTGCGTGGTGTTATCACCTACACACCACCTTCTCGAGGTCGTCAGGCCTCCACCATCACTCGCACCACACGCTGCACCCACCACTGCACTCGCCATTCCACGGCAATCCTTCTGAGCCTGTTTGACATGGCTAGAAGGTCGTTCTTGTGGTTTCAGGTTTCTCGTCGGTCTTTGCCACCGCTGCTATCTTCACCACCTTGTTCATCGTGTTCAAACCCATGCACATCCTAGGTGCTACGACCAAATAGCGTGAAGGAGCTCCAAGTAGGTCTCCAGGTCTGCAATTGAGCGTCACAACCTCAACTGCTGCTTCAATCGAGCAAGGTCTTCACCTGCAGTCACGCGCATTGAACCTCTGTGGGATAGTCCCACATCGGATAGAGCAAACCCCTTCGTAGCATACAAATTGGATTTGTGTTTACAGCTATTCGCCTCAGCACGCACATGGGGTGAGGTCCTGGCCATGCACGTGCATATACATGCCCTCGCCCACGCTCACACCTCGCGGGTCTAGGACCTTGGTCCGTTTACCCGATTACCTGGGTTTGGTCTGGTTCGCCTGATTCTGAGAGAGAAAGAAGAGAAAGAAAAAGGGAAGGGGGGTTTTTCTTTGCTACCCTCCTCTCAACACTTAGTGATTTCTCAGGAAGGCATTTGCCTCTGCTGGTCTAAGCTCTGTATTATGCTTTCTCTTGAGCTTAAGGAGGCAGAAGAAGAGAGGGAGGGAAGAAAGGGGAAGGGTTCCCTCTTGGCACTGTAGCAGTTGGAAGGTTAAGCCGTCTGGTTGAGAATTCCATCATCTGATCTCTGAAGGAAGTGCACTGTGCACTTATCCTACGTGGATTTAAGTTGATTGATACTATTCAGATATTTGATATTATTGTAATTAGGGTAATTGTTGATTCAAATCACCATTTTACCCTCTTCTTTTTGCACTTTATTACTGAGCTTCATTTCTATATCATTTTTAATTAAGTTTTGGTTATAATTGCTCATATATTCGATTGAAATTGTGATCTTAAGATTCATATTTCCCACTTGCTCCCTGTGTTCGACCTCAGATTTTTTTTGAGTATAAATTTTATTTGTTCTCAAGTGATTTCGACCTATACTACGATGCAACATTTATAACATCGATTTCGCTCGACAAACATTTTGGCGCCGTTGTCGGGGAGCAACGCACAATTCGATCTCTTGATTACAATTCCTGACTTGGTACTAACTTGCTCTATCTCCTTTGACTGTAATCTGTTTAAGGGATTCATTAGAGGAAGATCAGCCGCACATCAACCACTCCAGGGGCAGGTAAACCACAAATCCAATCTCTCCTAAGCCCCTGATTCTGAAAAGCTAAGAGAAGAAATCAATTAGGTCCAACTTGCATTCTATTTTTAGATTCAATCACAACAAGTTGCCTGATTTGGTTCATTTCTAGAAAACACCCAACCTTGATATGTGCACCTACTTAGGGTTTTAAGGTATCTAGGGCTATCACCTTCTTGCTTGAGCCCTAGGTACCACATTTGGATAAAATTGAATTGGACCAATCAAGAGCCAATTAGGGTTTCCAGTTTAAGGTTTTAGAGACACACTTGCTTAATCAAGAATTAACCTTCCCAAACAGTGTGTGCCTAAGCCTTGGTTGAATTGATCTATTCAAGCAAACCCTAAAATCAGGCTCTTAATTTCATTTGAACACTAAAAGAGGGACCTAAATTTCTCAAAGGACAAAACAGGTGAAGTTGACCCACCTTATTGGGTTAACCAATCTTCAAATTAGGTCACCTTACGCAAAAACATCTTAAAGTTTAAGTGAAATCATAACTACCTTTGTTATTAGTCTAAAATCGGTAGATTTAAGAGGTCAAGTCCCCATTCTGGTCTACCTAGATCCTCAGCAACAAGAAAGGTCGGGTGGGGGAAACCCTGTAACCCGTGGGGGTGCTCTATCGTGTAGGGGTCTTCGTGGGACTCTCCCTTTCTGGCTGTCTAGGTAATTCTCAGGTGGACGACTTTCTGACTTAGGGGTATCATCTGCCCCGAACCTCTATAGTGATCCAAAATTTTTTTGGGTGTCTTGATTGGGTCCATCACATTCTATCCCTCATCTTATCCATTGGTGCATGTTCAAGAGGAGGTCTCTAAGACTACCCTTGAGGCCTCCATTAGCTATTCACTCCCGTCGAAGCCAAGCCTCGACCCCCCTGTTTGTGCAACAACCAACCTGATCGATATCTCTTCTTATTCATCTGAACCTAGCTCTCCTTCATCCATCATCATGGAGCAACCAGCAGAAGAAAACAATCTTTAGAATCATCTTTAGCACCTCAACGATCTATTCCAAGCCTTTATGAACCCACCACAGTGTCCTATGATGCGAGATCACTACAATCCCGCTGCGGTGGCGATCGAACCTCGAGTCCAAATCCCAGCTGGAGGTCCTGATACTGAATTAAGCCCAACATGATTCATGCTATCCCCAAATTTCATGGGCATAATTCCGAGGATCCTTTCAAGCATATCAGGCAACTCAAGCATCTGACCCAGACCTTCGAGTCAAAAGCTCAAAATCCAGATATCTTGCTCATGAAAATGTTCTCCTTCTCTCTCATGGACAAGGTTACTCACTGGTACTAAACCCTAATGCATCCAATTAACACATGGGCAGAACTACAATTCGAGTTTCTGAAAAGTTCTTCCCTGTTGGTCGGACAAATGCTCTACGGCACCAGATCACACATTTTACGCAGCAAGCAGGAGAACCACTTCATGAGACATGGGATCGTTTTCTGGATCTCATGCGAGAGTGCCCCCACCACGGAGTTCCTAAATGGGAACAAGTCCAGTCTTTTTACTAGGGACTCCATGAGGATATTCGATTATTTGTCAATAAGACCTGTGGAGGAAACATTTTTGGTCAACACGAAGACACCGTCTGGAAGATTCTTGAGAACATGTACGAGAACTCCATCAATAATGAATCCATGGGCATGTTTGACCAGACAAATGCCCATGCATTGACGAATTCAAGGGGAGCACATGAGGCGCAGTGCCTGTCCTCTTCCATCTACTTGAAGCTAATGGCTAGTCGCCTAGACAAGGTCTCTATTATTAAGAAGAAGGTGGACAAGTTGACTCAACACCTGCAGCGAGCCACCTCTGCGCAAAACCCATTCGCGCAACCGCCCTCTAGCAGGGAGGCTGTGTATAACATCTACCATCGATCTTCTAAGGGGATGGACCCATATCAACCCCCGTCTGATTCTAGGTTCGGAGGAAACCCTAGACCTGCCTATTCTAGTTGGAGGAACTCTGAACTCTCGTATTCTAACTTTTCCAAGGCTCCTCAGACCTGCGAGGACCTCAACGCCATCTAGAATGATCCATTCTCAAACACCTACAATCCTGGATGGCGTAATCATCCTAATTTCACATGGTCAGGAAATAATCAATCCGGGCCAACTCACGAAGATCAGATGACTCTTATCCTTCAGACTCTGGCTGACATTTAGAAAATGAATGCGGCTATGCAAAAATAGCACACAAAGACGAGATCACAGGGTTCGCAATAAACTCGCCTAGATAGCAAATCCCTGCCAACCTAGTGCACTTCCTTCACAACCTCTGCCTAACCCAAATAACGTGCCAAACCAGAGGCGCATTATGAACCCAACTCAGGGCTAAGTTCACTATGTCTATCAGGCCCCTTCTGCTCCATCACCCGACGAGATGGAGGCTTCAACATCATATGCGGGTTATCAGCAGCAACCACCTCTTTTGTCTACACAACCCAGAACCAGGCAAGACTAAATTCTGTTACTACCCATAGTGGCAAAGCAACACAGGACCCACCTTATCCAAGCCACTCTCAGCCTGGTAATGCAAACCCAAACCTTAGGATAGTCACCCAGGAAACCCCTATCCTAGATCAAGAACCTAGACCCATTCTAGAGGAACCTACAGAGGTTCCATTTTCGGAGGCCTTGACCAAAGGAAAAAGAAAACCCCAACCCGTGGCACTTGACGAGGACCTGGTCAAGCTCTTTGAGCAGGTCCAAATAAACATCCCCTTGATGGATGCAATACGCCACGTACCGGCTTACGCATAATTCCTGAAAGACCTGTGTACACCCAAGTGTAAGCCGCGAACCAAAGGTGAGAACCCGATCATACTATCGGAGCAAGCCAGCTACATCATCTTAAGCAAGTTCTCGCCTCAGGCAAAGGACCCTGGTACCCCTCTAATTTCATGCAAGATTGGTGATTTAGAGTTTGACAAAGCCCTTTTGGACCTAAGAGCTTTCATCAATTTGATACCTACATCCCTACTAGTCCACTTTGAGGAACCTGAACTTAAACTGACAGAGATGACTTTGCAGTTAGCTGATCGATCTATTAAGTCACCAAAAGGAGTACTCGAGGATATCATAGTTAGGGTACACGATTTCTACTTTCCCATGGATTTCATCGTCTTAAACATGGATGCTCCTGAGAACTTGAAGAATACACCGATCATATTAGGGAGACCCTTTCTGGCCACAGCTAGGGCCAATATTAATTGCGAGAAGGGTCAAATTGAGTTAAAATTTGGGAGCAGGACACTAACGATCGACATCTTTAAGGCCCAACAAGGAATTAATTGCGGAGTTATTAAGCAAATTTGCGATATCGAGGCCGTGGTTGACGACCCATGTATCGATGAAAACCCAATTATTTTTTATCAACCACAAGAAGATCGAAACTCGCAATTAAAGGGGCCTGAACCTAACATAGACACACCCATAGCTCCTTCCTTTGGTCCCGACACCCACCCTGAACCACCTGTTGCTACTGATAACCCAGTTATGGAATTAAAGCCTCTTCTCGATCATCTAAAATACATCTTTTTGGGTTCCAATCAAACGTTTCCTGTGATTATCAACTCCCGACTCACATCTGATCAGGAAACACTCTTGATTACTGTCCTCCAGCAACATTGGAGAGCCATTGGATGGACTCTCGATGATCTAACTAGTATCAGCCCCTCATATTGCATGCATCACATCTATACCGAACAGGGCTCACGACCATCCCATGAAATGCAGAGACGCCTAAATCCAAATCTGCAGGATGTCGTGAAAAAGGAGATCATCAAGTGGTTAGATGTAAGGATCACCTACCCGATCTCTGACAGTCGGTGGGTGAGTCCAATCCAAGTTGTGCCTAAGAAGGCAGGACTCATCGTAATCACGACTAAAATTGGAGAAACCATACCGACCCGTATAGTGAACTAGTGGAGAGTTTGCAATGATTACAAAAGACTCAATACCTTTATGAAGAAAGATCATTTCCTACTACCGTTCATTAATCAGATCCTTGAGAAACTAGCGGGAAATCAATTCTTCTGTTTCTTGCACAGGTACTCCGGATATAACTAGGTTGCAATCCATCCTGAGGACCAAGAGAAGACTACCTTCACTTGCCCCTTCGAGACATACGCATTTCGAAGGATGTTATTTGGTCTCTGCAATGCACCCGCTACTTTTCAGCGATGCATGCTTACCATATTCTCAGATATGGTAGGTGAATACCTTGAGGTTTTCATGGATGACTACTCGGTATTTGGAAAATCTTTTGATGATTGCCTCTTGCACTTAGTCCAAATCCTCAAGCGATGCATCGACGTGAATTTAGTTCTTTCCTGGGAAAATAGCCACTTCATGGTACCTGAGGGAATTGTCCTGGGACATCTTGTCTCTGAAAAAGGCATCCAGGTTGATCGAGCCAAGGTGAATCTAATTTCCAAGCTCCCAATGCCTAGCTCGGTTAAGGACATCCAATCCTTTCTAGGGCATGTCAATTTTTACCGTCGATTCATTCCTGATTTTTCGAAAATCGTGCGTCCCTTGACTAATCTTCTCTCTAAGGATGTCCCCTTCGAAATTACCAAGGAGTGCACCCAAGCGTTTGAGATCCTAAGTGATCGAGTTACCTAAGCACCTATTCTACAATCCCCATATTTGTCTCAAACCTTTGAGATCATGTGCGATGAATTTGATTATGCTATGGGTGCGGTACTTCGGCAGAAAGTAGACGGGAAACCCGTGGTCATCTACTATGCTAGCAAGACACTTGACAAGGCTCAACATAACTACACAATTACTGAGAAAGAGCTGCTAGCCGTCATATTTAGCTTAGAAAAATTTAAATCTTATCTTCTGGGTTCCCGTGTCATTATATACTCGGATCACACTGCAGTGAAGCCCCTCCTCGCGAAGAAGGATGTGAAACCTCGACTAATCCACTAGATATTGCTGTTACAAGAATTCGATCTCAAAATTCGTGATAAGACAGGAAACCAGAATGTGGTAGCTGACCATTTGTCCCGTCTTCCTTCTTTAGTTATCGACCCGTCTGGTCTGATCACCGAACATTTTCCGGACGAGCACCTGCTAGCCATTCACAGTCTCCCTTGGTTTACTGATATTGTAAACACTTGGTTACGGGGAAAGTCCAGCCAGATTGGGTGACTTCCAGGCGGGACAAATTGATTGCCGAGGCCAAGTTCTATATTTAGGAGGAACCATACCTCTTTCACATTGGCAATGATCAGGTGATCCAGAGATGCATTCCTGACGATGAGGTCAATGATGTGATCTCATTCTATCACGATCAGGCCTGCGGTGGCCATTTCTCTGGGCATTAAACCGCAGTAAAAATTCTCCAATGTGGGTTCTTTTGCCTCACTTTGTTCAAAGACACACAGACGTATTGTAGGGCATGCGCTCGTTGTCAGACCCTCGGAAACATAGGATCGTGGGATGTGATGCCCTTAAACCCGATTATTGTGTGAAATCTTTGACAATTGGGGAATCGATTTCATGGGACCTTTTCCCGGATCTAACGGCTTCGAGTACATTCTACTCGCTGTTGATTATGTTTCTAAATGGATCGAAGCCGTCCCCACGAGAACTAGTGATCATAAAGTTGTCCTTCAATTTATCCAGGAGAACACCTTTACTAGATTTGGGGTTCCTAAGGCCATCATCAGCGATGGCGAGTCTCATTTTAACAATGTGCACTTCCAGTTCCTAATGAAAAAAGTACAAAGTGTCGCATCGTATCTCGACTCCTTACCACCCTAGACTAATGAACTGGCAGAACTGTCAAATCGAGAGATCAAGAGGGGACCTATTTGAAGAAGGATACGATAAAGTTGGGGACCTATTTGCAAAGGATTCAAAAGTTAGGGGGATGTGTGTGAGATAAAAGAGTCAGACAGGACCAAATTGCAAACTAGGTCAAGATGATCTCAGATTGAGCCCAAATTATGGTAAAAATATAATTTTGACCTAAGGAATCCAATGGTGAAGTTGGATTTTGGTTTTGACCTAGTTTGATTGGGTAATTTGCATAATTATCCAAATTAGGGCAAATGTCTGTCTGAGGCTCTATTTAGATCAAGATAGGTTCTGATGGTCAAATTGAAGGTACCAAATCGTAAAGAATATTTTTATATAAATTTTATAGGGTTTAGATGAATTTTATCCTGACCAGAACCTCAGTTAATTAAGCTGGTCTATTTTAGGGTTTCGAAAGTCATTTAATTCTCAAAAGATGCGAAAACCTTTTTCTATCTATTCTAACCCACTTGTTAGACTCTTAAGACCATTTGACCTTTGTTCAACTCTTGAGAAAACTCGTGGTTATTCTATTTTTGTGATAGAATGGTAAATTTACATAAATAACCCTGCATTCTTGTCTTCTTCTCAAATCAATGTTTTGTGCCATTAAGATCTTCTGATGGATATGTAGGAGCTTTTATTGAATTAATCAGATCAAACTAAGCTAGTTATGGCTCATGATGGTGTTCTTATCACTAGGATTAACCAATTTTGAAATATAATTAAATAAGTTATTTTTGTAAATTAACTACATAATTATGTAGTCTTATATAAGGGCTTTCCAATGATATAATTTAATTTAAAATTAGATGCCGATTAGGCACTCAAATCGAGGCCTAGAAACCACCATAGCGAACGTTATGTGCATCAATTAGATGCTGAAGTTTGGTGCCACATCGGTGGCGTACGAGCCCCCACAGCCGCATAAATTGAATCTCTCCTATAAGCAACACAGTTGAAAGTGTTGGGCGATAAAGAAAACCCTCTAACCTCTCGATCATATTGGGCATGTATGGTTCAGTTGAGTCAGATACATACACGTATATTTGTATACAATATATGTACATATATATATATATAAATACTTAGAGTATAGAAATTCTTTGAGCCTTTTATTTGTATATATTTTTAAGGATATAGTGACATATATATACGTCACAGTATATATTGTATATGTTAGTTTAGGTTCGTATAAGCATTGTAAGTAGCATTAATTGATTCATTTTGTACATAATTAACTCATTTCATCCATTCTTTGATTCTTTAATTCAGTTGTAAATATAATTGACATTTTTGGAATAAAAGAGTATTTTTGGACAATAGAGAGTAATGTATATTAATAATTGCCTCCTAGTGAATGACCTAGAATAAACCAATAAAAATTATGTAAATAAATAAAATGACATAACATCTATTTGTATTGTGATACTATACTACAATAGCGATGACATCATTAAATCACACTGTTTTTAGCATGCAAATGATTTTCGTGATCAGAAACCATGACCGGCTGTCGGTGGTGATGAATTGAGGAAGAAGGTCTCCAGCTAATGAAGAGTCCACTAGTGAAACTCCAAAGTTGTCCTTATGAATTACATAAGCCTTATCGACAAGGATTGAAGGAGGGAGATGATTCCACCTTTGTCACAGGCGGAGAAGAATGAAGAAGAAGCTGGAGAGGAGGAACTGACCAGACTAGAGAGAGGTAGAGGGGAGTTGGTAAAGGCACAAAGATGGAGGATGAAATTTGGGTCAAGGCCCAAAAATCGCCTTGAATTGACTCTCAGGTTATTAGGTCCAAAATTTTAGGATTCAAATGAATTTAGAGCTTGGTTTTTAGGGTTCACCTTGAATAGACCTTTTCAAACAAGGGTTTGGGTGGCACACAAATGCGTGAAGATTAATTTCCTTTAATGCAGGCAATTGTATACTAATACTTCAAAACCTTAATGTAGAAACCTTAATTGGCTCTATTTCAAGTCCAATTTGATCTCAAATATGGCACCTTGAACTTAAACAAGAATGTGAGTAGTCCAAGATGTCGAGAAAATTAAGAGTAAATCCCTAGTAGGTACAAGAAATCAGGATTGGGAGTTTCTAACCAAAATCGTCTCAATCTTCAATTAGATATCAAATCAAGTTCTCAAATCAGGAAATTTTATCGTTAAATGATAATTACTTGAAAAATAAGGCAAGTGAATCCTAATTCATTCATTTCCTTTTTCTCTTCCCAAGATTAGGAGGTTGATTAGGGAAGAAGCGATAGTTTACCTGCCTCTGGAGTGGTTGATTGCATGGAAGATCTCTTCGTGAGGTACCTTGCAAAATCACAAGCAAAGCAAATAGGGCAAGTTAGTGCTCAGATAAATCACAATCAATTAATCCACATCAACTTAGGTACTTAAATGTTTCAACAGTACCAGCAGAATCAACCACAAAGCCTCAACAGAAGCTAAGGCAAGTACCACAGTAGAAGCACAAGGGCTTCTCTTCTTCAAGCCTTCAAAAGCATAGGGCCAACCTTCTCAGAGGCTAAGTGTAAGCCTCTTCCTTCAGCACGCACACCGAGGCATTTAGCCATGGAGCAAAACCCTCCCCCCTCCTCCTCACAAATTTCTCCTCTTTCTCTTCTCTAATAACTGGGTATATATTCGGGTAATCGAGCATATGCAATATCGGGTCTAAGCTCACCAACGTGAGAGGTGAGCGAGGAGTGAGGTTAGGTGCGAGGGGGACCAACCCCCTGATAACACCACGCAAGGGGGTAGTAATTAGGTTGAATATGGCCCATCTTTAGAATAAAAGGCACAACATAAAGTAGAATAGGAGAATAGCATGCATCAAGTATCAAGATTGCTTATAAACTGTATTAATGGTCATTTGTGTAAAGCATTTGTCAAAGCAGGCCTCAGATGAGCAATCGGACCGCACGGATGGATTCAGAACGACGAACGGAGTCCAACGGACTCAAGATCGGCCAAATCCGACATCCGGAGCTCCCACAATGGGCCCAAGAAATTCTGACCGTTGATCTGGAGATCCACGGCCCAGAGAGCGCCACGTCGCCCCGCCCCCGCCGCTCACACACCCTCAAGCCAGCCAAGGATGAATCTCAGCCGTTGATCTTCGATCGAACGGCCGAGATCCGCGTGCTCGCCCGCGGTCGCCGCGACAAAGCGCGGGCGTGGCGCAACGGTCAGCGCGCACGCCCGCATCGCAGCGACACGCGTTCGAGCCGCGCAGAGCTGAAATCGAAGGCGAGCGACGAGCGCGGACAAATTGGGCCGCCCGATCAGCAGCGGGCGGCCAGGATCGCGCCATGCGGCGCGACGACAGCTCCCGAGCGCCCACACGCGCGCGCACGCCGGGCGAAAACGCGCGGGCGCACGTGCGCCCGAGGCGCGATCTCAGTGCAGGCGCAGGAGGATCTCAGCCGTCCGATCTTCGATTGGACAGCTCTCGTTCAACGTCCACGGATCGCGCATGGAGAGAGAGCGGGGCGGGCAGCTGACCGGCGGCAGGAGGGCTTCACCGACGTATCTGGAAGCAGTTTTAGCGACGTTCTGGATGTCGCTAAAGCACATTCTTCTTTTAGGAAGCCCTTAACTCTATTTAAACCCCCTTCTACCACCATTCAAGGCATACTCTCCCACTTGCAACTACTCCACTCCTCTCCTAGCCAGTTTTAGGCACTCTTGTAATCGCCGGAGACGACGAGCCGCCGACGGAGCCTCCTCCACCACCGTGGCTGCCTCATCGCTCTCCACTCTCTCTCTACCTCTCTCTCTCTCTCTTTTAAGCTTTCATTTACCCTTGTTAAAGCATGCATTTAATGTTGTAAGCTATGAACTATGAATGCATGTTTAATGAAATTATTTTTCATTCAATCGCCATTTTAATTTCTGTTCAAAGTGCATGATCAAAACCAAGAGCTTTCTAACCCTAAACTCTCTCTCTATCTCTCACTTTTCAAAATCGTCTCTTTCGCAAGCAAAACTCCGCCTTTTTCGTGATAACAAGTGGTAAACAAAATTCGATTTCCATGCCTCCCTGAGACCGACACTGGGACTCACCTCCGTTTACTTCTTTTAAAATCGACGTATCAAGTGCGACTATAACGACACCTCTTAACACATACGCACGAGACCACGTCAGTTTTTGGCATCGTTGCCAGGGAGGCAACGGATTTGTTTTATCACCTCCATTCCACATTCATTCTCACATCGTCTAATGCCCTATTTTCCTTTTTACTTGACGGTTGCAGAAATTTGGCGCATGGACAGCGAAGCGATGCATTCCACGACGGTAGCAAGGGAGTAGGCGCCTCGAGGACCGATAGTGAGCAATCTCTCTCTCATCGTTTGCTTGCGTGAAAAAGCTAAAAAAATTGTAAAAAAAAAAACTGAAAAAATTACCGTGGTGAATGATTGCTTGACCCACATTCTTAACACATCACCCTACAAAAAAATGTACACTCTAATATGCTGAATAAATTCTTGGAGTGTTCTTTTCTTTCTTGAGTGGTGTTTGCGAAGCCACCATGAGTTGACCTGGGCCGCACCACTCAACCCTAAAACTGACTCATCTAATAGAAGCTGCATGATCATTAGGATGAGTACACTAGGGTCTTAGAGCCTCTACAAAATAAAAAGGAAATCTACTTTCAGCGAATTGTGTGCAGAACTTGACGTGCCCACTGAAACTTGGCTGAAAACATTAAGACACGTCAACCCTAAAAAGAACTAAAGTAAGGATGAAACATTAAAAGACACCACATCTTAATAAATCCTTGCTTAAAAACCATGTTTTGCTAGAAGCACACACTTTGAAAGTGGAAAATTAAGAGGCACCACCTCAATCAACGCCTCATCACATCACCCTAAGCACAAGCACTATTCTAACCCTTTAAAACTGAGTAGACGTGCCCTAGGCAGGACTGAGCTAAGTCTCAAAAGGCAAGGTTTTGTTCGCTAGGCACTTGGCTTTCATTCCCTTGGTAGAATCTGGTGACTAGGCTGCGGGGCAGTGTCAAACGACCGCAGTTGTGGGGTCCATGGAACCGGAGGCGCAAGCCAAAGGAAGAACCTTCCCTGCAATCCCCTCGTAATCAACCTGGCCAGATTAGCCTTGGGAAGGGGAGTCCAGTGCTTACGGACTTAATCACCCTTTGTGAGATTTCTGGGTCTCCTAAGGAATACACCATAAGGATTAGGCTTGAGTGCTTGATTGAAACACATTTCTCGCATCTGTCGCCCTCCGCATCCCCTCCTGTTCTTCTCTAGTGTATGCACGGGAGGCGCTCACTGCATCCCGAATTGTGTGTTTTGGGGCAGGAATCTAGGCGACGTAATTCTGTTGAAAACATGGCTGAACCTAGGGTAGATGAGGCTGAAGATCAACCCCCACCAGATGCTATGGCCATCATCCAAGCTCAAATCAATGCTAACCATCGGCTTTAGCAACAACAAATCCACACCATCATGCAAGCCATACAACGGTTACAGAACCCGCAAGAACAACGACCACCTTTCCACGACATACCAGGACAACCACCACTTGATTTACCGCCATTTCAGGACCAGCCAAGACCTCTCCGTGATTTCTATAATCCCTCTGCTATTAGAGTCGAGCCACACCTTAGGATCCCCGAGGGGGGAGATGATTTTGAGTTGAAACCAAACGTCTTAAGTTTGATCCAGAGCCACTTTCATGGAAGCTCAAATGAGGACCCCTTTCAACACCTAGAGGATCTCGACCGCATAGCACGAACGGTGAAACCTAGGAATATTAGCTTTGACATTGTTCTAATCAAGATGTTCCCTTTCTCATTAAGAGACAAGGCTTCTCATTGGCTTAGAACCCTAGGTAGACCCATCACCACCTGGGAAGAACTGAGGCATGCATTTTTAAAGAAATTCTTCCCCATAGGAAAGACCAATGCCCTCAGAAGAGCTATCACTACCTTCACACTCCAGGGCGGGGAATAATTTTATGAGGCGTGGGAAAGATTTAATGAACTTTTGAGGAAATGCCCACACCATGAAGCCCTAAGGTGGCAATTGGCCCAGATCTTTTACCACGGTCTGGACAGCAACCTACGGAACTTCGTCAATGCCTCATGCAGGGGAAACTTCCTAAACAAAGATGAGGAGAGCACGTTTGAGCTCTTTGAGTCTATGAGCGAGAATTTGCTCAACAATGCCACCATGAACCAGTTTAACAGGTCCAGTCAACCCCGTGGCGGGATTTATGAGGTGCAAGCAAATTCTGGAATGGTTGACATGGACATCATTGCCAAAAAGTTAGATCGAGTGGAATTGGTGGACAAAAAGATTGATGAGCTGCTGAATCAAACCAGGAACCCCTTGCAGACTTTCTCCCTAGCAAAGGGAGCACATAATGTTGACCTGGTCCAGCCCTTCACCCAACTGAACCTGGAACAACCCCCGACCATGTTCCAGGGAGGGACCTTTGCTCCCTCGACCCTTGATTACTCCCTTCCCTCTTTATCAACATCGGCTATCTTAGAAGATGTGCAAGCCGTCCAAGGTTATGCGAAACCTAACCCTTTCTCCAACACTTACAACACCGGCTGGCGTAATCACCCCAACTTTGGTTGGACAAACCAGAAACCACCACAATTCCAAAACCAGCCCAGGCCAAACCAACAGCCACACTTGCCCCCTATCAACAAGGACCACCAGTTAGACCCCAATATAACCAGAATAGGGCGGCCCCTCCCCCACAAAACCAAATGGACACCCTAATAAAGATGATGGCTGACATGAACCAAAAACATCAGGAGGAAATGGCCGTGGTAAAGGGACAGTTAAGCCAACTCTTGGACTGTAAACAGCTATGATCTCTACCTTCCCAACCGCAACCGAACCCGCGAAACATAATTAATAGAGGCCCCAATTCGCAAGGGTTCCAAGGCAACCCCGGGCAGGCTCACATGGTCCAGCCAGCCCCACAAACACCTCCTGGGTTTGGCGCTTCTTCATCCTCGTCTTCTCAAGGATCACCCCATGGCCCCAATGCCTCTACAAATGCTGTGACCTTAAGAAGCGACACCAAAACCCAGGATCCCAAATGGCCAACTAACCCCGAGACTTTACCTGCTGGAATACCCGACTCAGAAGAGGCACCAAGCAAGGACCCAGACATGGAACCAATCCACATTCAGACACCCTATCCTGAGGCCTTAGAAACAATCAAGAAAAAGAAGAATACTGTGGAAACTGAGGAGCTGTTGGAAAGTTTTAAGCAAGTACAGATTAATATTCCGCTCCTAGAAGCCATCAAACACATCCCCGCTTATGCCAAGTTCTTAAAGGATGCCTGTACACCCAAGCGTAAGCCGAGACCTCAAGCACCTAGGAAGGTTGTACTCTCTGAGCAGCCCAGTTCCGTGATATCATGCAACCTTCCACTCAAATGAATTGACCCAGGAGCGCCCCTGATTTCCTGCAATATCGGGGACATGACATTTGATAGAGTGCTCCTGGACCTAGGTGCTTCTATCAACCTAATTCCCACAACCTTGTACCACCAATTTGGTTTTGGGGAGCTGGCACCAACCCCTGTCACCATCCAGTTGGCGGATAGATCAGTGAAAACCCCGAAGGGGGTTGTCGAGGACGTGATTGTACGGGTTAAGGACTTCTATTTCCCGGTCGACTTTTTGGTGCTCGACATGGAAGTCCCTGAAAAATTACAGAACGCACCCATAATCTTAGGCAGACCTTTCTTAGCTACGGCTAAAGCAAACATCGATTGCGACACGGGATGTATGGAAATCGCCTTCGGGGACAGGAAAATGCAATTGGATATCTTCCGGGCGACAAAGTCTTTTGATTGCAATTACATTGAGGAACATGATCCCGTGGAAACTTTAATCGAGGAATGCCTTACCCTCAGTTTTGTCTCAGACCACCAAACTCGGAGTGATGGTTCCGACTCGTCACCCTGCTTAACCATGGACCTCTGTAAGGCTGAGAACCATCACATGACACCATTTGAAGAGATCGATGTTGATCAACTCCCGCCATTCCCATTCCCTTCAACTGTGGTCCCACCCGCACCTGAACTTAAACCATTGCCCGAGAATCTCAAGTACGTCTTCTTGGGACCTGACCAGACCTTCCCAGTAATTATTAATTCCCATCTAACCAAGGATCAGGAACTAAGATTGATTGCAACTCTTTCAGAACATCGGGCCGCCATTGGTTGGACCATCTCGGATCTAAGAGGAATTAGCCCCACCTATTGCACCCACAAGATTTACCTGGAAGACGGGGCCCGACCTTCCGCCAGATGCAGAGACGGTTAAACCCTAACATGCGGGAGGTCGTTAAAAAAGAAATTATCAAGTGGCTTGACGCCGACATCATTTACCCTATCTCTGATAACCCCTGGGTGAGCCCCACTCAAGTGGTTCCAAAGAAAGCTGGGCTCACCGTTGTTACTAATGATCATGGCGAATCCATCCCCACCCGCACCACCACCGCATGGCGGGTGTGTATTGATTATAGGAAGCTTAATGAAGCCACTAAGAAGGACCACTTCCCCTTACCATTCATTGACCAAATCCTTGAAAGATTGGCAGGGCAGAAGTATTTTTGCTTCCTGGATGGATATTCAGGATATAACCAAGTCGCAATTGCTCCGGAAGATCAGGAAAAGACCACATTCACTTGCCCGTATGGCACGTTTGCATTCCGTCGAATGTCGTTCGGGTTATGCAACGCACCTGCGACCTTCCAGCGTTGCATGCTAGCCATTTTTTCAGAAATGGTGGGTGAATACTTGGAGGTCTTTATGGATGATTTCTCTGTATTCGGGAATTCATTCGACCATTGTTTGAGCAACTTGGAGAAAATCCTGAAACGATGTATCAAGGTTAACTTGGTGTTAAGTTGGGAAAAGAGCCATTTTATGGTTTAAGAAGGAATTGTCCTCGGACACATCGTTTCGCATAGGGGCATCGAGGTAGATCGAGCTAAGGTTGATTTAATTTCCAAACTTCCTCCACCTAGTTCGGTCCGGCAGATTCGCTCTTTCCTAGGACATGTTGGCTTCTACAGAAGGTTCATCAAAGACTTTTCCAAACTTTCCAAACCCTTGACCGACCTTCTAGCCAACGACGCCACTTTCCACATGTCTCCTGATTGCATCCAGGCTTATCATACCCTCCGGGACTTAGTCTCCACCGCTCCTGTACTTCAACCCCCAAACTGGTCCCAGGATTTTGAGATTATGTGTGACGCATCAGATTTTGCCATAGGCACTGTCCGTGGTGATCTACTACGTGAGCAAAATGTTGGACGAGGCCCAACGTAATTATACGGTCACAGAAAAAGAGTTGCTCGCTGTAGTCTTTGGACTGGAAAAATTTCGATCATACTTGCTGGGATCCCACGTGACTATCTACACCGACCATTTAGCCATCTGGCACCGGTTGGCAAAAAAGGACGCAAAACCCAGGCTCATTAGATGGATCCTGCTTTTGCAGGAATTTGACCTGGAAATCCGAGACAAGGCCGGATCGAAAAATGTGGTGGCTGACCACCTGTCAAGACTTCATCCAGACCACATTGGACCCTCCCTACCTCTATCTGATACCTTCCCTGATGAACACATCCTAGCCGTGCAAGACAAGAAAATGCCATGGTATGCTGACTATGTCAACTACCTGGTTATAGGACAAACCCCGCACAGCTGGTCCAGACAGCAACGGGATAGGTTCTTAGTTGAGGCCAAGCACTATTTCTAGGATGATCCCATGCTGTTTCGCCTCTGGGCTGATCAGATCATCAGGAGGTGCCTCCCTGAAGACGAAGTTCAGAGTGTGCTTTCCTTTTGTCATGACCAAGCGTGTGGCGGCCATTTCTCTGGCAAGAAAACAGCTGCAAAAGTTTTACAGTCTGGATTTTATTGGCCGTCCCTATTCAAGGATGCACACATCTTTGCCAAGACTTGCTCACGATGCCAAACACTAGGGACCATGACCAAGAAAGATATGATGCCCCTTCAGCCCATTTTGATTGTCGAAATTTTCAACGTTTGGGGTATCGATTTTATGGGCCCCTTTCCACCATCCAACGGCTTCGAGTACATCCTGGTCTCGGTAGACTATGTTTCCAAATGGATTGAAGCCGTCGCCACCCGACGATGCGATCACAAGACGGTCATGGACTTTGTGAAGAGAAACATCTTTTCCCAGTTTGGAATACCCAAGGCCATGATCAGTGATGGTGGAAGCCATTTTATCCATTCCCAATTCTGTGCCCTACTAAGAAAATACGGGGTAAACCACCGCATTGCCACCCCGTATCATCCACAAACGAATGGGCAGATTGAGGTCTCAAACAGACAAATCAAGAACATTTTACAGAAGACTGTGAGACCTGACAGGAAAGACTGGTCCACACGACTTGATGATGGCCTATGGGCATACAGGACCGCCTTTAAGACCCCGATAGGCATGTCACCTTACCGCTTGGTCTTTGGCAAAGCTTGCCATCTTCCCGTCGAATTGGAACACCGGACTTACTGGGTTGTCAAGCAATGTAACATGGATCCCCAGTTAGCCGGTGCGCAAAGGACATTTCAATTTTCTGAGCTCGAAAAAATTCGTCGGGACGCCTTTGACAATAGTCGGCAATATAAGGAGAAAATGAAAGCCGCCCACGACCGACTCATTCATAGGAAAACCTTTTAGCCAAACCAACAAGTCTGGCTATTTGATGCACGCCTGAAACTCTTCCCAGGGAAACTTAGGTCCAAATGGACAGGACCATTTTGGGTGATCAATTCCTATTCCAATGGGGCAGTTGAAATCGTGGATCTTAATACCGGGCACACCTTTACAGTCAATGGTCAAAGATTGAAGCATTTCCTGGCCCAGGTACCCCCCAAGGAAAGTGTCACCCTTGTTGAGGGCTGACACCAAGCACCGCCCAGCTGGAGGCGTTAAACTCAGCACTTCCTGGGAGGCAACCCAGCGGATTCAGACTGATCTGGTAGTCTACGTCACTCAGGTACTATCTTTTTGAACCCTTCTGCATCCACGAATCTGCCAATGAGGACATTGTCCAACTTAAGCATGGGGGGGATGGTAAATTGCATAATCCTAAGCTTAATTAATCAGTCTGAATGAATGAATTAATTAATTAATTAAAAAGAAAAAAAATTGAATTTAGGAAGAAAACTTAAGCATTAGAAACTTGTCAATAATGGGAAATAATACAAAACTTAAACACTTAGGCTTTTCAGGCCTTCAGGCTTAATCAGCCCTGGTGTCCGTTAAAATATGGATTTAGCGGCGAATCCTTGCAACTTTAAGCTATTCTAATCCACCTACTAAATAAGGTAATAAGTATACGACTTATCAACTCACCCTCTAACTCAGGAAAACTTTGAGTCTAAGCATCTGCACACATTTTTGCACAGACTCACTTCTCGAAGATTTTGACAGAAATTGGGTAGCTAATGAACTTTCTAGGGTGGTATGGCTGGCAAGTTGTCGTGGGTAACAGCCCATTGGCAAGTTGTCCAGAACCCAGCCCCAGGCCATTTCTTTTTCGCTGCCTCTAGGTACATTTGAGATTAGGGAAGCCACCTACGAAAAAAAAAACAAAGAAAATAAACCACACTTTACCGCACAAGTATGGCTGGCAAGTTATCATGGGTAACAGCCCATTGGTCGATTGTCCAGAGCCCAGCTCAATAATTGCACAAAAAAGACCAAAACACCTAAGGAAGAAGCGAGGAAGTAGTACAAGCTGGGGAGATATACACTGGAAAATCCTTGTGTTGACCCCAAGTAAAATGAACGTAGGGAGAAAGCTACCAATCGAACAAATACACCTTCAGGCAAAAATTTATTTTCTTTTCCGGTCACCTAGAGGCATAGAAACTCGAAGTTTGTCTCAAATACCATTAAGTGAGTCTATCACAACATTCACACCAAGATGCTTAGCACTTAGGGTTTTGACCGAGTTTTGGGTGGGATGGGTAGCCGTAAAAAGTTACCAACCCACACTGAATTCCGAAAATTCTAAAAATACATATATAGATATATACGTATACATATGTATAGTTATATATGCAAAGCAAGGATTCAGGCGATTCGTATTTTGGCAAACACCCGGGCGCTGCTTAGTCTTTGTAGATTAAGATCTTCCTATATTTCCTCTTATTGACAAGTAACGAAGTGCCTAAGCAACTACTTCTTGAATTCTCCAAGGAAACAAAGGCTAGAATAAACCTTGCTAGGGACTAGCAAGGAGTAAGCATGGGGTTATGATAACACCACGCAAGGGGGTAGTAATTAGCTTGAATATGGCCCATCTTTAGAATAAAAGGCACAACATAAAGTAGAATAGGAGCATTACATGCATCAAGTACCAAGATTGCTTATAAACTGTATTAATGGCCATTTGTGTAAAGAATTTGTCAAAGCAGGCCTCAGATGAGCAATCGAACCGCACGGATGGATTCAGAACGACGAACGGAGTCCAACGGACTCAAGATCGGCCAAATCCGACACCCGGAGCTCCCACAATGGGCCCAAGAAATTCTGACCGTTGATCTGGAGATCAAAGGCCCAGAGAGTGCCACGTCGCCCTGCCCCCACCGCTCGCACACCCTCAAGCCAGCCAAGGACGAATCTCAGCCGTTGATCTTCGATCGAACGGCCGAGATCCGCGTGCTCGCCCTCGATCGCCGCAACAAAGCGCGGGCATGGCGCAACGGTTAGCGCGCACGCTCGCATCGCAGCGAAGCGCGTTCGAGCCGCGCAGAGCTGAAATCGAAGGCGAGCGACGAGCGCGGACAAATTGGGCCGCCCGATCAGCAGCGGGCGGCCAGGATCGCGCCATGCGACGCGACGACAGCTCCCGAGCGCCCACGCGCGCGCGCACGCCGGGCGAAAACGCGCGCGCGCACGTGCGCCCGAGGTGCGATCTCAGCGCGGGCGCAGGAGGATCTCAGCCGTCCGATCTTCGATCGGACGGCTCTCATTCAACGTCCACGGATCGCGCATGGAGAGAGAGCGGGGCAGGCAGCTGACCGGCGGCAGGAGGGCTTCACCGACGTATCTGGAAGCAGTTTTAGTGATGTTCTGGATGTCGCTAAAGCACATTCTTCTTTTAGGAAGCCCTTAACTCTATTTAAACCCCCTTCTACCACCATTCAAGGCATACTCTCCCACTTGCAACTACTCCACTCCTCTCCTAGCTAGTTTTAGGCACTCTTGTAATCGCCGGAGACGACGAGCCGCCGACGGAGCCTCCTCCACCGCCGTGGCTGCCTCGTCGCTCTCCACTCTCTCTCTACCTCTCTCTCTCTCTCTCTTTTACGCTTTCATTTACCCTTGTTAAAGCATGTATTTAATGTTGTAAACTATGAACTATGAATGCATGTTTAATGAAATTATTTTCTGTTCAATCACCATTTTAATTTCTATTCAAAGTGCATGATCAAAACCAAGAGCTTTCTAACCCTAAACTCTCTCTCTCTATCTCTCGCTTTTCAAAATCGTCTCTTTCGCAAGCAAAACTCCACCTTTTTCGTGACAACAAGTGGTAAACAAAATTCGATTTCCACGCCTCCCTGAGACCGACACTCGGACTCACCTCTGTTTACTTCTTTTAAAATCGACGTATCAAGTGCGACTATAACGACACCTCTTAACACATACGCACGAGACCACGTCACCCCCAGTGTCTCGAGCGAGCAGGCTAATGCACTAAACACTTATATGTGCTATCTGCAGCACATCAATTAACGATGTGGGACTAAACATCCCCATCTTCCTCGCGCGAATGCAGCTAGAGTTCTTCGCCTTGATTGAGCTGTTGCTGGCGCTTATCTCTTCAATTGTGAACCTAGACGGCTTTGAGAAGGCATCCTGCACCAGCTGAGGGTGATGCTGGTGACGATGGAAGTCGGAGTATGGTAGACGGAGTCGGAGATGACGGCGGTGACAGGCGGAGACGGCGAACACCTGAAAAGATGAATACGGGCTCAAAAACCCCAATTAAAGTGCTCAGGAGGATCGTCGACTCACGTGGAGTGCAACAGTGGTGTCGAGTTGGTGTTTCGTGGTTGGGTGAGGTCGGACGGAGTCAGAGAAGGTGTACGATGGAGGGTGAGTTCAGTGGGGTGATTGAGTGGATGGAGCCCTTAATTTCTTGAGGGGTTTTAGTCGTGGAGGTACGGCAGAAGTTTTAGGAGTGTTGGTGGAGCGGTTGGTGGTCTGTGGAGGGCAGATGGCTTCGCCGGAGCGCCGCCGGAGCAAAAGAAGACAATAGGGGAGCGAGTGATTCATTGGTCGAATTAAGGAGAGAAAGAGATAGGAAGAATTAGGAGAAGAAAAGGAAGAGGTTGAGCTTGATGATAACATCATCATCAGCCATATCTAGCTTTATTTAGTCATATTCCATCATTAAATGCTCCTACATAACTGCCAGAAGACAATAATTCATTGCATATCCTTTCTAAGAGAATAACAAGGAACCAGGGTTAAAACTATAATTGCACCATCCTATCATAAATGAAAAATAATCATGGGGTTTCTCAAGGGTTAATTAAATGTTAAATAGTCATAAATGTCTAATAAATGGGTTCATGCAGACAGAAATGAGTTTTCACGCATTTCAAGAATTAATGGACATCTTAAACCCTAAAAATAAACCCACTTAATTAACTGAGGTTCTCATCAGGGTAAAATTTATCTAAACCCTCTAAAAGAAAAATATTCTCTAGGGTTTGGCATCTTTTATTTGACCACATGAACCCATTTTGACCTCAAACAGAATCTCAGACAAATAATTGCCTTAATATGGGTTTCTATACAATTTAACCAATCAAAATTGGTCAAAACCAAAATGCAACTTCACCATCAGATTCCTTGGGTCAAAATTAGATTTGTACAAAAATTTGGGTCCAATTAGAGATCACCTTAACCAAGTTTGCATTTTGGTCCTATCTAACACTTTTCTATCACACATAGGCCCCTAACTTTCAAATTCTTAGCAAATATGCCCGTAACTTCATCATCTTCTTCACCAATAGGTCCCCCCACCTTCAACTCCTAAACCTACTTCGTCGGAGACCTTCAATCAAAGATTATTCCCTGATTTTGCAGCCAAACCCTTCCAAAATTGAAAGGAAGATTCCTGAGAGGATCCCTGTTGAGCGAGAATCTACGCTAACGTGTTTGGTTTTGGAAAACCCGTCGTTGTAGTTCGAAAGCGAAGGATTCGTGTTCAACAAATAAAATTTATACCGAAATAAGAATTCCGGGTCGAACACAGGGAGGCGAACGTTTGATTTAAAAACTTCGCGTTTCTTTTTATTTTGTCACGAAGAAATTTAATTTAAACTATCTAAGTATCTACAACGAATAAAAGAGAGAGAGGGAGTAAGAGAGAGAGAAAGAATACTACACATGGAAATTAAAATGAGATGTAGAATAGACAAGGAATTTATCATAAAAGAGTTCGTTCCTTACAACTAGAAAACATAAAACAATTACTCTAGAAAGCATTAAAAGAATGGAGGGAGAAATGTCCTCCTCGACGATCGCTCGGAGGACGAATAGACTACTCTAGAAAGCAGTAAATCTATACTAGAAAGCAGTAAAAAGAATAGGGAGAGAGAATCCTCCTCGACGGTCGCTTGGAGGACGAGCCGGACGGGACGACGCCTGGACGAAGGAGAACGAAGCAGGACGAAGGAGGACGAAGCAGAAGAACGGGAACGAAGCAGCATGCCGTCGTCGTCGCGGGATCCACTTCCGAAGGGGGACGAAAATTTGGACTTTATCTCGCGAGAAGCATCCCGGGTGTGGGACAAGCTTCTCTTGAGCTTTGGAGAGGTAGAGAGGAGAAGGAAGGGATGAAAATTTCGTATGGAGGGGGTCTCCTTTTATAGTTGCAAGGAGTGGGGGCAAAATGGACATTACATCTTCAAAATAATAAATATGGGGTCTTTAGTGACGGATAAAACCGTCGCTAAAGCCCCGCCGTCGCCGTCGCCGCCGCGCCCACGCGCGCCCGCTCGGCTGGCCTGCGCGCGTAACGCATACGCACGTCCGCGTCGTCTCAGCCGTCCGATCGCGAGATCGGCTTAGATCGCGTCCGTGCCCGCTACGTAGCGTGCCCGCCCGCGTGCGATCGAGCGTCCACCAGAGCGTCCAATTGCGCGTCGGTGCTATCGGGCGCGCGCGGCCGTTGGATCTTCATCCGACGCTCGTGCGCGCCCGCTCGCCCGCGCCTTCCACCCCCTCACCGCGGCTCGAACCCGCGACCTCCGCTTCGCCCGCGGCTGCGTCGCCGCTGCGCTACGCGGGCGAAATGGTCGCGCGGAAGTTTTTAAACGCGAGCGACCGCAGCCGTTGGATCGAGATCCAACGGCGGAGAGGAGACGGTGCGCGGTCTTCACAGGACTCCTGCGGCCGATTGGGCGGCTGGGATGGCGCCACGTGGCGCTATCTTGGCCGTCCATCTTCTGGAAGTTGTAGATGGTGCCACGGATGTCGGATTGACTCGATTTTTGTGTCGTTCGGCTGCGATCGTCGATCCGAATTCATCCGTGTGGTCGGATTTTCCATCTGAAGTGCGGATTTACACCATCCTGGCCCTTGATCTTCTAGGGTTCCCCGGTCTCTATCTGATGCTACGGATGCCTGATTAGGGCGATCTTGGAGTCGTTGAACTCCAATCGTCGCCCTGATCATATCCATACGGTTGGATCTTTGATCCGAGGCCCCGATAAAATATTTGCCCTGTCCAAGCACATAAAAGGAGACAATTAACCTCCATTTTATTCAAACTACTCTAAATGCAAGATGATGCATGTAATGCAATATTTATATCATGAAATGCAATCCTATGCTTAAGAACATGCATAAATAGACATTTTAAGTAGTGTAAATGTGTTTACATCATACCCCCATGCCTATCTTTTGCTAGTCCCTAGCAAAAACTATATGCTATTTATAAAAGAATTAGGTTAGATTATTTGGACCTGAGTTATTTTCAATCATTAAGAAATTGTCTACTTAAGAACTGAACTTTCAAAGACACAACAGTGCCCGGGTATCAGCCAAAATGCAGACCGCCTCAAGCCTCGCCTTATTCAAAGAAAAATTTCTTTTTCTGTTTTTACTCTTTTTTTTTTTTTTTTTTTTTTTTTTGGATTTTCAAATTTTAGGGTTTAAGAGTGGCTTTCTACGGCCATTCAACTCACCCAAGATTTGATGAGAACCCTAAGTTTCAAGCATCTTATTGTGATTGTGATAGACTCGTTGACCGGCAATTAAAACGGACTTCGGATTTCTACGCCTCTAGGTGACCTCAAAAAGAATTCTGCCTAAAGGTGTATCTTTACAACCGGTAGCTTTCTCCCTACTTTTATTATATTTTTTTTTATTTTTTATTTTTTTTTAACGGGGTCAACACAAGGGTGAATCCAGTGTATATCTCCCCGGTTTATTCTACTTCTCCGCTTCTTCCTAAGTGTTTTGGGAATTTTTAGTGCATTTTCTGAGCTGGGTTCTGGACAACCGGTCGATGAGCTGTTACCACCGACAACTTGCCAGCCATACTCGTGCGGCGAAGTGTGGCTTATTTCTTTTTGTTCTTTTCTCCTTTTTGATTTTTTTTTTTTTTTTTTTTAAGTAGGTGGCTTCCCTGGTCTAAGATTTACCTAAAGGCAGCAAAAAGAGAAAGGTCCAGTGACTGGGCTCTGGACAACCTACCTATGGGCTGTTACCCACGATAACTTGCCAGCCATATCACCCTAGAAGGTTCATTAGCTACCCAATTTCCGTTAAAATCGCCAAACAACGAGTCAGTGCAAAGAAAGTGTGTAGATGCTTAAAACTCAAAATTCCCTTAAATCAGAGGGCGGGTTGACAAGTCGTGTACTTATCACCCAAACTTATTTATTCCAATTATAATAAAATTCAGGTTGGCGAGAACTCGAAAAACAAATCCACATTTTAGTGGATACATAGGCTGATTAAGTCCAAAGACCTGAAGGGTCTTTGTGTTCAAACCATAATATAGTATTTCTTAAGATCGAAAATTTTCTTAAACCCAAATTCTCTTTCCTAATTTCGATTTTTTTTTTTTTAATAATAAAACAAATCTACGGAGCTGACGAATGAATTCAAAGATAAATATCCACCCCCCCATGCCTATCTAATGCAATGTCCTCATTGTATTAAAAAGACATAAAACAGAGTGGAAAAGCGTAGAAAGCACCTGAATTGCGTGGATATCGGGTCCGCTCTGAGATGAAAATGAAAAAGAACTGTATATGTGCTGAGTTTAGTGCCTTCAGCTAGGCACACTATACAAAGAAAAGAAATGAAGAATTCACATGAGCAGGTCAGAATTAGAATAAACAGAAGAATCCTCTGACCTGTCAGCAAAGGTCCACAGATGTGGACCAGATTGTGGTGCAGACCCACACCCCATAATCGAGAATACCTTAGGTTCTGGATAAAAATTACCCAGAACCTAAAATCAGAATGCAAGCAGGGTCGGGCCTGCGATTTGTGAGGATGCAACCCAAGGCCAAAATGTCGGGTTACAGAGAATTGAAGCTCAAAAGGATAATCGTTAAATGTGTGCTTGAGTTTGACATCCTCGAAACAAATGTCGTAAGGGTTCTGATTTGATGGTTTCAGCTTAAAAGGAACCCTTCGACTCAATCTTCCATTTCCTCCAAAATTAACTTCCCAAATTAGAACTTCCCCGCTCCTATCCTCCTCATTAAGTGTATCAAATTCCAGGACATCTTGTATATTCATCACCCCGTCTGGAATCTCCAAGTGTAAATGATGTGGCAGAATCAAAATTGACTTGGGTCTAATTATCTCAGAATTAAAATCATCAATAAGCTCAACAGGGTGTAACTGATAATCAGGGCATTGAATTGATTCCTCCAGAAAATGCGATTCTGGATCTGTATCGTGTGCCCTAATAAGATCAGTTTCCTTAGTTATTGGGCTATCAAATGATCTATCAGATTCCTCAGGCCCAATCGTCTCACAAAAATCGTGATTTGAAAACTCGTGTGAGACTTCGCAACTTGAATCTTCACCATCAAAGAAATCAGGATCCGTATCAATGTATGTCCCAAAATCAGTTGTCACTTTGTGTTCCCAGGAGACATACGTTTTCTCGTAACCCGGCTCAGGGATCTCAGGTGAAGAAATCAGATCATCCTTAATTGGTTGCTTTAATTCAATCTGGTCAGCTTCGTAACACGTGTCCCCCCCAACAGGTGCCTGAGCGGGTTCTGTCATTGGCTTTCCTGAAGAGAGTTCATCCTGGGAATTATTCCAAGATTGAATCAAAGCAACCACGAATCTCATCCTCAATTTCGCTAATTTCCCAAGTAGAAACTCACCCGGGTTCTTATCCTTAACATCCTGGAGCCAATCCAACAAAGACTTGTTTAAATCATCAATCATTTCAATCAGGGGCTCCAATCTCTCAATGCAAGGTATTGGCTGAACTTCTAAAGATTGAATGATATTCCTCAAGTTAGCCAGAACCTTATCTTGAACCTGATTAACCTGAACCAAATGAGTTGGTTCAGGGTTGGGCGGGTTTGACATCAATGTAGAGGAATTAACGAATTGAGATTCGTTATACCCATCCTGATAATAGGTCATTTCAGATTGTTCAAAAGATGGAGATGACCTAAAGGCAGTGAAATCAGAGGATGGGTAAGGATCAGTGTATCCTTCTTGATTGTAGATCGCATTAGGTTGTTCATGAAAGGAGGACGATCTATAATCGATGCAACTCAGAGAAGGATAGAATTGAGAATCAAAGTGTTCAGGGTTAGACCCTAAACACGGGGGTCCGGAATTGTATCCCCAATCCGAATTATCCCAACTAACTGATGGTCGATTACAATACGAGTTGGGATAATCGTCATGTTGAGGATAATTTACAACAGGAGGGAAAGAGCGGGAATGCGTGAAATATGTGGAAGGATTCATGAGACACTGGAGGAAGAAAGGTGCCCTGCAATACAAACAATCAAACCTGTCCTTAAATGGGTTAGCCTACAGACCTACAGACTCCCAAAACCCGTCTTGAGATAAAGGAACGATTTGATCTACTTCTGTCTGTTCAATCCAACCAGTTAGAAGGAGGGACTGGGGAGAAGGTTCTTCCTTCGGCTTGCGCCTCCGGTTCCTAGTGTACCCCCCAGCCGCGATCGTTTGACTCTGCTCCCCTAGCTAGACATCAGATTGAACAGTAGAAACAGACTAATCGAAAATAATCTCGTTCTGAGTTCTGAAGAGCGAGTCCAATCCTTAAGGCCAACGTCTACTCTGTTTTATTTAGGGCTAGGTTTGAATGTGCTTTGGAATGTGATGGGCCCTTTAAATGGGTTGTGCCCTTAATGATTGATTGCTTTGTGTGTGCGTGCACAACCAGTGGTTTTCAAGCAAGATTATTTTTGATGTGATGAATTTTAAGGTTCAAATCTTGCTTAGTAGCTTTTAGGATTCAACTTTAGGTGTTTTCAATCAAGTTTCATTGGCACACCAGGTTTTGCAAGCACAGGTGAAGATATTTTCCTTTAAAGTTTAAAAAGAATGTGGAGTGCCTGGTAGATCCCTAAGAGTTGAACCTAATTGACAGCTACTTGATGAGTTGATTTTATTTGAAGTGGTGCGGCCCAATCAACTCAAACAATTGGCCTCAAATGCACCACTAAGTTAGGCACACAAAGATGGTTAACTTAGAATGATTTCTACTCTTTTATGTGTTGCTTTATGTGTACTGGTCCCACAGATCAGAACCCAGTTGAGTAGAAACAAATCAATTTGGTTAGGTGCCTTTAAATGTGGGTGTACATTGTGTATTTGTTGAAAATTACCCCACAAAATTTATCTTTTTACTTTTTTTTTTTTTATATAAATAAAGGTGGAATGAATGTGAGTGAGAATCCAAACAACCAAACTATTCCTAGGATTTATGCAAACACCTAGGTTAATTGGAATTTGGATTCAATGTGGCGAATGAAATCTATGGAGGGGGAAAGAATGGGTGATAACTTACAAAACCTTTCACAGCACTTTACTCCAATCTACTGCTTTTGCTTGCCTCAAAAGAGTACCTGCAATTACAATAAGAAAGGAGAAAAGTGAGGTAAATGATTCGTAAGTTACAAAACGTGAAGAGAAATCAAAGATCGTTGCCTCCCCGGCAACGGCGCCAAAATGTTGAGCGAGAATCTACGCTAACGTGTTTGGTTTTGGAAAACCCGTCGTTGTAGTTCGAAAGCGAAGGATTCGTGTTCAACAAATAAAATTTATACCGAAATAAGAATTCCGGGTCGAACACAGGGAGGCGAACGTTTGATTTAAAAACTTCGCGTTTCTTTTTATTTTGTCACGAAGAAATTTAATTTAAACTATCTAAGTATCTACAACGAATAAAAGAGAGAGAGGGAGTAAGAGAGAGAGAAAGAATACTACACATGGAAATTAAAATGAGATGTAGAATAGACAAGGAATTTATCATAAAAGAGTTCGTTCCTTACAACTAGAAAACATAAAACAATTACTCTAGAAAGCATTAAAAGAATGGAGGGAGAAATGTCCTCCTCGACGATCGCTCGGAGGACGAATAGACTACTCTAGAAAGCAGTAAATCTATACTAGAAAGCAGTAAAAAGAATAGGGAGAGAGAATCCTCCTCGACGGTCGCTTGGAGGACGAGCCGGACGGGACGACGCCTGGACGAAGGAGAACGAAGCAGGACGAAGGAGGACGAAGCAGAAGAACGGGAACGAAGCAGCATGCCGTCGTCGTCGCGGGATCCACTTCCGAAGGGGGACGAAAATTTGGACTTTATCTCGCGAGAAGCATCCCGGGTGTGGGACAAGCTTCTCTTGAGCTTTGGAGAGGTAGAGAGGAGAAGGAAGGGATGAAAATTTCGTATGGAGGGGGTCTCCTTTTATAGTTGCAAGGAGTGGGGGCAAAATGGACATTACATCTTCAAAATAATAAATATGGGGTCTTTAGTGACGGATAAAACCGTCGCTAAAGCCCCGCCGTCGCCGTCGCCGCCGCGCCCACGCGCGCCCGCTCGGCTGGCCTGCGCGCGTAACGCATACGCACGTCCGCGTCGTCTCAGCCGTCCGATCGCGAGATCGGACGGCTTAGATCGCGTCCGCGCCCGCTGCGTAGCGCGCCCGCCCGCGTGCGATCGAGCGTCCACCAGAGCGTCCAATTGCGCGTCGGCGCTATCGGGCGCGCGTGGCCGTTGGATCTTCATCCGACGCTCGTGCGCGCCCGCTCGCCCGCGCCTTCCACCCCCTCACCGCGGCTCGAACCCGCGACCTCCACTTCGCCCGCGGCTGCGTCGCCGCTGCGCTACGTGGGCGAAATGGTCGCGCGGAAGTTTTTAAACGCGAGCGACCGCAGCCGTTGGATCGAGATCCAACGACGGAGAGGAGACGGTGCGCGGTCTTCACAGGACTCCTGCGGCCGATTGGGCGGCTGGGATGGCGCCACATGGCGCTATCTTGGTCGTCCATCTTCTGGAAGTTGTAGATGGTGCCACGGATGTCGGATTGACTCGATTTTTGTGTCGTTCGGCTGCGATCGTCGATCCGAATTCATCCGTGTGGTCGGATTTTCCATCTGAAGTGCGGATTTACACCATCCTGGCCCTTGATCTTCTAGGGTTCCCCAGTCTCTATCTGATGCTACGGATGCCTGATTAGGGCGATCTTGGAGTCGTTGAACTCCAATCGTCGCCCTGATCATATCCATACGGTTGGATCTTTGATCCGAGGCCCCGATAAAATATTTGCCCTGTCCAAGCACATAAAAGGAGACAATTAACCTCCATTTTATTCAAACTACTCTAAATGCAAGATGATGCATGTAATGCAATATTTATATCATGAAATGCAATCCTATGCTTAAGAACATGCATAAATAGACATTTTAAGTAGTGTAAATGTGTTTACATCAATCCCCTACGATCTAAACCTATTCTTGGGCTCGAACTCTTTCCCAATCTCCCATGTGAATGCATGGGAGATGTGGGTTTCCTATTATGTGAAGCTTTCAAGGTTTCAAGCTTGGTTTCCAAGCTTGAAACGATCACCTAAGCCCTATAAAAGGACCCAGGTAGCAAGGCCAAGTTCCTTAGCAAGTCTTGGCCTGAGAAACTCCCTCCTCTGCCTTCTCTGGCATCCTTCGGATTTTGCTCTGGCGACCACCCTCAATCCCCCTCTTCCGGCCGTCCAACCATCAAATTGGATGACCTATCTTCTTCCCCTCGTCCTCACGACCCTTTCCAGCCAAAGAAAGGTCGTTCCTCTGCCCACTCCTCGTCGCCACCTCACCATCCTCTTCTCCTTCTCCAACTCTGGTCAGAAACAACCGGAGCTCTCTGGCCTCCTTCCTCTTCTCTAAGACCCCTTATTCCTTCCTCTATCCCTAGACATCATTTCCCCCTCGCCTACGCTTCCAAACGAGCATGCTATCACCCTAGACGCCCTCACCTTCTTCCACTTCAGCGAAGCTCCGGCAATGCCTTCCATCTCTCCCATACTCGAAACGTTGCCGCTCCACACCCATTAGTTCCGTCGTATCTCAGAGAGCAAAAGCCCTCTGGTTATTGAGGCTATTGGCCACTCCTCAGTGCCACCAAACACCACACCTCTGCAACGTTTTCTCCATCACCGACAGCCGCTCTCTGACCACCATACCCCTTCTGACCACCACCATTGAGTTCGCCTCACCACAGGGAAGCTTCTGAACATTTTAATTGGGGCTATAAGTCCGTGTTTTTTATTTCAGGTTTCGTCGTCCGCTTCTCACCGTCGCCGATTCGAAACTGATCTTCACCATCAACTACTGCCCTCCAGACCCATCTCCACCACCAGGTGTTTCAAGATCCCCTCGTGAACTCAATTGCTGCTCCAATTGGTCACAGCATCTTCGCCAGCAGCCTTGATTTAGCAAGGACGTTCACGGCTGCCAAAGAGGAGGCAACATTGTTAGTCCCACATCGTGGGATCTCGGTCGAGTAGAAGTGCATATATTGTATGTCATGTGGAAATATCGCTTCAAGAGACATACGGGGGGTGAGGTCCCCCACACGCACCTCCTCGCACCTTCACACCTCGCCCGTGCACACATGAACGCAGGTCTAGTCAAACCCAATTACCCGGATTCATATACCTGCTTATATACTCGGGTTTGAGAGAGAAAAGAGAAGAGAAATAGAGGAGGAATTGTGAGAAAGATGTAAATCCCAATGGGAGGGGGTGAGATTTGCAGAATATATCTAAAATGCGGAATAAAATATCACAATCTCACAAAAAGAACAATCGCACAATTTACACAAGTATTTTTAGGTGGAAACCCAAATCGGGTGAAAACCACCACTTAACCCTCTTGAGTTAGGATTTTCCGATCAACCAAGTCAAACAAAATTCACTAACGTACTAATTAAAATGAGGGTAGTACAACCTTTATACAACCATGCTACTTGAACCTGAGGGTAGTTCTCTTCACGAGAAGGTTTTTGTCTCACGAAGGAGACAGGAATTCACAAAGCGAATACCAAACCAATTAATAAAGATAAAATACAACAATCCTATAGAGCCAACAAAGTAAGTATTTAAATCTAGCTACTATAGGTAGAGGATCTTCCCTTTGGTGGAAGTGTGTTGACCAGATGACACGGGTGCGTGAATCACGCGACGGCACTTCGTCGCTCTCGTAACTGTAGAGGAAGAGCAGGTGCGCAACAACGATGAAGCTCTCTTGAAGTGGAACTAAAGCTTGCAGAGCTAGGGCTTCTTCTCAAGATCAAATGGACACTAAAGATGTGAAAATTGTATTGCTTGGTGTATGTAAACAAGGGAGGGCTACTCTATTTATTGGTGGCCTAAGAAGGCTTTGAAAGGCCTTAGAAGCCTTAGGTAGCCGTTGGGGTTCATCCCAAGGCAAGGCAATTTGCAATCAGAATCATTAATGATTCTAACAGGGTAATCAGACGTCTGGGAAAAGGATCAGACGTCTGGAAGTCACTCTTAAGATGTCTGGGAACTAAGTCAGACATCTAATTCTAAGCAGGTTTCCATCCTGACTTGGTTCATATCTAAACAGGGTTCTAGTGTAAAACCATCAGACGACATACAGGATATCTAGCACTAGGTCTGGACGTCTGGAAACCTAATTAAGTGTAGGAATGGATTCCCAAGAGCCTAAACAACTATAATCCTCAAGACAAGTGATTTTGGCTCAATCGAGGCTCAACGGTCACAAATCAGATGTCTGGGGTCCTCTACGGACGTCTGATAGAAGCTTAAAGGTCATTTCCCTCACCGTTTACATTGTTAGCTAACATTTCACTAATTGGACATCTGGCACAGCCATCAGATGTCTTCTGAGATGTCTGGCCTAAGGTCTGGATGTCTGATTTCAATAAATTGAACCTACTAAGTTCAGCTTAAGTTAGTGGATGTCTAATTCAACATTCAGACGTCTTAAAGTCCAAGTTTAGACGTCTGATTTCCAGATTGGACGTCTGATCGGGCTGTCTGATGCCTATCTTGGATTTCTAAGTTCTCTATAAAAGACTTAAGTATCTTAGAGTTGTGCAAGTGTACCTAGGACTACTGTATTATTACTTTGGGCTCTTTAACAAGTAATCTAAGAAATAAAAGAACAAATAACAAAGAGATACAAAGTACAAGATAGAAAAGACATCTATCCTATTCTTCTGACTTCACGCTTTCACTCCTTGCGAAACTCCTCCGTCAAGCTCCTCCAATCTTCCATGGATGCGAGCTCGAACTCCGTCTCTACACTTGTCTCCATTTGCAATTTGACTTGAAAACTAGGACTCAAAAGCAAATGTTAAATAACAAGTATTTTGTTATCATCAAAATAAATGATCGTGGTGCTCTAGCACCAACAAAAGAGAGGGGGTTTTGCTCTACAGAGCAATCTCCCATCACTTGGTCGCTGAAGAAGGGTGGATAGCCCTTGTGCGTGAAGAAGCAAAAAAGAAGAGAAAGGGCTAAGAAGAAGAGGGAAGAAAGGCAGAAGAAAGGAAGAAGCCGTGTCTCTGAAGGAGAAGAAGGATCAAAGACAGAAGAGAAGAAGCCTCTTTGAGGCACTGTAGTAGAGCTGAACTTAAGTCGTCTGGTCATCTGACCTGACGTCTGACTTGGTTGAAAACACTGTGGCATTATTTAAGGCACCGTGCATTTATTTAGACCATTGAGTAATTATTATAAATGTATCTAAGCTAATAATTGGTGATTCAAATCACAATTATTTTATCTTCGATGTCTTTTTGCCTCGGCAGACTCTTGATGTACTAATGTGCTACATTGGATATTAGTTTTGAGTAATTGTTATCATTAATTGTACTCACTTATATTTTGATTGAGATTAGTGTGTGAATGCAATACTTGCTCCCTATGTTCGACCTCAGACTTAAATTCGAGTAATAAATTGTATTTGTTGACGAGCGATTTTGGTCTGTACTACAACGTTTCAATCTTAAACACCGATTTCATGCATTCAACATTTTGGCGCCGTTGCCGGGGAGAAATGTGCAATTCACCGCTACTCTTTGCTTTATTTGATTATATTTGGGCACTAACTTGCCCTGTTTAATTTCTTGTGATTTTGCGAGGTACTTCGTGAGGCGAACTTCCGCACAATTCAACCACTCCAAGGTAGGTAATCTCTCTTCCTTCCTAATCTTCTATTCCTTAGAAGAGAGAAAAGGAAACAAAACTACTTAGGAATCATTTGCTTTATTTCCGTAGTAAATCATCATTAAGAGGCAAAACCCTAAAAATCAAGCTTTAAATTTCACTTGAATCTTAAAATTCTGGACCTAATAACCTGAGTCATTTAGGGTGATTTCTGGGTCTTGACCTAGATTTCATTCTGCCATCTTTTAGGGCAAGTCAGGTGAAGTTGGTCTACATTGTGGGCCAACCAACCTCCAAATTGGGTCATGAGTCAAATTAACTTATAAATCAAGTGGAATTAAAGGCACAAATTAGGACTTAAAACCGGTAGACTTAAGAAGTCAAGTTATCCATTCTGGTCTACCTAGATCCACGGTGACAAGGAAGGTCAGGTGGGAGAAACCCTGTAACTCGTGGGGATACCCTACCATGTAGGGCTCATTGTGGGACTCTCCTTTCCTGGCTACCCAAGTAATTCTCAGATGGACGACTTTCTGATCCAGGGGTATCATCCGCCCGAACCTCTATGGTCATCCAAAAATCTTTGGGTGCCTTGATTGGGTCCAAATAACATTCAAGTCCCCCATCTTGTCACTAGAACACACACAAGAAGGTCCTTAGGTTTTTAACCTAAGAGACCACATTAAATCTTCTTGAGAATCTATTTTCAAATCTAATCAATTTCAATCTAAATCTTGAGCTTGATTCTACATCTTGACTCCACCACCTAATTTGAAGATGCAGCTTGGCAATTTAGGAAGACCATTTAAGAAACCTGAATCCCGAATGTCCATGAGAGATAGAATGATTGAGGACGCTTTGAAATTTTATGGAGTTGATGACAAAACCTCAAATCCAGTTAGCATGATTCAGGTTAATATCCTAGAAACAACAGCCTTTATTGCAAATTGTGCTTAGTTAGTATTGAAACAAATAACAAATGGATCAACTAGGGATACTCTCATGCCAGGATATATTGAGTTGGAAAAATTGCATAACTTTAAATACCTCCAATGCAGGACAAATCATGTACTTTGGGAAAGACACCAAGATGACTTTGAGAAATGGGAAGAGATGATAAACGTTGAAACATGTTATTGATCAAAAATACCCATATATTCTCCAAGAAAGGAAAGAAATATCTTGGAACAATACTAAGGATCAATCTGATTTCCCAAATCCTGGGTTTGAGAATCAAGGTTGTTGTGGATCCCCAACCCAGATGGAATATGATCTAACTTATGTGCAGACTGATACGCCTGATCTTGAGTTGGGTTGGGAAGATCCAATTACAGGTGTTCCCTATTTCAAGCCAACCCTAGAGGTACGAGAACCTGGCTCACCTACCTTTGAATTCCCAAACACCTGTAATGATGAGCATAAAATAGGACTCCTCGAGAATGTAAAACCCGAGCCTTATCCTGTTAAGGTAATTCTCAAGGAAGATTTTGACATCCCAATAGAGCCCAGCCTAGATTTTAGTGATCCAATCCCTACCCTTAACCTAGAATCTGGATTCGAGCCTATTTGGGATGATTATGAGGCCACATATGATGAGACTCAGATTTTTGAGTTGAAATACGATTCTGGGCCTATGTTTGATGACTACACCTCTCCAGACTCCTCCGAGATATAGATCAATTTTTCAGAAATCACACCAATTTACGACACTGAAACCGAAGAGCTAGAAGAGTTGGGATTCGATTGGGTCTCTCCTGGAAGCCAAGAACCTGATCCCATGCTTTATAGGGACATCTTTTTGAGTTCGGATTCTGAATTTAGGTTAGATCCAAGTCTGGTTGCTGCTTCTCCATATCTCGATCCATTCTATGGTGGAACATCCGATTTGGAATCAGGTTCAGAACACGACCTTCGCAAATTCTCCAACGATTTCGAATCTTACTCTAATTTCGGAGAACCTTTGTTTCCTGACAACTACGAGCCAATCTACGACCTCAGTATCTATGATCCATTCTTTGACTCTGACTCTGAGGTCCCTGATCCCAAGATCATTGATTCAAAATCAAGTTCATTGACTTGGAATCATTCCTTTATGATCTACAGGATTCAGAAACTACAAGTGCCGAGAGTGTAAGTAATCCAGAGTTTGAATCTTTTCTTGACTCTGATTTTTATGATCCTATGAGCACTCTCCAGGCATTTACATTTGATTTTGATGGGCTTTATGAGGACTCTCTAGATACACCTACCTTTGAACCTTTTCTAGAAGAGCCCTCACATACAGTTCTCTTTGAAGCTACCTCTTCTACAGCATGTACAAAACCTTCTCAAATCTGATCCCACCCCCGACCCGCAACTGGACTCAATTTCTACTCTGATTCTCTTCTCGATGATCTGGTAGCACATGATTCCCCTCCACATTTCAATCGGGTTTTGGATATTGATCAGACTACAAATCACGCCTCATCCTTCTCTGATCACCCTCGTAAGGATCTCACATCCTCCATAGATCCGTTCTCTTTTGAAGATCCCTACTCAGACCAAGCTGATTACACTCAGCCAAACCCTGCCACATCTTTTCAAGTTTCAAAGTATCTGGTGGGCACCACATCTACTAATTCACATCCATCAACCCACCAGACCGATTGGGTTTGTGCTGCATCATCAGCCTGTCGATCAAAACAAGCACCTGGTTGGACCAACCGGGCTATTGATCAAGGTGCTTGTTCTACAAAATTTGTCTGATTTGACCACACCTCCTCCATGACCATTTTCTGCTCGGCTGAAGGCATTGAATTTAGCGCCTAACGAGAGGCAACCCGTCTTTCCAAAAACTTGAGATCCTTCTGATTATCTTTTTGTACTTCACATCTACTGCACTCTGAGTTTAGTTTTACAACAGTCAACTCTACCTCTGGTACTTGTACCAGAACTTGAAATCGTTCACAACAGTCATCCCGACCCGTTCGCTCACCCGTTTATCTTGTTCTAATCCCTGAACCAAACTGATTTCATACCCTCTGATTTACAATGAGGACATTGCAAAACTTAGGCATAAGAGGTGTTAAAGTGCAAACACATAAAAATTCAAATTTCTGAAGGATTCTCACAAAAAAAATTACATATTCCAAAAAAAAATTGAAAAAAATAGAAAAATGGAGAAAGGGGAGGAAATTTTGAGGATTAATTGCATGTCACTTTGAGGAAGAAAGGAGGTGATTTTAAATGTTAAAAAGGAGCTACAATTTGAAACAACAATAAATGAGTCATTAGTAAATGATTATGGAATCTACTTAAGTTCTAGACTAAATCAAAAGAAAAGAAAAAAAAATTTAAGTCCTAGAATGACAGAGAGACAAAGAGATTAGTATGAGTGTTGATCATAGGCCTCTTGGGCTAGTTTGAGGGCTTAAAAAATCACGTATCCGTTAAGATCTAGATAGTCCTCAAGAGGTTGAGGAAAATGCGAAGCTCACGTATTAGGTCTAAGGCTTAGGGATTATTCGGCCTCATTAACTGACCTCTAGTTTACGGGATTTGGTAACCTAAGCATCCTAATCCACACACAGTCTGGTTCAATGTGCTTAATATCAAAATCACACAAATGCCTTAATTCTGTTCTGAAAAGGCTACCTAGATTAGGAGAGGCTTATCAACACAACTTGATTTGGATGAGTTCCTAGCGCGGAGAGGTGGGAAATTCCCCTCGAAGATGCGCAATAACATACCGTCTCCTCTGTACTTGTCTCCTAGGATATCTAAATATCCTACCGAGGGCACTGATGTAAACATATTTACACTACTTAAGATGTCTATTTATGTATGTTCTTAATCATAGGATTGCATTACATACTATAAATATTGCATGACATGCATCATCTTGCATTTAGATTAGTTTGAATAAAATGGAGGTTAATTGTCTCCTTTTATGTTCATGGACAGGGTAAACTTTTTATCGGGGCCTCGGATCGAAGATCCAACCGTACAGATGTGATCAAGGTGACGATTGGAGTTCAACGACTCTAAGATCGCCCTAATCAGGCATCTGTAGCATCAGATGGGGACTGAGGAACCTTAGAAGATCAAGGGCCAAGATGGTGTGAATCTATACTTCAACGACAAATATGACCACACGGATGGATTCGGATCGACGATCGCAGCCTAACAGCGTGAAAATCGACTCAATTCGACAATCGTGGCACCATCTACATCATTCAGAAGATGGACGACCAAGATGGTGCCATGTGGAGCCATCTTAGCCGCCCACCGGCCGTTGCACTCGCCGCACCATCACTTCTTCGTCTCTTCTCTACCATTGGATGCGCATCCAATGGCTTGGATGCGCTCACCTGTATTCGTCTCCGCAACACAAGAGCCTCCATAGCGCAGTGGGTGGAGGCTTTATCACGAGCGGGCAACGCCCGTTCGAGCCTGCGCGAGCGGCATTTAAGGCGCGAGCGAGCGGGCTCCGCGACTGCTCGATCGCTATAGGCGCTCAATCCGTTACACGCTCTATCGCACACCCGCACGTGACGCGGGATCGCACGCTGGCGGGCGCGTAGAGGAGGCGAGCGAAGGCACGAGATAAGCCGTCTAATCTCACGATCGGACGGCTGAGATCAGCTAAACGTGAACGCGCGTTACATGCACAAGCAGGCGAGCGAGCGCGTGCGCTCCGCCACATGTCGCCCACGATGGGGCTTTAGCAATGATTTTATTCGTCACTAAAGACCCCTTATTTAATGTTTTGAGATTTAAAACACCAATTTGCCCTCATTCCTTGCAACTATAAAAGGAGACCCCCTCCACACAAAATTCTCATCCCTTCCTTCTCTTCTCTCCCTCTCCAAAGCTCAAGAGAAGCTTGTCCCACACCCAGGATGCTTCTCGCAAGATAAAGTCAATTTTTCGTCCCCCTTTTGGAAGCAGATCCCGCGACGACAATGACGTGCTGCCTTGTTCCCGTTCTTCCCGCTTCGTTCTCCTCCGTCCTCCTTCGTCCAGGTGTCGTCCCGTCCAGCTTGTCCTCCAGGCGACCGTCGAGGAGGATATTTCTCTCTCCATTCTTTTTAATGCTTTCTAGAGTAGATTTATTACTTTCTAGAGTAGATTTACTGCTTTCTAGTGTAATCGTTTTCTACTTTCTAGTCATAATGTTTAGCGTAACAAATAATCTTTTTAATGATGAATTCCATGTTCATTCTACATCTCTTTTTGGCTTTTGTTTGTAACATTCTCTCTCTCTCTTACTCTCTCTCTATTCTATTTATTGTGAATAATTAGATAGTTCTAATCAATTAATTTTCTTCGTGACAAATAAAACAAACGCGTATTTTTAAAATCAAACGTCTGCCTCCCTATGTTCGACCCGGGATTTCCATTTCGGTATAAATTTTATTTGTTGAACACGAGTTCTTCGCTTTCAAACTACAACGACAGGTTTTCAAAACCAAACACTTTAGCGTAGCAACCCGTGCATTCAACATTTTTGATACCATTGCCAGGGAGGTGACGCTCTTTGATTTTTTTTTCGCATTTTCTAACTTACGAATCATTTACCTCACTTCTCTCATTTCTTATTGTGATTACAGGTACTCTTTTGAGATGAGCAAAAGCGGTAGATTGAAGTAAAGTGCGGTTGAAGGTTCTGTAAGTTATCCCCTACCTCCCACCCATTAGTTTTCATTCCACCACATAATAACACAAACATCAATCAACCTAGGTGTTCTTATAAACTCTAAGGTTAGATTATTTATTATTTGACACCTACACTCACCCCAACCTCCACATTTAAAAAGAAAATTAAAAAAAAATCTCACAGAGGTACACAACCTCATCTGATTTTCAAACTAACCAGTAAATCGATATTTGGAGCCGATACACACATCCAAACACATAATTGAGTAAAAATCAAATTAGGTAATCACTTGTGTGCCTAATTAAGTGGTGCAACAGGCCAATTGTTTGAGTTGATTGGGCCACACCACTTCAATTAAAATCAACTCATCAAGTAGCTGCCAATTAGGTTCAACTCTTAGGGATTTACCAGGCACTCCACATTCTTTTAAGTTTTAAAGGAAAACATCTTCACCTGTGCTTTCAAAACCTGGTGTGCCAACAAAACTTGTTTGAAAGTACCTAAAGTTGAATCCTAAAAGCTACTAAGTAAGATTTGAACCCTAAAATTCACCGCATCAAAAATAATCTTGCTTGAAAACCACTGGTTGTGCACACACACACACAAATCAATCAATCATTAAGGGCACAACCCAGATAAAGGGCCCATCACATTCCAAAGCACATTCAAACCTAGCCCTAAATAAAACAGAGTAGACGTTAGCCTTAAGGATTCGACTCTCTCTTCAGAGCCCAAAACGAGATTATTTTCGATTAGTCTATTTCTACCGTTCAATCTGATGTCTAGCTAGGGGAGCAGAATCAAACAATCGCGGCTGGGGAGTACACTAGGAACCAGAGGAGCAAGTCGAGGAAGACCTTCTCCCCAGTCCCTCCTAACCTGTTGGATTGAATAGACAGAAGCAGATCAAATCATTTCTCTATCTCAAGATGGGTTGTGGGAGTCTGTAGGTCTTTAGGCTAGCCCACTTAAGGACAAGTTTGATTGCTTGTATTGCAGGGAGCCTTTCTTCCTCCCGTCTCTCATGAATCCTTCCACATATTACACGCATTCCCGCTCTTTCCCTCCTGTTTTGAATTATCTTCAACATGACGATTATCCCGACTCGTACTGTAATCAACCATCAGTTAGTTGGGATAACTCAGATTGGGGATACAGTTCTGGACTTCCGTGTTTAGGGTCTAACCCTGAACACTTTGATTGTGATTTCTATTCTTCTTAGAGCCACATCGATTATAGATCACCACCCTTTCATGAACAACATAATACGATCTACAATCAAGAAGGATACACTGATCCTTACCCATCCTTTGATTACACTGCCTTTAGGTCATCACCACCTTTTGAACAATCTGAAATGACCTATTATCAGGAAGGGTATAACAAGTCTCAATTCGTTAATTCCCCTGCATTGATCCCAAACCTGCCCAACCCTGAACCAACTCAATTGGTTCAGGGTAACCAGGTTCAAGAGAAGGTTCTGGCTAACTTGAGGAATATCATACAATCTTTAGAAGTTCAGCCAATACCTTGCATTGAGAGATTGGAGCCTCTGATTGAAATGGTTGATGATTTGAACAAGTATTTGTTGGATTGGCTCCAGGATGTTAAGGATAAGAACCCAGGTGAGTTTCTACTTGGGAAGTTAGCGAAATTGAGGATGAGATTTGTAGTTGCTTTAGTTTAGTCATGGGATGATTCCCAGGATGAACTCCCTTCAGGAGAGCCAATATCAGAACCCGCTCAGGCACCTGTTGGGGGGACACATGTTACGAGGCTGACCAGATTGAATTAGAGCAACCAATTAAGGATGATCTGATTTCTTCACCTGAGATCCCTGAGCCAGGGTATGAGGAAACGTATGTCTCCATGGACTAGAAAGTGATGGATTATTTTGAGACATACATTAATACGGATTTCGATTTCTTTGATTCTGATGTTGAAGATTCACGTTGCGAAGTCTCACGCGAGTTTACAGAATATGATTTATGTGAGACGATTGGGCCTGAGGAATCTGATAGATCATTTGATAGCCCAATAATTGAGGAAACTGATCTTATTAAGGCTCACATTACGGAGGATTCAATCCAATGCCCTGATTATCAGTTACACCCCATTGAGCTTATCGATGATTCTACTTTTGAGATAACTAGATCCAAGTCAATTCTGATTCAACCACATCTTTTAGACTTGGAAATTTCAGACGGGGTGATTAATATGCAAGAGGTCCCAAAATTTAACATTCTAATTGGGGAGAATAGGAGTTGGGAAGTTCTAATTTGGGAAGCTAATTTTGGAGGAAATAGAAGTCTAAGGGTTCCAATTCATCTGAAATCATCAAACCAACACCCTTACGACATTTGTTCTGAGGATGTTCAACCTAAGCATACATTCATTGATTATCCTTTCGATATCGAATTCTCTGTAACCTGACTTTTTGGTCTTGGGTTGCATCTTCATAAATTGCAAGCCCGACCCCGCTTGCATACTGATTTTAGGTTTTAGGTAATTTTGATCCAGAACCTGAGATATTCTCGATTATGGGGTATGGGTCTGCACCACAATCTGGTCCACATATGTGGACCTCTACTGGTAGGTCAGAAGTTTCATCTTTTTATTCTAATTCTGACCTGCACCTGTGAATTCTTTATTTCTCTTCTTTGTATAGTGTGCCTAGATGAAGGCACTAAATTCAGTACATATACAGTTCTTTTTAGTTTTTATCTCGGAGCGGACCTGACATTCACGCAATTCAGGTGCTTTCTACTCTATTCCACTCTGTTTTATGTCTTTTTAATACAATGAGGACATTGCATTAGATAGGCATGGGGGGTGGATATTCATCTCTGAATTAATTCGTCAGCTCCGTAAATTTATTTTATTTTCTTTTATTTATATTTAACAAAAAAATTTGAATTAGGAAAGAGAACTTGGGTTTAAGAAAATTTTCAATCTTAGGAAATACTACATTATGATCTGAACACAAAGAACCTTCAGGTTTTTCGACTTAATCAGCCTGTGTATCCATTAAAATGTGGATTTATTTTTCGAATCCTCGCCAACTTGAATTCTATTTTAATTCAAGTAAATAAGTTTGGGTGATAAGTACACGACTTATCAACCCGCCTTCTGATTTGAGGGAATTTTGAGTTTTAAGCATCTACACACTATCTTGTCACTGACTCATTGTTCGACGATTTTAACTGAAATTGGGTAGCTAATGAACCTTCTAGGGTGATATGGCTGGCAAGTTATCATGGGTAACAACCCATAGGTAGGTTGTCCAGAGCCTAGTCACTGGACCTTTCTCTTTTTGCTACCTTTAGGTAAATTTTAGACCAGGGAAGCCACCTACTTAAAAAAAGAAAAAGAAAATCAAAACGAAAATAAAAGAAAAAGAAAAGAGAAAAGAAAAAAAAAGAAATAAGCCACACTTCGCCGCACGAGTATGGCTGGCAAGTTGTTGGTGGTAACAGCTCATCGACCGGTTGTCCAGAACCCAGCTCAATAAATGTACTGAAAACTCCCAAAACACTTAGGAAGAAGCGGAGAAGTAGAATAAACCAGAGAGATATACACTGGATTCACCCTTGTGTTGACCCCGTAAAAATAAAAGTAGGGAGAAAGCTACCGGTTGTAAAGATACACCTTCAGGTAAAATTCTCTTTTTAAGGTCACCTAGAGGCGTAGAAATCCGAAGTCCGTTTTTACTGTCGGTTAACGAGTCTGTCACATTTACAACAAGATGCTTAGAACTTAGGGTTCTCATCAAATCTTGGGTGAGTTGAATGGCCGTAGAAATCCACTCTTAAACCTTAAAACTTGAAAATCCAAAAAAAATTAGAAAAGAGGAAAAAGAGAAAAAGAAAATTTTCTTTGAATAAGGCGAGGGATTGAGGTGGTCTGCATTTTGGAAGGTACTCGAGCAATGTTGTGTCTTTGAAAGTTCAGATCCTAAGTAGATATTTTCTTAATGATTGAAAATAACTCATGCCCAAGTAATCCAACCTGATTCTTTTATAAATAGCATATAGTTTTTGTTAGGGACTAGCAAAAGATAGGCATGGGGGTATGATGTAAACATGTTTACACTACTTAAGATGTCTATTTATGTATGTTCTTAAGTATAGGATTGCATTGCATACTATAAATATTGCATAACATGCATCATCTTGCATTTAGATGAGTTTGAATAAAATGCAGGTTAATTGTCTCCTTTTATGTTCATGGACAGGACAAACTTTTTATCGGGGCCTCAGATCGAAGATCCAACCATACAGATGTGATCAGGGCGACGATTGGAGTTCAACGACTCCAAGATCGCCCTAATCAGGCATCTGTAACATCAGATAGAGACTAGGGAACCCTAGAATATCAAGGGCCAATATGGTGTGAATCCACACTTCAAACAACAAATTCAACTTCACGGATGGATTCGGATCGACGATCGCAGCTTAACAGCGCGAAAATCGACTCAATCCGACAACCGTGGCACCATCTACATCATTCAGAAGATGGACGGCCAAGATGGCTCCACGTGGTGCCATCTTCTCCACCCAACCGACCGCTGCACTCGCCGCACCATCTCTTCTTCGTCGCTTCTCCTCCGTTGGATGCGCATCCAACGGCTGTGGATGCATGCACCTGAATTCGTCTCCACAACACAAGAGCCTCCGTAGCGTAGCGGGTGGAGGCCTTATCGCGAGCGGGCAGCGTGCGTTTGAGCCTGCGCGAGCGGCATTTGAGGCGCGGGTGAGCGGGCTCCGTGACCGCTCGATCGCAATTGAGCAGCTGCGAGCACTCAATTCGTTCCACACTCTATCGCACGCCCGCGTGTGATGCGAGATCGCACGTGGGCGGGCGTGTAGAGGAGGCGGGCGAAGGCGCGAGATAAGTCGTCCGATCTCACAATCGGACGGCTGAGATCAGCTGAACGTGAACACGCGTTACATGCGCGAGTAGGCGAGCAGGCGCGCACGCTCCGCCACACGTCGCCCATGATGGGGCTTTAGCGACCATTTTATCTGTCACTAAAGACCCCTTATTTAATATTTTGCGATTTAAAAGACCAATGTGCCCTCATTCCTTGCAACTATAAAAGGTGACCCCCACTACATAAAATTCTCATCCCTTCCTTCTCTTCTCTCCCTCTCCAAAGCACAAGAGAAGCTTGTCCCACACCCAGGATGCTTCTTGCGAGATAAAGTCAATTTTTCATCCCCCTTTCGGAAGCGGATCCCACGACGACGACGACATGCTGCCCTATTCCCGTTCTTCCCACTTCATTCTCCTTCGTCTTGCTCCGTCCTCCTTCGTCTAGGCGTCATCCCATCCTGCTCATCCCCTAAGAGACAGTCGAGGAGGATATTTCTCTCTCCATTCTTTTTAATGCTTTCTAGAGTAGATTTATTACTTTCTAGAGTAGATTTACTGCTTTCTAGTGTAATCGTTTTCTGCTTTCTAGTCATAATGTTTAGAGTAACAAACAATCTTTTTAATGATGAATTCCATGTTCATTCTACATCTCTTTTTGGCTTATGTTTGTAACATTCTCTCTCTCTTATTCTCTCTCTCTCTTCTATTTATTATGAGTAATTAGATTGTTCTAATCAATTAATTTTCTTCGTGACAAATAAAACAAACGTGTATTTTTTAAATCAAACGTCCGCCTCCCTGTGTTCGACTCGGGATTTCCATTCTAGTATAAATTTTATTTGTTGGACACGAGTTCTTCGCTTTCAAACTACAACGACAGGTTTTCAAAACCAAACACGTTAGCATAGCAACTCGTGCATTCAACAAGCACGTAAGCACCTTGTGCTGATTCAGGTGCCATGGGCGTAATTATCCCGAAATGTCGATTGCTAGGGCCTGAATTTAGCTACAAAATGCCATGGGTGGCACTATCTCGAAGTGTCAAAAGTCAGGGTTCTGAGGGTTGCCATGGGCAGTGTTATCTTGAAACATCAATTGCCAGGGACCCTACGAGGATTGATGGTGGGAACAAGGAATCTGATACAGAACGTGTTTTTGAGCCAATTCAAAGCTAGAAATAATTGAGAAAAAGAGAGAGAAAGCTCTCCAAAAATGAAAAATATTCTTTTATCCCTCTCTCTTACAAAAATGCATTGCAAACTGAACCTGGACTAACCATGTTACAAGCATGGGTGCTTTAACTGCTGGGTCCAACAAACCTTAGGTTAGCTTCTGTGGGTCTTAGAAACCTTCGTGGCAGACTGAGGCTAAAGCTGGTCAAGTCTAGATCTTGATTGGTACTTGAGTACCTCTAGGCCTACTATTAGCATTCTGATATAATTTCTAAAAATAAGAAAGAATTAGGACTTTGAATATCAAAGAATGGTCTAGAATTTGAGTTACTTCCGTAAGATTTTGCTAAGGGATTAGCAAAAGTTAGGCATGGGGGTATGATGATAACGTCATCATCAACCATATCTAGCTTTATTTAGTCATATTCCATCATTAAATGCTCCTACATAACCGTCAGAAGATAGTAATTCATTGCACATCATTTCTAAGAGAATAATAAGGAACCAGGGTTAAAACTGCAATTCTACTATCCTATCATAAGTGCAAAATAACCGCAAGGTTTCTCAGGGGTTAATTAAAGGTTAAATAGTCATAAATGTCTAATAACTGGGCTCATGCAGACAGAAACGAATTTTCATTCATTTCAAGAATTAATAGATATCTAAAACCCTAAAATCAGACCCACTTAATTAACTGAGGTTCTGGTCAGGGAAAAATTCATCTAAAATCTCTAAAAATCATATAAAAATATTCTCTATGGTTTGACATCTTTGATTTGACCACCTAAACCCATCTGGACCTAAAATAATCTCAGACAGATAATTGCCCTAATATGGGTTTCTATGCAATTTAATAAGTCAAACTTGGTCAAAACCTAAATCCAACTTCACCATCAGATTCCTTGGATCCAAATTAGGTTTGCATCAAAATTTGGACCCAATCAGAGATCACCTTAATCAAGTTTTCATTTTGGTCCTGTCTAATACTTTTCTCTCACACATAGGCCCCTAACTTTCAAATTCTTAGCAAATATGCCCGTAACTTCATCATCTTCTTCACTAATAGGTCCCCACCGCCTTCAACTCCTAAACCTACTTCACCGACAACCTTCAATCAAAGATTACTCCCTGATTTCGCGGCCAAACCCTTCCAAAATTGGAAGGAAGATTCCTGAGAGGATCCCCTACGATCTAAACCTATTCTTGGGCTCTAACTCTTTCCCAATCTCCCATGCAAATGCATGGGAGATGTGAGTTTCCTATTGCGTGAAGCTTTCAAGGTTTCAAGCTCGGTTTCCAAGCTTGAAACGATCACCTAAGCCCTATAAAAGGACACAGGTCGCAAGGCCGAGTTCTTAGCAAATCTTGGCCTGAGAAACTCCCTCCTCCACCTTCTCCGACCTCCTTCGGATTTTGCTCTGGTGACAACCCTCGATCCCCCTCTTCCAGCCGTCCAACCATCAAATTGGACGGCCTATCTTCTTCCCCTAGTCCTCACGACTCTCTCCAGCCAAAGAAAGGTCATTCATCTGCCTTACTCCTCGTCGCCGCCTCTCCGTCCTCTTTTCCTTCTTCGACTCCAGTCAGACACAACCGGAGCTATCCAGCTTCCTTCCTCTTCTCTAAGACCCCTTATTCCTTCCTTTATCCCTATACATCATTTCCCCCTTTCCTACGCTTCCAAACGACCACGCTAACGCCCTAGACGCCCTCGCCTTCTTCCGCTCCGGCGAAGCTCTGGCGACGCCTTCCTGTCGCTCCACTGCTCGAAACGCTACCGCTCCACACCCATTAGCTCCACCTTATCCCAGAGAGCAAAAGCCCTCTGGTTATTGAGGCTATTGGCCTCTCCTTAGTGCCACTGAACACCACACCTCCGCAACGTCTTCTCTGTCACCGACAGCCGCTCTCCGACCACCATACGCCTTCTGACCGCCACCATTGAGTTCGCCTCGCCACAGCGCAAGCTTCCCTCTCATCCCAAACCGCTGCAAGCCCTTCATGGGCAAAACATGGAGGAAGACGTGATCTCCAACCTCGAACTGTACCTCTCTGCACTTCAGATCAGCATAGCTCTTTTACCTGCTCCTGATAGTACAGAGTCGTTTGTGGATCTGCTCGATCACCTCCTAACTCCGGCGTATCAACCTGGAACCAACCTCCTACTCGGTCCCCACCTCAACCCAACTTAAGGGAGTAGTACACCTCCTCCCATACAGAGCCTCATACGGTGCCATGCCGATGCTTGAGTGGTAGCTGTTGTTGTATGCAAACTCGGCCAAGGGTAAATGCTCCTCCCAGGAAACTCTCCAGTCCATCACGCAAGCGCGTAGGAGGTTCGAATGGTGTGCTTCGACTATCCGTCGGTTTAGGGGTAATAGGTTGTACTAAAACTAAGACGAGTCCCCAAAGCCCGCTGAAACTCCGCCCAGAATTGGGAAGTGTAACGAGTGTCTCTATCTAAAATAATCTCGCGAGGGACTCTGTGAAGGCGTACTACACTCGGATGTAGCGCTCTGCAAACTATGCTGGTCCAAAAGTGACTCGGATCTACAGAAACCATGCCATCTTCGTCAATTTGTCCACTATCACCCAGACTGCATCGTGTCCTCACTGTGTCATAGGTAATCCCACTACCAGGTCCATAGTGACACTCTCCCACTTCCACTCTGGCATAGGAAGTGGCTGCAATGGCCCCGCAGGCCTCTGGTGCTCGACCTTTATCTGCTGGCATACCAGACATTGTTGGACAAATCTACCAACATCTCGCTTCATGCCCCTCCACCATAAATCGCATCATAGGTTGTGGTACATCTTCATGTTCTTGGGTTTTATGGTGGATCTGGACCCATGTGCCTCAGTCAGGAGCTCTCTCAATAGCTCCTCGTCTCTAGGAACGCACAAGCGTCCCCTCATACGCAGAACCCCGTCAGTGAACAAGAACTCTCCTGGGTTCCCTCTCAATACCCGGTCTCATGCCTGCCTCGCCACTACACTGCCCCGCAGTATCCCCGTGACTCCTGGAGTCGCCAACTGCCCACCTCCTCCATGAGTCTCCAACTCTGTGCCTGTAGACTAGCCAAGTGGGCGGGCACCTTCTGGCTCAAAGTGTTAGCCACCACATTGGCCTTCTCTGGATGGTAGAAGATGCTGCAGTCGTAGTCTTTCAGGAGCTCCAACCAACATCTCTGTCTCATGTTAAGCTCCTTATGGTCAAACAAATATCTAAGGCTCTTATGATTAGTGAAGATCTCGAACGTCTCTCCATACAAGTAGTGCCACCATGTCTTCAGCGCGAAGACAACTGCTGCCAACTCCAAGCCATGGGTGGGGTAGTTATGCTCATGGGGGTTTAGTTGCTACGAAGTGTAAGTGACAACATGGCCCTGCTACATGACCACACCCCCCAATCCCTGCAACGAGGCCTCGATGTAGACCATGAATCCACCACTGCTGTCTGGGATGGTGAGTACAGGAGCTGAGATCAGCCTCTCCTTCAGCTCCTGAAAGGATGACTCACACTCGTCTGTCCAGGTGAAGGGCACGTCCTTCCAGGTTAACTGGGTCATAGGTTGTGCAATCTGCGAGAAACCTCGAATAAAATGCCTGTAGTACCCTACCAATTCCAGAAAACTGTGTATCTCTGTCACTGTCAAGGCCACTCCCACCTGAATACGGCCTCAACCTTGGCTGGATCCACAGCCAGCCCATCTCCCGAGATCACATGGCCCAAGAAGGTAACCTGTCTCAACCAGAACTCGCACTTACTATACTTGGTGTACAGCCTGTGCCATCTCAAAGTGTCCAGGACCATGCGGAGATGTTGTCCATGCTGTGTCTGATCCCCGGAGTAGATGAGTACGTCGTCAAAGAATACCACCACAAACTGATCTAAGTATGGTCGGAAGACGCGGTTCATCAGGTCCATGAAGGAAGTGGGGGCGTTGGTCAGCCCAAATGGCATGACCAGGAACTCTTAGTAACCATACCGCGTGTAGAAAGTTGTCTTGGAGATGTCGGCCTCTCTGAACCTCAACTAATAGTACCCAACCTCAGATCTATCTTGGAAAATACTGTGGTGTCTCTTAGCTGATCGAAGAGATCATCGATGCGAGGCAGTGGATACTTGTTCTTGACAGTGACCTGGTTCAGCTGTCTGTAGTCGACGCACAGCCAAAGGGTACCGTCCTTCACAAACAAGACAGGGGCTCCCCATGGGGATGCACTAGGCCTCACAAAGCTCTTCTCCATAGATCTGTAACTAAGACTTGAGCTCTCGCAGCTCAAGTGGGGCCATCCTGTATGGTGTAGTAGAGATGGGGCTGATCCCTGGTACCAATGAGATTCAAACTCGATCTCACGCTCAGATGGAAGTCCTGGCAACTCCTCTGGAAAGACGAAGGGGTACTCACGGACCACAGGGATATTCTACAAGTCGACCACAGAGCTAGGCTCTGCTATGACACATGCTAGGAATCCCTCACACCCCTAGCTCAGTAGCTTCGCTGGCCGAAGTGCGGAGATGCCCTGAATCCTCCGTCTACTGGCTGGCCGTGGAACTCGAAAGGAGTCAACTCTGGTATGAAGAAGACGATCTTCCTCCCAAAGTAGTCTACTAGGGCATGATAAGCAGCCAGCCAGTTCACCCTAGGATCATGCTAAAATCCTCCATTGGGATCACGATCAAGTCAATCGGAAGACTATGCCCCCTATAGCGACCTCACAATCAAGAAAAACCACCCCAGCAACAAATACCTATCCATCTAGGCCTCTAATCAGGAATGGCTCCTCTAATAGTACACTGCCCAATCCCAAGCTAACGGCAAAACTCGTAGAGACGAACAAGTGCGTGGCACCAGAATCGAAAAGCATGTAAATGAGCTTGCCGAAAATTGCAACCATACCTGCCACTATGGAGCTTGAAGCTCTAGCATCTCCGTGAGTGAGTCAGGGCGTTAATACGCCCCTTAGCCCTTGGTGCAGAAGAAGCAACCACGCTCTGGGCCGAGCGAGAAGCAGCTAGCCGGTACCCTCCTCGTGACTACTGTCCTCCTCCTCGAGCCTAGTAACCGCGGCTGCCAGATCGGCCTCCAGTGCTCGGTGCTGGGAGCGTCTGCTGTGCTCTAGCCCTAGATGAGTAGTTCCTCCATATGTGGGCCAGTTGGCCACATTGGTAGTAGAGAGGAACGCGACCTCCTCCCTCTGTTTGCTATCCCTGCTGGTAGCTAGGCGAGGGTCTGTTGCAGTCGACTGGCCCCTGTCTAGGGCCCCCAAAGGTCCCTGGTGGACCCACAGAACGGGACGACTCCCCTGCAAGTGCCGGGTGCCTCCTCTCCCGGTGACCTTGTGAGTGCTCCTACTAGTAGGGCCTCTTCCACCCTTCCCCGTCGATGTCTCTCATGGACGGGTTGGTCTCCATGTAAGTCATGGCTGCCTCAACCATGCGAGAGAAGGTAGGCAGCTTTAGGGGCTTCACATACCCCCGGATAGTAGGTTAGAGGCCCTCAGTGAACCTCCACAGGCACTCCTCCTCAATAGATGTAGCTGTCAGGATAAAGCGTGACAACTCCAAGAAACGCGTATGATACACACTAACCGTCATCGCCTCCTGGCGGAGAGTGTGGAACTCCCGCCTCCTCTGATCCTGCCAGGTCTGTGGGAAGTACTGCTTGCAGAAGAGCACCACAAACTGGTCTCACGTAGGCTCTCCCTTCTCCTAGCCTCTGACTACCCTCCACCATCGGTCGGCAACACTCTCCAACTGGTATGTGGCAAAGGCCACGCAACACTCTGTAGGAGGGCGGAGCGTATAAAACACCTTTTCTATCTGCTTCAATCAATCCTTTGCCTTAGACGGGCTCTCATCCCCCTTGAAGGAGAGGGGTTTCAGCTTCCAGAACTGGCTGCAAAGCTTGTGGTGGAGCCGCAACGAGGGAATGGGTGTGCCTCCAGGCAAGGAGGACTCGTGCCCCGAAGTGTCTGAAGGAGGTGGGGGTGGTGGAGGATCACCCCTTCCCCCTCCAGCCCATCCAGCACCGTGGCAGCTCACCTACCTCACGGATGACTCCTCCGTATTTCCAGGGAGAGGTGGTTGAGAAGGAGGTTGCTGGAGCACCTCCCGTACTATATCTCGGATCAGCTGGGCGAGATCCTAGGCCTGGATGCCCGGAAGGAGGGGTGGGTCGACTGGTGCCTCAAGTTCGGTACGTCCGCCCCTACGACCACACCCACGACGACGTCCGCAACCCTCCTTAAGGGCTCCTTGACGAGGCATCTCCTACATGGAGATCGAAAGAAAAGGATCGAATTGTCAGGGACATGTGATCATAGAGAGAAATAAGACTCGGAAGCAACAATCAAGATAATACGTTGTGGTGGCTATCCTAGCTACATGTACAAGTGTGGTTACTTCCAGACCATTTGGTTCATTTCTCGAGACAACCTTACTCTGATACCATCTTGTCACGACCCACTCCCAACTCCCTACCGGACCCGAGAACAGCTCGCCTCGACAAACCCTAAGACCCAGTCATCCAATGAGAAACAACCAAATACCATATTCATTCCACAACCACACGAGTAATGTGACTAAGTAAAAAATATATTACTGATAATAAAAGAAAGAAAAATAGCAAACCACTTGTATCTCACACTATACAGTGGAAGGTATGATTACAAATATAGCCATCACAACAGAAATGGGCACAAATATAACTGAATATAACTATGAGCTACAGGTACTGACTACCACAAAACTCTCTGTAAGAGAAACAGAAGAAAACTACAACTGGGCTCGACTGGACCCAGCACCCTCAGCAGCCGGTGGCTCTGGCTGTTCGAATCCCTAACCTGAACAAGGTTATAAAATCCGTGGTCAGCTAACATTAAGTAGAGTGGTGGTTAAATCATATAAGTTAAATAGGCAGATAGCTAAACATGCATTTAACAATTTACTGATTATCATCCGTTTCCAATTATCATTTTCTGATCTGAGTATTCTAATCAGGTTCCATAACATTTCTCAATCTTCTTGTTCCCTAGGGGAACGATCTTGCTTGCAGTTTTCCCGCAATGCAGGATGTACACATGGCACTCTCTTGGCTAGGAGAGTCCCTCGTGGTAGTCCTACACCCGGTCTACTACCTCGAGATCATGGTCGCGATGTAGCGGTGACTACGCCATGCGTGATAAGCACACAGGTAGCTACCCCGCACTGGCACGTGGTCAGTCTTTTCCGCTAATGAGTATGCCCAAACGTACAGCACGGAACAGCATAGGCTTTGCCCTCTCAGAATAGGGGTCTTGCCCCTCATAGTCCACGTACCCTCATCCAACTATCCCGGTTTGCCTAATGGGCTAACAAGAGTCGGTGTAGGGTGGCTATACCTAACCCTTGCCCCATGGGGCGGCTAGCTCCCCCCTTACACTAAGTAGCTCACCTCGGTACCACGTACATGAGGGCCAAACAGGAGTCAACGTAGAGTGGCCAAACCCACCCCAGGTCTCAACCCAAGGGGCAGCAAGCTCCCCTCTATTCTAAAGGGATAGTTGCTCTCCTCGGTACCACGTATACGAGGGCCAACTCACTTCCCTTAACCAAGTCTGAACAGTCGCCCGTAGGCAACGTGTTCCCAAAACCATCAAGTTTTCCGGACTACCGTATTCCTGGTTTCTTTCTAAATTCCCCATAGGGGATTTTCTTATTTCCATATATGGTTCATTGTATGTAGAACAGGCAACTCAAATTCCACCATCTATTATTTAGTACAAGCAGGCATTTCCATTTATGATGTAGTTCATTACAAGCAACTCATGGTTTATTTCTTTTCAGGAAGCATCACGGTAACTTCATCATTCATGTATTTTTTCCAGCCTTAGTGTTAATTTCACAAGCCTAGGGTTCGATCGAATATATTTTATAGTAGAATGCATTTATCTCTTTTCAGTCCTAAGGTTCATCTCCCACCCTAGGTTCAATTAATTCTACGCATACAATTATATTATTAATTTCGAGATTAATGTGATAACCACTCTACCAGTTAACCAGGTGGAATGGGGGCTTGGACAGTAGCTCCCGACGTCTCCGCAGGTCCCATATATGCTCAGACTGAAGACCTATGACATAGATTGACAGGTTAAACTAGCTAAAAATAGCATAAACAATGTATTATAACGTAGAGAAACTCAAATGGAAACCAACGACGTTTCATTTGTGGAAAATCGACTCCGTTTGGGCCCTAAACGAGCCTAAAAATACCAACCTTGATCAAAATCAGACGTCTGGGAAGAGTCCTAAACGTCTTAAACGATCTCAGGGACTTACCTTGCTTGGGACGCCTTTTCCAGACATCTGGAACTCCGTGCAGATGTCTGAGGGTGTCTTCAGACGTCTGGAGACACTTCCGGATGTCTGAAACTGCCTCGATCCTCACACCAGCACACTTCCCAATCCTCTGACATACATGCAAGCACGATCAGAACTTTGGCAGGAAAAGTAATCAAGAAAATGTGCTACCATATGTTTGAGATTACCTTCAGACGTCTGACCTCCGGACGTCTGATTCTATGGAAAAATGATTCCACAGAATCATTTGCGAGCCTTTTCTTGCCGCAGAAGCTGCAGCGACTACAGCACTGCCTCACTCCCTCACGAGTCCTCCGCTCTCAGGCCACCAGACTCCTTTTCTCTCTGCTCTTCCTCTCCTTCTCCTGATCCCTCTCGATGATGGTCCGAGAACAAAATGGAGGAGGAGGCGTGGGGGAAGGAATGGGGAGCAGCATGGTGTGAGGTGAGGAGTTCCAGGGGATGGCATCGGCGTGCATGAGGGGTGAGGGGGGAGGAGAGGGTGTGCGTGGGTAGGGGAGTGGTGGTGGGGAAATTATAGGGATGCCCCTGCAATTTTCCTCTTCCCCTCACAAACCCCACAACAAAAACCTAGGGGGTTAAAAACTACACGAAAACCCCTACGAATTTCGGAAACGCCAAATGACCCTAAGAAAGGGCCATTTCACTCCACACCCATTAGCTCCACCATATCCAAGAGAGTAAAAGCCCTCTGGTTATTGAGGCTAATGGCCTCTCCTCAGCGCCACCAAACACCACACCTCTGCAGCGACTTCTCCATCACCGATAGCCGCTCTTCGACCACCATACGCCTTTTGACTGCCACCATTGAGTTCGCCTCACCACAGTTAAGATTCTGAACCTTTTAATTAGGGCTATAAGATCGTGTTTTTTATTTCAGGTCTCGCCGTCCACTTCTCACCGTCGTCGATTCAACACTGATCTTCACCATCAACCACTACCCTCCTGACCCATCTCCACCTCCAGGTGTTTCAAGATCCCCTCATGAACTCAATTGCTGCTCCAATTGGTCACAGCATCTTCACCAGTAGCCTCGATTTAGCAAGCACGTTCACGGCTGCCAAAGAGAAGGAAGCAACATTGTAAGTCCCACATCGTGGGATCTCAATCGAGTAGAAGCGCATATATTGTATTTGTCAAGTGGCAATATCACCCCAAGAGACATACAGGGGGTGAGGTCCCCCACACGCGCCTCCTCACGCATTCACGCCTCTCCTGTGCACACATGCACGCAGGTTTGGTCAAACCCGATTACTCGGATTCATATACCTGAGTTTGAAGAGAAAAGAGAAGAGAAATAGAGGAGGAATTGTGAGAAAGAGAGGGGGGGTTTTGCTCTACAGAGTAATCTCCCATCACTTGGTCGCTGAAGAAGGGTATGTAGCCCTTGTGAGTGAAGAAGCAAGAAAGAAGAAGAGAAAGGGCTAAGAGGAAGAGGGAAGAAAGGTAGAAGAAAGGAAGAAGCCGTGTCTCTGAAGGAGAAGAACGATCAAAGGAAGAAGAGAAGAAGCCTCTTTGAGGCACTGTAGCAGAGCTAAACTTAAGTCATCTGGTCATCTGACTTGACGTCTGACTTGGTTGAAAACATTATGGCATTATTTGAGGCACCGTGCATTTATTTAGACCATTGAGTGATTATTATATATGTATCTAAGCTAATAATTGGTGAATTCAAATCACCATTAATTTATCCTATATATCTTTTTGCCTTATTAGACTCTTGATATACTCATGTGCTACATTGAATATTAGTTTTGAGAATTGTTATCATTAATCATGCTCATGTATATTTTTATTGAGATTAGTGCATGAATGCAATACTTGCTCCCTGTGTTCGACCTCGGACTTAAATTCGACTAATAAATTGTATTTGTTGACAAGCGATTTTGATCTGTACTACAACATATCAAACTTAAACACTGATTTTGCACGTTCAATAGAGCTAACTGATGATCAACTTTCGCAAGGTTTTAAAAGGATATGCGTTGTAGTATATCGCGAAAAACAATTATCAAATTTATTTTTTTTTTTTACTCGAAATTCAAAAGTATCCTGAGGTCAAACTTTGGGAGCAATTCGGTATTTTAAAAATAAAATATCATAATTCTCAATAATGTAGTGTTTACAAAAATCTAGAGAGCAAAAAGGAAATAAAATTTTCTCCTTTCTTTCTTTCTTCTTTGCTTTCTCTCTTCCTTCTCTATCTTCAGGTGTCTGATTCTGTGAATCAGACGCCTTAAGTGGCGCTTGCTACAGTGCCAGTGTCTTCTTTTTCTTCTTCTCCTTGGTTCTCTGCCACACTTCTTCTTCTTTCTTTCTCTGCGGCTGCTCCTTCCTTCAGCTACTCTTCCTCTTCCTTCTTCCTTCTTCAACTCCTTCTGCACTATGCTGTGCCTCTTCCTTCTTCTCTTTTTCTGTGGCAGCCTCCTTGTCTTCTTCTTCTTCTCTCTTGAGCTACGCCTCCTCCTCCTTCTTCTTCGACTCCTTCTGCCTTCTTTTTCTTGCGCGGCTAAGTCTTCAGTTGCTGCTTCCTCTTCTTCCTTCAGCTGGCTTCTTGTCCTTCTTCTCTTCTTCCCCGCAGCTGCTTCCTCTTCCTCCTTCTTCCTTGCACAGGCACGGTTAAGCAAAACCTACCCCTACCCTCCCTGCGTCTCACCTCTCTTTCTTCTCTCTTAGGCTCGCTCTCCCAGAGCCTGCTCCGGTATACGGGTCGGGTTGGTGCGCCCGTGACTAGGCCCACCGGTGTGTGTGGTGGGCGAGGAGTGTAGGGGTAGTCGGGTCGGATACCAGGTCCGCGTAGCGTGGGGTCGCAGACAAGGCGTGAGTGGGCAAGTGGGACCCCACCCCGTGTCAGGAGGCGATAAGCCCCTGACACTTTTTCAATTTATCTCGCGCCGCTCGCTCCAAAGTTTCTAAGGTGGGACTAAATGTCCCACTCACATCTCGTGCGCGCCCGCAGTAGGTCTTCTTCTGATTGCTAAGGCTGCAGATGCTTTGGCCTTCAATTGAGGGGCTGACTTGGTTCGCAAAGAGAAACCGCACACCTGGGACTTGGTTTCCTGGCACCTGGAGGCTGCTGCGAAGGTAGCAAGCTTCTGCAAGCTTGCTTCAATGGCGGATAGGGCCCTATACCTATCAACATGAATACGGCCTCACGGCCCTGTCAAATCACTCAGCAGGCTTTGCCATGACACAGCAAAGGTGGCCCAGTGGTCAGCGTGGCGTGAGGGCGCCTATGCGTGCATGTCTAGGGCACATTGTGTGCATATAGGTGGGTGTGTTAGGGGGGTGTCTCTGAAGGGTATGGCGGTCAGTGGAGGGGTGGATGATGATCAGTGGGTGATGGCGAAGGTGGTGAGGTATCTAGCGAGGCGTGTGAAGGTATGGAGTGGTGGAAGCACCTTAGCCAGTGGTCGGCCGGAGATGGAGAAGGTGATGGTGGTCTGTGGTGTCGAGGGGTCGAAGGTGCAAATTGAGAGAGGGGAAATGAAGAGGGGAGTGAGAGGAACTTATCTGATAGGTTTGGAGCGAAAGGGGGAGGCAGATGGCGAGCAGCTAGTACTGCTATCGCCGGAGACGAAGATGCCCAGGGGAAGAAGACGGCGACAAGGAAGAGGGCTGGAGGACATGTGCTAGTACGGCGCGACGCGGAGGAGAACGGTGGAGCTAGCTCTGCCACTGGTACGGTGGCAGAGCGACGAGAGAGGGAGGAAGAGTCGCTAGAAGCTTTGGGCAGTCGGCCGGAGTTGGGAGGAGACGAATTCGAGGGAGATCTCTAACCAATTTGAGCTTGCCGGAAGCGGCGTGGTCTGCCCTTCCTTAAATAGGCACAGGCAGGGCGGGAAGCACGCGGGGGCAGCGGGAAAGCCACGCCAGAGGTAAGGCCGATCAGATACCCATACCTCTCAAGCGTTCGCACGAGAGGTATGGTGGGTTTCAGGGCATAAGAAGCTGCCCATGCGGTAGGGGGCTCCGCAGGGAGCTCCCTTTTCAAATCTAGGGGCGACTCCCCCAAGCAGATGAGGTGAAAACCTCCACACAAAGTCGCCGGAGGTATGGACCCTATTGCAAATGGCAGAGGAATTGAAATGAAGAAAGAGACGAAGAAGTTAGGGGTGGATTTGCAAGGGTTTCAAAAAGTTGAGGGTTTGAATGTAATTTGGAGGACCAATTTGCAAAGTAGGTCAAGACGACCTTCCCTTAGGTCCAAATTTTGGTATCAACCTAATTTGGACATAAGGAATCCAATGGTGAAGTTGGATTTTAGGTTTGACCACGTTTGACAGGATATTTTGCATAAAAATATAAATTAGGTCAAATATTAGGTACAGACCCCAATCTACGTCAAAATAAGTTCTAAAGGCCAAATTGAAGGTTCTAAACCCTAGGGGATATTTTTCCATAAATTTTAGAGGGTTTAGTTGATTTTTATCCTACCTAGAACCTTGTGAATTTAAGTGGGTTTGTTTTAGGGTTACAGAATGTCATTTAATTCTCAAATTTTACAATAACCCTTATCTGCCTGAACCATCCCACTTTTTCTCTTATTAAGTCCAATTGACCTATGTCTAGACCCTTAGAAATCCCATTGATGCACTGCAATGGTAAAATTACAGTTTTACCCCTTGTTTTGTGTTCTCTTCCCAAATTAATGATTCCTTGAATTAAGCCCTTCTTTTGGTTATGTAGGAGCTCTTGTTCACTTTATTATATCAAAATGTGCTAGTTAGGGTTCATGATGAGGTTCTCATCATACCCCCATGCCTAGCTTTTGCTAGTCCCTTAACAAAGTTTTAAGGTTTTAACCTCTGTTCTAGACCATGAGTTCCTTTCACCAATTATGATCAGTGTTTTTTCTTCTTTGATTAGGTCAGAATGCCGACAATGGGCCTAAAGGTACTCTAGTACCAACTAAGATCCGGACCTGTCCAACTTTAGCCTAGGTCCTCAGCTAAGGTTTTTAAGGTCCACAGGAACTAACCTAAGGTTTATTAAACTCCGTGGTTAAAGCACCCGTGCTTGAGACACTTTTAGCCTTGGTTCAGTTTGCAGTGCGTTTTGTAAGAGAGAGATAGAGGGTTTATTTGTTTGGAGAGTTTTCTCTCTCTTTCTTTTTAATTCTAACTTAGGATTGGCTTCACAACACAGTCTGTATAGGATTCCTCGTCCCCATCATCAATCCACAAAGGTCCCTGGCAATCGATGCTTCGAGATAGCACCGCCCATGGTAACACCCAGAACCCTGGTTTTCGAGATTTCAAGATAATACCGCCCATGGCGTTTCGTGGCCGAATTCAGACCCTGGCGATTGACATTTCTTGATAATGCCATCCATGGTATCTGAACCAGCAGAGTGCTTACATGCCCTTAGTAGGATATGTAAATATCCTAAGAGACAAGCACCGAGGAGACGATATGTTGTTACGCATCTTCGAGGAAAATTTTCTACCTCTCCTCACGGAGGAACTCGTTCAAATCAACTTGTGTTGATCGGCCGCTCCTAATCTAGGTAACATTTTAATAACATTTTCATAACACCCAGTCTCCTAATCTAGACTGTGTGTGAATTGGGGTGCTTAGGTTACCGAGTCCCGCAAACCGAAGGTCAGTTAACGAGGCCGAATACTCCCTAAGCCTTAGACCTAATACTTAATCTTTGCATTTTCCTCAACCTCTTGAGGAACATCCAGATCTTAATGAGTACTAAGAGTCTAGCAAAAAGGCTTAAGGTTAGCGTTCTTACTAATCTTTTTGTGTTTCTTTAGCACTTTCTCTTTACTTGTCTTAATGTGGTCTAGAACTTCGGTTAATCCCTTCATCTCTTACTAATGACTATCTCTTTCCTTTTCATTTTGTGCTCCTTTTTAGCATTTTACTCTTTTTCTCCTCCTCCTTTTGATTATGTAAAGCCCACAAAAATTTCTTCCCACCTCTAGTTTTTTTTTTCTTTTTCAAAAATTTTTTATTTTTTTGGTGTTGTTTCAAAAAAAAATTTTAATTTTTTTGGTGTTTTTGACATATGTGATTTTTTTATCGAAACCTTTTCTTGTTATGAGTTTTCATTGCACTTTCATATCCCCCCATGCTTAAGATTTGCAATGTCCCCATTATAAATTAGGTGGGTTTTTATTCAGCTTGGTTCATTCATTAGGATAGGTGTTGGGTGAGTGGACGGGTCGAGGTGACTGTTGCGGACGATTTCTAATCTCGGGTACGGGTATTGGAGGTGGAGTCAGTTGTCCTAAAGGATAAACCCTAAAGTGCAAAGAAATGTCAGGAAAGATTTCAGATTTTGGAAAGAATGACGGGTTGCCTCCCGTTAAGCGTTGAGTTTTACACCACCGACTAGGTGCAATGAGCTCAGGGAGAATGGAGGGTAAAGGATGACTCAGCCAAATCTGTATTGGTCACGTCAATGAACAGTTTGAGTCTCTGACCGTTCACAACGAAGGGTTCGGAATCGTGGCTGAGTGGACTGATCTCGACGGCTCCATTTCCAAAGATTTGCTGGACTAGATATGGTCTGATCCACTTAGATCACAGTTTTTCCGGGAACAGTTTGAGTCAGGCATCAAAAAGTAGGACCTTCTAAATAGGGTGAAATTTCTTTCTAGATATGTGCTTGTCATGAAAGGCTTTAACCTGCTCTTTGTAGATTCGTGAGTTTTCATACGCATCGAGGCGTAATTCATCAATCTCGCTTATCTGAAGCTTTTTGTGGGTCCAGCCTTAGAAAGATATAGGTTGCAATTCCATACCGACCAATAGGCTTTATGCTCCAATTCAACAGAGGTGACACGCCTTCCCGTACACCAGTCTGAAAGGAGACATGCCTAATGGGGTCTTGTGGGTGGTCCTATAAGCCCACAAAGCTTCCGGAAGCTAGGATGACCAATCCTTCCTGTCAGGTCGAACAGTAACTTGAAGGATTTTCTTGATCTCCCGATTTGATAGCTCAGCTAGACCATTAGTTTGGGGGTGGTAAGGAGTAGAGATTCGGTGTGACACCCCGTATTTGGTCATCAGTGACCTGAACTGAGCATTTGCGAAATGGGTCCCTCCATCAGAAATGATCACTCGAGGAATCCCGAACCGTGAAAAGATATTTTGGTGAATGAATTTGATAACGATCTTGTGATCACTGGTTCAGGTCGGAATGGCTTCGATCCATTTGGACACATAGTCAACGGCGAGTAAAATGTACTCGAAGCCGTCAGAGATGGGGAAGGGGCCCATAAAATCAATCCCCCAAATATCAAATATCTCACATATGAGAATCAACTGTAAAGGCATCATGTCACGATGGCTCATGTTGCCCAAATTTTGGCAACGGTTGCATGCGTTACAGTGATTGTATGCGTCCTTGAAGATTGTTGGCTAGTAAAAGCCACACTGGAGGATTTTGATGCGATTTTGTGCTCGGAAAAATGGCCACCGCATGCCTGGTCATGACAGAAAGAGAGTATGTTGTTGATCTCAACTTTCGAGACACATCGCCGGATAATTTGGTCAGCACCTATGTGGAATAGATACGGGTCTTCCCAAATGTAATACTTTGCATCAGAGTGAAATTTGTCTTTCTTGGCCTTCGACCAATCAAATGGGATCTGATGTGATGCCAAGTAGTTTACTATATCAGCAAACCATGGAAGCCCTGTACCAATAGTCAAGAGGTGTTCATCAGGAAAATGCTCCTTGATGGGTCCGGAAGGATCGATGATCTCAGAAGGAAGGCAAGACAAGTGGTCAGCTACCACGTTCTGTCTTCCCGCTTTGTCGCGAATCTCAAGGTCAAATTCTTGCAACAGCAAGATCCATCGGATTAATTGAGGTTTCGCATCCTTCTTCGCAAGGAGATGCCTCACAACTATGTGATCCGAGTAAATGATAACGTGGGAACCCAAGAGATAAGATCTGAATTTTTCAAGGGCAAATACTACGGCTAGTAGCTCTTTCTTCGTAACCGTGTAGTTACGCTGAGCCTCATCAAGTGTCTTGCTAGCGTAGTAGATGACCACGGGTTTCCCATCAATCTTCTGCCCCAAAACTGCTCCTACAGCAAAGTCAGATCCATCGCACATGATCTCAAAGGGTTGAGACCAATCAGGGGACTGTAGGATTGGGGCTTGGGTAACTCGGTCATGAAGGATCCAAAAGCTTGAGTGCATTCCTTGGAAATCTCAAAAGGTACATCCTTGGAGAGAAGAGTGGTCAAGGGGCGCATGATTTTCAAGAAATCAGGGATGAATCGACTGTAAAAATCGATGTGCCCCAGAAAAGATCGGATGTCCCTTATCGAGCTAGGCATAGGGAGTTTGGAAATCAAGTTAACCTTAGCTCGATCCACTTGGATGCCCCTTTCAGAAATCAGATGTCCCAGGAAGATCCCCTCAAGCACCATGAAGTGGCTCTTTTCCTAGGAAAGATCCAGATTCACGTCAATGCATCGCCTGAGTATTTAAACCAAGTGCTGGAGGCAATCGTCAAATGATGCCCCAAATACTAAGAAGTCATCCATGAAGACTTCCAGATAATCACGTACCATATCAGAGAATATGGCAAGCATGCACCGCTGAAAAGTCACGGGTGCATTGCAGAGACCAAAAAGCAACGTTCGGAACGCGTATGTCTCGAAGGGGCAGGTGAACGTGGTCTCCTCTTAGTCCTCTGGATGAATCGCCACTTGGTTGTAACCGGAGTACCTGTCAAGAAAGCAGAAGAATCTATTTCCCATTAGTTTTTCGAGGATCTGATAAATAAATGGTAGTGGGAAATGATCCTTCTTCGTGGAGGAATTGAGTCTTCGATAATCAATACAGACTCTCCACGAGTTGGCTATACCGGTCGGTATGACCTCTCCAGTTTCAGTCGTGATGGTGGTGAGCCCTACCTTCTTAGGCATAACCTGGATTGGACTCACCCATCGACTGTCAGAGATCGGGTAGATGATCCCTGCATCTAACCACTTAATGATCTCCTTTTTCACGGCCTCCTGCAGATTAAGGTTCAGACGTCTCTGCATCTCACGCGAAGGTTGTGTACCCTCTTCAGAATAGATGTGGTGCGTGCAATAAGAGGGACTTATTCCAGTCAAATCATCAAGAGTCCAACCAATGGCTCTATGATGTTGCTGGAGGCAGTAATCAGACAGGATTCCTGGTCAGGGGCGAGTCTGGAGTTTATAATCACAGGAAGTGTCTGATTGGAACCCAAAAAGACATATTTCAGATGATCAGGAAGGGGCTTGAGTTCCAAGACGGGATTATCAGCAGCAGCGGGTGGTTCAGAGTGTGTGTGAGGAATAAGGGTAGGAGTTATGGGTATCTAAATCAGGTTCAGACTCCTCTAATTGCGGGTTTTGATCATCTTTCGGTTGATTGGGGATAGTCAGGTTGTCCTCAATATGTGGTTCATCAACCACGACCTTGATGTCACATATTTGCTCTACGACCCCGCAATTAATCCCTTGTTGGGCCTTAAAGATGTCAATCTTAAGAGTTTAATTCCCAAATTTCAACTCTATTTGGCCCTCATCACAGCTTATGTTGGCCTTAGCAGTATCAGGGGAGTGCCCGAGTCTTTTGCCTTGGATGGGAGTTTACTCAGGATCACAGAGCTGGCTTGCTTTGATAGTACAATCAGACTCCCACTCTTGGTTCGCGACTTACGTTGGGGTGTACACACCTTTTTCAAGAATCATGCGTAAGCCAGTACGTGGCAGATTACATCCATCAAGGGGATGTTTATTTGGACCTGTTCAAAGAGCTTGATCAGGTCCTCCTCAGGCGCCATGGGTTTGGTTGTCCTCTTTCCCTTGGTCAAGGCCTCGAGAAATGGAACCTTGGTTGGTTCCTCTAGAATAGGTCCAGGTTTTTGATCTGGGATAGGAACATCCTGGATAACTATCCTAGAACTTGGATCACTACCAAGCTTGGAGTGGTCTAGATAAGGTGGGTCTTGGGTTGCTTTACCACTATGGGTTGTTACAGAGTTTAATCCTGCCTGATTCTGGTTGAGGGTTGGTAAGATGGGTTGCTGCTGTTAATAACCCACATAAGATGTTGATGCTTCCATCCCGTCAAGTGATGGAACAGAAGGGGCCTGATAAATCATGTGTGCTTGGCCTAGAATCGGGTTCATAACGCACCGTTGGGTCGGCATGTTATTAGCGTTTAGTAGAGGTTGTGAAGGAAGAGTGCCCGGTTGGCAGGAATTCACCATCTGGGCGAGTTGGTTACGGACCTCTGTGATCTCGTCCTTGTGCTGCTTTTGGATTACCGCATTCATTCTTTGAATGTCAGCCAGTGTTTGGAGGATGAGGGACATTTGGTCTTGGTTTGGCCCAGATTGATAGGTGGGGTTGGGCTGAGGCTGTGGCGACTGATATGGACGAGGGGCTTGTGGACGGGGTTGATAAGATGGTCTTTGGGCCTGAGAATTTCCCACCCACTAGAAGTTGGGATGATTTTGCCATCCAGGGTTGTAGGTGTTGGAAAATGGGTCATTCTAGATGGCATTGAGGTCCTCGCAGGTCTGAGGAGCCTCAGGAAAGTCAAAGTATGGGGGATCAGAGTTCCCCCGACACGAATAGATTGGATTGGAGGTCCCTCCAGTCATGGAGTTAGATGGGGGTAGATACGGGTCCATCCCTGGAGAAGATCAGTGGAAGATGTTTTGCACAGTTTCCCTTGCGGGAGGTGGCTGTGCAAAAGAGTTCTGCGCAGAGGTGGCTCGTTGCAAATACCAAGTCAGTTCGTCCACCTTCTTCTCGATGATAGAGACCTTGTCCAACCGACTGGCCATCAGTTCCAAGTCAACAGATGTGGACAGGCCCTGGGTCTCATGTGCTCCCCTAAGATTCGTCGATGCGCAGGTATTCGTCCGGTCAAACAAACCCATGGAGTCATTGTTGATGGAGTTCTCGCACATATTCTCTAGAATCTCCCACACAGTGTCCTCATGCTAACCCATGATATTCCCTCCGCAAGTTGCATTGACGAATAATCTAATGTCCTCACGAAGTCCCTGGTAAAAAGACTGGACTTGTTCCCATTTAGGAACTCCGTGATGGGGGCATGTTGAACGTTACGAACGCTACGCTAACGTGTTCAGTTTTGGAAAATCTGTCGTTGTAGTTCGAAAGCGAAGAATTCGTGTTCATCAAATAAAATTTATACCGAAATGAAAATTCTAGGTCGAACACAGGGAGGCGGACGTTTGATTTAAAAACTACGTGTTTCTTTTTATTTGTCACAGAATAATTCAAATTAAAACTATCTAATTATTTACAATAAATAGAAGAGAGAGAGAGAGTAAGAGAGAAAGAGAATATTACACAGAGAAATTAAAATGAGATGTAGAATAAACAAGGAATTTTTCTTTGAGGAGATTGTTCATTACAACTAGAAAGAATAAAATAATTACTCTAGAAAGCGATAAATTTACTCTAGAAAGCATTAAAAGAATGGAGGGAGAAATGTCCTCCTCGACGATTGCTTGGAGGACGAACAAAACTACACTAGAAAGCAGTAAATCTATACTAAAAAGCAGTAAAAAGAATAGGGAGAGAGAAATCCTCCTCGACGGTTGCTTGGAGGACGAGCCGAACGGGACGACGCCTGGACGAAGGGGAACGAAGCAGGACGAAGGAGGATGAAGTAGAAGAATGGGAACGAAGCAGGACGAAGGAGGATGAAGCAGAAGAATGGGAACGAAGCAGCACGCCGTCGTCGTCGCGGGATCCACTTCCGAAGGGGAACAAAAATTAGACTTTCTCTCGCGAGAAGCATCCCGAGTGTGGGACAAGCTTCTCTTGAGCTTTGGAGGGGTAGAGAGGAGAAGGAAGGGATGAGAATTTCGTATGGAGGGGGTCTCCTTTTATAGTTGCAACGAGTGGGGGAAAATGGACATTACAACTTCAAAATAATAAATGGGGGGTCTTTAGTGACGGATAAATCCGTCACTAAAGCCCCGACGTGGGCGTAGCTTCCGCGCCCACGCGCACCGCTTCAGCTGCCCATGCGCTCAACGTTATCGCACGCACAATGATCCTCAGCAGTCCGATCGCAAGATCGAACGGCTTAAAACGCATCTTCGCCCGCTACGCTACGCACCCGCCAGCGTGCGATCGCGCATCGACGCTATTGGGCACGCGCCGCCGTTGGATCGCAATCTGACGCTCCACGCGCCGCTCACTTGCACCTGATTTGAGGCTTGCGGGACTCGATCCCGCGACCTCTACTTCGCCCGCCGCTTCGTCTCCGCTGCGCTACGCGGACGAAATGGTCGCGCGGACGAATCAGCCAGCCGCATCCACAGCTGTTGGATCTTGATCCAACGGCGGAGAACGAGCGGGTGCGGGGCCTTCGTAGAATGTGTGCGGCCGTTTGGGCGGCCGAGATGGCGCCACGTGGTGCCATCTTGGCCGTCCATCTTCTGGAAGTTGTAGATGGTGCCACGGATGTCGGATTGACTTGATTTTTGCGTCGTTGGGATGCGATCGTCGATCCGAATTCATCCGTGCAGTCAGATTTTTCATCTGAAATGTGGATTTTCACCATCCTGGCCCTTGATCTTCTAGGGTTCCCCGGTCACTATCTAATGCTACGGATGTCTAATTAGGGCGATCTTGGAGTCGTTGAACTCCAATCGTCGCCCTGATCACATCCATACGGTTGGATCTTTGATCCGAGGCCCCGATAAAATGTTTGCCCTGTCCAAGCACATAAAAGGAGACAATTAACCTCCATTTTATTCAAACTACTCTAAATGCAAGATGATGCATGTTATGCAATATTTATATCATGAAATGCAATCCTATGCTTAACAACATGCATAAATAGACATTTTAAGTAGTGTAAATGTGTTTACATCAGGGCACTTTCTCATGAGATCCAAAAATCGATCCCATGCCTCATGAAGAGGTTCTCCTGTTTGCTGGGTGAAGTGAGTAATCTGATGGCGCAAGGCGTTTGTCCGACCAACGGGAAAGAAATTCTTCAAAAGTTCAGATTGAAGTTCATCCCAGGTGTTGATCGGACGAGTCTGTGTCTGATACCAATGAGATGCCTTGTCCATGAGGGAGAAAGAGAACATCTTCATGAGTAAGATATCCCGGTTTTGCACATCTGACCCGAAGATCTGGGCCAGATAATTAAGTTGTTTGATGTGCTGGAATGGATCCTCGAAGTTAAGCCCATAGAATTTTGGTATGGCATGAATCATATTGGGCTTCAGTTCAGAATCAGGTCCTACAGTGGGGATTCGGACTCGAGGCTCAATTGCCACCACAACGGGATTATAGTGATCTCTCATCATGGGACGCTGCTGTAGGTTCATGAAGTTCTGGAAGAGGTCATTAAGACGCTAAAGCTGGTGCTCAAGATTATTTTCTTCTTCAACAGGTTGTGCCATGATGGAAGAAGAAGGAGAACTAGGTTCTGAATCGGAAGAAAGGTCTATGTGGAGGGGTTACTGCACCAACAAGGGTATCGAGGCTTGGCCTCGGGGAGAGTGGATTTCTAGAGGAGGTTTCAAGGACCTCCTACCAAACATGCACTAAAAGACTGGATGAGGTTAGAACATGTTGGACCCAATCAAGACACCCAAAATATGTTGGGTGACTATAGCGGTTCGAGGCAGATGATACCCCTGGATCAGAAAGGTCGTCCACCTGAGAATTACCTGGGCAGCCAGAGAGTGTGAGTCCTGCAAAGACCCCTACACGGTAGAGTACCCCCATGGATTACAGGGTTTCCCCCACCCGACCTCTCTTGTCACTGAGATTCCAAGTAGACCAGAATGGAGACCTTGAAACCTCTTAAGTCTACCACTTTTAGTTAAGATCAAGGTGCTTACGGTTCCACTTGAACTTTAAATCTTTTGAGTGCAAAGTGACCTAATTTAAAGGTTGGTTGACCCAAAGGATCAACTTCACCTCTTTGTTCCTTTGAGAGCTTCTTAGGTCCTTTCTTTTATTGTTCAAGTAGATTAAAAGCCTGATTTTCTTAGGGTTTCTCTTGGATAGATCTTTTCAAACAATGGCTTAGGCATACCTCTTTTTGGAATTTTTAATTCTCTGCTTAGAAGATGTGTCTCTAAAACCCTAGCTTGAAATCCTAGGTTGGGTCTAATTGGTCCAAGTTAGTTGCCTCATAAATGGGTAACTAGGGCTCAATCAAGAGGGTTTTAGCCCTAGTTACCTTAAGTGGATATGCAGTTAAGATGTGTTAAAAAGTAAAAACCAGGCAACTTTGTGAATTACTAGATATGGAAAACAGGTAGTCCTAGATTGATTTTTCTCTTTGTTTCTCCTTTTTAGATGTTGAGGTGATTAGGAGAGAGGGTTAAAGGTTACCTGTTTCCTGGTGTGGTTGTTGTGCGGCTGCTTTGTTCTTCTTGACTTCCTTTCCTGCAACAAACACAATAAAAGAGAGAACTTAAGTTAGTAATGAATTAGAAATTGTGATATGTTGCTTCTAAAATGCCCGTTGCTCCCCGGCAACGGCGCCAAAAAATGATGATCGACTTTCGTAGGGTTTTAAAAGGATATGCGTTGTAGTATATCGCGAAAAATGATTATCAAATTTATTTTTTTTTTTACTCGAAATTCAAAAGTATCCCGAGGTCGAACTCAAGGAGCAATTCGGTATTTTAGAAATAAAATATCACAATTCTCAATAATGCAGTGTTTACAAAAATCTAGAAAGCAAAAAGGAAATAAAATTTTCTCTTTCTTTCTTTCTTCTTTGCTTTCTCTCTTTTCTTCTTTCTCTGTCTTCAGGCCTCTGATTCTGTGAATCAGATGCCTTAAGTGGCATTTGCTACAGTGCCAGTGTCTTCTTTTTCTTTTTCTCCTTGGTTCTCTACCGCACTTCTTCTTCTTCTTTCTTTCTCTACGGCTACTCTTCCTCTTCCTTCTTCCTTCTTCAGCTCCTTCTGCACTGTGCTGCGCCTCTTCCTTCTTCTCTTTTTCTATGGCTGCCTCCTTGGCTTCTTCTTCTCTCTTGAGCTATGCCTCCTCCTTCTTCTTCGGCTCCTTCTTCTGCCTTCTTTTTCTTGCGCGGCTAAGTCTTCAACTGCTGCTTCCTTTTCTTCCTTCAGCTAGCTTCTTCTCCTTCTCTTCTTCCCTGCAGCTACTTCCTCTTCCTCCTTCTTCCCTGCACAGGCACAGTTAAGCAAAACCTACCCCTACCCTTGGTTGGACTTGAATAGGTTGTGTTAATATGATGAAATTATCGTTGAAGTTATTATAGTGGGTTAACCTAAATCGAGTCTAACCATCTTTCATAAAATTTTTTTAACCTGGCCTACTTCATTTTATCTTGGTCACTTTTAGGCCCAGGGTCAATCTCAGGGAGGGGGAAATTAAAGGTCAAGGAGTTTCTACACTTTTCTGAAAATGTATCTCTTCCTTGCGTTTATTATGTTTTTGGTTTTTCTATTTAAGATGTTTTTGTTGATAATATTGTCCTTGAGGCACACCCTCAAAATCAAGTCCTTGACTTTAAGCCAGATGGTTTTTGGCTTGTAACCAACTTGGGGTTTCCAAAAATTGGTCATGTTATTTACAAGGCCGAGTACCTGCAAGACAAGAATTATCTTTTCTCTTTTACTATTTCTTTTTATCTTTTTAATAGCAAAAGATAAATAAAAATAAGGTAGGTTGCTGGCAAAGAAAGGAATACTTAGCTTAATATATGTATAGATATATAGTAGATACAGTATATATATATATATGTATATATTATATATAGGAGTGGAGGTGGAAGTGGAAATGGAGTGTAGTATAGTGTCAAGTTGGTCCACGTCTAGTAAGATGCAACCAACAAGATAGAGTGCTGCGTGGAGTGTGGGGCGGATGTGTGGGAGTGTGTGTGGAGGCGCTTGCTTTGCGCGGATATCAGGGAATATCAGCAACTGGTGCAGATATTCCCACGATATGATGCACGGTGGAGTGACTAGTGCACGGGAGTATGGGTGGTGAAGTGTATATATGGATGCAAGTAGGTGGATGTATATATATATATATATATATATATATATATATATATATATATATATATATATATATATATATATTTACATATCTATATATATACATATATACAAAACTATATACATATATCAATATATATATTTATATATATATATACAAATACATATATATATATATATATGTGAGTGGATATATATATGTGTGTGTGTAGGTATGAGTATATAAGGTTGTGTGAGCGTCTACAAGTGTCTGTGAGAGAGTACAAGTGCGTGTACAAGTGGGTGTGCATGTGTGTGCTGGTAGATGAGGGGGAGCGCAGCGAATAAGCAGTCTGCTGCACAGCCCCGTTGTCTGGTGTGTGAGGAGGCACGGACGCAGGAGAAGACGCGCGCACGGGAAGCTGGAGGAAGCGCCTGCGCTGTCTTCTTGCACGAGTGGGTGCGGGTGAGCACAGTGCTGCAGGCGGGTGCGGGCGCGGACGCTGAGACTGGCTGGAGCGAGTGACACAGAAGAGAGAGAGTGCCAAAGCCATCGGCTAAGTGAGAAGCAAGCCGGTGGCTACAATGTCGTGCAGACCGCACGCTACAGTGCGTGCATGGTCTGCCGACCGGTAGCGGCCAGTTTCGCGTACGCTGGTGCGCTGGGAAGCGCCTGTGCACGCAGAAAGGAGCTGCACAGGCCTACTAGCGTGCGCGCGGTGGCCAGCAGCTGCTGCAGGCTGACTGACGTGCTGCTGGAGCTTCTGAGCTTGAAGCTCTGGCACTGGCGAAGAAGGTGACCAGCAATGAAAACGAAAGGCGAATCCACCACGCCCACCTGCTCAAGAAGGAGCTAAGCGGTGGTGGAACTCACAGTGGTGGTTGTGGGACCACTATGGGTTTTCTCCTACCCACAATGTGTCTCTTCTTGGCGAGAAGAGCTACTGTGTATGGAGAGGGAAAGGGGAGGAGGTTGGCCTGACGATGGAGGAAAGTGCTTGTGTGTGTGTGTGTAAGGGCATGCCCGCATGAGGGAGAGGGCCAGGGGTTTTAAAGAGGAAGAGGTATGCCATCACCATGCTGCTGGCAGCACACATCTTGCCATGCTGTTGGCAGGAGGTGTGGCACGAAGAGGCATGCATGCACCCTGTCCTGCAGCCGCAAGAAATTCAAAGTAAATAAAAAAATGAGAAAATGGTGAAATTGCAACGTCGCATTTAATGAAGATGTTAATTAATGGTAGTGGAATGGATGGCCAATTATTCACACTCTCCTCCCCTCTCTATAAATGCATGCAGTCGTCCTTTTACAAATGCAATTATAGCTATATAAGATGCAATGGCAGTGCTAGGGAATAACACAAGATGGCATTTCTACTGGTGTATTTTTGGTGTACAAACATACCCCCATGCCTATCTTTTGCTAGTCCCTAGCAAAACATTTTGTATTGTATTTAGAAATGATCTTAAGCTGAAAATTTTCTTCTGAGGTGTGTGTTTATCTGTTGGATATTGTGAGAACCAATTGCAGAGAAGACTACCAGTACTTTAAGTCTTACATGATATAGACCATCTCTCGACTAACCTGGACTCTTAATATTTAAACCTTAAGTATGATTTGCAGGACTCAGAGGGTTTTACCGTACTCGAAAGCTCAAGAGATTATGATTTGTGCATAGTGAAGGATCAAGACTGACCAGATGAACATTAAGACTCAAGCCGAGGGTTTCACGAATTTTTAAGTGCAGGTTGGTCCCAATTTCAGCTCGTGTCTTCGGATTGACCCTTAAAAAGATGACGGAAAACTCAACTCCCATTTTATTGCTTTAGTGGCTCAAGAAATATATGTGAGAAATAGGGTATTTATGACATGCCCTAAAAAACTTTTTAGAGAATTTATAAACATTTGAAAGATATACTGACTTATTTGCAAAGATTTTCTCTCTCTTTTTTTTTTTCGAAACAAGTGTCAGTATATCTCTTACAACTTTATTTGGAGGAGCACACATTTTTTGTGGGAGAGTTCCTTTTTGGTGGAAAGAGTTTCTCCTAGACACAAAACTAAAGCCTGGGATAAAAAGTCTACCTGCGAGCATAGGTAAGGACTCCACCTTCCCTAATGAATACTAGGGTTGGATCTTATGTTCACCTGGTCTTTCTTGATATGTGTAGTGTGAACCAAGATTACTTAGGCTCTCAAGTAAAAGCAAACCAACGAATCCTGTACTGGTGACTCAGGTACAAGAATACGTCCTTAGTTAGGAGAGATTCTGATCTATCTTGTCAATGCTCAAGTGAATTAAGCCAAGCCTGAGCGAATCAAGCTTCTGTGGCTTGGAGAGTCTTCAAAACAGTGGTTGAATATTCATAAACACTTATTGTATTTTTGTTTCAGCCTTCAGATCATTGCTAAATACTCCTTTCTTTTCTTTCCTTTTCTTTTCTTTTTTTTGAAATAGGCTAAGTGCATATTTATAGATGGAAGCTGCATGATACCATATAATACCCATATCCTATGGATGCCTATCCACCCCCCCATGCCAAATGATGCTATGTCCTCATATGCAAGCAGGGTAAAGCAAGGTTCAAGGATAAGGGAGCGAGAGCTAACGTGCATGGTATATAGCAGGGTGGTAGGGTGGGTGGATGGTGGGTGGTGAAGTGAAAAGTGAAGAAGTGCGAAGTGAAGTGACATGGAAGTGTGTACGTGATAGTGGAGTGTTGCTGGGGTGCCTCCCAACGAGCGCTGAATTTAACGTCCTCAGTTGGACTCAGAGTGAGGCACGAAATTAGTTACCCTCCAGCAGGGAAATAGTTTCACCAACGGAGGCAGGTTCATGAGTAAGATAGGGTTTTAAACGCTGCCCATTGACCGTAAACTTATGCCCAGATTTGGGATCTTCAATTTCAACGGCCCCGTTGGGAAATGGTCTCTAGACCAAGAAAGGACCAGTCCATTTGGACTTCAATTTCCCTGGAAAGAATTTAAGCTGGGCATTGTAAAGCCAAACTTGCTGAGATGACTCAAATTCCTTCCGCTGAATTCGGTTGTCGTGAAAGGCCTTAGTGCATTGTTTGAAAGTTAAGGCAGAATCATAGGCTTCACGACGGAGCTCTTCCAGCTCTTCGAGTTGGAGTTTCCTTTCTCGACCACACAGGTCTGGGTCGAGGTTACATTGGCCAACCACCCAATACCGGCTCCACGGGCAAATGACAAGGCTTCCCATAAACGATTCTATATAGATACATACCAAGGAGAGCCTTGAAGGCGGTTCGATACGCCCAAAGTGAGTCAATCAGCTTGTCGAACCAATCCTTACGGTCAGGCGGAACCGTTTTCTAGAGAATTTTCTTGATTTGTCGGTTCGACACCTCAGCCTGGCCGTTCGTCTGAGGATGATACAGAGATGCGATACGATGGTGGACTCCATATTTCCTCAGAAGTGCCTGAAAAGAAGCATGGGTAAAATGACTTCCTCCATCAGAGATAATGGCTCGAGGGATCCCAAAGCATGCAAAAATGTGGTCTTTGACAATCGAGTGGATATGACATGGTCAACATGGTGCGTGGGAATAGCCTCCATCCATTTGGAAACATAATCAATAGCAATGAGGATGTACTCAAAGCCATTGGAAGGAGGAAAGGGACCCATGAAATCGATTCCCCAAATGTCAAAGATTTCGGCAGCTAGGATGGGTTGCAAGGGCATCATGTCACGATGTGACATTGACCCTAACGACTGGCACCTAGTGCAACGTTTGGTATAATTGTGTGCATCCTGGTGAAGGGAGGGCCAAAAGAAATCGCACCGCAACACCTTGGCTGCAGTTTTCCTCCCAGAGAAATGGCCTCCACAAGCCTAATCGTGGCAGAAGGATAGCACACTGGGGAATTCGCTGTCAGGAATACAGCGATGGATGATCTGGTCAGCACCTATTCGAAAAAGTAGTGGATTATCCCAAAAATAATACTTTGCTTATGCAATAAGACGCTCGCGCTAGTTTTTAGGCCAGCCACGTGGAAGGGAACCAAAAGCAAGGTAATTGGCAATGTCGGCATACCAAGGTCCACTTGCCACATTAATTGCCAATAGGTGCTCATCGGGAAAAACCTCATTGATCGGCAGGGTAAGTCCAATGTGGTCAGGGTCCAATCTCGAGAGATGATCAGCAACAACATTCTGGGCTCCGGCCTTATCGCGGATCTCAATGTCAAATTCTTGGAGCAGAAGGATCCAATGAATCAGTCTAGGCATGGCATCCTTCTTGTGCATGAGATGGCGAATAGCCGCGTGGTCAGTGAATACAATAACACGCGAGCCCAGAAGGTAAGAGCTGAATTTCTCCAGCCCAAAGACGACCGCCAGTAGTTCTTTCTCAGTGGTTGTATAATTACGCTGAGCCTTGTCCAATGTCTTACTGGCGTAGTACACCACGAAGGGGTGTCTATCGCGTCTTTGTCCCAGGATGGCTCCGACTGCAAGGTCGGAAACGTCACACATGAATTCAAAGTCGAGGGACCAGTCAGGTGGCTGGAGAACAGGGCCATTGGTGACAGCATCACGCAGCTGCGTGAATGCTCATATGCATTCGGGGCCCATATCAAAGGGTACGTCAGTCGATAAGAGATGAGTTAAAGGCCTAGAAATCTTGGAGAAGTCTTTGATGAAGCTCCTATAGAAACCGACGTGTCCCAAGAAGGAGCGGATTTGCTTGACAGAGCTAGGCACAGGTAAATCAGCAATCACATCAAGCTTAGCTCTATCAACCTTAATACCTCTATCGGAGATGATATGCCAGAGAACAATTCCCTCATGTACCATAAAATGACTTTTTTCCCAAGAAAGCACGAGGTTCACATCAATACATCTCCGAAGGATACGGGTCAGGTTGGCAAGACAGTCATCAAAAGAGGGTCCAAAGACCAAAAAGTCATCTATGAAGACCTCAAGAAAGTCACCCACCATGTTATGGAATATCGCCAGCATACATCTCTGGAAAGTTGCTAGCGCATTACAAAGTCTGAAAGGCATGCTTCTAAATGCGAAGGTACTGAAGGGGCAGGTAATGGTGGTTTTCTCTTGGTCCCGGGGGTCAATTGCCACTTGATTATATCCAGAGAATCCATCCAACAAATAGAAAATTTTATTTCCCGCTAGCCGCTCCAAGATTTGGTCAATAAAAGGTAGCGGAAAGTGATCTTTCTTAGTTGCAGCATTCAGTTTCCTATAGTCTACACACACTCTCCAAGATGTAGGAGTGTGTGTAGGGATGGATTCGCCCCTGTCATTGACACGGATGGTGAGTCCCACCTTTTTGGACACGACATGAATCGGGCTCACCCAGGGGCTATCGCTGATCGGGTAGATTATACCTGCATCAAGCCACTTAATGATTTCCTTTTTAACGACCTCCTGCATGTTAGGGTTGAGACGTCGCTGCATCTCGCGGGAAGGTTGAGCCTGCTCCTCCATATATATACAGTGAGTGCAGTAGGAGGGGCTAATGCCAGTTAGGTCAGTTAAGGACCATCCAATGGCTGCCTTGTGTTCCATAAGGACCTTTGTTAGTTTGCACTCTTGCTCCTTGGTCAATTTTGAACTAATGATTACTGGGAGCATTTCATTTGGTCCCAAGAAAACATACTTAAGCATGTCGGGCAACTCTTTTAGCTCGAGAGTGGATGGTGAAAGATCTAGCATTTCTTGGGACGAGAGTGTCCCAAGCGGATCAAATGAAAAAAAGGCAGGAGGAAGAAGTTGGCCCTCAGATTGGTCAAAAAGAGGGGCATCTTGGATTGATGGTTCCAAAATGGGATAGCCCCAGTGATCAGAATGTGGGCTCAAGGTCCCAATGTGGAGTTGCAATTCCGCCTGATTTGGCGGGAAAGAAAGGGCAATCCGGTCTTCAAGAGGGTGGACCGGCGGTGAGTAGCCCAAATATGACTCAGACCACGAGGTATGAGAAGCGAAGAAATCCTCGTCAAAAGTCTGGTCAGGAGAAGGTACGGGTAAAGGGAGGGATGGGGGAACGTCACAATATGTGTTAGTCAGGCAATGATCTGTGTTCAGAGGCAATCGACAGCAGTCATAATAGGTCCCTATTAGTCCGATAAACATGCTAACGGCCATGTCCTTGTCAGACGTGTCATCCTCGATGCAATCGCAATCAAAGTTCTTGGCTGCCTTGAAGATGTTTAGCTTGAGCTTCTCAAAGCCAACAGCAATCTCAATGCAGCCCAACTCGCAGTCAATATGGGCGCGGGCTGTGGCCAAGAAAGGTCGACCAAGGATGATCGGACAATCAGAAAGTGAGCTAGGAACTTCCATATCCAAAACAAGAAAGTCACAGGAAAATAGAGACTGTTGACCCTAACCACCACGTCTTCCACCACACCCTTCGGTATTTTGACAGAACGATCTGCCAACTGTAACGTGACAAGGGTGGGTTTCAGATTTCCTAAGGCAAATTTCTCAAGCATGATGGTTGTTATAAGATTGATGGAAGATCCTAGATCAAGCATAGCACGGTTAAAATTGCATCCTTGGATGCTACAAGAAATAAGTGGTGTGCCCGGATCTTTCTGCTTCAGTGGTAGATTTGACAATATAGCACAACTCGTATGAGGCGAGAGAACCACTGGATTCTTTATTTTCTTTGACTGTCGCTGGGTGTAGTGTAGTCTTTGAAAAATCGGGCAACAGTTGGCATGTGGTCGATAGCCTCCAACAGGGGTACCTTGATTTCAACATCCCTGAATAAATTACGCAGGTTATCAAAGGCCTGCGTATCCTTTTTCTTGCCTTTTGGCTCCCTCAGTAGAGCCTTAGGGAATGGGACTAATTCTGGCACTAGTTTGGGTTTATCGTCCTCACGAGAATGCGGTGCGCATCCCGAATGAGAGGGCGATGAAAAAGATGGGCCAGGATCAAGTCAAGGCGGATCAACGATTTGCTTACCGCTCCTCGTAGTAATCGCATTGGATATCGCAGGTCCAGTGGGATCATAAGGCGGAGGAGGGTTCGCAATAGGGACATAAGGGTGAGGTGCTGCTGCGAGATTAGCTTGAAATCCTGGTGGAATGCTCAGAGCCTACAGAATCTGATGAACCTGCCCCTGAGAAGGTCGTACCTGTAAATTTCGCAGGTTAGGAACAGGTTGGGCTGGAAGAGTGCCCTAAGATCGAGTTGCCATGCGTAGTTGACTGATCTCAGCATTCTGCTACACCAATTGGTGCTGAAGAGAGGTCACATTTTCTTCATGGCGCTTAGACATTTCCATCACCATTCGCATCAGTTTATCAAGAGGACTTGATGCGTGTTCTGTTTGCGGTATGCAAGGACCTGATGGCGGATTTGCCACAGGATTAAACTGGGCCCTTGGGATGACGGGTGCAGACGGTTGCATTAGCCCACCCGCGAGGTTTTGGCACTACGGGTTACTAGACCATACGAAGTTAGGATGATTTTGCCACCCTAGGTTATAAGTAGCAAAGAACGGGTTGTTCCCCACGGTGCAAGCGTCTTCTAAGCCAGAAGACGAGTCCGCATGTAAATATGCATCCGAGCACACGGAGGCTTGGTCCTCCCTGTCAAAATACTGGCTTGCAGAAGCCAGATCCACATTACTTACCGAATCTCTCGACGCGACACTCAATAAGGACGGTGATGTAAACACATTTACACTACTTAAAATGTCTATTTTTGCATGTTCTTAAGCATAGGATTGCATTTCATGATATAAATATTGCAAAACATGCATCATTTTGCATTTAGAGTAGTTTGAATAAAATGGAGGTTAATTGTCTCCTTTTATGTGCTTGGACAGGGCAAACATTTAATCAAGGCCTCGGATCAAAGATCCAACCGTATGGATATGATCAGGGCGACGATTGGAGTTCAACGACTCCAAGATCGCCCTAATCAGACATCCGTAGCATCAGATAGTGACCGGGGAACCCTAGAAGATCAAGGGCCAGGATGGTGAAAATCCGCACTTCAGATGACAAATCCGACCGCACGGATGAATTCGGATCGACAATCGCAGCTCAACGATACAAAAATAGAGTCAATCCGACATCCGTGGCACCATCCACAACTTCCAGAAGATGGACGGCCAAGATGGCACCACGTGGCGCCATCTCAGCCGCCCAAACGGCCTCCAGCACCGCCGCACCTCTTCTTCTTCAATCAGCACGTCGATTCTCCGCCGTTGGATCAAGATCCAACGGCTGTGGATGTGGCTGGCTGATTTGTCCGCGCGACCATTTCGTCCGCGCAGCACAGTGAAGATGAAGCGGCGGGCTAAGCAAAGGTCGCAGGATTGAGTCCCGTGAGCCTCCAATCAAGCGCAAGCGAGCGGCGTGTGGAGCGTCAGATTGCGATCCAACGGCTGCGCGCGCCCAATAGCGCCGACGCGCGAATGGACGCGCACCTGGATGCACGATCACACGCGGGCGGGCGCGCAGCGTAGCGGGCGAAGATGCCTTTTAAGCGGTCCGATCTCGCGATCGGACGGCTGAGACTCAGCGTGCGTGCGATGGCGTTGAGTGCGCGGGCAACTGAAGCGGCGTGCGTGGGCACGGAAGCTACGCCCACGTCGGGGCTTTAGTGACGGATTTATCCGTCACTAAAGACCCCTCATTTATTGTTTTGAAGTTGTAATGTCCATTTTGCCCCCACTCCTTGTAACTATAAAAGGAGACCCCCTCCATACGAAATTTTCATCCCTTCCTTCTCCTCTCTACCCCTCCAAAGCTTAAGAGAAGCTTGTCCCACACCTGGGATGCTCCTCGCGAGATAAAGTCTAAATTTTTGTTCCCCTTCAGAAGTGGATCCCGCGACGACGACGGCGTGCTGCTTCGTTCCTGTTCTTCTGCTTTGTCCTCCTTTGTCCTGCTTCGTTTTCCTTCGTCCAGACGTCGTCCCATCCGACTCGTCCTCCAAGCAATCGTCAAGGAGGATAACTTCACTCTCCCATTCTTATTTACAGCTTTTCTAGTGTAGAATTTTCCTGCTTTATAGTGTAATTGATTTTCCGCTTTCTAGTGTAACTTTTATTTAGTTTGATTGTATAAACAGTTGAAACATTGAATGCATGTTCTCTTTCTCTCTCTCTCTCTTTCTCTCTCTCTCTCTCTCTCTCTCTCTCTCTCTCTTTTAGTCTGATAGCTCCATTGTAATTATATCGCCTTGCTTATCAAAAATCCTAAAAAATATAATTGCGAATATAGATCAACGTAGCCTCCCTGTGTTCGACTCGGAATTCTTTTCGATATAAAATTTTATTTGTTGAACACGAATTCTTCGCTTTCGAACTACAACGACAGGTTTTCCAAAACCGAACACGTTAGCGTAGCATTCGTAAATGTTCAACATTTTGGCGCCGTTGCCGGGGAGGCAATGATTTCCAATCTTTTCTTCTCATTTCTTGCACTTTATGTTGTTTTCTAACTAGCTTTCTCTTGTGTCTATTATTTTGCAGAGACCTCCATCAAGGAATCAACAAACGGTAGACTGGAGTAAAGTGCACTTGAAGACAACTGTAAGTGCTCCCCCATTCTTACCCCCTCCATAGATTTCATTCGCCACATTAAATCCAAATCCCAATTAACCTAGGTGTTTGCATAAATCCTAGGAATAGTTTGGTTGTTTGGATTTTCACTCACATTCATTCCACCCTCATTCATAAAAAAATAACAAAAAGATAATATTGTTGAGTAATTTCCAACACACAACACACACCCACATTCAAGGCACTTGATCAACTTGATTTGTTTTCTACTCAACCGGGTTCTGATCTGTGGAACCAGTACACACAAAGCAACACATAACAGAGTAGAAATCATTATAGGTTAACCATCTTTGAGTGCCTAACTTAGTGGTGCAATTGTGGCCAATTGTTTGAGTTATTTGGGCCGCACCACTTTATTTAAAACCAACTCATCAAGTAGCTCCTCCTTAGGGTTTTCAATCTAGGTATATTCCAAGCACTCCACTTTCTTTCTGATTTTAAAGAAAAACAATCTTCACCCGTGTTTTGCAACTTGGTTTGCCTAGAAACTTGATTGCAATTCACCTAATTTGAAACCCTAAAAGCTACTTAAGTAAGATTTGAACACTAAAATTCATGCATTATCAATAATCTTGCTTGAAAACCCTGGTTGTGCACGCACTTACACAAATCTCAATCAATCATTAAGGGCACAACCCATTGTAAGGGCCCATCACATTCCATAAGCACCACAATCCCAGGCCTTAAACAAAATTGAGTAAACGTTGGCCTTAAGGTTTGATTTGCTCTTCAGGGCCTAGTCTGAGATTGTTTTTGATTAACCTACTTGTACTGATTAATCTGATGTCTAGCTAGGGGAGTAGCGTCAAACGACCGCGGCTGGGAGGTACACTAGGAACCGGAGGCGAAAGCCAAAGGAAGAACCTTCTCCTTAGTCCCTCCTTCTAACTGGTTGGATTAAACAGACGCAAGTAGAGTAAATCACTTACAGTCTTAAGGCTGGTTTTGGGAGTCAGTAGATCCTTAGGCTACCGCACTTAAGGACAGCCTTGTTTTGTTGTGCTGCAGGGTCCCTACCCCCAGTCCTTCCGACCTTCTCCTAGTTTATGCTGGGAAGACGGTCATTGAATCCCCGATTGGAAGGACCATTAGAACATTCTAGGAGGCGCAAGTTAGATTTTGGTCAATTTGCTCCCATGGCCGAACAACAGCCTCCTCTGCTTGAAAATCCACAAGAAGAATTTCGAAGGCAGCTGGAACAAATGCAGAGAATGCAGAAATGGTTCCAGAGAATGCAGGGTGCTCAGCCTATGAAGGATTTTTATGATCCTTTAAATTATGGGGAACGTCCCAGCGTCCAGATTCCAGCCGGTGACGTAGAAATCAAGCCCCAGGTGTTAAGCCTGATTAAACATTATCATGGGCTTGGCTCCGAAGATCCGTTTCAGCACTTGGAAGATTTGACCACTTTGGTTCAGACCACCAAGGCTCGACACGTTAACGAGGAGCAAATGATCATGAGCTCTTCCCCCAATCTCTTAGGGATAAAGCCGCGCATTGGTATAGGACAATAGGAAGACTAATTACAACTTGGAATGAGTTGAAATCGGCCTTTCTGAAGAAATTCTTCCCAGTCGGTCGTACCAATGCTTTGAGACGAGCAATCACTACCTTTACCCAGCGGCCGGGGGAGCAGTTTCATGTGGCCTGGGAGCGATTCCAGAACTTATTGCGAAGGTGTCCACACCACGAGGTGCCAAAATGGCAACTCGTGCAGATCTTCTATCATGGGTTGAATGAGCAACTCAGAAACCATGTGGATGCTTCTTGCGGAGGTAATTTCCTCAATAAAGATGCAGATAGTGCACATGATTTATTCGAGGAAATGAGTGAGAATTCAATTAATCATGCCTCCATGGATACTTTTAACCGGTCCCAGCAACCCAGATCAAATGTCAATGAAGTCCATGACTCTCATTCATTTGATATGGAATTTATTTGTAATAAACTTGATAAAGTGGACTTGGTTACTAAAAGAATGGAAGAGTGGATGGCTGGCAATTCTATGAACAACTCTCAATCCACTCAATCCCAAAATTCGGGATTCCATTCCTCACGAGCTCCTTCTGGACGGGAGTTCGTGAATCAACTCGATGCGACTCAACCTATGAGTCAGCATTTTTCGGAACCCCATGGGTTCCCAACTGGGGCCTTTGATCCCAGTTTTTCTGATCCTTCCCTTTCTTTCTCTCCATCCTCACCCTATGAGGATGTCTGTGCTGTACAAGAGAATGTTAGATCCAACCCCTACTCGAATGCCTATAATCCAGGTTGGAGAAACCACCCTAACTTCTCTTGGAAAAATCCGGGGCAATAGATCAAATTCCAACCCGGCAACTATGCTCCGCAACGACCAATGGGTCATGGTTAAGTATATACTCAGTTGCCTCCGAATCAGGTCAATCAGCCAGCTTGGAATGCTTGTCAACCTGCAGGGCAGGCTGATTTGAACCATCAAATGGTAGAGATGCAAGGATCTATGATCCAGCTCATGCAGCAAATGAAAAACTCGCTGGACAACTTGCAATCCAGGCTCATTGCTAACTCGTCAACCCGGATATCTACCATCCCAACCCATACCCAACCCGCGAAACATTATGAATTCGAGCAATCAAGCCCAAGCGTACGGAAATCAGAGGGACCCGCACGCACATGCTCAGGTGGTTGAGCAGGGTTCCTCATCTTCCTCTTCTGCAAATCAACAATTCATGGTCAATCAAGCCCCTCCAATCTTTCCTAATCCACCCCAAGAACCAAATTCTTACGCTTCTGCAAATTCTGTAACTTTAAAGAGTGGTAAGAAGACTCAAGATCCACAACCACACTATTCTAATCTTTTGAATCCTGAAGAATCTAAGGAGAGAGGAGAATTCTAGAGGAGAAATCAAGGCTCAGGAACCTGATTCCAAAGACCTGACTCATGTTCCTTTTCCTAAAGCCTTAACCAAAGCAAAGAAGAAGTCTGTTGATAGTAATGAGGAGCTTCTGAATTTATTTAAGAATGTTGAGATCAATATCCTGCTCCTTGATGCTATCAAACACATACCGGCTTACGCAAGATTTTTAAAGGAATTATGTACACAAAAGCGTAAGTCGAGAGAATCTATTCCAAGGAAGGTGGCACTCTCCGAGCAAGATAGTTCTGTTATCCTGCACTACCTCCCTCAGAAAAAGAGAGATCCTGGTGCTCCTTTGATTTCTTGCGTTATCGGAGATTACACATTTAATAGAGCACTTTTGGATCTCGGTGCATCCATCAACCTAATTCCGACTTCTCTTTATGAGAAGTTTGGGTTAGGTGAACTTCGGCCAACTTCAGTAATGCTACAGTTAGCAGACCGTTCGGTTACAAACCTGCGAGGCGTTATTGAAGATGTTATAGTTAAGGTTAAGGATTTCTATTTTCCTATAGATTTCCTTGTCCTTGACATGGATGTACCAGATAATCTGAGGAACACGCCCATCATTTTGGGGCGTCCGTTCCTGGCTACCGCAAAGGCCAACATTAATTATGAAAGCGGTAGCATGGAAATCGCCTTTGGGGACCAACGAATGAAATTGGATATTTTTAAGGTAATCAATAAATTTGAGGATTGTGGATTTATTTAGGAACTTGATGAGGATAATGTTAATATTGAAACTTGTTTGACAGTTTCTTCAATTGAAAGTTCCTCTTTGGTTGATGAATTTGACCCGCAACCCTCTGACCTGACATCTTCGGAAGAGGTTACTGATTTTGTTCACTTAAAACCTCTTCCTCTTGTTGAATCTTCAGCATCTACCCTACCATCAATCATAACCCCACCCCAGCTTGAATTGAAACCATTGCCCGAGAATTTAAAATATAAATTTTTAGGACCGCAGAATACACTTCCTGTGATTATTAGTGCTAAATTGACAAAGGAGCAAGAGATTAAATTGATTAAGGTCCTAAAGGAGCAAAAGGAGGCAATTGGTTGGACCATTCATGACCTCATGGGGATCGAGCCATCTTACTGTAATCATAGAATATTTTTGGAAGATGGATCCCGCCCTTCTCGCCAGATGCAGAGGAGATTGAATCCAAATATGCCAAAAGTGGTCAAAAAGGAAATCATCTAGTGGCTCGATGCAGGAATTATTTATCCAATCTCTGACAGTCCCTGGGTAAGTCCCGTTCAGATTGTTCCAAAGAAAGCCAGGATTACTGTTGTGACTAATGAGAGAGGAGAATCTGTCACAACTCGTTCAGCTTCCTCTTGGAGAGTTTGTATTGATTACAGGAAGCTGAACACAGCCACTAAAAAGGATCATTTTCCCCTGCCCTTCATCGATCAAATCTTGAAAAAATTAGCTGGGTAGAAGTACTTCTGTTTTCTTGATGGGTACTCAGGATATAACCAAGTTCCTATCCATCCCAAGGATCAGGAAAAAACTACTTTCACCTGTCCCTACGAAACCTTTGCTTTTCGTAGGATGCCTTCCGGGTTATGCAATGCACCTGTGACTTTTCAAAGGTGTATGCTAGCCATATTTTCCGACATGGTGGGAGAGTTTATGAAAGTCTTCATGGATGATTTCTCTATTTTCGGAGAATCATTTGACTCTTGTTTGGCTAATTTGGAAATGATTCTTAAGCGATGTATCAAGACACGACTGGTCCTTAGCTGGGAAAAGAGTCATTTCATGACCCAAGAGGGCATCGTTTTGGGTCATGTAATCTCTGAACGGGGAATTGAAGTAGACAAAGCTAAGGTTGATGCTATCGCTAAACTTCCTCCTCTCGCATCTGTTAAACAAATCAAATCATTTCTTGGCCATGTGGGATTTTATCGAAGATTCATCAAGAATTTCTCGAAGGTTGCTCGTCCTTTGAGCAATCTTCTTGCCAAAGAAACGCCGTTTATTTTTGACGAATCATGCCAAAAGGCATTAGATTTCCTAAAATTGGCAGTCACTCGTGCTCCAATTTTGCAACCACCAATTTGGACAACCCCATTTGAGATCATGACCGACGCTTCTGATTACGTGGTCGGGGCTATCCTGAGTCAGAAAATTGACCGAAAACCCTCTGTCATTTACTACGCTAATAAAACTCTGGATGAAGCCCAGAGGAATTCCATTGTTACTAAAAAGGAATTACTAGCTGTAGTATTTGCGTTGGAAAAATTCAGGGCTTATCTCTTGGGTTCTCATGTTATTGTTTATACCGACCACTCGGCCTTGAGACATCTCTTGGCTAAAAAGGATGCTAAACCCCGGCTTATTAGTTGGATTCTTCTTCAAGAATTTGATCTTGAAATCAAGGATAAAGCTGGGGTACAAAATGTGGTAGCGGATCATTTGTCGAGACTCCTAGGTGATTCTTCTTGTCTGGACATTCCGATTGCTGACACTTTTCCGGACGAAACCATTCTTACAGTTTTAGGTGTCCACACTCCATGGTTTGCTGACATTGTTAACTATTTGGCCGTTGGTCAAATCCCCCAGGAATGGACCAAGCAACAATGGGATAGACTCAAATCTGATGCCAGATACTACTTTTGGGAGGACCCTGAACTGTATCGCATTGGCTCTGATCAGATTATTCGCCGATGCATACCGGAGAATGAATTCAACAATATACTCGAGTTCTGCCATGCATCTGAGTGTGGTGGACATTTCTCCGGGAGAAAGACGGCTGCAAAAATCTTGCAATCTGGCTTCTATTGGCCGTCTTTATTCCAGGATGCCCAAGACTTCTCAAGGTCATGTTCTCGATATCAGTCACTCAGGAACATAACTAAGAGAGACATGATGCCCCTAAACCCTATGATTCCTGTAGAAATTTTCGATGTTTGGGGTATCGATTTCATGGGACCCTTTATCCCTTCATTTGGACATCAGTACATTCTTGTTGCTGTTGATTATGTGTCCAAATGGATTGAGGCAATTCCCACCAAAACCAATGACCACAAGGTGGTCATCAATTTTGTCAAAAAAAATATCTTCAGTAGGTTCGGGATTCCGAGGGATATCATCAGTGATGGTGGCACTCATTTTACTAATGCCCAATTCCACAATTTATTGGCCAAATACGAGGTTAATCATCGTATTTTCACACCTTACCATCCCCAGACGAATGGACAAGCCGAGATCTCCAATTGAGAGATCAAGAACATTCTGCAAAAAATAGCTAGACCTGATCGCAAGGATTGGACTCAAAAGCTTGAGGATGCACTTTGGGCCTACCGTACGGCGTATAAAACGCCCATCGGCATGTCTCCATTCCGTTTGGTGTATGGAAAGGTGTGCCATCTACCCGTAGAGATTGAACACAGGGCATTCTGGGCAATCAAACAATGCAATTTAGATCTGAATATAGCTGGGAAGACCAGGAAACTCCAACTATCTGAGTTGGAGGAGCTTAGAAATGATGCTTATGAGAATGCCAAGATCTACAAGGCTCGGACAAAAGCTCTACATGATCAATTGATTTCCCGCAAAAGCTTTGAGCCAAACCAAAAGGTCTGGTTATTCGATTCTAAACTTAAGCTCTTTCCTGGCAAACTTAGATCTAAATGGAATGGCCCATTCATAATTGATCAGATTTTTCCTAATGGTGCCGTTCAGATTTCTGACCCAAAGACGGGTAACACCTTTAAAGTCAACAGTCAACGTCTGAAGCCTGTTGTTGACCGTAATCTCCCAGAACCCATCTCAGACTCTATTGCTCTAGCCATTCTGTGACATCTTTGGCTGGACTTCGCCTAGCTGACGGCATTAAACTCAGCAATTGTACATATGACACAAGACTGATACGAGCTTCATATCCAGGTGACATCTTTCATATTCTACCATTTCTTTCATGTCTCTTTTTCAATGAGGACATTGCATCAGCTAGGCATGGGGGGTTGGATTCATTCTTGAATTATTTGGTCAACTTTGTGAAATCCATATAAATTGTCTCTCTTCTTACTAAAAAAAAAAATTAGGAAGGATTAGTTGGACATTAAGACTTTTCAATCCTAAGAAATTTTACATTAGGATCTGAACACAAAGACCCCTCAGGTCTTTGGACTTAATTAGCCTGTGTATCCACTAAAATGTGGATTTTTCTTTGAGTCCTCGCCATCTTAATTCTATTATAATTGGAATAAATAAGTTTGGGTGATAAGTACACGACTTATCAACCCGCCCTCTGATTTGAGGGAATTTTGAGTTTTAAGCATCTACACACTTTCTTTGCACTGACTCGTTGTTCGGAGATTCTAATGGAAATTGGATAGCTAATGAACCTTCTAGGGTGATATGGTTGGTAAGTTATCATGGGTAACAGCCCATAGGTAGGTTGTCCAGAGCCCAGTCACTGGACCTTTCACTTTTTTGCTGCCTGTAGGTAAATCTTAGACCAGCGAAGCCACCTACTTTAAAAAAAAAACTAAAAAAGAAAAGGAGAAAGAACAAAAAGAAATAAGCCACACTTCGCCGCACAAGTATGGCTGGCAAGCTATTGGTGGTAACAGCTCATCGACCAGTTGTCCAGAACCCAGCTCAGAAAATGCACTAAAAATTCCCAAAACACTTAGGAAGAAGCGGAGAAGTAGAATAAACTGGGGAGATATACACTGGATTCACCCTTGTGTTGACCCCGTAAAAAAATAAAAGTAGGGAGAAAGCTACCGGTTGTAAAGATACACCTTTAGACAGAATTCTTGTTAGGTCACCTAGAGGCGTAGAAATCCAAAGTCCGTTCTAACTGTCGGTCAACGAGTCTATCACAATCACAATAAGATGCTTAAAGCTTAGGGTTCTCATCAAATCTTAGGTGAGTTGAATGGCCGTAGAAAGCCACTCTTAAACCATAAATTTGAAAATCCAAAAAAATTAGAAAAGAGAAAAAAGAAAAAGAAATTTTTCTTTTAATAAGGCGAGGGCTTGAGGCGGTCTGCATTTTGGCTGATACCCGGGCACTGTTGTCTCTTTGAAAGTTTAGTTCCTAAGTAGACAATTTCTTAATGATTGAAAATAACTCAAGTCCAAATAATCCAACCTAATTCTTTTATAAATAGCATATAGTTTTTGCTAGGAACTAGCAAAAGATAGGCATGGGGGTATGATGTAAACACATTTACACTACTTAAAATGTCTATTTTTGCATGTTCTTAAGCATAGGATTGCATTTCATGATATAAATATTGCATAACATGCATCATCTTGCATTTAGAGTAGTTTGAATAAAATGGAGGTTAATTGTCTCCTTTTATGTGCTTGGACAGGGCAAACATTTAATCGGGGCCTCAGATCAAAGATCCAACCGTATGAATGTGATCAGGGCAACGATTGGAGTTCAACGACTCCAAGATCGCCCTAATCAGACATCCATAGCATCAGATAGTGACCAGGGAACCCTAGAAGATCAAGGGCCAAGATGGTGAAAATACGCACTTCAGATGACAAATCCGGCCGCACGGATGAATTCGGATCGACGATCACAGCTCAACGACACAAAAATCGAGTCAATCCAACATCCGTGGCACCATCCACAACTTCTAGAAGATGGACGGCCAAGATAGTGCCACGTGGCGCCATCTCAGCCGCCCAAATGGCCTCCAGCACCGCCGCACCTCTTCTTCTTCAATCAGCGCGTCGATTCTCCGCCGTTGGATCAAGATCCAACGGCTGTGGATGCGGCTGGCTGATTCGTCCGCGCGACCATTTCGTCCGCGTAGCGCAGCGGAGATGAAGCAGCGGGCGAAGCAGAGGTCACAGGATCGAGTCCTGCGAGCCTCAAATCAGGCGCAAGCGAGCAGCGCGTGCAGCGTCAGATTGCGATCCAACGGCTGCGCGTGCCCAATAGTGCCGATGCGCGATTGGATGCGCAGCGTGGACGCACGATCACACGCGGGCGGGCGCACAGCGTAGCGGGTGAAGATGCGTTTTAAGCGGTCCGATCTCGTGATCGGACGGGTAAGACTCAGCGTGCGTGCGATGGCGTTGAGCGCGCGGGTAGCTGAAGCGACGCGCATGGGCGTGGAAGCTACGCCCACGTCGGGGCTTTAGTGACGGATTTATCCGTCACTAAAGATCCCTCATTTATTGTTTTGAAGTTGTAATGTCCATTTTTCCCCCACTCCTTGAAACTATAAAAGGAGACCCCCTCCATACGAAATTTTTATCCCTTCCTCCTCTCTACCGCTCCAAAGCTTAAGAGAAGCTTGTCCCACACCTGGGATGCTCCTCGCGAGATAAAATCCAAATTTTCGTTCCCCTTCGGAAGTGGATCCCATGACGACGACGGCGTGCTGCTTCGTTCCCGTTCTTCTGCTTCATCCTCCTTCGTCCTACTTCGTTCTCCTTCGTCCAGACGTCGTCCCGTCCGGCTCGTCCTCTAAGCAATCGTCGAGGAGGATAACTTCTCTCTCCCATTCTTATTTACAGCTTTTCTAGTGTAGAATTTTCCTGCTTTATAGTGTAATTGATTTCCTGCTTTCTAGTGTAACTTATATTTAGTTTGATTGTATGAACAGTTGAAACATTGAATGCATGTTCTCTTTCTCTCTCTCTCTCTCTCTCTCTCAGTCTGATAGCTCCATTGTAATTATATCGCCTTGCTTATCAAAAATCCTAAAAAAATATAATTGCGAATATAGATCAACGTAGCCTCCCTGTGTTCGACCTGGAATTCTTTTCGGTATAAAATTTTATTTGTTGAACATGAATTCTTCGCTTTCGAACTACAACGACAGATTTTCCAAAAGCGAACACGTTAGCGTAGCGTTCGTAAACGTTCAACAGACGGTCTCACGGGATTTTTAGGAATAAGTCTGGCGTTGGAAGGATTAGGGTTGTGACGGAGTGGTGAGGTAGAGGTGTTTTCCATAGAATGGGCGGGATTGGCTAGAAGCTCGTCCAACTTCTTATGCACGATGGAGACTTCATCCAATTTTTGTACGATAAGGTTAAGATCTGTGGATGAATGGGAGGGTCCCGTGTCAACTTCGTGAACATAAGGGGTAGGCTGGTACGATTAACGGTGACAATGGAGGCATTGTTCATTGAATTTTCACTCATGTTCTCAAATAATTCAAATGCTCCATTCTCGTCTTTATTCATAAAATTCCCTCTGCAGGAAGTATCTGCAATCTGCTTCAAAGTCTCATTTAGCCCATAATAGAAAATCTGGGCCATATGCCACTTAGGCAAACCATGGTGCGGACACTTTCGGAGGAGGTCATTATACCTCTCCCAAGCCTCATGAAACTGCTCACCGTTTTGTTGCGTGAAAGAAGTTATAGCACGACGAAGCGCATTGGTTCGCCCGATTGGGAAGAATTTCTTGAGAAATGCTATTCGCATCTCTTCCCAAGAATGGATGGTTCTCCCAAGGGTGCGCAACCATTGCAACGCTTTATCCCGCAACGAAAACGGGAACATTTTCATGAGGACAATTGATAACCCGATATTTCTTGGTTTAACAGTTTCAGCTAATCAGGTTAAGTCTTCCAAATGGAGAAAAGGATCTTCACTTGCAAGACCATGGAAGTGAAAGTTGATTAGGCCAATGACATTGAGTTTTAATTCAAAATCGTCCCTGCCCATGGGGACCCGAATTTGTCCTATGATCTCTATAGAAGTGGGATTTTGATAAGAGCTAAGAGACCTAGGCTCCTCCCGTTCGGGAGGGTTCTACATTTCCTCCAAGGTTTCCCTAATGGCTTCAATTTGCTCGTTATACATTTCCATTTGGGCTTGGAGGTGGGTTATGGGGTCTACGGCTCCACCACCACCTGGTGGGATTTGAGGGGGGCGGTTTCCTCCCTCGGGATTTGGGGGTGGGCATGTAGCCATGTTCGTGGAGGAGGATGACGAATCAGTTTCTATCCTTCTAGAATTATCAGACAATTCAAACAATTCAGGGTCCTGTGACCTCCTCCCAAACATGCACTACAGCAGGAAGAATTGGGGAGATAAGAAGGGAAAAGGGAATGAGAGAAATGTCGCTGCAAGGGTACACTTGATAACAAATCAAAGCAATCAATTTCCTAACCTCTACAATGTGCCCTTAGACCTAAAGATCTAAGTTACCTACTATAACAACCTACGAAACCAAATGAGAGCACCGTGGAACCACCGAGCCAGATTGAAAGACCGTTTGCCCCAGTCTTAGACACCCGATAGCACACGGGAACCCGCACCAGCACGTAGGCGCTACACGTAGGTAGTTAGACCTCCAATCCTTAATAAGGGTCAAGTTGCTACCAGTTTTATTTAGAGGCTTAGGATCAAGTGCTCCAGGAATGTGAAAGGCGTTGTATACGGATAATGCCCAAGTTCGTTGATTTTATGAGTGTGTAAACCAACCATGCAACAGGGAAATCTCCCCGAATTGGAGTTTTAGATTGTGAATGGTTTTTAGAATTTCAGCCTTAAGTAGTATGGATTTTAAGATTTCGCTGAGTTGCCAATTCAACCAATCTATGGGTTTTGAGAAAACACAAGTTCTTCTATGCCCAACAAACCCTTCTTCAATGTGAATTAGTTAATGCATGCTAAAAATACAATGAGCTTCCCTAGATGGAAATTTCTATGTGTGGATGCATGAGTCTATTTTAAGCCAATGTGAAAGGGAGCCAAAGCATTTCAATTCAAGTGCTCCCAATCACCAAAAATGATATTCCACACACAAGGCTCAACCACAAGATAATGCAAAGAAAATTAAAATTTTGGGGTTGAAATATTCAAGATCAAATCTAAGGCACGTGAAAGGTCGTGGTGCGGTTGGAATCAACTCAATTCCAAGTCTCCCCACCAAAAATGTGAACAAATGAGGCAAGGAGGGATGGCAATCAATCAATTTAAACTTGCCTCAACGAACTCTTCACACGACGAAAGATCCAAGAATCAAGATTCTTGGATTTTCACTATGCGAAGTTTGGCAGGAAATCAAGGGGCGGTGGGGGTGATAGCAAACAATCAATCAAGTGATTTTTAATCCACTTGCCCCAAGAAATTCCCAAGAAGTGTTTTTAAGTTTTTTTTTTTATTTAGGTGACAAGTTAACCTAAGTTGCTAAGAGAGAGACACCTACCTCTTCAGCAACGTGGGCGAAGCACCAGTGCGGCGCCGACGACTTTACTCTCTCACTCCCACCTTAGATCTGCCTACATCTCCAACTTCCTCTGCTTGCCTCCTCTTTGCAACTGGTTTACCTGCACACAAGCAAACAAAACACCCGTGAAGAGAAGGGTGTGAGAAGAGAAAATCAAAGGAATGGAATAGAAACTTACCTCAATTTGCGCCTCCCCGGCAACGGTGCAGGAAAAAGCGTGGTTGGACTTGAATAGGTTGTTAATATGGTGAAATTATCGTTGAAGTTATTATACTGGGTTAACCTAAATCAAGTCTAACCATCTTTCACAAAATTTTTTTAACCTAGCCTACTTCATTTTATCTTGGTCATTTTTCGGCCTAGGGTCGATCTCAGGGAGGCGGGAATTAAAGGTCAAGGAGTTTCTACACCTTTCCTAAAACGTATCTCTTCCTTGCATTTATTATGTTTTTGGTTTTTCTATTTAAGATTTTTTTGTTGATAATATTGTCCTTGAGTCACACCCTCAAAATCAAGTCCTTGGTTTTGAGCCAAATGGTTCTTGGCTTGTAGCCAACTTGGGGTTTCCAAAAATTGGTCCTGTTATTCACAAGACCGAGTACCTGCAAGACAAGAATTATCTTTCCTCTTTTACTCTTTTGTTTTATCTTTTTAATATCAAAAGATAAATAAAAATAAGGTAGGTTGCTAGCAAAGAAAGGAATACTTAGCTTAATATATATATAGATATATAGTAGATACAGTATATATATATGTATATATTATATATAGGGGTGGAGGTGGAAGTGGAAATGGAGTATAGTACAGTGTCAAGTTGGTCCACGTCTAGTAAGATGCAACCAACAAGATGAAGTGCCGCGTGGAGTGTGGGGCGGATGTGTGGGTGTGTGTGGAGGAGCTTACTTTGCCCGAATATCGGGGAATATCAGCAACTGGTGCAGATATTCCCGCGATATGATGCGCGGTGGAGTGACTAGTGCACGGGAGTATGGGTGGTGAAGTGTATATACGGATGCAGGTAGGTGGATGTATACGTAAATATACATATATATGTATATATGTATGTATATATTTATAAATATATATATACAAATATAAATATATATATTTACATATATATACAAATACATATATATATGTGAGTGGATATATATGTGTGTGTGTGTAGGTGTGAGTATATAAGGGTGTGTGAGCGTCTACAAGTGTGTGTGAGAGAGTACAAGTGCTTGTACAAGTGGGTGTGCATGTGTGCACTAGCAGATGAGGGGGAGCGCAGCAGATAAGCTGTCTGCGGCGCAGCCCTGTCGTTTGGTGCGTGAGGAGGCACGAACGTAGGAGAAGGCATGCGTGCGGGGCGCTGAAGGGAGCACCTGCGCTGTCTTCTTGCGCGAGCGAGTGCAGGTGAGCGCAGCACATAGCGTTGCGGGCAGGCGCAAGCGCGGATGCTGAGACCGGTTGGAGCGGGTGACACGAAAGAGAGAGAGCGCCAAAGCCACCGGCTAAGTGAGGAGCGAGCCGGTGGCTACAGTGTCTCACAGACCGCACGCTACAGTGTTCTACAGTGCACGCGCGGTCTGTTGACCAGTAGCAGCCGGTTTCGCGTGCGCGGGCGCGCTAGGAAGTGCCTGCGTGCGTGAAAAGGAGCTGTGCAGGCTTGTTGGCACACGCGCGGTGGCCAGCAGCTGCTGCAAGCTGACGGACGTGCTGCTGGAGCTTCTGAGCTTGAAGCTCTGGCAATGGCAGAGAAGGTGATCAGCGATGAAAATGAAAGGAGAATCCACCACGCCCACCTGCTCACGAAGGAGCTAGGCGGTGGTGGAACTCATAGTGGTGGGTGTGGGACCACTGTAGGTTTTCTCCTTCCCACAGTGTGTCTCTTCTTGGCGAGAAGAGCTACTGTGTATGGAGAGGGAAAGGGGAGGAGGTTGGCCTGACGGTGGAGGAAAGTGCTTGTGTGTGTGTGTGTAAGGGCATGCCCACACGAGGGAGAGGGCCAGGGGTTTTAAAGAGGAAGAGGTATGCCATCACCATGCTTCTGGCAGCACACCTCTTGCCATGCTGTTGGCAGGAGGTGTGGGGCGAAGAGGCGCACATGCACCCTGTCCTACAGCCGCGAGAAATTCAAAGTAAATAAAAAAATGAGAAAATGGTGAAATTGCAATGTCGCACTTAATGAAGATGTTAATTAATGGTAGTGGAATGGATGACCAATTATTCACACTCTCCTCCCATCTCTATAAATACATGTAGTCATCTTTTTACAAATGCAATTATAGCTATATAAGATGCAATGGCAATGCAAGGGAATAACACAAGATGGCATTTTTACTGGTGTATTTTTTGTGTGCAAACAACCCTCCCTGCGTCTCTCCTCTCTTTCTTCTCTCATAGGCTCGCTCTCCCAGAGCCTGCTCGGGTATACAGGTCGAGTTGGTGCACCCGTGACCAATCCCACCAACGTGTGTGGTGGGCAGGAGTGCAAGGATAGTCGAGTCGGATACTAAGTCCGCGTAGCGTGGGGTCGCAGATGAGGCGTGAGTGGGCAAGTAGGACCTCACCCCGTGTCAGGAGGCGATAAGCCCCTGACACTTTTTCAATTTATCCCGCGCTACTCACTCCAAAGTTTCCGAGGTGGGACTAAATGTCCCACCCACTTCTCGCGCTTGCCCGCAGTAGGTCTTCTTCTGATTGCTAAGGCTGCAGATGCTTTGGCGTTCAATTGAGGGGCTGACTTGGTTCGCAATGAGAAACTGCACACCTGGGACTTAGTTTCCTGGCACCTGGAGGCTGCTGCGAAGGTAGCAAGCTTCTGCAAGCTTGCTTCAATGGCGGATAGGGCCCTGTACCTGTCAATACGAATACGGCTGATGTAAACACATTTATACTACTTAAAATCTCTATTTTTGCATGTTCTTAAGCATAGGATTGCATTTCATGATATAAATATTGCATAACATGCATCATCTTGCATTTAGAGTAGTTTGAATAAAATGGAGGTTAATTGTCTCCTTTTATGTGCTTGGACAGGGCAAACATTTTATCGGGGCCTCGGATCAAAGATCCAACTGTATGGATGTGATCAGGGTGACGATTGGAGTTCAACGACTCCAAGATCGCCCTAATCAGGCATCTGTAGCATCAATTAGTGACCTGGGAACCTTAGAAGATCAAGGGCCAGGATGGTGAAAATCCACACTTCAGATGACAAATCCGCCCGCACGGATGAATTCGGATCGACGATCGCAACCCAACAACGTAAAAATCTAGTCAATCCGACATCCGTGGCACCATCTACAACCTCCAGAAGATGGACGGCCAAGATGGCACCATCAACAACCCAAACGGCCGCACGCATTCTACGAAGGCCCCGCACCCGCTCGCTCTCCACCGTTGGATCTTGATCCAACGGCTGTGATCGGTCACGCCTAAAAGCGTCCGCTCGACCATCTGCACCTCGTAGCGCAGAGGTCGAGCACGCTTACGCGAGCGGCGAGCGCGGGTTTGAGGCTCAGCGAAGGGTTGGAAGGCGCGGGCGATTGGGCGCGGGCGGGCGTTAAATCTTGATCGGACGGCCGCGCGTGCCCGATAGCGTTCACGTGCGATTGAACGCGCGGCATGGACGCGCGATCGCACGCGGGCGGGCGCGCAGCAGATGAAGGTGCGACTTAAGCCGTCTGATCTCACGATCGAACGGCTGAGAATAGACGAACATGTGTAGGCGTTGCGCACGCGAGCAGCTGAGCGGGTGTGTGTGGGCGCGGAAGCTAGCCCACGTTGGGGGCTTTAGCGACAGTTTTATCCGTCACTAAAGACCCCTCATTTATTATTTTGAAGTTGTAATGTCCATTTTGCCCCCACTCCTTGCAACTATAAAAGGAGACCCCCTCCATACGAAATTCTCATCCCTTCCTTCTCTTCTCTACCCCTCCAAAGCTCAAGAGAAGCTTGTCCCACACCTGGGATGCTTCTCGTGAGATAAAGTCCAAATTTTCGTCCCCCTTCAGAAGTGGATCCCGCGACGACGACGGCGTGCTGCTCCGTTCCCGTTCATATGCTTCGTCCTCCTTCGTCCTGCTTCGTTCTCCTTCATCCAGGCGTCGTCCCGTACGGCTTGTCCTCCAAGCAATCGTCGAGGATGATAACTTCTCTCTCCCATTCTTATTTACAGTTTTTCTAGTATAGAATTTTCCTACTTTATAGTGTAATTGATTTTCCGCTTTCTAGTGTAACTTTTATTTAGTTTGATTATATAAACTGTTGAAATATTGAATGCATGTTCTCTTTCTCTCTCTCTATCTCTTTCTTTTAGTCTGATAGCTCCATTGTAATTATATCGCCTTGCTTATCAAAAATCCTAAAAAAATAGAATTGCGAATATAGATCAACGTAGCCTCCCTATGTTCAACCCAGAATTCTTTTCGGTATAAATTTTATTTGTTGAACACGAATTCTTCGCTTTCAAGCTACAACGACAGGTTTTCCAAAACCAAACACGTTAGCATAGCCATTCTAACGTTCAACATTTTGGCACTGTTGCCGGGGAGGCAACAATTTCCGATCTTTCCTTCGCATTTCTTGCACTTTATTTGTTTTCTAATTAGCTTTCTCTTGTGTCTATTATTTTGCAGAGACCTCCATCAAGGAATCAACAAGCGGTAGATTGAAGTAAAGTGCAGTTAAAGACAACTGTAAGTGTTTCCCCATTTTTTCCCCCTCCATAGATTTCATTCGCCACATTAAATCCAAATTCCAATTAACCTAGGTGTTTAAATAAATCCTAGGAATAGTTTGGTTGTTTGGATTTCCACTCACATTCATTCCACCCTCATCTATAAAAAAAAATAACAAAAAGATAATTTTGTGGGGTAATTTCCAATAAACACAACACACACCCACATTCAAGGCACTTCATCAACTTGATTTGTTTTCTACTCAACCGGGTTCTGATCTGTGGAACCGGTACACATAAAGCAACACATAACAGAGTAGAAATTATTCTAGGTTAACCATTTTTGAGTGCCTAACTTAGTGGTGCATTTGTGGCCAATTGTTTGAGTTATTTGGGCCGCACCACTTTATTTAAAACCAACTCATCAAGTAGCTCCTCCTTAGGGTTTTCAATCTAGGTATATTCCAGAACACTCCACTTTCTTTCTGATTTTAAAGGAAAACAATCTTCACCCGTGTTTTACAACTTGGTTTGCCTAGAAACTTGATTGCAATTCACTTAATTTGAAACCCTAAAAGCTACTTAAGCAAGATTTGAACATTAAAATTTACGCATTATCAATAATCTTGCTTGAAAACCCTGGTTGTGCATGCACTTACACAAATCTCAATCAATCATTAAGGGCACAACCCATTGTAAGGTCCCATCACATTCCATAAGCACCACAATCCCAGGCCTTAATAAAATTGAGTAGACGTTGGCCTTAAGGTTTGATTCGCTCTTCAGGGCTTAGTCTGAGATTATTTTTTATTAACCTACTTGTACTGATTAATCTGATGTCTAGCTAGGGGAGTAGCGTCAAACGACCACGGCTGGGGGGTACACTAGGAACCGGAGGCGAAAGCCAAAGGAAGAACCTTCTCCCCAATCCCTCCTTCTAACTGGTTGGATTAAACAGACGCAAGTAGAGTAAATCATTTACAGTCTTAAGGCAGGTTTTGGGAGTCAGTAGATCCTTAGGCTACCCACTTAAGGACATCCTTGTTTTGTTGTGTTGTAGGGTCCATATCCCCAGTCCTTCTGACCTCCTCCTAGTTTATGCTGGGAAGACAGTCATTGAATCCCCGATTGGAAGGATCGTTAGAACATTCTAGGAGGCGCAAGTTACATTTTGGTCAATTTGATCCTATGGTCGATCAACAGCCTCCTCTGCTTGGAAATCCACAGGAAGAATTGCGAAGGCAGCTGGAACAAATGCAGAGAATGCAGGAATGGTTCCAGAGAATGCAGGGCGCTCAGCCCTTGAAGGATTTTTATGATCCTTCAAATTACGGGGAACGTCCCGACGTCTAGATTCCAACCGGTGACGTAGAAATCAAGCCCCAGGTGTTAAGCCTGATTAAACATTATCATGGGCTTGGCTCCAAAGATCCGTTTCAGCACTTGGAAGATTTAACCACTTTGGTCCAGACCACCAAGGCTCGAAACTTAAACGAGGAGCAAATGATCATGAGGCTCTTCCCCCACTCTCTTAGGGATAAGGCCATGCATTGGTATAGGACAATAGGAAGACCAATTACAACTTGTAATGAGTTGAAATCGGCCTTTCTAAAGAAATTCTTCCCAGTCGGTCGTACCAATGCTTTGAGACGAGCAATCACTACCTTTACCCAGCGGCTGGGGGAGCAGTTTCATGTGGCCTGGGAGCGATTCCAGGACTTATTGCGGAGGTGTCCACACCACGAGGTGCCGAAATGGCAACTTGTGCAGATCTTCTATCATGGGTTGAATGAGCAACTCAGAAACCATGTGGATGCTTCTTGCAGAGGCAATTTCCTCAATAAAGATGCAGATAGTGCACATGATTTATTCGAGGAAATTAGTGAGAATTCAATTAATCATGCCTCCATGGATACTTTTAACCGATCCCAGCAACCCAGATCAAATGTCAATGAAGTCCATGACTCTCATTCATTTGATATGGAATTGATTTGTAATAAACTTGATAAGGTGGACTTGGTTGCTAAAAGAATGGAAGAGTGGATGGCTGGAAATTCTATGAACAACTCTCAATCCACTCAATCCCAAAATTCAGGATTCCATTCCTCACGAGCTCCTTCTGGACGGGAGTTCGTGAATCAACTCGATGCGACTCAACCTATGAGTCAGCATTTTTCGGAACCCCATGGGTTCCCAACTGGGGCCTTTGATCCCAGTTTTTCTGATCCTTCCCTTTCTTTCTCTCCATCCTCACCCTATGAGGATGTCTGTGCTGTACAAGAGAATGTTAGATCCAACCCCTACTCGAATGCCTATAATCCAGGTTGGAGAAACCACCCTAACTTCTCTTGGAAAAATCCAGGGCAACAGATCAAATTCCAACCTGGCAACTATGCTCCGCAACGACCAATGGGTCAGGGTCAAATATATACTCAGTTGCCTCCGAATCAGGTCAATCAGCCAGCTTGGAATGCCCGTCAACCCGCAAGGCAGGCTAATTTGAACCGTCAAATGGTAGAGATGCAAGGATCTATGCTCCAGCTCATGCAGCAAATGAAAAACTCGCTGGACAACTTGCAATCCGGGCTCATTGCTAACTCTCGTCAACCCGGATCTCTACCATCCCAACCCGTACCCAACCCACGAAACATTATAAATTCGGGCAATCAAGCCCAAGGGTACGGAAATCAGAGGGACCCGCACACACATGCTCAGGTGGTTGAACAGGGTTCCTCGTCTTCTTCTTCTACAAATCAACAATTCATGGTCAATCAAGCCCCTCCAATCTTTCCTAATCCTCCCCAAGACCCAAATTCTTACGCTTCTGCAAATTCTGTAACTTTAAGGAGTGGTAAAAAGACTCAGGATCCACAACCACACTATTCTGATCTTTTGAATCCTGAAGAATCTGAGGAGAGAGAGGAGAATTCTAGAGGTGAAATCAAGGCTCAGGAACCTGATTCCAAAGATCTGACTCATGTTCCTTTTCCTGAAGCCTTAACCAAAGCAAAGAAGAAGTCTGTTGATAGCAATGAGGAGCTTCTGAATTTATTTAAGAATGTTGAGATCAATATCCCGCTCCTTGATGCTATCAAGCACATACCGGCTTACGCAAGATTTTTAAAGGAATTATGTACACAAAAGCGTAAGTCAAAAGAATCTATTCCGAGGAAGGTGGTACTCTCCGAGCAGGCTAGTTCTGTTATCCTGCACTACCTCCCTCAGAAAAAGAGAGATCCTGGTGCTCCTTTGATTTCTTGCGTTATCGGAGATTACACATTTGATAGAGCACTTTTGGATCTCGATGCATCCATCAACCTAATTCCGACTTCTCTTTATGAGAAGTTTGGGTTAGGTGAACTTCGGCCAACTTCAGTAACGCTACAGTTAGCAGACCGTTAGGTCACAAACCCGCGAGGCGTTATTGAAGATGTTATAGTTAAGGTCAAGGATTTCTATTTTCCTGTAGATTTCCTTGTCCTTGACATGGATGTACCAGATAATCTGAGGAACATGCCCATCATTCTGGGGCGTCCGTTCCTGGCTACCGCAAAGGCCTACATTAATTGTGAAAGCGGTAGCATGGAAATCGCCTTTGGGGACCAACGAATGAAATTGGATATTTTTAAGGCGATCAACAAATTTGAGGATTGTGGATTTATTGAGGAACTTGATGAGGATAATGTTAATATTGAAACTTGTTTGACAGTTTCTTCAATTGAAAGTTCCTCTTTGGTTGATGAATTTGACCCGCAACCCTCTAACCTGACATCTTCGGAAGAAGTTACTGATTTTGTTCACTCAAAACCTCTTCCTCTTGTTGAATCTTCAGCATCTACCCTACCATCAATCATCACCCACCCCAGCTTGAATTGAAACCATTGCCCGAGAATTTAAAATATCAATTTTTAGGACCGCAGAATACGGTCCCTGTGATTATTAGTGCTAAATTGACAAAGGAGCAAGAGATTAAATTGATTAAGGTCCTAAAGGAACATAAGGAGGTAATTGGTTGGACCATTCATGACCTCAGGGGGATCGAGCCATCTTACTGTAATCATAGAATATTTTTGGAAGATGGATCCCGCCCTTCTCGCCAGATGCAGAGGAGATTGAATCCAAATATGCGAGAAGTGGTCAAAAAGGAAATCATCAAGTGGCTTGATGCAGGAATTATTTATCCAATCTCTGACAGTTCCTGGGTAAGTCCCGTTCAGATTGTTCCAAAGAAAGATGGGATTACTGTTGTGACTAATGAGAGAGGAGAATCTCTCACAACTCGTTCAGCTTCCTCTTGGAGAGTTTGTATTGATTACAGGAAGCTGAACACAGCCACTAAAAAGGATCATTTTCCCCTGCCCTTCATTGATCAAATCTTGGAAAAATTAACCGGGTAGAAGTACTTTTGTTTTCTTGATGGCTACTCGGGATACAACCAAGTTTCTATCCATCCCGAGGATCAGGAAAAAACTACTTTCACCTATCCCTACGGAACCTTTGCTTTCCATAGGATGCCTTTCGAGTTATGCAATGTACCTGAGACTTTTCAAAGGTGTATGCTAGCTATATTCTCCGACATGGTGGGAGAGTTTATGGAAGTCTTCATGGATGATTTCTCTATTTTCGGAGAATCATTTGACTCTTATTTGGCTAATTTAGAAATGATTCTTAAGCGATGTATCAAGACACGACTGGTCCTTAGCTGGGAAAAGAGTCATTTCATGACCCAAGAGGGCATCGTTTTGGGTCATGTAATCTCTGAACGGGGAATTGAAGTGAACAAAGCTAAGGTTGATGCTATCGCTAAACTTCCTCCTCCCACATCTGTTAAACAAATCAAATCATTTCTTGGCCATGTGGGATTTTACCGAAGATTCATCAAGAATTTCTCGAAGGTTGCTCATCCTTTGAGCAATCTTCTTGGCAAAGAAACGTCGTTTGTTTTTGACAAATCATGCCGAAAGGCATTTGATTTTCTAAAAACGGCAGTCACCTGTGCTCCAATTTTGCAACCACCAATTTGGATAGCCCCTTTTGAGATCATGACCAATGCTTCTGATTACGCGGTCGGGGTTGTCCTGGGTCAGAAAATTGATCGAAAGCCCTCTGTCATTTACTACGCTAGTAAAACTCTGGTGAAGCCCAGAGGAATTACACTGTTACTGAAAAGGAATTACTAGCTATAGTATTTGCTTTGGAAAAATTCAGGGCTTATCTCTTAGGGTCTCATGTTATCATTTATACCGACCACTCGGCCTTGAGACATCTCTTGGCTAAAAAAGATGCTAAACCCCGGCTTATTCGTTGGATTCTTCTTCTTCAAGAATTTGATCTTGAAATCAAGGATAAAACTGGGGTACAAAATGTGGTGGCGGATCATTTGTCAAGACTCCTAGGTGATTCTTCTTGTCCGGACATTCCGATTGCTGACACTTTTCCGGACGAAACCATTCTTACAATTTTAGGTATCCACACCCCATGGTTTGCTGACATTGTTAACTATTTGGCCGTTGGTCAAATCCCTAAGGATTGGACCAAGCAACAACATGATAGACTCAAATCTGAGGCCAAATACTACTTTTGGGAGGACCCTGAACTGTATCGCATTGGCTCTGATCAGATTATTCGCTGATGCATACTGGAGAATGAATTCAGCAGTATACTCGAGTTCTGCCATGCATCTGGGTGTGGTGAACATTTCTTCGGGAGAAAGACGGCTGCAAAAATCTTGCAATCTGGCTTCTATTGGTCGTCTTTATTCAAGGATGCCCAAGACTTCTCAAGGTCATGTTCTCGATGTCAGTCACTCGGGAACATAACTAAGAGAGACATGATGCCCCTAAACCCTATTCTTCCTGTAGAAATTTTCGATGTTTGGGGCATCGATTTCATGGGAACCTTTATCCCTTCATTTGGACATCAGTACATTCTTGTTGCTGTTGATTATGTGTCCAAATGGATTGAGGCGATTCCCACCCGAACCAAGGACCACAAGATGGTCATTAATTTTGTCAAGAACAATATCTTCAGTAGGTTCGGGATTCCGAGGGCTATCATCAGTGATGGTGGCACTCATTTTACTAATGCCCAATTCCAGAATTTATTGGCCAAATACGGGGTTAATCATCGAATTTCCACACCTTACCATCCCCAGAAGAATGGACAAGCCGAGATCTCCAATCGAGAGATCAAGAACATTCTGCAAAAAATGGTTAGGCCTGATCGCAAGGATTGGACTCAAAAGCTTGAGGACGCTCTTTGGGCCTATCGTACAGCGTATAAAATGCCCATCGGCATGTCTCCGTTCCGTTTGGTGTATGGAAAGGCGTGCCATCTACCCGTAGAGATTGAACACAGGGCATTCTAGGCAATCAAACAATGCAATTTAGATCTGAATATAGCTGGAAGACTAGGAAACTCCAACTATCTGAGTTGGAGGAGCTTAGAAATGATGCTTATGAGAATGCCAAGATCTACAAGGCTTGGACCAAAGCTCTACATGATCAATTGATTTCCCGCAAGAGCTTTGAGCCAAACCAAAAGGTCTGGTTATTCGATTCTAAACTTAAGCTCTTTCCTGGCAAACTTAGATCTAAATGGAATGGCCCATTCATAATTGATCAGATTTTTTCAAATGGTGCTGTTCAGATTTCTGACCTAAAGACGGGTAACACCTTTAAAGTCAATGATCAACGTTTGAAGCCTGTTGTTGACCGTAATCTTCCAGAACCCGTCTCAGACTCTGTTGCTCTAGCCATTCTGTGACTTCTTTGGCTGGACTTCGCCTAGCTGACGGCATTAAACTCAGTAGTTGTACATATGACACAAGGCTGATACGAGCTTCATTTCCAGGTGACATCTTTCATATTCTACCCTTTCTTTCATGTCTCTTTTTCAATGAGGACATTGCATCAGCTAGGCATGGGGGGGTGGATTCATTTTTGAATTATTTGGTCAGCTTTGTGAAATCTATACAAATTGTTTTTCTCTTCTTATTTATATAAAAAAAAAAATTTAGGAAGGATTAGTTGGACATTAGGACTTTTCAATCCTAAGAAATTTTACATTATGATCTGAATACAAAGACCCTTCAAGTCTTTGGACTTAATTAGCCTGTGTATCCACTAAAATGTGGATTTTTCTTTGAGTCCTTGCCATCTTAATTCTATTATAATTGGAATAAATAAGTTTGGGTGATAAGTACACAACTTATCAACCCACCCTCTAATTTGAGGGAATTTCTGAGTTTTAAGCATCTAAACACTTTCTTTGCACTGACTCGTTGTTCGGTGATTTTAACGGAAATTGGGTAGCTAATGAACCTTCTAGGGTGATATGGCTGGCAAGTTATCGTGGGTAACAGCCCATAGGTAGGTTGTCCAGAGCCCAGTCACTGGACCTTTCTCTCTTTCCTGGCCTTAGGTAAATCTTAGACCAGGGAAGCCACCTACTTAAAAGAAAAAAAATCAAAAAGAAAAGGAGAAAAGAACAAAAAGAAATAAGCCACACTTCCCCGCACGAGTATGGTTGGCAAGTTGTCGGTGGTAACAGCTCATCGATCGATTGTCCAGAACCCAGCTCAGTAAATGCACTAAAAATTCCCAAAACACTTCGGAAGAAGCGGAGAAGTAGAATAAACCGGAGAGATATACACTAGATTCACCCTTGTGTTGACCCCGTAAAAAAATAAAAGTAGGGAGAAAGCTACCGGTTGTAAAGATACACCTTTAGACAGAATTCTTGTTAGGTCACCTAGAGGCGTAGAAATCCGAAGTCCGTTCTAACTGTCGGTCAACAAGTCTATCACAATCACAATAAGATGCTTAAAGCTTAGGGTTCTCATCAAATCTTGGGTGAGTTGAATGGCCGTAGAAAGCCACTCTTAAACCCTAAAAATTTGAAAATCCAAAAAAATTAGAAAAGAGAAAAAAAGAAAAAGAAAATTTTCTTTTAATAAGGCGAGGGCTTGAGGCAGTCTGCATTTTGGCTGATACCCGGGCACTGTTGTGTCTTTGAAAGTTTAGTTCCTAAGTAGACAATTTCTTAATGATTGAAAATAACTCAAGTCCAAATAATCCAACCTAATTCTTTTATAAATAGCATATAGTTTTTTCTAGGGACTAGTAGAAGATAGGCATGGGGGAATGATGTAAACACATTTACACTACTTAAAATGTCTATTTTTGCATGTTTTTAAGCATAGGCTTGCATTTCATGATATAAATATTGCATAACATGCATCTTCTTGCATTTAGAGTAGTTTGAATAAAATGGAGGTTAATTGTCTCCTTTTATGTGCTTGGATAGGGCAAACATTTTATCGGGGCCTCGGATCAAAGATCCAACTGTATGGATGTGATCAGGGCAACGATTGGAGTTCAACGACTCCAAGATCGCCTTAATCAAGCATCCGTAGCATCAGTTAGTGACCCGGGAACCCTAGAAGATCAAGGGCCAGGATGGTGAAAATCCGCACTTCAGATGACAAATCTGATCGCACGGATGAATTCGGATCGACGATCGCAACCGAACGATGTAAAAATCGAGTCAATCCAACATCTGTGGCACCATCTACAACTTCCAGAAGATGGACGGCCAAGATGGTGCCACGTGGTGCCATCTCGGCCGCCCAAACGGCCGCACGCATTCTACGAAGGCCCCGCACCTGTTCGCTCTCCGCCGTTGGATCTTGATCCAACGGCTGTGATCGGCCGCGCCTAAAAGCATCCGCTCGACCATCCGCGCCTCGTAGCGCAGCGGTCGAGCGTGCTTACGCGAGCAGAGGGCACGGGTTCGAGCCGCAGCGAGGGGTTGGAAGGCGTAGGCGATTGGGCGCGGGCGGGTGTTGGATCTTGATCGGGCGGCCGCACGCGCCCGATAGCGTTCACGCGCGATTGAACGCGCGGCATGGACGCGCGATCGCACACGGGCGGGCACGAGCGCAGCGAATGAAGGCATGACTTAAGCTGTCCGATCACTGAGAATTGACGAACGTGCGTAGGCGTTGCACGCGCGAGCAGCTGAGCGGGCGCTCGTGGGCGCAGAAGCTACGCCCATGTTGGGGGCTTTAGCGATGGTTTTATCCATCACTAAAGACCCCTCATTTATTATTTTGAAGTTGTAATGTCCATTTTGCCCCCACTCCTTGCAACTATAAAAGGAGACCCCCTCCATACGAAATTCTCATCCCTTCCTTCTCTTCTCTACCCCTCCAAAGTTCAAGAGAAGCTTGTCCCACACCCGGGATGCTTCTCGCGAGATAAAGTCTAAATTTTCATCCCCCTTCGGAAGTGGATCCCGCGATGACGACGGCGTGCTACTCCGTTCCCGTTCTTCTGCTTCGTCCTGCTTCATTCTCCTTCGTCCAGGCGTCGTCCCGTCCGGCTCGTCCTCCAAGCAATCGTCGAGGAGGATAACTTCTCTCTCCCATTCTTATTTACAACTTTTCTAGTGTAGAATTTTCCTGCTTTATAGTGTAATTGATTTTTCGATTTCTAGTGTAACTTTTATTTAGTTTGATTATATAAATAGTTGAAATATTGAATGCATGTTCTCTTTCTCTCTCTCTCTTTCTTTTAGTCTGATAGCTCCATTGTAATTATATCGCCTTGCTTAACAAAAATCCTAAAAAAATATAATTGCGAATATAGATCAACGTAGCCTCCCTGTGTTCGACCCGGAATTCTTTTCGGTATAAATTTTATTTGTTGAACACGAATTCTTCGCTTTCAAGCTACAACAACAGGTTTTCCAAAATCAAACACGTTAGCGTAGCCATTCAAACGTTCAACAACGGACTCACGGCCCTGTCAAATCACTCAGCAGGCTTCGCCGTGACACGGAGAAGGTGGCCCAGTGGTCAGCGTGGCGTGAGGGCACCTGTGCGTGCGTGCCTAGGGCACACTGTGTGCGTGCAAGTGGGTGTGTTCGGGGGGTGTCTCTGAAGGGTATGGCGGTCAGTGGAGGGGTGGATGACGATCAGTGGGTGATGGCGGAGGTGGTGAGGTATCTGGCGAGGCATGTGAAGGTATGGAGTGGTGGAAGCGCCTTCACCGGTGGTCAACCGGAGATGGAGAAGGTGATGGTGGTCTGTGGTGTCGAGGGGTCGAAGGTGCAAATTGAGAGAGGGGAAATGAAGAGGGGAGTGAGAGGAACTTATCTGACAGGTTTGGAGCGAAAGGGGGAGGCGGATGGCGAGCAGTTGGTACTGCCATCGCCAGAGATGAAGATGCCCAGGGGAAGAAGACGGCGACGAGGAAGAGGGCCGAAGGACGTGCGCTGGTACGGCACAGTGCGGAGAACGGTGGAGCTGGCTCTGCCACTGGTAGGCGGCAGAGCGACGAGAGAGGGATGAAGAGTCGCCGGAAGCTTTGGGCAATCGGCCAGAGTTGGGAGGAGACGAATTCGAGGGAGATCTCTGGCCAATTTGAGCTTGCCGGAAGCGGTGTGGTCTGCCCTTCCTTAAATAGGCACAAGCAGGGCGAGAAGCGCGCGGGGGCGGCGGGAAAGCCACGCCGAAGGTAAGGCCGGTCGGAGACCCATACCTCTCGAGCGTTCACACGAGAGGTATGGTGGGTTTCAGGGCATGGGGAGCTGCCCATGCGGTAGGGGGCTCCATAGGGAGCTCCCCTTTCAAATCTAGGGGCAGCTACCCATGCAGATGAGGCGAGAACCTCCGCGCGAAGTCACCGGAGGTATGGCCCCTACTGCAAATGGCAGAGGGATCGAAATGAAGAAAGAGACGAAGAAGTTAGGGGTGGATTTGCAAGGGTTTCAAAAAGTTGAGGGTCTGAATGTAATTTGGAGGACCAATTTGCAAAGTGGGTCAAGACGACCTTCCCTTAGATCCAAATTTTGGTATCAACCTAATTTGAACCTAAGGAATCTAATGGTGAAGTGGATTTTAGGTTTGACCACGTTTGATTGGACATTTTGCATAAAAACCTAAATTAGGTCAAATATTAAGCATGGTCCCCAATCTAGGTCAAAACATGTTCTAAAAGCCAAATTGAAGGTTCTAAATCCTAGGGGATATTTTTCCATGAAGTTTAGAGGGTTTAGTTGATTTTTATCCTGCCTAGAACCCTGTGAATTTAAGTAGATTTGTTTTAGGGTTTCAGAATGTCATTTAATTCTCAAATTTTACAATAACCCTTATCTGCCTGAACCATCCCACTTTTTCTCTTATTAAGTCCAATTGACCTATGACTAGACCCTTAGAAATCCCGTTGATGAACTGCAATGGTAAAATTACAGTTTTACCCCTTATTTTGTGTTCTCTTCCCAAATTAATGATTCCTTGAATTAAGCCCTTCTTTTAGTTATGTAGGAGCTCTTGTTCACTTTATTAGGTCAAAATGTGCTAGTTAGAGCTTATAATAAAATTCTCATCACTAACTAAAGGATGATGGGGAAGGAGATGTCTATGCCGATGTGATGGGCAGACGTGGAGAAGTCGAATTCTCCGTTGAGGGAGGGCGATAGCGACGATGAGGAAGCTGGCTCCTGCTATGGCTAATGAGGAGTGGAGGAAGGCGAGGAAGGAGGGTCGCTTGATTTTTCTGTCTACTGGCTGAAGGAAGGAGGTCGAGGAGGCTCATCGGAGCTAGGTTGGAGAAGGTTAAGGAAGGAGTTGAAGAGGGATTTTGGCCTCAAACCTTGCTAGTTTTGGACAGCTAAAGTTAGGAGAGCTTACATAGAGCTCAAATCTGAGCTCTATTAGGAAGAATTCTCGCAATGAAATAGGATTTCAGGGAGTTCTTATTTTGGAAAAACTTGAGCTCACCTGGCTTGTAGGATCAATTCCAATCTCTCAAATGGGGTTGGATGGATTCTTAATTGTTTAAACGGTAATCCCTCCAATTTTAGAGGGATTTGGAGTTGAATCGAGAGAGATCTTCCCTCTTGAAGGTCGATGCCTTTGGGTTCACACCTACCATGGAGGCAAGGACCTTTTTGCAAAAAGAACGACAAAGTTAGGTACCTAATTCCAAATATTTCGAAAGTTAGGAGCTTAATTGAGAGGAATATAGTTTAAATAGATTAAAATGCAAACTAGGTCAAGATGTACAAACATAATTTAGACCCAAGGAATCTGATGGTGAAGTCAGATTTGAGTTTTGACCAATTTTGACTGAAAAATTTGCACAGAAATCCAAATTAGGGCAGAATTCCATTTGAGACTGTTCAAGTTTAAAATAGGTTCAGATGGTCAAACAAATGATACCAAACCTCTCAGAATATTTTTCAATAAATTTTAGAAGGTTTAGATGAATTTTATCTTAACCAAAACCTCTTCAATTCAAATAGGTCTGAAATTAGGGTTTTATTTTATGAATCAGTTCTCGAAATGTGTGAAACCATGTTTCTGTCTGTATGAACCCACTTATTAGACTTTAATGCTCATTTGACCTTAGATTAATACTTGGGAAATCCCGTGGTTACTCTGCATTCATGATGTGATGTTAAAATTACAGAATTAACCTTGATTTAGTGTTTTCCCCTCAGAATGAATTTGCACGGAATTATGGCTCTCAGGCGATTATGTTGGAGCATTTGTCCATTGATTTCCACTAATTTAAGCTAATTATGACTAATGATGGTGTTACCATCAATACCTAAGTATAAGTAAAAAAATAACTATTAATATATAGTATACTAAATATACTAACATATACTAATAACTTTAATAACATATACTATATATATAGTAACATATGTAAGTGTTACTATAGCCTTATAAAACATATATACAAAATATAAGGCAAAAGAACTATATTTTATATGTATACTATTTTGTATTATCCTATACTCTACTTATCTATATATACTATACATATGTACATATATATATTATTTACATGTATACTCTACATATATATTATTATACATATATACGTATTATACATATACTATGTACATACACACGCAGCACACACAAACACTTAGTTGTTTTCTTAAGTTAAAGCGACTCACTCTCCACACCTAACTAAATTCCCTCACTCACCAAAGTCTAAGCCCTTACTTATAAAAATTTTATTTTTTTTATGGACAAATCGAGTTTTTCGTGGGATACACAGCACCCTCATTAGTGGGACCAGATCGTTATTAGACCTGATTCTAGTTTTGTTATTATACATTTTTGTCCAATTTCGGCCCAGATCTACAGGCCCAATACTATTCATACCAGGCTCCCAACCCACCAAATACTCAATAATATGCTCATATATGCTTAGAGAGGGGATAAAGGGGTAATGGTTGCGTCGAGCATTGATGACTGAAGAGGGCATGGAGGAGAATCAATTTGTAGCGCTGCACAAGACCACAAGCTCACAAGGTGGCGCTATTCCAACTCCAAATCCAGTGCACACCAACACGATCTGGGTCAAAGTTTGGCCCTCAATTTGGAGGCCTTAATTAGGTCCAATTTTAAAATAAATTATACCAATAGAAAGCCCTTACATAAGACTACATAATTATGTCATTAATTTAGAATAATAACCTAATTAGTTATATTTAAAAATTTCCTAAAATTGATGCTATAAACATGTTAATTTAGAGTTTAATTTGTTAATTAAAGTGAAAATTAATAAATTAATGGCCTAATTGAGCTATACATTAGTTATTATAAATAGTAAGGTATTTAATTTACATTTTAAAGTTATTTTAGAATGTTTATTTTAATTTATGTGAATTTATTTACATGTTTTTATTAGATATGTACATATTTAAGTTATAAAAGCTATTATACAGTATAAATATAATATAAATAGATTGACAATATTTAAAATTAATATATATAAGTGTACAGTATAAGTTACTTCAGTAATAAGTTAATTTACTAATTTATTTTATTTTAACTTAATAATTTACTTAATTAACTTAATAACTTAATTACCTATAATAAATTGATAAATAAATCAATGTACAAGTGTCATATAGAATATAATAATTACTTAAATACATATGTATAGTAATAAATATGATTGTACATGTTTACTTATTTATTTATAATTACCCTAGTTTAAATACATATAATCTGCTATCAATTAATACATAATTATATAATAAAGTTATATATATAATAACTCAACCTAAGTACTTATTGAAATATAGATAATACATTTATAAGTTATTTATGTACAACATTTACATATAGTACATTATTCACATATAGCTTATTAAATAGTTTATATTTACAAGTATAAATACTATGTACAAGGTATTTTTATGCATTTTTGGGTATTTTTGAGTTTTTATGGTATTTGTATATTCCATAGAGATAAGGGAAGACAGAGATAAGGTGAGATGAGGGAAGAAAATTTTCTATTTGCATTTTTTATTTGATTTATGTTATTAAGTTTCAAAGTAGACCAAATCGTTGGCTCATATGTTCTACCAAGTTGGGGGATCGGAATACTTTGCAACTTTGCAAACATTTAAACAAATACCTAATCTTACTCAAGATAGGTTTTTTTTTGTGATTTTTTTAATGATTTTTTATTTATTTACAAACTAACAGAATTTGGCTTAAATGGAAACCAAAGCCTTCGAATCCATTTTAATGGCTGGAATAGGCATGTAATCACTCAAATACATCTAGCACATCACAAGAAAGATGATTGAACATTTAAACAAGATTTTCATTAAGAATCCACTCAAATTATACAGTAGACAGTTAGATACATTGAATTGTAGCCGGCAAATAAATCAAACAAGATTATAAGCTATTCAAATTGGATTTAATTCCACTTTTAGTACATGAATGCTTATACATTGCTATTCTACAAATATACACAAGGTCGGCTTTTTAATATCCTCAAATCCAACCAAATGCCCTTCGAACTCTATTTCCAGAACCTTTCTACTGCTATTCCAGCAACTAATTCAATGGATATTATTGCACTGTCAGTTGACAGCGGCTTAAATTAGGCTTTGATGCCTGTTCTGATGCACAAGAAGATCATCCTCAGATCTGAAAAACCTAGATTCGAGGAGCATTAAATTCCAACAAACAGTTGCATCCAAGATCAGAAATCAAAATCCACAAAAACTAATCTATTCAGAAAATAGATGAGAGCAGCTGATCAGCTGCTACTTTAATTCCCTTAGATTTGATTCAAACACTAAAATCTTCATTGAAATTTGTTGCACACACTCCATAGAAGGTCAGAAAATCATTTCAAATCCCATTGAAGGTCAACAAACTTTAGAACCCTACTTTGATCCGATCGTATCACACTATAGACAACATAAACATTTGGAATCAAATTACAACTCTAATTCTTATAAACATAAACCAATTCTTCATTTGTACAACCTTTAGGACCTTCAAGAAGACCTTGACAATGCCATTTAAACTCTGAATGTCAGAATTAAATTAGATTGACTCCATAATCCATGTTCCCCTAGTTGGGCTTTTACTTTGGGTTTACAAGTGATCTGATCACTTGATCTTTTGAACATCATTGACTGATGTTCAAAGTGATCTAATGATCCCATAAAAACCACCAGGTCATTGTTTTGAACTCCAATCAGAAACTCTGATTCTCCTTGGCCAAACTACCCAAATTCAAGGCTTGAATTAGGCAAATACTCGTCTGAACATAAAAACTAACTTAAAACACCTCAAAATTCTTGCATTATACCCAATTTAGCTAAATAAATACTCGAATCGCTCGATTAAATCTGTTAAAATCCAAATTAACTCCAAATCATGAGATTGGGTGTGAAACACAAATTTGAAAGGATCGAGCAATTCGAAGTAATCAAAACCGGATTGGGGGTTGTTGTGTACATATGAAGTGAATGGAGAGGCCCCCGGATGGTTTTGAGTGCTATCTAGATCGCGATTCCTAAGAACATTGGATCTAGATATGCTTGGATGGATGGGATGAATTATGAATCAAAATGCGAGGAAACAATGAAGATGGAATTGTGAGGCGTAGAGGAAGATCAATGAATTAATACGAATGCGTGAAAACACCCCTCCGATCTGAATTGATCGGAGAGGATGAATTAGAGATAATCTAATCTACTCCCAACTAAACTACCAAATCCGTGAATTAACAAGCTAATTCTACTCCTATCTGATCTACACTACACTAACAAACATTACAATTATCCTAGAAAGTAGGAAATTCTACTCTAATTGGAGGAATGGGTTGCCTGGATCCACAACAAGTTGCTGTGGCAATGAAGGGGGATGCCAGGATCTCCAACGAGGAATGGGGTCCCTAGGCTGCAGCTGGTCACTATAACGACGAATCAGAGGGGGAGACACTGCCCCTATCACTGGCGATCGACAAAGGATGAAGAGGAGTTGGAGACGTGGATGAAGGGACCAACTCAAATTGGGAGGGAGCTGGTGGTGCGCGCAGGGGTCCAAGGAGGTGCTTAAGTAGCCGCTTAAGTTGATCAAGTGATCGGTTAGGTGAGATTAGGCATGAATAGGGTTAATAGTGGGGATGAGCTCGAAAGGAGTGCGAAAAGATTCAAACTAAAAGTCCACCCTTAGATCAGATCTTGATGAGGCAATGATCCTCCGCGCAAAGGCACGAGATCAAAGGTAGTAGATCCATCGTACGATCAAAGGATCATGTAACGACCCGGTTCCCGAGTCCCTACGAGACACGAGAACCGGACCGACTCGACTAATCCCAAGACCCAGTCATCCAACGAGGAAGTAACCAAAAGACAGTAAAATAAACCACATTCAGCATGAATATAACTAACAGTAAGAAAGTACAGCAGTAAGGAAAGAAACTACTACAGTAGGTACCACCACAACAGTAAAACAACATTTATCATATAACAAAAACTGCAGGTAAAGAAGGTACAGCGGAAACAAAAACTACTCACTAGAACAGAAACAAAAGGGGTACAAAAGCTGTGGTAACTCTACTGGACCCTACTCGGCCCAGCGTCCTCTGCAGCCGCCGACCCTGGCTGCTCAACACCTGGTCCTGAAAAAGGTAACGAGTGTAACACGTCAGCAAAACGCTGAGTAGAGTGGCAAACTAACTAAAGGCAACAGTAGAGTGTACAGTAGCTGTTATGTTCTATTACTTCCTTTATTCACATCTTTCAATTTTTCTTACTATTTCATTTATTTCTCAGATCCTTTACTTGATCTCGAATGTCCTCGTGGGAACGATCTTGATTGCAGTCTTTTCCAAAAGTAGAAGTAGCACGTGGTGCTCTCCTGGCCGGGAGAGTCCCCCGTGGTGATCCTACCCTCAGTCAACCACCCCAAGGTCACTGACAGACGTAACGGTGACTACGGCACGCGCGATAAACGCACAGGTAGCTAGCCCGCACTGGCACGCGGTCAGTCGTTTCCGTTAACGGGTGCGCCCAAAGCACAGCACGGAACCAGGGCAGAGCCCTCTCAGTAACAGGGGTCCAACCCCTCTACAGTAACCAAACCGGGGCCTTGCCCCTCCACAGTCCGCGCACCCTCGCCTGACTACCCTGGTTTGCCCTAGTGGGCCTAACAAGTCGGTGAAGGAGGCTAGCAGAACCCCGGCGCCCGTGGGGTAGCTAGTACTCTCCTAACACTACTAGCTCTCCTCGGTACTACGTACACGAGGGCCAACAAGTCGGTACAGAGCGGCCAATCCTAACCCCGGGTCCCTGGGGCGGCTGGCCCCACTCTGCACTAAACAGGTACAGGTACTTCCCTTGGTACTGCGTACCCAAAAGACAGTACAAACTACATCTCAGTTCCATTCCTTTTTCTTTCCAGGAGTTCCACTCCTAATTCCCCGTAGGGTTCCAGCTCTTTATCTCAGAACATCATATGTTTCACTTTCCAGATTCACATTCTCAAAATCCATGATCTCAAACATGTTTCCTTATTCGTAACAGGCAGCTGTTAATTAATTTTATAGGCAGCTTTATATATTCCTTTCCAATTTTCCAAGACTGCAGTAATATACATTCCACTAGTTTTTCCACCCTAGGATTCATGCCATATCCTAGGATCTATCATACAATCTAGTTTTCCGGCCCTAGGATTCATGCAACACCTAGGAGCTATCATTCCATATATTTCTCATTCCTAGGATTCATGCAATGCCCTAGGTTCTAGTTATGGTTCCATACTTTAACAGATTTTATTAATACTTAAAGCCACTCTACCAGGTACAACGGGAGTAATGGGGGCGTGATCGGGAATCCCGCGTGCCTCCGCGACTCTCAAGACCGCAACCGAACGAGGTCCTATCACAAGAATCAAACACAAGGAGTGTCTCAGAACAGTGTATAGCTACTGTAGGCGGGTAGAGGAATTAATTCTGAAACGAACGCAACTCGAATCGCGGAAAACGGAGCCCAAACGGGCCCTAAACAGGTCGAGAAAGACAATACTGTGCAAAATCAGACGTCTGGAACTCCTTCCAGACGTCTTAAACGGTGGATCAGAGAATTACCTGTTCGGCTTGGTTCCCCGGACGTCCAGAAGTCTGCGGGGACGTCTGCCTAGATCCCAGACGTCCGATGGTCCCTCCGGACGTCTGGAGGTCACTCCCGCCGTCTGGTACAACTTCCAGACGTCTGATTCGCAAGGGATGGCGAATCAGCGAACCTGCGCACAGCCAACCCCCCTCCTCAGTACGGTCAGTCGACAAGAATGAAGAAGAAACCGGAAACTCACCTTTCAGACGTCTGTATGATCTTACAGACGTCGACCTTGCCGTCTGGCTATCAATCCAGACGTCTGATTCTGGAAATTTTTCCAGAATCAGAACCCTGCTCGGCCTCCGCTCGCGACGCCGCCCGCGTCGCACCTCGCGCGTCTGCTGCTCAGCCCGCAGCAGGTCCCTCTCCGCGTCGCTCCGCGCCCCCTGCGCCCTCCGCCGGCCGGCCAAGCCGCTCCGGCGAGCTCGCCCTCACGGTAGAGCCCCGCCCTCGCACGCCGCACCTCCTCCGCGCTCACTGCGGCTGCCGCTGCCGCTGCGCCCTCGCGTCCGCTCGCTCTCGCGCACAGGCAGGAGAAGAAGGAAGAAGATGGTGGAGACGGGAGGAAAGGCGCGCCCTTTTAAGGCCGCGCGAGGAGGAGAGAGAAGGCGGTCGCAGCCGCCTGCAGCCGCAGAGAAAGAGGGCAGAAACGCAGGTCTGCGCGCACAGGCGCGCAGACGAATCTCCCGTGCGAACATAACTGTTCTCCAGACGTCTGTAAACTATCCCGGACGTCTGGTCAGACGTCTAGATGTGATCCCAGACGTCTTGTCCGACGTCTGGGCCACCTCCCAGACGTCTTAAAAGGCGTCTGGGGCACGCGCTTGTTACAATATAACAAACTCAAAGGAAGTTTCGTCCCCGAAACTTGCGCCAACTAGGGTGCGGGAAAAGGATGTCCAAATAACCATAACAAACTCAAAGAGGACCGAAGCTGGTCCGAAAAGACGTACCCGCGAAAAGCTCTGGGTACCGCTCCCGCATTGCCGCCTCAGGCTCCCAGGTAGCCTCCTCGTACCGCTGGCTCCTCCACAAAACCTTTACCAGGGGTACTTGCTTTCGTCTCAACCTGCGGACGGCTCGGTCTAGGATCTGCACTGGCCGCTCGGGGTAGGTCAGGTCGTCGCTCACCTCGACGCTCTCGTGGCTCAATACGTGGCTGGGATCGGCTACGTACTTCCTGAGGTTGGACACGTGGAACACGTCGTGCACACCAGAAAGCTGCGGGGGAAGGGAAAGTCTGTAAGCAATGGGTCCAACCCGCTCCAGGACCTTAAAGGGCCCCACGAACCTCGGCGCGAGCTTCCCTCTCACCCCAAACCGCTGTAAGCCCTTCATGGGCGAAACACGAAGGAAGACGTGGTCCCCAACCTCGAACTGCACCTCTCTGCGTCTGCGATCTGCGTAGCTCTTCTGTCTGCTCCTGACAGTACGGAGTCGTATGTGGATCTGCTCAACTACCTCCTGACTCTGCCGGATCAACCTGGGGCCAACCTCCCACTTGGTCCCCACCTCAACCCAACTCAAGGGTGCCATGCATTTCCGTCCGTACAGAGCCTCGCAGGGAGCCGTGCCGATGCTTGAGTGATAACTGTTGTTGTATGCAAACTCTGCCAGGGGCAGGTGGTCCTCCCAAGAGCCCCTCCAGTCTAGTACACAGGCACGCAAAAGGTCCTCAAGTGTCTGTATCGTGCGTTCCGACTGTCCGTCCGTCTGGGGGTGGTAAGCCGTGCTAAACCTCAACCTCGTCCCCAAAGCCTGCTGAAACTCAGCCCAAAACTGGGACGTAAAGCGGGTATCCCGGTCGGATACGATCTCCCGCGGAACTCCGTGTAGTCGCACCACATCACGGATATACCTCTCTGCCAACTGTGCTGGTCCCAAAGTGACTCGGATCGGCAAGAATCATGCCGTCTTCGTCAATCTATCCACTATTACCCAGACTGCGTCGTGTCCTCGCTGGGTAACAGGTAAGCCCACCACCAAGTCCATGGTGATGCTCTCCCACTTCCACTCTGGCACTGGAAGCGGCTGAAGCGGCCCTGCAGGCCTCTGATGCTCGGCTTTCACCTGCTGGCACACTAAGCACTGCTGCACGAACTCACCCACATCCCGCTTCATCCCTCTCCACCAGAACTCGCGTCTCAAGTCATGGTACATTTTCGTGTTTCCGGGATGTATGGTGAATCTGGAACCGTGTGCCTCAGTCAGGAGCTCTCTCAACAGCTCCTCGTCTCTGGGGACGCACAACCGTCCCCTCAAGCATAACACCTGGTCTGTGAAAGAGAAGTCCCCTGGGTCCCCTGATAGTACTCTGTCGCGCAAAGACTGCAAGTACGGATCGGCCATCTGTCCCGTGATGATGCGGTCTATCAACTCTGGCCTGGTCTGCCGTGTCACCGTCACTGCCCCACAGTACCCTCGTAACTCTAGAGGTCGCCAACTGCCCACCTCCTCCAAAAGGCTCCAACTCTGTAACTGTAGACTGGCCAAGCGTGCGGGCGCCTTACGGCTCAAGGCGTCAGCCACCACATTGGCCTTTCCCGGATGGTAGGAGATGCTGCAGTCGTAGTCCTTCAGGAGCTCCAACCAACGTCTCTGTCTCATGTTGAGCTCCTTCTGGTCAAAAAGATATCTGAGGCTCTTGTGATCTGTAAAAATCTCGAAGGTCTCACCGTACAAGTAGTGCCTCCATGTCTTCAGCGCGAAGACAACAGCTGCCAACTCTAGATCGTGGGTAGGGTAGGTATGCTCATGGGGCTTCAGTTGCCGCGAAGCGTAAGCGACCACGTGACCCCTCTGCATGAGCACACCTCCTAACCCCTGCAAGGAAGCGTCCGTGTACACAACGAACCCGCCACTACTGTCAGGGATGGTGAGCACGGGAGCCGAGGCCAACCTCTCCTTCAGCTCCAGAAAACACGCCTCACAGGCGTCTGTCCAAGCGAAAGGCACATCCTTCCGGGTCAACTGTGTCATAGGACGTGCAATCTGCGAAAACCCTCTGATGAATCGTCTGTAGTAACCTGCCAGTCCCAGGAAACTGCGAATCTCAGTGACTGAACGCGGTCTCTCCCACCTGAGCACTGCCTCGACCTTGGCGGGGTCCACCGCCAGGCCGTCTCCAGAGATCACATGACCCAAAAAGGTCACCTCCCTCAACCAGAACTCGCACTTGCTGTATTTGGCGTACAGCCTGCGTCATCTTAGAGTGTCCAGAACCATCCGCAAGTGCTGTCCGTGCTGCGTCCGATCTCTAGAATAGATGAGTACATCATCTATGAAAACCACCACAAACTGGTCCAAGTACGGTCTAAACACACGGTTCATCAGGTCCATGAAAGCAGCGGGGGCATTGGTCAGCCCAAACGGCATGACCAAAAACTCGTAGTGTCCGTACCGGGTGCGGAAAGCTGTCTTGGAGACGTCGGTCTCCCTAATCCTCAACTGGTGGTATCCAGACCTCAAGTCGATCTTGGAAAACACCGTGGCACCCCGCAACTGGTCAAACAAATCGTCAATCCTCGGCAGCGGATATCTGTTCTTGATGGTGACCCTATTCAGCTGTCGGTAGTCCACACAAAGGCGTAGGGTCACATCCTTCTTCTTCACAAACAGTACCGGGGCTCCCCAGGGAGACGCACTGGGCCTCACGAAACCTTTCTCCAAAAGGTCCTGCAACTGAGACTTGAGCTCTCGCAGCTCAAGCGGTGCCATTCTGTATGGCGCGGTGGAGATGGGGCTGATCCCTGGTACTAGTGAGATCTCAAACTCGATCTCACACTCGGGCGGTAGTCCTGGTAACTCGTCTGGAAACACGTCGGGGTACTCTCTGACCACCGAGATGCTCTGGAAGTCTGCCACGGGGCTGTTCTCTGCCACCACACGAGCTAGGAAGCCCTCACACCCCTGGCTCAAAAGTCTCGCCGCCCGAAGTGCCGAAATTCACCTGAAACCTCCGTCCACTGGCTGCCCGTGAAACTCGAAAGAAGGCAACTCCGGAATGGAGAAGACAATCTTCCTCTCAAAACAGTCTACCAAGGCGTGGTAAGCGGACAGCCAATCCATCCCCAGAATCACTCCAAAGTCCTCCATCTGTATCATAATTAGGTCAGCTGGCAGGCTATGTCCCCCGATGCTGACCCCGCAACCCGTGTACACCTCCTCAGCTACAAACAGCTGACCACTCGGACCTCTGATTACGAACGGATTCTCTAACAGTGTATAATCCTGGTCCAAACTAACTGCGAAACTGGCTGCGACAAACGAGTGCATAGCGCCGGAATCGAAAAGCGTGTAAACGAGTCTGCCAGAAACTGAAACCATACCTTCTACCACGGATCCCGATGCTCTGGCGTCCCTGTGTGTTAGGGCGTTGATACACCCCTCAGCTCTAGGTGCGGACGAAGCAGCCACACTCTGCGTCGGACGGGTAGGTGCTGGCCGGTAACCTCCTCGCGACTGTTGTCCTCCTCCTCGTGCCTGGGAACCGCGGCCTCCTGCACGCCCCCCAGTGCTCTGCACGGGAAGTATCTGCTGACCTCCTGCCCTAGATGGGCAGTCCCTCCTGACGTGGCCCGGCTGGCCACACTGGTAGCAGAGGGGAACCCGACTCCCGCCCTCAGTGAGTCCCTGCTGTCGGCTAGGCGGGGGTCCGGTGTTGGCGACTGGCCCTTGTCGAGGGCCCCCAAAGGCCACTGATGGCCCAGCACAACGTGACGGCTCTCCTGCGGACGCCACGTGTCTCCGTTCTCGCCGGCCCTGTGAGAAGTCTGGCTGAAAGGGCCTCTTCCGCCCGCCGTCGGTCTCTCGCGCGGACGGGTTGGTCTCCTCGTAAGTCATAGCTACCTCTACCACCCTCGAAAACGTCGGCAGCTTCAGGGGTTTGACATACCCCCGGATCGCAGGCCGGAGCCCCTCGGTGAACCTCCAAAGGCGCTCCTCCTCAGTGGCTACCGCTGTCGCTGCAAAGCGGGACAGCTCCAAGAAACGCGTGCGGTACGTGCTCACGGTCATCATCCCTTGGCGGAGAGTGTGGAACTCCCGCCTCCTCTGGTCCTGCCACGTCTGGGGAAAGTACTGCTCGCAGAAGAGGGTGACGAACTGGTCCCACGTCGGCTCGTCCCTCTCCTGACCCCGGACCGCCCTCCGCCACCGGTGTGCCGCACTCTCCAGCTGGTACGTGGCAAAGGCCACGCGGCACTCCACCGGGGGGCGAAGGGTGTCGAAGATCTTCTCCAGCTGCTCAAGCCAGTCCTCTGCCTCGGTCGGGTCCTCATCCCCCTTGAAGGAGGGGGGCTTCAGCTTCCGGAACTGTCCGAAAAGCTCGAAGTGGCGCTGTAGGGGAGGTGCTGGTGCACCTCCAGGCGAAGGTGCCTCGTGTACAGAAGTGTCGGAGGAAGGTGGGGGCGGCAGGGGCCCATCCCCTCCCTCGTGTCCAGCGCCGCGTCTGTCGCGTGGTCCCACAGAGGACTCCCCCTCTGCAACCCCAGGAGGAGGTGCTCGGGGCGGTGGGTGGAGCTCCTCTCGTACAATATCCCGTATCAGTCTGGCGAGGTCCTGGGCCTGGATGCCAGGGAGTGGTGGCTGGTCCACCGAGACGTCAACGACAGCATGACTACCTCGCCGACCTCACCCTCGGCCGCGCCCGCGGCCAGTCTCGCCAGTCCCGCGACGAGGCATCTCCTGCAAGGAGACGCGAAACCACAATGGAAACGTCAAAACAAACGGTACCTAACAAGACTTCTAAGAGCTCATGTCAAGAGATATGTTGTGGTGGCTACTCTAGCTATAAACATGTGAATTGGTTATTTTCCAGTCAGTTGATTCACTTCTCGGGACGACCTTGCTCTGATACCATCTTGTAACGACCCGGTTCCCGAGTCCCTACGAGACACGAGAACCGGACCGACTCGACTAATCCCAAGACCCAGTCGTCCAACGAGGAAGTAACCAAAAGACAGTAAAATAAACCACATTCAGCATGAATATAACTAACAGTAAGAAAGTACAGCAGTAACGAAAGAAACTACTACAGTAGGTACCACCACAACAGTAAAACAACATTTATCATATAACAAAAACTGTAGGTAAAGAAGGTACAGCGGAAACAAAAACTACTCACTAGAACAGAAACAAAAGGGGTGCAAAAGCTGTGGTAACTCTACTGGACCCTACTCGGCCCAGCGTCCTCTGCAGCCGCTAACCCTGGCTGCTCAACACCTGGTCCTGAAAAAGGTAACGAGTGTAACACGTCAGTAAAACACTGAGTAGAGTGGCAAACTAACTAAAGGCAACAGTAGAGTGTACAGTAGCTGTTATATTCTATTACTTCCTTTATTCACATCTTTCAATTTTTCTTACTATTTCATTTATTTCTCAGATCCTTTACTTGATCTCGAATGTCCTCGTGGGAACGATCTTGATTGCAGTCTTTTCCAAAAGTAGAAGTAGCACGTGGTGCTCTCCTGGCCGGGAGAGTCCCCCGTGGTGATCCTACCCTCAATCAACCACCCCAAGGTCACTGACAGACGTAACGGTGACTACGGCACGCGCGATAAACGCACAGGTAGCTAGCCCGCACTGGTACGCGGTCAGTCGTTTCCGTTAACGGGTGCGCCCAAAGCACAGCACGGAACCAGGGCAGAGCCCTCTCAGTAACAGGGGTCCAACCCCTCTACAGTAACCAAACCGGGGCCTTGCCCCTCCACAGTCCGCGCACCCTCGCCTGACTACCCTGGTTTGCCCTAGTGGGCCTAACAAGTCGGTGAAGGAGGCTAGCAGAACCCCGGGGCCCGTGGGGTAGCTAGTACTCTCCTAACACTACTAGCTCTCCTCGGTACTACGTACACGAGGGCCAACAAGTCGGTACAGAGCGGCCAATCCTAACCCCGGGTCCCTGGGGCGGCTGGCCCCACTCTGCACTAAACAGGTACAGGTACTTCCCTTGGTACTGCGTACCCAAGAGACAGTACAAACTACATCTCAGTTCCATTCCTTTTTCTTTCCAGGAGTTCCACTCCTAATTCCCCGTAGGGTTCCAGCTCTTTATCTCAGAACATCATATGTTTCACTTTCCAGATTCACATTCTCAAAATCCATGATCTCAAACATGTTTCCTTATTCGTAACAGGCAGCTGTTAATTAATTTTACAGGCAGCTTTATATATTCCTTTCCAATTTTTCAAGACTGCAGTAATATACATTCCACTAGTTTTTCCACCCTAGGATTCATGCCATATCCTAGGATCTATCATACAATCTAGTTTTCCGGCCCTAGGATTCATGCAACACCTAGGAGTTATCATTCCATATATTTCTCATTCCTAGGATTCATGCAATGCCCTAGGTTCTAGTTATGATTCCATACTTTAACAGATTTTATTAATACTTAAAGCCACTCTACCAGGTACAACGGGAGTAATGGGGGCGTGATCGGGAATCCCGCATGCCTCCGCGACTCTCAAGACCGCAACCGAACGAGGTCCTATCACAAGGATCAAACATAAGGAGTGTCTCAGAACAGTGTATAGCTACTATAGGCGGGTAGAGGAATTAATTCTGAAACGAATGCAACTCGAATCGCGGAAAACGGAGCCCAAACGGGCCCTAAACGGGTCGAGAAAGACAATACTGTGCAAAATCAGACGTCTGGAACTCCTTCCAGACGTCTTAAACGGTGGATCAGAGAATTACCTGTTCGGCTTGGTTCCCCGGACGTCCAGAAGTCTGCGGGGACGTCTGCCTAGATCCCAGACGTCCGATGGTCCCTCCGGACGTCTGGAGGTCACTCCCGCCGTCTGGTACAACTTCCAGACGTCTGATTCGCAAGGGATGGCGAATCAGCGAACCTGCGCACAGCCAACCCCCCTCCCTCAGTACGGTCAGTCGACAAGAATGAAGAAGAAAGCGGAAACTCACCTTTCAGACGTCTGTATGATCTTACAGACGTCGACCTTGTCGTCTGGCTATCAATCTAGACGTCTGATTCTGGAAATTTTTCCAGAATCAGAACCCTGCTCGGCCTCCGCTCGCGACGCCGCCCGCGTCGCACCTCGCACGTCTGCTGCTCAGCCCGCAGCAGGTCCCTATCCGCGTCGCTCCGCGCCCCCTGCGCCCTCCGCCGGCCGGCCAAGCCGCTCCGGCGAGCTCGCCCTCACGGCAGAGCCCCGCCCTCGCACGCCGCACCTCCTCCGCGCTCACTGCGGCTGCCGCTGCCGCTGCGCCCTCGCGTCCGCTCGCTCTCGCGCACAGGCAGGAGAAGAAGGAAGAAGATGGTGGAGACGAGAGGGGAGGCGCGCCCTTTTAAGGCCGCGCGAGGAGGAGAGAGAAGGCGGTCGCAGCCGCCTGCAGCCGCAGAGAAAGAGGGCAGAAACGCAGGTCTGCGCGCACAGGCGCGCAGACGAATCTCCCGTGCGAACATAACTGTTCTCCAGACGTCTGTAAACTATCCCGGATGTCTGGTCAGACGTCTGGATGTGATCCCAGACGTCTTGTCCGACGTCTGGGCCACCTCCCAGACGTCTTAAAAGGCATCTGGGGCACGCGCTCGTTACAGATCATAGGAACAACGGCCTAGATGGGACATGTTCTTTGTGCATGAATAGTGCACAAGCGGCTGTAAGTGTAAAGGGGAAAAGTGCATACAGGTCTTATAGTGAAATGGTGTAGAGTTTTCAAGGGAGCCCATAAGTGAAAGAAATAGTAACCAAAAGGTCCCTGAAGTCTAATATGGAGGTCCTTGCGGTTTACCAAATGGTCCTTGAAATGTTTTAAAAGTAGGAAATGTAAAGGACTCAAGTTGAGATGAGGACTTATATGTAAAACTTTAAATGCAAGGTCCTATTGATGTCTAAATGCAACCAAGTTTTTATGATAGCTTAATTAAACATATTAGAATATAATTTCACCCTTGATTTAAACTTTTGAACTTAGAAATGTGTTCAATTAGCAATTAGATCATCAATTTACATTTGTAAATAGAATATCTTATTAATTGACCTAATTATGCATTTTTAACCCAAATTTGATGTTTTAGGTCATTTCTGTTAATTTTCACACATAACCCATTTATTACGTTAATTAAGTAGTGTTTAACCTAGTTTCCAGTTTAACTTGGGTATTTTAGTTATGATAAACCACACTTCATCAGTAGATTAATTGAAAATTTGCTTGATCAACTAAATTGCCTCGACTTCGTTCTCCTGAGGTGGTTTTCAAGGACATCCAAGATCGGAGTGCATCGAATCTTGGAGGTAGATCATCGTATCCTGGGAGGAGTTTGTCATATCCTAACGCACCAAGATTGTAGGGGGTGATACCTTCTCTAAAGGAAGCACTTAATGGGCGCTTCAATTGGAGTAAAATATAATCTCTTCTCGTTTAATTTATTTGTGCTATTACATGTTCTTTGTTCTTTATTTTATTTTGGATATTGCCAAATCATGTTTAACTTGATTTAATATTTTTGATCTATGCAAAATCGTTGGAAATGTATATATTTTTATTTATTTATTTCCCATATGCTGTCACACTTCCAAGATAGATAAGGCACTCTAGCAATCTCCAAAGTTGCAGGAGGTTATCGAGGGGTTGTCTTCTTAGTGCTGTGCTTGGAGGAAGCTACATGAAAGGCGTTGCTTTAACTTCTCGAATGCCATGAAGGAGGCTCAAGCAGAGAGTGACTAGACTAGGGAGGTGGTGTCCCACCTTGAGGGGGAAAATTGAGTTCCTAGAGAGGGACACTGATGTTGCTGCAACATTAGATGAGGAATGGTGGAATGAGATTTGTTGGCTTAAAGAGGAAGCATAGAAGGAACTCCATCCAAACCTCACGATGGAGTTCTTCTCCTCTGATCCTTCAATGGAGAGGAGCAGCTTGAAGATGGGAGAGGAGCCAGGTAAGCATATCTTAGCAATCGTCTAGTCTATTCTAGTGGGGGGTCACTCGTTGAAGGACACCCTCTCATGGTTTGTGAGGGACCTCAACTGGATCCATGGCGAGCAGGTTCGATCAAGCCAAATACTGGACTGTCTCCCCATCAAGCCATTGTCCAAAGAGGGATAGGCCTCTCGTTCATGGTTTTGGGGGTTGGTACCTCCCCCTACATTCCACATTGGGGCTCAATCAGGATATATGCTTGAGGCTTCCGAACGATCAATTTTCTACCCTTGGTTGTTTGTGGTTTACTTAGTCAAGATATATGCTCGACGCTTCTCGACAGTCAACTTAGTACCCTTGGTTGTTTGTTGTTTAGCTCTCATTTCTCTTTATGTGCCCTTGCCTTTTCTGGGCTTCTTTATTAGGCATCCCATTTGGTTATTTGCAAAGGTGGCCATCCTCCTTTTGGTTTAGTGAAAATTGTCATGTTTAATGACTTAGGTATTATGTTGATTGATGCAAGATTCTTGTCGAGTCCTCTTCTTAGGTGTAGTGGGGCCTGGGGTGGTTATTCTTGGATTGGGGAGCTTGAATCCCATACAAGGTTGTAGGGCTGCGTAGGCCTATAGAACTAAGGTATGACCTGGCGAGGGCTCCCCTTGCTTAGGGGTAACTCCCTATTTGGTTCAGGTAGGTTAGGTGCCACGATCTGCTTAGGGGCCTAGTCCTCCATCTAAGGAAAGGGAGCCGCTCAAGCATGTTAGGCTATCTTGGTGGAGGTGAAACATAGGAAGAAGGTGAAAGGGAAGGGGACGCTGGTGGTGGTGGTCTATTGGGCAAGATCGGGAGAATAGAGGTGAAGGGTGGTGGTGCCATGGCTGCACATTGTCATCGTGCAATCGGTGCAAGGGGAATGAGCAAAGGTGGAGTACGCCTATGCCCTGGTGCACGTTGGGTCCACAGTGCAAGTCAAGAGCACGTCGAGGGTGGTAGCGAAGAGGAGGAAGATATGAAACCAAGCGAAAACTTAAAGGAAGGGGAGTCTATGCGATCTTGAGAGCAGGCCGAGAACCAAGGGGGGTGTTGGGTGGTTACATGAGAATAGGAGAGGTCGCGGGTCAGGGGGAGGGGGTTGCATTGTGCGTTCAAGTGTGTGTGCATGAGTGCATGAGTATCCAAGGTGTGTTTTGTGGTTGGGCTTGGGTTCTAGGTTTTAAGGGACTAATGAGAGGTGGTCAAGAACCGGATGGGTGATGTAAATGGAAATGGGAACACTTTAAGGTTGAGGAAAAGAAATTGTAAAAGTTGATTTCCTCATCACTTTTGCTGGAGATAAATCCCACTACCAAGATGACCATTGTGAATTCCTAATCTCAAATATTCCTCCAAGTAAAACAAACATGTCAATTAATAAAATATACACATGCAAAATTCGTAAAAATATAGAAATGTCCAAAACACCAGCTTAATCAATTTACTAATATAATGCCCGCTCGAAATCTAGTTAAATTCCTAAATTAAAAGTTTTAGGTGAAATCATAGTTCACCGAAGGGAACTTATTGGTTGTGCCTCTGTTCGGCATCCCGTAAGTATTTTGTTGATAGTCCATTTCATTTTGGGCAGCTTTGGATAGGGGCAGGACACGGGTAGTTCCTCACTCTTTCCAAGGTCACCCAACAGTTGTTGATAGGGGTTGAGGAGGGGGGTGACTCCAACGACGTTCTTGCTGTCATTTTATGGGTCGCGATGTTTTTATTGGTGGTGATTCTTTCATCTGGTCTAACAGCTTTGCAAAGTGAGAGCTTACTTTCACACAGGCCCATTGACTATTCTTTTTGGGTCAATTTGGTTGGATGAATAATTAGAAGAGATAAAAAAGTGATACAAAAGAATATGAGGGATTAAGGATTTTTATTACACCTAAGTGTTTGATTGTGTTTGTTATCACATCAAAGAAGTAAGTGTTTGGTAGGGGAAATAAACGAATTTTATGTGGTGAAATTAAGAAAGAGATATTAGAGAAGCGGAATAAACCAACGGAATAAACTAATTCCACATCGTCGATAGAATTCGCTTATTCCAGAATCCATCCCTCACCTCTGAAATCTGTCAACGTCGAAATAAAAGCTACCAAACGTAAAATTCGATCCTAATTACTCCTCTATTCCACCAGCCAAAATAGTCCCTTGGGGTTTATGGTGATTGCCCGATTCTCCCGCCCACCTTTGGGTGTGCAATTGGGGAGCATCGCGTTTGGGTGCCTTATTCTCGGTGCAACCCTTGGGAGTGTCCCTGAGGCGAGCTACGTTTGGTCTGTGATAGCGATCTGGTGTGTTCACTTTGATACGGGGCGTCTTTACGGTCGGGGGTCACTGCACATTACACGCCTAATGTAGTCTAACTTAGACTCTGCTTCGACCCCCTGTTGGAAACATTTGCGTTGCTCACAGAGATGGCGGGGTGCTGGAAAAAATGGACGGCACAATCTGCCCTTGCTCGTCAGGCGGGGTTCTAGGCGTGGGGGCCTTCGTGACTTGCCCGGAGCCTGAGTCCCAGGATTTCCTTCGCGAAGTACCTTTGATGCCGGTGGCGATGGATTCATTGCGGTAGCAAAGGGTGTCCATCTCATGACCTTCCATTGCTTGTTACGCCTTCTCCAGATCGGGCCACAAAAGCAGGGTGGCCAATAGCCTTTCTGTATTGGATTCGCCAAGGTTGACCGCTACAAGCCAGGCAACAGTTGCCTGTAGTGACTTTGACGTTGTGTAATGCTTCACATCCATGTTATGACATCAGTTCACAAGCCCGAGCCATAGCGACTCCTTGGCTCCCAATCGAGCGAAAAGTCCTAGCGGCCTCTCCCGGACCTCTCATTGGTTCCCATCAATGAAGTTTTCACCCTTCAAGAAAAAAAAACATCAGTTCGCATGAAAATATATGAAAAAATTCATATTTAAGAATTCCCATTAAAAATTGATGCGTTGACTCATTCAGTCCCGTCGGATAAAAACTAGAAAAATGCTTTGCCAACGCTTTACACTCTACAGTGGGGGGAAGGGACATAATTGTATAAACAAATTAAAGGAACGAATCGATAAAAGAACGGTCTTCATGTTTGAAAATTCCTGCCTTTTTTTTCTTTTTTACTGAAAACTTTGGAAATTCCTGTTGAAGGGGTTATCTAAAGATGCTCATCTCCCGATCGATACTCGACCTATTTGACAACAAGGATGGATTGGAGGCACTTTTTGTCTCTATCCTCTCCTCCGATCAATTCAAACCTTCCCCTGGTGAAATTTCTTGGTCCCTTCGCATGCTAAATGTCTTCTCTGGAACGCATTAGTTTCCAAATCCTTAGACCCCACCTGTAGAATGCCGCGGAGATATTGTTTTCGAGAAACTTACGTGCCGCGAATCTAACTATTAAAACTTTAAAAACCAAAAAAAGGATTTTACATGTGTGTGTGGGTGGGCACGCGCGCACATAAATATATGGAAAATGATTCTATAATAAGGATTCTCGGGTGAGAACATGAAAAATTTTAATATTGATCATTGGATAATGGAGAAAAAATATTTTAATCTCAACTATTTACTATCTAATGGTCAATATTAAATTTTCTTATATTCTTACCAAAGAATTATTCTCATAGGATCATTCCCTTGTATATATATATAAATTTAATCTGTTACGACAATATCAGTTAAATTCAATGAAAAAAATTGAAAAACTAATAAATTTTATGTATGTCTCCCTATATTTATCTTTCTATTTCTTTTACTTCCTCATCTCCCTCTTGCTTCTCCAACTTTACCTTTCTCTCCTCCTCAACCTCCTCTTCCTCCGTCACGGGCCACCATCATTGAGCTCCACCTTCTCAACTCCTCGAGTGCATGTCCATCTCCTCTATGATGACAACTTCTCTGACACCAGTGAGGTGCTTCGACTTAATGTTGTGACCCAATGTATAGCATTGCAAGGGCAGTTCTCTATTGCAAGGTCATGGTCGATCAGCTCCTTCAGCTTGTCGATGGAGCGTGGGAGCACCAGAAGCCATAGTGTAGGCTCGCAACATAGCTCGAAGAAGGAAAGGCCCACAACGGGGGTAAGGTTGGTGAACACGCAACTGCAGAGCCGACGCTCGCTAGGAAACACCATGTGGAATGCGACCCTTGATGCGGGGATCCACCTATTGATCTCCTTGTGGAGGCTCGACCATAGTCTCATCTAGAGCTCCTCGGTCGACCACTTGTTGCAGTACCTGCATGCACGAGGCTTCTTTGGAAGGACCCGATGCATATACCATCGTAGGCCAATGCGTAGACCTTCTTATACCCCTTAGCATTCATCTACTTCACGATCTAGTAGAAATCAGCAATGATGCTAGGGGACAATCGGTCAATCTCTGTCGTGAGGCTCATGACTGGGATCTAATCCTCATCAAGGATGAGGCTTGAGAAGCTGTCTCATCTTTGAGATTAACTTCCTTGGCTCAACACCACGAGCTTAGTGGATGTTGGAAAAGTTGTCATGTAGGATATTTGCACCTAGGGAGTTGAGGTTGATGATGAAAGAAGAGGAGGATAGGGGAGAAGGTAAACGTGGAGGAGAACGAGAAAGGAAGGGAAAAGTAAAATTAGAATAAAGTGGAAGATAAATATAATTTTTTTATTTCTAATATTTTTTGAACATTTAGTGTTGAATTTAAGGGAGGAGGAGTATATCGATGTAATGAATTAATTTTGTATAGGTGTATATATATAAATACCAACTATATAGAGGATATATATACCTTATCAAAAATTTACAAATATACATATATATATATATATATATATATATATATATATATATATATATATATTAACAAAAGAGAAATCAAAAAGAGAGTGCATTCTTGGATTTATTTGACGACAAGAGCTTCCATTTGAACGTCGATCTTTTGCAAAATTTTGCCTGGCATTTACTTCTCTCTGACGTTTATGGGAATTGCTATTAATTATTGACGTCAATTACCTCTTAGTATCGAAAGCAGTATGACAATTACTTTTCGTGCATTATTGCTTTTGGGTTGGTGGGGGTGGTGGTGGAAGGATGCACACTAATCGGATTGTATTGGATTTACTAAATTATTTGTATCGCATGTTTTGAATTGAGATACTTTGTAATCCAATCAATCCGATTCAAGGTGTAAAACTGCTTATCTATTTCATTCTTTGGTACAGCACACATGATTTCTCGCCACAAATCTTTGCATCTTGTCGCCAAGTACTATCCATTACCAATTAGGAACTTATGGTCAGCGAAAAGGATATCAAAAATCATGTCGAAGTTCAGAGCTATGTCAAAACCCATAGGTAACTTTGGAAACTTCTTTGCAAAATTACTCACAGGAAAACCACATCTACAATTAAATGCTGACACACGACAAAGCAAACAAGCAGGCGAACCATCGACACATCTGCAACGAAAACACTCGAAACTCTCTTCCCTCCATCTTCCACCCACTAAACCAAAGGACACTGCCTAGTTTCTATAGCACCCCCGAAATTACTGCACCCTCCCAAAATTAAAAAAAAAATGACAGAAGAAGAGGAGCACGAGTACAAGTTACCCACGTCCGTCCACGGGCACCACAACGCCCAGACGCCTCTCCCCTCTCGGAGAACAAGAAGCTCGAGGAAGATTACCGCAGAACACCCCGCGGTTCGCCCCATCTCTCATCTCCACCCCTTCTTCGTCTTCCCCTTCCGTCTCCTCCTCCACCACCTCGTTCTCCTCCAGCGACCTTCCCTTGGTCTCCCTCATGAAGCACACCGTCACCACCATCCCCAGCACGCACACCCCTCCCAACATGAGCAAAGAGGCCATCATCCCAATTCCTGCCCTGTACCCGGCGTCCACCTCCTCCTTCCTCCTGCTTTGCGACGCCCACAGGAAACCCACCGCCCCGAACACTGCCCCGACCTTCCCCCACGCCCCCGCGATCCCGTGGCACGTCGACCGCAGCCTCGCCGGGAACAGCTCCGCGGGCACGATGAACGTGGTCGTGTTCGGCCCGAGGTTGGCGGAGAAGAAGGTGACCGCGTACAGCACGACGAACCACGTCGTCGTGTTGTCCTCCCAGTAGTGCTCGTAGGGCCCACCGACCGCGAAGAGGAACACCCCCATGAAGAGGAAGCCGGCGAGCTGGAGCCTCACGCGGCCCACGCGGTCGATCAGGTAGACTGCCACCCAGTAGCCCGGGATGGTGGACGCGACGGCGACGATGGCCTGGAACTTGGCGATCTGGAAGGCCTCATCGTAGACGTTGGAGTTCTTGTTGTTGAAGAACTTCTTGTAGATCCTCGACTGGAAGAGGTTGTTGCTGTAGAAGACGACGTCCAGGAGGAACCACGAGGCCGAGCAGGCGAAGAGGTCGCGACCGTGATCGCGGAGGAATCCCCGCGAGAGGAGCCCGTAGGTCGTGAGCCTCTGCCGGTTCGGCGGGGCCCGCGTCGGCTCGTCGTCCTCGAACTCCTCCAACTGCTGCAGCTCCACCCCCTCCAGCACACCCTGCATGTCCTCCGTCGCCTTGGTCACGTTCTTCTCCACCAGCGCCGTGTACCTGCACCAGGTGGACCCAGGAATTTAGCTCGGGAGAGCATGAAATCAAAAAAAACAAAAAAAAGGCTATGTTTATTAATTGAGATAATCGACTAAAATTAAAAGCTATACGGTATATACTTCTTTAAAAAAAAAATCAAAGGAGGAGGATGAGGAGGACCTCTTTCTCTTTTACAATAACAAAGATGGGTAAACGATAAGTAACTCTGGGCGGTTATGCCACTTTGATCATAATAACTGAAAGGGTGGGCAAGTGATCGGATTCAAGGGGACATGAAGTCATGGAGAGGTCACTAACTTTGTTGGAGCAGCAATTAAGCGTACCAACAACAGTGAAGGGTAAGTGATGGATTTGATCGATCTTGTCGAGATCAATAAAGAATATGTTGAGAGCTTTAGGTAACCATAGCAATAAATGAAGTATAGACCGTAGCCTTGAGCAAATTATTCATAGCAAATGCTAACGAGATGATGATTCCGAACAAGGATGACTATATCAATTAAGGGCGATTTATAACTTTGACCAATCAACGAAATTGATCGATATTAATAAATGTTTGAGCTCAGTAACTTGGAGCTTAGTTGATTAACTACCTTGCGGTCTCCGGCATCATCATGCGCCAGTAGAAGGTGAGTCCTGCCGGGACGGCGCCGATCATGAGGATGATCCGCCATGCCAAGTCGGCCTCCTGGGGGGGCTTGAACACGTCGACGGGGGACCCCCTTGCGTGCTTGAACGCGGCGGTGACGGCCATGGTCACGGCGGAGCTCATGAGGATCCCTAACCCCTGCATGGAGAACACCGCCGCGATGAACGCCCCGCGCGTCTTCTGGTTCGCGAACTCCGACATGATGGTTGCGGAGAGCGGGTAGTCCCCGCCGATGCCAACGCCTAGGAGGAAGCGGTAGAAGCAGAGACTGGAGAGCACGCACCCGCGCGTGCGGCAGATCGAGAAGCCGCACCCGATGGAGCTAAGGACCATCATGAGTAGCGATAGCCCGTAGACCTTCCGACGGCCCATCTTGTCCCCGAGGCGCCCGAAGACGACCTGCCCGATGGCGCAGCCGATGAGGGCCACCGCGACGGTTGTGGAGAGGACCGCAGGGGGCGTGACGCCGGGCTCCGTCTCCGACGTGTGGGGGTCCACCGTGGGTTCGTAGTAGATGCGGCCGATCATGACCATGACCGGTGTGATGCAGAAGAAGTCGTAAGCGTCGGTGAAGAGCCCCATGCCGGCTATGATTATGGCCTTGAAGTGGTAGTACTGGATCTTCGCAGAGTCGAGGGCTTTGAGGATCTTGATCGCCATCGCGGCGCCCACGGGATCCGCTGGCCGGCTGCAAGCTGTGCTGCGTTGCCAAATATTTCAAGGTGACGAAGGGGGGCAGAGGAGGAACGGGAGGGAGGGAAGATGAGGAGAAAGGAGGTGTCGGTGTTGGACAGAGCGGTGGTCTTCCCAACTGGTTTGCTTTGGTTAAATTTTGTTTATAATAGATATATATGGATATATTTGGATTTGGGTAGTTGAGAGGAAGGTACCTAAGCTTTGAAGTAGATTGCGGCTGTCCCAAGACCCCGGCACGAAAGCTAATATAAAAAATTGTCCACAGCGGAGATTTTTAATTTTGATGGGAGGGATTTACGTTTGAGCCTTCGTTCCCACGTTATTTAAAGGATTGGTCCGTCCGAAATAATTAATTTATTTTTAATACGTAAGATTTTTTCTGGATGGGATTGTACAGTAATTAATGAAAGTTATCAATGGTTACAATAAAAGTATCGTAGAATAGATGTCTAAGTGGACTTTAATTCTTAATGAGATTGTAGAATTTTACTTGATTTTAACTCTTCGTTTTGCTGAGTTGGCTCCTTCCGATCGAAATCGTTGAACCTTAATTTTGCTCAGGTCCTTGATTAACGTCTGCTCGCCAATCATTCCCCTTTGATTCCATCTCCACCGATCTCATCTCCCCTTGTGCTTCTCGAGTTTGGGCTTGCACATCCGTCACCTCCATATCACAGTTCTGCCATTTCCTTTAACTCCTTCGGCATCTTGCCTTTGACCTATTTTCACCTTCCGACTTCAACTCTAACATGGGGTTTCTGACACCTTACTTGTGCATTGGGAGCTCGTCCTCCTTCTTCCTCTCCATTCCTGCTTTCATGAGGGAGGAGGGGGGGTGGTAGGGAGGACATGAGAGTGCATTGGGTTACATGGGATACTTGGCCATCATCGACTACCTCCGTAGCCCCTTTGTCGGGATTACGTGAGAGTTTGGAGCTTCACATGACTGACATTTCGTCGGATCTTCTTTGACTATAGGTTTTCCCGTATCTTGTTAGCGTGAATCGTTGAAATAGCTTCTTCAGTGGCACTTTAATGCTATCTTCATCTTATGACTTAGAGTAAACGTTGGATTGTTTACGAGGGTGTCTTCTTTGAGTTTTATTTTCTTTTCTTCCTATTTGATTTTCTACTTGCTTTGTCTACTTATTTGGAGTTCCTCCATCTCTCGTGACGTGGAGGTATGGTATCTCCTATTCTTAAGACAGAAGGAGTTCGATTGCCCTTCTCTCCTTCCTTTCGGGATTTAACGTATTTGTAAGAGATTGGTCTCGTTTAATGAAAAATCTACGTTAAAAAAAAAAATTAATGAGATTGATCTCGTTCCCTTTCGTTATGAGTGACAGTGGTGTATTATACAGCCAATTTGTCCAAATAAGAATCTCGATCTTATAAAAAATGGTGATCATACGCATGCCTCGTAGGAGAGGAGATAGGCACCCCCATTCAAATTAGGCCTGATTTAATTTATTTCGTTCTTTGATTTTCATTTGAATCCATATTAATTTGGATCTCACATGTCAAAGTCGGTGTTCCTGCAGTTGGATCTTGCATGGCATGATGTGATGCTATGAGGTCTAAGTTGATTTGTGGGAATGATTTCTCAGATTGATTAAATTATGTCAATCAAGTCAAGAGTTCTTGTGAGGGCAACTTCCAAATCATTCTACAGGGTCTCCGTTCCTTGCCTCTGGCGGTGGTTTCCGTTCCCCACTGAGGTGGGCCTCGGCTCTTGTTTTTGGCCACTGAGGGGTGTCTTCATCTCCCACTGAGGTGGATCTCCGTTCTCGTGATGGTGGTGCTTCCTCGCTTGGGATACTTCGTGGGATGAAAGGCCCATGGAGTGGAGGAGCGGAAGCGTTTGGCGATGACGACTGCGAGTTCCCTTTCCGTAGGAGGAGCTGCTCCCGCACCGTGGCGGTGCTTATTTTAACCTTGAGTTAAACTTCCCTCTCTCTCTTTTCTTTGCCCTCTTCTACATATTGTGTATATTGCTGCAGAAATCCCTATTTCCGTTGTCTACTTTGCGTTGTTTGTGTGGGTGTTTGTAAGGGCTACCAAGCTCAGCGTGAATGTCTGCAGAGGTCTGAGCTCTCCCTCTGCAATTTTACACTTGGGATCTCTTTTGAGAGCTACAAATGCTGATATAACATTTATATCTGAAACGCATCTATCCAAAGGAAATTTTGAAAAAGTTGGCGCAAAGTTCAGAGGCTATGCTCTATGTTCTGTAGAAGCAGTTGGGAAAGCTGGAGGGTTGGGATTGCTGTATAAAGATGATCTGATGATAGATGTTATTTATACAGACAGCCATTGTATGGTCGTGAAGATTGATATAGAATGCTATACTTGGTTTTTGGCATGTATATATGGCACACCAAAACAAAACGCAAGAAGGAAGTTTTTGAGTAAAATGGAGAGGTTATTGAGTAGATATGGAGAAAATTTGGTTTGTATGAGAGATTATAATGCTATTCTGTCGCAGGCTGATAAGTATGGTGGAACAATAATTCCTTCAAGGGAATTCTCTTATTTGAAAAGCTTCACTATGAACTTTGGACTTATGGATTTGGGATATTCAGGGCATGCCTATACATGGTCCAACAAATGTCGGCCCAATTTTTAATTAAAGAAAGATTAGATAGAGTTTTTGTTTCAGGCACTTGGAGTGCTAATTATCCGGAAGCTGGGGTGTTACATCTGCCAGCCTTAGGCAGTGACCACAGCCCAATTCTCCTTCAACTAAAGAGGAAAAATAGGAGATCTTCTGGTATATGGAGAATGGCTGCTGAATATTGTTCCTAAGAAGAATTTCAGATGGTTGTTGCTGATGGTTGGTCAGGGGACTGCACAACATGAGAAATCTCAGAAAGTGGCACAAAAATTGAGAGAATGGCAGTCAAGACCAGAGGTAAGCTGGAAGTAAAAGAAGCAAAATATTGAGAAGCAAAATCAATACGATGAGGTACTATTGCAGGAAGAGATTCACTGGTGTCAGAGGTCTAGACAGAGATGGGCACAAAGCGGGGATAGGAATACCGGATATTGTCATCTTTGTGCTCAAAACAGGAAGAGGAAAAATAAAATTGAATGGATCTTATTGCCGAATGCAGAGGAAATTCGGGACAGCTGAAAAATTATCAGTTGTTTCTACAATTTCTACACTTCTTTATATACTTCGCAGTTGTATGATTTTAACCCAATTGAGATATTTGATGCTAAAGATTGGGCTGATGGAACTGAACGGTCTTGGTGTAATCAGATACCGGATGAAGAAGAGATTCAAAATATTCTCTTCAACATGCCTCCATGTAAGAGTCTTGGTCCTGACGGTCTCCCAACATTATTTTATCAAGTGTTGGGATACAGTTTAAAAAGAAGTTGGTGCTTTTATGCAGGAGTGTTTCCAAAGTTGCACAATCCGAAGGAACCAAAAGACTATGGACCTATCAGCTCGACTAACACACTATACAAGTTAGTGACGAAGTTGGCCGCTAGAAGGTTAAAGCCCATTTTGAAGAGGATTGTTTCTTCTAACCAATCAGGCTTTCTTTCCAAAAGACAGATAGCTGACAACATGGCCTTAGCAAAAGAGGTTGTACATTCAATGAAGAAGGCCAGAAGGAGCAAAGGATCAACAATGATAAAGCTAGATATGGAGAAAACTTTTGATAGGGTGGAATGGCAGTTTGTAAAGTTTTGTTTATGCCATGAAAGTTCCGACATTGTTAGTCAATCTGATTATGTCATGTATAACTTCTGCAACTTTTCAAGTGTTAGTTAATGGGAATCCTTCTACAGTTATTTGTCCATCTCGAGGGGTGAGACAAGGCTGTCCTTTGTCACCTTATATTTTTATTCTGTGTTCCGAATACCCCTCGAGATCTCTGAAATTGGCACTGCATAAAAGTTTGCTGTCAAGATATTTATTGCATAAAAATTCTACTCCGTTTACACATTTAATGTTCACAGATGATACTGATTTATTTGCAAGAGCCATCCCAGAAGAAGCTGAGCAGACACAAAAACTATTGCATGAATATGAACTATCTTTTGGGCAAAAAGTAAATTATGGAAAATCAAGAGTGTTCTTTAGTAAGGGGTTGTCTGCACAAGTACAAATTAAGGAGGTTCTAAGGGTGGGTGATATGAAGAAGGATGAATTATACCTTGGCTGTCCTATTTTAGATAATGTCAGTCAGTCCAGATTGAAGGATTTGATCATTACAAAGTATTCTAACAAGCTGGCTGGATGGAAGGCTAAAGCCTTATCTCAGGCAGGTAGAGGAGTTTTGTTAAAATCCTCTCTTTTATCTATTCCAAATTATGTTATGTCCACAATTCCCTTCTCTAATAAATTGTGTGCACAATTAGATAATATGGTAAGGTATTTTTGGTGGGGTTTCACTGATGAAAGAAAACATATGTACATGAAAGCCTGGAAAAATATATGTATTCCAACACATCTTGGTGGCCTTGGATTTAGAGCTACTAAACTTTTTAATCAAGCTTTTCTTTTGAAGATGGCTTGGAGGCTATGTACCGGAAAAGAAAGTCTTCTTTTTGATCAATTGAAGGTTAAGTATTTCCCACAGGGATCCTTCTGGGAATATTTGCCTAAGTCTACTAATTCTGAATTTATGAAAGCACTAGGAGGTCTCAAGGATATCTTGATAAAGCACACTTTGTGGCTGATTGGTAATGGGCAAAGTGTTAATATTTGGTCTGATCAGTGGGTTTGGAAATGGACTGAAGCAATACTTCCAGTGGATTATACTGTATTACATTCCTTGTCTTTACCTGATTTGTTAGATAGTTTCACCAATGAATGGAAGCATGAGTTGATAAATCAATTATTTTCACCTGAACTTGCAAAGGCAATTATTTCAACACCCATCCATAAGGGTCATGATGAACTTATTTGGAAACCCCACCACAGAGGGGAATTCTCTGTATCCTCTGCATACATGACTCTGTTGGCTGAAAAGGGCTTTGATACTGTGATGGGAGATGAAGATAAATTACGTTGCAAGAAGATCTGGGCATTGAAGGGGGCAGCGCCAAAAACAAAGTTATTTCTTTGGAAGGTGTTGGTCAATGCTCTACCTTTGAAAGGGCTTATTGCTAGGAGAATACACCTATCAGACAACAGTTGCCCTTTTTGTTACGAAAAAGATGAAGATTGGAATCATCTGATTTTGGAGTGTTCATTTTCAAGAGTAGTTTGGTATTATTGGGGTATAAGACTTGATGATTGTGCTCATTCATGGTGGAACCATGGAAACTTATTGAATGGGGCTTTCTCTGCTCAGGGGTATCCAAAATATACGGGATTCTATATTATGCATGCAATATAGCTGCATCATCCTAGGGTGGTAATGACAGGGGAGAACTCGAACCCTTATTCGGTCATTGAATGTGCTACAAACATGGCAGCTTTCTATACCATTAATTTAACATCTGAAGTTGAAAGCATCATCAATGGACAGACCACTGAGGATGATTCTAGGAGGTTGGTGGGAAATAACTATGGAAATGACTGTGTTGGTTGATGCTGCTGTCACCTCCAAATCCATCGCTGCGGCTGTACTGGTTGATGAGACTGGCAATATTGTGACTGCTGAGGCTGTTTCATATGATACTTCTTTTTCTGATGAAGCTGAATCAAGAGCTGTTCTCCTTGGTATGCGGATGGCTCTGGCTGCTGATTTTTCAGATTTGCAGATATTATCTGATGCTGTGAATCAGGTAAAGCAAATACTTGGTCAAATGTTATCTCCTTGGAAATTCAGATATATCTTCCATGAGTGCTCCATGACCAAGGTATTTCCTTGCTCAAAGTTCCTAGATCTCAAGTTCAGCTAGCGCACAAGCTGGCTTGATTCTGTTTGAGGTCTAATTTACAGGGGTGCTGGAATTCTGCCAACTTTCCCTGTAATCTGCTTTAAGATCAATGGAATTTCCACTTTGCAAAAAAAAAAAAAAAAGGTCAAGAGTTCTTGTCTCGAGGAACATACTTAGCTATAACTGTTGGGGGGGGGTTAGGTAGGATGACACAAGCAAGATTGAGAGGCGTAGTTGACCTGACTCATTGAAGTTGGGGTACCAAACTGAAATGTTTCAAAGTTTGTAGACGTCAATGGAATCAGGTTTAAAGTTTAGGTTTGCCCATAGAAATTACTCCAGAGACTTGTTCGTGTGTGGCCTTGACGCAAGGTCATGAATGACGAAGAGTTTGGTAGTTAGACATTTTTTTGACAGAAAAAAAAAAAAAATAGTAAACATGCTTCCTATTCTCCTTGTCATACTCTCCCTGTTGGCTATGTTGCTGCTACTGGTTAACTTACTTAGAAGATTAGAAAAGTAATAATAGAAAAAGTGAAAGTAGTGTTTAAGTGATGTTAATATCAATTTTTGTTTAGTTGAATTGGTGTTAAACGTTGTAATATTTATTTAGGGGTGGTGTTATAAATATAAAAATAACCTTTTACCTCTAGATGTTAGTTAATTTTGTTAAAATAATATTTGTAAATATGAAGATAGTTATTGTTGTTGTTTCTCTTGTTTTGTTATATAATGTTGATTATTTATATACATCATATTATTTGGGGGATTTTAACTATTTACATAATTGAAATTATTAAAAATACAATTATTCGTAATTTGGAGATTATTTGTCCACCAATTTGTAACAGTATTATTTATATATATTGCACAAAATCATTTGGGAAAAGGTTTCTTCTTACATTGGAGATTTTAGACCAGTAGCATTGCCATTTAGAAAAGGGGATAAAAATCGAAAACATGTAGAAAAAAGGCATAGCTACCAAAAAAAACTACACCAAGAGGTCCAAGACTGCAATTGGAGAATTCGAACTAGTTACCTTGCATTTTTCAAAAATACATCGAAAATGAGTGAGGAAAAAAATCTGCCAAACAAAAAAGAAAAGAAAATAAAGATCATGCTTCAACGAGTATCTTCGTTAAACCTTATTATGTGCATATGACTCCACTCGTCTCCTTCCCTCTAGCAAAATAATCCCAGAAACCTCCATCAATCACGAATTTAACCCCATTCCTTTCCCTTGATCCTGATAAAAGAAGCAATTAGATAACCAACCCCTAACCACCTACTACAAATAATAATGCAAATGAGAGAGAGAGACAGACTCTCGATCTCCTCTACCTTCCTTGCAAGGGCCATGAGCTTCGAGTGGGGTTTGCAGAGGATGGTGGTCTCCTCGTGAAAGAGGGTGCACCCTGAAGAATGCGAGACTTGAGAACCAGTTGGCATAGCCATGCCGTCAATGGGATACCACACAAGTGTTAAGAACTGAAAATGGAGGATGACGAATGTGTCTCTGAGTGTAGAATAGATGTTAGTATAATCTAGCAAGAGGAATATGGTAAACAAGGCAATGAGGAAGTGTATGATGTTACGGAGAATGCGCTACTTTAGCGAGTTGTAGGAGACAACCTTGGTTGTCTAGATAGGAAACTATGCTTTACATTGAGAAAATCGTGAACAATAACTATACAACTATTGGTATGACAACATACCATCATCGTAATATAAATTTAAATTGAAATCATGTTTTAATATGATCTAATAATTTTATTGAGAAAATGATATATTTGAAAGTTTGTTGAAAGTAGAAACAATACATCCTAAGCAAAATGTCTTAATGCAACCAAGTCAAAAATTCTTACACCATTTCCTCGGTATTATGCTAACCTAAAATGCAAAAATCTAGCAAGAGAAAAGGAAGAACTTCCTCGAGCACTTGCAGTCACCTGCTCCTCACCTCCTTCGGTGTAGTAAATCTCCTTCGGTGTTGTATAAAGATGTTAGGCACCAACATTGAATAAGGATTTGCTAGCAGCACCACTGCTCCTCACCTCCTTTGCCATGAAGAAAATTATAGTTATAAGAACATACACAATTAGATCTAAATCAATGATTATGTGTCAATCATTTGAATTAATTGCAATCATACAATCTAGTGGTTTCTTGGAAAAATTATTTTCTTTATATAATTTCATCAAATTTTGAGACTAAACTATTCAATGAGCATATGGAGGTGCACCACTGCAAAAAAAATTTGAATCTCAACTTTATCATATATCAAAGGAAATATGCAAGATACTAAGCTTAGACCTTAATTAAAAAAAAGTACAAAAAAGAGACTATCTCACGATTATTTTTGTAGACATCTCCTAACAAAACTTATGCAATCAATAATCTTTACTATATCTTTAGGGAATCAAATACAGCATTTGATTTCTTACTAAGGGAAGTATTGCAAATGCAAGGTGAAAGGTTTTGAGAATCGGAGCTGCTCTACCTTGCAAGGCACGAAATGGGATTTGAAAGATTTTCCAAATTTCAGAACTTGCTCAAAGTTTATGTTTATGGCTATGAGACACATCAATTTTGATTATAAGATCTACTTACATAATTAGAATTGCTAGCTAACAATTAGGAATAATAAGAAATAGACAATCTCAATCCAGCTAAAATTCTTATCCTTGCTAACAAATAAGATGCAAGCAGGGAAATGCACTCTGCAATACATTTTGCAACATATATTCCCATTCAACTCAATACACCGGTGATATTTAATTGATGTATTTTAATAAATTTTGATTTTCAACTAGCCTAAATTCTAAATTTTAAGGTGAAAAATTACTTTTCAAGTGAAAAATCACTTTCCATAAATCTAAACCCTAAATCTTAAATCTTAGCTTTTAAATCTTAAACCTAAACCCCAGACCCTAAATTCTAAATCAAATTCATAGGTAAAATCACATTTTACTTTTTAAGTGAAAACCTATTTTATACATGTTGAAAAGAAAAATCAATCGATTGAAAATGAAAATGATTTTTTACATATGATAAGTTATTTCACTTGAAAAGTAATTTTTTATTGGTAAAAAATAATTTCCACAGATAAAAAATCAAAATACATTAGTTGAAATTATCACTCTTATCCGTATATTGTAAAATACATTTTTTTAGTACTTTTTTGCAATAAATAACTGCACATATTTCTATAACTAAAAATAATGCATCCTTTCGAAAAAAAACTAAAAATAATGCACAAGAACAAAATCCTAAAATAATTTTTGAGTTAGATGTAAAGGCCAACATGAGAAACTTTAATATTGTAAAATTAGATATTTTGCTTTATTATGTGACTTCACGATTCTCTACCAAGATAAAAGTAAATCCATTTGAACACTCGCCAAAGATTTTCGTACTAAGGATCGATGACTCGCCACCTTCGTGGACGAACTCAAATCCCATACCACTCGCTACAACGCCAAAAGAAAAATCGATTGGACTTCTTATATATTTGCGTTACAGAGCAAATGAGGATGTTTCTCATAACTTAGCTAATAACCGTTCGTACTTAGTTTTTTTGCAAGAAAACTTGAGGGAAGAAAAGATTGACATAAAACTTATTCCGGAAAATGCGACATTTGATTGAATGCTTCAAAATTTTAGAAATTAGAAATATAAAATGATTCTATATTTCTACTGATTTTCTGGACATGTTAAAGTTCTTGGCTTGCAATTACCTTACCAAATTATCCCAAGGGTTCCAAATATACAGAAGATGGGTTCCCAACCAAGATTGTGAATGATTGAAGGAGCCGAAAGAAGCCTGCAAAAATTTCTAGTATTGAAAAAGCTCCAAATACCAGCTTTCCAATTTGAACTATCCTATGAATCTGAAAACTCTATTTTCTACCCAACAACTAAAACATGGGCAAACCTATCCCTCCAAATTGACATCTTTAATTTATCCCTCACCACATGCGAATAAATTAGGCACCCATGAAAAGCAATATATCATCAACACCCCTACCATGTTTGCCACTACCACCGGCGCCCTCCTGCTTGCCTCGAGAGTGTTCGCATGTTGTTATCACACCCAACTTATCCTAATTGCAGTAGATAAGATACTCATGCAATTAAATTGGACTGCATCATTAGACAAAATACACCTGCAAATCTAATCAAATCTATGGATAAAAATTTTATCGAAATTCTAGACATAGGTAAATAAAAAATTATAGAAAATAAATTTTACATAATTTAATGAAATATAAATTTCATAATAATTCATGAAAGTCGTTATATCCAATTTGCACATAAATCTACATATAAGTTACTTTTACAAATTTTATCTTTTTTTCTATAAATTATTTTTATGTAAAATTAGTGTCACATGAAAGATAACTTTATTTAGTTTTACGAAAAGAATTATCAAAAATTTATATGAAAATTTCTTACATGAAATAGTGCTCACAAAATAGATCATATTTCCTCATTTTTTACAAATTTGAGAATCACAATTTCAAAGCTAAGTTCTAATGACCCTAAGTTGATCTAGCTAACATCCTAAATAGTCTAGATTAGAACAAAACTTCTTTCTCATTCGTGTTTAAATTTTGTTTCACATCTTATTTTGGTATTAACAAAATTATTATAGATTAATATTTGTAATTTAATGTTTTTCATATTTAGGTGAAGATCAAGACAAACAAGCATAATAACAAAGAGGAGGCAAGATGACAAAGAGTCGAAGAGGAGAAAATCATCTTCGTCTTTTAGATTTTCTAGATTAGATTTTTTATGTTATAGATTATATGTCTCTTAACAAAGAGTCAACTTAGATCGTAAAATTAATTAGAGATAAACTAGGATTTATACTATGATCATTTTCAAAGAATGTAATTGATTAATTTACTTAAAAAAGGTACTTGTTAACCCGCAAGTACCAGTACTAAAGTTTAGTATCGGTACATGTAAGTTACAAGTTTGGATTTTTTCAAAAAAATAAACCTGTACCCTGTGAATACCGATATTGGAGGTAACGAGTACCGGTACTAATGATCAGTATCGGTATAAGTGGGTTACAGATTTGTGTTAAGTATTTAAAATCCAAATCTGGAAGCAACGAGTACCGGTACTCATGATTAGTACCGATGCCCAATAGGTACCGTCTGTGACAAGTTTATTTAAAACACAAAACAGTATGTCACCAGTACCGGTACCCATACTTTAGTACTGGTACCAGGTAGCCGTTAGCTCAAAACTGAACGACTAGAAAATTAATTTAGGCAATATGAATGTTAGGATTTAAACCCCAACGTCTAGTAGACAACTCACTAAGGTCCTAACTCTATAAATAAACCCTTGGACCCTTAGTTTGCACATAAGAAATAGAAGAGAAAAATTCTAAAGCTATATTTCATATTTTCCACCACATTTTGAAGAGAAGAAAATTGTTTACTACTCTCAATCTCTCTACACTTTGCAAACACATCGACGTGTTTTCTCTTACGCATCTACGAAGTAAATCACGTCCATTCTAGGCGCTTAAATCAATAATATCATTTATATACTTGTTGGCAAGCATAGGAACTTTGTTGTAAGATTTTATTTTTCTTACACCTGTGCTTTATTTGTTTTTGAGCTTGTTACTCGTTGGGTTGTAACAAACCTGTCTCTTGTACTTTGGTTGAGGTAACCCATTAATTACCTCGTTTAGTAAATTGATTCCCTTAAGGTTGAGGGAATCGGGTTAAAATCCTAAGCTGGGAGGCTTAGGTAGTAGAGTAGCCAAGTGAGTGGGGAATCACTATACATCTTGTGCCAATTTCTGTAATTGTAATTTATGCAAATCTTTCTTGTTATTACTAATATTGTATTTGAGTGTTTGTGTGCGTAGCCATCCTTTTATAGATCCTATCAATTTGTAGTTTGATGTTTGAAATCACGAATATTCAGGTTTGAACTTTCGTAGGATTTAGCACCTCACATGATCTGTTACGAATGCACACAGGCATGGACATCGACTGCAAATGTAACTCTAAATTAACTAGCCAACAGGTCTAAGTTGGATCAATCAATGGGTAGGAAACTGTAAAAACAAATTGTGTTCTACACACAATATACGATGCAAACACACTACACGATCATTCCAAGCATCAAAAGAGATATAAGAAAATAAGATCCAATGTGTAAAACTCGCAATGAATATAACAATAAATGCAGCGAGCACAGGAGAATAAGATTAAACAAGAAAGCATTCCCGCATATCAAAATGCCTCAACAATGGTACCCCTCGATCTTCACATGTGTTAGAGTCACCTAGATGCCCGTAAACAACATGGATATGATTCACATTCGAAGAAGATGCCTCCTGTCTAATCCTAATATAATAGCGTACACATAATCCGAAGCAAAAAATGTAGTGAGATTCTCACATCGACAAGGAGAGAGGAGACATGGAGAACACGTCGAACTGAAGTGTAATTGGACTCTCAGGTCTAGTTTACGATGGAGGTTAACCCATCCTTTTGGGGGTTAACCCCTGTTTACTAAAGTGGATAACTCAACTCCTCTTTGCATTGTTAACATGGGTTATCTCAACTCGGATTCGAAGGGGGGTTAGGATAACCCCCATTTCAACTTGCATTCTCTCTCTTCTCAAAGTGTCAACGCTCCCACGACTTATTTCCCAAGTTGCCCTCCCACCCTCTTCACTCTCGCGTTCTCTCTGTCCTCAAAGGGGGGTTGGTTATCTAAATTTCATAGCTATCTTTTTTTTTTGTTATCTATTTTGCATGTAAAGATGCTTATGTTCCATTTAAACAACAAAGTGACCAAGGTTTCATCATAATCTACCTCAAGTTTTGCCAATGTTAACAATGAACTCTATTTAAATTCGTGGATATTGTTTTGGTCATGACAGATGGAATACCTTTCTTACTTATAAAAACATGGAAGAAAGAACAATAGATGAAACAACTGGTTATTGTAACATGAAGAAGAACAAATATGACTTATATGGTTAACTTGGGATGTATTTGTATTTGGTATGTGGTTCAGATGTGCCTCTATTTTGAATGATTGTTAATTTCCAAGGTCAAATTGATATGTGGTTAATTATAAATAGCGAACACAATTAAACGTTGTGATCCTTTTACTTCCCTTGCTTTGCTTTAATAGTGGATATTGACCTAATTAAACATACAAGTAACTCAATTTAATTAAGTACTTTACACTGTCATGCATGGTTGTTTTAATTCTTTTTTAAAAAATAATTATCTCAACTAACTTAACTACCATTTCAAGGAAAAATATACATTTCCTCACCTTATCTCCCATTCTAACCCCATTCCATTTCCCTTTCACATCATAAGATAAACCCCATTCTTAATTTTCATTCAATAAACAGAAATAAAATTTAACTCCTATTACAACTTTACTAATCCAATTTAATTAACCTACAACATAAACTAATCCTTACGAGTCTCAAATTCGCGACGATATCAAGGGGGTCGAAATAGGGCAATCAAGATTTTTATTAGGAGCAAGAAACATTGAAGTCCCATTTTTAAATGAGACTTTGTGGCGAGAATCTGCCCAAGTTGGGTGATCCCGCAATGTTCACACTCATGACTTGAGCACTCTCTCTCCTCTAGCGCTTGACTTCAATTCCAAACTTCCCATTTCCGCGTGGGACCCGTACGCCCTTCAATAGATCTATAAATTTTCGGTCTTAGGAAGGGGAGATCTATAAATTTTCCACCGCCCGTCCCATCAGCTGCAAATCCGAACGCCTCCTGTCCGTTCCCACTCCCTCCATCCAATTTTTGGTGCCACGTCGGACCTCCCGCTCCGTTTGCTTTTTCCGTTCATTTGCAAATCTAATCTCCCGTACGCCACTTTTCCTTTTTGTTTATATATATTTTTTCCATCAAAAATTGAAATCAATCCATGTTTCATGGTTGACGTCCCAATGCATTGCGTGCTCAACAAAGGGTGCCTTCCCCATTTCCTCCTCTTATCGTTTTCTTTTTTTAACTTTTTCTACGTACGCATTGCAAGGAGCTCCTTGAATGATACATAAAGTGCGCATAGGTCCCTATGAGCATGAAAGTTACTTTGGAAGTCCGATTTTTGCTCTTTCATCGCGAAAAGGACCTCTCATGACTCTACGATCATCCTAACATCATCATAGTTCGGTCTCCGATCGCAGAGAAATTTCCTAGCGATCTCTTGGGTACCTACGTACAGCATTATAAAAAGAAAAAAAAAATCAATGCTTTTTACAAAATATGAAATGGATGTCGTACATAATTGATATCTTCAAAATGATAGTAAACATGCGTAATTAAATTAACTTTTGAATCAAAATGCATAATGGTAAAAAGATTTTATATCAATACTTAATTTTATTTTGTATTTTACTAAATTATTTTAAATTAAAATAATTTATATAAATATAATCTCATTTTGTATCGAATGATATTGTTATTAATTTGAAGGTGATCATAATTTTTTAATTTATCGTCACATAATCGTACTTTACGTTATCATTATACGTGAAAGAAAAATGCGTGATGTGGTTTTAATGTTTAAATTTTTTTTTTTTTTTTTCAATTAAAGGTGGTATACGTAGATGTTCGTCTTACTTCCGACGCTGGAACTGTCCGATCACAACCGAAGTCAATGTTCCTATAGCGAAGTCTTTTCCTTCTTCTTTGCCTAAATTTCTTTGAAACGCGTAGCTTCGATATCCTGGACCCCACCATGTGAATAGCACGTGGACATCGAGATTTTCAGCAACGTGTATGTCGCAACCGGTGCAAGAAAACTACTTGAGATTATTATTATTCTTGGACCACTTCGTTGACAAATCGAACTTCCACTTACCCATCGACCTTCTGCGAGACTTGACTGGAATAATTTGCAGATGCAATGGGTCATTTTTCTATAATAAATTTACTCTTCCTTCTTAAATGCATCGGGGGTTGGTTGAAATACATTATTTGCTGTTTATTACCTAGTAGTATTAACAGCAATAATTCGCTTCCAAGTGGTATTTTCATTCGGGATAAGATTTCTCAAGTTATTTGGGGTTTTGACTCCTAAATTTTAAAGTATTCGTCAATTTGATGGCATAGATTTATTTGCATGGATTCGTGCGCATACCGGTGGTCAATAATATCATGGGCTTTCACTTCTATATGTTTTTGTTCGTGATCACTTAAAGAACCTAGGTCATCAATGGATTTTGTATCGGTCACGTGACCTAACAATGATTTTATATTGGATTCTCATGCCCAAGTTACCTTTCTGAGAATAAAAATTACCTATAAAATTGGAGCCTAAGTTCTCCAACTAGATCAAGATCCCTTCAAGAAGCCTATAACATGTTTAGGATTTAACAAGGATTCTTAATTTTGACTTATTGTAGTCAATTTGACCTATCATCACAATCTAATTTCCCTACAATGGATTTAACCTAAAGTGCGGGTATTAGCACCTTTGGCAAAATAACTTATTGATGGACCAAAGGAAAGTACTAAATATGCCTTGGAAGGCCAAAGGTTAAGGCATTGTCCAAGGTACCTAGCCATTCATGATAAGGTAAGCATAAGTTAACTAGGTGGTGGCAAAAGCATCAAACATATGGTAACAGCTTCATCCTCTACGACATAAGGAGTGGTGAGGCCAAACCTTGCCTAGCTCTTTGGATTCTGGGGACACTTAACTCATATGCCTTATCGTAACCATCTAATTCATGACGTATCGAAGGGATCATTTCCTTGTCCCAGGATGTGGTGGTTATAGGCACAGACTTGGTAGAAACTCTCTCGCAAGTTGTGGTTGCATCTTATCTTCTCTTGTACTTTTCATCACTTTTCGAAGGATATTGCAATCTTTACTAGACTAGGGTATGGATATCCTTTCATTATTGCTGCTTATAGAAATGACAAGAAGTCACTAAGTTGCCTTCCTAAGCTAATTGCTTCCCATTCCCAACAATCATTGTTATGAACATGGGCATCAGATGTAGTTTAAGACGTCTGGAACCATTCCCAGACATCTAGTAATAAATTTTTTCGGCGTACGGGTTCGCGTCTGCGCGCGCAGACTGAACCTGCAGCCTTCGTTTTTCTCTCCCTGCAGGCGCCGCTTTCCTTCTCTCTCCCCGCGGCTGCCTTATAAGAACGCTCCCCCTCTCCCTTACCCTCACTCCACCGTCTTCTCTTCTCCTTCTCCCTGCCAGCGAGAGCGTGAGCAAGCGAGTGCGGCAGCAGCGGCTGCAGCGAGCGTGCGGGAAGGAGGAGAGTTGCGAGAGGAAGGAAGAAGCTCGACTGCGAGGGTGCGAGCTTGCCGGGGCAGCTAGAGTCGGCCGGCGGAGGAGCAGCGGGCATGGGTTGTCGTGGAGGGGCTGCTGCAGCTCTGGCAATAGGCAGACGTGGCGCGGCGCGGCCGTGCGTCGCGGGCGGAAAGCGAACCAAGTCCTGATTCTGGGAAAAGTTCCCAGAATCAGACGTCTGGACTTACGTCCAGACGACGCTGAAGACGTCTGGAGGATGGTCCAGACGTCTGACAGGTACAATATTTTCCTACCTTCTTCTTTCTACGCATGTACGGCCATGCAGCCGTCTGCCGCGTTCTTCTGCGCCTCTTCGTGATGAGAGCGGTTGCGTGTGTGCGCAGGTGTTGTTCGGGAGGGTGCGAGGGCTCGCCATCCCACGCCGATCAGACGTCTGCCCACAGTACCAAACGACGGAGAGGACCTCCAGATGTTCGGGGTGACAATCGGACGTCTGGAAACCAAGACCAGACGATCCAGTGGATTCTGGACATTTGAAGGATTGCGCAGACCGAGGTATGACATAATCGAACTTTTAAGACGTTTGGAAGAGGTTCCAGACGTCTGATTTTGGACAGATTCGTCGTTTTTGACTCGTTTAGGACCCGTTCGGAGTCCATTTTCTGCGTTTCGAGTTACGTTCTTTCCATATTTATTTCCTCTACCTGTTTACAGTAATTGTATACTATTCTGAGAAACTCCTTGTGATTGATCCTTGTGTTACGACCCCGTTCCGTTGCGGCTGTGGAGGTTGCGGAGGCACGCTGGATTGCTGACCACGCCCCCAGTACTCCTGGTTTCGCGGGTAGAGTGGCCCATTAATTTATTTAACAAAAATTGTACAATTATGAAACAACTAATAGAGTCTAGGGCATTGCATGAATCCTAGGACTAAGAAATTAGATTGAATGATAGATCCTAGGGTATTGCATGAATCCTAAGACTGGAAAACTAGATTGAATGCTAGATCCTAGGGTACGGCATGAATCTTAGGACTGGAAAACTAGTTGATTATATAAACATTTCAGTCTTGGAAAAGTGGAAAGGAAATGATAACTGCTTGTAAATTGGTTAACAGCTGCCTATTAGGAATGAATAAATACGGTTGAGAACATGAATCATATGAATATAAACCTGGAACGGTGAAACCTAAATTGGCTGAGTTAGAAGAGCCTGAACCCTATGGGGAATTAGGAGTAGAACTCCTGGAAAGTGAATGAAATAGAATTGGGGAAGTGTGCTGGCCCTTGAGTACGGAGTACCAAGGAGAGCAACTGTCCCCCTATTTAATGTAGAGCGGAGCTAGCCGCCCCAGGGACCCGGGGTTAGGACTGGCCACTTTGTACTAACTTTTGGCCCTCGTGTACACAGTACTGAGGAGAGCTACTAGTGTAGGGAGAGTACTAGCTACCCCACGGGCCCTAGGGTTCTGCTAGCCCTCCTACACCGACTTGTTAGGCCCACTGGGCAAACCAGGGTAGTCAGGAGAGGGTGCGCGGACTGTGGAGGGGCAAGACCCCTGTTTAGTTACTGTGGAGGGATTGGGCCCCTGTTACTGAGAGGGCTCTGCCCTATACTGGTTCCGTGTTGTGCTTTGGGCGCACCCTTTAACTGAAACGACTGACCGCGTGCCAGTGCGGGGTAGCTACCCGTGCGTTTATCGCGTGTGCCGTAGTCACCGTTACGTCTGTCAGCGACCTTGGGGTGGTTGACTGAGGGTAGGATCACCACGGGGGACTCTCCCGGCCAGGAGAGCACCACGTGTTACTTCTACTTTTCGGAAAAGACTGCAATCAAGATCGTTCCCACGAGGAACATTCAAGATCAAGAGAAGGATCTGAGAAATAAATCAACAGTAAATAAATGGAAAGATATAAATAAAGTAAAAATATAACAGCTACTGTACACTCTACTGCTTTTTTTAGCTTTTAGTTGCCACTCTACTCAGCATTTCACTGACGTGTCACCCTTGTTACCTTTTCAGGACCAGGTGTTGAGCAGCCAGAGTCAGCGGCTACAGAGGGCGCTGGGCCTAGTAGAGTCCAGTAGTGTTACCTGTAGTACATTCTGTACTTTTCTTTCCGCTGTAGTGAGTAGTTTTTCTGTTACTCCCTGTACTCTCTTTATTGTAAGCTTTATGTTATGTACATGTTTATTTCTCTTCTGTTGTGATGGTGTATACTGTAGTATTTCCTTTCCTTATTGCTATATTTTGTTACTGCTAGTTATATACATGGTGAATGTAGTTTATTTTACTGCTCTTTTGATTACTTTCTCGTTGGACGACTGGGTCTTGGGATTAGTCGAGTCAGTCCGATTCTCGTGTCTCGTAGGGATTCGGGAATCGGGTCGTTACAAGATGGTATCAGAGCAAGGTCGTCCTGAGAAATGAATCAACTGACTGGAAAATAACAAATTCACATGTCTGTAACTAGAGTAGCCACCACAACGTTTCTTTTGACATGAGCTCTTAGACTTCTTCGTTAGATATCGTTCCATATTGACGTGTTTCTATTCTATTTCGCGTCTCCTTGCAAGAGATGCATCGTCGCAGGACTAGCGAGGCGGGCCGGGGGCGCGGCCGAGGACAAGGTCGGCGAGGTGGGCATGTAACAGTCGACGTTTCAGTGGACCAGCCACTGCTCCCGGTCATTCAGGCCCAGGACCTCACCCAGCTGATACGGGATATAGTGCAAGAGGAGCTCCACCCACCGCCCTGAGCGCCTCTCCCTAGGGCTGCGAAGGGGGAGTCCTCTGTAGGACCACGCGACGGCCGTGACGCTGGACGCGGGGGAGGGGATGGGCTGCCACCGCCCCCACCTTCCTTTGACACTTCTGTGCACGAGGCTCCTTTACTTGGAGGTGCACCAGCATCTCCACTGCAGCGTCACTTCAAGCTTTTCGGGTAGTTCCGGAAGCTGAAGCCCCCCTCCTTCAAGGGGGATGAGGACCCGACTGAGGCGGAGGACTGGCTCGAGTAGATCGAGAAGGTTTTCGACACCCTTCACCCCTCGGTGGAGTGCCGCGTGGCCTTTGCCACGTACCAGCTAGAGAGTGCGGCACATAGGTGGTGGAGGGCGGTCAGGGGACAGGAGAGGGACGAGCCAACCTGGGACCGGTTCGTCACCCTCTTCTACGAGCAGTACTTTCCCCAGACGTGGCAGGACCAGAGGAGGCGGGAGTTCCACACTCTCCTCCAGGGGACGATGACTGTGAGCGCGTACCGCACGCGTTTTCTGAAGCTGTCCCGTTTCACCGCGACGGCAGAAGCCACTGAGGAGGAGTGCCTTTGGAGGTTTACCAAGGGACTCCGACCTACGATTCGAGGGTATGTCAAACCCCTGAAGCTACCTACGTTCTCGAGGGTGGTGGAGGCAACTATGACCTACGAGGAGACCAACTCGTCCGCGCGAGATACTGACAGCGGGCGGAAGAGGCCCTACCAGCCAGACTTTTCACAGGGCCAACGAGAGAGGAGACACATGGTGTCCGCAAGAGAGCAGTCACGTTTTGCAGGGCCATCAGTGGCCTTTGGGGGCCCTCGACAGGGGCCAGTTGCTAGTACCGGACCCTCGCCCAGCCGACAGTAGGGACCCACTGAGGGCGGGAGTCGGGTTCCCCTCTGCTACCAGTGTGGCTAGCCGGGCCACGTTAGGAGGGACTGCCCGTCTAGGGTAGGAGGTCAGCAGATACTTCCTACACCGAGCACTGGAGGGCGAGCAGGAGGTCGCGGTTTCCAGGCGAGAGGAGGAGGACAGTAGTCACGAGGAGGGTACCGGCCAGTAGCTACCCGTCCGACGCAGAGTGTGGCTGCTTCGTCCGCACCTAGGGCTGAGGAGCGTATCAACACCTTGACACACAGGGATGCCAGAGCTTTAGGATCAGTGGTGGCAGGTATGGTTTCAGTTTCCGGCAGACTCGTTTACACCCTTTTCGATTTCGGCGCTAAGCACTCGTTTGTCACAGCCAGTTTCGCAGTTAGTTTGGGCCAGGATTATATGCTGTTAGATGATCCGTTCGTGATCAGAGGTCCAAGTGGTCAGCTGTTTGTAGCTGAGGAGGTATACACGGGTTGCGAGGTCAGTATTGGGGGACATAGCCTTCCCACTGACCTGATTATGATACAGATGAAGGACTTTGGCGTTATTCTGGGGATGGACTGGCTGTCCGCTTACCACGCTTTGGTGGACTGCTTTGAGGGGAAGATTGTCTTCTCCATACCGGAGTTGACTTCTTTCGAGTTCCACGGTCAGCTAGTGGATGGAGGCTTCAGGTGCATTTCTACACTTCGGGCGGCGAAACTTTTGAGCCAGGGGTGTGAGAGCTTCCTAGCTTGTGTGGTGGCAGAGCCCAGCCCTGTGGCAGACTTCCAGAGTATCCCGGTGGTCAGAGAGTAGCCCGACGTACTCCCAGACGAGTTGCCAGGACTACCGCCTGAGCATGAGATTGAGTTTGAGATCTCACTAGTACCAGGGACCAGCCCCATCTCCACCGCACCATACAGGATGGCACCACTTGAGCTGCGAGAGCTCAAGTCTCAGTTGTAGGATCTTTTTGAGAAGGGCTTTGTGAGGCCCAGTGCGTCTCCCTGGGGAGCTCCGGTACTGTTTGTAAAAAAGAAGGATGGTACCCTACGCCTTTGTGTGGACTACCGACAGCTGAATAGGGTCACCATCAAGAACAGATATCCGTTGCTAAGGATCGACGACTTGTTTGACCAGCTGCGAGGTGCCACGGTATTCTCCAAGATCGACTTGAGGTCTGGATACCACCAGTTGAGGATCAAGGAGGCAGACGTCTCCAAGACAGCTTTCCACACCCGGTACGGACGCTACGAGTTTTTGCTCATGCCGTTTGGGTTGACCAATGCCCCACTGCCTTCATCGACCTGATGAACCGGGTGTTTAGACCGTACTTGGACCAGTTCATGGTGGTATTCATTGATGATGTGCTCATCTATTCTCGAGATCAAACGCAGCACGGACAGCACTTGCGGATGGTTCTGGACACATTGAGACGACGCAGGCTGTACGCCAAATACAGCAAGTGCGAGTTCTGGTTGAGGGAGGTGACCTTCTTAGGTCATGTGATCTCTGGAGATGGCTTGGCAGTGGACCCAGCCAAGGTTGAGGCAGTGCTCAGGTGGGAGAGACCGCGTACGGTTACTGAGATTCGCAGTTTCCTGGGACTGGCAGGCTACTACAGACGGTTTATCAGGGGCTTTTCACAGGTTGCACGTCCTATGACACAGTTGACCCGGAAGGACGTGCCCTTCACTTGGACAGACGCCTGTGAGGCGTGTTTTCAGGAGCTGAAGGAGAGGCTGACTTCGGCTCCCGTGCTCACCATCCCTGACAGTAGTGGCGGGTTCGTTGTGTACACGGACTCCTCCTTGTAGGGGTTAGGGGGTGTGCTCATGCAGAGGGGTCACGTTGTCGCTTACGCTTCGCGGCAACTGAAGTCCCATGAGCATAGCTACTCTACCCAAGACCTGGAGCTGGCAGCTGTTGTCTTCGCACTGAAGACCTGGAGGCACTACTTGTACGGTGAGACCTTCGAGATCTTTACAGATCACAAGAGCCTCAGATACCTTTTTGATCAAAAGGAGCTCAACATGAGACAGAGACGTTGGTTGGAGCTCCTGAAGGACTATGATTGCAGCATTTCCTACCACCCGGGAAAGGCCAACGTGGTGGCTGATGCCTTAAGCTGGAAGGCGCCCGCACACTTGTCCAGCTTACAGGTACAGAGTTGGAGCCTTTTGGAGGAGATAGGCAGTTGGCGACTCCTAGAGTTACGGGAGCACTGTGGGGTAGTGACTGTGACACGACAGACGAGGCCAGAGCTGATAGATCGCACCATCATAGGACAGATGGCTGACCCGTACTTGCAATCCTTGCGCGACAGAGTACTGTCAGGAGACCCGAGGGACTTCTCTTTCACAGACCAAGTGCTACACCTGAGGGGACGTTTGTGCGTTCCCAGAGACGAGGAGCTGTTGAGAGAGCTTCTAACTGAGGCACACGGTTCCAGATTCACCATACATCCCGGAAACACGAAGATGTACCATGACTTGAGATGCGAGTTTTGGTGGAGGGGGATGAAGCGGGATGTGGGTGAATTCGTGCAGCAGTGTTTAGTGTGCCAGCAGGTGAAAGCCGAGCATCAGAGGCCTGCAGGGCCGCTACAGCCACTTCCTATGCTAATGTGGAAGTGGGAGAGCATCACCATGGACTTGGTGGTGGGCTTACCGGTTACCCAGCGAGGACACAACACAGTCTGGGTAATTGTTGATAGATTGATGAAGACGACGCGTTTCTTGCCGATCCGAGTTACCTTGGGACCAGCACAGTTGGCAGAGAGGTATATCCACGATATGGTACGTCTACACGGAGTTCCGCGGGAGATCGTATCAGATCGGGATACGCGCTTTACGTCCCAGTTTTGGGCTGAGTTTCAGCAGGCCCTGGGGATGCCGTTGAGATTCAGTACAGCTTACCACCCCCAGACGGACGGACAGTCTGAGCGCACGATACAGACACTTGAGGACCTTTTGCGTACCTGTGTACTGGACTGGAGGGGCTCTTGGGAGGAGCACTTGCCCCTGGTGGAGTTTGCATATAATAACAGTTATCACTCGAGCATCGGCATGGCACCCTATGAGGCTCTGTACGGACGGAGATGTACGGCACCCTTGAGTTGGGTTGAGGTGGGGACCAAGTAGGAGGTTGGCCCCAGGCTGATCCGGCAGAGTTAGGAGGTAGTCGAGCAGATTCACAAGCGACTCCGCACTGTCAAGAGCAGGCAGAAGAGCTACGCGGATTGGAAACGCAGAGAGGTGTAGTTCGAGGTTGGGGACCACGTCTTCCTTCGTGTTTCCCCCATGAAGGGCCTGCAACGGTTTGGGGTGAGAGGGAAGCTCGCGCCGAGGTTTGTGGGGCCCTTTGAGGTCCTGGAGCGGGTTGGACCCGTTGCTTACAGGCTTGCCCTCCCTCCCCAGCTTTCTGGTGTGCACGATGTGTTCCATGTGTCCAACCTCAGGAAGTATGTCGCTGATCCCAGTCACATCCTGAGCCACGAGAGCGTCAAGGTGGGCGACGACCTGACCTACCCCGAGCGGCCAGTGCAGATTCTGGACAGAGCCGTCCGCAGTCTGAGACGGAAGCAAGTACCCCTGGTGAAGGTCTTGTGGAGGAGCCAGCGGTACGAGGAGGCCACCTGGGAGCCTGAGGCGGCGATGCGGGAGAGGTACCCGGAGCTTTTCGCGGGTATGTATTTTCGGACCGGCTTCGATCCTCTTTGAGTTTGTTATGTATATATATTGTTCTTTCCTGCACCCTAGTTAGCGCAAGTTTCGGGGATGAAACTTCCTTTGAGTTTGTTATATTGTTACAAACATGGGCATCAGACGTAGTTTAAGACGTCTGGGAAGTGTCCCAGACGTTTGGAACCATTCTCAGACGTCTGGTAATAAATTTTTTCGATGTACGGGTTCGCGTCTGCACGCCTGCGTGCGCAGACTGAACCCGCAGCCTTCGTTTTTCTCTCCCTGTAGGCATCGCTTTCCTTCTCTCTCCCTGCGGCTGCCTTATAAGAACGCTCCCCCTCTCCCTCACCCTCACTCCATCGTCTTCTCTTCTCCTTCTCCCTGCCAGCGAGAGCGTGAGCGAGCGAGTGCGGCAGCAGCAACTGTAGCGAGCGTGCGGGAAGGAGAAGAGTTGTAAGAGGAAGGAAGAAGCTCGACTGCGAGGGTGCGAGCTTGCCGGGGCAGCTAGAGCCGGCCGACGGAGGAGCAATGGGCATGGGTTGTCGCGGAGGGGCTGCTGCAGCTCGGGCAACAGGCAGACGTGGCGCGGCGCGGTCGTGCGTCGCGGGCGGAAAGCGAACCAAGTCCTGATTCTGGGAAAAGTTCCCAAAATCAGACGTCTGGACTTACGTCCAGACGACGCTGAAGACGTTTGGAGGATGGTCCAGACGTCTGACCGGTACAATATTTTCCTACCTTCTTTCTATGTGTGTACGACCATGTAGCCGTCCGCCATGTTCTTCTGCGCCTCTTTGTGATGAGAGCGGTTGCGTGTGTGCGCAGGTGTTGTTCGGGAGGGCGCGAGGGCTCGCCATCCCATGCCGATCAGATGTTTGGCCACAGTACCAGACGACGGAGAGGACCTCCAGACGTCCGGGGTGACAATCGGACGTTTGGAAACCAAGACCAGATGATCCAGCGGACTTCTGGACATCTGAAGGACTGCGCAGACCGAGGTATGACATAATCGAACTTTTAAGATGTCTAGAAGAGGTTCCAGACGTCTGATTTTGGACAGATTCGTCGTTTTTGACCCGTTTAGGGCCCGTTCGGAGTCCGTTTTCCGCGTTTCGAGTTACGTTCTTTCCAGATTTATTTCCTCTACCTGTTTACAGTAATTGTATACTGTTCTGAGAAACTCCTTGCGATTGATCCTTGTGTTAGGACCCCGTTCCGTTGCGGCTGTAGGAGTTACGGAGGTGCGCGGGATTGCCGACCATGCCCCCAGTACTCCCGGTTTCGCAGGTAGAGTGGCCCTTTAATTTATTTAACAAAAATTGTACAATTATGAAACAACTAATAGAGTCTAGGGTATTGCATGAACCCTAGGACTGAGAAATTAGATTGAATGATAGTTCCTAGGGTATTGCATGAATCCTAAGACTGGAAAACTAGATTGAATGCTAGATCCTAGGGTACGGCATGAATCCTAGGACTGGAAAACTAGTTGATTATATAAACATTTCAGTCTTGGAAAAGTGGAAAGGAAATGATAACTGCCTGTAAATTGGTTAACAGCTTTCTGTTAGGAATGAATAAATACAGTTGAGAACATGAATCGTATGGATATAAACCTGGAACGGTGAAACCTAAATTGGTTGAGTTAGAAGAGCCTGAACCCTATGGGGAATTAGGAGAACTCCCGGAAAGTGAATGAAATAGAATTGGGGAAGTGTGCAGGCCCTTGAGTACGGAGTACCAAGGAGAGCAACTGTCCCCCTGTTTAGTGCAGAGCGGAGCTAGCCGCCCCAGGGACCCGGGGTTAGGACTGGCCACTTTGTACCGACTTTTGGCCCTCGTGTACACAGTACCGAGGAGAGCTACTAGTGTAGGGAGAGTACTAGCTACCCCACGGGCCCTGGGATTCTGCTAGCCCTCCTACACCGACTTGTTAGGCCCACTGGGCAAACCAGGGTAGTCAGGCGAGGGTGCGTGGACTGTGGAGGGGCAAGACCCTTGTTTAATTACTGTGGAGGGGTTGGGCTCCTGTTACTGAGAGGGCTCTGCCCTATACTAGTTTCGTGCTGTGCTTTGGACGCACCCGTTAACTGAAATGACTGACCGCGTGCCAGTGCGGGGTAGGTACCCGTGCATTTATCACGTGTGCCGTAGTCACCGTTACGTCTGTCAGCGACCTTAGGGTGGTTGACTGAGGGTAGGACCACCACGGGGGACTCTCCCGGCCAGGAGAGCACCACGTGTTACTTCTACTTTTCAGAAAAGACGGCAATCAAGATTGTTCCCACGAGGAGCATTCAAGATCAAGAGAAGGATCTGAGAAATAAATCAACAGTAAATAAATGGAAAGATATAAATAAAGAAAGTAAAAACATAACAGCTACTGTACACTCTACTGCTTCTTTAGCTTTTAGTTGCCACTCTACTCAGCGTTTCGCTGACGTGTCACCCTTGTTACCTTTTCAGGACCAGGTGTTGAGCAGCCAGAGTCAGTGGCTACAGAGGGCGCTGGGCCTAGTAGAGTTCAGTAGTGTTACCTGTAGTACTGTCTGTACTTTTCTTTCCGCTGTAGTGAGTAGCTTTTCTGTTACTCCTTGTACTCTCTTTATTGTAAGCTTTATGTTATGTACATGTTTATTTCTCTTCTGTTGTGATGGTGTATACTGTAGTATTTCCTTTCCTTACTGCTGTATTTTGTTACTGCTAGTTATATACATGGTGAATGTAGTTTATTTTACTGCTCTTTTGATTACTTTCTCGTTGGACGACTAGGTATTGGAATTAGTCGAGTCGGTCCGATTCTCATGTCTCGTAGGGATTCGGGAATCGGGTCGTTACAATCATCAATCACTTCGGGATCAAAATCTACTTACTATGATGAGCACTCCCCAACATTGGTGATATTGTCCCCTTTTAGCATTAGAAGAAATTTGAGCCTCGTGGCCAACTAATTAAACCTTTGAAACACTTTGATGGGAAGTCTCAAGATTTCTTTGATTCCACCTTTTGGAGTACCCATATTTCATAATGAACTCAATGTTGTATTTGAAAGCCTAATTGCATCAATCAGGATGCAGTTGATATATGATGACATAGGGATTTATGTTGAAATTAGTGAGATTTGGTAGAGGTTCTTAGTTTTATACTGGAAGTGGTTAAACCTCTCGATCGGTGTAAAAGGCTCCTGCTTCCCATGGCTTATGTAATAAAGAGTGAGAGCTGGGGTTGGGGATCACTCACGTACGCGCACGCGCCCCGTCCCACCCCCGGCTTGGCTTGAGCTTAGGCTCAAGTGAGAATCAATTTGAAACTTAGAACTTAGACTTTTTTGCTACGAATTTTTTAATCTCATGATTTTGACCTAAATTGGTCGATTAAAAGGTAAAATTGGTCATGTTATTATTTTTGTTTGAATAATGAGTTAAGTTCAGTTGATCAATCGGTTTGGTTGACGAAAAGTTGAGTTTGATCGATCATTGGGACTAAATTACTTAATCAATTACCGTATTTCTATAAAATAAGAAATTCTATAACGTCGGATCTTGAGCTCTATATAAGGGTCACGAGGGGGCTCTCATTCGCCACAAAACTCTCTCCCCTTCTCTCGTTCTTATCTTTCTTTCTTGGTGCATTCATTCAACGTGAGATTGGTAGAAAAATCTCCAATCAGTTTTGTCGATCTTGCACAAGGAAATTGAGAAATCCACAATAAGTTTTTGATTAATCAAACCATTAAATTGGTAGATCAATCAGAAATTTGGTTGATAAACCAAATTGCCTTGACTTCGTTCTCCTGAGGCGATTTTTGAGGACATCCAAGATCAGAGTGCATCGAATCTTGGAGGTTGATCATCGTATCTTGGGAGGAATCCATCAGACCCCGATGCACCGATATTGTGGGGGGAGGGGTAATACCTTCTCTAATTGAAGTCCTTAATAGGTGCTTTGATTGAAGTAAAATCTAATCCCTTCTCATTTTATTTATTTGTGTTATTTCATGTTCTTTGTTATTTATTTTATTCAGAATCTTACCAAATCATGTTTGACTTGCTTTTTTATATTTTTCATCTATGTGAAATTGTTGAAAATGCATACGTTTTTATTTGTTTATTTCCTATATGCATTGAAGCAATAATAGAAATTTGTGTGCTTTCTCCGATACCTTCTCTCAGATTGTTGAAAGAAATGTATTTTAAAAAAAATAAATAAAAACATATGCATTTCCAACGACTTCGTATATATCAAAAATATTAAATCAAACAAGTCAAACATGATTTGACAAGATCCAAAATAAAATAAAAAATAAAGAACATGAAATAACACAAATAAATAAAATAAAAATATATTAGATTTTACTCCGATCAAAGCGTCGATTAAGGACTTCTCTTAGAGAAGGTCTCGCTTAAAATATTTGGGATGTCGGAAAGGACCTTTAAATTACGTGTAGACTTATTCGATATGCCCAAGAAGTTTGGTGGGCAAAATTTTAAGCGTTGGTAACAACGCATGAGGATTTGATTGACTAACATTGGTTTGATCTCAACATTGGAGACTGAATGGCCAGTCTTGGATAAAGAAAAATCCACTCCTGAAGGCTAAAAGGAAGTGAATGAGTGGAATAAGTGCAACTGTATTTGTCATGGTTGCATCTTATTGACTTTGTCCAATGTGCAATTTGATGTATATAGCACATACACACCCATTGAGAAGGGGCTATGGGAGGAGTTAGACAACAAGTATGATACTTAGGATCTTGTCATTGAAAAATACTCCGTCGCAAAATTCCTTAAATTTCAAATGGCTGAGGGTAAATCGATATCGGAGCAAGCACACAAATTTCTCTTATTACTCCATGGTTTAGCATAGGCTAAAATGAAGCTTCCTGAGAAGTTTCAAGTCATGTCTATAATTGATAAATTCCCAAAATCTTAGGAGGACTTTGGGATGACTCTCAAGCATAGGAAGGGAAAGATTCTCTTGATGACTTTATGGTGGCCATTGCTATTAAGGAAGAACATAGAAAATAGAAACCTGTAGTGCTTATAGAGTTTAAGGTGAATGTCTTGACATCTAAAGTCAAGGAGAATAAAAATAAGAACAATAAAAATAAAATGAAGGCCAAAGCCAAGATCTAGAAGAAATCCAAGAACAAACCATGCTAGCTCTGTTAGCAGGTTAGGCACTGAAAGAAGTATTGTTCTTCTAATAAAGCCTAACAAAATACCACAAAAGGGAATCCTCAAGTGAATGTGATCACCGAGGATGCTAGGCCTAGCAATGGGTATGTCTCAGTGAAACCCGAACTTATGCACGATTCTACTGAATGGCTCGTGGCTACTAGATTCAATGTACATATTTGTACTGATATATCATTTTTTTCTTCCTATCAAGCTTGCAGTGGCGGGACTGTGAAGATGAGGAATGATTCTGCAGCTAAGGTGCTGGGATTCGGATGTGTGGACTTGAGGTTTTCCTTGGGACGAGTCTGGACATTGCGGAGGGTGTTGCACGTTCCCACTGTGAAGAAAAATGTTCTTTTTAGCTCTTTGTTGGTTAGAGTGGGTTTTGAGTTAAACTTTAAATGTAATAAAGTTGTTATTTTGAGACACGAAACATTCTCTAGAAAGGGATATTTGCCAGATTTTGATTTATTATTTAGAGTGAGATGTGATGTGAATGTATCATCTAGAAATTCTTTAAATAATTTTAGTTTTCATTCAATTCAATTTGTCAGTAGTAATGTTGAATCTTGTGATATATGGCATGATACATTTGGTCATGTAAATTTCAATTCTTTGAAAAGAATGATGAAATTAAATATGATTCATGAATACACCACAGATGAAATTAAGAAATGCAAGATATGTATGCTAGTTAAACAAACTACGAAGCATTTTCACTCTATCACTAGAGATACTGAGGTTCTAGATTTGGTGCACACGGATATCTACGAGTTTAATTATGTGTTGACTAAGGACAATAAAAAATACTTTATCACCTTTATAGATGATAATAGTAGATATTGCTATGTATATTTGCTTAAGTCTAAGGATGATGCATTTAGTAAATTCTTTATCTCTTAAAAAGAAGCAAAAACACAAACTGGGAAAACTTTTAAGAGAATGAGGTCAAATAGAGGAAAGGAATATATGCCCAACTTATTTGATGAACAGTGCCAAGCTTTTGGTATAATTCATGAAGTGACGACTCCATATACTCCACAATCTGATGGGATAATGACATCGCGAAACACGTTAAGTTTAATTGGTATGTTGTAGCATACATTACGACATCAATTTTAATGAGAAGATGATTAGGTGAGTCTAAGTGTTGAATACGAGGAGGTGTGAAATCAAATCAATTAGTCGCTTAGTTGTCACAGGATATATGTTTGATTTGCTTGTGAAAAGAAAATGAGAGAGAAAGTGAGAGAGAGAGAGAGTTAGAAATTGATTATGGTAAAATGATGATTACTTAGCTATGCATGAAACACAACATGATGAAACAAGATGGTAATATATTGCACAAGTAGAATTGTTTCACAATTACAATACTAGAGGAAAGCTTAAAACAACATAAACATTAAACTAAGGTAAAGAGGTGTGGCAGCCACGGCGGTGGAGGGGCTTTCGTCGGCTGTTCAGCAACTCCAGGAGGGTGTGAAGTATGCTACATAGAGCTAGGAAAAGATGCTAAGAGATGTGTATAGATGAACACAAATGGAGGGTGTGTGGGTGTTTTTATAGTGGAGAAGAGGCTTCTAAATCAGGTAAGGGGCTTTAGTAACATCCAGGACGTCGCTATACCCCTTCCATAAGCATCGGTGAAGCTCCCCTTCCGTCGGTCAATGCACGGCTAATGAGAACCTCATCATAAACCCTAACTAGCACAATCTAACCCAGATATGTGAGAAAAAGCTCCTACATGACCCAAAGAAAGGCTTAACTCAGAGAATTCTGAGTTTAAGAATAAAACAAATCATAAGGGGTAAAATTGTAATTTCACTAATGCAGTTTGCAAAAAGGGTAATTAAGGGTCCAAACACAAGTCAAACAAGCTTAACAAGAAGGAAAGTGGGATGATCTGATCTAAAAAGGGTTATAGCAACTTCTAGGAATTAAATGACATTTTGTAACCCTAAAACAAATCCACCTTAATTCACGAGGTTTGAGGTAGGATAAAAATTAACTAAACCCTCTAAAATTCATAGAAAAATATTCTCTAGGGTTTAGAACCTTCAATTTGGCCTTAGAAACCTATTTTGACCTAAAAAGAGAACTATGCCCAATTAATAACTTAATTTGGGTTTTTACGTAAATTGGTCAGTCAAACATGGTATAACCTAGAATTAAAATTTACCATTAAAATCCTTAGGTTCAAATTAGTCTTGTATAAAAACTTGAGCCTAAGAGGAGACCTCCTTGACCAACTTTACAATTTGGTCCTCTTCATTTACTTTTTGACCCTTATCTTTTGAAACCCTTGCATTTAGGCTCCCATATTTTCATCATTCTTTGCATAACGGTCCTCCCTGCAACTTCTACGCAGCGCCATACTCCGGCAACCTTGCGCCGAGCATGGCACTGCGTAGAGCAGGGTTACCATCCTCTAGAACAAAAGCGGGGTTCCCTGCGACGTCCTCTGTCGCAGGGACCCGCCCACAACCTCTGCCGACCACCATGCCTTCCGTGCGAACATGCAGAAGGCATGGGTGTCTTCTCCAGCCTTACTCCGGCGAGGCTGGCACGACGCTAGCTCGCCCCTCTCTCTGCGCCAAGCTCTTTATAAGGAGCAGCACACCTTGCCGACTCCTTCAAGCTTCCTTTGATGGAGATCTACCCCCCTCTTCATCCCTTTCTCCTCTAGTCAGAGAGCCCGAAGCTTCCGGCGAACTCCTCCTCTTCCTCCTCGTCGCTCTGTTGCCCTACCTGCAGTAGGGTTTGCCTTGCTCCGTCATCCGCGCTAGGCTGTACCCGCTGGCGCCCTCCCCCTGCTTCCTTATCTCCGAAACCCTCCTCCAGGGCGTCCTCGTCTCCAGCTCCGGCAGATACGAGTCGGCTGCTCTTCCGTCCCCCTTCGTCGAGTAATTAGGTAGATAGCTTTCTCTCTCTTTCCCTTATATTTTCCCCCTTTTAAACTGCCCTTTCGACCACCCGACCGCCACTGTCCAGACCACCTTCTCCACCTCCGATCACCCCCTCCGGCGAGACCATCTCACGTCCATAGACACTCTCACACCTTGCCGACCATCCCAGAAGCTCCCTCACACTCCACTCTATCGATTCCCCCTCTCCATTTACTGCCAAGCGCCACCCGACCACCCACCGAACAAACCCACCTTTCCGGCCACAGTCTGACCTAGGTCAGCCTCTCCACGCACTCCCACACCCCGCTGACCATCGCACAAGCTTCGCCTCACTCCGGCGAAGCTTCCTATGTATTTTGACTGGGCCGAGAGGCCGTAGCTGTGATTTCAAATTCGCTCCCCTTGCCGCCATTGTCGACGAGCTGCAGCAGCGTCACCTGCAGCTGCAGGCACCCTCCAGCCCAGGTGTGTGTCCCAGGTCGCGCGGGCAAGAGTCGCGAAGACACCCAGGCCTGCAGCTGGGGCGAAGACACACAGGCCTGCAGCTGGGGCGAAGACCTTGCGAACTGCCTCAATTGGCGGCAGGTCGCTTGCCTGCGGGCGCCAATTTGGGAGGTGGGACTTTAGTCCCACCTCGGAAGTGCGTGGCCAAGTGCCCGCACTTAAATTAAAAAAGTGCCTAAGGCTTATCACCTTCGAACACAGGGGTCAGGTCCCTCTCCCGCACGCAGCGCGCCACGCACTTGCTCGCCCTCGCCCGCGCTCACGCCTCGCAGGTTTGGGCAAGATCCGATTACCCAAACCGCGCACTCCTCACCCACCACCGCACGCCGGTGGGCCTGGTCCCGGGCATAATACCTGCACCCAATTACCCGGTTCTGGGAGAGCAGTCCTAAGAGAGAACTCTGAGGAAGAGAGAGACGCGAGGAAGGGTAGGGGTAGGTTTTGTTTTAACCCTTGTGTGAGCGTGCAGGAAGAAAGGAAGAAGAAGAAGGCAGAAAGGAAAAGAAGAAGAAGAGAGGCGGCCGAATCCTTAGCCGCTCAGGGCAGCTGAAGAAGAAGAAGGCAGGAAGGAAAAGAAGAAAGAAGGAAGGAGAGAAACAGAAGAAGAGAAGAAGGAAGGCACTGTAGCAAAGCCACAGATAAGTCGTCTGAGCACAGCATCAGATGTCGGAATCACCACAGCTGCAGAAGGCAGGAAGGAAAAGAAGGAAGAAAGAAAAGAGAAGAAGAAAACAAGGAAAGTCGTCCAGAGAAGAAAAGAAGAGAAAGAAGAAGAAAATCACCACAGCTGCCGACTAAAGAAAGGAAGGAAGGAAAAGAAGAAAGAAGAAGGCAAGAAGAAAAGAAGAAGAAAAAGAAGGAAAAAGACATAGCCGCCAGAAAGAAAGAAAAAAAGAAGAACAGAAAAAGAAAGCAAGGAAGAAGAAAGAAGAAAGAACAAAGAAAGAAAGAAGAAGAAGAGAAACAGCCAAGGAAAAAGAAGAAGAAGAAAAGAGAAAGAGAAGAAGAAGCCAAGATCTCTCTCTCTCTTATTTTGTAACATAATAGAGATCTTATTTAGACTTCTAGAAGCATAGTTGCTCCCTGAGTTCGACCTCGGGAAAACCTTGTTCCGAGTAAAAAATTTTTGATAGTAATCTGATAGCTGTTTTCTCTTATACCATAACGACTATACTTAAACTATAATAAACATAAAGACAGAACAAGGCGGCTGCCAGGACTAGCTATCATTTTTTGGCACCGTTGCCGGGGAGCAACGGCTATTCTAGAAGCTATAAAATCTCTATTTGTGAGTTTTTAATAATATCTTCTCTCTTTTGTGTGCAGGTACACGAAAATCAAGAAGCAGCTGCACAACAACCACTCCAAGGATAGGTAATTTCTATCCTCTCACTATTAACCCCTAAATTCTAAAGAGGAAGAAAAAGAAAAGAATAAACAATATAGGTATAACCTGTCTTTCATACCTAGTAACAGCTGCATGTTTTCAAAACACTATTCCTGCACACACTATTAAGGGTATTTAAGGGCTAACACCTTCTTGCCTGAGCTCTAATTACCCGATAAAGAGTTAACTGGACCAAGTAGAGCCAACATAGGATTTAACATTAGGGTTTTAGAGACACACTCCTTAAACAAGAATTGAGAAATCCCAAAAGAAGTGTGCCTAAGCCATTGATTGAAAATACCTATTCAGAAAAACCCTAAGCAATTGGCTCTCTAAAAACACTTGAACCCTAAAAAACAAGACCTAATAAGCTCTCAACAGAACTAGCAGGTGAAGTTGACCCCTTAGGTCAACCAACCTTCAACTTAGGTCACTCTTTGCACTCAAAAAGCCTAAAGTTCAAGTGAAAATCTAAGCACCTTGATCTTAAACTAAAAGTGGTAGACTTAAGAGGTCAAGATCCCCATTCTGGTCTACCTGGAATCTCAGTGACAAGAGAGGTCGGGTGGGAGAAACCCTGTTACCCGTGGGGACGCTCTACTGTGTAGGGGTCTTCGCGGGACTCACCCTCTCTGGCTGCCCAGGTAATTCTCAGGTGGTCGATCTTTTGATCAAGGGGTCCATCTGCCCCAAACCTCTATAGTCACCCAACATTTTGGGTGTCTTGATTGGGTCTAGCACCTGCTAAACTCATCTCTTCCAACAGTATATGTTTGGTAGGAGGTCCTTGAAACCTCCTTTAGAAATTCACTCTCCTCGAGGCCGAGCCTCAGCACCATTGTTTGTGCAATCAACACTTCATGTAGACCTCTCCTCTGACTCCGAACCCAACTCACCTTCTTCTTCCCCAATGGCTCAGCCAGTTGAGGAAGAGAACAATCTGGAGCACCAGCTCCAGTGACTCAATGACCTCTTCTAGAACTTTGTGCACCCACCGCAGCGTCCTATGATGCGGGACCATTATAATCCTGCTACGGTAGCTATTGAGCCTCGAGTCAGAATCCCGACTGGAGGACCTGATTCTGAATTAAAGCCCAATATGATTCATGTTATACCTAAATTTCATGGGCTTAATTCTGAAGACCCCATCTAGCACATAAAATAGCTAAAGCATCTGGCCCAAACTTTTGGGTTAGATGCACAAAATCGGGACATTCTCCTCATGAAAATGTTCTCCTTCTCCCTTATGGACAAGGCTGCTCATTGGTTTCAGACACAGACCCGGCCGATCAACAATTGGGAAGAACTTCAATCCGAGTTCTTGAGGAAGTTCTTTCCCGTTGGCCAGACCAATGCCTTGCACCATCAGATTACCCACTTCACTCAGCAAATGGGAGAACCTCTCCATGAGGCATGGGATTGCTTTCAGGATCTCATGAGAAAGTGCCCCATCACAGAGTTCCTAAATGGGAACAAGTCCAGTCTTTTTACTAGAGACTCCGTGAAGATATCAAACTTTTCGTCAATTTAACTTGCGGAGGGAATATCATGGGTCAACATGAGGACACCGTGTGGGAGATTCTCGAAAACATGTGTGAGAACTCCATCAATAATGACTCCATGGGACTATTCGACAGGACGAATACCCACGCATCGACGAACCTTAAGGGAGCACACGAAACGCAGGGCCTGTCCGCATCAGTCGACCTGGAACTAATGGCCAGTCGATTGGACAAGGTCTCCATCATTGAGAAGAAGGTGGACGAGCTGACTCAGCACTTGCAGTGAGCCACCTCTGCGCATAGCTCCTTTGCACAGCCTCCTTCCACATGGGAGACTGTGCAAAACATTCTCCATCGACCTTCTCCCGGGATGGATCCATATCCACCCCCGTCTGATTCTCGGATCAGAGGGTCCTCTGATCCTTTTTATAATAACCAGGGGAATTTCATTCCCCCATTCTCTGATTCTTTGGAGGTTCCTCAGACCTGCGAGGACTTCAACGCCATCCAGAATGATCCATTCTCCAACACCTACAACCCTGGATGGCGAAACCATCCCAACTTCCAGTGGGCGGGAAATTCCCAAACTCAGAGACCACCCTTTCAGCCCCGTCCACAGCCACCTAGTCCTTACCAGCCGCCTCAGCCTCGGCCCAACCCTCCTTATCCATCAGGGCCAAACCAGGACCAAATGTCCCTCATCCTTTAGACTCTGGCTGACATTCAAAGAACGAATGCGGCTATTAAGAAACAGCACAAGGACGAGCTTACAGAGGTTCGAAATCAACTGACCCAGTTGGAAAATTCTCACTAGCCGGGCACACTTCCTTCCCAACCTCTTCCTAACCCTAACAACGTGCCGACCCAGTGGCGTGTTATGAACCCAAACCTGGGCCAAGCACACATGATTTATCAGGCCCCCTCTGTTCCTTCACCTGACGGGATGGAGGCTTCCACTTCTTATGCAGGCTATCAGCAGCAACCCATCTTATCCAACCCTAACCAAAACCAGGCAGGACTGAATTCTGTAAGAACCTGTAGTGGTAAGGAAACCCAAGATCCACCCTATCCAGACCACTCCAAGCCTGGTAGTGATCCCAACCCTAGGACAGTAATCCAGGACGTGCCTATCCCTGTCCCAGATCAAAGACCCGGACCTATCCTAGAAGAACCAACCAAGGTTCCGTTTCCCGAGGCCTTGACCAAGGGAAAGAAGACAACCAAGCCCGTGGCACTAGAGGAGGACCTGGTCAAGCTCTTTGAGCATGTCCAAATAAACATCCCCTTGATGGATGCGATTCGCCACATACCGGCTTACGCATGATTCTTAAAGAATGTGTGTACACCTCAGCGTAAGCCACGAACAAAGAGTGGGAGTCCAATTATACTATCAGAGCAAGCCAGCTCTGTAATCCTAAGCAGGCTCCCACCTAAGGCAAAAGATCCTGGTACTCCCCTGATTTCCTGTAAAATAGGTGAAACCCAATTCGACAGAGCATTGCTAGACTTGGGTGCTTCCATAAATCTGATACCCACATCCTTATTTAACCACTTAGAAGAATTTGAGCTAAAACCGACTGAGGTGACACTGCAATTAGCAGATCGATTTATAAAGTCACCTAAAGGGATTCTCGAGGATGTTATTGTAAGAGTGCGGGATTTCTATTTTCCTATAGACTTTATAGTCTTAGACATGGACGCACCTGAGAACCCTAGGGATACACCGATCATTCTAGGGAGACCTTTCCTGGCTACTGCTAGAGCCAACATCAGCTGTGAGGAGGGCCAAATAGAGCTCAAATTTGGGAATCAAACCCTCAAAATTGATATATTTAAGGCCCAACAAGGAATCAATTGCGGTGTCATCAAACAAATCTATGATATTAGGGCTCTGGTTGATGAAATGCATTTTGAGAATGACCTGATTATACCTCATCAACCACAAAAAGATCTTGAACCGCAATTAGAGGAGTCAGATCCTAATACAGACAGACCCATAACTCCTATCCTTGAACCTCACACTTACCCTGAACCACCCGCTGCTGCTGATAACCCCGTCCTTGAACTGAAACCCCTTCCCGATCATTTGAAATACATCTTTTTGGGTTCTAATCTAACCCTTCCTGTGATTGTAAATTCCAAACTTTCCCCTGAGCAGGAATCCCGTCTAATTGTTGTTCTCCAGCAACATCGCAGAGCCATTGGATGGACTCTCGATGACTTAACCGGAATAAGTCCCTCTTATTGCACACACCATATTTACTCAGAAGAGGGCGCACGACCTTCCCGTGAAATGCAGAGATGTTTAAACCCCAATTTGCAGGAAGTCGTGAAAAAGGAGATCATCAAGTGGTTAGATGTAGGGATCATCTACCCGATCTCTGACAGTCGTTGGGTGAGCCCAATTCAGGTTATGCCTAAAAAGGCAGGGCTCACCACCATTACAACTAAAATCGGAGAAGTCATACCTACCCGATTAGCCAACTCGTGGAGAGTTTGCATAGATTATCGACGACTCAATTCCTCCACGAAGAAGGATCATTTCCCACTACCTTTCATTGATCAGATTCTCGAGAAATTAGCGAGAAATCGATTCTTCTGCTTTCTTGATGGGTACTCCAGTTATAACCAGGTAGCTATTCATCCTGAGGACCAAGAGAAGACCACGTTCACCTGCCCCTTCGGAATGTATGCATTCCGAAGGATGCTTTTCAGTCTCTGCAATGCACCCGCGACTTTTCAGCGGTGCATGCTTGCCATATTCTCTGATATGGTAGGTGATTATCTGGAAGTCTTCATGGATGACTTTTCAGTTTTCGGGGCATCATTTGATGATTGCCTCCAGCACTTGGTTTATATACTCAGGCGATGCATCGATGTTAATTTGGTTCTTTCCTGGGAAAAGAGCCATTTTATGGTGCCTAAGGGGATCGTCCTAGGACATCTGATTTCTGAGAAGGGCATCCAAGTGGATCGAGCCAAGGTTGATCTAATTTCTCGTCTTCCTATGCCTAGCTCGATCAGGGACATTCGTTCTTTTCTATGGCTCTGTGATGTTGCTGGAGAACAGCAATCAGATGGGATTCCTGTTCGGGATTAAGCTTGGAATTAATAATCACAGGAAGGGTCTGATTAGAACCCAGAAAGATATATTTCAAATGATCGGGAAGGGGTTTCAGTTCAAGAATGGGGTTATCAGCAGTAGCGGGTGGTTCAGGGTAGATGTGAGGTTCAAGGGTAGGAGCTATTGGTTTGTCTAAATCTGGAATTGACTCCTCTGATTGCGGTTCAAGATCTTTCTGCGATTGATGAGGTATAATCAGGTCATTCTCAAAGTGCGTTTCATCAACCAAAGCCCTAATGTCACAAATTTGTTCGACGACACTGCAATTGATTCCTTGTTGGGCCTTAAATATATCAATTTTTAGGGTTTGATTTTCAAATTTGAGCTCTATTTGGCCCTCCTCACAACTGATGTTGGCTCTAGCAGTAGCCAAGAAAGGTCTCCCTAGAATGATCGGTGTATCCCTAGGGTTTTCAGGTGCGTCCATGTCTAATACTATAAAGTCTACAGGAAAGTAGAAATCCTGCACTCTTACAATAACATCCTCGAGAATCCCTTTTGGTGACTTTATAGATCGATCTGCTAATTGTAATGTCACCTTAGTCGGTTTTAGCTCAAATTCTTCTAGGTGGTTAAGTAAGGATGTGGGTATCAGATTTATGGAAGCACCCAAGTCTAGCAATGCCCTATCGAATTGGGTATCACCAATCTTGCAAGAAATCAGGGGAGTACCAGGATCTTTAGCCTTGGGTGGGAGTCTGCTTAGGATTACAGAGTTGGCTTGCTCTGACAGTACAATTGGACTCCCACTCTTGGTTCGCAGCTTACGCTGGGGTGTACACACATTCTTTAAGAATCGTGCGTAAGCCGGTACGTGGTGAATCGCATCCATCAAGGGGATGTTTATTTGGACCTGCTCAAAGAGCTTGACCAGGTCCTCCTCAAGTGCCACGGGCTTGGTAGTCTTCTTTCCCTTGGTCAAGGCCTCGGGAAACGGAAACTTGGTTGGTTCTTCTAGGATAGGTCCAGGTCTTTGATCTGGGATAGGGATAGGAACGCCCTGGATTACTGTCCTAGGGTTGGGATTACTACCAGGCTTGGGGTGGTTTGGACAGGGTGAATCGTGGGTTTCCTTACCACTACGGGTTACAGAATTTAGCCCTGCCTGGTTTTGGTTGGGGTTGGGTAAGATGGGTTGCTGTTGATAGCCCGCATAAGAAGTGGAAGCCTCCATCCCGTCGGGTGAAGGAACAGAGGGGGCCTGATAAATCATGTGTGCTTGGCCCGGGTTTGGGTTAATAACGTGCCACTGTGTTGGCACGTTATTCGGGTTAGGGAGAGGTTGGGAAGGAAGTGTGCTCGGCTGGCGAAAATTTACCAACTGGGCCAGTTGATTTCGAACCTCTGTAAGTTCATCCTTGTGTTGCTTTTGAATAGCCACATTTGTTTTTTGAATGTCAGCCAGAGTCTGAAGGATAAGGGACATTTGGTCCTGATTTGGCCCTGATGGATAAGTAGGGTTGGGCCGAGGCTGAGGCGGCTGGTAAGGACGAGGGGGTTGTGGGCGGGGCTGAAAGGGTGGTCTTTGGGTTTGGGAATTTCCTGCCCACTGGAAGTGGGGATGGTTTCGCCATCCAGGGTTATAGGTGTTGGAGAATGGGTCATTTTGGATGGCGTTGAGGTCCTCGCAGGTCTGAGGAACCTCCGAAGAATCAGAGAATGGGGGAATGGAATTCCCCGGGTTGGTATAGAAAGGATCGGATGACCCTCCGATCCGAGAATCAGATGGGGGTGGATATGGATCCATCCCAGGAGAAGATCGATGGAGAATGTTTTGCACAGTTTCCCATGTGGAAGGAGGCTGTGCAAAGGAGCTATGCGCAAAGGTGGCTTGCAGCAAGTGCTGAGTCAGCTCGTCCACCTTCTTCTCGATGATGGAGACCTTGTCCAATCGACTGGCCATTAGTTCCAGGTAGACTGATGCGGACAGGCCCTGCATCTCGTGTGCTCCCCTAAGGTTCGTCGATGTGCGGGTATTCGTCCTGTCGAATAAGCCCATGGAGTCATTGTTGATGGAGTTCTCGCACATGTTTTCGAGAATCTCCCACACGGTGTCCTCATGTTGACCCATGATATTCCCTCTTCAAGTTGCATTGACGAAAAGCCTGATATCCTCACGGAGTCCCTGGTGAAAAGACTGGACTTGTTCCCATTTAGGAACTCTATGATGGGGGCACTTTCTCATGAGATCCTGAAAGCGATCCCATGCCTCATGGAGAGGTTCTCCCGTTTGCTGAGTGAAGTGAGTAATTTGATGGTGCAAGGCATTGATCCGACCAACGGGAAAGAATTTTTTCAAAAATTCGGACTGAAGTTCTTCCCAATTGTTGATCGTCCGGGTCTGAGTCTGGTACCAATGAGCGGCCTTGTCCATAAGGGAGAAGGAGAACATCTTCATGAGGAGAATGTCCCGATTTTGTGCATCTGACCCAAAAGTTTGGGCCAGATGCTTCAGCTGTTTGATGTGCTGGAAGGGGTCTTCAGAATTAAGCCCATGGAATTTAGGTATAGCATGAATCATATTGGGCTTTAATTCGAAATCAGGTCCTCCAATCGGGATTCTGACTCGAGGCTCAATAGCCACCGCAGCAGGATTATAATGGTCCCGCATCATAGGACGCTGCGGTGGGTGCGCAAAGTTCTGGAAGAGGTCATTGAGTCACTGGAGCTGGTGCTCCAGATTATTTTCTTCCTCAACTGGCTGAGCCATTGTGGAAGAAGAGGGTGAGTTAGGCTCGGAGTCGGAGGAGAGGTCGATGTATGGTGTTGTTTTCTCAAACAAGGGCACTGAGGCTCGGCCTCGAGGAGAGTGAAGTTCTAAAGGAGGTTTCAAGGACCTCCTACTAAACATACACTGTTGGAAGAGATGAGTTTAGCAGGTGCTGGACCCAATCAAGGCACCCAGAATGTTGGGTGACTATAGAGGTGCGGGGCAGATGGACCCCTTGATCAAAAGATCGGCCACCTGAGAATTACCTGGGTGGCCAGAGAGGGTGAGTCCCGCGAAGACCCCTACACGATAGAGCGTCCCCACGAGTTACAGGGTTTCCCCCACCTGACCTCTCTTGTCACTGAGATTCCAGGTAGGCCAAAATGGGGATCTTGACCTCTTAGGTCTACCAATTTTAGTTTAAGATCAGGGTGCTTAAGTTTTCACTTAAACTTTTAGCTTTTTGAGTGCGAAGAGTGACCTAAGTTGAAGGTTGGTTGACCCTGAGGGGTCAACTTTCCCTATTGATTCCTTTGAGAACTTATTAGGTCTTGTCTTTTAGGGTTCAAGTGTTTTAGAGAGCCAATTGCTTAGGGTTTTTCTGAATAGGTATATTCAATCAATGGTTTAGGCATACTTCTTTTGGGATTTCTCAATTCTTGATTAAGTAGTGTGTCTCTAAAACCTTAGTGTTAATTCCTATGTTGGCTCTACTTGGTCCAGTTGACTCCTTGTTGGGTAATTAGGGCTCAGGCAAGAAGATGTTAGCCCTTAATTACCCTTAATAGTGTGTGCAGGAATAGTGCCTTTGACAATATGCAGCTATTACTAGGTATGAAAGGCAGGTGATACCTATATTGCTTATTCTTTTTCTTTTTCTTCCTCTTTAGAATTTAGGGGTTATTAGCGAGAGGATAGAAGTTACCTGTCCTTGGAGTGGTTGTTTGTGCGACTGCTTCTTGATTTTCCTGTACCTGCACACAAGAGAGAAGGGATTATTAGAAACTTTCAAATAGAGAATTTATAGCTTCTAGAATAGCCTTTGCTCCCCGGCAACGGCGCCAAGAAATGGCAACGCTGGTTGGCTGTTTGTTATATTTTAAATTCCAGTCATTGTAGTAATAAGACAGCTACCAGGTTATCATTACAAAATTTTTTACTCGGAAATGATTTTCCCGAGGTCGAACTCAGGGAGCTACTGGAATTCTAGAAATACAAAGGTTCTCTATTCGATTACAAAAATAAGAGAGAGAGAGAGAGAGAGAGAGAGAGTCTGTCTTGGCTTCTTCTTCTTCTCTTCTCCTCTTTCTATCTTTCTTCTTCTTTCAGCTGCTTTTCTTCTTTCTCTTCTTCTCTGCTCAAGGCTGTGTCTTCTTTCTTCTTTTCTTCTGCAGAGTTCTTCTTCTTCTTTTGTTTCTTCTTCTCTTTCTTTTGCTCTGGCAGCTATGTCTTCTTCCCTCTTCTTCTTCTTCTTCTTTTTCTTCAGTCTTCTTCTTCTTTTCTTGCTTTATCTCCTCTGGTCGTTGCTCAACTGTCGTCTGATGCAGTGGTCAGACGACTTAACTGTAGGTTTGCTACAGTGCTTCTCTTCTTCTTCTTTTGTTTCTTCTCTCTTGCTTCTCCTTCTTCTTTCTTTCTTCTGAGCGGCTAAGGCTTCGGCCGCCTTCCTTTCTTCTTCTTCTTCTGCTCCTGCATGCTCACACAAGGATTATAAAGCAAAACCTACCCCTACCCTTCCCCGCGTCTCTCTCTATCTTAGATTTCTCTCATAGGATTGCTCTCCCAGAGTCAGGTATTCGGGCACGGGTATCGCGCTCGGGACCAGGCCCACCGACGTGCGGTGGTGGGCGAGGAGTGCGCGGGTTTGGGTAATCGGATACGGCCCAGACCTGCGAGGCGTGAGCGCGTGCGAGGGTGAGCGCGTGGCGCGCGGTGTGCGTGAGGGACCTGACCCCTGTGTTCGAAGGCGAATAGCCTAGAACACTTTTCAAATTTATGTGCGGGCGTTTAGCCACGCACTTCTGAGGTGGGACTAAAGTCCCACCTCCTAGATTGGCGCCTGCAGCTGAGGAAGCTGCAGGCAATTGCAGCAGCATGCGAGGCCTTCAAGCTAGCTGCAGGCCTGGGATGCTTCGCGGAGGCAAACCGCGCGTCCTGGGGTGTGAGCCTGGGCGAGGGCGCACCTGCAGCTGCAGGTGAAGGAGCTTCACCTGCTCGGTAATGGCGGTGAAGAGGCGTCGACCTGAAAACAAGAATATGGCCTCTCGGCCCAATCAGAGGATGCAGGGAGCTTCGCTGGAGTGCGGCGAAGGCAGTGCGGGTGGTGGCGAGGTGTGAGGCGGCGTATGGTGGTAGCCCTAGGTCGGACTGTGGTCGGAGAGGTGGGTTTGTTTGGGGGGTCGTCGGGTGACGTTTGGTAGTCGATGGGAAGGGGGGATTTGTTGAGTGGAGTGAGGGGAAGCTTTTGGGGTGGTCGGTGAGGGGTGAGGAGGTCTGTGGAGGTGGGATGAACTCGTCGGAGAGGGTGATCGGAGACGGAGCAGGCGGAGGTGGAAGTCGTGTGCGGTGGCGCGAAAAGATAAATTGACAGAGGGAAAATTTAAGGGAGGAGGAGAGGAAGCTATTTACCTAGGTTTTGGACGAAGGGGGAGGGCGGAGCCACCGGCTCGTACCTGCTAGAGCTAGGGAAGAAAGGGCCCTGGAGGAGGAGTGCGGCGACGAGGAAGTAGGCGGAGGGTGTCGGTGGGTGCAGCACGACACAGACGAGAGGGCTAGGAGAACCTTGCTGCAGGTAAGGTGGCAGAGCGACGAGGAGGAAAAGGAGGGAGTCGCCGGAAGCTGCGGGCCATCTGACGGAGGAGGAGGGGATGAAGTGGGGGGGGGGTTCTTCGTCAAAGAGAGCTTGCTAAAGCCAGCAGGGGGTGAGGGTTCTTATAAAGGGGCTGGCGCAGAGGGAGGAGCGGGCTGGCGACGTGCCAGCCTCGCCGGAACGTGGCCAGAAGGGGCACGCATACCTTTCGCACGTTCGCACGGACGGTATGGGGGCGTCAGGGAGCATGGCTGGGTCCCTACAATAGAGGACGTCGCAGGGAACCCCACGTCTGCTTTGCAGGGCGGTCACCCCTCTTTGCGCGGCGCCATGCTCAACGCAAAGTCGCCGGAGCATGGTGCTGGGCAGAGTTTTGCAGGAGGGACCGTTCTGCAAAGAACGACGAGAAAGCTGGGGGCAAAAATGCAAAGTCGATCAAGGAGGTCTCTTCTTTGGCTTAAGTTTTTGTACACGACTAATTTGAACCTAAGGATTTTAATGGTGAATTTTATTTCTAGGTTGGACAATGTTTGACCGGCCAATTTACGTAAAAACCCAGATTAATTCATTAATTAGGCATGGTTCTCTTTGTAGGTCAAAATGGGTTTCTAAGGCCAAATTGAAGGTTCTAAGCCATAGAGATTATTTTTATATGAATTTTAGAGGGTTTAGTTGATTTTTATCCTACCTCGAACCTCATGAATTGAAGTGAGTTTGTTTTAGGTTACAAAATGTCATTTAATTTCTTGAAGTTGTTATAACCCTTTTTAGATCAGATCATCCCACTTTCCTTCTTATTAGGCTTGTTTGACCTGTGTTTGGACCCTTAATTACCCTGTTTGCAAACTGCGTTGGTAAAATTGCAGTTTTACCCCTTATGACTTGTTTTCTTCTTAAACTCAGAATTCTCTGAGTTAAGCCTTTCTTTGGGTTATGTAGGAGCTTTTTCTTACATATCTGGGTTAGATTGTGCTAGATAGGGTTCATGATGAGGTTCTCATCACCAACCTCAAACTGCACCTCTCTGCGTCTCCGATCTACGTAGCTCTTCTGCCTGCTCCTGACAGTGCGGAGTCGCCTGTGGATCTGCTCGACTACCTCCTGACTCTGCCGGATCAGCCTGGGGCCAACCTCTCACTTGGTCCCCACCTCAACCCAACTCAAGGGTGCCGTACATCTCCGTCCGTACAGAGCCTCGTAGGGTACCATGCCGATGCTCGAGTGATAACTGTTGTTGTATGCAAACTCCGCTAGGGGCAAGTGCTCCTCCCAAGAGCCCCTCCAGTCCAGTACACAAGCACGCAAAAGGTCCTTAAGTGTCTGTATCGTGCGCTCAGACTGTCTGTCCGTCTGGGGGTGGTAAGCTGTACTGAATCTCAACCGCGTCCCTAGGGCCTGCTGAAACTCAGCCCAAAACTGGGACGTAAAGCGGGTATCCCGGTCGGATATGATCTCCCGCGGAACTCTGTGTAGACGTACCACGTCGCGGGTATACCTCTCTGCCAACTATGCTGGTCCCAAAGTGACTCGGATCGACAAGAATTGCGCCGTCTTCGTCAATCTATCAACGATTACCCAGACTGCGTCGTGTCCTCGCTGGGTAACAGGTAAGCCCACCACCAAGTCCATGGTGATGCTCTCCCACTTCCACTCTGGCACTGGAAGTGGCTATAGCGGCACTGCAGGCCTCTAATGCTCGGCTTTCACCTGTTGGCACACTAAACACTGCTACACGAATTCACCCACATCACGCTTCATCCCCCTCCACCAAAACTCGCGTCTCAAGTCATGGTACATCTTCGTGTTTCCGGGATGTATGGTGAATCTGGAACCGTGTGCCTCAGTCAGGAGCTCTCTCAATAGCTCCTCGTCTCTGGGAATGCACAAACGTCCTCTCAGGCGCAGCACCTGGTCTGTGAAAGAGAAGTCCCCCGGGTCTCCTGACAATACTCTGTCGCGCAAGGACTGCAAGTACGGGTCAACCATCTGTCCTGTGATGATGCGATCTATCAGCTCTGACCTCGTCTGTCGTGTCACAGTCACTGCCCCATAGTGCCCCCGTAACTCTAGGGGTCGCCACCTGCCCATCTCCTCCAAAAGGCTCCAACTTTGCACCTGTAAACTGGCCAAGTGTGCTAGCACCTTCCGACTCAAGACGTCAGCCACCACGTTGGCCTTTCCTGGGTGGTTGGAAATGCTGCAGTCATAGTCCTTTAGGATCTCCAACCAACGTCTCTGTCTCATGTTGAGCTTCTTCTGATCAAAAAGGTATCTGAGGCTCTTGTGATCTGTGAAAATCTTGAAGGTCTCACCGTACAGGTAGTGCCTCCAGGTCTTCAGTGCAAAGACAACAGCTGCTAGCTCCAGGTCGTGGGTAGGGTAGCTATGCTCATGGGGCTTCAGTTGCCACGAAGTGTAAGCGACAACGTGACCCCTCTGCATGAGCACACCCCCTAACCTCCGCAAGGAGGCGTCCGTGTACACAACGAACCCGCCACTACTGTCAGGGATGGTGAGCACGGGAGCAGAAATCAGCCTCTCCTTCAGCTCCTGAAAACACGCCTTACAGGCGTCTGTCCAAGTGAAGGGCACGTCCTTCCGAGTCAACTATGTCATAGGATGTGCAATCTGTGAAAAACCCCTGATGAACCATCTGTAGTAGCCTGCCAGTCCCAGGAAATAGCGAATCTCAATAACCGTACGCGGTCTCTCCCACCTGAGCACTGCCTCGACCTTGGCTGGGTCCACCGCCAAGCCATCTCCAGAGATCACATGACCTAGAAGGTCACCTCCCTCAACCAAAACTCGCACTTGCTGTATTTGGCGTACAGCCTACGTCGTCTCAGTGTGTCCAGAACCATCCACAAGTGTTGTCCGTGCTGTGTCTGATTTCGAGAATAGATGAGTACATCATCAATGAATACCATCATGAACTGGTCCAAGTACGGTCTAAATACCCGGTTCATCAGGTCCATGAAAGCAGCGGGAGCATTGGTCAGCCCAAACGGCATGACCAAAAACTCGTAGTGTCCGTACCGGGTGCGGAAAGCTATCTTGGAGACATCTGCCTCCCTGATCCTCAACTGGTGGTATCCAGACCTCAAGTCGATCTTGGAGAATACCGTGGCACCTCGCAGTTGGTCAAACAAGTCGTCGATCCTCGGCAGCGGATATCTGTTCTTGATGGTGACCCTATTCAGCTGTCGGTAGTCCACACAAAGGCATAGGGTACTATCCTTCTTCTTTACAAACAGTACCGGGGCTCCCCAGGGAGACGCACTGGGCCTCACAAAGCCCTTCTCCAAAAGATCCTGCAACTGAGACTTGAGCTCTCGCAGCTCAAGTGGTGCCATCCTGTATGGTGCGGTGGATATGGGGCTGGTCCTTGGTACTAGTGAGATCTCAAACTCGATCTCGCGCTCGTGCGGTAGTCTTGGCAACTCGTATGGGAACACGTCGGGGTACTCTCTGACCACCGGGATACTCTGAAAGTCTGCCGCAGGGCTGGGCTGTGCCACCACACAAGCTAAGAAGCCCTCACACCCCTGGCTCAAAAGTCTCACCGCCCAAAGTGCAGAAATGCACCTGAAGCCTCCGTCTACTGGCTGACCATGGAACTCGAAAGATGGCAACTTTGGTATGGAGAAGACGATCTTCCTCTCAAAGCAGTCCACCAAAGCATGGTAAGCGAACAGCCAGTCCATCCCCAGAATTCGCCAAAGTCCTCCATCTGTATCATAATCAAGTCAGCGGGAAGGCCATGTCCCCCAATACTGATCTCACAACCCGTGTACACCTCCTCAGCTACAAACAGCTGACCACTCGGATCTCTGATCACGAACGGATCCTCTAACAGCATATAATCCTGGCCCAAACTAACTGCGAAACTGGCTGCGACAAACGAGTACGTAGCGCTGGAATCGAAAAGTGTGTAAACGAGTCTGCCGGAAACTAAAACCATACCTGCCACCACCGATCTCGAAGCTCTAGCATCCCTGTGTGTCAGGGCGTTGATACGCCCCTCAGCCCTAGGTGCGGACGAAGCAGCCATGTTCTGCGTCGAACGGGTAGCTGCTGGCCGGTACCCTCCTCGTGACTGCTGTCCTCTTCCTCGCGCCTGGTAACCGCGGCCTCCTGCTCGCCCTCCAGTGCTCGGCGCGGGAAGTATCTGCTGACCTCCTGCCCTAGACGGGTAGTCCCTCCTAATGTGACCCGGCTGGCCACACTGGTAGCAGAGGGGAACCCGACTCCCGCCCTCAGTGGGTCCCTGCTGTCGGCTCGGTGGGGGTCCGATGCTGTTAACTAGCCCCTGTCGAGGGCCCCCAAAGGCCACTGATGGCCCTGCAAAACGTGACGGCTCTCCTGCGGACGCCACGTGTCTCCTCTCTCGCTGGCCTTGTGAAAAGTCTGGTTGCTAGGGCCTCGTCCGCCCGCTGTCAGTATCTCGCGCGGACAGGTTGGTCTCCTCGTAGGTCATAGCTACCTCCACCACCCACGAGAAAGTAGGCAGCTTCAAGGGTTTGACATACCCTCGAATCGCAGGCCGGAACCCCTCGGTGAACCTCCAAAGGTGCTCCTCCTCAATGGCTACTGTCGTCGCTGCGAAGCAGGACAGCTCCAGAAAACGCGTGCGGTATGCGCTCACTGTCATCGTCCCCTGGCGGAGAGTGTGGAACTCCCGCCTCCTCTGGTCCTGCCACGTCTAGGGAAAGTACTGCTCGCAGAAGAGGGTGACGAACCGGTCCCAGGTCGGCTCGTCCCTCTCCTGTCCCCTGACCGCTCTCCACCACCTGTGTGCTGCACTCTCTAGCTGGTACGTGGCAAAGGCCACGCGGTACTCCACCGGGGGGTAAAGGGTGTCGAAAACCTTCTCGATCTGCTCGAGCCAGTCCTCCGCCTCGGTCGGGTCCTCATCCCCCTTGAAGGAGGGGGGCTTCAGCTTCCGAAACTGCCCAAAAAGCTCGAAGTGGCACTGCAGTGGAGATGCTGGTGCACCTTCGGGTAAAGGAGCCTCGTGCATAGAAGTGTCGGAGGAAGGTGGGGGCGGTGGCAGCCCATCCCCTCCCCCGCGTCCAGCGTCACGTTCGTCGCGTGGTCCCACAGAGGACTCCCCCTCCGCAACCCCAGGGAGAGGTGCTCGGGGCGGTGGGTGGAGCTCCTCTCGCACTATATCCCGTATCAGCTGGGCGAGGTCCTAGGCCTGAATGCCCGGGAGCAGTGGCTGGTCCACTGAGATGTCGACCGCAACACGCCCACCTCGCCGACCTCGTCCTCGGCTGCTCCCGCAGCCCGCCTCGCTAGTCCCACGATGAGGCATCTCCTGCAAGGAGACGTGAAAACAGAACGGAAACACATCAATATGGAACGATATCTAACGAAGAAGTCTAAGAGCTAATGTCAAAAGAAACGTTGTGGTGGCTACTCTAGTTACAAACACGTGAATTTGTTATTTTCCAGTCAGTTGATTCACTTCTCGAGACGACCTTGCTCTGATACCATCTTGTAACGACCTGATTCTTGAATCCCTACGAGACACGAGAATCGGACCGACTCGACTAATCCTAAGACCCAGTCGTCCAACGAGAAAGTAACCAAGAGAGCAGTAAAATAAACCACATTCACCATGTATATAACCAGCAGTAACAAAATACAGCAGTAAGGAAAGGAAATACTACAGTATACACCACCACAACAGTAGAGAAATAAACATGTACATAACATGAAGCTTACATTAAAGAGAGTACAAGGAGTAACAGAAAACTACTCACTACAGCGGAAAGAAAAGTACAGTAGGTACTACAGGTAACAGTACTAGGCCCTACTAGGCCCAGCGCCCTTTGCAGCTGCTGACTCTGGTTGCTCAACACCTGGTCCTGAAAAGGCAACAAGGGTGACACATCAGCGAAACGCTTAGAGAGTGGCAACTAAAAGCTAAAAGAAGCAGTAGAGTGTATAGTAGCTGTTATATTTTTACTTTCTTTCATTATATTTTCCATTTATTCACTGTTGGTTATTTCTCAGATCCTTCTCTTGATCTTGAATGTTCCTTGTAGGAACGATCTTGATTGCAGTCTTTCCCGAAAAGTAGAAGTAACACGTGGTGCTCTCCTGGCTAGGAGAGTCCCCCGTGGTGGTCCTACCCTCAGTCAACCACCCCAAGGTCGCTGACAGACGTAACGATGACTACGGCACGTGCAATAAACGCGCGGGTAGGTACCTCGCACTGGCATGCGGTCAGTCGTTTCCGTTAACAGGTGCACCCAAAGCATAGCACAGAACCAGTATAGGGCAGAGTCCTCTCAGTAACAGGGGCCCAGCCCCTCCACAGTAACCAAAAAGGGGTCTTGCCCCTCTACAGTCCGCGCACCCTCGCCTGACTACCCTGGTTTTCCTAGTGGGCCTAACAAGTCGGTGTAGGTGAGCTAGCAGAACCCCGGGGCCCGTGGGGTAGCTAGTGCTCTCTCTACACTAGTAGCTCTCCTTGGTACTGTGTACACGAGGGCCAAAAGTCGGTGCAAAGTGGCCAGACCTAACCCCGGGTCCCTGGGGCGGCTAGCTCCGCTCTGCACTAAACAGGGGGATAGTCGCTCTCCTTGGTACTCCGTACTCAAGGGCCAGCTCACTTCCCTAATTCTATTCCATTCCCTTTCTAGGAGTTCTACTCCTAATTCCCTGTAGGGTTCATGCTCTTTTAACTCAGCCAATTTAGGTTTCACCGTTTCTGCTTTATATTCATATAACCCATGTTCTTAATCGTATCTATTCATTCATAACAGGCAGCTGTTAACAAATTTACAGGCAGTTATCATTTCCTTTCTACTTTTCCAAGACTGCAATGTTTATATATTCACTAGTTTTCCAGTCCTAGGATTCATGCCGTACCCTAGGATCTATCATTCAATCTAGTTTTCCAGTCTTAGGATTCATGCAATATCCTAGGATCTATCATTCAATCTAATTCCTCAGTCCTAGAGTTCATGCAATGCCCTAGACTCTATTAATTATTTCATAATTGTACAAATTTTGTTAAATAAATTAAAGGGCCACTCTACCCACGAAATCGGGAGTACTGGGGGCATGGTCGGCAATCCCGCGCACCTCCGCAACCCCCTGAGTCGCAACGGAACGGGGTCCTAACACATGGATCGACATAAGTAGTTTCTCAGAACAGTATACAATTACTGTAAACAGGAAGAGGAAATAAATCTGGAAAGAACGCTACTTGAAACACGGAAAACGGACTCCGAACGGGCCCTAAACGGGCCAAAAACGACGAATCTATCCAAAATCAGACATATGGAACCTCTTCCAGACGTCTTAAAAGGTCGATCATGTCGTACCTCAGTCTGCGCAGTCCTTCAGACGTCCAGAAGCCCGCTGGATCGTCTGGTCTTAGTTCCCAGACGTCCGATCGTCACCCCAAACGTCTGGAGATCCTCTTCGTCATCTAGTACTGTGGCCAGACGTCTGATTCGTGTGGGATGGCGAGCCCTTGCACCCTCCCGAACAAAACCTGCGCACACACACACCCGCTCTTATCACGAAGAGGTGCAGAAGAACGCGGTGGACGACTGCATGGCCGTACACGCGTAAAAAGGAGAAGGTAGGAAAATATTGTACCTGTCAGACGTCTGGACCGTCCTCCAGACGTCTTCGGCGTCGTCTGGACGTAAGTCCAGACGTCTGATTTTGGGAAATTTTCCCAGAATCAAGACCCGGTTCGCTCTCCGCCCGCGACGCATGGTCGCGCCGCGCCGCGTCCGCCTGCTGCCCGAGCTGCAGTAGCCCCTCCGCGACACCCCACGCCCGCTGCTCTCCCGCCGGTCGTCTCTAGCTGCCCCGGCAAGCTCTCACCCTCGCGGTCGAGCTTCTTCTTCCTCTCACAACAACTCCCCCCTCTCGCACGCTCGCAGCAGCCGCTGCTGCTGCACTCGCTCACTCGCTCGTGCTCTCGCTGGTAGGGAGAAGGAGAAAAGGAAGGAGGTGGAGTGAGGGTGAGGGCGATGCTATTAAAGGTAGTGCAGGGAGAGAGAGAAGAGAAGCGGCGTCGTTTGCAAGGAGGGAGTGAAAGAGTAGGACGAAGGCGGCGGATTCAGTTTGCACGCGCACACGCGCACACGCGAACCCGTACGCCGAAAAAATTTAATACCAGACATCTAGAAAGGCTTCCAGACGTCTGGCCAGACGTCTTAAACTACGTCTGACGCCTACGTTCGTAACACCTTAAACCAAGCTTCCTCTCTCCTCGTCGCCACCAACCTCTCTCGCAGCTCCCTTCTTGTTGCCGCCATTGTTCTTGTCATTATCACTCGATGTTAGCATCTTCCTCCCTCCTCTCTTCCTCCTCTACATTAGTGACAACCACAACGTCCACTAGAGCCACCGCTGCCACCACCATCACTACACAGTCCACCACCCCTTCACCGGCCATCCATCGTCGTCACTACCTTCCCTTTGCCTAGCCTGAGCTTACCACCAGAGCCTCTGGCCCACTATCACCGATCCACCACCACCACACAACTCACCACCCATCACCGGTCATCCATCATCCTCTCTATCTTTCCATCTGCCCATCCTATCACTAGAGTCACTACCACCACCACCACCACACAACCTATCACCTCCTCACCATCCATCCTCCTTCATTACAGCCAAGAGCCACCACCCCCTGACCATCCACCTCCCCCTCTGCCTTCCCTTAATTTAGCATAAATTATTTGAAACTTTGACATAGACATTCAAACTTTGACGCTTAAATTAGACATCATTATTTAGGTTCTTATCTAATTCTTTATTTAGACAGAATTTAAAGACATCCACACATACATCTTGAATTATTTCTTTACTAGTAAAAAATTATTTTGATTCTCGTCTAATACTTTATTTTTAATGACTACATCTATGAAGAAAATTACATGGACAAGATAATCGTCTTGTAATATGTGTTTACTTTTCTATAAGAAAGAGACAATTACTATTATACAGCTATTAAGTTTTTTTTTATCTATTTTATTTGCTTTTTTAGAAGATATAAGTTGTTTATAAGTTTAAAATATTATGTTATTAAGTATGAAATACAGTAAATATGTAGGAGATAAATATAAGTTTTGAATCTTTTGACTACTCAACAACCAGTTCAACTCGACCCAACCGGACCTGATTTTTATAGATTGGGTTGGGTTGAATTCGATAGTGTAATGAATTGGGTTAGGTTGGAAAAATCCTAACTCAAAAATTATAGGTTAGGTTTTGGTTGGATCCCAACCCAATATAACTTGACCCATGTACACTCCTATTACTGTTGACATCCATGCTATCCTTTGCCTACAATATGGGTATGGTAGTTGAAGAAAGCTTTGAGAAAGAAACCAATGATGACAAGTTCCAAAAACATTTGCCTGAGAATTGATACATAAACATAAATGACGATCTTCCCCCACAAGGATGGAACACGAGTCAAAACACCATGCGGAGGGCTAAAAATTGTCTAGGACCATCCAAAGACGAGAAAGGTTGGATTGCTATCTTCGTCATTGAGGATAAGTTGGATTGGCTCCTCACAAGGAAGAAAGGCATCAATTCTCCCCGACAATGCCCCATGTGGATGCCTTCTATCTTGCTAGCAAAACTATGGAGGCCCTTACTCGACACATTTGATGATACAACAGACCCATTATAACATTTAAATATTATCTTGACGTCATATATGTTTAGCATTACGATGACCATTATGAAGATGGTACAAGATGCAGGATGTTCCTTTCAACTTGACAAGACCAGCTATAAACGTCCATCCTTGGTCTCAAATGAGTCTAACAACTTATTCGGGGAGCTCAAGAGGGACTTTCTATGGCATTTCGTCATATAAAAATTTGCTAAGTACAACAACTTAGTAATTGGAAATCTTTGTCTAGATTTAAATGGGATCCACACTTTCTTCTTACCAAGCTGCAACCAACATATCATAATATTTGAATGAATGTAAATTTTTCCCTCCATGAACTCAACTGTGAATCTGCCACAATTTTGAGCTCACATTGCATTTAGATACCATTGTCAAGATTTTCCATTTTATTATGTTTTAATTGGATCTCATCCTTTAGATTCACACCATCTAATCAGCAATGGCCTTGTCATGTATTAATTAATATATGCTTAATTTATAAGTCCATGCTCATTGAGGGGTATAATCTCGAAAGCAAGCAACTTTACACCCTAGAGGCAAGTGTGTAATATCAAATGTGGATTTGCCAAGTAAAAAATCCCAAAACCATCAAAGGCCCACCTTGGAGAAATTGCTGGTTGCCAAAAAAAACAAAGCAAAAAAAGAAAAAAAGTGCCACGCACAAGGGAAACGCCACCAGCCCATAACCATGACCCAATACTTCTCCAGAGATTTTTTTAAAAAAAAGAACAGAAAAAATCTTCTTCCAAGTCTTTTTCTTCTCCTGTTCCATTTGGATATTTGCCTTATTTCTATAGCTCCATTCACAACAACAGTCTCCAAATTTCAAAAACTCCCACAGAAAAAAAAATCAATACAACAGGTAAAAATGAAAAACAGGAACAAGAAGAAGCAGGACAAATGTGACACTTACAAAGGAAACGCCACCAGCCCATAACCATGACCCAATACTTCTCCGGAGATTTAAAAAAAATAAAAACAGAAAAAATCCTCTTCCAAGTCTTTTTCTTCCCCTGTTCCATTTGGACATTTTCCTTATTTCTATAGCCCCATTCAAAACACCAATCTCCAAATTACAAAAACTCCCACAGAAAAAAAAAATAAATACAACGGGTAAAAATGAAAAGAAGAAGAAGCAGAAGGACAAATGTGGATTTTTAAAGTAAAAATCCCAAAACCATCACAGGCCCACCATGGAGAAATTGCCGGTTGCAAAAGAAAACAAAGTAAAAAAAAAAAGAAAAAAAGTGCCACGCACAAACGAAACGCCACCAGCCCATAACCATGACCCAATACTTCTCCTGAGATCTTTTTAAATAAAAAAGAACAGAAAAAATCTTCTTCCAAGTCTTTTTCTTCCCCTGTTCCATTTGGACATTTTCCTTAATTCTATAGCCCAATTCACAACAACAATCTCCAAATTACAAAAACTCCCACGGAAAAAAAAAAAAACAATTCTACACTTTAAAATAAATAGAAGAAGAAGAAGAAGAAGAAGAAGAAGAAGAAGAAGCAGGAGGAGTAACAACAATAGGAGCCCCCTAAGTGCAAATTAACCACGTCCATCCTTACCCTGTCACGGAATCCCGCGCTCCACGGGCACCTCAGGGTTCATCCTCTCTCCCATCTCCACCCCTTCCCTCTCCGCCTCCATCGTCTCGTTGTCCTCCAACGACCTCCCCGTGGTCTCCCTCATGAAGAACATCGTCACCATCATCCCTAGCACGCACACCCCCGCCAGTACGAGCAAAGAAGCCATCATCCCGATCCCCGGCCTGTACCCGGCTTCCACCTCCTCCTTCCTCGTGCTCTGCGACGCCCACAGGAACCCCACCGCCCCGAACACCGCCCCCAGCTTCCCCCACGCCCCCGCGATCCCGTGGCACGTCGACCGCAGCCTCGCCGGGAACAGCTCCGCCGGCACGATGAACGTGGTGGTGTTCGGCCCAAGGTTGGCGAAGAAGAAGGTGACCGCGTAGAGCACGAGGAACCACACCGTCGTGTTGTCCACCCAGTAGTGCTCGTAGGGCCCGCCGACGGCGAAGAGGAACGCCCCCATGAAAAGGAAGCCGACGAGCTGGAGCCTCACGCGGCCCACGCGGTCGATGAGGCAGACGGCCGCCCAGTAACCCGGGATGGTGGAGGCGCTGGCGATGATGGCCTGGAACTTGGCCATGAAGAAGGCCTCTTCGTAGACGTCGGCGTGCTTGTGCTCGAAGAACTTCTTGTAGATCCTCGACTGGAAGAGGTTGTTGCAGTAGAAGACGACGTCGAGGAGGAACCACGAGGCCGAGCAGGCGAAGAGGTCGCGGCCGTGATCGCGGAGGAAGTCCCACGAGAAGAGCCCGTAGGTTGTGAGCCTCTGCGGCGTCGGCTCCTGCGTCGGCTCCTCCTCGAGCTCGTCCAGCTGTAGATCCGCCCCATCCAGAACCTCCCGCATGTCCTCCATCGCCTTCTCCACGTTCTGCTCCACCAGTGCCGTGTACCTGCAGGAGGAGGAGGAAGATGGGGGAGGACACCCCACTCTCAGGATTATGTATGCATAGATGTCACTGTAAGTATCATTAATTCCTGGACTAACATACATGTATTATGTTAGGATTCACACGTCATCTGCTAACATTATGGCGATTTTTGAAGTGATCTATTAAAGTTAATGCACTTCTTATCGTATGGGATGAAATGTGTAGATACGAATTACAAATTTTCAACTGTTTACTGTAAATAGGCAAACGAGTATGGTCGAGATCGAGATCGAGATCGAGAGAGATATCACTTTTTATAGAAGCGTAAAACCTAAGTCAAACTCATGCATGACTGGGACATTGATTTTCTCACTCATTCTTTGGAAGTTCAAAACCTCTTCCTGAAGGATTTGAGAAGGCAATATCCCTCCCGGATGTATTCATGAAGGTCAGAGCCTCTCTTGAAAGGATTCAAGCGTGCCTTCTTAAAAGGCTCCAAACACAATGGATTCATGTAACTTTCGATTTGGTTAATGATATTGACAAGACCAATCTAAGGATTACCATTCCATTTTTGCTTGCAAGTGATATAAGAGCTACTGTTCTATGTTAAATTATTAATCTTAATGGATTTAGATGTTCGAGGGATGAGTCTCATTCTTTTCTTTTGAGTGTAGGTTCTAATTATTATGATAAAAGGATCAATTCCAGATTTTTTTGTTTGATTCAATGGATTTAACCCCATTATCTTGTTAGTTCAAGTTTGGGAACATATTAGTTCGCACCAAAAAGGTTCATGCACCCTTTAAAAGTAGATATCACAAGCGATCCTCATTTATCATTGGGGATATTTATTTTGCACCGGTGACAATCATTTATCTATTAATGCTAATCTTTATTTGATTGATACTGGTTCTTTATCTAGTAATGATAATCATTATTTGCTTCATACAATTATGTCATATTATGAAACTTTGCATGCAATTTCATGAGGTACAAAGTAAAAATTAACCAATGAGAATTTTGATATATGCTGTGGCACAGTATTTGGGTCATATCTCCAAACAAAGAATGGAGCAACTTATGTCAATAGGAAATTCCCTTGATTATACAAGTCATGATGTATGAGTTGAGTGCTTGAAAGGGAAACGATCAAACACAAGAAAAATAGGCACCACTAGAGCTTCAAACGTCTTAAACTGATTCAGCTGATATTAATTTGTGGACCATTTCCTACAACTTCTTGGAATGAATAACAATATTTTATCACATTCATAGACGATTATTTGCAATATGATTACCTATGTCCAATTCATGAGAAGTCTCAATCTTTGAATGTGTTCAAATTCTATAAAGTCAAAGTTGAAACTCAACTTGGAAAAATGATTAAAGTTGTCGGATTTGGCCATGGTGGAGAATATTATGACAGATATGATGGATTAGGTAAATAACATCTAGGGTCATTTGCTACTTTTCTAGAGAAATGCAATATTGCTTGTAAGTATACCATACTAGGGACTCCTAGCATAAATGGTGTTGGTTAGAGGTGAAATAGAACATTAAAGGACATGGTAAAGAACATGATTAGTCATTCTTCCTTACCAAAATCCCTCTGCAGCGAAGTATTAAAGACAATAGCTTACATACTCAAGAGAATGACAACAAAAGCAATACCTGAAACCCCATATGAATTGTCAACCGGTAAAATGCTCAATCTATGACACTTTCGTATTTGGGGATGGCTAGTTGAAACAAGGGCAAATAGGCAATATGAAAAGAAACTGGACTCAAGAATGGTTATTGTTATTTTGTTGGATACTTAGAACGGTCTAAGGGCTATAAATTTTATGACCACATGACCAAATCCTTTTTTAAGGCAAGCAATTCCCATTTCTTTAAGGATGTCGTTTGGGTGGAGGTGATAAGGTACGAAACATTACCATTGAAGAACCTGACTCTCTTCCTAAGGATCTTATTGATCATGGTCAAGTTTTTATCCCTAATATTGTTCAACCAACAAACTTGGAAAAAGGTAATGTTGAAGATCTTCATGTAATTCAAACTCAACAACCTTAAAAAAATCAAGAACAAGTGTCATTGAGGCAGTCCACTAAGGATAGGAGAAGTACAATTCCAAATGATTACATTGTGTTTCTCGAAGACCATGAGGTTGGCTTAATGGAAGGTGATCTAATTACCTTTCAACAAACTATACAGAATTCTAATTCTCAAGAGTGGATTAGTGTCATGAATAAGGAAATGAAGTCTATGAGTGACAATGATGTATGGGAAATTATTCGATCACTTGAAGGTGTGAAACCCATTAGTTGTAAATGAATTTTTAAAACCAAAAGGAATTCTAAGGCCAATGTGAATAAATATAAAGCTCGTCTTGTTGTAAAATGATTCACTCAAAAGGAAGACATTAATTATAAAGAAACACTCTCTAATTTCTTTAAAAGATTCATTTAGAGCTATGATGGCATTAGTAGTTCATTTTGATCTTAAGTTACATGAGATGGATGCCAAAACAAGGTTTCTTAATGGTGTCGTTAATGAAACAATATATATTGTGCAACCGAAAAACTTTGTTTTAGGAAATGTAAAGAAACTAGTTTGCAAATTAAAGAAAGTCATCTATATATGGACTCAAGCAAGTTTCATGCTAGTGATATCATAAGATCCATCAAGTTGCCTCATTTGGTTTTGAGGAAAATATGGTTGATTGATGTGTATGCCACAAATTTTGCAAGGGCAAACATATTTACTTGGTTTTATATGGTGATGACATAGTACCCGTTAGCAATGACATTGGTTTATAAACCAAGCAAGAGTACATCAGGATTATGTCCATGATTGTGGATCCTCTCACCAAGGGGTTGCCACCCAAGGTCTTTCATGAGGATGTTGTACGCATAAGTGTTGTATCATTAAATGATACTATGGTTTAGTGAGAGTTTTTCCTTTAATGTTCTATATCTATGGACACATTTGTCATATGTGCACAATATAATGTAAGCTTTATTTTCAACTCATAGGTTGTGATCACTTGGAATATTTTGGTATATTGGATCACATTGACCTACAATTTTCATGCTTCGCATTTGTACTTGATCTATGTTATTGATAATATTGATGAATGTGATCAATGATGGGTTTAGTCATATAAAATGTTCACAAAGATTGCTTTAGTTCCACATTCATATAATTATAGATGAGATTGATGGAGGTGACATTTGGTATGGTAGCAGTTTTTTGAGCTCATAAAGTTGCCTACTAATGTGTGATCATATGGATATAAGAATGATGTATGTATCCCAAGTGGGAGATTGTAAGAATTTGTGGGCTTACATACATTATCATAAGATTCACACATTATGTGTTGTCATTATGTTGGTGTTTAAAGTGATCTATTAATGTTATTCGTGTTGGATTAGTACTCCCTTGGCGATCAATCGAAATAATATAATGAGTTACATTTAATCTGAATAAGAATTAGATTGTTTCCAATATATGAATTGGGTCCCTTAGTACGAATAGAGTGACATACTTAGCTAGATTAAATAAATCCAATGTGTGTTGATTCGAAGGTCTAAACAATTTAGAGGATTCAATAGCATATCAAAAAATCATCCTATCTAATTCAATCATTCATTTTCGATCTGAGTTGGAATGACAACCTTCTCTAGAGGTCGTTGCCTGATTATTATTCTTGAATGAGGATTCAGAACTATTATGCAGGTCGGGTTAAGGAGTTGACCTAATGAAATATGAGATAAATAGAAGTCCACCTTCAATGCTATCATAGGGAAGGCATATCCTTTGACCTAAGACATATATGTATCCCATTACCAACACATGCATTTGGTAGACTAATGATAGGTGCACTCACCTTGGTGTTTGTAAGCATCTCTGTTTTGATGCACCAAAATCATGCTTCTTGCAAAACTAATATTTTAAGACTCTCATGGATTAGAGCTTTTCTCATGGACCAAGTTTAGAAGAATGCTGATCTATGTCTTGGTGCCTTTTATTTTTATTGAGTTTAGAATATTTTTTGTAAGGAACCTCATAATAAGTCTCAAACGGATTTTCGTGATTCATATTAAAATCAAGTTTTTAGGACTATTGATCGACCAAATAAGATTAATTGATCGACCAACTAACTTAGTTAATCGACCAAATTAGCCCATTTTAGGAAGTTGATTAATACACTTTTGATCGACCAATTAGGTTAATTAATCGACCAATCAGTGATCGATCAAATAACTAGATTGATCGACCAAACCTCGTTTTGATCCACCAATCTACCTTAATTGATTGACCAATTTGATTTCATTTTCAGGTCAATTTTCTAGTATAAATAGAGATCGTACGCAACCCTTTTTACACACTCTTAAATAGAAAATCCTTTCAAAAGAAAAGAGCTTCTCATGCTTCTTCAAGTGTTTCTGCACTTTAATTTTCATGCCTTTCAAAGCACATTGATTCAAACCTTTGCTAAAATTCTGGTTTGACTTTTATTGAGGTTCCATAAGTTCTTCATTGTTCTTTTATATTATTATTTTTGATTAACGGATCCTGAGTTGTTGGGAAAGATCTGTTGTTGTTGTGCTTCTTTTCAGGTTGTAAAGAGAAGTGGTTTGTAAAGAGGTTGTGCCATCCTCGTTCACGTGGTACGATAGTAGATTGACTAGCCTCGACTAGTCGAGAAAATCCTAAGCTGAGAGGCTTAGGTAGTGATTTTCATCCAGTTTGGGTTTCCACTATAAATCCAGGTGTATTCTGTGCTTGTTTCTGTTGTGAATTATTTTTATTTAAATTTCTTTTAAAGTGATTATTCATCCCTCCCCTCTAGTATACTGTTTTGATCCACAGACAACTCTCAGGTGTTGATACTAGAAAGTTGGTACATGTAAAAGGGAATAGGAGACACATGATTTCTCAAAGAGATCACATAAATCTACTTTATAGATGTCTATAACAGCTTGGAGGAAAGAATTTACTCTGAGTATATTCAAAAAGATAAATTTCACATGTGGTCGTGGAGTCCTGATCAGACTCAACCCTAAAAGAGAAGACAACCCATTGAGAAAGGAACTGATCTTCATTCTTGATCAAATCTCTTAATATAGGAATCTTGACTTAAATAAGCAATCGTAAGGAATTCACCCATGGGATTGATGACCCAATTTCACCTAGAAGGGTGTATGTCTGGGGGGAGGATGGTACTTCCAAATTTCACTAGTAATTCTATGATACAATCACTCTTTTGTTTCTTTCCTCTCCAATTGCCTAAAAAATTAGGTAGTCGGATCCACCGAGATGCTTGGCAACCGGATCCACCCAAATGCCAAGCACTCGGATTCGTGAGAGGAATTTTCTCCCCTCATCAGTTGCCCCCACTCTCTTTGCCTGAGTCACCGACAAGGAGAGTTGCAACTTTTGAGAAACTTAGTGTGTACCATGCCCCCGACGATGGGCCGGGTGGTTTTTAGGTGGTATAATCATTGAGAATTAATGCGAAGTTTAATATATGTCTTGGCAGACAAGGCGTCGCTTACCACTTATATGGATAGGTCAAGGCCTATTTATCTAATATTGATAGGCCTGTTTATCTTATATGGATAGGTGTTTACCGCTTATATCGATTTAGGTGGATAGAGCGCTGCTTATTTATCTAATAGGCATGTATTTGGGCGGACAAGGTGTCGCATATTAATTTTATGGGCATGCCATCACCTATTCTTTAGGATAACTTAGCATGTCGCCCCCTGATTTTCCTGTTGGCCTTAGGAAGCCAACTGCCCGGGTATTTAATTGTACGATGTAAGCATCATCTTCTGCGAGTGATGGCTAGTCACTGCAGGGATGATTTTGTCGCTTTATGCGGACAAAACGCACATTAATTACTGTAATGATGAGGGAATTGCGCCTCGATAATCAGAATGGATTGCAGGGATTTTGCTGTAAATGAATCACCACATAATGATTATATGTGGAAGGGCATTAATTACACTAGGTAATTGGTGGGATTTAAGAAACCCATCATTCGCGCTTAACTAAAGCTATAAATGGGGGGTAGTTGGGGCAGTAAATGCTCCGCACGCTGCTATGGAGAAAAACCTAAACCCTTTTTGAAGTCGCCATGCCCAGAGGAGCAAAGTCACCGGAGGACAATCATCCACTACATCCAAGCCTACATTGTCTTCACGACGATGTTGGGCATTGTTGGGTAGGGTGCGTCATCTTCCTTTGCATCTCAACTTTCTGGCGAGACCCTAGCGCTTTCTACCTTTAAGTCCAACTTCTGTAGCAGACCTTCTATTCAAGGATTTTTACGAAATCATGGACTTGGAAAAGTCTAGTTCGACACTCAAGGGGCCCTTACTCACCTGTGTTCCCTGGCTGGAGGGGATTATTTTGTTATTTGTAAATACGCCATTGAGAATGGCCTTAGGGTACCGTTAAATCCTTTTCTTACGTCTTACCTTTCCTACCATCACCTTGCCCCTTCTCAATTAAGCCTCAACTACTGGCCTGTATTGAATATTTTTACTGTCCTTTGCTTTCACTTGGGCATCCGGCTGCGGATGGGGTTATTCCGCCTTCTTTTTGGGTTGATGCCTCTTAAAGTCAAGAAGGGAAAGCTCCCATCTGGAACCTATACCCTGTATAGCAGGCAAGCTAAATATAAAATAACTGACCTGCTGATGAGATTAGGCTCATCATAGCTAAAATGCCTAAGTTAAGCTATAAACTAGATTAAACACTATAAACTTAACACATGAAAAGAGTTAAGTGTGGGAAATAACAGAATGACCTAAAACATCCAATTTGCGCTAAAAATACAAAATTAGGTCATAAAATGAGATATTCTATTCATTAACATAATTGATGATCCAATTGCAAAATTGAACACACATTTGGGTTCAAAACTTCAAATCAAAAGTGAAATCAACTTCTTGAATGTTCAATTGAGCTTTAATGAAAACTTGGTTGCATTTGGACATCTTTAGGACCTTGCATTTAGAGCTTTACATTTAGGTTCTTAATACATAACATTCCTTCACATTTAAGTTTCTAAGGACTCATTTGTAAACTACCTAGGACCTATCTGAAGACTCCAAGGACTGCGCCTCATTTCACCCATTTATGGGCCTCGCCATAATTTCTCTACCCCTTCACCATTTAGGACCTCAGCGTAATTTCACCAAAAGACCTGTGGTCGCGCTTACACTGTAGTGGCTCATGAACTCGCTCGATCTTGGCCGTCGCTTCCTTGATCTCTTGATCTGACGGCTGATATCCAATCGAAGCTTTGCGCACTTCGACGTATATAATCACCTTCCCCTTTAGATCTCATCCAATGGTGGCTTTTTGATTTGAAACTTCACGCGCCTTCCTCCCTTCATCACAGCTGCCCAAGCCTTAAATGCTCAATCTCACCTCGCGGTGATTCCAATCACTCCCTCGACTACTTAAGCAGCTCCAAGGCCTCCTCGCGAAAGGATCGACTCCCTCCACCTTGAGCCAATCCTTTCGTCCATTCTTCAGTTCCCCTTCCTCCTTCATTAAGGCCGCCGGTGACAGGGGCAACTCTTCTTCCTTAATTTCGTCGCCATAGCAACCCGCTGTGGATCCAGGGACCTCATTCCTTGCTGGAGACCTCCTCATCCCCCTTGTTGCTATAGTGATCAATTGCAGCCCAGGCATCCCATTCCTCCTGTAGATTAGAATTTCCCTGCTTTCTAGAGTAATTTAGAGTAGTGATTAGTGTAATTAGATTAGCTAGGAGCATATTAGATATTCAGTGCTGGATTGGGTTAGATTAAAGTTAGATTAGTTTAGAACGCTTCTGCCCTCTCTAATCACTTCATATCAGAGAGGTGATTTCACGCTTTCATGTCGATTTCCTTGATCTCCTTCCACATCTCATTGTCCACCTTCACTAATTTTCACATGTTTTTCGCTGATCACCCCTTTATTAGAGCCTAATTCAGATATGGGAATGTTGGTTCCTAGATTTGAAATTAGCACCTAAAATCCATATGGGCGATCTCTCATTCATTCCATAAATCCACAAAGATCCCCCGATTTGATTTGATTGAATTGATTTGCTCAATTCTTTCAGATTTGGTTTTCACGCCCGATCTCGCGATTCGAAGTCAAATTGGTTTTAATTGATTTTAATCGAGTGATTTGAGTTCAGATTTGCTTAATTGGGTGTAATGCAATGAATCCAAGATTTTGAATTTTATTGTGAATGTGTGGACGAGCATAAACCCAATTTGATTGCATTTTAGGTAGTTTTGGTCAAGGAAAATTAGTTGTACTGATTCAAGGCAAAACAATGACCTAAGGGATTTTTATAGGATCATTAGATTACCCTACACACCAACTAATGGTGTCCAAGGTGATCAGGTGGTCAGATCATCTGAGAATCCAAAGTAACAGCCTTATTAGGGCAACATTTAATTTTCACCTCAAAATGATTTCTGAGTTCAAGAATGGCTTAAATCTGATTTGCAGAAGTTGATTGAGATTTGGAATGGTTTAATGAATGTCTAAAAATGGTTTGATGTGATTTTAATGTCTATTATGGTCAATTACTTACACACTGTCTAAAGTGGGAAGTAAAGACCATACTAGGGTTTTAAGGGTTATCAAACCCTTGATTTGGTTTTGAGAAGATTTCAGACCTTCTTGACTTATTTTTATGATGATTTTAACATGAAGATCTTTTGGATTTCATGCTTGAGTTTTGGGCAGTAACATAGCAGTAGCTTCTAGTTGCTAGTTCTAGGTTCTGAGCTATTGCTGAAGATGGCAGCGGTAGCTGCAATTTTGAGTGTTTAAGCCAACTGACCAGCTGCCCCAACATCTGATTTGAGATGGCAGCGGTAGCTGCTGAATTGGGCAGTAAGGGTTGCAGCAGCTAATCAGCTATTTATTTTCAGCAGAATAAAGCAGCAGTTGCTGCTGAAATGGCTGCAACATAAGTTGTAGCTGGGTTCTAAGCCATCTGAATTTGGAAGATAACATCTGGTCTGATATGAAATTGCAGCAGCATCAGCTGCTAATTTGTTGAGGCAGCAGCAGCAGTTGCTACTAGAATCTTTCTTCAGCCACTGATTTGGCTGGACTGAGAGGGATTTGAGATGGATTTGATTTTGTTTATGAAGCTGATCTGTGTTTAGTGTTAGGACTATTTGTACAACCATTCATGTATTGAAAGTAGATTTTAATTTAACTTGAATTGTTTGTAATCTTATTTCAATTTCTTTGTTAGCCATTTAAAACTAAGCCTAACTGTCAAATCTAATTTATTAATGAAATTCAATGTGAAAATCGTGCTTAATGCTTCATTTACCTTTTATATAATATGCTGAACCTTACTAAATGTTTAAACATCCTTTTCAGCACATAGATAACATTTTAGAGGCTTAGGTTCTTATTTCAAATCCCTTTTAGGCCTCATTTGGTGTAGACTTATAATGTAAATAAAAATCATTAAAAAATCACAAAAAAATAAAATAAACCTATCTTTTGTAAGATTAGGTATTTTCCTAGGTGTATGCAAAGTTTCAAGGTATTATGAACCCCCGACTTTGAAGAACATACTAGCCGACAGTTTAGTATACCCTAGAATTTAATAAAAGAACCAAACATCAAAAACACCAAAAACAACTGTTCTCTCTAATCTCTTTTTTTCTCTCATCCTCTATCTCTACTATATATATAAAACCCATAAAAATCAGAAAAACTCTAAAAACACCTAAAAATACCTTATATATTATGTATATACTTGTATTTATTATTTAAATCTAAGTTACATGTAAATATTATACAATATGTATATAATGTATATAATTAACTTATAGATGTATTCTATATATTAAATTAAGTATTTAAAATAATTTAATGTATATATAACTTAGTTGTATTATTAGATATTAATTTATATAAACTAAATGTATATTAAACTAAGTAATTATATAAACCTATTTATATGTATATATTTGTATCTCGTACTGAACATACATATTTACATATATAATATGAATAATATAATACCTGTAATTTAATTTAATTATCTATTTAATTAAGTTATTAAATTAATTAGGTAATTTATTAATATAAAATAAAATAAATTAGTAATTTAAGTTACTACTGAGATAATTTATAGTGTTTACTTGTATTATATTATATTAAATATTTTCAACTTATTTAAACTGTATTATAGTATTTATAGTTTACTTATATGTAAAACTAACTAAAACATGTATTTAAATGTAAATAAATTAAAATAAAGCTTCTAAAATATAATAAAAATCTATAATAAATAATTTATTTTGTATACTAACTCTGTATAAAGTCAATTTTGTAATTAACAAATTAACATATAATTTAACATGTATAAATAACCATTTTTACGTAATTTTATTATATAATTAAATAACTTATTTTTGTAAACTAATTACATAATTATGTAGCCCTGTATAAGGGCTTTACAGTGAAATAATTTATTTTTAAATTAAAATAATTTATGATCCTCAAATCGAGAGCTAGAATCCTTAATTCCGAACGTACTGTGGTGCCAAATGGCGCTGATTTCGGCCACTTCTATAGTGCCACATCGGTGGCTGAGGAAGAGCTGACTGATATAAATTGAGTTTGTGTTTAGGCTTCAACAGTCGATAGCGCATGGCGTGAAACACACCATACCCATTCTCTCTCGATACATCTGAGCATGGGGTATGAATGAGCATGAACATGTGCACAGTGATGGACCGGGGGCTATGCACTATGTGAGGGCCTGAATGGGCCCATTAACGAGCCTTAATGTGTCTAATTAAGAATTAAGGTGGCCCTAGTAGAGGTCTAGTCCCACCCTGTAAAGGGTACTATGTATCCCTCGAAAAGGTCACCCGTCCACTGAAAAAAACCTATTTTTTATCTAAGTAAACAGTGCTGTGTGAAACTAAGTGTTGAAATTTGCCTAAGTGTTAAAGAGTGTAGGAGAAGAGAAGAAAGAAGAGAGGAAAGCCTATAGAAACTAAGTGTAAAGAATAGAATAGAAGAGCCGCAGGAGAGGTTAAGTTTTGAGATCCCACACCTGTATGTGTCTATGCATGTGTATATATGTGTTTGTATATGTATAATATATGTATAGTACAAGTATATAATATATATATAAATAATGTAATATAATGTAAATAAATAACTATATGTATGTATAGTGTATATATATATATATATGTAATATAAGGATAGTATAGAGGTGTGTTTGAGCTCTTATATATGTATATAAATAACTAGAGCTTTAGTGATAGATGTATTTGCCATTGTATATATGTATATACGCTAATGTAAGTAATAATTTTTACCTTACCTTATGTAAATATGTTACTACGATTATAGTAATGTATATATATGTCATTGTAAATATACTTATATGTTAGTATAGATAGCTATTTTGCCTTATGCTTTGTATATAATTTTACTAAGGTTTTAGCAACACTTATATATGTTACTGTATATATTATATATGTTACTATAGGTATTAGTATATTATAATGATTTAGTATAGTAAATATTATTAACTATTTTTGTACCTATACTTGGTATTATCTATACTAGTTGCAAATAATTAACATAGAGTAGTGATACATAGTTTTTTATGCTTGTTTTTGTACATATGTTTTCAAACACTGCAATGTGTTTTAATTAATTCTTTTGTAAATAAGTAACCAAATTCTTTCATTCATTGATCCATTCATCTATTTTTGTAAATAAAATCAACATTTTTGGAATAAAATAATATTTTTGGACTTAAAGAGTGATGTATATCAATAACTGCCTCCTAGTGAATGACCTGGAATAAACCAGTAAAAATTAAGTAAATAAATAAAATTGACGCGACATCGATTTGCATTTGTGACATATACTACAACGACATTTAAAATACCATTTTTAGTCCAAATTGGTAGTCGATGATCATATTTTTGGTACCGTTGCCAGGAACAAAAGCCTGTTAACAGCACTTTATTGTGATTGCTTGACAATTGTCGCAGAAAAGTATCATGCTATAAAAACTTGGGTGCATTTGGACATTTTTAGGGCCTTGGAATTGATGATTTACACTTAGGTCCTTTTGACATTACATTTCTTCACATAAAACTCGCCAGGGACCTATCTACATGCTTACTGGGACCTTTTGGTTGCAAATCTTATCACTTACAGGTCCTTGCATAATTTCCCTACTACCATTTCGCATATAAGGTCCTTGATGCAAATGCACCAAAAGACTTGCAACCCCTCCGCGCACTGTTTACTCGCGAGGAACAACAAGTACAGCTGCCGTCGATCTTCTTCTCCACCGATCCAAGGGTAGATCTTCCATCGTGGATTGCGCGCCTTTGCGCACACCAACACCTCACCTCCCAGATCTGATCTAGCGGTGGAGATTTGGTTTAAACCTTCCCACACATCACTCTATCTCATCTCACTGTTGAAACCCTTGGAGCCTAATGTCACTCTACGGTGACAACAATCACTCCCTCGCCGACTTAAGCAGCTGCTCTGACCCCTACGCATGACGATCAACCCCTCTCCTACTTCCTTGAGCTAATCATTTCTGTCCCTCCGATCTCCCCTCCCCATCAGACCTTGGCGCCATTGCTGCGATAGTGGAGCTTCACTTCTTTAATTCTCCTCGCCGCTAAGGATCTCGTAACACCTGAGGGAGACCTTGAGCTCCACTAGAGAGCTTTCACTCCGTCGAAGTTCCTTCCTCCTTCGTCGTCACGACCACCAACTGTGGTTCATCTCATAGGTTCCATTCCTCTGATTAGCTAGGTTTTATTGCTTCTAGGATATTTTTAATGCTTTCTAGTTTAGTGTAGATCAATTAGAGTAGATTAGTTAGCCAATTCACTGATTGTTAGTTTAGATTAGGAGTAGATTACATTAGATTCGAATTCTCCCTCTTCGATCAATTCAGATCGGGGAGGTGTTTTCGCGTATTCATCTCGTTTCATATAGCTTCATCGCCTCAAAATTTGCATTCTACTGATTTCCTCATGTTTTAATTCGCAATCCATTCCATCCACCCGAGCATGTCAGATCTAAAGTTCTAGGACTTCATGATCTTGATAGCACTCAAAACCATCCAGGGGTCTCTCCATTCACTCCATATATTCACAAAGACCCCCGATCTCATTTTGATTAACTTGATTGTCTCGATTCTTTCAAATTTGTGTTTCACGGTCAATCTCATGATTTGGAGTCAATTGAGGTTTAAACAGGTTTAATCGAGAGATTCGAGTTTGGATTTGCTTAATTAGGTATAATGCGATGAGTTTGATGTGGTTTGATTGAAGTTTTATTATCAAATGAGAATTTGCCCAATTTGAGCATCGATTTGGGTAGTTTGGCCAAAGATGATCATATGCTTTGATTTGAGGCCAAAACAATGACCTAATGGATTTGAGAGAATCACTAGATCATCCTAAACACCAATTAATGGTGTGTAGGATGATCAGGTGATCAATTCATCTGAGTCTAAAAGAAAAGCCCAATTTGGGCAACATTTTGATCTTAGGAAAAAATGAATTCAATCTGATTTTTAGATGTTTGAATGACCTTTTAAAGACTTCATGGAGGCTTTGATTCATGTTACAAATGAATTTGATGTCTAGTCTGATCTATTACCTTCACATTGTCTATAATGTAAGGTAATAGTCAAACTAGAGTTCTCAAAGTTTCAGGACCTTTGATTTGATTTGAATGAATTTCTAATCTTCTCTGGTTTTATCATATCTGAGATTTGAAGTTCTAAAGATGGAATTTGTTCTACTGTTTGAATAGGTTTATTTGTGGATTTTACTCTCTAATTTTGAGTTATTTAATGATGGAATGGATTTTCTGGGATGGTTATCATTCAGATTTTGCTGTGTAGATCTAGTAGAGCTTCATTTTACCTCAGGTCAGACCTTCAAGGTCTGATCTAGGCCTTTTGTTAGGATTAGCTACTGATCAAATAATAGCAGCTGAATTCAATTGCTAATCTGCTGCAAGAGCGACAACATGCTTGAACCAAGGGTCTAAAATGGGAATTTGAGTCTATTTGATGATTAAAGGGAGCTGACATGTTATATACTGTTAGAATCTCATATAACAAGCATTCTTGTACCGTTAAATCTTAAAATTTGATGAGCATTGCTTGTAATCCATGTTCTAATCACTGTCAACTACTTGTTAAAGGATTTAACTGTCTAACATGTGATTTTGAAGTGAAATTGAAGTAAAATCTTGTCTATTATTCCAAACACTTGTCATGTGACGTGTTGAAGGTATTTGAATGCTTAAACCTCTATTCCAACCATTAGATTTCAAAATGAGGCCTTAGGTTCATATTTCAAACTCTATGTATGACCTCTTTTGTGCTAGACTTCTAAATAAATAAAAATCATAAAAAATTAAATAATTGTGTCTTGAGTAGGATTAGATATATTTCTAAGCATATGCAAAATTTTAAAGTATTCTGAACCCTCTAACTGGTAGAACATACTAGTAGACGGTTCAATTTACTCTGAAATTGAATAAAAGAAACCAATAAGAAAAACACAAGAAGAAATGGTTCTTCCATCGTCTCACCTTCTCTCTCTCTCCCCTTACCTCTATACTATATAAAAATGCTATAAAAACTCAAAAATACCCACAAATATATAAAAATACCTTGTATATTGTATTTATACTCATATATGCTATTTAATATTAAGCTAAATGTAAATAATAACTTATATATTTATTATATATATTTAAATAAGTGTTTATGATGTGTTAAACTATATATACTGTAATTATATAATAATCTATCTATTTATGTAAATTATATGTACATATACCTAAGTAAATATATGTCATTATGTATACATGTATAATTGTATATATAACTATACATATGTATTAAAGTAAGTATTATATACCCTACTATAGCTGTACATTGATTTATTTATGTATTTATGCATCTTTTCATCATTGCTCAGGAAATGGTGATGGGATGGCATCGAAGAAAATGTAAAGCTTTTCTCCAGAAAGTAGATTTCCGAAAGGCTTATGATTCGGTGTCATGGCCTTATCCATGGGTGGTTTTTAAGAGAAGAGGTTTTCCATCTATATGGCTGCAATGAATGAAAGAATGCATCACCACTGCCTCCTTTTCTCCTTTTCAACTGCAATGTGGGGTTATGCAAAGATGCCCTCTTGCTCCACTTATCTTTAACTTTGCGGTTGACACTCTAGCAAGATATGCATGTAGGTTGTCTGAGGTTTGTATGATTAGAGGCTATTCCATCTCTAATAGGAATGCCATGGCTCTAGTACTACAATATGCCGATGACATCGTATTTTTCGTAGAAGGGAAAAAATAGGAAGCACAAGCACTGCTGCATATGGTTAAGATTTTTGGAGAGATACCCGGTCTAAAATTGAATGGGGATAAGTCCTCATTGGTTTGTTTTGGGCTAACTGGTGGAGAACAACCGGCCATTTCTTCTCTATTGGGCACGCCCTTGGTTACACTTCTGATCAGATACTTGGGACTACATCTGAAGTGCACCAAACTGAAGAAAAGTGATTGGAATTTTTTTTTTTGAGGAAAGGAAAGCTATCTAAATTGATGGCCATATGGAGATTTTATTAATGAAAAAAAAATAAAAACCAACATACATCAACTCCTCCAATGCCATATGAGAGCTTGGCACTCATGTACAATTCGTACCGTAATAACAGGTCTCTCCTGAAAAAGACAATCATTTCTTGCACGCCACACACACCATAAAACAGTTGCCATGGAACAATGCGGTCTCCAACTCCTAATAAAATCACCCCACATGTCCTCCCAAACAGGTAGCCCAACGCCACAGACCCTATTCCACACACAGTCAATAACCACACATGAGGAAAAAATGTGTCGCATGCTATCTGTCTAGAAACCGCATAAGTGGCATGTATGAGTAGCAACACCCATTCTTCAATGTCTTAAGTCACCAGTAATGAGACCATCCCTCCTACAAAGCCACAAAAATATTTGTACCTTCAGTGGAATTTTAAGCTTCCATAGTCCTGCACATATGGCGTTAGCTTCTTCATTTTGTATCCTTGTTACCGTTTGTTGATAGGCCTCGGCAGATGAAAACTCTCCCATCCATCTATATGTATCAGTAACCCCCATCGGCTTGAAAGCTTGTAAATCTTACAGGAGGTGTGATCTCTCTCCCCATGTGCGACTCCCCTCTCTGCAACCTGTCTCCAATATCTCCCATCTATCCTCCTCTTGATCCCAGAAGTCTATAACTTTAGCCTCTCTGTCGCCAGTAAGACCATAGACACATGGGTACTTTTGGTGCAGCAATCCCAACGATGACCAATTTTCTGACCAAAACAGAAAGGATTGTCCATCCCCACATATTGTTTGGAACAGGTTCCAGTTCTCCTTCATAGCCGCCACCACCGACCTCCAGAAAGGTGACACCTTTGTGGGAAAAAGTCTATTCACCATAGAATATGATTCACCATATATCCCTCTGATCACCTCCGGCCATAGTTTATTCTCGCCTTGAATAATTTTTATTGCCCACTTCAACAATAACAAATCATTAAACTCCTTCAGGGACCTAATTCCCAACCCCCCTGCTTCTTAGGAAAACAAAAATTGTCCCATTTTACTAGTTGTAAGAATCGTTCCTCAAGTTTTGGCCCTTTCTAAAAGAAACGTTTCCTCATTATATCCAGCCGCTTCCATATTGCTTTTGGAGCTCTGAACACAGAAAAATGAAAACTGGCATTGCTGTGATAAAGGAATTTAAAAGGATCAACCTTCCCCCTTTTGATAGATATTTACTGCTCCAGCACTCCAACTTTGCTGAGGTTTTTTCAAATAACAAGCTCCAATCACTCTTCTTCATCTTCCTACTCCTCAATGGTAGATTGAGGTAGGTAATAGGCTGGGAGATGATTGGTGTGTGCAATGTCTCTAATAATTGGTGGCACACATCCCTATTCGATCCAAAGCATATAAGAGAGGATTTTTCCCCATTTAATTTTAGACCTGATATCTCCCCAAAGATAGTCACCATATGATGAAGGATACGCGCCTCCTGCACACCACCCTCTATAAAAAATACTGTATCATCCACATACTGGAGCATCGAGGCCAAAGCCTGTCTGTTCGAGAAAGCATATCCTTTGATCATCCCCGTTTCCGAAAGCTTGAAGGTGAAGCGAGCTAAGGTACCAACTGCCAAGTTAAATATCAATGGTGCCAAAGGACACCCCTGTTTGACCCCTCATTTAGGCTGAATCCAAACACCACATGGTCTACCATTGATTAATGGGGAAAAAGCAGTGGTAGTAATACATCTTTTCATCCATCTAATCCAAATGATTGGAAAGTCTCTTCGTCTGAGTACCTCCCACAAGTACGGCCAAGAGATTGAGTTGTAGGCTTTACTGAAGTTGACCTTCCACATGAAGGCCTTAGCCTTTCTTCTACTCCACCTTGCCACTATTTCCTAAGCCACAATAAAGGATTCATGCAAAGATCTATTTGGCAGGAAAGCCGATTGCACAGGTGAAATCAAGCCTTGGAGCACCACTCTTAGTCGGTTTGCTAAGACTTTGCTAATTATCAGATATATAGAATTTGATAGCGCTATCGGTCTGAACTCACTGAATCTCTCCGCCTCAGGATTCTTAGGAAGCAGAAATAAATAAGACCTGTTCAGCTTGTCAAAGCCCCTATTCCCCTCTTGGAATTCGTGGAGCACCTCCGTCACTTCCCCCCTCACAACTCGCCAAAATTCCTTGTAAAAAAATACTTGGAACCCATCAAGTCCCGGGGATCCTTCCAAGTTGAGGTCGTTGATAGCATCCTACCACTTCCTGTTTTGAAAAGGGGGTCACCAACCTGTCAGCCTGTACCTCATCTACCCTAGGATAATCCATTGCCACCATTCTCCACGCACTTCTAATTGGGGCAGCGGAAAGACCACGAAAGTAAGCCATTGTTGCAGCCCGAATATTTGCCATGGAGGTAAGTCTCTGATCTCCTAAAAGAATGGATGAGATGAGGTTGATACGTCTCCTCAAACTGGTGGCCATGTGGAAAAATTTGGTATTGCTGTCACCCTCGTGCAACCAAAGTTGTCGCGATTTTTCTTGCCAATCCATTTCCCTCTTCAAATCTTCTAGCACCACATCTTGCATTTGTTTTTGTTGCTGCAGTTCAAAATCGGCCAAAGGACCTGCAGCTTCCTTCTCATCCAGCCTACGCAACATAGCAAGTGCCTCCACTCTCCTTTGTTCACGCAGTACCCCCACTGTCTGTCCAAACTCTTTCATCATGTTTCTGAGACCAGCCAACTTCACAGCAAGCCTTACTGTCACTGACCCAGCCACCTTCTTCATTTCCCACCAATTCGCAATCATATTGTTACACCCTGGCTCCCTCAACCAAGACCTTCTGAACTTGAAGTGTCCATTGAATTACCTTCACCACAGTCCCATATCAGTGGGGTGTGGTCAGAGAAGGGTCTTTCTTGCCCAGACACAACAGAAAGGTGAAACCTTTCCAAAATACTTGAGTTCCTAAAGAAATGATCGAGTTTGGACATCTTCCCACTGCCATTGCGCCAAGTGTATTCCACTCCAAATGAAGGGTACTCACTAAGCCCCATATTCTGAACCGCCAGCTGAAAGCCAAGTGCAAATTGATCCACGTGCCTGCTCGCTTTGTCTTGGCTTGAGAGTGTGCAGTTGAAGTCGCCACCTATTAACCATGGACTATCTCCAATCCCCTCTGCTGTCTCTGTTAATTCATACCACAAAACATTCCACCTGTTTGCATTGCGCGGCCCATATACGCATGTTATAAATGAGACACTTCCTGTGTGAACTGACTGGAATCTACATGTCATACTGAACTCAGCTTTTGCTACCTCTGCCAGCTGCAGCTTCGCAACCTTCCACCATACTGCCATGCCTCTTGACCTGCCTTGAGCCCTCATCGTAGTGATATTTGCGTTTCCATTCTGTAGCAGTAGCTTCCACATGTTATACCCATCCTCTTCGATGTGAGTTTCTTGCAATAATGCGCAGTCAACATCCCATTCACACATATATCTATTAAGGGAGCCTCTTCGGACCCCATCGCATAACCCACGCACGTTCCAAGACACGACCCTCATCTCGTTTCAGACTTCCCCCTTCTCGACCCACCATCAGTCCTCACCACACCAATTGCTTTTGCAACTGTACTTAGTTCCATCCCCACCTTGTCATAACCCCTTCTTTTTCGCAGCTTGTATGGAGACCTGATAAGCACTCCTTTCCCCAACATCATACCTAGAACCATCAGGTACGTTAAAGGAGAACGGGGTATCTACCATCGCCTTCTCTGCCCCACTCCCAGCAACCTCCTCTACTGGTATAATCATCTGAGACCCCATCTCGTTTATCCTCTCCTCGCTCTGGACCAGCTCCCTTGATTCGTTCATTAGGCCCCCTCCATACTCCTCAGGATGATGGTCTTTTCTCTTTATCACTGGCGCCTCCTCCGCGGGATCTCTACCCCGCTGCATTTGGTCTGGCCTACTCTTGACCACTTCCACAAAAGTTTTTCCCATTTGTTGCTCACGCATCTCCACCTTGTCTAAACAAATCCGAAGTCGAATCCACCACGAACTTCCCCCACAACAGGGAATGATCTTCTCAGGAGTGAACCACTGCGAGCAAAATTAACATTCACCCACATCACCCTCCCATTCCCTTCCTCGATCACAATCTCCATACCTTCCTCCAACTTTGCAAAGCTCTCAATCATCTTCGTCACTACCTCTTTGGTTCTCAGATGAAGTGGTAGACCAGTGATCTCCAGCCTTGTCTAGAAGTCACCTTTTGTGGGGGGCGCTCCGCCAATGTCCCATCAAACTGCAAGACAAATCTCCAAATCACAGTGATGTTCTTGAACATACTCGTTTGGAACCAAAGGGACTCAAGATCAATCATACCCAGACCATAAAGCAAAATGAGAGAAGGGCCCAATGTTGCAATCTTCCAATTCAACGATTTTAGGGTTAGGGATCTTACCAATTTATGAAGCCGATCCATGGATGGCGCCCCTGTTATCACCTCCCCAATCAGGGTGCCTCTTAATACCATCTTCATCACCTGAATGCCTTCAGAATATGGGATTTCCACATCTAGAAAGTGACCGGTCAACATGGGCGGGGGAGGCGGCTGAGCCCTCAGTTGCTGTTAACGCAGCGAAATCGAGTTTAAAATGAAGCATTGTAATATAGTCGAAATTGCTTTGAAAGTAAATACAAATTTTTATTACTCAAAAAGATTCTGAGGTCGAACACAGGGAGCAATATGGGATTTAGAAATTAAGATCACAATTTAACTTGTAAAGTATTGCAATAAGAATGCTAAGTATCAATGTGCCAAAAAGATGGGAGTAAAATGGTGGTTTAAATCACCATATAGTCCTTATAATAATAGCTAAGGAACTCAATATATATGTATGAAATGAAAGCTTAAATCTGTCGTCTGATTTGGAAATCAGACGGCTTAAAGTCTGATGTTCTGCTTTGTGCTGCAGCTCTTCTTCTTCATCTTCTCTTTCTTTCTCTGATTCTTCCTTTCTTCTGCAGCCTATTCCTCTTCAGACCCGCCTCTTCTTCTTTTGCTTCTTTCTCAGCTACGATCTTCTCTTCTTCTCTAAGCCTTCTTCTCTGGCCCTTCACTTCTTTTCTTCTTCTCTGGCTTTCCTCTTTTGAATCCGGTTAAGTGTCAGTTGGATTTCCCTGTAGCAAAACCCTCCCCCTACCTATGCAACTCTCCTCTCTTTCTCTCTTAGGATCCACTCTCTCAAAGCCCAGGTAATCGGGTTATCGAATTCAGGCGTGTACTCGGGTCTAGGCTCACCGGCGTGCGGTGGTGAGCGAGGAGTGCAGGTCGGGTTATCGGGTTGAGCTAGGTCTGCGGGTACGTGTCATGGACGAGGTCAGGTGAGTGGGAGAGAGGGACCTCACCCTGTGAATTGAGGAAAACAGCTTACGCGAATTTTTCAATCTATTCGCCTTAGCACGCTTTGCAGCCGATGATGTGGGACTATCTGCACCCTTCTTCTTCACGCGTCTGCAGCAGGGGTCTTCCTTCAATTGCTTCAGCTTGCGAGGTAGAGGTGTCCAATTGACTGCCAGGACTTATTCGCAGGAGGCTTCTGCACGACCTGGACCTGAAACCTGAGCGTAGTAGAACCTAGAGCAAACTTCAAGCAAGCTCAAAGCTTGCTCGTCAATGGCGGCAAGGTCGAGTACCTGAAATCAGTGAAATGGCCTTTCAGCCACGTCAGAATGCTCAGGGAGGGTCGCCAGACGACGGCGAGTGTGATGAGGGTGTTGGTGTGGCGTCTCGTGGTCTGTGAGTGCATAGTGAGGTGGAACTGTGTGCATGTGAGTGAGTATGTTCAGGGGTGCGTGTGAGTGAGTGGAATGGTGAATAAAGAGAGGGGAAATGATCGGAGAGGTGTGGTGGATATTTTAAGGTGGTTGGCGAGGGATTTGGTGGTCTGTGGTGGTGAGATGGTCTCGCCGGAGGGGATGGCCGGAGATGGAGCAGATGACTTCGCGGAGGGTCGTCGGAGGTTGAAATAAGGTGTGGTGGGTGCGAAAATAAAGTAAAGGTAAGGGACTTAGCTAGAAGGTAGGTGGACGAAGTGGGGCAAAGATGGCGTCGGATGTGGTGTTGCCGTCGCCGAAGACGAAGACGGCTCCGGTGAGGGGGAAACGACGAGGGTGAGGGAGGAAAGGGCGTTGTTGGTATGGCGAGATGCAGACAGAAGCGAGGAAGAGGAATCCGCCACTGGTATTGTGGAAGGACGATGAGGAAAGGCAGAGGGGATTGCCGGACATCGAGGAGCCTTCGGCCATGAAAGAGTGAAAGGAATTATGGGGACTCACGGCCGATTTCGAGTATGAAGAATTCAGGAAGATCTGGCGGTTCTTTTATAGGGATCCAGAGGCAAGGAAAGCTTGGAAATCAAGCTTTCCAAGCTCGGAAACCTTCATCGGATTTGGGTATTTCTTGAGATCCAAATCTCTCATGCGTTCGCATGAGAGATTCGGAAAGATTCGGTGCACAAGGACGGGTTCAGATTGGAGAGGATTTCTCAAAGAATCTCCCTTCCAATTTTGGAAGGGATTAATTGAATAGAGTTCTCTTCAATCAAAGGTCGCCGGAGAAGGATTTCTTCGCGATAATGGCGGAGGGACCTAATTGTGAAGACAACGACAAAGTTAGGGTGCTATTTGAAAGGATTTTGAAAGTTAAGGGCATAAATGTAATCAGATAGGACCAATTTGCAAACTAGGTCAAGACAAATTCATCTTGGATCCAAATTTGGTACAAACCTAATTTGGACCTAAGGAATCCAATGGTGAAGTTGAATTTTGGTTTTGACCACGTTTGACTAGATAATTTATGCAAAAACCTAAATTAGGGCAAATATCTATCTGAGACTCCATTTTGGGTCAAGATGGGTTCTGATGGTCAAGTTGAAGGTACCAGACCCTAGAGAATATTTTTCTATAATTGTTAGAGGGGGTAAGTGAATTTTATCCTAACCAGAACCTTGGTTAATTAAGTGGGTCTGTTTTTCGGGTTTCAAAAGTCATTTAATTCTTAAAACACGTGCAAACCATTTTTTGATTGATCTAACCCATTTGTTATCTTTTTAGGACCTTTTGACCCTTAATGAACCCCTACAAAAGCCCGTGGTTGTACTGCATTCATGATATGCTGGTAAAATTATAGTTTTAACCCTAGTTTCCTATTTTTTCCCTTAGAATGATTATGCAGTGAAATATAACTCTCTAACGGTTATGTAGGAGCATTTATTGACTTAATTAGGTCAAAATGAGCTACTTATGGCTCATGATGGTGTTCCCATCAGTCGCCTCTGCGTAAATGTGAATGAGGGTGTAGAACCTTTCCTCCATCCTGCTGCATCCCTCCCCTCGTACACACATCACGTTTATGGACTTCTCCCCCACATTCTACACAAATAAGAGGGCCCCTGCACACCGCCGCCACGTGTACTCTTTCCCTAGATCTAAAGCACAAAACCTTCCCCGCATTTACCCAACGCCTAGTCCTCCCAGCGGTCCCCCTTCCTCTCTGATCGTCTTTGCGCCTCCATCTCTTTGATCTCCATACCTCCCAACCCTCGTTCTCCCTCCTGTTGCCAGAGCCCCATCGACCGGCCATCATCTCCCGCCTCCCCCCTACCTAGGAGTTTCAGTGTAATATTTAGTGGAATGTTTTGTTCGATAAAATTTCAGTCAAATTGGAAGGTTGGAGTAGCCGATACCTGTCCAAGGGAGGTAGACTTATTCTCTTGAATTCTATGATTACCTTCATCCCCATCTTCTTGTCTCTGTTCAAAGCACCTAAATCTATTTGGAAGCGCATTGATGTGATGCGGAAGTACTTTTTTTGGAAGGGATCGAGGCATGATGGTAGATTTTTCCAGCCCTTGAAGTGGGATCACTTGTGTATGCCAAAAGATCATGGTGGAATGGGAATAAAATCTATTAGAGAGTTCAATGATGCTTTGCTTCTTAAGTGGGCCATCAGATTATTTAATGGTGATAGTAAGAAATAGGCAGTTGTGACTGAGGATAATTATGGCAGTTCTCAGAATTCACTAATTAGACTTCATCCAATTAAACCATCTCCATTTTGGGCTTCTATGGTGCAAGAAATGAAGAACAATTAGTAGATGTTCCAATCGGTTCTTGGTGATGGCAGCTCCTTCAAATTCTGGCAGGAGGAGTGGTCAATGCTGAGTCTGCTAAAGGATGCTTATCCAAGAGTGTATGCAGCTGTTGGAAACAAGTAGGATCCGATTAAAAGTTACTAGTCTGATTTGGAGGAGTCTTGGCAGATTGAAGGGGCTGAATTAAATAGAGATGGCACCAGAACTTGGGAGAAGTCGAGGCTGCAGCTGGACTTGATGGCTTTTAGGCCGGTGGATGGAATAGAGGATCATTATTGGTGGGAAGGGATCTTCACCCCAACTCGGGCATATGACAAGATCAGAATTTTGTCTAGTTCTGAGGAGGCGGATATGATAGCAAGGAAATTATGGCTACTGAAAATTCCAACTAAAGTCCAAATTTTCTTGTGGTTATGTAGGAGAGATGGGTTGGTCACAGGGGATCTCAGACATAGGAGGATGGGCATTGCATTGCAATCGTACTTACTTTGTGGGTTGCCCACTAACAGTTCTAGACACATTTTTTCATCTTGTGTGGTGACTGGTGCGGTTTGGAAAAGAATTTGTAGGGAACCACTCCCCACGTGGGACTTACTCTAGCAAAAATTTCTGATACGAGATAAGTTGCATATACATATGCCAACAGTGATGTGGTGTACTCGGAGGGCGAGGAATGAGTTTTTGTTTCAAAAGAGACTAGTTTGTGTGGAACAAATTATAAATGTATGCTGGTCCCTCATACGTATATGGGGATCTATTTTGTAAGTTCAAATTTTTTAATAAATAAAGTACTCTCCTAGATTGCTATCGTAGCACGATAACTTTCCTTTCTGTTTAAAAAAAAATAAAAAAATGTAATTAAGTTATTAAGTTAAATAGATAAATTATTAAGTTAAAATAAAATAAATTAGTAATTTAAGTTAATATTGAAGTAATTTATATTGTATACTTGTATATAATAATTTTAAATATTTGTAACCTATTTATAATATATTTATACTATATAATAGTATTTATAATTAAATTATGTTTATATCTAATAAAATCATGTAAATAAATGTACATAAAATAATAAACGATCTAAAATAAATTAACAATATGTAATAAATACCTTATTATGTTAATTAACTAATTTGTGGATCAATTGAATAATTAATTGATTAATTTATACATTAATTAAGGATTTAAGCTCTAATTAGATGTGTATAAATCACTAACTTTAAGTAATTTTTAAATATAATTAAATAAGTTATTATTTTAAATTAACTCTATAATTATGTAGCCCTATATAAGGGCTTTCCAATGGTATAATTTATTTTAAAATTGGACACCAATAAGGCACTCAAATCGAGGCCTAAAATCAACCTTAGAACATGTAAATGCATGCCAAATCAGGTGCATTCAATGTCCCACATTGGCGAGTGATGTTCTGGTGCAGCGATACTTAAGGAATCTCGTCCAATCGTTGCTCAGTCGTCAGTAATTAGAGTATGTGTTCACGTCAGTTTTTGTATAAATGTTTATTAAGGCTTTTAGCGACGTTTACATACGTCACTGTATGTATAGTATATGTTATTATAGATATTTGTATATGTTAGAATAACTTAGTTTAGTGTATATTGGTAGTACTTTTGTACCTACACTTAGATATTAATTTGGATTGTTATAATAACTAACATAGAGTAGTTTTGATTAGTTTTTTATGCCTGTTTAGTTGTAAATATGTTTGAGACATTTCAATTAGAATTAATTGATTCTTTTTGTATATAGTTAACTCAATTCGTTAATTCATTGATTCATTTGTAATAAACTTGATATTTTTGAAATAAAAGAGCATTTTTGGATAATAGAGAGTGATATATATCAATAACTACCTCCCAGTGAACAATATGGAATAAACCAATAAAAATTATGTAAATAAATAAAATGACATGGCATTTGTTTATGTTGCGACTATACTACAATTTACGACAACATTATTAAATCCAATTTTAGCAAGTAAACAGTTTCCATGAGCATATTACCTACCGGACAGTCTAAAAGGTCAAGACCACCATTTTTTCTTTCTCTACAATGTGAAGAAATTAGAAATCCCCAACTCTTGGTAGAATTCAGCCAAGAAAGATTTGTCGCTTGGTCCCCACGAGTTTGACCTAGCTATGAAGGCGAACGCAAAAAGAATAATAACATTTGGGCCTATAGCTCGCTCTGAATTGAGGTGACCAAACGTCTGGGTAGTACTAACATAGGTGAAGGATTCTTACCCCACTCCAAGCATGTTCCGGGGTAATGACTTTGGATATTTTGCTTATCATTTTAAAATAATCTTATCTCTTGATCTTTCCACAGCGTTTGAGAGATTCGCTAGGGCGGATAATCCCAGAAGGTGTTCTGGGAGTTCACATGGCGGCAGGTGGGATGAAGGGAACCAAGAGTCCTGTGGGAAAGGCGAAAGCAGTCGGCCACCCCAACGCCATGAAAGCAAGAGAAGAGAGAGGGGACTTCCGACAATCCTAAAAAGGCACCACTCAAAAGGAAGAGGAGGTAGCTAATGGCTGTTCAACTTTCACTGGACTCTGAAGGTGCCGATGGTGAAGAAAGCATCCCTTCCTCAACTTCACACCACCAAGCATCTGCTGGAGCTGGGCATGCGAAGGCCCCTATTTGTAGTGCTTTCGTCAAGTGTTAAGAAATATATGTGTCGTAGTATAGTCGACAAATTACACAAAACACTTAAATTTATAAGCTCGAAATCAATTTGGAGTCCGAGGTCGTTCATAGGGAGCAAAAATGGTAATTCAATTCACTAATCACAATTTACTTCAAAAAGATATGCAAATATAATCAAAACTTTGCTCAAAATAAATCAGAATAGTATATCAACGAAACCAAATATGAGATTGCAAAAAAATTGGGTTAAAATGGTGATTTGAATCACCAAATTAACCCTTAAGTTTAAGTTCACAATTAATTCAAATAAATGAACAGTACTCTCAACCAATGTAATCAATTAGCCGTTGAACCCAAGGCACAGACGCCTTAAACTAGTAGATCTCACAAGGCATGAAGCCTTGCCTTCAGGAACCAACTGAGGAGCATAAGGCTCTCATAAAAGCCTTAGAGATTCTAAGGCACAGCAGCAGATCACCAATAGAGGCACAAAAGTAGCTTTAATTTCGACTAAGTGTTGAGAGAGGGAGGGCACGAATCCCAAGGCAAAGCAAAACCTACCCCCTTCTCTCTTTGATTCTCTTCTCAAAGCTCGAATCGGATCTGGGTAATCAGATCCAATGCCCAGACCCACCGGCGTGTATGGCGAGCGAGGGCGTGCGTATGCACGTGAAGAAGGACCTCACCCCGTGCTTACTGAGGCAACAAGGTGACAACACAAATATCTTTTATATGCTGTTAGGCACTTCAAACTTTCCGATCTGGGACTATGTCCCACTGCAGTCCTTCGTGAAGCTCTGTGGAAGCAGTAGCAGATCTCTTCGCTAAATTGGAGCAACTGTTGATGCTTCCTACTTCGATTGAGTACCTGGGAAGCCTCAAGACCTAGAGCTGCGTTAGGAGAAGGCAACAACAGGGCTCTTGATGGTTGGAGGGGCCTTGTTGTGGTTGGAGAAGACGAGGGCGGCGGTGACTGTCCGACGTGCACCTGAAACACGCAATACGGCCTTTCGGCCTCGTCAAAGAAGCTCAGAAGCTTCTCGATGAAGCGGCAAGTGCGGTGATGGCCATGGATTGGTGATTGGAGGTGTAGCGTGGTGGTGCGAAGTCGGAGAAGGCATGTGGTTGGTGGGGTGTTCGGTGACGGTCTGGAGCGATCAAAACCCTAAATAAATTTAGGGCTTTTGTTCGTGAGAGTGCGAGGAATGTTGTGGTGGTGTGTGATTGGTGAATTGTGGCATCAGCGTGAGCTTGCCAGAGCTCGTGCCGGACATGGGGAAGATGGAGTGGTTGCGATTGAAATGGTGCATGAACCTAGAGTATAAGGGGTTATAGGAGGTCCGGAAGGAGAGAGGAAGAGAAAGGGAGACTTAGAGAGGGAGAAAGTGGATGGAGGCAGCCGGTTATGATGGACCGACGCTGGAGGAGTAGTTGACGGTGAGCGGACGACGGAGCAAGGAGAGACGAAAACACCCGATCTTTGGCCGGACGTGGTCACGACGAAGAGCTGAAGCAGAAGATATGATCAATTTGGTCGTTGATCGGCTCGATGAGAAAGGTGGAGGAGCTCACCGTAGCCGAAGTTGTAGTTGACCGGAGAAGAGAGGAGGGAATTTCTTGGTCTACACTAGGCTAAGGAGTAAGGCCTTGTGTGAGGGCTCCTTTTAAAGGCCTTAGGGCAGGCTCTAAACATGGGAAGAAGCTCGAAGTGCTCGAAGTTTCAGGGAAGAAAATCCCCAAAATTTTGAGTGTTCGCATGATCTTTGCAGTGCAAATCAAGGTCCCAAATTTGGTTTAGGTGATAGAGGATCTCTCAAGATCAATCCCTCCAAATTTGGAGGGATTTAGTCGAGAAATCAGGGAGAAATCCCAAATTGAAGGTCGGTTGCTTTGGGTTCACACTATTAATAGTGGCAAGGACCGTTTTGAAGAGAATGACGAGAAGTTAGGGGGTTAGGTGCAAAGATTTCAAAACCTGAGGGGCTAAATGTAAGAAATAGAGTTTTGAAGGGCTAAATTCTAAACTAGGTCAAGATGGACTCTGATTGGGCCCAAATTTTGGTACCAACCTAATTTGGATCCAAGGAATCTAATGGTGAACTTGGATATCAATTTTGACCAATTTTGATGGAAAATTTGCATAGAAGTCCAAATTAGGGTAGAATTTCGTTTGAAACTCTGTTCTAGGACAAAGTAGGTTCAGATGGTCAAACCAAGGATACCAAACCCCTCAAAATATTTTCATATGAATTTTATGGGGTTTATATAAATTTTATCATGGCCAGAACCTCTTTAATTTAAGTGGGTCTGAAATTAGGGTTTTATGTGCTGTAGCGGTTATCGACATGTGTGAAACCCTATTTCTGTCTATATGGACCCAAACTTAGGACTTTAATGCACATTAGACCTTTAATAAATCCTTAAAAAATCCTGTGGTTACTCTACTTTTATGATGTGATGTTAAAATTGTAGAATTAACCATGTTTTAATGTTTTCTTCTCAAAATAGATCTAAATGGAATTATGGCTCTCAGGTGACTGTGTAGGAGCATTTGTCACTTGATTTCCACTAATTTAAGCTAGTTATGCCTAATGATGGTGCTACCATCAGTCTCTGCTGAATGAGACGAAGGAGGCAAGGCCACTTCCCACCTACCTTTGCTGGTGTACTCAGCACCTTTATCTGAGCCGCCGAGTAGGTGGCCGCAAAAAAGGGCCTCGCAATTGAAACATTTTTTAGCCACCTCAACTTCCACACGGAGTCCTTGGAGCTAGCATCTTAGCAGGCTCACAAGGCACAAGTAGTACTATCACTTCCGGGTAGACTCCTACAAGTTCCACCCGGGATGTACTTCAGGTGGCATTACCTAGTCTGCCTAGTGGACCACCACGAGCTCCTAGGGGCACTTCAGCATCTTGATCTCAGGGTGTTGATGGCATAACAGCCGACGACCTTGCCTTGGTTGATTTGGAGAGGCAAGCATTTCAATGCTTGCAAGATGCCATAACGTGATCCAACACTCCTAGTAGGAGGGTTAATTTGAAGCACATTTACTTCTACTGCCTTCGATTCATAAGACCCTTCTTCTCCCTCTCTTGTTAGCTCCTCATTTTTTCTGACATTCCTTTGAGCATGTTGTAACAAGAGTAGCTTTATTATGACGCATGTGGATACTCTAGGGATTAGATTCATTCCCAGAACCATTATAAGTCCATCGAGCTTAGGGAGCGACTTTACTACCCCTAGCGAGGCGACGAATTTGGCAACAAAATGGGCAGTGGCCGCCAGGGCAGAGCAAAAGAATTTATCCGCCAACTGGAAGAAGCCAACGTCGCCTGCCAGAAGGCAGAGAAGGAGGCTGACGAGGCAATAAAAAAGTTAAACTCTTTTGGAGACCTCCCAACATGTTTCAATCATGCCTGCAAGGAGGCAAATGTTGCTCAACTGGGGCTAAGAACAGTCAGGAAAATAGCCTCCAAGCTTGATGACTCTCTTGGAAAGATCCAGCAGAAGGATCTTAAGAAAATAAGAGAGCTCGAAGACAAGATGCAGGGGGCTACCACCAACTTATCCTAGCTGAAGGAGGAGGTTCAGGTGTTCAAGACATGTCATTCTTTTGCCACAAAAGAATATGAAAAAGTTCTTGAGGGGGAGCGCCTCCGTCTTAGCAATATGATCAATGACTTTACTAAAGCTAAGGCGACACAAGAGAAGGCAAAAGTAGAGGTGGAGGAATTACGACGAGAATTGGTTAAGGCCAAATAACTCACTAAGGAAGGGGCCAGACGGGTCTAAGAGCTGGAGAGCACGCCTATGCTAGAGAAGGATCAGGGCATTATAATGGAATTCTTTGCTGTGGACCCTTCTATGCAAGAGAGTCGCGACCTAGTCTCCAATGACGTTGGTTGATATGCCCTGGTGGTAGTTCAAGTGATCTTGGAAGGGGGACACACTCCTGTACAGGAGTTGTGTAGTTGGTCATTTAAGTGACTAAGTGCCGAGTATGATCGGCAGAATGGAGAGGGGCTGATTAATGATAAAACCCCCATCTCCCCTCCTGTGGATCACTCTGAGGTGCTTGCTTTTGATGGGGAGGCGGACAAGGGTGGCCTGTCGAGAGTCCCGTCTATCGCTAAAGTAGGGGAGCTGTCCATTGGTCATCACAGCCCCACCTATGAAGTCTCATCACCTCCTCCAAATCCTAAGGTCGATCTGCCTGAAGATTTAGAATAGTTGATTCATCAACACTGGGATGAGAATGGTGTCTTTTTTTCCTTTCTTTCATTTTTCTTTTTTTTTTTTCGGTCACCAGTGGAGTGACTTTGGGAAGTAGCATCAAGCTTTCCACCTGATCCTATTGGCTGGGATGCTCCACTACAACGTAATACTAAGTCCCCTTCAGAGAACTTTCTCTTCTTGACCCACTTGTCTTGGGTGGCAGCCGTTCTCTATTTGTAAAGAGATGCTGCATTTAACGCTTCCTCCCTAATTTCATCCACCAAGTTCAATGCCAGGCAGATGTTGACGAGCTCCTACCGTGTTTTAAAACTCTTTTTGCATTATAGTATAGTCAATAGAAGCGCGTTTACATTCAAAATTCATAACTCGAATTGATGAAGAAAATCCAAGGTCACCTCTAGGAGCAAGAATTGCATGAATACCACTATTTATGCTTTGAAACTTAAGAATGATATTCTTCGATTATCTAAAACTCTAAATCTAGTTCAAAAATATCATTCTAATTACTTCAATTATTATTTTTTTCAATCAATTAATGCTTAATTTGATCAAGATAATAATTTATTACTGAACTAAGCATTAAATAATCAATATGATTATATTTTGATCAAAGTAATATAACAAAATCATAAGATATGTAATAAATAAACCCAAACTATCAATATATCAATTTAGTCCCTTAGTATTCGCACAATGGTTCTTGGAGTTCTATGTTTAGGTCCCTAGGATTTCCTTTTGTTCTCAATCTAGCCCCTGCTCTTCTTCCTCTTCTTCCTTTTCTTGCTGCAGGCCTTGTGAAGGAAAAGCTTGGGAGATATGTCGATGGCGAACTCCAGCCGTTGGATGGGGCTGACTTTGGTCGAGGAGGGTCATCATTGGTCGGTCAACGTGCTGGTATCTTGGATCGGCGATCGGAAGCAGTGATGGAGGTGTCAAAAATGAAGGAGATGGGTTCTAAGGCAGCAGAGGTCCCGGTGTTGGAGTGGGTTACAGTCTTGACCAAAAGGTCGAGAAGATTTGCCACGCCTTGCTGAAGGTGATGAAGATGGTTATTGGCTGCGACGAGGGCGGAAGACGGCCGGCGGAGTCAAGGAAGGTGGTGGTCGGCATCGACATTGGTGTCCGGTGGCCGTTTGGTGGCGTCAAAACCCCAAATTGGTTGAGGGGTTTTGACGCTCACGTTGAGGGGGTGCTTCGTGGATGGTTGGAGGAGCAAGACACGGCGTGAAATGGCGAGGCATCGACGCCGAAGAGGACGTCGGAGCGGGGGCCGAAGCTCACCGTGCGTGATGAAGATGACGGAGAAGAAGCGGTTGTGTGGTCGAAACCTATATGGAGAAATCCTAAAGGGATCTAGAGGAAGAGGGGAAGGAAGAGGGGTACCTGAGAGAGGGCGAGGTGGACGGACAAGTGTGCCGGCGTGGTGGCCGGACGCATGGAAGAAGGGGATGGTGGAGGGTTTTGGGGCCAAGGAAGGGATGGAGGAGCCGTGTCCCTTGATGGGGAGCAAGGTGAGGAAGAGAGGAAGGTGGCCATGGCCTCATTTGATGGCGAGGACCAGCGGATTGAGGGGTCGAAGAAGGTCCCAAGCTCCTTCAATGGCGGCATGCAGGAGAGGTGGAAGAAGGGTGTTGCACCCGCTATTTTCAAACGAAGACGTTCGGAGGGGTTACGTGAGCACTTATAGCCCCTCGCTGGAGCAGTTGGCAGCCGTTTGTTGCAAGATTTGCTCACAACAATCTCGCAACAATGGCACTAACTTTGACCGGCGATTGCAGGCGGCAAAGGCGATGGTTGTCCACGAAACTGCCGTCGTTGGATGCGCAACGTCGAGGGGAAGAAATTCTCTTTAGTCATCAGGGTTAGCTAAGGACTAAGGTGGCGAAAATCTGCGAGTGAAACTCGCCGTTCTCGATCCATTGTTGCCAAGAAGGTCGAGGGACCTTTTTGTGAAGAAGATGAAGAAGCTGGGGGGTAAATGCAAGGAAATCAAAAGTTAAGAGCTCATTTGTAAGCGAATGGATTTCCAAGGGTTAAAATGCAAACTAAGTCAAGATGAAGTCTAAATGAGCCCAAATTTTTATGGTAATATAATTTGGATATGAGAAATTTAACGGTGACTTCAATTTTGGATTTTGATGTCGTTTGCATGGTCAATTTACGATTAGACCTAAAATATACCAAATTCCCGTCTGTGATTATGTTTTAAGTCAAAATAGGTTCCAATCATGAAATTTTTTGTATCACACCTTATAGAATATTTTTAATAATTTTTAGAAGGTTTAAATTACATTTATTTCCGTCAGAACTATTTTAATTAAAGTGGGGTTGAAATTAGGGTTTTTGATTTGAATTAAACATTAAATTTGAATGTTAATAATGAATTAGTCAATACCAACCAATTTTTAAGATATTTAAGCTCAATTGACCTTTAATTAAGCATAGGTTTACCCTCAAGTTATTCTACATTTATAACTGTTAGTGAAAATTACATAATTAACCCCAATTTTTATCAATTTCTCTTTCTTCCGCCTTGATTGAGTTATACCCTTTAATGTGTTAATTTTATGAATTTAACATTAGAATCTAGCCATATTAGGTTAGTTATAGAGAATGATGGCGATGCCATCAGCAGACTTGGTTGTCATTAGTGAGGGGTCATACAATTGGGAACGATAAGTAGGGAGGACCACCTCAACTGATAGCCATGCTTCCATGCTGTATACCAGACTGAAGGGTGTGTGGCCAGTTGAGGTCTTTTGGCTTATGCAATAGCCCCAAAGCACGTCCGGAAACTTGTTTGCCCACCTTCCTTTTGAAGGGTCCAGCCGTCTTTTTAGCGCAGTGATTATTGTACGATTGGTTACCTCTACCTGTCCGTTCACCTAAGGATGAGCAACAGACGTGAAACACAAGTGGATGTCCCAACTCGCACAAAACTCTTCAATCATTATCAATGACAATGGCCCTCGGACACCTATATCGAGAAATGTTCTTCCACACAAATGTTATGACCCTATCAGCTGTTTGGCTAGCCATAGCTTCAACCTCAATCCATTTTGAAAAATAGTCTACTGCTACTAAAATGAAACATTTTTTAGCTGGTGCTGGAAAGAAAGGGCCAATAAAATACATCCCCCATTTAGAAAAGGGAATTGGAGACATAATAGGCATCATCATTCCAGGCGAGAGGTGGGGGATAGGAGCAAACCTTTGGCATTTGTCACATTTGCACACAAACTCTTTGTATTGTTGTTTCATTTGAAGCCAGAAGTATCCTGTCTGAAATAGACGGGCCACTAGAGCTTTGTATCCCTCATGATTGCCACAAAATCCTCTATGGGCTTCCTGCAGTGCTTGAGAAGCTAATGACTCTACAGTTATTAGCGTTAATTCTATCAGTTAGAGTTAATTTCGAGGGCTCAGGCGCACAAATATGATAATATAGTAGGTCTGAGAGCAATGCATGCATATAGTATAATCTTAACATTGAGATTCCTTGAAATTAACGTTTAATGGCCAAGTTATACAAGTGCGTATTGAAACAGGTCTCAAATGAACAATTGAGCCGCATGGATGGATTCAGGACTAAAACTAGACTCCAACAGCTTTGAACTCACTTCAATCCGACCTTCGTAGCTCCCACAAAGAGCTCGGGAAGTCCTAGCCATTGATCTAATGATCAACAGCCCATGACGCACCACGTGGCGCCCGCTCAACCCTTCATCATGTACCTCAGACAACCACTCATCCTCTTCATCACACGAGCAGCGTGATATTAGCCACACGATCGTCATCGAACAACTCTCATCCTGCCACGCCTCACCTCAGCCTCAACAACACGATCAAAGATGTGCAACCAAGATCGCACCCCACCTCGCGTAGTGTAGTGGTAGCGCACTCGCCCTCAAGCACAGGGATCCCAGGATCAAACCGCAATCCTCGATTCCTCAGCACATGAACACACACTATTAAAGCCATCTGATTTGCAATCAATGACTCTCATTGCACCGCATCGTGTGAAGCGTGATCCAGGTGATCGTACACGCTAATCCGACAGTCCATCTACACCTTTGGCGTGCAATTCTCAAGCACAGAACGTGCCACATGGCCAGCTGCGAACCATGCGATCCTCGAGCGTGATTACTCGTGCACTTAAAGGCGTGATCCGAGGGTGCTCCATAGACATCGGATAAGAAGATCAACGGTCTTCGTGAGGCCACGCCAGCCACACGTTTGTGAGCATGTGCTAGCATGTGTCGACTCTGGTCTGAGTGCATGAGGTGGTTCAGTGCACGTGTTGGGCTGTCCAACGTGGTTTAGTGCAATTTAGGGCATGTTTTGGGGTGGTTTAAGGTCGAACCAAGGCCTTTCTTCACCTATAAAAGGCCCTTAAGACCCCCATTGCAACACACTTCTCCAAGCATTCTTCCACCTTCTTAAGCTTCAAGGTACGCTCCTAGAGTCGTCAAACCACCAACAGAGTCCTCTCCCCTGCCGTGGTTGCCTCAACACTCTCCTTTTCGCATTTACTTTCTAGTCTTTCTTTAGCTTAGTGTTTACATTTCTTTAAGCATTCTTCTAGTGTTGTTGTTTCTACTTGTAAGACATTTTTCAATATTCAACAAAGTAGTTTTTGATATCTTAATTCCTGTCTCTTTTCATTCTAAAGTAGGCTCCACTTATATTATCTAACACTTTCTTCATTAAACTGCTTATCTTGTCTTCTTTTCACACATAGCTAGCAACCTCAACTACCTCGGATTTCTACTCTCTCTCTTCTTTTTACACAAGCAAATAAAATAGAGCATCATGTTGCAATAAAAGTAAGCTATAAAAAGATTCGATTTCCACCTCCCAATGTTCGACACTTGGACTCACCCTCCATATTCTTTCAAAATTGATGTCATAAGCGCATGCTACAACGTACAAATTATATCATTGCATTTTCCAATGTCAGAAGCCTTCTCCAGGGTGAGATAACATAGCAAGGGGCTTGAATAACCCCTCTTGTACAATTGCCCACCAATTAATGTGTATCACGAGGCCTTTAGCCGAAAAGCTTTGGGGTGCAGTTCCCTCGGGGATAATTCACCTGTGCAGAGGAAATTTGCTATGGGCACCATCCAAGAAAGAACTAGTTGAATCACAAGTGATTGTAGGAGTACCGTAGGCTCATTTATTGTTTGTAGGAGTATATCATCCTCTTGCCCTGCAAGAATTGTAGATACTAGGCAGGCCAAGGCACTCGCCAATGGATGGTCTGATCAGGGCACCCACTTGAACAAGGCGAATTTGAAATCCAACAGCTCTTCTTTTGCCTTGTTTGCATAAAGACTCATATTGGGATATTTATCTTGATACTTGCCATTGATTTGATTGGCTACCAATTATGAGTCCGTATGAATTTCAAAATATGAACCCCCATAGATCTGGCTACCCTGATGCCGATTGATAAGGCCTCGTACTCAGCCACATTATTAGAGGCAGGAAAAGCCAACTTGATGGCATACTTATGAGTAGTGCCATCAGGGACTGTCAACGTGATCCTAGCACTGGCCCCAACCATCATAGACGATCCGTCAACGTATAGTTTCCATGGCAAAGTGGTGGGAGGCTCTAGGTTTGTAAATTCTATCACAAAATCTGCCAAAACTTAGCCTTTAATTGACTTTTGTGGCTGATATTTAATGTCGAATTCAGCCAACTCCATACCCATTTCATTTGTCGTGTTGACCCAGTTGGCCTATAAAGCATTTGGTGCAAGGGGTAATCAGATAATACAATTATCGTGAGAGCTTGGAAATACAGGTGTAATTTTCTGGTGGCAACCATCAGGGCAAGGTCGACTTTTTCAATCACCGTATATTTTACTTCTGCCCCTTGGTAAGTTTTACTAACAAATACACTGGCTGTTATATCCTATCACCCTCACACAATAAAGCAGCACTAACGACAGACATAGAAGCTACCAAGTAAAGGAACAATCGCTCCCCGGCAATAGGAGCCGTAAGAATGGGAGGTTGTTGAAGGGCTTTATTGACCTCCTCGAGGGCCCGTTGGCACTGAGGGGTCCAATGGGCTATCGTGTAGCCCTTGCCCTTCTTGATACAATCGAAGAAGGGGGTACACTTGTCAAAAGATTGAGGCAAGAAGCAGCCTAAGGCAGCGATCTTGCTAACTAACAACTGAATCCCCCTTAGGGTAGTCAGAGTCGCTAAAGCCACAACTGCCTGAATCTTGTCGGGGTTGTCCTCTATACCTCGGTTAGAGACTATAAAACCCAGAATTTTCTCTAGGATACGCCAAACATGCATTTCTCAAGGTTCAAGCAGAACTGGGTGTCTCTTAGGACTTAAAACACCTCTGTTTTCTCCAAATGTTAGGAGAAATTTAAACCTTTCACAAGAATATCATCAATATACACTTCTAATGACTTTCTAATTAAATGAGCAAGCACCATATTTACAAGACACTGATAACTAGCCCCTGTGTTTTTCAGGCGAAAGGGCATGACTTTATATTGAAATAGACCCCTATCAGTTATACATGAGATATGGGACCTGTCGACAGGAGTTAGACTTATGTAGTGATAACCACTATAAGCATCAAGAAAAGACGTGTTTATCCACTAGAAAAGTCCATGAGCACATCAATCTTTGGTAGGGGAAATTCATCCTTTGGCCAGGCGTCATTCATGTTCGTGAAATCCACATTCTCTACTTGTTGTTTGATTTCTTTACCATCACAATGTTGGACAACCACTCAAGATATAAGGATTGCTCGATGAACCCTGCTTCCAATAACTTGTCCTCTTCTAAAGCAGCTGCTTGCCATTGCTTCGCTGACGTGTGAACGAGATTGCTTGACTTCTCGGGAACCTGCTTAGATATTGAGACGGTGCTCAATTAGTGATAGATCTACTCTTGGTAGGTCATTGGCAGACCATGCAAAGATGTTTGCATGAGCTCTCAACAGGAGGAGTAGTTTGTGAACTGTGGCGGGAGGTAAATCCTCTCCAATCTGAACCAGTTTGTCAGTTGCATCGAGATACAACTGAATTGCCATGGTTGAAGAACCTAGTTGTAGTTTTGGAGTAGACGGAGACCTGGTGGGCTCTTCTCGCTAAACTGTTTGGACCAAGCTTCTCTTTCCCCCCCATTTTTGAGGTTTAGGGGACCTTTTCTCCATTAAGTGTTCAACCTCAATGCATAGGAGTTCACAGCTAGCAAATTGATCCCCATGAACAATCCCTACCCCCTGGGGGGAGTGGAAAATCATGAATTGAAAGTAAGACGATGGGATTACCCGAAAAGCATGGGTAGTGGGGCTGCCTATGATGCTGTCAAATGTCACCACCAACCTTGCTATGATGAAGGTGGTCGTCCGGTTCATGCTTGTCTCCATCACATATTGACATTGGCAAACTGACCTCGCCTTCGAGCATCACCTAATGATTGGTAAAGTTGACTACTGGAAGGGTTGACGGGGACCGATGTTTCTCACCCAAACCCAACTGTGCAAGGGTCTTGAGAAAGAGAACATCCACAGCACTACCTTCATCCACAAGGAGTCGAGGTTGATGTTGTCCTTTTAAGAGAAGTGTCACCAACAAAGGATCTGTATGATCAGCCAGATCTGGGAGGGAGGCAAAGAGCCTTAAGGCAGCCTACCTGATGGCATTCCTCTCACCACATTGCAAGGTGGGATGCACCCATTGGGCTGTGCCTGAAGGTGAAGAGGTGGATCTTGCGTTGGGGGCAGCGTTGTCACCAAAGATTACGTCTACTTGCTCCCCCGCTAATGCCCGAGGAGAAAATGTCGGTTGAACTGGCAAAGCTTCATGTGCTAGATTTTCCAAGCACCCCATCCTTATTACTGCCATAACCTGATGATGATACTCCATAGGCAGGAGCTCTGGGGGGATCCCTTGCTGGGTCATGGTGACCGTGGGGTCCGTTTCCACCTGTGCTGGGGTGATTACCATGTTAACTCCACGGAGTTGCTGGAGTTTCTCCTTATGGTATTCCTCTGGGCCTTCTATGGGCCGCTTCCCTTTATCTTGATTTCCATTTCGTTTGACAATATGGGCCAAGTTACCATGCCCGATTTGAGACTCGATTTGGTCACGCAAATCTCGATAGTCTTCAATGGCGTGGCCTCGAGCTAGGATGCAAGTTTTGGTAAACCCGATGATGGGAATACCATCATGAGTCATAACTAACTCATTTTGACCTAATTAAGTTAGTAAATGCTCCTACATAACCACCAAAGAGTCACAAGTCATTGCATAATCATTTTGAGGGAAAAATAAGAAATTAGGGTTAAAACTGTAATTTTACCAACTTATTATGAATGCAGTGCAACCACAGGTTTCCTCAGGGATTGAATGAAGGTCAATTGGTCTTAAAAAGATAAGAAGTGGGTTAGAATAATCAGAAAAGGGTTTGCACGTATTCTGAGAATTAAATAGCTTTTGAAACCCTAAAAATAGATCCACTTAATTAACTGAGTTTCTGATCAGTATAAACTTCACCTAAACCCTCTAAAATTCATAGAAAAATATTCTCTAGGGTTTGGAACCTTCAATTTGACCATCAGAACCCATTTTAACCTAAAATAGAATCAAAGACAGACATTTGCCCTAATTTGGGTTTTTGCATAAATTATCTAACCAAACGTGGTCAAAACTAAAATCAAACTTCATCATTAGATTCCTTATGTTCAAATTAGGTTTGTTCCAAAATTTAGATCTAAGATGAGTTTGTCTTGACTTAGTTTGCAAATTTGTCCTGTTTAATTACATTTCTGCCCTTAACTTTCAAAAACTTTTCAAATAGGCCCCTAACTTTGTCGTCGTTCCCACAAATAGGTCCCTGCTGCACAGAACTTCTAATCTTACAACTCTGGTGGCAATCAATCGAGGATTTCTCCTGATTGATTGATGAAACCTCCTCAAAATTGAATCGGAGATTCCTCTTGAAATCCTCTTTCAATTAGATTGATTCTTATGCTTCAAAATTTCCCAAATTTCTCATGCGAATGCATGAGAAATTTGGGTTTCCAACTCCGACGATCTTCCAAGCTTGAAAGCTTGGCTTACAAGCTCTAACCAACTCCCTGATACCTATATAAAGACTCCCAAAGCCTGCCCGACCCTTCCAAGATTGAATTCGACCAGAGAAACCCTCAAATTCCTCTCTCCTTCGGCCGAATTGCTCTTCAAGCTCCAGCGACTCTCCCTACCTCCCCTCATCGTCTGACCGCAATACCAGCGGCAAGCTCTTCCTCCTTTGCCTTCTTCCACGTCGAGTAGCACCCGTCGGCGTCCCTACCTCCCTTCATCCTCGCCATCCACCTCTTATCATAGTAGCTTCATCTTCGACGCTGACCATACCTCAACCAGCGCCAACTCTGCTCCCCTTCGTCTGCCTCCTCTCATAAATGATTATTCATCTTCAACTCTCTATTTCCAGACATCCGCAACTTCGTTTCAACCGCTGACACGCCCTCCGCGACTTCATCTTCCACCACACTGGCAGACCTCTGGTGAGCCCCAACGGCTTCCACACTCGTTCAACCACGCCGCTTCCATGCTCCTCACCATCGTCTCGACCTACAGATCAAAACCCTCAATTAATTGAGGGGATTGGCCTCTCTATCACCGACCCCTAACTCACGCACTCTCACACAAAATCTGTGAGGTCGATAGGCCTCCACATCCACTTGCACGTGATGCCACCACCACTGTTGCATTCCCTGACATCCGGCGAATCTCCTGAGCTCTTTTGATGTGGCCGTGAGGCTGTGTTCATGTTTTCAGGTTCCAACCTCCAGCCGCCATTAACGAAGCATCATCGAGCAAGCTTCAGTCGTGTTCGTGAAGCTCCAGCACCAGGGACACGTCCTAGATGAAGCAGAATACACCCAGGCAGAGGAGCAGGTAGTCAATTGGGTGCTTTGACCACATCCTAGACCTCAATTGGAAGGATCCTCCTTGCTACTGCTGTGCGAAGGAAAGGGGTGTGGTTTAGTCCCATAGTGGTTGTTGAAGAGTGCCCGCCAGCGCATAAATTGAATTTTTGCTAGAGGCTTATCACCTCAGCATGCATAGGGGGTGAGGTCCCCGCACGCACGCCTCACGCACCTCGTCCGCGACTCTGACCCCGCGGACCTGGTGCGCCCGATAACCTGCCTAACCCTAAAGCACTCCTCGGCTACGACCCACGCCTACAGCCCTGATCCTGGGTACGCTCTAGGTCCGATTACCCGTATACTTGGTACTGTTGAAGGCTCTGGGAGAGTGTGACCTTAGGAGAGAAAGAGAGGAGAGAGCTTGCACGGGGAAGGGGGAGGGTTTTGCTGCAGAGGAAGTTGGCAGACACTTAGCCAATTCAAGAAGTTTCCCCCCTGTGTGAGGAAGCCACAACAGAGAAGAAGAAGGAGAAGGCAACAGAGGAAGAAGAAAAGAAAGAACAAATAAGAAGAGAAGAAGAAGAAGGAGAAGGTAGCAGAGGAAGAAGAAAAGAAGAAGAAGAGAAGAGGGAGCTGCAGCAGAAGAAACAGAGAAGAAAAGAAGAAGAAGCCACAACAGAGAAGCAGAAGAAAAGAGAAGAGAAAGAAGAAGAAAAATCTTAGCACTATAGTACAGGGCTATGTTGATACTTTAATTGCATATATTTGAGATATTGATTTAAGTGTTATTTGTGAGGAGTAATTAGTGATTTAAATCACCATTTTACTTCATTTTTTTTGCATATTGATTCTGCCATTACTCTTATTGCAATATTTATTCTTGATTTAAATTGTGATCTTGAGCTTTAAATTCCATATTGCTCCCTGCGTTCGACCTCGGAATATTTTCGAGTAATAAAATTTATTTGTTTAAGCGCTATTTTGGCTATACTATAACATGACAATCTTAAAACACCGATTTAGCGAGCGAGCACCTGACCTGAACTAGACCTAAAAAGAATAGGTAAAACCTAACTGGGTTTGGGTATGGTTGTGGGTATGAATCTATACCCGATTACCCTACCCGAATACCCAAATAAAATTCTTATTTACCCGAGATATATAAGTCCTACGTTAAGACCATCATTTACCCAACCCTAATCTTTCTCATGCTTCCCTCCATGATTTTGAAGGTTAGGAATTCTTCTAAAGCTTTCATTGAATATTTATTTTGGAGATGGGGAATTTTTATTTAAAAGATACCTGTATTTAGTCTTTCTTTGTATTTTCTGTATTTTTATTTGTGATGTATTCCCCTTAAAAGGCTCTTTTTGTAATAATTTTAATGGAGATCAATAAAATTAGAATAGCCCAATCTCCTATGTTTAGAGCTTACTAAAAATAAACAATTAATGAATTATGTAATAATTAGAATTATGTTTATGAACATTTTCGAGTAATAAAATTTATTTGTTTAAGCGCTATTTTGGCTATACTACAACACGATAATTTTAAAACACCGATTTAGCGCGCAAGCATTTTGGCGCCATTGTCGGGGAGCAATAGGCAATTTAAAACTCTTGATTACAATTAATGATTTAGATTCTAACTTGCTATATCTCTTTTGCTGTGGTTGTTACAGGAGAGGGATACATTCAAGGAAGATCAAGTGCCACGGGGAGGTAAGTTCTAACTACTCTCTCTTAAGCCCCTCATTTTGAAAAGGTTAAAAAGGAAAAAATCAATTAAGGCACTTGTATTCTATCCGTAGATAATTCATCAAGTTGCCTAATTTGATACATTTTATTTAGACAACAAATCTTGATTTATGCACCTACTTAAAGCTTAAGGTATCTAGGGCTATCACATTCTTGTTTGAGCCCTAGGTACCACATTTGAACAAATTAAATTGGACCAAATTAGAGCCAATTAAGGACTTCAGTTTAGGTTTTTTTTTAGAGACACACTTGCTTAATCAAGAAATCATCTTTCCAAACAATGTTTGCCTAGACCTTGATTGAACTGATCTATTCAAGTAAAATCCTAAAATCAGGCTCTTAAAGTCATTTGAACACTAAAAGAGGGACCTAAGTTCTCAAAAGGACAATACAGGTGAAGTTAACCCACCTTGTTGGGTCAACCAATCTTCAAATTAGGTCACTTTTGCACTCAACACATCTTAAAGTTTAAGTGAAATTCTAAAGCACCCTTGCTCTTAATTAAAACTGGTATACTTAAGAGATCAAGTCCCCATTTTGGTCTACCTGGAACATCAGTGACAAGAGAGGTTGAGTGGGGCAAATCCTGTAACTCGTGGGGGCGCTCTACCATGTAGGGGTCTTTGCGGGACTCTCCCTCTCTGGCTGCCCAAGTAATTCTCAGGTGAATGACTTTCTGACTAAGGGGTGTCATCCGCCTCGAACCTCTATAGTCATCCAAAATTTTTGGGTGTCTTGATTAGGTCCATCACATTCTACCTCTCATCTACTCCATTGGTGCATTTCGGGAGGAGGTCTCTAAGACCATACTTGAGCTCTCCTTTAGTCACTCATTCACGTTGAGGCCAAGCCTCGACCTCTTTGTTTATGCAACAACCCAATCCTATTGATATCTCTTCTGATTCATCTGAACCTGATTCTCCTTCATCCATCATCATGGCACAACATGCAGAAGAAAATAGTCTTGAAAATTAACTTCAGTGCCTCAATGATCTATTCTAAGCCTTTGTAAACCTACCGCAGCGTCCAATGATGCGAGATCACTATAATCACGTTACGGTGGCAATCGAACATCGAGTACAAATCCCTGCTGGAGGTCTTGACACTGAAATCAAGCCCAACATGATTCATGCCATTCCCAAATTCCATGGGCGTAATTCAGAAGATCCTTTCTAGCATATCAAACAACTCAAGCATCTAGCCTAGACCTTCGGGTCAGAAGCTCAAAATCGGGATATTCTACTCATGAAAATGTTCTCTCTCATGGATAAAGCTGCTCACTGGTACCAAACCCAAACGCGTTCAATCAACACCTGAGCGGAACTTCAATCCGAGTTTCTAAGAAAGTTCTTTCCTGTTAGTCGAACAAATGCTTTACGACACTAGATCACACATTTCACACAACAAGCAAGAGAACCACTTCACGAGGCATGGGATCGTTTTCTGGATCTCATGCAAAAATGCCCCCATCACGGAGTTCCTAAATGGGAACAAGTCCAATCTTTTTACCAAGGACTCCGTGAGGATATTAGATTATTCGTCAATGCGACCTGCGGAGGGAACATCAAGGGTCAACACGAAGACACTGTGTGGGAGATTCTCGAGAATATGCGCGAGAACTCCATCAATAATGAATTCATGGGCATGTTTGACAGGACGAATGCCCGTGCATTGACGAATCCAAAGGGAGCACATGAGACGCAGGGCCTATCCTCTTCCGTCGACTTGAAACTGATGGCTAGTCATCTGGATAAGATCTCTATTATTGAGAAGTGGATGAGCTAACTTGACATCTGCAGCGTACCACCTCTGTGCAAAACCCGTTCACACAACCACCCTCTGGCAAGGAGGCCGTGCACAACATCTATCACCAATCTTCTCAGGGGATGGATCCCTATCCACCCCCATCTGATTCTGGCTATGGAGGAAACTCTGGATCCACCTACTCGAGTTGGGGGAACTCTGAACCCTCATATTCTGATTTTCCCGAGGCTTCTCAGACCTACGAGGATCTCAACGCCATTCAGAAGGATCCATTCCCAAATACCTACAACCCTGGATAGCACAATCATCCCAACTTCACGTGGTCAGGCAATAATCAAAATCAGAGACCTCAATATCTGCCTCAACCACAAGCTCCTCATCCATATCAACTACCTCAGCCTTGGCCTAACCCAACTTATCAATTTGGGCCAACGCAAACAGATCAAATGACTCTTATCCTTCAGACTCTGGCTGACATTCAAAAGACGAATGCGGCTATGCAAAAACAGCACAGAGACGAGATCCCAGAGGTTCGCAATCAACTTGCCCAGATGGAAAATTCTCGCCAACCTGGTGCACTACCCTCACAACCTCTGCCTAATCCGAATAACGTGTCGAACCAGAAGTACATTATGAACCCAAATCCGGGCCAAGCTTACTTTGTTTATCAGGCCCCTTCTACTACATCACCCGACGGGATGGAAGGTTCAACATCATATACGGGTTACCAGCAGCAAGCACCTCTTCTACCCACTCCAAACCAAAACCAGGCAGGATTAAATTCTGTTACTACCCGCGCTAGCAAAACAACACAGGACCTACCATATCCAAGCCAAACCTAGCCTGGTAGTATAAACCCTAACCCAAGGATAGTCATTCAGGACACCTCTATCCCAGATCAAGAACCCGGACCCATTCTAGAGGAACCATCTAAAGTTCAATTTCCTAAGGCCTTGACCAAAGGAAAAAGGATAACCAAAACCGTGGCACCTGAGGAGGACTTGGTTAAGTTCTTTGAGTAGGTCCATATAAACATCCCCTTGATGGATGCGATATGCCACGTACCAACTTACGCACGATTTCTGAAAGACGTATGTACACCCAAGCGTAAGCCACGAACCAAAGACGGGAATCCGATCGTATTGTCAAAGCAAGCTAGCTCTATTATCTTGAGTAAACTCCTGCTTAAGGCAAAAGACCCAGGCACCCCTTTGATCTCCTGTGAAACTGGTGATATACGATTTGACCGAGCTTTATTAGACTAGGAGCCTTAATAAATTTGATACCCACATCCCTACTAGACTACTTCGAGGAATCTGAGCTTAAACCAACTGAAATGACTTTACAACTAGCCGACCAATCGATTAAGTCACCAAAAGGAATTCTCGAAGATGTTATAGTTGGGGTGCATGATTTCTATTTTCCAGTGGATTTCATCGTTTTAGACATAGATGTTCCTGAGAATGTGAAGAACACACCGATCATATTAGGGAGATCCTTTTTGGCCACTACTAGGGCCAACATCAATTGTAAGAAGGGCCAAATTGAATTGAAATTTGGAAGCAAGACACTAAAGATCGATATCTTTAAGCCCAATAAGGAATTAATTGCGGAGTCATAGAACAAATTTGCAATATTGAAGCAGTGGTTGACGATTTCATCGAGAACCTGACTATTTCTAATCAACCACAAGAGAATCAAGACCTGCAATTAGAGGAGCCCGAACTCAACCTAGGCACACCCATAGCTCCTTCCTTTGCACTTGACACCCATCCTGAACTTCCCACTGCTACTGAAAACCCGATTTTGGAATTAAAGCCTCTTCTTGATCATCTCAAGTATGCCTTTTTGGGTTCCAATCAGACGTTTCCTGTGATTATCAACTCCCGACTCATACCTGGTCAGAAAACATGCCTAATTTCTGTTCTTCAATAACATCGAAGAGCCATTAGATGGACTCTCGACGATCTCACTGGTATCAGCCCCTCATACCGCACACACCACATTTACAATGAAGAGGGCTCACGACCATCCTGTGAAATGCAAAGACGTCTGAATCCCAATCTGCAGGATGTCGTGAAAAAGGAGATTATCAAGTGGTTAGATGCAGGGATCATTTACCCTATCTCCAACAGTTGGTGGGTGAGTCCAATCCAAGTTGTGCCTAAAAAGGCAAGGCTCATCGTCATTACTACTGAAACTGGAGAAGCCATACCGAGCCGTATAGCAAAGTCGTGGAGTGTCTGCATTGATTACAGAAAACTAAATTCCTCTACGAAGAAGGATCATTTCCCACTACCGTTCATTGATCAGATTCTCGAGAAACTAGCGTGAAATCGATTCTTCTGCTTTCTGGACGGGTACTCTGGTTACAACCAGGTCGCAATCCATCCCGAGGACCAAGAAAAGACCACCTTCACCTGCACCTTCGGAACTTACGCATTTCAAAGGATGTCGTTCGGTCTCTACAATGTACCCGCTACTTTTCAGCGGTGCATGCTTGCCATATTCTCAGATATGGTAGGTGAATACCTTGAAGTATTCATGGATGACTTCTCAGTATTTGGTGAAACATTTGATGATTGCATCCTGCACTTGGTCCAGATCCTCAAGCAGTGCATCGACGTGAACTTGGTTCTTTCTTGGGAAAAAAGCCACTTCATGGTACCTGAGGGAATTATCCTGGGACATCTTATCTCTGAAAAGGGCATCTAGGTTGATTGAGCCAAGGTGAATTTGATTTCCAAACTCCCTATGGCTAGCTCGGTCAATGACATCCGATCCTTCCTAGGGCACGTCGATTTTTATCGTCGATTCATTCCCGATTTCTCGAAAATCGTGCGCCCCCTGACTTATCTTCTATCTAAGGATGTCCCTTTTGAAATCACCAAGGAGTGCACTCAGGCATTTGAAGTCCTGCGTAATCAAGTTACCCAAGCACCTATCCTGCAGTCCCCTGATTGGTCTCAACCCTTTGAGATCATGTGCGATGCATCTGATTACGCTGTGGGGGCAGTACTTGGGCAAAAAAGAGACAAGAAACTCGTGGTCATTTACTACGCTAGCAAGACACTTGACGAGGCTCAGCGTAACTATACAGTTACTGAGAAAGAGCTACTAGCCGTAGTATTTGCCCTGGAAAAATTCAGATCATATCTTTTGGGTTACCGTATTATCATTTACTCAGATCACATTGCTGTAAGGCATCTCCTTGCGAAGAAGGATGCAAAACCTCGACTAATCTGCTGGATCTTACTGTTGCAAGAATTTGATCTCGAGATTCGCGACAAGGCGAGAAAATAGAATGTGGTAGCTGATCACTTATCCCGCCTTCCTTCTAATATTATCAACCCTTCCGGACCCATTACTGAACATTTTGCCGATGAGCACCTCCTGACTATCAGTACAGGACTTTCATGATTTGCTGATCTAGTAAACTACTTGGCATCACATCAGATACCGTCTGATTGGCCAAAAGCCAAGAAGGACAAATTACTTTCCGATGCCAAGTACTACTTTTAGGAAGACTCGTATCTTTTCCACATTAGTGTTGTTTAGATCATCCGACGATGTGTTCCAGAAGCGGAAATTCAGGACATTCTATCCTTCTATCATGACTAGGCCTGTGGTGGACACTTCTCTGGTCATAAAACCGCAGCAAAAGTCCTCCAATGCGGCTTCTATTGGCCCACGATTTTCAAAGACTCATACAATCACTGTAAGGCATGCACTCGTTGCTAGACCTTAGGCAACATGAGCCACCATGATATGATGCCCTTATAGCCAATTCTCATATGCGAAATCTTCGATATCTGGGGGATTGATTTTATGGGACCCTTCCCTGTTTCGGACGGCTTCGAATACATTCTTCTCGCTGTTGACTACGTATCCAAATGGATCGAAGCCATTCCAACCTGAACCAACGATCATAAGGTGGTTATTAGATTCATTCATCAGAACATCTTTTCTTGGTTCAAGATTCCACGTGACATAATCTCCGATAGAGGGACCCATTTCACGAATACTCAGTTCAGATCACTGATGACCAAATACGGGGTGTCGCACCAAATCTCTACTCCTTATCACCCCTAAACCAACGGTCTAGCTGAGCTATCGAATCGAGAGATCAAGAAAATCCTCCAGGTCACTATTCGACCTGACATGAAAGATTGGTCATCCCGACTTCTGGAAGCTTTGTGGGCTTATAGGACCGCTCACAAAACCCAATTAGGCATGCCTCCCTTCAGATTGGTGTATGGGAAGCCATGTCACCTCCCCGTTGAATTGTACACAGCCTATGGGGCAGTACGAAACTACAATCTCGATCTTTCTAAGGCAGGAACCTACAGAAAGCTTCAAATGAGCAAGATCGATGAATTACACCATGACGCATATGAGAACTCGCGAATTTACAAAGAGCGGGTTAAGGCCTTTTACGACAAGCACATTTCCAGAAAGATCTTTTTCCCTGGTCAGAAAGTCCTACTCTTTGACTCCAGACTCAAATTATTCCTAGAAAAACTCAGATCTAAATGGATTGGATCCTACCTTGTCTGACGAATCTTTGGAAATGGAGCTATCGAAATCAGTCAACTCAGCTACGATTCAGAACCTTTTGTCGTGAACGGTCAGAGACTCAAACCGTTCATTGAACTCACCGATACAAATTTGGCTGAGGTATCTTTTACCCTCTATTCTCCCTGAGCTCATTGTGCCCGACTGATGGTGTTAAACTCAGTGCTTAACAGGAGACAACTCGTCATTTTAAGAAACTCGAAACCCTTTCTGATACATCTTATGCTGAACTCATATTGCACTTTAGGGTTCATCCATTAGGACAGGCGACTCCACCTCTGGTACCCGTACCCGAGCTTGAAATCGTCCGCAACAGTCACCCTGACCCATTCACCCACCAACACCTATTCTAATGAATGATCTAACTTGAACTCGAACCCACCTAATTTACAATGAAGACATTGCAAATCGTAGGCATGGGGGTATTAAAGTGCAAAAACACCGTGAAAACCACTTCACAAGAAAGGGTTTCATCAAAAAAATCACATATTCCAAAAATACCAAAAAAATAAAAAAAAATTTGAAAAAGAACAAAAATATGATAGGAGAGAATTTTGATGGCATATCATATTTTCAGGAGAAAAAGGGAGAAGATAAAAATGTCAAAAAAGAGTACAATTTGAAAAGAAAAGAAAAAGAGATAGTCATTAGTAAAGGTTTAAGGAATCGACTTAGTTCTAGACCAAATCAAAAGAAAGAAAATGAAAGGCAAAAGATGCTAATAAAAAAAAAGAGATTAGTAGGAACACTGATTTTAGGCCTCTTGGGCTGCAATCTTAGGCTTAAAAATTCAAGTACCCGCTAAGATTGGGATAGTCCTCAAGAGGTTGGGGAAAATGCGAAGCTTAAGTATTAGGTCTAAGGCTTAAAGATTATTCGACCTCGTTAACTGACTTCTGGTTTGTGGGACTCGATAACCTAAGCACCCCAATCCACACACAGTCTGGTTCAGTGCGCCTAAGTATCAAAATCACACAAATGCATTAAACCTGTTCTGAAAAAAGGTTACCTAGACTCGGAACGGTTGATCAACATAAGTTGATTTGGATGAATTCCCGGTGAGGAGAGGCGGGAAATTCCCCTCGAAGATTCACAATAATATATCGTCTTCTCGGTGCTTGTCTCCTAGGATATCTACATATCCTACTGGGGGCATGTAAGTATCTTGTGCTGGTTCAGATGCCATGGACAGCATTATCTCGAAATGTTGATTGCCAAGGTCTGGATTTAGCTATAGAACGTCATGGGTGAGATTATCTCGAAATCTTGAAAGCCAAGGTTTTGGGGGTTGCCACGGGTGGTGCTATCTCGAAGCATCTATTGTCAGGGACCCTACGAGGATTGATGGTGGGGAATAGGAATCCTATACAGACCGTGTTGTAAAGCTAATCCGAAGTTAGAAATAAAAAGAAAAGAGAGAGAAAACTCTCCAAGAATAAAGAGAAATTCCTCTATCTCTCTCTGACAAAAACACACTGCAAACTGAACCTAAGCTAAAACATGTTGCAAGCACGGTGCTTTAACTGCGGAGTTCAACGAACCTTAGGTTAATTTCTGTGGGCCTTAGAAACCTTCATGGCAGACTAAGGCTAGAGTTGGTTAAGTCCGGATCTTGGTTGGTACTTGAATACCTCTAGGCCTACTATTGGCATTCTAACCTAATCTACAAAAGAAAGCACACATCAAAGTTTTAAGTATCAAAAGGTTTTATGGTCTAGAGTCAAAGTTAATACCTTGAAATTTTGCTAAAGGACTAGCAAAAGCTAGGCATGGGGGTATGATGGGAATACCATCATGAGCCATAACTAACTCACTTTGACCCAATTAAGTCAGTAAATGCTCGTACATAACCACCAGAGAGTCACAAGTCATTGCATAAACATTTTGAGGGAAAAATAAGAAATTAGGGTTAAAATTATAATTTTACTAGCTTATCATGAATGCAGTGCAACCCCGGATTTTCTCAGGGGTTGAATGAAGGTCAATTGGTCTTAAAAGGATAAAAAGTGAGTTAGAACAATCAAAAAAGGGTTTGCACGTGTTTTGAGAATTAAATGACTTTTAAAACCTTAAAAATAGACCTACTTAATTAATTGAGGTTCTGATCAGTATAAAATTCACCTAAACCCTCTAAAATTCATAGAAAAATATTCTCTAGGGTTTGGAACCTTCAATTTGACCATCAGAATCCGTTTTAACCCAAAACAGAATCACAGACAGACATTTACCCTAATTTAGGTTTTTGCATAAGTTACCCAGACAAATATAGTCAAAACCAAAATCGAACTTCACCATTGAATTCCTTAGGTCCAAATTAGGTTTGTACAAAGATTTGGATCCAAGATGAGTTTTTCTTGACCTAGTTTGCAAATTAATCCCGTCTAATTACATTTCTACTCTTAACTTTCAAAAACTTTTCAAATAGACCCTTAACTTTGTCATCGTTCTCACAAATAGGTCCCCACCGCGCAGAACTTCTAATCCTACAACTCCGGTGACAATCAATCGAGAATTTCTCCTGATTGATTGATGAAACCTCCTCAAAATTGAACCGGAGATTCCTCTTGAAATCCTCTTTCAATCAGACTAATTCTAATGCTTCAAATCTTTCCCAATTTCTCATGCGAATGCATGAGAAATTTGGGTTTCCAACTCCGACGATCTTCCAAGCTTGAAAGCTTGGCTTACAAGCTCTAATCGACCCCCTGATACCTATATAAAGACTCCCAAAGCCTGCCTGACCCTTCCAAGCTTGAATTTGACTAGAGAAACCCTTAAATTCCTCTCTCCTCCTCCGGCCGAATTTCTCTTCAAGCTCCGGTGACTCTCCCTACCTCCCCTCATCGTCTGACCGCAATACCAGTGGCAAGCTCTTCCTCCTTGCCTTCTTCCGCGTCGAGCAACACCCGTCGGCGTCCCTACCTCCCTTCATCCTCGCTGTCCACCTCTTATCATAGTAGCTTCGTCTCCGACGCCGACCATACCTCAACCAGCGCCAACTCCACTCCCCTTCGTCTGCCTCCTCTCATAAATGATTATTCATCTTCAACTCTTCGTTTCCAGACATCCGCAACATCGTTTCAACCGTTGACACGCCCTCCGCGACTTCATCTTCCACCTTGCCGGCAGACCTCCGGCGAGCCCTAGCGGCTTCCACACTCGCTCAACCACGCCGCTTCCATGCTCCTCACCATCTTCTCGACTCACTGATCAAAACCCCTCAATTAATTGAGGGGATTGGCCTCTCTATCACCGCCCCTGACCGACGCACTCTCACACGCAATCTGTGAGATTGACAGGCCTCCACATCCGCTTACACGCGACACCACCACCACAATTGCAATCCCTGACATCCGGCGAAGCTTTTGAGCTCTTCTGATGTGGCCATAAGGCTGTGTTCATGTTTTCATGTTCCAACCTCTAGCCGCCATTAACGAAGCATCATCGAGCAAGCTTCAGCCGTGTTCGTGAAGCTCCAGCACCAGGGACACATCCCAGATGAAGCTGAATACACCCAGGCAGAGGAGCACGTAGTCAATTGGGTGCTTTGATTGCATCCTAGACCTCAATTGGAAGGATCCTCCTTGCTGCTGCTGCGCAAAGGAAAGGGGCGTGGCTTAGTCCCACATCAATTGCTGAAGAGCGCCCGCCAACGCATAAATTGAATTTCTACTAGAGGCTAATCACCTCAGCACGCACAGGGGGTGAGGTCCCTGCACGCACGCCTTACGCGCCTCATCCGCGACTCTGACCCCGTGGACCTGGTGCGCCTGATAACTCGCCTAAACCTAAAGCACTCCTCGGCTGCGACCCACACCTGCAGCCTTGGTCCCGGGTATGCTCTAGGTCCTATTACCCGTATACCCGGTACTGTTGAAGGCTCTGGGAGAGCGTGACCTAAGGAGAGAAAGAGAGGAGAGAGCTTGCGTGGGAAAGGGGGAGGGTTTTGTTGCAGAGGAAGTTGGCTGACACTTAGCCAATTCAAGAAGTTTCCCCCTTGTGTGAAGAAGCCATAACAGAGAAGAAGGAGAAGGCAACAGAGGAAGAAGAAAAGAAAGAACAGAGAAGAGAAGAAGATAAAGGAGAAGGCAGTAGAGGAAGAAGAAAAGAAGAGAAGAGGGAGCCGCATCAGAAGAAACAGAGAAGAAAAGAAGCCACAACAGAGAAGCAGAAGAAAAGAGAAGAGAAGAGAAAGAAGAAAAATTTTAACACTGTAGCACAAGGGTACGTCTGATACTTTGATTGCATATATTTGAGATATTGATTTAAGTGTTATTTGTGAGGAGTAATTGGTGATTTAAATCACCATTTTACTTCATTCTTTTTGCATATTGATTCTGCCATTACTCTTATTGCAATATTTATTCTTGATTTAAATTATGATCTTGAGCTTTAAATTCCATATTGCTCATTGTGTTCGACCTCGGAATCTTTTCGAATAATAAAATTTATTTGTTTAAGCGCTATTTTAGCTATACTACAACACAACAATCTTAAAACACCGATTTAGTGAGTAAGCACCCGACCTGAACCCGACCTAAAAAGAATAGGTAAAACCTAATTGGGTTTGGGTATGGTTGTGGGTATGAATCTATATCCGATTACCCTACCCGAATACCCAAATAAAATCCCCATTTACCCAAGATATATAAGTCCTACGCTAAGACCCTCATTCACCCAACCCTAATCTTTCTCATGCTTCCCTCCATGATTTTGAAGGTTAGGAATACTTCTAAGGCTTTCATTGAACATTTATTTTGGAGATAGGGAGTTTTTATTTAAAAGGTACCTGTATTTAGTCTTTCTTTGTATTTTCTGTATTTTTATTTGTGATGTATTCCCCTTAAAAGGCTCTTTTTGTAATAATTTTAATGGAGATCAATAAAATTAGAATAGCCCAATCTCCTATGTTTAGAGATTACTAAAAATAAACAATTAATAAATTATGTTATAGATTTTTCCTCTTGTTTTGACTAATTTGCATGATTTGATTGTAAGATCAATTTATAAATGGGTACTCGATGGGTAGATAGGTATGGGTTTCGATTTTTGTATCCAATGGGTAGGGTATGGATATAGATTTTGTAAATGAGTATAGGTATGGGTTTAGCCAAACCTAATCCAAACTCGACCTGTTTGCATCCCAACCCCAGGCTTAATGGAATTTGCAATAGGGGCCAGAGTCTACCTTCTTCTTCAGAGGCTTAGGCGCGGGAAGTAGGTCTTTATCAGTAGACCAGACTTCCACCAATACGTCTGCTTGGTTCACAGCAAGAGGATATATTCTTCAAAAAAATCCCACCTGGGTTGCAAGGAACCATTTGGTTGGCCTTTGTTTTGCCAGTCCCTATTATCTAGGAAGCCTGCTTCCTGCTTATTAAAGTGGTTGCTCCCACGATTTAGGATAGGAGCCACTACCATAGTAGCCCTCTTATCTTCAGGAGAGTGTCAATTGTCACCATGATTGTCCACCAGATGACAACGGGAGTGGAAGGAGTCATCTTGCCCCACGAACTTTGTAGCTCGATCCCAGAGTTCCGCTACATCCCTAGGCGGAAAGTCATCAATATCATACCAGAACCTTTGAGTCGATAAACCTGACTTAAAGTACTGGATAGCGATGGCGTCATGTGGTCACTTGCATTTGAAATATTAACTCTTGAATTGGTCTAGATAGGATCGGAAAGTCTCTTGTCTTCTCTGCTGGATTTCCGACAACCACTCCAGGTTATCCCTAATCCACTATTAGCTGGTGAAATACTAGAAAGAATTTTTCGGCTACTCTTGAAAACACGTAATATGTCCCGTCAGCAATTCATTGAACCATTTGTGGGCCAAGCCAAAAAAATAAGACAGAAATACCCGGCAGAATACCCTATCAGGGAAGCTATAGACCAACATCATCTACCTATAGCTCCCAACATAACTATTAAGGTTTGGCGTCTTGTCATACTGAGCAAGGACAAGCTGCTTGAATTTCTGGGAGAGGGTTGGCCATCACATCCTCTGTAAAAGGGTAAGTGGTCACATATGCTCGAGGATGTATGCCTTTCATAGCTCAAGTGACGTGGCAGACAATCTCGGGGATTGAACCTCTGCTGCTAGTTGCCAAAGGATGAGCCCTCGACTGTTCGTCTAATTGCCGCGAAGGCGAGAGGGGGGCCTTCAGTGGTCCAAGGGGAACCTCGCCCTTCCGGTTACTGAGCTCGCGTTTCAACTTTTCAAACTATTCGCATAGGCGAGCATTTTCTTCTTCCACCACTCGATGCCATTTTAATTGGTCATCGGTGGGGGTGGAATTCTAAGGCTCCTCTTGCTGGACCTTCACCTATTCCCTCATCAACCGGATCTTCTATTGCTGCTCCGCCACCAGCTGTTGCTCTGCGATTAGAGTTGTCAACTTGGCTTCATACTCGTACTCCCCTGAGGGTTCTCCTAGCAAGGAGGTTCCTGCAGAAGACTTGGCTGCGCCTCCTTACCTTTGCTTGGCTCTGATTGCCTTCCAATTTGATTTGCTAATTATAGTTAATTAGGTTATTGTTATTATTGTAGTATAGTCGCAATTCAGATGGAGAGTCAATCATTTTATTTTACATAATTTTTATTGGTTTATTCCAGATCAGTCACTGGAAGACAGTTATTGATATGCATCACTCTTTATATTCCAAAAAATGCTCTTTTATTCCAAAAATGTTGATTGTATTGACAAATGAATCAAAGAATCAAATAATGAATGAATTGAGTTAATTATATATAAAATGAATCAATCAATGCTAACTACAATGCCTTAAACATATTTACAATCAAACATGTATGAAAAACTACTTATTCTAATCTATGTTAGTTATATGCAATTCAATACTTAAGTCTAGGTACAAAAAAATGATAAACATATACACTAACATATGCTATACTAACATATATACAAACCTCTTATCATATACTATACATATCTATATACATTTATGTACCATATCAACAATATACAAAAATTTAACTTAGTTAAATTACTATATAGAGATATACTAACATACTTAAATGTTACTAAAGCCTTCAAAAACTGTCACTAAAGACTTATGTACATCAAAAGGGTAAAACACTTATATTACTCTTATATACTCATACTATACAGGACACACACATCTACAGTACATACATGCATTTTATTTATTATACATATACTTATATTTATACACTATACACTTATTATATACACATACACATCACACTCAACTCAACATACGTCTCCAACCCTTAGTCGTTTTTTAAGTCAAGCCTCACGCATACACACTAAGGCTTCCAACACTTAGCCTCCTCACTCGTTCCTTCTCATCTTAAGCCTTTAGTTATATAAAAATTTGATTTTTTAGTGGGCGAGGCCAATTCATTTCATGGGATACACAGCACCCTAAGGGTGGGATCAGTCCACTACTTTAAACTAATGCCTAGTTGTTAATTAGGTGGCTTTCTATGCATTGTTTCGGCCTAGACTCGACTCAATCAAACCGGGCCAGACACCATTCAAACCAGGCTCCAAGCCCCACAAATGCTCGATGATATGTTAATGCTCAGAATGCTAAAAGGTATCAGATATACTCAGAGGGTAATGGGTATATTGTGAGCCCAGCGCATGTCGACTGATCGGCATGCGAATGGAATTCAATTTATATGCCAGCGCGCGCTTGAAGACACACGATGTGGCGCTATATTTCAGTGCCTAATTGGCGTGATTTGCGTTCGCTAAGGCCATGTTTGGGCCTCAATTTGAGTGTCCAATTCACATCCAATTTTAAATTAAATTATATGGATTGAAAGCCCTCATATAAGGCTACATAATTGTATAATTAATTTAGGATAATAACTTATTTAATTATATTTAAAAATTACTTAAATTTAGTACTTTGTACCATTAATTTAAAGCTTAAATCCTTAATTAATGTATAAATTAATAACTTAAAGACCCAATTGAGTTATAAGTAAGTTAATATGTATAATCAAGTATTTATTATACATTTTTAATTTATTTTAATTTATTTACAATTATGTACACGTTATTAATAGATATACACATAATTTAGTTATAAATATTATTATATAGTAAAAACAAATTATAAATAGGTTGACAATATTTAAAATTAATATATATAAATATACAACATAAGTTACTTCAGTAATAAGTTAAATTACTAATTTATTTTATTTTTACTTAATAAGTTAGTTAATTAACTTAATAATATAATTATTACAATAAATACATAAATAAATCAATATACAAGTATAATTAGTTGTATAATAATTACTTATTTACTTATGTACAGTAATAGATACTAGTATACAGTTTTAAATACTTATTATAATTATACTAATTTGCATACATATAATCTATTATAAGTTAATATATAATTGTATAATTAAGTTATATATACTAGAACTCATCCTAAATGCTCATATATATATATATATATATATATATATATATATATATATATATAATACAATTGTAAGTTATTTATGTACATATTATTTACATACAATATTTACACTTAACTTATTAAATAGTTTATATTTACAAGTATAAAAACTATATACAATGTATTTTTATACAATTTTTGACTTTGTCATAATTTTATGGTATTTATATATTTAATAGAGGTAGGAAAATGGAGTGAAAAGGTGAGACAATGGAAGAACTTCTTTTTGTATTTTTGAATATGGTTTTTTTATTAAGTTTCAAAGTAGATCGAACCGTTACCTGGTATATTCTACCAGCTTGGGAGTTCGGAATACTTTGAAACATCACATACACCTAAAAATATATTTAACCTTGCTCAAGACAGGTTTCTTTTACTTATTTATAATTTTTTATTTTTTTTTATGTTTTTCAAATTTCATCCAAACTTGGCTTAAATGAATGTTGAAGTAAATAACCTAAGCCTTAAGATTTAGTTTGAGATGCTAGAACTAAAGTATGAGATAATAGAAACATCCAGCAAATGTTATGCAACAAGATTGATCATTAAAACATGATTTGCAACTCTAAATTCATTCAAATTCAATGTTTGGATAGTTTTAACAGTCACAAGCAGCTGACAATTATTTAAAACATGAATTACATGTGCAAATCAGATTGACTCAAGTAAGTGTACATGAATGCTTAATACAGTAGGTTCTACATTACAAAATATCAGACAACTCAATTCATCCCTTAGATCCAACTCAAAGCTCACTCCAGGACGGTGCAGTTGCTACTGCTGCTGCAGTAGACCTAGATCAGACCAAATAGTGTCTAATTTGGTGCTTAAAACACCATACTCATATCTGGAAATCATATCTAAAGGCTATAAATCTTGGCAAACCATTTCATCTCAAAATCAGGGCTTCAACAGAGAACATAGTAGCTAATCAGCTACTTAAAGCCACTCAATTCTGATTGAAACAATAAATTCTTCATTGAAATCTATTGCACACACTTCATAGAAGATCTGAAAATCATTTTAAACCCAATTGAGAATCAACAAACCCTAGAAGTCTAATTTGATCCTTATATCACACTATAGACAGCATGAGCATTTTGAATCAAATTAACACTCTAAATTCTTATAAAACTGACTCCAATTCTTCATTTGCATCTTCTAAAGCACAACCAAATCTCAAATATCAGATTAAACTCCTTTTAAATTAGGGAACCATGTCGCCCCAAATTGGGTAGTTTCTATGGATCTACTAGGTAATCTGATCACTTGATCATCCTGCACACCATTGATTGGTGTTCAAGATGATCTAGTGATTCTACAAAAATTCATTGGGTCATTGGTTGGCCTCCAATCAAAGAATCTGAATCTCCATGGCCAAACTACCCAAATGCAACATAAATTGAACTTATGCTCATCTGAAAATAAAAATCAACTCAATACACCTCAAAATCCTTGCATTACACCCAATTAAATAAAAACAAACTCAATTTGCTCGATTAAATCCACACTAAACTCGATTGGATCTTGAATTCACTATTCAAGCATAAAATCAAATTCCATTTCAATTGAGAAAATCATGGCAATCAACGCATAGGGGGGATCTTTGTGAATTGATCGAGTAAATGGGAGAACCCCCCAGATGGATTTGGCACATATAGCAGGTCTAAGAACTATAGAGCTCCAGATCTGCTAATGGCTTAGATGAAGGGGTGAACGGTGATTAAAATGCGAGGAGAACAAGTGAAGGTGATTGTGAGGTGAAGAGGGAGATTGGTGAATCGAAACAGAGGTGGAAAAATACTTCTCTGATCTGAATTGATTAGAGAGGGCGAGATCAATACTAATCTAATCTACTCCTAATCCAAACCAATCAAATAGTGAATTCGCTAGCTAATCTATTCTAATTGATCTACACTACACTAGAAAGCATTAAATTCTAGCCTAAGTGGAAGAATGGGACTCTCCTGGATCAACAGTCGGTGGCTGAAAAGGATGAAATGAGGTAGATCTCCAGCGAGTTAAGAGCTTACTAGTGAGGGGATGTCCTCAAGCCTACATCATCCTTAGCGACATGGACAATTTAAGTAAGAACTCTACCTCTGTCACCGATGGAGTGAGTGAACAAGCAAGAAGCTGGAGAGGAAGAAGGACCGACTTGAGAAATGTAGGAGGGGGCCAATCAAATGCGCACAGGGGTCTGAGGAGTTGCCTATATAGGTGAGCAAGTGAATCAGGATACCATGAGGTGAGTTTAGTCGATTAGGGCTTTAACGGTGGGATAAGCTCGAGAAGAGCGCGGGAAAGCTCAAACCAAAATTACACCGTTGGATGAGATTTGAAGAGAGTGATGGAGCTTCGTGCAAAGGCACACGATGATTGGATTAGGATCAACCATCAGATTAGTAAAGCGAACAATCAATGGCAGCTGAAGTGTGCGTTCTTGAGTGAACAATACACGTGCGACAGCTCAGGTGTTTTGGAAAAATTGTGGAGAGGCCCTTATACTGAAATGCTAAACAATTTGCGAAATAGCCCATAAGTGGTTGAAAGTAGGTCAAAGCAGTCCCTGGCTACTTAAAAAGAGGCCCCTACCGGTTTTCAGATAAGTTCCTAGAAGTTTCAGCTTAAGAAAAATGTGAATAAATGAGGACCTAAATGTAAATAGCTAGTTCCTAGGTCCTATAGATGTCCAAATTCAATGAAATTTTTATGATAGCTTAGTTGAACATATTAGAAGTTAATTCAACTATTGATTTATACTTTTGAGCTCAGAAATGTGTTAAAGTAGCAATTGGGTCATCAATTTACATTTGTGAATATAATATCTAATTAATTTGACTTAATTATGTATTTTTAACACAAATTTGATGTTTTAGGTCATTTTCCTTAAATCCTACACTTAATCCATTTATTATGTTAATTAGATAGTATTTAACCTAGTTTCTAGATTAACTTGGGCACATCAGCTATAACGAGTCACACCTCATTAGGCTCCGATCAGCCAACATTGTGCTGCAATAAAAGCAATGATTTGATGGTGCCGTTGTTGTAGTATAGTTATCACAATACAAACAGATGTCATGTCATTTTATTTATTTACATAATTTTTATTGATTTGTTCTAGGTCGTTCACTGGGAGGTAATTATTGATATTCATCACTCTCTGTGTTCCAAAAATGTTCTTTTATTCTAAAAATGTCAATTACATTTACAAAATGAATCAATGAATCAAAGAATAAAAGAATTAGTTAATTATGTACAAAAGAATTAATTAATATTCACTACAATGCCTTAAACATATATACAACTAAACAAGCATAAAAAACTAAGTATAACTACTCTATGTTAGTGTTTAGCGAAATTGAGGAGATTTATGAAATGGTCGTCGTAGTACACTCCTCAAAATGCACAAAAAACACTTAAATTTATAAACTCGAAATCTACTTGGAGTCCGAGGTCGTTCGCAAGGAGCAAATGGAATTCACGATATTAATCTCAATTCAGAAATAATGAGCACAATAATTCAGATATGCAATAGAACTCAATAATCATACTAAATTCAATAATAGCCCAAATTGTGTCTCAGGAAATGATAGAACAAAAAGAATAGGAAGAACTATAAAAAGTGGTGATTTAGATCACCAACTAATCCCCCTAATTTAAGCATACATCCCAAGCATATTAATTTAATCAAATAACTTAACCGTATCTTTAAACCATTAATCTATGTCTGCTAAGCCCATAATCTCATAGCTTTAAGCCAAAGCCAAGCACCAGGTGTCAGGAAGGCATTTCAGACGACTTAAAGTCACCAATTGCACAGAGCCTCAACAGACGCACAAGGGCCAACTTTCTTCCTCAGTGGCTAAGTGCCTAAGCCTTTAGCACGTGCCTCGAGGTAGATCAAGCCACAGCAAAACCCTCCCCCTCTCCTTTTCTTCTCAGAACTGGGCTTAATCGGATTGTAATGCGGGTAATCGAGTCATGAACAGTACCGGGTCCATGCTCACCAGGTGTGCAGGTGAGCGAGGGTGCACAGGTTTGTGCGAGTGAGGGACCCGACCCCTTGTGTTCTTGGGCAGACAGTAAAGAACATGAAAACGTGATACCCCACTGCAGCTACTCCGTAGCGAACGATGTGGGAATAAAATCCCAGATTCTTCTCGTGTAGCTGCGTTGAGCTCTTCTCCAATTCGCGTTCTTACTGGGTTGCTTCCTTCAATTAAGAGCTTGGATCATGTCGCGGAGGGATTCCGCAGCACCTGGAAGTAGAATGGTAGCTGAGGGTGGTCAGAGCTGGGTAGACAGAGGTGGAGATGACGACTGCGACAAGTGGAGACGACGAGCACCTGAAAAGCACAAACATGGGCTTATCACCCCAGTTAGAATGCTCAGAAGCTTTGCCAAGAGGTGTTGAGTGTACTGGTGGTGGAATTAGGGCGTGAGATGCTTGACAGTGGGCAGTTGGAGGCGGAGTTGGTGTGCGAAGGAGGTCGAGTTCGATGGAGGTTTTGGGAGTGCGGAACCCTCAATTTTTTGAGGGGTTTTGCTAAGGGTGAGGTGGTGATGCTTTTGGAGGTGACGTGGGGTGTTTTGGTGGTCTATGGCATTGGGGCGACCTCGCCAGAGCACGGTCGAAGTGGAAGAAGATGGAGGGTGATTTTGTGGTCGAAATAAGAAGAGGAGTTGAGCCTAATTTTTAGAGGGACAGAGAGAGTTTGGGATCTTAGCTAATGGTCGAAAGGAAGGGAAAGGTGCCGGCTTTGATTGAGTGGTGCCAGAGATGGTGAAGCCTCTGGTGAGGGAGAATGACGAGGATGAAGGGTTTGGAGAGTTCTCACTGGTATTGCAAGGAGTGGAGGAAGTAGCGGAGGAGATTCCCGCTGCCTTTGGTATATGGCAGCGTGCAAGGAAACTGGAGGAGGTGTCGCCGGAGCTGCGGCGAAGGTGGCCAGAGAGAGGAAAATGTGAAGAATTGCGGCCAAAATCTAGCTAGTTCTATCCGCCAAACAATGGGGAACTTAAATAGAGCTTCAATGTGCTCTCAATTCCTAAATTGAGCGAGACTTTCTCTAGGAATCAGAGGAGTTTCCTCTTTCTGAATCGAGAGCTCAGTGGGGCATTAGAAGCTCCAAACTAGGCAGCCATGAGGTGCAATCTGTAGGGAATTCTTTAACAACAAATCCCTCCAAATTTGGAGGGATTTGGTCATTAAATGTGAGAGATTTTCCTACTTGAAGTCGGTGGGTATGTGGGTTTAGGATTCTGAGTTGAAATCAGGTGGCAAGGGGCATTTGGTGAAGAAGATAAAATTGGGGGCTTTCTGTAAATAACTCGAAAGTTAGGGATCTGAATGTAAAAAATAGAGCTTTTAGGGACTGAAATGCAAACTAGGTCAAGATGAACTCTGATTGGTCTCAAATTTTGGTACTAATCTATTTGGACCCAAAGAATCTAGTGGTGAAGTCGGATTTGAGTTTTGACCAAGATTTACTGGGCAACTTGCGCTGAGACCTAAATTAGGTCAAAAATCCGTCTGAGACACTATTCAAGGTCAAAATAGTTCAGATGGTCAAACCAAAGGTACTAAACCTCTAAGAATATTTTTCTATGAATTTTAAGAGGTTTAGATGAATTTTATCCTTATCAAAACCTTTTTAATTCAAGCGGGTCTGAAATTAGAGCTTTAGGTATTGTTGTGGTTCTTGAAACTCGTGAAGCCCCATTTTTGTTTGTATGGATCCACTCATTAGACTTTGATGCTCATTTGACCTTAGGTTAACTCCTAGCAAATTCCCGTGGTTGCTTTGCTTTCATGATGTGATGTTAAAATTACAGAAGTAATCCTCTTTTAATGTTTTCTTCTCAGAATGGATTTGCATGGAATTATGGCTTTCAACGATTATGTAGGAGCATTTGTCAATTAATCTTGACTAAATAGAGCTAGTTATGGCTCATGATGGCGTTACCATCAATTAGTTATGTACAACTATTCTAAATAACTCCTAAGTATAGGTAAAAAAATAACTACTAATATACACTAGACTAAATATACTAACATATACTAATAACTCTAATAACATATACTATATATGCAGTAACATATATAAGCACCGCTAGAGCCTTAGTAAAAGTATGTACAAAACATAAGGCAAAAGAACTACATTTTCTAGCATATATACATATCTACAATGATAGATACATGTCACTAAAGCCTTGAAAATTATATATATACCTAAGGCTTAAACATGCATATACTACTCTACTTACATATATACATACAATACATACATCTGTATACATTATATATATACATTTTACTTATTATACATATACACATATATTATGTATTTATACTATATACATACATATACACATACATAAATATATATATATATACACACACACACACACACACACACACATACTCAATAGTTAGGCTTACCAACACATAGCCACTCACACACATTCACATCACTGCTAACACCACCACTGCACCAACACTTAGTCGATTTTTAGGTCACAGCTCTCCCACACAACTCTCCTCTTACTATTCACTATACCAAAAATTGGGTTTATTAGTAGGCGAACAGGGTTTTTTGTGGGATACACAGCACCTCTAGGGGTGGGACCAGACCACTACTAGACCTTGTTATACTTTCATTATTGTGCATTTTTTCCATTTTCTCAGGCCCACTACGCCCAATACAGTACACGGGCTCCCAGCTGATGTAAACATGTTTATATCACATAAACCATCTATTTCTGTGTGTTCTTATGCATATAGTTGCATCATATATTATAAATATTTCATAACATGCATCATTTTGCAATTAGGTTAGATTGTATAAAGTTTAGGTTAATTTTCTCTTTTTGTGGTTAGGGTGCAGGGAGATATTTAATCAGGGACTCGGATTTAAGATCCAACCATATAGATCTGATCAGGGCGAGAATCGGAGTTTAACGACTCCAAGATTGCCTCGATCGAACTTCCGTAGCATCAGAAGCAGTCTAAGAAAGATCTGAGATCAAAGGGCCAGGTGGTGTAAATTCATACTTCAGACGACAAATCCGACCACACGGATGAGTTCGAATCTACGATCGTAGCTCAACAGCATGAAAATTGATCCAATCCGACATCCGTGGCACTACCTACAAGCATATGAAGATGGACGATAAGGATGGTCCCACGTGGCACCATCCTAACCGCCCAAACCAGCCAAAGAACACTCGCTCCCTCTCTCCTCGATCGCACGATTAGATCTGGGCCCTTGGATCTTGATCCAACGGCCATGGGCATGCACGCCTCAGTTAGAAACTTGACAAAGCGACGAGATGGCACGTTGGTCAAGACCTCGCACACGAGGGAGAGATTGCGGGTTCAAGCCTCACGCACATCAAATCAAGAGCGCAGGTGTAGCACGGCCAAATTCGACCATCGGATGGAGCGCGAACGGCTGATCAAGTGATGAGGTGGCAGCTCCGGGTGCGTGATCGTGCACGTGCACGATGAATCGCAATCACACTCTCCATCGCACGCGCGGGCACGCGTTGAAGCAGAATCGATGCTCATTCATCTTAAGTCGTCCAATCTCGCAATCGGACGGCTGAGATGAAGTGAACATGATGCGTGCGATTACAGCAGAGGAAGGAGAGCAAGCGGAGGTGCACATGTCTTTAGTGACGTGGGGTCTTTAGTGACACTTAAATCCATCACTAATGACCCCCTCATTAGATATTTTAAGATGAAATGACCTTTTTGCCCCTTTAAACCACACCTATAGATAGCTCTACGACCCCCACACTTTCTTCATCCCTTCCTCTCTTCTCTCACCCTCTCAAAGGCTCTACGAGCTGGTCCCAAATTCGGGATGCTCTATTAGATTTACAAAAGTAATTTTCCATCTTGTCACCTCCTTCGTGGAGCATCCCGCGGTTGTCTTCTCACCGCCATTCGGGAAGCAAATCCCGCTACGACGTCTCGCTGCCCCGTCCTCCATCGTTCGTCTTTGTTCTCCCTCATCCCACATCTCACCATGTTCTTCCAAGCACTCCATCAATGCAACTCGTCCTCCAAGTAGTCGTCGAGGACGATAACTTCTCTCCACCTTCTCTTTTATTACTTTCTAGCATAGATTTTCTACTTTCTAGTGTAATGAGTAGTCGCAACGAGTAGTTGTAAAGAACCTCATTCAATGATTATGAAATACATATTCATTCTCTCTATTTTGTCTTTATTTGTATTATTCTTTCTCTCTCTTCTAATCTTTATTCTTTAAGTAGATAGTGTAGATTTAATTTAACCAGCTAATCTACTTCGTGACAACAAATCAAACGTGATTTTTGATCAAACGCCTGCCTCCCTGTATTCGACCTAGAATTCCTTTTGAGTTTCGGTAAATTTACTTGTTGACGATTTTTCTCGTAAATTGCTCTACATCAACGAGTTTCAAAACTCAAATCTTTTTGCGATGATTCTCCACTACAACATTTTTGCGTTGTTGCTAGAGAGACGACGCTCTTCGATTTTTCGCATTTTCCAACTTACTGATCGTTTACCTCACTTTTCTCCTTTCTTATTGTGATTGCAGGTACTCTCACGAGGCGAGCAAAAGCAGTAGATTGAAGCAAAGTACTATTGAAGGGTCTGTAAGTAACCCTACCTCCCCACCCGCTAGATTTCACTCCACCACCTAATAACACAAATCCTAATTAACCTAGGAGCTTGCATAAACTCTAATGTTAGTTTTGATTGTTTGTTTGACACTTCCATCCACCTTACCCTCTGCATATAAAAGAAAAATTTTTAAAAAAGCTCACAGAGGTACACAACCTCTTCTGACTCTTCATACTCAACCGGAAACCCGATCTTTGGGGCCAGTACACTCATCAACACATAATTGAGTAGAAATCAAATTAGGTAATCACTTATGTGCCTAATTAAGTGGTGTATCAGGCCAATTGTTTGAGATGTTTGGGTTGCACCACTTGAACTAAAAACAACTCAGCAAGTAGCTGCCAAATAGGTTCAACTTTTAGGATTAAACTAGGCACTCCACATTTTTAGTTTGATTTCAAAGGAAAATATCTTCACCTGTGCTTTCAAAATCTGGTGTGCCAATTGAACTTGATTGAATATACCTAAAGTTGAATCCTAAAAGCTACTAAGCAAGATTTAAACCCTAAAATTCACTACATCCAAAAATAATCTTGCTTAAAAATCACTGGTTGTGCACGCACACGCATATCAATCAATCATTAAGGGCACAACCCAGATAAAAAGATCCATCACATTCCAAAGCACATTCAAACTTAACCCTAATTAAAATAGAGTAGACGTTGGCCTTAAGGATTGGACTTGCTCTTCGGAGCCCAGATCAAAATTATTTTCAATTAGTCTGCTTCTACCGTTCAATCTGATATCTAGCTAGGAGAGTAGAATCTAACAATCGTGGTTAGGGGGTATCAAAGGAACCTAAGGTGAAAACCAAGGGAAAAACCATCTCCCCAGCCCCTCCCTCTAACTAATTGGATTGACCAGAAAGAAGTAGATCAAATCGTTTCTTCATCTCAAGACGGGTTTTAGGAGTCTATAGGTCATTAGGCTAACCCACTTAAGGACATGTTTGATTGTTTGTATCGCAGGATACCTTTCTTCCTCCCGTTCTATCATGGATCCTTCCACATCCTATTCACACTTCCACTCCTAGCCTCCTACCACTACTTATTCCCAAAATGATTATTCTTCCAACCAGACTTATTCTCATCCATCTTCTAGTTAGGATAATCCTGATTGGGGATACAATTCCAGACCTCCGTGTTCAAGGTCTAACCCTGGACACCATGATATTGATTCTTATCCTTCTTCGAGCTACATTGATTATAAATCACCGTCCTTATATGGACAACCTAATACGATCTACAATCAAGAAGGATATGCTGATCCTTACCATTCCCCAGATTACACTGCATATGGGTCATCACCTTTTTATGAACCTGAAATGACCTATTATCATGGAAGGTATCAAGAACCTCAATTCGTTGACTCCCCTGCACTGAACCCAAACTTGCCCAACCCTGAACCAAACCATTTGGTTCAGGTTAACCAGGTCCAAGATAAGGTGTTGGCTAACTTAAGGAATACCATACAATCTTTAGAACTTCAGCCAACACGTTGCCCTAAAGAATTGGAGCCTTTGATTGGAATGTTTGATGATCTTAACAAGTATTTATTGGATTGGCTCCAGTATGTTAAGGATAAGGACCCGGGTGAGTTTTTACATGGCAAGTTATCGAAATTGAGGATGAGATTTGTAATTGCTCTAGTCCAATCTTGAGAGGATTCCCAGGATGAACCCCAGTCAGGAGAGCCGATGTCAAAATTCACTTAAGCACATGTACGGGGGGGACATGTTTTACGAGACCAAGGTTGACCAGGTTGTTCTAGAACAATCAAATAAGGATGAACTGATTTCTTCACCTGAGATCCTTAAGCCGAGGTACGAGGAAACATGTCTCCAAGGAACAGAAAGTGATTGACGATTTTGAGACATACATTAGTGTGGATTTAGAATTATTTGATTCTGAAGGTGAAGAATCATTATGTAAAGTCTCATTTGAGTTTACAACACACGATTTCCGTGAGACGATTGGGCTTGAGGAATTCGATGAATCATTTGATGGCCCTAAACTTAAGGAACTTGATTATGTTGGGACTCACATGGTGGATTCAGATCCTCATTTCATGAAGGATTCAATTCAAAGCCCCTTTCCTTAATCACACCCCATTGAGCATAATGAGTATTCTGTTCTTGAGATCATTCGACCCAGGTCAATTTTGATTTAGTCACAACTCTTAGACTTGGAATTTTCAGATGGGGTGATTAATATGCAGGAGGTCTTGGAATTCAAAATTCTGATTATGGAGGATAGGAATTGGGAAATGATGATATGGGAAGCCAATTCCAGAGGAAGCAGAAGATCGAGTCTAAGGGTTATGATTTGTCTGAAACCCCCAACCTTCTACTAGAACCCTTATGACATTGTTTCTGAGGATGTGCAACCCAAGCACAAATTCATTGATTATCCTTTTAAGCTTGATTTCTCTATAACCCGACTTTTTGGTATTGGGTTGCATCCTCACAAATTGCAAGCCTGACCCCGCTTGCATGCTGATCTTCAATTTTAGATAATTTTTATCTAAAACCTTAGATATACTCGACCATGGGATATGAGTCTACACCAAAATTTGATCCACATCTGTGGATATCTTCTCCTGGCAGGTTAAAATCTAAATTTTCTTATTCTGATTCTGACTTGCACCTGTGAATTCTTTATTTCTTCTTCTTTGTATAGTGTGCCTAGCTGAAGGCACAAATTCAGCATGTATACAGTCTTTTTTTGATTTCGGAGCTGACCGGGAAATCACGAAATTCAGATGTTTTCTTTTCTACTCCTCTCTTTGTCATGTCTCTTTAATACAATAAGGACACTGCATTAGATAGGCATGGGGGGGTGGATATCATTATCTGAATCATCTTGTTAGCTCCGTAGATTTTTTTTTATTTTCTCTTTATTTTTGAAAAAAAAATTGAATTAGGAAAAAAGAACTTGAGCTCTAGAAATTTGTCAACCATAGGAATGATATGATATGACCTAAACACTTAGACCCTTCAGGTTTTCGGACTTAATCAGCCCGAGTGTCCACTAAAATGTGGACTTGTTTCTCAAGTCCTTGCCATTCTGAATTGAATTTTTAATTGGTTAATAAGTTAAGGTGATAAGTACACGACTTATCAACCCACCCTCTGATTTGAGAGGACTTTAAGTCTAAGCATCTCCATACTATTTGCACTGACTCTTTTTTCAACGATTTTTACGAAAATTGGGAAGCTAATGAATTTCTAAGGTGTTATGGTTGGCAAGTTATCGTGGGTAACAACCCATTGGTCGGTTGTCCAAAGCCCAGGCACACGACTATTCTTTTCATGTTGCCTTTAGGTAAATCTTAGATTAAGGAAGCTACCTACTTAGAAAAAAAGAAAGAAAAGAAAAAGAAATAGAAAAGGAGAAAATAAAATAAATAAACCACACTTTACCCCTCAAGTATGGCTGGCAAGTTATCGTGGGTAACAGCCCATTGATCGATTGTCCAAATCCCAGCTCAAGAAATGCACATATAATTCCTAAACACTTAGGAAGAAGCGGAGAAATAGAATAAACTGAGGAGATATACATTGGGTTCGCCCTTTTGTTGACCCCATAAAAATAAAAGTAGGGAGAAAGCTACTGGTCGGATAGATACACCTTTAGGTAGAATTCTTTTTAAAGTCACCTAGGGGCATAGAAACCCGAAGTTCGTTCTAAATGCCGATCAGTGAATTTAACACTTCACACAAAAAGATGCTTAAAACTACGAGTTCTCATCGAGTTTTGGGTGGGTTGAATGGCCGTAGAAAGCTACTCCGAAACCCTAAACGCAAAAATTCAAAAAAAAAAAAGAAAATAAGAAAAAGAAAAAGATCATTCTTTGAATAAGGTGAGGGCTTGAGGCGGTCTTCATTTTAGCAGACACTCAGGTGCTATTGTTTCTCTATAGTTCAGGTTTTAGTTGAAATTCCTAAGAGTTGAAAAATAACTTTTACCCAAGAAATCTGATCTTAATTCTCTTATAAATAGCATGTAATTTTGCTAGGGATTAGCAAAAGATAGGCATGAGAGTGTGATGTAAACATGTTTATCTATTTTTGTGAGTTCTTAGGCGTATAGTTGCATCATACATTATAAATATTGCATAACATACATCATCTTGCATTTAGGTTAGATTGTATAAAGTTTAGGTTAGTTTTCTCTTTTTGTGGTCAAGGTATAGGGCGATATTTAATCGGGATCTCGAATTTAAGATACAACTGTATGGATCTGAATAGGCGATGATCGGAGTTCAACGACTCCAAGATCGCCCCGATTGGACTTCCGTAGCATCAGATGCAGTCCAAGAAAGATCTGAGATCAAGGGGCCAGGTGGTATAAATTCATACTTCAGATGACAAATCCGACCACACAGATGGGTTTGGATCGACGATCGTAGCTCAACAGCACGAAAATCAGTCCAATCCGATATCCGTAGCACTACCTACGAGCATATGAAGATGGACGGCCAGGATGGTGCCACATGACACCATCCTAACTGCCCAAACCAACCCAAGAACACTCGCTCCCTCTCTCTCCTCAACTTCACGATTAGATCTGAGCCATTGGATCTTGATCCAATGGCCATGAGCGTACGCTCCTCAGTTAGAAACTCGACAAAGCGGCGAGATGGCCCGTCGGTCATGACCTCGCACACGAGGGAGAGGTCGCTGGTTCGAGCCTCGCACACCTCAAATCAAGAGTGCAAGTGCAACACAGCCAAATTCGGCTGTCGGATGAAGCGCGAACAGTTGATTAAGCAACGACGTGGGAACTCTGGGTGCGTGGATTGCGCACACACGCGATGACGCACAATCACTTGCACAATCGCACACACGGGTGCACGTTGAAGCAGTAGCGACGCTCGTTCATCTTAAGCCGTCCGATCTCGCGATCGAACGGCTAAGATGAAGTGAACGTGACGTGTGTGATTACAACAGAGGAAGGAGAGGAGGCGAGGGAGCATACGTCTTTAGCGACGTGGGGTCTTTAGTGACGTTTAAATCCGACACTAAAGACCCCCTCATTAAATGTTTTAAGATGAAATGACCTTTTTTCCCCTTCAAACCTCACTTATAAGTATCCCTACAACCCCCACACTTTCTTCATCCCTTCCTCTCTTCTCTCACCCTCTCAAAGGCTCTACAAGTTGGTCCTAAACCTGGGATGCTTGATAAATATCAATTTATCATCATTTTTATGCATTAAAACAAACCTAGCTCTTAGGATTTTACTCCACAAATGGATTTTTGGGTTACATTTAGGCATAAAATAGGTTAGGCATGCATTGCAATTTTTTATTTCTTTTTGATATGTTTTTGTGAGTGTTAGGGATGAACAGATATACAGATCCTTAAAACCCTAGCACTCAAGAAGGAAAATGGTGAAGGAGAAGCTCAAATTAGCTGGAACTCAACTTGATCCAGCTCACCACACCTGGAACTTAGCTCACTTGAACTAGGGTTAGCTCATCCCAGCTCCATTTAGCTAATCTCAGCTGAATGGTAGCTCAAGAGAGTTCATCTTAGCTCACCCTAGCTGAAGTCAGCTCAAATCCAGCTCAACTTAGTTGAGTGTAGCTCATCTCAGCTCCCACTAGTCCACAGGGAGCTCTAGCTAGCTCAGCTGAGTTGACAGGAGTTCACCCCAGCTTAAATTCAACTACATCCAGCTCCACTCAACTCCAACCAGCTAAACAAGAACTCATCCCAGCTCAGGAAGCTCAAGTCCAGCTCCCGAGGACTCAGCTTAGCTCAACTCAGTTGAGCTAAGCCACCTTAGCTGCCTCAACCAGCTTGATCCTCCCCGGGAGCACCAAACCTAGCTCACCTCAGCTCATTATGGTAGAAGCTAGCTCACTTTAGCTTGGCTTACCAGCTAGCAAAGAACTAGCAAGCTAAGCCAGCTAGAGTAGCTCCATGCCAGCCTCTTCAGCAGCAACCAGCTCCAGTTTCAGCTCCAGACTTCTCCTCAGCTCCTCCCTCCAAACCCTAGCTCCAACACCTTCTCCTCTACTCCTCCATTAGCTTAGCTATGCTCCAACTTCCTTGGCTTGTACCACCCCAAAAAACCCACCTAACAACTCCACCCAACTAGCTCCACCTAAGCTCCACATAAGCTAACCTACTTGGCACCAACCTAGCCTACCCACCACCTCCAAAAGATACCTAAAAGTGGCACCAAAACCACCCTAACCACCCCCTTGATGGCGCCACTTTTCCCTCCAAAAACCCCCTTCATCTCCACCATACACCTCTCCTTAAATCCATCTCCACCATCTACCTAACCCCCCTTCTAGAAGACCCTAGGTTGGCGCCAAATTGGTGGTGGCTCTCCACCACCAAAAGCCACCAACACCACCATAACCACCCCCTTTAACACCCCTTGGGATGGCACCAAATACCCTTGGCCATAGGATCACCAACCACCTCCATCCTTCCATCCTAGCCCTCCATTTCAAGGGGCACCTTAACCCCCCATCCTACCCTATAAAAAGACCACTACCCACCACCATTCAAGGCATCCTTGGCTAGCAAATTCACTCTCATATCCAACCTAGAAGCCCACATCCAAGAGAGAAGAAGAAGAAGAAGATTAAGGGGATATTCTGTCCCCTTGGTGCCTTCCCCTCTTCCCTTCTCTTTTGAGTCACGCCAGCCAAAAGAGAAGCCAGGCAAGGAAGATCTTTGGAGGAGATCTTGAAGGTGGTCCACGCCACCTTGGAGGAGCTTTTGAGGGTGGTGCATGCCCACCCCTTGGAGAGAGCATTGAAGGTGGTAGCTTCCACCTTGGAGGAGCTCTCAAGGAAGGAGAAGGAGGCCCTCTTTTCAAGCCAAGGAGCAGCTAGGCTTGGAGCAAGAAGACTCCCTTCACCAAATTTTGCAAAAGGATTAGTGTTTCTTTATTTTCTTTTAAATTTGTTTAGTTCTAGTAGAAGCATTCCTCTACTTGTCCTTGAAAAGAACACCAATTCTAGTCAATTAAATTGCCTTCTTTTAGCTTTTTATTACAATTGTTACTTTTGGTTCTAGCACTTGTTTCACCTCTTCTTCTTAATTACTCTAGGCCTCCACTTGCCTAGAGTGAGCTTAGGAAGAAGATATTTCTATCTTTTAAGTTTTAGTTAAGCAATTGTAGGTGTTAGTACTTTCCGTTACAATTCGCATTTTTGCCCTTGTCTTTCAAAACAAAAAAAATTACATATTTAAAATACCAAAAAGAAAGTTGAGATCTATTTGTAAGCAAGAGGATTAATTTTGCAAATAATTGACCTCCTTGGACGACCCTAGATACTCCCCTATCTAGGATATAAATTTAAGAGTTGATCGATTTTGCATGTTACAACGATGTATTTAACAAACCACGTAAAAACCGTATCAATGCTCCATTAGAGTTACAAAAATAATTTTCCATTTTCTTACCTCCTTCGTGGAACATTCCGCGGTTGTCTTCTCACCGCCGTTCGGGAAGCAAATCCCGCTGCGATGTCGCCCTACCCCATCCTCCGTCGTTCGTCTTCATTCACCCTCATCCTGCATCTCATCATGTTCTTCCGGGCTTTCCGTCAACGCAGCTCATCGTCCAAGCAGCTGTCGAGGAGGATAACTTTTCTCCACCTTCTCTTTTATTGCTTTCTAACGTAAATTTCCTACTTTCTAGTGTAATGAGTAGTCGTAACGAGAAGTTGTAACGAACCTGATTCAATGATTATGAAATACATATTTATTCTCTCTATTTTGTCTTTATTTGTATTATTTTTTCTCTCTCTTCTATTCTTTATTCTTTAAGTAGATAGCTAGTGTAGATTCAATTCAACCAGCTAGTTTGCATCGTGACAACAAATCAAACACGATTTTTGATCAAACATCTGCCTCCCTGTGTTCGACCCGAAATTCCTTTTGAGTTTCGATAAATTTATTTGTTGACGATTTTTCTCACAAACTGTGCTACGTTGGGTTTTCAAAACTCAAATCTTTTTGCGACGATTTTCTGCCTCAACACCAACCCATCTACCAAATCAATATGCTCATTTCATGCTTGAGAGAGAAGGGGAAGGGATATGGGTATGCTTGCGCCCTGCACTAACGACCACGTATCCGAGTTGGGACTTTGTTTATGTTAAATTAAGCACTGCGTAACGTGATCTGAAGGCCAGATTTGGCCTTCGATTTGGGAGACTTAATTAATTTCAATTTACAAATAAATTATATGGTTATAAAACCCTTACATAGGACAACTTAATTGTATAGTTAATTTAGTCTTATAAGTTATTTAATTGTATAATACATTTAGATCACGTTTTTAATAGGTATATACATAATTAAGTTATAAATACTACTGTACAGTGTAAATATATTATAAATAGGTTGGAAAATTTTAAATTAGTATATATAAATGTACCGTCCAAATTACATCATTAATAACTTAATTTACTGATTTATTTTATTTTAACTTAATAATTTACCTATTTAACTTAATAACTTAATTACCTACAATAAATACATAAATAAATTAATGTACAGGTATAATTAGGTCTATAATAAGTACTTAAATACATATGTACAATATCAGCTACTATTATACAAGTATGCTTATTTATTTATAATTACCTTAGTATAAATACATATAATCTAATATAAATTAATATTTAATTATATAATAAAGTTATATGTATAGTAAATCATCCTAAATACTTATTTAAATAATATATACAATTATAATTTATTTTATGTACATTATTTTCCTATATTATAATATTTACATATAGCTTAGCATTAAGTTATATTTACAAGTATAAAAATAATATATATATATATGGTATTTTTATGAGATTTTTAAACTTTTCAGACTTTTATGGTATTTTTGTGTTTTATAGAGGTAAGGGAAGAAAGAGAGAAGGTGAGATGAGAGAGAGAGAGGTTTTCTTTTTGTATTTTTCAATTTGGTTCTTTTATTAAGTTTCAAAGTAAACCGAATTCTCGGCTGGTATGTTTTACCAAGTCGAGGGTTCGAAATACTTTGCAACTTTACAAACACCTAAAGAAATACCTAATCCTACTCAAGATAGGTTTATTTTATTTTTTTGTAATATTTTTAATTATTTTTATTTATTTACAAATTCGCAAAAATGTGGCTTAAATAAATATAAGACAAGTGAACCTAAGCCACTAACATCATTATCAGCTGCTAGAAATCAGAAATAGGATAGTAGAAATATTGACAGCTACATGAATTCTTATCAATCATATAAACAAGATCTAGCACTTTAATTCCATAAATTTGATTAATTGGGTAGTTAGATTTGTATTACATTGCTATAAGGCTAAATCAGGTTCTAATTAATTAATTCCAACACCTTTAAATTCATTCTAAGTTGTTCGATAGAACTGATATAACCATGGCAACATTCAGAACTCATTAAATCTCCAAATTTAACTCAAATTTGATTAGTGAGCCCTTAAATACATGTTTTGGATAGATTATACAATTAATAGACGACAATGAATCTCATGATCAATTACAAACCATTCCCAAGCAGATTTAGGTCAATTAATTGTATAGGAAAGTTTATCACATGAGATACTAACAATTCCGTATATTAGCAGCTCAATAAACACCTGAGAACAACTCCAAACACTGTACAATAATAGCTACTATTGCTGTTGGGATTAATCAGTAGCTGAATCAAACTTTGAAACCTAATCCAAGGCTCTTAAATTTCATTCCAGTTTAGAGCAACCCAGATCTAGATGTCATAAAGCTCAGAAAAATCTCATATCATAAATCACTTGAAATCAGGGTGTAAAAACCATACAAGACTCTTAAAATCCAGATTTCATATTCCACAACCTCAATATCTCTAGTTTGATCATTACCCTACATTGTAGGCAATGTAAAGATAATCGATCAAACTAAGCATCAAAGATTATTTTTAAAATGAATTGAAACCTCCTTAACAGTCTTTAAACATTGCTTCAAGCCTTGGAGATCAAATTGAGCGTATTCTCTTTTAAAATCAGCATGTTGCCCTGATTTGGGCTTTTGTTTTAGGATTCATCCAGATGATCTGATTACCTGGTCACCGTGCACACCATTGGTTGGTGTTCAGGGTGACCTAATGATCCCACAAAAATCCATTGGGTCATTGTTTGGCCTCAAATCAAAGGATATGATCATCCTTGGCCAAACAACCCAAAATGTAACTCAATTTGGGCTTATGCTCATCTGAAAATTAAAAACCAAATCAAACACCTTAGATTCATCACATTGCACCCAATTGAGTGAATGAAAACTTGAATTGCTCAATTAAATCCTTTTAAAACCAAATTGACTCCAAATCGCAAAATTGGAGGTGAAATCCAAATCTAAATAATCATTCAAATTGGTTTATAAAACAAGATCGGGGGGTGTTTGTGAATTGATGGAGTGAATGGGAGATCCCCTAGGTGAATTTTAGATGCGAATTCAGATCTAGAAGCTGAAACTTTAGATCTGAATTTGGCCTTGCTGAAGGGGTGAACAATGAATAAAAATTCGAGGGAAATAATCAGAAACAAATTGTGAAGTGGAGATCAATGCATCAAAATGAAGGTGGAAAAATACCTCTCTGGTCTAAATTGATCAGAGAGGGTGAGATGGATGCTAATCTATTCTACTCGTAATCTAAACCAGTCAATCATTGAATTCACTATCTAAACTACAACTAATCTATACTACACTAACAATCACTACAATTATCCTAAAAAGCAGGAGATCCTACACTAAAAGGAAGAATGGGACCTGGAAAGAGAACTGCAGCTGGTGGCTGTAGCGACGATTGGGGGAGGAGCTTCGGTGGAAGGAAAACTCTCTAGTGGAGTTCAGAATCACCTTTAGGTGTTACATGATCCTTAGTGACAAGGAGAGGTTGGAGAAATGGAACTCCACTACCCAGGTGATGGAGCAAAGGGCTGATGAGGAGAGGAATCGTAGGGAGGAAAGACCAGCTCGAGAGAGGAAGATAGGAAGCTGATGGGTAAGTACAAGCTCAAGTGAGGTGTTTAAGTAGCTGTGCGAGTGGATCAAATCACCATGTGGTGAGTTTAGGCTTGATTAGGTTTAACGGTGGATGAGACGAAGATGGGAACGTAGGAAGGTCTATGTCAAAAGTCTACCGTAGGATTAGATCTGGAGGAGATTACGATCCTCTGCGCAAAGGCACGCGCTTAGAGATGAAGCATCAACTGCTGGATCAAGGATGCAATGAATCAATGGTTCATGTGCACCGTGTTCTTCGGTGCTACAGTAGACGCACAGCATCAGGTATGTTTGGGTAAATTGCAAAGGTGCCCTTGAAGCAAAATGGTGTAAAGTTTGCATAAGAAACCCATAAGTGGAAAGAATCTATACATCCCAGTCCTTGAAGGCTTGCAGAAAGGCCCTTAAGGCTTTTCAAATAAATCCTTAGAGGTTTTTGATGTGAATAAAATGTAATGGAATGAGAACCTAAATGTGAAACTCTAAATGCAAGGTCCTATTGATGTTCAAATGACATGAGGTTTTTATTGGAGCTTAATTGAACATTTAAGAAATTAATTCAACCCTTGATTTGTACTTTTGAACTCAAACATGTGTTCAATTTATAATTGGATCATCAATTTATATTTGTGAATAAAATATCTCATTAATTGACTTAATTATGCATTTTTAACACCAAATTGATGTTTTAAGTCTTTTTCCTTAATTTTCACACTTAATCCATTATCATGTTAATAACATAGTGTTTAACCTACTTTCTAGCTTAACTTGGGCATTTTAGCTATGATGAGCCACATCTCATCATCTACGGACCATCAACGTCTCCTCGATACGTAGACACTAGACTCCATCGAGCTAAGCTTCTCAAGATTAGCATGAGAAACATGGCGTGTAGAAGGAGCCATCAAGAAATAAAGAAGTTTGAGAAACGTGGTAATATTATACGCTTCCCACAGACGACGTCATTTGATCGAGGCCCTTAGAATAGGAACCTCGACTTAAATAAGTAATCGCAAGAAATTCACACAGGGGATTGATGACCCAGTTCCACCTTAAAGGGTGTACATCTGAGGGGAGGATTGTACTTCCAAATTTCACTAGTAGTTCTGCGATACAATTACTCTTTTGTTTCTTTCCTTTCCAATTGCCTAAAAAATAAAAGTTAACCCATTCTAAGTATTTATAGGATGAACCTCCTCTGATCGCGAGTCTCCTCTAGTTCCCACGATCTCACGACTTGGCTATTAATAGCTTTTAACCGAGTAGCCGTCGAATAACCGTCAGCGTAAATGTCAACACAACGGTTGTACGTTTCACCTTCAGTCAGTGCAGTCAATGGTAGTGTTAGTGGTTGATGTGCAAAAAATATGATCGTCGATAACCAGTTCGCACTAAAAAGAGTTTTAAAAATGTCATTGTTGTAATATATGTCATAAATACAAATCGATGTCGCATCAATTTTATTTATATACTTAATTTTTATTGGTTTATTCCAAGACGTTCGCTTGGAGGTAGTTATTGATATACATCACTCTTTAAGTCCAAAAAAATTCTTTTATTCCAAAAATGTTGATTTTATTTACAAAAATAAATGAATTAATTAATGAATAAAAGAATTTGGTTAATTATGTATAAAAGAATGAATAGAAATACATTACAATGCTTGAAAACATCTGCACACAAACAAGCATAAAAAATTATATATAACTACTCTATATTAATTATTTACAACTAATATAGATAATACCTAAGTATAGGTATAAAAATAGTTAATAATACTTACTATACTAAGTTATTATAACATACTAATATCTATAGTAACATATATAAGTGTTGCTAAAACCTTAGTAAAATATTTACATAAGGCAAAATAGTTATCTTTACCAACATATACAGGTATGTACAGTGATGGATGAATCTGTCACTAAAGCTCCAGTGTTATAGACATACATATAAGAGCTCAAACAATCTACTCTATATACGCTTATATATACTATACTATAATATATTATTTACAGTATACATTATTTATTTATTTACATATTTTATTTAATTACATAATATGCATTCATACTATACATATATTATACACACGCATAGAGGCACAGACAACACAACTCATGCACTCAACACATTCAACACACAAATACGTAGACACAAGGGGTGGTTCAACACTTAGCTAATTTTAAGCTCGCTCCCTTCTCTCTTCTTAGCCGGTTCAGACTAGTTCTCTTCTCAACCAATTCAAAAATTGGTTTAGTGGGTGGGTGGCCTTTTTGAGAGATACGTAACACCCAGTACAGTGTGGGACCAGACCTCTACAAGGGCCACCCTAGTTCATTATTAGGTGTATTGAATCATATTTATAGCTCGTTAATGGGCCCACATAGGCCCATGCATAGTGCACGGCTCCTGGCCCATACACCACACATGTTCACAGTACATGCCATATTTAGATCGAGAGAGAGAGGAGTATATATGCATAAGAGGGCATCCAGCGCCTAATGACCGGGAAGGCTAAAGCAGAAAATCGTCTTAAGGTGCTACGCGCAGTCGTAATCTACCGATATGGCGTTATCTGAGCGCCCTTCAGGCGCTGCCAAGCGCACAATTGCGTGTCTGATTAGCTGAATTTAGCCCTCGATTTGAGGGTCATAATTTATTTTAAATTAAAAATAAATTATGGGATTGTAAAGCCAACTACATAATTATGTAATTACTTTACAAGAATAAGTTAGTTTATTATATAATTAAATTATAATTTTTACAAGTTAAATTAGAGTTTAATTTGCTAATTACAATATAAATTATTTAATTAATAGTACAATTGACATAATACATTATTAATATACATGATAAATTATTTATTACATATTTTTATGATATTTTATAAGCTTTATTTTAATTTATATAGATATAAATACAAGTTTTAGTTAGTTATACACATAAATAAACTATAAATACTATAATACAGTATAAATATGATTTAAATAAGTTGAAAATACTTAGTATAATATATTACAAGTATACACTATAAGTTATCTCAGTATTAACTTAAATTACTAATTTATTTTATTTTAACTTAATAAATTATCTAGTTAACTTAATAATTTAATTATTTACTATATAAATATAATTAACTTAAATTATAGGCATTATAATATTTATATTACATAGATAAATACGTATGTCTAGTATGAAGTACAAAGTTGTACATATAAACATGTTTGTATAATTACTTAGTTATTATACATTTAAGTTATATAAATTAATATCTAATATTACAATAAAATTATATATACATTAAATTACTATAAATACTTAAGTTAATAAATATAATACATATACAAGTTATTTATATACATAATATACATATTATACAATATTTACTTATAGCTTCAGTTTAATTAATATATACAAGATATGCATAGTATACATGGTATTTTTAGGAGTTTTTAGGATTTTTCTGCTTTTTATGGATTTTATACATATATTAGAGATAGGGGATAAGAGAGAAAGAGTGAGATGAGAGAGAAGAGTTATTTTTGGTATTTTTTGATGTTAAGTTCTTTTATTAAGTTGTAAGGTATACTGAACCGTCGACTGGTATGTTCTACCAAGCTGAGAGTTCAGAATGCCTTGAAACTTTGCATACACCTAAAAATATACCTAATCTTAACTAATACAGGTTTTTTATTTTTTTCTGATTTCTATTTATTTACAAAGTTCACCAATTCATAGGATTTTCAACATGGAACCTAAGGCACTAAAAGAGGTTTGAGTGGCTAGAAATGCAGTTTAAACACATCAAAACACCCAGTACACTATCTGAAACATGTTTGAACTCTTAAACAAATTTTCACTTCATATTTCATTAATATTTCAAGTTTGGATAGATTTACAAGAAACAATAGTTGACAGAAGAATTCAAAACTAAAATTATAAGTACTCCAAATCAAATTAAAATCCATTTCAAGTTCATGAATGCTTAATACAAATAATTCTAACACTAAACATAGGTCAGCTCCAATAAACACTCAAAACACTCAGCTCCATTCCCAGCCAATCAGATCAACCAGTACAACTAAATAGTGGTTGCTGCAGTACACAACAACAGCAATAGCTGTTGCTACTATTGCTAAACTCAGTAGCTACTGCTGCCATCTTTACAGCTCCCTAATTATGCATTTAGTAGCTGGACAGCAGCATGATCAAACCAAATTAATGATCCAATTTGACTCAATGTCAGACTATCATATTCAGATCAGTCCTTTTAATTTATCCATATTAAAATTCAGATCTAACTCGATTCATGTGTTGAAATCATAAACACTGTTTCACTTTGAAAATCTAAAAGATCAAACTCTTAGGAAACTCAAGATGAAGATACGACTTCGCAACATTAGATCACCTCTTCTAAACATACAGAGAAATCATTCACATTCTAAAAACTGATTCAAAAATCTAACTCAATGACAGAATCAGGTTCAAAACAATGCCAGAACCTTAAATCAAAGCTATGACTCTCATTGGCTCTAACATCTCATTTAAAAACCAACCATTCCAGAAATCAGTGAATTATGCTCAAATCCGGTATAGCTCATCTAAGGAAGAAAATTATATCAAATCATCTTAGATTCATTGCAAATGATCCAATTGCATGAAGATACTTCAATTTGCTTGATTAAAACCATTTAAAGTAAAAATAATTCAAAATCTTGCGATTGTGCGTGAAATCCAAATTCAAGTCAATCAAGCAAACTAGCTCAATTCAAAATCAGATCAGGGGTCCTTGTGAACATCTGATGTGGATGAGAGGACCCCTAGATGGGACTTGAGTGTGAATTAGGTCTAGAAATTTGTGTATTTCATATCCAATTCAACTCTGATGGGAAGGATGAAATATGGAGTAAAACATCAAGGGAGAGAAATGAATGCGATAATGAGATGATGAGGAAGCTGTGTGCGTCGAAATGGAGGTGGAAAAACACCTCTCTGATCTGAATTGATCAGCGAGGGCAGAGATCGAATTTAGGCTAATCTACTCCTAAACTACACTAATCCATCAACAGTGAATTCTAACATTTAATCTACTCCTAAATTACTCTAGCTAACACTACAATTAATCTAGAAAACAGGAACTCTATCTAACAAAGCGAGAAATCTATCTAAGGGAAGTTGTCCAAGGTCACTAGTTGGCGACTAGTGACAACAAAAGGGGAGGAGACCCTTCAGTTGAAGGAGGTGTCTAAGAGCCAACGACCAGTCGGTAGGAGGCAATCGACGAAGGGAAGAAAATGGTCTCTGTCACCAACCATCGAGGAAGGAGGTAGGGAAGCTGAGGGAGTAGACGAAGGGAACCACTCAAGGGAGAGGGAGCTTATTAGTGTGCGTGTGGCTGAAGGTAGGTGCTTAAGTAGGTTGATCACTGGATCTGGGTACCACAGTGGTGGAATCAAGTGCCTAGGTATTGGGTGGTGGAGATGGAAAGAAGAGCACGCGCGAAGTCCAAATCAAATCACGACCGTTGGATGGGATCTGGGGCAAGAGGTGATCACATGCGTCGAAGCGTGCGAAGGTTCAAATTAGGGATGGCTGTCAGATCATGAGATCAAGAATGAATGGCTGCAATCTCAAGTGTTCTTCATGTGCTACAGTACTCCTGCCGGTGCAGCAGGTCTAATGGTGTTTTTGCGGGGAAAGTCCAAAATGGCGGAGGGGTAGAAGTTTTGCAGTGAGGCCCATAAGTGATAAGAAAGGTATTAGAATCGTCCTCAGGTTTTACAAATAGGCCCCTACGACTTTCAAACAAATCCCTGGAAGGTTTTCATATGAATGATATGTGTATGACCTAAGGACCTACGTAAAAAACTATTAATGCAAGGTCCTAATAATGTACAAATGCAACCAAATTTTTATTGAAGCATAATTGAACATTTAGGAAGTTGATTTCACTTTTAATTTGAAGTTTTAAACTTAATTATGTGTTCAATTTACAATTTGATCATTATTTTACATTAATAAATAAAATCTCATTTTATGACCTAATTTTGCATTTTTAACAAAGATTTGATGTTTTAGGTCTTTTTCAATATTTTCCACACTTAACTCACTTCATGTGTTAATTCAGTAGTGTTTAACATAGTTTCTAACTTAACTTGGGCATTTTAACTATGATGAGCCATACCTTATCAATGGTTTCCCAGGTTAGGAAGGACCCACCTAGTAGTCGGGTAGTTGGATCTACCAGGATGCCTGGTAGCTAGATCCACCCAGACTCAAGGCACTCTAATCCGTAAGAGGATCTTTCTCCCTCTTCAATTCTCATCCCAATGATACAAAGAGATGTAAAATACCTAAATGAGACATCATGCCAAAATCCATGAATTCTAAACACCTTATTATTGGCATAATGAAGGTAATACTAATTTTGTTGGGTTCCTCCTTGTAGAGAAGTTAAATGTTATTTAAAGTGTTAAATAATATTTGATTTAGCATTTAATTGGGCCTAAGTTACTAGTTCCAGATCCAGAAGGATTGGATAACAATTAAAAGTGATTTGAGTACTAAAGCCCAAATTGGGTAAATTAGTTGACAACCAATAATATAAAATTTAGGTAGGAATAAATCTCAGTTGTTGGATTAAATCCAACAATTCCCATCATCTTAGGATTTGTTAGATCCTTATACATATCATCCAAGGCAAAACCCTAGCTAAGTCCTTAATAATTCTCTAATTCCCACCTTCTTAGAAGAGAGAGAGAGGAAGAAGGAGCAGCCGACGTCACACCTCTGGATACCCAACATACTTGCTTGACATCCAAATTGATGGTTGTTTGACTCCGAACTTGGTTTCAGAAGTCTAATCTGAGGAGGTGTTCTCTAGGCAGTGGATTTTGGTGGAAATGCAAAGGTCATGATCGGGAAATGCAAAGGAGTTTGTGTTGTACACGAATTGATTGTCCTCAACACGAAGGACTTCATCTACCTATCAAAGAGGAGGATCTCAGGTTATGTTGGGATTTATTGTAGGAGGCACTACCCTTGTAGGCTCGGGTTCTTGGCTCCTAGGGTAGACCCAATTGAACCCCAACTCTTCTAGCTCCTCGATTTCTGTATCATAAATTTGCGTGTTTTTCGAAAAATCGATCTGTATCTCTCAGGAGTCTGAAGAGGTGTACTCGTCAAATTCAAGCCCTGAATTGTATTTTTGATTCGAAATCTGTGTCTCAGCATATGGGGTCTCATAATCATCCCAATTAGGCTCAAATCTAGGTTCTAGGTCAAAGGTAGGCATTGGGTCACTAGAATCTAAGCTGGGCTCTACAAGGATGTCAGAATTGCTCTCGAGAGTCACCTTATCAGGATAAGGGGCGGAATTTACACCCTCGAGAGGTTCTATTTCAATTTCATCGTCACAAGTGTCTGGGAAATCTAAGCTCGATGGACCAGCTTACTGGTTTCCTAGGGCTGGTTCGAAATCGTGATCACCTGCACTTGGATCCTCCCAACCCATCTTAGGATCAGGCATATTAATTTGTATGTGATTTGAATCGGATTCCCTTTAGGTTGGGGGTCCACCATAACCTTGATTCTCGACCTCGGGATGTGGGAAATGTTGATCTTGGTATCTCATTATCCTTTGATGGGTATTTTTTATTAATGCCTTCATATATTGTGTCCAGTGCTATACCACGTGCCTTCATGAGATCTTGGTGCTTTTCTAAAAGTATGGGATATGACTAAAATTGTAAATACTCATTGTCATGTACTCTTTTTGGAAATTAAGTCACATTTTTAAATAGCTTTTAAGATTTTGTAGGCCAATTATCGGTAACATTGAAATTTCTCTTGCCTTTCATCCTTTAAAGTTTTCAAAATAATGTTTGTAGGCTATCCTCTTAAATGTTCTAGATTCTCCTTGCCACCGACATATCCTTATTCCTCTCTTATCTTATGGTAAAGAATTTGATCTCATGACCTTAAAAAAGCCAATGGAGGCTTTACCACCATGTCAACCCTTGGTGGCCAATATGTCCCTATTTCAATTCTTCACACATTGGATAATTTTTGTAATATATATATATATATATATCAAATGTCATTATTGATCTCTGTAGTATTGATAAGGGAAGGAAAATTCTTATGTTAGGCTCAACATACAAGGCCCATTGAAAATAACATTTCCCTTTTTTACGCCCAGTTACTTAAGATCCGTTGACTCGGCAAGATCAACTCGCACGAATCTATTTGCCTGGCAAGGCCAACCCACCTAGATCCATATTCCCGACAAGGTCGCCTCTCTTGGTTAGCGTTGGCCGACAAAGTCTACCTGTAGACCTAGTCGGGATGAGCAGCTAAGCACTGCTAGGGTGACTAAATGAACCTATCGAGCCGACAAAATGTGACCATCAAGAATACTCGGCTAGAGGAGATTGCGCCCTCAGGGCGTGATTACGAGGTAGTTACCAATAGGAAGGGGACTACTCACACCTCCATTGCCTTGGTTCTCAAAGATTGTGCATTCGTGGCTATCAACCCACAATTGATCAATCAATAAACCATGATCCCCATCACTTGAAGGTGTTGTGACTGGCCACGAGGATGCTAGAGAGGCATACCCCATAATACTAAGACTGGTTGGCTAGAAGGGGTTGCATGCACAAAGAGAACAAGAGGTCTTTAATTGTACTCTGTATTCTCATACTTAGTGAAATTTGGGAGTTTGACTACTCTCCCCAAACATACACTAGTTAAGGTGAAATTGGGTTACTAATTTTCTTGTCCTTGTTATGCAATTGTTTTATGGAATAGGCCTATTACTATTCCTGAACTCGAATAGTCTCATAGGCTCCAATGATTCTGGTACGATATCGATGATTTCCTACCTAGAGATATGACAGAGTGATGGGAGAAGGCCATGAGGTTCATAGAGCAAGATGACTCCTTCCACTCCCGTAACCGCTTGATGGAGAGCTATGGGGATTATCAACACCCCTCCCTCGAAGAGAAGAGGGCAACTGCAGTGGCACCCAACAATCGCGGTGGCAACCACGTCAATAAGTGGAAGGGGAACTTTCAAGACTGGAAAGGCGACCCGCAGATTCGTAGTCGCAACAACAATCCCTAACAACCCAGGCAAGATATTTATGAAGAATATACCCCCTTTGTTGTGAACCAAGTTGATACCTTGATAGAGGTCTCTGGTTGACTAATAAGGACCTCCTTCTATGTCCTTTTCCAATGAGGAAGAAAGTGGATATCGAGCCCTATTATAAATACCACCAGGCCTGGGGACATTCCATCGAGGTTTGTTGGGATCAGATCGATTTTCATATTCAACATGGTAATCTGGCTCAGTTTGTGAAAAGTAACGAGGGTCGTGACAAAGGCAAGCGGCTCATAAAGTGCTCAAAGGAGTATCACAAGGAAAAACTTCAACAGCTTTGTGAAGCAAATGTGGTACTCCTCAAAGGAGGGGCCCCGTCTGATCTCATGGGCATCCTGGTGAATCAAGGTCTCACCCCAAACCTACTGTTGCATGATTATTGAAACGACCCACCACCCCTTTGGCCATTTAAGACGTCTGGGATGTTCACCAGATGCCTAAAAATGCTTTTAGCACACAACGTACGAGCGCCATACTTCCTCCCTCACCGCACCTCACCACGCCTTCTCCTGTGACTCCACTCCGCGCCATGCTCCGCCTTTCCGTCCCCCTCACCTCCTCTCTCTTTATAAACCTCTCCCCCTCCTCTTCGTTGCCCACCCGTAGCTGAGAGCAGAGCGAAGGCGAGAGCGAGTGAAGTGCGGAGAGCCGAGCGAGAGGAAGCACGAGGGCGGAGGGTGCAGCGCCGTTCTGCTGCAGCACCTATAAGTAAGGGGAGCTAGAGCGGTTCTACGAAAGTCATTTTTCTGCGGAATCAGATGACCGGAGAGACACCTAGATGTCTTATCGGACGTCTGAAGGTAGAGCAAGACGTCTGGTAGAGATCTGCTTTCCGTACTTTTCCTCTCTGACAAGTCCTGACAGCGTACGTGTATGTGTCAGAGGGCGAGAGCGTAGCCGAGGTAGTTTTAGACGTCCGGGAGCACCTCCAGACATCTGACAGAGTCCTTGGACGTCGGCATTGAGTTCCAGACATCTGATATCGGAACACCGAGAGAGGTATCCCTGAGAACTGTTTTAAGACGTCTGGGACCTTTCCCAGACGTCTAATTTTTGTCTGATAGTGTGTTTTGGGCCGTGTAAGGCCCTATTATTATTGCTTTTCTGCAAATGAATCGTCACTATTTTCCATATGAGTTTCTCTGTATAATGATACCTTGTTTATATCTTTTTGAACCTTTTGGCCCATTAATCCATGTTTTAGGTCTCTAGTCCGTCGGGTGTACGAGTCCTATGGAGACGTCAGGAGCCACTGTACGAGCCCCCATTCCACCCGGTTGCCCAGGTAGAGTGGTTACAACCTTAAATCTCTAATTTAATACATGCGAGTAAGTAATCTTAGGACTTGAGATGAACCCTAGGAAGGAATAAACATATATTCGAGAATAAATTCTTGAACCCTAGGTCTTAGCATGAACACTAAGGTTAGAAGAAACTGCATGTGAATGGTTAAGAAATCAAAAGCTGCCTATTTTTATCTAAAATGGATGCCTACTGTAATAAAATGGAAATTGAACTGTTTGTTCCGAACACTCCAACCCGGATGTGAAAAAGAAATTCCTGTACGAACTCCACAGGGAATGTAAACAAGAACACCGTACTACGAAGAACCAAATGGTTCTAAGAATTTGCTGCCTATGGGCAGCTGTTAAGGGGGGTAAGCTGACATTCGTGTACGTGGTACCGAAGAGAGCAACTATCCCTTGTAGTGTAGAGGGGAGCTTGTCGCCCTTGGGTTGGGACCCGGGGTGGGTTTGGCCACTCTACGACGACTCTTATTGGCCCTTGTGTACGTGGTACCGAGGTGAGCTACTTAGTGTAGGGGGAGCTATCCACCCCAAGGGGCCCGGGGCTAGGTATGGCCACCCTACACTGACTCTCGTTAGCCCGTTGGGCAAACCAGGGTAGTCGGACGAGGGTACGCAGACTGAGGAGGGGCAAGATCCCTATTCTGTTCTGAGAGGGCAAGGCCCTACACTGTTCCACACTGTATGTTGAGGCGTACCCGCTAGCGAAAATGACTGACCGCGTGTCAGTGCGTGGTAGCTACCCACCCGCTTATCACGTGTGCCGTAGTCACCACTACGTCACGACCGTGACCTCGGGGTGGTAGACCGAGTATAGGAAGGACTACCACGGTGGGACTCCTCCGGCCAGGAGAGTGCCACGTGGGTATCCTATATCACGGGAAGCTGCAAGCAAAATCGTTCCTATAAGGAACTAGAAGTTTAATTAACAAATCCTAATTAGAGATTTCTACGCAGCTACATGTATAATATAATTGTAAAATGGAAAATTCTATATTAAATGCATGTTACTTTTTAGCCACCACTCTGTTGGTACTAGAGCACCACGATCATTTGTTTTGATGATAACAAAACACGTGTTATTTAACATTTGCAATTTGAGTCCTAGATTTCAGGTCAATTGCAAATGTAGACGTGCTTAAACGGAGTTCAAGCTCGCATCCAGGACGGATTGGAGGAGCTTGACGGAAAACAGAGGAGGTTCGCGTGGACGACAGATTGAAGATAGAAGACAAGAAGAATAGGATAGATTCCTTTTAATCCTTTCTTGTATCTCTTGTCTTTATTTTCTTGCTCTTTTTATTTCCTTAGAATATTATGTTAAAGAGCCTCAAAGTACCCTAACAGTAGTCCTAGGAACACCTGCACAACCCTAGGATACTTAGGTTTTCTGTAGAATACTTAGAAAACCAATATAGGGCTCAAATAGCATTTCCAGACGTCTAATTCCAAAATCATACGTCTGATAAAATGTTTTAAGACGTCTGATTGTTGTTTTAGACGTCTGATAACTATTAGGCTGGACTTAGTATTCTGTCTGATGAAATCAGACGTCCAGACCTTACTCCAGACGTCCAGATAGTGGACCGTTGGCTACCTTGGCAAACACTGCAGAATATGACCGTTAGAGCCTTATCAGACGTCCATAGGCCTTTCCAGACGTCTGATAATTGACCGTTTTGCCTCGACTGACCCAAAATCTCTTCTCAGAGATTTTCTAGCCGTTGCAAATCGATTCCGTAGAAAAAATTGGTTTCCAGACGTCTAGGCATAGTGCTAGACGTCCTGTATGTCGTCTGATCAACTTGCACAAGAACCCTGTTTAGATCTGATTCAAGTCAGGAGGAAACCCGCATAGAATCAGACGTCTGACCTTGAAATCAGACATCTTAAAGTGGCCTTCCAGACGTCTGATGCCATAATTAGACGTCTGATCACCCTGTCAAGTGTAATCATTGTCCTGATTTCGGCCTGATTCTCTTGGGCTTTGCACCCAACGGCTATGGAAGCTTTTCCAAGCCTTCCAAAGCCTTCCTAAGGCCTCTATAAATAGAGGAGACCTTTGCTACACAAACACACACCTAGACACACCTAAGCAACATACTTTCTACTCTTTTGTGTCCAAGAAAAGATCTTGCTCTCCAAGCTTAAGTTCCATCATCTAGAGAGCTAAATTCCCTTTGCGCACCCGCTCTCCCGCCGTTGTTCACGAGAGGGACGTTGCGCCATCGCGTGGCACACGCACCGTGTCATCAACTCGACGCACTCCTTGCAAAGGGGAGTTTCCTATTTCCTATAGAAGTTAGGTTTAAATTGTTGGTGCTAGAGCACCACGATCATTTGTTTTGATGATAACAAAACACGTGTTATTTAACATTTGCAATTTGAATCCTAGATTTCAGGTCAATTGCAAATGTGGACGTGTTTAGACAGAGTTCGAGCTCGCATCCAGGACGGATTGGAGGAGCTTGACGGAAAACAGAGGAGGTTCGCGTGGAGCGGAAGATTGAAGATGGAAGGAAATGAAGAATATGATAGATTTCCTTCTTTTGTACTTGTTGTATTTTTTTGTTTCTTTTGTTGCTCTTTATTTTTTTAGATATTTCATGTTAAAGAGCCTCAAAGAACCCTAACAGTAGTCCTAGGAACACCGGCACAACCCTAGGATACTTAGGTTTTCTGTAGAATACTTAGAAAACCAATATAGGGTTCAAACAGAGTTTCCAGACGTCTAATTCCCAAATCAGATGTCTGATAAAGCATTTTAAGACGTCTGACTGTTGTTTCAGACGTCTGATAACTGTTAGGCTGGACATAGCTAGTTCTGTCTGATGAAATCAGACGTCCAGACCTTGTCCAGACGTCTTAGAAGACGTCTGATGACTTTGCCAGACGTCCAATTAGTGAACCATTGGCTGGCTTAGCAAACAGACAAGAATATGACCGTTAGAGCCTTATCAGACGTCCTTAGGTCTTTCCAGACGTCTGATAAATGACCGTTTTGCCTCGGCTGACCCAAAATCTCTTCTTAGAGATTTTCTAGCCGTTGCAACGTTTGGAAATCAATTCCCACAGTAAAAGTAGGTTTCCAGACGTCCAGACTTAGTGCCAGACATCCTGTATGTCGTCTGATGGACTTGCACAAAAACCCTGTTTAGATCTGATTCAAGTCAGGAGGAAACCCGCATAGAATCAGACGTCTGACCTTTAAATCAGACGTCTTAAAGTGGCCTTCCAGACGTCTGATGCCATAGTTAGACGTCTGATAACCCTGTCAAACGTAATCATTGTCCTGATTTCGGCCTGATTCTCTTGGACTTTGTTCCCAACGGCTATAGAACCTTTCCTAAGCCTTCCAAAGCCTTCCTAAGGCCTCTATAAATAAAGGGGAGCCCTTACACACCTAGATACACTAAGAAACACACTTGGATACACTTAGCTACACACTTTCACACTCTTTTGTGTCCAGAAAAGATCTTGCTCTCCAAGCTTAAGCTCCATTCCCTTGAGAGCATCAAACCTTCGCGCACCCGCTCTCCTGTCATTGTTCACGAGAGCGACATTGCGCCGTTGCGTGGCTCACGCACCCGCGTCATCGTCGACACACTCCTTGCAAAGGGGAGTTTCCTATTTCCTATAGAAGCTAGGTTTAAATTACTTTGTTGGCTCTATAGGTTTGTTGTTTTATTTTATCTTTGTTATTTTGTTGGGTATTCGCTTTGCGAATTCCCGTCTCCTTCGTGGGACAAAATCCTTCTCGTGGAGAGAAGGGGTTGAGGAACGCTACCCTCGTACTTGTAGCGTGGTTGTACTGAGGTTGAATCACCCTCGTTTTAAAGTGATTCGATTAGTGGATTTGATCAACTAGGTTGATCGGAAAATCCTAACTCGAGAGGGTTAGTTGGTGGTTTTCACCCGGTTTGGGTTTCCACCTAAAAATTCCTGTGTACTTGTGTATTTGTTCATTTTGTGAGATTGTATATTTTATTTCCGCTTTTATTACGTCACTCCTCCTAGAAGGGCCAAACCTTCATAAATTACTTTGTTGGCTCTATAGGATTACTTATTTTATTTTATCTTTGTCTTTTGGTTGGGTATTCGCTTTGCAAATTCCCGTCTCCTTTGTGGGACAAAATTCTTCTCGTGGAGAGAAGGGGTTGAGGAACGCTACGCTCGTACTTGTAGCGTGGCTGTATTGAGGTTGAATCACCCTCGTTTTAAGTGATTCGGTTTAGTGGTTTTTGATTAACTTGGTTGATCGGAAAATCCTAACTCGAGAGGGTTAGGTGGTGGTTTTCACCCAGTTTGGGTTTCCACCTAAAAATACTTGTGTACTTGTGTGATTGATTTTTTGTGAGATTGTTTATTTTATTTCCGCAATTATCAATTGGTATCAGAGCAGGTTCTTGCGAGATCGGAGTAACACCCGGCAAGAAGATCATAGGGGAAGCTGTTCCACAAGCAGGATTTCCGAGGGGCAGTCCACAACCCATCCGCCGTTTTTCGACGGGAGCAACTACTGGAAGTTGCGGATGAAGACATGGCTTCAAGCCACCGACTTCACGGTCTGGGCCAGGTGCGAGACCCCCTTCGACATCCCATAAAAACCCGCGGGAGGATACTCGCAGCAGCAGATTCGGAAACTCTCTCAACGCAAAAACAATGAACGCATTGTATTACGCGCTCAGCTCGGAGGAGTTCAACAGAATCTCGCAATGCTCCACCGCATACGAGATTTGGCACACACTTGAGGTAACTCATGAAGGTACCTCTAAGGTAAAAACTTCTAAACTCAATTTACTTTCACAAGAATTTGAGGCTTTTTCTATGAAATCTAACGAAACTTTAAGTGAGATGAACACTAGGTTCACTCTCATAGTAAACAATTTGAAAGCTTTAGGGAAGACTTTCATCAAGGGGGAGCTTCAAGGGAAGCTTCTTCGTTCCCTCGGACCGAAGTGGGAACAGAAAGTCACCGCCATCGAGGAGGCGAACGAAATGGAGGAGCTCAGCATGGAAGATCTCCTAGGCAATCTGATGGCCTACGAGACAAAGTTAAAGCAGAAGAAGAAGGATACACCGGAGCCAAAACCAAAGAAGACTCTCGCCTTCAGAGCCGCGTCGGATAGCGAGGTAAGTTCCAACGACGAAGACTTTAGAATTTTACTTGAAAAATTTTCCAAGTTTTGTAGGGAATTAAAGAAAGAGAAAAAGGAGAAGGAAAGCCCGAGACGTTGCTACCACTGCAACCAGAAAGGGCACCTGATTCTCAAAAAGGAGAAGAAGAAGGAAAAGGAAAAGAGATCTAAGAAGAAGGCGTTCCAAGCCACTTGGGACGATTCCAGCTCGGAGGAAGAAGAAGAAGAAAAGTCTGTAGAAGAAGAAACCGCTTACTTCGGTTTCATGGCCAGAGGAAGCGACAGCGAAAGCGGAAGCGACTCAGACAACGAGGTAAGTTACGACTTACAAGAAGCTTTTAATGAACTTTTTGAAGTTAGTAAAGCACTTAAGATAGAAAATAAAAGCATGAAAAAGAATCTTAGTTTTCTTAGAAATGAAAATGATAGGTTAGAAATAAAACTTAAGGATATAGAAGCTAGTCCTAAAAATGATAACCTATTATTAGAAAATCAAAACCTCATCAATGAAAATAATAAATTGATTGAGGAAAATGATAGTCTAAAGTTAGAAATCTATGATTTAAAGATTAAAATGAATATTATAGAAAATGAAATCGCATGTTTTAGGGAAAACTCTAATAAATTAATCAATAAAGTAGATAATTTTTATAGCCCTAAGGTTGAGATAGGATCTCCGTCAAGGAGATCCGCTAATCGGTCCGGATCCAAGCTCACTTGGATACTAAAGAAAAAATTAGAATCTTGTTTTGTAGGGTTCAGGGATAACTACAACACGAAGGACTGGACCTACAAGCTCAAGGCTGGTCAACTCGAGTTGGGAGAACCAACGAGTAGACCAAGGAGGAGAACAAGAAGACTGACGAGACGGCGAACAAACGAAGGACCCGCCGCACGTCGACCACCAGATTGGAGACCGACGCCGATGGCCGGGCCTCCAAGCTACGGATGGGAGCCCCATCCGATGTGGCATCCACCACCACCATTCGGGCCATTTTATTGGCCATGGTAGGTGAGGTAAAAATTCTTCACCCTATCTTTTAATATTTAGCATTTAGATAGGGGGAGTTAAAAATGATGAGCTAATTGTCAATTTTTAAGGGGGAGATGCAAGTTAGCTAAATTTTCTTTAGTAAGGGGTAGAAAAATAATAGCTATCTTGTTATTATATAAAGGGGGAGGACATTACCTTTGTTAAAATAAATTCATAGAAGAGCATGTTTTAAGGGAGAGTTATAGGAAATTTAAAATCAATCAAACATTTTTGATAATGTCAAAAAGGGGGAGGATTTTATGCATTATTATTTACGGTTTTGTCATCATCAAAAAGGGGGAGATTGTTGGTGCTAGAGCACCACGATCATTTGTTTTGATGATAACAAAACACGTGTTATTTAACATTTGCAATTTGAGTCCTAGATTTCAAGTCAATTGTAAATGTAGACGTGCTTAAACGGAGTTCAAGCTCGCATCCAGGACGGATTGGAGGAGCTTGACGAAAAACAGAGGAGGTTCGCGTGGACGACAGATTGAAGATAGAAGACAAGAAGAATATGATAGATTCCTTTTAATCCTTTCTTGTATCTCTTGTCTTTATTTTCTTGCTCTTTTTATTTCCTTAGAATATTATGTTAAAGAGCCTAAAAGTACCCTAATAGTAGTCCTAGGAACACCTGCACAACCCTAGAATACTTAGGTTTTCTGTAGAATACTTAGAAAACCAATATAGGGCTCAAACACATTTCCAGACGTCTAATTCCAAAATCAGACGTCTGATAAAATGTTTTAAGACGTCTGACTGTTGTTTTAGACGTCTGATAACTATTAGGCTGGACTTAGTATTCTGTCTGATGAAATCAGACGTCCAGACCTTAGTCCAGACGTCTTAGAAGACGTCTGATGGACTTGCCAGACGTCCAGATAGTGGACCGTTGGCTACCTTGGCAAACACTGCAGAATATGACCGTTAGAGCCTTATTAGACGTCCATAAGCCTTTCCAGACGTCTGATAATTGACCGTTTTGCCTCGACTGACCCGAAAATCTCTTCTCAGAGATTTTCTAGCCGTTGCAAATCCATTCCTTAGAAAAAATTGGTTTCCAGACGTCTAGGCATAGTGCCAGACGTCCTGTATGTCGTCTGATCAACTTGCACAACCCTGTTTAGATCTGATTCAAGTTAGGAGAAAACCCACATAGAATCAGACGTCTGACCTTGAAATCAGACGTCTTAAAGTGTCCTTCCAGACGTCTGATGCCATAATTAGACGTCTGATCACCCTGTCAAGTGTAATCATTGTCCTAATTTCGGCCTGATTCTCTTGGGCTTTGCACCCAACGGCTATGGAAGCTTTTTCAAGCCTTCCAAAGCCTTCCTAAGGCCTCTATAAATAGAGGAGAGCCTTTGCTACACAAACACACACCTAGACACACCTAAGCAACATACTTTCTACTCTTTTGTGTCCAAGAAAAGATCTTGCTCTCCAAGCTTAAGTTCCATCATCTAGAGAGCTAAATTCCCTTTGCGCACCCGCTCTCCCGCCATTGTTCACGAGAGGGACGTTGTGCCATCGCGTGGCACACGCACCGCGTCATCAACTCGACGCACTCCTTGCAAAGGGGAGTTTCCTATTTCCTATAGAAGCTAGGTTTAAATTACTTTGTTGGCTCTATAGGATTACTTGTTTTATTTTATCTTTATCTTTTGGTTGGGTATTCGCTTTGCGAATTCTCGTCTCCTTCGTGGGACAAAATCCTTCTCGTGGAGAGAAGGGGTTGAGGAACGCTACCCTCGTACTTGTAGCGTGGTTGTATTGAGGTTGAATCACCCTCGTTTTAAGTGATTCGGTTTAGTGATTTTTGATCAACTTGGTTGATCGGAAAATCCTAACTCGAGAGGGTTAGGTGGTGGTTTTCACCCGGTTTGGGTTTCCACCTAAAAATACTTGTGTACTTGTGTGATTGGTTTTTTGTGAGATTATTTCTATTTTATTTCCTCATTTTATTACGTCACACTGATCTTACCCCCTCCAAGTAGGGCCGAGAAATTACACACTCTACTCAGCGTTAGCTGACTCCAGTTAAATATATTTTGTACAAGTCAAGGATTTGAGCAGCCTAAGCCACCAGCTGCTGAGGACGCTGAGCCTAGTCGAGCCTAGCTTTAGTTCTACTGCTTAATAGTGAGTTTTTATAGTTTTGTCTTCTGTTACATGTACTCTTTGATGTGATAGCTGTAATATTACTGTTCTCTTTCCCCCTATTGAAATTTCTTTTTGCTTAGTTACTGTACTTGTGTGATTGTGGTTTGTTGAATGTTACTTGGTTATTTCTTGTTGGACGACTGGATCTTGGGATAAACTGAAGCGAGCCAGTCTCAGATCCTATAGGGATTTGGGACCGGGTCGTGACAATTATCATCGCCGAGCTCTTTCTTTGCTAGCAACCAAGCGGCACACCACACGAGCTGCCAATTCCTCCCCCTCTCGGTAGAACAGTCAACGGCTTCCTTGCCTAGCGAGGGGAGAGGTGGAGGTCATTTTTGACATCGATGGCCAACTCAAGCCGCAGGACCACCGTGAGGCAGGTGGCCTTTGCTTTGTTCAACTCCCTATCGATCCCCTCTTAATAACTCCATTAGTGGTTGGGAAGTTCCAGCCACAGCTCCTAGTTAATGAACGTAGCATGGTGGAAAATCCTTCTGCTAGGCCTAACATACAAGAACAACTAAAACTAACATTTGCCTTCTTTACGCCCAATTACTTAGGATCCGTCTATCCGTCAAAGCTAACTTTCTTAGATCCATTGTCTCAGCAAGGTCGCCGTGCCTAGTTAGTGTCAGTTGGCAAAGTTTGCCTACAGACTTAATTGAGATGGTGGCTAAGTGCCACCAGGCTTACTAAATGAACTTGTCGGGCCAACGAAACATGACTGTCAAGAATACTCCGATGGAGGAGATCACGTCCTCCTTTGTCAGGGTGCGATTGCGAGGTGGTTACCAATAGGAAGGTGATTATTCACAACTCCATTACCTCGATTCTCAAAGATCGTGCATTCATAGGTGTCAACCTATGATTGGTCAATCAACAAACCACGATCCCCATCGCTTGAAGGCCTCATGACTGGTCACAAGGATGCTAAAGAGGCGTACCCCTTAAATATCGAGACTAATTAGCCAGAAGAGGTTTCATGCACAGAGAGAACAAGAGAGCTTTAATTGTACTCTATATTCTCATCCTTAGTGAAAGTTGGGGTTTTGAATACTCTTCCCAAATGTACATCGATTAAATTAAAAATGGGTTACCAATTTTCTCTTCCTTATTGTGCAATTATTTCGTGGATCGAGCCTATTACTATTCCCCATCCCAAATAGTCTTGTACGCTCCGATCAAGTATTTATCAAGTTTCTTGGACGATCTTTTGGTAAAAAAAAAAAGAAGAGAAAGGATATCTCTTAATTTTTGTGCACAATTTTCTATAAGTTATTTATTTCTATAATAAAAGAATCCAAATGTCTCTGAAAATGATATTTTTGTAACATATCTAAATTGTGAAGCTACATAGCATTGATAATAGGGTAGACTTTTCACCATAATTTATAATAAGCAGTAGTGTGCCAAAAAAAAAAAAAAATAATCCCGTGCAAAGCACAGTCTAAATACTAATGACAAAGAAGGGTAGTAATAATTTGTGAAGGAGTTAGGTGATGGGCTTCGAGTAATCAACACACTACCAAGGAAGGGTAAAAATGATGAGTTACAAGAACCAACCCAATACCAATGAATGGTGAGAGATAGTTTGAGCAATCACCCAGGAAAAGGCAAGTGATGGCTTTGAGCAACCATTCCAGAACCAGTGAAGGATGCCATGATCAATGTAACAATTTGAGCAATCATGCCAATGCCAAAGAAGGGTAAGTTGATAGCTCCTACCAATCATAACAATACAACGAATGGTAAATCAAAGCTTTACGGCAATCATGGAAATATCAATCAAGTGTAAGCGATGACAACCACACTACGACCAAATTAAGGAGTAAAAGTGCAACCGACCGACCAAATGGAAGCCAAGTAAATAACTAAATAATCAAGTAATAAATCTCATGGTAACATCTGGAGCTTCATTAACTTTAATTAATCAATCTATTTTTACCTGGCGGTCTCCGGCATCATCATGCGCCAGTAGAAGGTGAGAGCTGCGGGGAGTGCACCGATCATTAGTATGATCCGCCAGGCAATGTCGGCCTCCTCTGGGGGATTGTACACGTCAATGGGCGACCTCCTCGCGCGCTTGAATGCGGAGGTGACGGCCATCGTCACTGCTGAACTCATGAGGATCCCGAACCCCTGCATGGAGAACACCCCCGCGATGAATGCCCCGCGTGTCTTCCTGTTCGCGAACTCTGACATGATGGTTGCGGAGAGCGGGTAGTCCCCGCCGATGCCGATGCCAAGGATGAAGCGGTAGAAGCAAAGGCTGCTGAGCACGCACGCACGTGTGCGACAGATCGAGAAGCCGCACTCGAAGGAGCCAAAGACCATCATGAGGAGCAACATCCCGTAGACCTTTCGACGGCCCATCCTGTCCCCGAGATGCCCGAAGAGGATCTGCCCGGTGGCGCAACCGAGGAGCGCCACCGCGACGGTCACGGAGAGGACCACGGGCGGTGTCACACCGGGCTCCAGCTCCAAGGTGTGGGGGTCCACCGTGGGCTCATAGTAGATGCGACCGACCATGCCCATAACCGGTGTGATGCAGAAGAAGTCGTAAGCATCGGTGAAGAGCCCCATGCCGGCTATAATTATGGCCTTGAAGTGGTAGTACTGAATCTTTGCAGAGTCGAGTGCTCTGAGGATCTTGATTGCCATCACGGCTTCTGCAAGATCCGCTGGCCGCAAGCCGTGCTGCTAATTTCAAGATGATGTTGGGCGAGGAGGAAGGGGAGGGAAGAGGAGGATGGTGACGTTGATGTTAGGGAGAGCGGTCGAGTCTTCGCAACTAGTTTGCTTGTTTATACCTGTTTGCATATGTATAAGAGTAATTGAGAGAGAGGCACCTAAACTTTTTGTGGGTTGATCACAGCTATTGTACGGCCCTTGCATGCAAGATAATACAAAAGATTGCTCGCCATAATGTAGTCGAATAGTTGGAACTCTTAAATTTGACGGAGAGACCCAAATTTAAATTTTCATTTTTATATTACTTGAACAATTACGGTGTGATGTGTACGGAGGGTCACAAAATTAAAAACAAAAAAGGATAATAGAAAAGATTTCTCCTCCATCGGATCACGTAATACTTAACCTTCGTCCCTGACTATGAAGTATTGTAGAACAGATGTCTTGGTGGACTTAATTTAATTCTTGATGAGGTTAACCTTGTTTTCCTTTTTTTTTAGCCGGAAGGTAAAGAAATGTTCATTGTAATATATTTTAAAATGTGTGTTTTTCACTCAAGAAAATATATTGATGTATTTTTATTATCGATTGGTATATTTTTAAATTAATCCTTTCCAATGGTTGTTTGGATTTTTTTGAACTTTAGGAATTTTATCGTAATTTCTACGTACCAAAATAAATTCCGAGCGGAGTATTTTAATTTGAAGGGGGTTTAACGTAATTTTTCTTACACCCATACCCCCACCATACCCCCCATTCCCGCGCACCCTTAAACCCCCCCTCCTCTATTTTGTTTTCCACCACAGTAGCCAAGTGAGGGAGAAGGAGAGGGAGAGTGGGGAGCAGGAGGACATCGGAGGAGAGGAGGGTGTGTAGGAGGCAAAGGTAGAGTGACAGGAGGTTTTACGGGCATTATTTCCGTAGATTCAGACATCTGCAACATTTGTCAGACGTTTGGAGGGATCCCCGAATGTCTGAAACTAACTCAGGATGTCTGGTAAGCATGTAGAGTGTCGAGATGCCAAAGATGTTGGGAAGGTACGTTGGCGCAGCATTCGAGACACTTTAGGACATCTGGAAGTAGCGTCAAACGACTCTCCCAGACGATTAGGAGCAGTGACAGACGTCTGGAGACACCCTCAAATGGCTGTGAGGGGAATCAAACGATGGGGACAGACACAGGAACGCAATGTGAGATCCTATGCTCATTTAAGACGCCTAGGACTCCCCCCAAACATCTGATTTTGGTCAAGGAGCGCGTGTTTGGGCTGGTTCAAGGCCCAAACAAAGTCGATTTTGGGCAAACAAAGTACCATTGGTTTTCTTTCGAAATTTCCTATGTATTAGGATCATATCCATACAGTTTTGAGCTTATTTGACATAATGGTCAACAATGTTAATGATTAGTGTGATCAATTGTTTGGAATAGGTCTCCAATCCGTAGTACATACAGGACCCGCAGATACATCGGGATCCACCGTTCGTGCCCCCATATCTCTCGTACATTTTGGTAGAGTGGTCCTTTCTACTCCTGTGGTTTAAATTATTAAAGTGCATGCTAAAATTAGAAATGTCTGCTTAAACCCTAGGACATGAGATGAACCTTAGGACTAAGAATGAGAATATTATATTTGATGCATGAACCCCGCTTGATATAAACTGAGAATGCATGTGGTTAAATTTTCTACTGTGAGAAATGAAATATTGGAAAAATGACTGTGATAAATTGCTTAGCCTATTAATTTACAAGCTGCCTGTTATATGTATAAAAAACCAAAATGTGAGACAGATACATGCCATGTAGTAAGTCGAGTACTATGCATGAACCCTATGAGGAACTAGGAAATGAATCAAAGTACGGTAATATGGATATTCAATGTATGATGGGACTCATTGCCTACGGGCATGTGGATTGGCTATTCAAACTTGGGTATGGAAAGTGAGCTGGTCCTCGTGTACGTGTGTAACGACCCGATTCCTGAATTCCTACAAGACACGAGAATCGTACCGACTCGACTGATCCCAAGACCCAGTCGTCCAACGAGAAAGTAACCAAAAGAGCAGTAAAATAAACCACATTCACCATGTATATAACTAGCAGTAACAAAATACAGCAGTAAAGAAAGGAAATACTACAGTATACATCACCACAACAGTAGAGAAATAAACATGTACATAACATGAAGCTTACAATAAAGAGAGTACAGGGAGTAACGGAAAACTACTCACTACAGCAGAAAGAAAAGTACAGTAGGTACTACAGGTAACACTACTGGGCTCTACTAGGCCCAGCACCCTCTGCAGCCGCTGACTCTTGCTACTCAACATCTGGTCCTAAAAAGGCAACAAGGGTGACACGTCAGCGAAATGCTGAGTAGAGTGGCAATTAAAAGCTAAAAGAAGCAATAGAGTGTACAGTAGCTGTTATGCTTTTACTTTCTTTCCTTATATTTTCCAATTATTCACTGTTGGTTATTTCTCAGATCCTTCTCTTGATCTCGAATGTTCCTCATAGGAACGATCTTGATTGCAGTTTTTCCCGAAAAGTAGAAGTAACACGTGGTGCTCTCCTGGCCGGGAGAGTCCCCCGTGGTGGTCCTACTCTCAGTCAACCACCCCAAGGTCGCTGACAGACGTAACGGTGACTACGGTACGCGCGATAAACGCACGGGTAGCTACCCCGCACTAGCACGCGGTCAGTCGTTTCCGTTAATGGGTGCGCCAAAAGTAGCTATCACGGAACCAGTATAGGGCAGAGCCCTCTCAGTAACAGGAGCCCAGCCCCTCCACAGTAACCAAACAGGGGTCTTTCCCCTCCACAGTCCGCGCACCCTCGCTTGACTACCCTAGTTTACCCAGTGGGCCTAACAAGTCAGTGTAGGTGAGCTAGCAGAACCCCGGGACTCGTGGGGTAGCTAGTGCTCTCCCTACACTAGTAGCTCTCCTCAGTACTGTGTACACGAGGGCCAAAATTCGGTACAAAGTGGCCAGACCTAACCCCGGGTCCCTGGGGCGGCTAGCTCCGCTCTGCACTAAATAGGGGGACAGTCGCTCTCCTTGGTACTCCGTACTCAAGGGCCAGCTCACTTCCCCAATTCTATTCCATTCCCTTTCCAGGAGTTCTACTCCTAATTCCCCGTAGGGTTCCAGCTCTTTTAACTCATTCAACTTAGGTTTCACCGTTCCAGCTTTATATTCATATAACCCATGTTCTCAATCATATTTATTCATTCATAACGGGCAACTGTTAACCAATTTACAGGCAGTTATCATTTCCTTTCTACTTTTCCAAGACTGCAATGTTTGTATATTCAACTAGTTTTCCAGTCCTAGGATTCATGTCGTACCCTAGGATCTATCATTCAATATAGTTTTCCAGTCCTAGGATTCATGCAATACCTTAGGATCTATCATTCAATCTAATTCATCAGTCCTAGGGTTCATGCAATGCCCTAGACTCTATTAATTGTTTCATAATTGTACAAATTTTGTTAAATAAATTAAAGGGCCACTCTACCTGCAAAATCGGGAGTACTGGGGGTGTAATCGGCAATCCCACTCGCCTCCATAACCCCCAGAGTCGCAACGGAACGTGGTCCTAACACAATGATCAACACAAGGAGTTTCTCAAAACAGTATACAATTACTGTAAACAGGTAGAGGAAATAAATCTGGAAAGAACGCAACTCGAAACGCGGAAAACAGACTCCAGACGGACCCTAAACGGGTCAAAAACGAAGAATCTGCCCAAAATCAGACGTCTGGAACCTCTTCCAGACGTCTTAAAAGGTCGATTATGTCATACCTCGGTCTGTGCAGTCCTTCAGACATCCAGAAGCTCGCTGGATCGTCTGGTTTTGGTTTCCAGATGTCCGATTGTCACCTCGGACGTCTAGAGGTCCTCTCCGTTGTCTGGTACTGTAGCTAGACATCTGATCCGTGTGGGATGGCGAGCCCTCGCACCCTCCCGAACAACACCTGCGCACACACACACCTGCTCTCATCACGAAGAGGCGCAGAAGAACGCAGCGGACGGCTGCATGGCCGAACATGCGTAAAAAGAAGGTAGGAAAATATTGTACCTGTCAGACGTCTGGACCTTCCTCCAAACGTCTTCTGCGTCGTCTGGACGTAAGTCCAGACGTCTGATTCTGGGAAATTTTCCCAGGGTCAGGACCCGGTTCGCTCTCCGCCCGTGCCGCGTCACGTCCGCTTGCTGCCCGAGCTACAGCAGCCCCTCCGTGACACCCCACGCCCGCTACTCCCCCACCGGCTAGTTCTAGCTGCCCCGTCAAGCTCGCACCCTCGCGGTCGAGCTTCTTCTTCCCCTCGCAACAACTCCTCCCTCCCTCACGCTCGCAGCAACCGCTGCTGCCGCACTCGCTCACTCGCTCGCTCGCGCTCCCGCTGGCAGGGAGAAGGAGAGGAGGAAAGCGGTGGAGTGAGGGTGAGGGAGAGGGCGATGCTTTTTAAAGGCAGCGCGGGGAGAGAGAGAAGAGAAGTGGCGTCGTCTGAAGGGAGGGAGAGAAAGAGTAGAACGAAGGCGGTGGATTCAGTCTGCCGACGCACGCGCACAGACGCGAACCCGTACGCCGAAAAAATTTAATACCAGACATCTGGGAAGGGTTCCAGACGTCTGGGCCACTTCCCAAACGTCTTAAACTACGTTTGACGCCCACGTTTGTAACAATATAACAAACTCAAAGGAAGTTTCGTCCCCAAAACTTGCGTTAACTAGGGTGCGGGAAAGAACAATATATATACATAACAAACTCAAAGAGGACTGAAGCTGGTCCGAAAAGACGTACCCGTGAAAAGCTCCGGGTACCTCTCCCGCATCGCTGCCTCAGGATCCCAGGTAGCCTCCTCGTACCGCTGGCACCTCCACAAAACCTTTACTAGGGGTACTTGCTTTCGTCTCAGACTGCGGACGGCTCTGTCAAGAATCTGCACTGGCTGCTCGGGGTAGGTCAGGTCGTCGCCCACCTCGACTCTTTCGTGGCTCAGGACGTGACTGGGATCAGCGACGTACTTCCTGAGGTTGGACACGTGGAACACGTTGTGCACACCAGAAAGCTGAGGAGGGGGGGCAAGCCTGTAAGCAACGGGTCCAACCACTCCAGGACCTCAAAGGGCCCCAGGAACCTCGGCGCGAGCTTCCCTCTCACCCCAAACCGCTGCAGGCCCTTCATGGGCGAAACACGAAGGAAGACGTGGTCCCCAACCTCAAACTGCACCTCTCTGCGTCTCTGATCTGCGTAGCTCTTCTGCCTGCTCCTGACAGTGCGGAGTCACCTGTGGATCTGCTCGACTACCTCCTGACTCTGCCGGATCAGCCTGGGGCCAACCTCCCACTTGGTCCCCACCTCAACCCAACTCAAGGGTGCTGTACATCTCCATCCGTACAGAGCCTCGTAGGGTGCCATGCCGATGCTCGAGTGATAACTGTTGTTATATGCAAACTCCGTCAGGGGCAAGTACTCCTCCCAAGAGCCCCTCCAGTCCAGTACACAGGCACGCAAAAGGTCCTCAAGTGTCTGTATCGTGCACTCAGACTGTCCGTCCGTCTAGGGGTGGTAAGCTATACTGAATCTCAACCGCGTCCCCAGAGCCTGCTGAAACTCAGCCCAAAACTGGGATGTAAAGTGAGTATCCCGGTCGGATACGATCTCCCGCAGAACTCCGTGTAGATGTACCACATCGCGGATATACCTCTCTGCCAACTGTGCTGGTCCCAAAGTGACTCGGATCGGCAAGAATCGCGCCGTCTTCGTCAATCTATCAACGATTACCCAGACTGCGTCGTGTCCTCGCTGGGTAATAGGTAAACCCACCACCAAGTCCATGGTGATGCTCTCCCATTTCCACTCTGGCACAGGAAGTGGCTGCAGCGGCCTGCAGGCCTTTGATGCTCGGCTTTCACCTGCTGGCACACTAAACATTGCTACACGAATTCACCCACATCCCGCTTCATCCCCCTCCACCAAAACTCGCGTCTCAAGTCATGGTACATCTTCGTGTTTCCACGATGTATGGTGAATCTGGAACCGTGTGCCTCAGTCAGGAGCTCTCTCAACAGCTCCTCGTCTCTGGGAATGCACAAGCGTCCCCTCAGGCGCAGCTCCTGATCTGTGAAAGAGAAGTCCCCCGGGTCTCCTGATAGTACTCTGTCGCGCAAGGACTGCAAGTATGGGTCAGCCATCTGTCCTGTGATGATGCGATCTATCAGCTCTGGCCTCGTCTGTCGTGTCACAGTCACTGCCCCACAATGCCCCCGTAACTCTAGGGGTCGCCAACTGCCCATCTCCTTCAAAAGGCTCCAATTCTGCACCTGTAAACTAGCCAAGTGTGCGGGTGCCTTCCGGCTCAAGGCGTCAGCCACCACGTTGGCCTTTCCCGGGTGGTAGGAAATGCTGCAGTCATAGTCCTTCAGGAGCTCCAACCAACGTCTCTGTCTCATGTTGAGCTCCTTCTGATCAAAAAGGTATCTGAGTCTCTTGTGATCTGTGAAAATCTCGAAGGTCTCATCGTATAAGTAGTGCCTCCAGGTCTTCAGCGCGAAGACAACAGCTGCCAGCTCCAGGTCGTGGGTAGGGTAACTATGCTCATGGGACTTCAGTTGCCGCGAAGCGTAAGCAACAACATGACCCTTCTGCATGAGCACACCCCCTAACCCCTGCAAGGAGGCATCCGTGTACACAATGAACCCGCCACTACTGTCAGGAATGGTGAGCACGGGAGCCGAAGTTAGCCTCTCCTTCAACTCCTGAAAACACGCCTCACAGGCGTCTGTCCAAGTGAAGGGCACGTCCTTCCGGGTCAACTGTGTCATAGGACGTGCAATCTGTGAAAAACCCCTGATAAACTGTCTATAGTAGCCTGCCAGTCCCAGGAAACTACGAATCTCAGTAACCGTACGCGGTCTCTCCCACCTGAGCACTGCCTCGACCTTGGCTGGGTCCACCGCCAAGCCATCTCCAGAGATCACATGACCTAAGAAGGTCACCTCCCTCAACAAGAACTCGCACTTGCTGTATTTGGCGCATAGCCTACGTCGTCTCAGTGTGTCCAGAACCATCCGCAAGTGCTATCCATGCTGCGTCTGATCTCGAGAATAGATGAGTACATCATCAATGAATACCACCACAAACTGGTCCAAGTACGATCTAAACACCTGGTTCATCAGGTCCATGAAGGCAGCGGGGGCATTGGTCAGCCCAAACGGCGTGACCAAAAACTCGTAGTGTCCGTACCGGATGCGAAAAGCTATCTTGGAGACGTCTGCCTCTCTGATCCTCAACTGGTGGTATCCAGACCTCAAGTCGATCTTGGAGAATACCGTGGCACCTCGCAGCTGGTCAAACAAGTCGTCGATCCTCGGCAGTGGATATCTGTTCTTGATGGTGACCCTATTCAGCTGTCAGTAGTCTACACAAAGGCGTAGGGTACCATCCTTCTTCCTTACAAATAGTACCGGAGCTCCCCAGGGAGACGCACTGGGTCTCACAAAGCCCTTCTCCAAAAGATCCTGCAACTAAGACTTGAGCTCTCGCAGCTCAAGTGGTGCCGTCCTGTATGGTGCGGTGGAGATGGGGCTGGTCCTTGGTACTAGTGAGATCTCAAACTCGATCTCGTGCTCGGGCGGTAGTCCTGGCAACTCGTCTGGGAACACGTCGGGGTATTCTCTGACCACCGGTAGTGTCTAATGATGAGACCGAAGCTTAGCCAGTCTTTTATTTGTTCTTATTATAGTAATGTCGTTGTGGTACAGATAAAATAGCTACGGTTTGTCGTCATTTCCACTATTACAATTTTACTCAGAAATGTTTTTCTTCCGAGGTCGAATTCAGGGAGCTACTAGAATTCTAGAAGTACAATGCTTCTTTATTACAAAAATAAGGGAGAGAAAAAGAGAGAGAGGGAGAAGTAGATTTTGTTTCTTGGCTTTTTCTTCTTCTCTTCTTTCTCTCTTTGCCTGTCTTCTTTTTCTCTTCTTTCTCTTCTCTTTTCTTTCTTCACAGTTCTTGATCTTCTTCAGTTCTTCTTCTTCTCTCTTTATCTTCTTCTCTTTTCTTCTTCTTTCTTCCTTCTCTTTTCTTTCAGCTGCGGCACCTTTTCTTTTCTTCTTCTTCTTCTTTGCTTTGTCTATAGGGCTTCATCCGTCGTCTGATTTCTCAATCAGACGGCTTAAGTGATGTCTGCTACAGTGCTTCTTTTGTGCTTCTCCTTCTTCTTCTACGGTCTTCTCCTGCTTTGTTCCTTGGCCTTCTCCTTCTTTCTTCTTCCTTCGGCCAAGTGTGTTCTTCCGTCGCACCCTGTCCCTGCACAAAGAGCAAAACCTACCCTGTCCCTCTACCCGCACGTCTCTCTTTCTCTGTAAACCACTCACAGGACGCTCTCTCAGAGCCGCGGGTAATCGGGTCGGGTTTCATGCCCGTGACCAAGCGCACCGGTGTGTGGATGATGCGCGAGGTGTGCTCAGATAGGATCGGGTCGGATCCCGCCAGATCCGCGAGGTGAAACCGCGGACAAGGCGAGCGTGAGTAAGGTGAGGGACCTCACCCCAGTGCTTTCGGAGGCGACCAGTAGAAAACACAAAATCAACTTATACTACTGCGGGGTTTGGTAAACTCACGATGTGGGACTATCCTCTGCGCTCTTTTCGCGCGCGCCCGCAGCAGACCGTAGCTTCGCTTCCTTAGCTGCAGGCTCTATTCACTTTGATTGCTGGGTTGGCTGCCTTCGCACTACCCTCCCGACTTCGCAGCACCTGGAGACCTGGGGTTCTGAAGCCTGGAGTGCGCGTGGAGCTTCTTCAATGCAACGTCAATGGCGGCCGGGCGTCGAACCTGCCAGACACGAAAAGGGCCTCTCGGCCTAATCAGATCAGCGGGGGACCTTCGCCGTGGCACAGCGTTTGGCGGTGGGGCTAGGTCGGACAGTGACCGGAAAAATGGGTCTGATCGGGGGAGTGTGGTGGGGGTGTGGAGCGGCAGTGGGTGGGCGGAGGTTGTTCAACGTGATGAGGCGGAGGTTCTGTGTGGGTCGGCGAGGTGTGTGGGGCTGCGGAGCGATGGGAGCGTCTCGCCGGAGGGTGGCCGGAGACAAGGAAGGTGACGGTGGGCAGGAGCGGTCGAGGGTTAATTGAATGAAAGACAGTGGGGAAAAGAAAGAGGGGGAGATGGGGAATAGTTCTGACCTAATTACAGGGGGAGGGCGACGGTGAGGAAGAGAGCGGGAGGGTGCGCGCTGGGTACGGCGCGACGCGGGAAGAGCGGGCGAAGGTGGCTCTGCTGCTGGTATTGCAGTAGAGCGACAAGACGGAGGAGGAGGAGCCACCGGAGCTAGTGGGTTTCTGCCGGAGTGGGAAGAGAGGAAAGGTGGGGGTTTTTCTCCGTCAGGACCGAGCTACCCGAGTCGGCTGGCGACGCTGGTCCTTATAAAGGCAGAGGTGGAGGGGTGGGCGCAGGGAGGCGACGTGCCTCCCTCGCCGGAGAGTGGTCGGAATTGCGATCCATACCTTCCGCGCGTTCGCACGGAAGGTGTGGGCGAGGGCAGACATCATGGCGGTGTCCCTACGACAGCAGACGTCGCAGGGAACACCCGGTTTAACTAGTAGGTATCCTCCCTCACCCTCCGCGGCGCCATGCTCCGCGCAAAGTCGTCGGAGCATGGCGCTGCTCAGAGATTTGCAGGAGGGACCTATATGCAAAGAATGACGAAGAACCTAGGGGCTAAAATGCAAGGGTTTCGAAAGTTGAGGGTCAAAACATAATAGATGAGGACCAAAATGCAAAGTCAGTCAAGAAGGTCTCATCTTAGGTTCAATTTTGTATGCATGACTAAATGGGACCTAAGGATTCTAATGGTAAATTTTATTTTTAGGTCAGACCTTGTTTGACAGGCTAATTTACGTAAAAATCCAAATTAAATCATTAATTGGGCATGATTCTCAATGTAGGTCAAAATGGGTTCCCAAGGCCAAATTGAAGGTTCTAAACCCTAGAGATTATTTTTCTATGAATTTTAGAGGGTTTAGTCAATTTTTACTCTACCTCGGACCTCGTGAATTGAAGTAGATTTGTTTTAGGGTTATAGAATGTCATTTAATTCCTTGGAGTTGCTGTAGCCCTTATTGGATCAAATCATCCCACTTTCCTTCTTATTATGTTAGTTTGACCTATGTTTAGACCCTGAGTTACCCTATTTACAGATTATGTTGGTGAAATTACATTTTTACCCCTTATGACTTATTTTCTTAAACACAGAATTCTCTGAGTCAAGCCTTTCTATGAGTTATGTAAGAGCTTTTTCTCGCATATCTAGGTTAGATTGTGCTAGTTAGGGTTCATGATGAGGTTCTCATCATACCCCCATGCCTAGCTTTTGCTAGTCCCTTAGCAAAAATTTAAGGTTTCAACCTTTGTTCTAAACCATGATGTTTTTAATAACTTCAGATAAGTGATTTTTCATTTGAACTTAGATTAGGTTAGAATGCTGACCATAGGCCTAAAAGGTACTCTAGTACCAACCAAGATCCAGATCTATCCAGCCTCAGCCTCAGCCCTCAGCAAAGGTTTTTAAGGCCCACAAGAACTAACCTAAGGTCTATTGGACTTTGTGGTTAAAGCACCCATGCTCGAAATGATTTTAGCCCTGGCTCAGTTCGCAGTGCGTTTTGTAAGAGAGATAGAAAATTTTTCTGTTTGGAGAGTTTTCTCTCTGTTTTTCTTTTTAATTCTAGCTTAGGATTGGCTTTTTAACACGGTCTGTATCAGATTCCTTGCTCCCATCATCAATCCTCAAGGGTTCCTGGCAATCGATGCTTCAAGATAGCACCACCCATGGCAACCCCCGGAACCCTGGCAATTGACACTTCATGATAATGCCATCCATGGAATCTGAACCAGCAGAGTGCTTACATGCCCTCAGTAGGATATGTAAATATCCTAAGAGACAAGCACCGAGGAGATGATATTTTGTTACGCATCTTCGAGGGGAATTTCCCACCTCTCCGCGCTGGGAACTCGTACAAGTCAACTTGTGCTGATCGGCCGCTCCTACTCTAGGCGTACTTTTCAGAATTTTGTGACGCTTCTACGTGATTTTGATTTTTACGCTTACTAAACCAGGCTGTGTGTGAGGTTAGGGTGCTTAGGTTACTGAGTCCTGTAAACCAAGAGTTAGTTAATGAGGTCAAATACTGATGTAAACACATTTACACTACTTAAAATGTCTATTTATGCATGTTCTTAAGCATAGGATTGCATTTCATGATATAAATATTGCATTACATGCATCATCTTGCATTTAGAGTAGTTTGAATAAAATGGAGGTTAATTGTCTCCTTTTATGTGCTTGGACAGGGCAAATATTTTATCGGGGCCTCGGATCAAAGATCCAACCGTATGGATATGATCAGGGCGACGATTGGAGTTCAACGACTCCAAGATCGCCCTAATCAGGCATCCGTAGCATCAGATAGAGACCGGGGAACCCTAGAAGATCAAGGGCCAGGATGGTGTAAATCCGCACTTCAGATGGAAAATCCGACCACACGGATGAATTCGGATCGACGATCGCAGCCGAACGACACAAAAATCGAGTCAATCCGACATCCGTGGCACCATCTACAACTTCCAGAAGATGGACGGCCAAGATAGCGCCACGTGGCGCCATCCCAGCCGCCCAATCGGCCGCAGGAGTCCTGTGAAGACCGCGCACCGTCTCCTCTCCGCCGTTGGATCTCGATCCAACGGCTGCGGTCGCGCGCGTTTAAAAACATCCGCGCGACCATTTCGCCCGCGTAGCGCAGCGGCGACGCAGCTGCGGGCGAAGCGGAGGTCGCGGGTTCGAGCCGCGGTGAGGGGGTCGAAGGCGCGGGCGAGCGGGCGCGCACGAGCGTCGGATGAAGATCCAACGGCCGCGCGCGCCCGATAGCGCCGACGCGCAATTGGACGCTCTGGTGGACGCTCGATCGCACGCGGGCGGGCGCGCTACGCAGCAGGCGCGGACGCGATCTAAGCCGTCCGATCTCGCGATCGGACGGCTGAGACGACGCGGACGTGCGTCTGCGTTACGCGCGCAGGCCAGCCGAGCGGGCGCGCGTGGGCGCGGCGGCGACGGCGACGGCGGGGCTTTAGCGACGGTTTTATCCGTCACTAAAGACCCCTTATTTATTATTTTGAAGATGTAATGTCCATTTTGCCCCCACTCCTTGCAACTATAAAAGGAGACCCCCTCCATACGAAATTTTCATCCCTTCCTTCTCCTCTCTACCTCTCCAAAGCTCAAGAGAAGCTTGTCCCACACCCGGGATGCTTCTCGCGAGATAAAGTCCAAATTTTCGTCCCCCTTCGGAAGTGGATCCCGCGACGACGACGGCGTGCTGCTTCGTTCCCATTCTTCTGCTTCGTCCTCCTTCGTCCCGCTTCGTTCTCCTTCATCCAGGCGTCGTCCCGTCCGGCTCGTCCTCCAAGCGACCGTCGAGGAGGATTTCTCTCTCCCTATTCTTTTTACTGCTTTCTAGTATAGATTTACTGCTTTCTAGAGTAGTCTATTCGTCCTCCGAGCGATCGTCAAGGAGGACATTTCTCCCTCCATTCTTTTAATGCTTTCTAGAGTAATTGTTTTATGTTTTCTAGTTGTAATGAAAGAACTCTTTTATGATAAATTCCTTGTCTATTCTACATCTCATTTTGATTTCCATGTATAGTATTCCTTCGCTCTCTCTTACTCCCTCTCTCTCTTTTATTTGTTGTAGATACTTAGATAGTTTAAATTGAATTTCTTTGTGACAAAATAAAAAGAAACGCGGAGTTTTTAAATCAAACGTTCGCCTCCCTGTGTTCGACCCGGAATTCTTATTTCGGTATAAATTTTATTTGTTGAACACGAATCCTTCGCTTTCGAACTACAACGACGGGTTTTTCCAAAAACCAAACACGTTAGTGTAGATTCTCGCTCAACAAATACTCCCTAAGCCTTGAACCTAATACTTAAGCTTTTCATTTTCCTCAACCTCTTGAGGAATGTCTAGATCTTAATGGGTACTAAGAGTCTATCCAAGAATGCCTAATGTTTGCGTTCTTATTAATCTCACCATACACTTTTCATTTCTTTTCTTGAATAAGGTCTAGAACTTAGGTCAATCCCTTAGTTTCTTACTAATGACTATCACTCTTTTCTTTCATTTTTGTGCTCCTTTTTATTTTGTTTATTTTCCTTCTCCCACAAAATTTCCTTTCTCCTCTTATTCTCTTATTCTTTTTCGAAATTTTTTTTTTAATTTTTATGGTGTTTTTGGCATATGTGAATTTTTTTGTTTGAAACCTTTTCTTACAAGTTTTGCACTTTTATACCCCCCATGCCTAAGGTTTGCAATGTCCTCATTGTGACTTAGGGGATTTTTATTTACTTAGTTCATTCCTTAAGATAGATGTTTTGATGAGTGAATGGGTCGGGATGAATTTTGCGGACGATTTCTAATCTCAGTTGCAAGCATCTGAGGTGGAGTCGACTGTCTATAAGGGCGAACCTTAAGTGCACAAAGGTGTGAAAAAGGGTTTAGATTTTCAGGAAAATGACGGGCTGCCTCCCGTTAAGCGCTGAGTTTTACGCCATCGGCTGGGCGCAATAAGCTCAAGGGGAATGGAGGATATAAGATGATTCAGCCGAATCAGTAGAAGTCACATCAATGAACGGCTTGAGTCTTTGACCGTTCACGATGAAAGGTTCAGAATTGTGGCTGAGCGGACTGATTTCGATGGCTCCATTTCCAAAAACCTATCGGACTAAATATGGTCCGACCCACTTGGATCACAGCTTTCCAGGGAAAAGTTTAAGTCGGGCATCAAAGAGTAGGACCTTCAGACCAGGATGAAAGATCTTTCTCGAGATATGCTTGTTATGGAAGGCTCTAACCTGCTCCTTGTAGATTCGCGAGTTCTCATACGCGTCTAGGGGTAATTCATCGATCTCGCTGATTTGAAGTTTTCTATGGGTTCCAGCCTTCGAAAGATCTAGATTACAGTTCCGTACTGCCCAATAGGCTTTATGCTCCAATTCTACGGGAAGGTGACATGCCTTCCCATATACCAGTCTAAAGGGAGACATGCCTAATTGGGTTTTGTGGACGGTCCTATAGGCCCACAATGCTTCCGGAAGTCAGGACGACCAATCCTTCCTGTCAGGTCGAACAGTGACCTGTAGGATTTTCTTGATCTCCCGATTTGATAGTTCAGCTAGACCATTAGTTTGGGGGTGGTAAGGAGTAGAGATTCGGTAAGACACCCCGTATTTGGTCATCAGTGACCTAAACTGAGAGTTTGTGAAATGGGTCCCCCCATCAGAGATTATAGCACAAGGAATCCCGAACCTTGAGAAAATGTTTTGATGAATGAATTTGAGAACGATTTTGTGATCACAGGTTCGGGTCGGTATGGCTTCGATCCATTTGGACACGTAGTCCACAGCAAGCAGAATGTATTCGAAACCATCCGAAGCAGGAAAGGGACCCATAAAATCAATCCCCCAAACATCAAAGATTTTGCATACAAGAATTGGCTGCAAAGGCATCATGTCACGACGACTCATGTTGCCCAAAGTCTGGCAACGACTGCATGCCTTGTAGTGACTGTATGCGTCTTTGAACAGCGTGGGCCAGTAAAAGCCACACTGGAGGACTTTTGATGCGGTTTTATGCCCAGAGAAGTGGCCATCGCATGCCTTGTTATGGCAGAAAGAGAGAATATTGTTGATTTCCTCCTCCGGGACACATCTCCGGATGACTTGAACAGCACCTATGCGGAAAAGGTACGGGTCTTCCCAGATGTAATACTTGGCATCAGAACGTAATTTGCCTTTCTTGGCCTTCGACCAATCAGACGGGATCTGATGAGATGCCAGGTAGTTTACTATATCAGCAAACCATGGAAATTTAGTATCGATAGTCAGTAGGTGCTCACCAGGAAAATGTTCCGTGATGGGTCCGGAAGGGTTGATAATCTCAGAAGGAAGATGGTCGGCTACCACATTCTGCCTTCCCGCCTTGTCACGAATCTCAAGATCGAATTCTTGCAACAACAAGATCCAATGAATTAGTCGGGGCTTCGCGTCCTTCTTGGCAAGGAGATGCCTTACAGCCATGTGATCCGAGTAGATGATGACATGGGAACCCAGGAGATACGATCGGAATTTTTCAAGGGCAAATACTATGGCTAGCAGCTCTTTCTCTATAACCGTATAGTTACGCTGAGCCTCATCAAGTGTCTTGCTAGCGTAGTAGATGACCACTGGTTTTCCGTCAGCTTTCTGCCCCAGGACCGCTCCTATAGCGAAATCAGACGCATCACACATGATCTCAAAGGGTTGAGACCAGTCAGGGGATTGTAGGATAGGTGCCTGGGTGACTCAGTCACGAAGGTTTTCAAAGGCTAGTGTGCATTCCTTGGAGATTTCAAAGGGTACATCCTTAGAGAGAAGAGAAGTCAAGGGGCACGCGATTTTCGAGAAATCAGGAATGAAACGACGGTAAAAACCGACGTGCCCCAGAAAAGAACGGATGTCCCTGATCGAGCTAGGCATAGGAAGGCGAGAGATCAGATCAACCTTAGCTCAATCTACTTGGATGCCTTTTTCCGAAATTAAATGTCCCAGGACAATTCCCTCAGGCACCATGAAATGGCTATTTTCTCAGGAAAGAACCAAATTCACATCGATGCACCGCCTGAGTATCTGGACCAAGTGTTGGAGGCAATCGTCAAATGATGCTCCAAAAACTGAAAAGTCATCCATGAAGACTTCCAGATAGTCACCTACCATATCTGAGAATATGGCAAGCATGCACCGCTGAAAAGTAGCGGGTGTATTGCAAAGACCGAAAGGCATCCTTCGGAAAGCGTATGTTCCGAAGGGGCAGGTGAACGTGGTCTTTTCTTGGTCCTCAGGATGGATTGCCACCTGGTTGTAACCGGAGTACTCGTCAAGAAAGCAGAAGAACCTATTTCCTGCTAGTTTCTCGAGAATTTGATCAATGAAAGGTAGTGGGAAATGATCCTTCTTCGTGGAGGAATTGAGTCGGCGGTAATCTATACAGACTCTCCACGCGTTGGCTAATCGGGTAGGAATGACTTCTCCAGTTTCAGTCGTTATAGTGGTGAGTCTTGCCTTCTTAGGCACAACCTGAATTGGGCTCACCCAACGACTATCGGAGATCGGGTAGATGATTCCGGCATCTAACCACTTGATGATCTCCTTTTTCAAGACCTCCTGCAGATTGGGGTTCAAACGTCTCTGCATTTCACGAGAAGGTCGTGCGCCCACTTCTGAATAGATATGATGAGTACAATAAGAGGGACTTATTCCAGTCAAATCATCGAGAGTCCACCCGATGGCTCTACGATGTTGCCGGAGGACAGCAATCTGACGGGATTCCTGTTCGTGATTGAGGTTGGAATTGATAATCACAGGAAGGGTCTGATTAGAACCCAAAAAGATGTATTTCAAGTGAGCAGGAAGGGGCTTTAGCTCGAGGATGGGGTTATCAGCAGCGGCGGGTGGTTCAGAATAGACGTGAGGTTCAAGGGTAGGAGTTACTGGGTTGTCCAAATCTAGATTCGACTCCTCTGCTTGCGGGTCAAGATCTTTCTGTGGTTGATGAGGTATAATTAGGTCATTCTAGAAGTGTGTTTCATCAACCAAAGCCCTAATGTCAAAAATCTGTTCGATGACATCGCAATTAATTCCTTGTTGAGCCTTAAATATATCAATTTTCAAGGTTTGATTCCCAAATTTGAGCTCTATTTGGCCCTCCTCATAGCTAATGTTGGCTCTAGCAGTAGCCAAGAAAGGTCTCCCTAAAATGATTGGTGTATCCCTAGGGTTCTCAGGTGCATCCATGTCTAAGACTATGAAGTCTACAGGAAAGTAGAAATCCCGTATCCTCACAATAACATGCTCGAGAATCCCTTTTGGTGACTTTATAGATCAATCTGCTAATTGTAATGTCACCTCAGTTGGTTTTAGCTCAGATTCTTCTAGATGGTCAAGTAAGGATGTGGGTATCAGATTTATGGAAGCACCCAAGTCTAGCAAGGCTCTATCAAATTGGGTATCACCTATCTTGCAGAAAATCAGGGGAGTACCAGGATCTTTAGCCTTGGGTGGGAGTCTACTTAGGATTACAGAACTGGCTTGCTCTGACAGAACAATTGAACTCCCATTCTTGGTTCGTGGCTTACGCTAGGGTGTACACACATTCTTTAAGAATCGTGCGTAAGCCGGTACGTGGCGGATTGCATCCATCAAGGGGATGTTTATTTGGACCTGCTCAAAGAGCTTGACCAGGTCCTCCTCAGGTGCCACGGGCTTGGTAGTCTTCTTTCCCTTGGTCAAGGCATCGGGAAATGGAATCTTGGTTGGTTCTTCTAGGATAGGTCCAGGTCTTGGATCTGAGACAGGGGTAGGAACGTCCTGGATTATCGTCCTAGGCTTGGGATCACTACCAGGGTTGGAGTGGTTTGGATGAGGTGGATCTTGGGTTTCCTTACCACTACGGGTTGTTACAAAATTAAGTCCTGCCTGGTTTTGGTTGGGATTGGGTAAGATGGGTTGCTGTTGATAGCTCGCATAGGAAGTGGAAGCCTCCATCCCGTCGAGTGAAGGAACAGAGGGGGTCTGATAAATCATATGGGTTTGGCTCTGGTTTGGGTTGATAACGCGTTGCTGGGTTGGCACGTTATTCGGGTTAGGAAGAGGTTGGGAAGGAAGAGTGCCTGGTTGGCAAGAATTTGCCAACTGGGCTAGTTGATTTCGGACCTCAGTAAGCTCGTCCTTGTGTTGCTTTTGAATAGCCGCATTCGTTCTTTGAATGTCAGCCAAAGTCTGAAGGATAAGGGACATTTGATCCTGATTTGGCCCTGATGGATAAGTAGGGTTGGGCCGAGGCTGAGGCAGCTGGTAAGGACGAGGGGGTTGTGGGCGGGGCTGAAAGGGTGGTCTTTGGGTTTAGGAATTTCCCGCCCACTGAAAGTTGGGATGGTTTCGCCATCCAGGGTTGTAGGTGTTGTAGAACGGGTCGTTCTGGATGGCGTTGAGGTCCTCGCAGGTTTGAGGAACCTCCAGAGAGTCAGAAAAAGGGGGGATGGAATTCCCCGGGCTGGTGTAGAAAGGATCGAATGGACCTCCGATCCGAGAATCAGATGATGGATATGGATCCATCCTAGGAGAAGATCGATGGAGAATGTTTTGCACAGTCTCCCTTGTGGAAGGGGGCTGTGCAAAGGGGCTATGCGCAGAGGTGACTCGCTGCAGGTGCTGAGTCAGCTCATCCACCTTTTCAATGATTGAGACCTTGTCCAATCGACTGGCCATTAATTCCAGGTTGACTGATGCGGACAGGCCTTGCGTCTCATGTGCTCCCCTAAGATTTGCCGATGCGCGGGTATTCGTCCTGTCGAATAATCCCATGGAGTCATTGTTGATGGAGTTCTCGCACATGTTTTCGAGAATCTCCCACATGGTGTCCTCATGTTGACCCATGATATTTCCTCCGCAGGTTGCATTGACGAAAAGACAGATGTCTTCACGGAGTCCCTGGTAAAAAGATTGGACCTGTTCCCATTTAGGAACTCCGTGATGGGAGCACTTTTTCATGAGATCCTGAAAGCGATCCCATACCTCATGGAGAGGTTCCCCTGTTTGTTGAGTGAAGTGAGTAATCTGATGGCGCAAGGCATTGGTCCGACCAATGAGAAAGAACTTTTTCAAAAATTCGGACTGAAGTTCTTCCTAAGTGTTGATCGGCCGGGTCTAAGTTTGATACCAATGAGTTGCCTTGTCCATAAGAGAAAAGGAGAACATCTTTATGAGAAGAATATCCCGATTTTGCGCATCTGACCCAAAAGCTTGGGTCAGATGCTTTAGTTGTTTGATGTGCTGGAAGGGATCTTCGGAATTAAGCTCATGGAATTTAGGTATAGCATGAATCATATTGGGCTTCAATTCGGAATCTGGTCCTCCAGTCGGGATTCTGACTCGAGGCTCAATGCCCACCGCAGCAGGATTATAATGGTCCCGCATCATAGGACGCTGCGGTGGGTGCACAAAGTTTTGGAAGAGGTCATTGAGTCGCTGGAGCTGGTGCTCCAGATTGTTTTCTTCCTCAACTGGCTGAGCCATGATGGGGGAAGAAGAAGAGCTTGGTTCAGAATCAGATGAGAGAATGATGGGGTAGGGCTGCTGTGCAAACACGGGCGTCGAGGCTTGGCCTTGACGAGAGTGAATTCCTAAAGGAGATCTTAAGGGTGGTCTTAAGGACCTCCTACCGTTCATGCACTATTGGAATAGATGAGTTTAGAAGGTGCTGGACCCAATCAAGACACCCAAAAATTTGTTGGGTGACTACAGAGGTGCGGGGCAGATGGACCCCTTGATCAGAAAGATCATCCACCTGAGAATTACCTGGGCAGCCAGAGAGGGTGAGTCCCGCGAAGACCCCTACACGGTAGAGCATCCCCACGGGTTACAGGGTTTCCCCCACCCGACCTCTCTTGTCACTGAGATTCCAGGTAAACCAGAATGGGGATCTTGACCTCTTAAGTCTACCAATTTTTAGTTAAGATCAAGGTGCTTAGGTTTTCACTTGAACTTTAGCCTTTTGAGTGCAAAGAGTGACCTAAGTTGAAGGTTGGTTGACCCTAAGGGGTCAACTTCACCTATTGATTCCTTTGAGAACTTATTAGGTCTTGTCTTTTAGGGTTCAAGTATTTTTAGAGAGCCAATTGTTTAGGATTTTTCTGAATAGGTATATTTTCAACCAATGGCTTGGGCACACTCTTTTTGGGATTTTCCAATTCTTGCTTAAGAAGTGTGTCTCTAAAAACCCTAATGTTGAATCTTATGTTGGCTCTAGTTGGTCCAGTTAACTCCTTATTTGGTAATTAGGGCTCAAGCAAGAAGGTGTTAGCCCTTAATTACCCTTAGTACTGTGTGCAGGAATAGTAGTTTTGAGAACATGTAGCTGTTATTAAGTATGAAAGACAGGTTAGACCTATATTTATATATATTTTTTCTTTCTTTTTCTGACTCTTTAAGATTTAGGGTTTAATAGTGAGAGGATAGAAGTTACCTGTCCTTGGAGTGGCTGTGGTGCGGCTGCGTCCTAATTTTTCCTGTACCTGCACACAAGAGAGAGAAAAAGATTAGCAATCTCTTAAAAGAAATTCAAAGCTTCTAGAATAGCCGTTGCTCCCCGGCAACGGTGCTAAAAATAGTGTCTAATGATGACACCGAAGCTTAGCCAGTCTTTTGTTTGTTCTTATTATAGTAATGTCGTTGTGGTACAGATAAAATAGCTACGGTTTGTCGCCATTGCCACTATTACAATTTTACTCAGAAATGTTTTTCTTCCGAGGTCGAACTCAAGGAGCTACTAGAATTCTAGAAGTACAATGCTTCTTTATTACAAAAATAAGAGAGAGAAAAAGAGAGAGGGAGAAGTAGATTTTGTTTCTTGGCTTTTTCTTCTTCCCTTCTTTCTCTCTTCGCCTGTCTCCTTTTTCTCTTCTTTCTCTTCTCTTTTCTTTCTTCACAGTTCTTGATCTTCTTCAGTTCTTCTTCTCCTCTCTTTATCTTCTTCTCTTTTCTTCTTCTTCTTTCTTCCTTCTTCTCTTTTCTTTCAGCTGCGGCACCTTTTCTTTTTCTTCTTCTTTGCTTTGTCTGTAGAGCTTCATCCGTCGTCTGATTTCTCAATCAGACGGCTTAAGTGGTGTCTGCTACAGTGCTTCCTTTGTGCTTCTCCTTCTTCTTCTACGGTCTTCTCCTGCTTTGTTCCTTGGCCTTCTCCTTCTTTCTTCTTCCTTCGGCCAAGTGTGTTCTTCCCTCGCACCCTGTCCCTGCACAAGGAGCAAAACCTACCCTGTCCCTCTACCCGCACGTCTCTCTTTCTCTGTAAACCACTCACAGGATGCTCTCTCAGAGCCGCTGGTAATCGGGTCGTGTTTCGTGCCTGTGACCAGGCGCACCGATGTGTGGATGATGCGCGAGGTGTGCTCAGATAGGGTCAGGTCGGATCCCGCCAGATCCGTGAGGTGAAACCGCGGACGAGGCAAGCGTGAGTAAGGTGAGGGACCTCACCCCAGTTCTTTCGGAGGCGACCAGTAGAAAACACAAAATCAACTTATACTACTGCGGGGTTTGGTAAACTCACGATGTGGGACTATCCTCTGCGCTCTTTTCGCGCGCGCCCGCAGCAGACTGCAGCTTCGCTTCCTCAGCTGCAGGCTCTATTCGCTTTGATTGCTGGGTTAGCTGCCTTCGCACTACCCTCCCGACTTTGCAGCACCTGGAGCCCTGGGGTTCTGAAGCCTGGAGCATGCGTGGAGCTGCTTCAATGCAACGTCAATGGCGGCCGGGCGTCGAACCTGCCAGACTCGAAAAGGGCCTCTCGGCCAAATCAGATCAGCGGGGGACCTTCGCCGTGGCACGGCGAAGGTGGTGCAGGGTGCAGCAGGTCGTGGGGCGGCGTCTGGTGGTGGGGCTAGGTCGGACAGCGACCGGAAAAATGGGTCTGATCGGGGGAGTGTGGTGGGGGTGTGGAGCGGCAGTGGGTGGGCGGAAGTTGTTCAGCGTGATGAGGTGGAGGTTCTGTGAGGGTCGGCGAGGCGTGTGGGGCTGCGGAGCGATGGGAGTGTCTCGCCGGAGGGTGGCCGGAGACGAGGAAGGTGACGGTGGACATGAGCGGTCGAGGGTTAATTGAATGAAAGACAGTGGGGAAAAGAAAGAGGGGGAGATAGGGAATAGTTCTGACCTAATTACAGGGACGAAGGGGCCGAAGCAGGGCGGCAGTCGTATCAACTGTCGCCGAAGAAGAAATACCCAGAGGAGGAGGGCAGCGGCAAGGAAGAGAGCGGGAGGGCGCGCGATGGGTATGGCGCGACGCGGGAAGAGCAGGCGAAGGTGGCTCTGCTGCTGGTATTGCAGCAGAGCGACGAGACGGAGGAGGAGGAGCCGTCGGAGCTGGTGGGTTTCTTCCGGAGTGGGAAGAGAGGAAAGGTGGGGGTTTTTCTCCGTTAGGACCGAGCTACCCGAGTCGGCTGGCGACGCTGGTCCTTATAAGGCAGAGGCGGAGGGGTCACCGTAGGGAGGCGACGTGCCTCACTCGCTGGAGAGTGGTCGGAATTGCGACCCATACCTTTCGCACGTTCACACGGAAGGTGTGGGCGAGGGCAGACGTCATGGCGGTGTCCCTGCGACAGCAAACGTCGCAGGGAACACCCGATTTAACTGGCAGGTACCCTCCACCCTATGCGTCGCCATGCTCCGCGCAAAGTCGCCGGAGCATGGCGCTGCTCAGAGATTTGCAAGAGGGACCTATATGCAAAGAACGACGAAGAACCTAGGGGCTAAAATGCAAGGGTTTCTAAAGTTGAGGGTCAAAAAGTAATAGATGAGGACCAAAATGCAAAGTCGGTCAAGAAGGTCTCATCTTAGGTTCAAGTTTTTATGCATGAAGAAATGGGACCTAAGGATTCTAATGGTGAATTTTATTTCTAGGTTAGACCTTGTTTGACTAGCCAATTTACGAAGAAACCCAAATTAAATCGTTAATTGGGCATGGTTCTCAATGTAGGTCAAAATGGGTTCCCAAGGCCAAATTGAAGGTTCTAAATCCTATAAATTATTTTTCTATGAATTTTAGAGGGTTTATTCGATTTTTACTCTGCCTCGAACCTCGTGAATTGAAGTGGATTTATTTTAGGGTTACAGAATGTCATTTAATTCCTTGGAGTTGCTGTAGCCCTTGTTGGATCAAATCATCCCACTTTCCTTCTTATTAGGTTAGTTTGACCTATGTTTGGACCCTGAGTTACCCTGTTTACAGATTGTGCTGGTGAAATTGCATTTTTACCCCTTATGACTTGTTTTCTTCTTAAACTCAGAATTCTCTGAGTCAAGCCTTTCTATGAGTTATGTAAGAGCTTTTTCTCGCATATTTTGGTTAGATTGTGCCAGTTAGGGTTCATGATGAGGTTCTCATCAATAGGGATACTCTGGAAGTCTGCCACAAGACTGGGCTCTGCCACCACACAAGCTAAGAAGCCCTCACACCCCTGGCTCAAAAGTCTCACAGCCCCAAGTGCAGAAATGCACCTGAAGCCTCTGTCTACTGGCTGACCATGGAACTTGAAAGAAGGAAACTCCTGTATAGAGAAGATGATCTTCCTCTCAAAGCAGTCCACCAAAGCGTGGTAAGCGGACAGCCAGTCCATCCCCATAATTACGCCAAAGTCCTCCATCTGTATCATAATCAGGTCAGCGGGAAGGCTATGTCCCCCAATACTGACCCCGCAACCCGTGTACACCTCTTTAGCTACAAACAGCTGACCACTCGGTCCTTTGATCACGAACGGATCCTCTAACAGCATATAATCCTGGCCCAAACTAACTGCGAAACTGGCTGCGACAAACGAGTGCGTAGCGCCGAAATCGAAAAGTGTGTAAACGAGTCTGCTAGAAACAGAAACCATACCTGCCACCACTGATCCCGAAGCTCTGGCATCCCTGTGTGTCAAGGCATTAATACGCCCCTCCACTCTAGGTGCGGACAAAGCAGCCACACTCTGCATCGGACGGGTAGCTGCTGGCCGGTACCCTCCTCGTGACTGCTATCCTCCTCCTCACGCCTGGAAACCGCGGCCTCCTGCTCGCCCTCCAGTGCTCAGTGCGGGAAGTATCTGCTGACCTCCTGCCCTAGACAGGCAGTCCCTCCTGATGTGGCCCGGCTGGCCACACTAGTAACAGAGGGGGACCCAACTCCCGCCCTCAGTGGGTCCCTGCTGTCGGCTGGGCGGGCGTCCGGTGCTGGCAACTGGCCCCTGTCGAGGGCCCCCAAAGGCCACTGATGGCCCTGCAAAACGTGACGGCTCTCCTGCGGACGCCACGTGTCTCCTCTCTCGTCGGCCCTGTGAAAAGTTTGGCTGGTAGGGCCTCTTCCACCCGCTGTCAGTATCTCGCACGAACGGGTTGGTCTCCTCGTAGGTCATAGCTGCCTCCACCACCCTCGAGAACGTAGGCAGCTTCAGGGGTTTGACATACCCCCGAATCGTAGGCCGGAGCCCCTCGGTGAACCTCCAAAGGCGCTCCTCCTCAGTGGCTACTGCCGTCGCTGCGAAGCGGGACAGCTCCAGAAAACGCGTGAGGTACATGCTCACTGTCATCGTCCCCTGGCGGAGAGTGTGGAACTCCCACCTCCTCTGATCCTGCCATGTCTGGGGAAAGTACTGCTCGCAGAAGAGGGTGACGAAGCGGTCCCAGGTCAGCTCATCCCTCTCCTGTCCCCTAACCGCCCTCCACCAACTGTGTGCCGCACTCTCTAGCTGGTACGTGGCAAAGGCCACGCGGCACTCCGCCGGGGGGCAAAGGGTGTCGAAAACCTTCTCGATCTACTCGAGCCAATCCTCTGCCTCGGTTGGGTCCTCATCCCCCTTGAAGGAGGGGGGCTTTAGCTTCCGGAACTGTCCGAAAAGCTCGAAGTGGCGCTACAGTGGAGATGCTAGTGCACCTCCAAGTAGAGGAGCCTCGTGCACAGAAGTGTCGGAGGAAGGTGGGGGCGGTGGCGGCCCATCCCCTCCCCTGCATCCAGCGCCGCGTCCGTTGCGTGGTCCCATAGAGGACTCCCTCTCTGCAGCCCCATGGAGAGGCGCTTGGGGTGGTGGGTGGAGCTCTTCTCGCACTATATCCTGTATCAGCTGGGCGAGGTCCTAGGCCTGAATGCCCGGAAGCAGTGGCTGGTCCACTGAGACGTCGACCGCAACATGCCCACCTCGCCGACTAACGTGTGTTTGTGCGTGTGTGTTAAGAGGTGTCGTTATAGTCGCACTTGATACGTCGGTTTTAAAATAAGTAAATGAAGGTGAGTCCGAGTGTCGATCTCTGGGAGGCGTGGAAATCAGATTTTTGCTTATCACTTGTTGTCACGGAAAGTGCGGAATTTTGCTTGCGAAAGAAGCGATTTTGAAAAGCGAGAGAGAGAGATAGAGAGAGAGAAGGTTTAGGGTTAGAAAGATCTTTGTTTTGATCATGCGACTTGAACAGAAATTAAGATGACAATGGAAAATAACTTCATTAATCATGCACTTGTAGTTCATAACTTACAACATTAAATACATGCTTCAACAAAAGTAATAGAAAGCTTAAAAGAGAGAGAGTGTGTGTGTGTGTGGAGAGCGACGAGGCAGCCACGGCGGTGGAGGAGGCTCCGTCGGCGGCTCGTCGTCTCCGGCGATTACAAGAGTGCCTAAAGCTAGCTAAGAGAGGAGTGGAGTAGTTGCAAGGGGGAGTGAATGCCTTGAATGGTGGTTGGAGGGGGTTTAAATAGAGTTAAGGGCTTCCTAAAAGAAAAAGGGGCTTTAGCGACATCCAAAGCGTCGCTAAAACCACTCCCAAAAACGTTGGTGAAGCCCTCCAGCCGCCGGTCAGCCGCTCGCCTCGTTTCTTCTCTTCGCGCGATCCGTGGCTGTTGAACGAGAGCCGTCTTAGATAATCCTCCTCGGCTACGCTGGGATCGCGCCTCGGGCACGAGTGCACGCGCGCGTCTCGGCCCGACATGCGCGCGCGCGTGGACGTTCGTGAGCTGCGGTCGCACCGCGTGGCAAGATCCCGGCGGCCCCCTGCTGATCGGGCAGTCCAATTTCTCCACGCTCGTCGCCGGTCTTCAATTCCCACTCCGCGCGGCTCGAACCCGCGTCGCATGGGTGCGGGCGTGCGCGCTAATCGTTGCGCCATGCCCGCGCTTTGTCGCGGCGACCGCGAGCGAGCGAGCAAGTCTCGATTGTTCGATCGAAGATCGACGGCTGAGATTTGATCTCGACTGGCTGAAGGCGCAGCGCATGGTGGGGCGGGGCTGACGTGGTGCAATCTGGGCCGTTGATCTCAGATCAACGGTCAGAACTTCTTGGGCCCATTGTAGGAGCTTCGGTTGTCGGATTTGGCCGATCTTGAGTCTGTTGGACTCCATTCGTCGTTCTGAATCCATCCTTATGGTCTGATTGCTCATCTGAGGCCTGCTTTGACAAATGCTTACACAAATGGCCATTAATGCAGTTTATAAGCAATCTTGGTACATGATGCATGCAATGCTCCTATTCTACTTATGTTGTGCCTTTTATTCTAAAGATGGGCCATATTCAACATAATTATCACCCCCTTGTGTGGTGTTATCACCGACCTCGTCCTCGGCCGCGTCTGCGGCCCGCCTCGCTAGTCCCTCATCGAGGCATCTCCTGCAAGGAGACGTGAAACATAACGGAAACATGTCAATATGGAAAAGTATCTAACGAAGAAGTCTAAGAGCTCATGTCAAAAGAAACGTTGTGGTGGCTACTCTAGTTACAGACATGTGAATTGGTTATTTTCCAGTCAATTGGTTCACTTCTCGGGATGACCTTGCTCTGATACCATCTTGTAACGACCCGATTCCCGAATCCCTACGAGACATGAGAATCGGACCGACTCGACTGATCCCAAGACCCAGTCGTCTAACGAGAAAGTAACCAAAAGAGAAATAAAATAAACCACATTCAGCATGTATATAACTAGCAGTAACAAAATACAGCAATAAAAAAAGGAAATACTACAGTATACATCACCACAACAGTAAAGAAATAAACATGTACATAAGATGAAGCTTACAATAAAGAGAGTACAGGGAGTAACAAAAAACTACTCACTACAGCAGAAAGAAAAGTACAGTAGGTACTACAGGTAACACTACTGGGCTCTACTAGGCCCAGCGCCCTCTGCATTCGCTGACTCTGGCTGCTCAACACCTGGTCCTGAAAAGGCAACAAGGGTGACACGTCAGCGAAACGCTGAGTAGAGTGGCAACTAAAAACTAAAAGAAGCAGTAGAGTGTACAATAGCTGTTATATTTTTACTTTCTTTCCCTATATTTTCCATTTATTCACGGTTGGTTATTTTTCAAATCCTTCTCTTGATCTCGAATGTTCCTCGTATGAACGATCTTAATTGCAGTCTTTCCCAAAAAGTAGAAGTAACACGTGGTGCTCTCCTAGCCGGGAGAGTCCCCTGTGGTGGTCCTACCCTCAATCAACCACCCCAAAGTCGCTGACAGACGTAACGGTGACTGCGGCACGCGCGATAAACGCATGGGTAGCTACCCCGCATTAGCACGCGGTCAGTCGTTTCCGTTAATGAGTGCGCCCAAAGCACAGCACGGAACCAGTATAGGGCAGAGCCCTCTCAATAACAGGGGCCCAGCCCCTCCACAGTAACCAAACAGGGGTCTTGCCCCTCTACAGTCCGCGCACCCTCGCCTAACTACCCTGGTTTGCCCAGTGGGCCTAACAAGTCAGTGTAGGTGAGTTAGCAGAACCCCGGGGCCCGTGGGGTAGCTAGTGCTCTCCCTACACTAGTAGCTCTCCTCGGTACTGTGTACACGAGGGCCAAAAGTCGATACAAAGTAGCCAGACCTAACCCCGGGTCCCTGGGGCGGCTAGCTCCACTCTGCACTAAACAGGGGGATAGTCGCTCTCCTTGATACTCTGTACTTAAGGGCCAGCTCACTTCCCCAATTCTATTCCATTCCCTTTCCAGGAGTTCTACTCCTAATTCCCTGTAGGGTTCCAACTCTTTTAACTCAGTCAATTTAGGTTTCACCGTTCCAGCTTTATATTCATATAACCCATGTTCTCAATCATATTTATTCATTCATAACGGGCAGTTGTTAACCAATTTACAGGCAGTTATCATTTCCTTTCTACTTTTCCAAGACTGCAATGCTTGTATATTCAACTAGTTTTCCAGTCCTAGGATTCATGCCGTACCCTAGGATCTATCATTCAATCTAGTTTTCCAGTCCTAAGATTCATGTAATACCATAGGATCTATCATTCAATCTAATTCCTCAATCTTAGGGTTCATGCAATGCCCTAGACTATGTTAATTATTTCATAATTGTACAAATTTTGTTAAATAAATTAAAGGGCCACTCTACCCGCAAAATCGGGAGTACTGGGGGCGTAATCCCACGCGCCTCCATAACCCCCAGAGTCGCAACGGAACGGGGTTCTAACACAGGGATCAACACAAGGAGTTTCTCAGAACAATATACAATTACTATAGACAGGTAGAGGAAATAAATCTGGAAAGAACGCAACTCGAAACGCAGAAAATGAACTCCGGATGGACCCTAAACAGGTCAAAAACGACAAATCTGCCCAAAATCAGGCGTCTGGAACCTCTTCCAGACATCTTAAAAGGTCGATTATGTCATACCTCGGTCTGCGCAGTCCTTCAGACGTCCAGAAGCCCGCTGGATCGTCTGGTCTTGGTTTCCAAATGTCTGATTGTCACCCCGGACGTCTGGAGGTCCTCTCTGTCGTCTGGTACTGTGGCCAGACATCTGATCCGTGTGGGATGGCGAGCCCTCGCGCCCTCCCGAACAACACCTGTGCACACACACACCCGCTCTCATCACGAAGAGGCGCAGAAGAATGCGGCGGACGGCTGCATGGCCGTACACGCGTAAAAAGAAGGTAGGAAAATATTGTACCTGTTAGACGTCTAGACCTTCCTCCAAACATCTTCTGCATCGTTTGGACGTAAGTCCAGATGTCTGATTCTAGGAAATTTTCCCAAAATCAGGACCCGGTTCGCTCTCCGCCCGCGACGCACGGCCACGCTACACCATGTCCGCCTACTGCCCGAGCTGCAACAGCCCCTCCGTGACACCCCACGCCCGCTGCTCCCCCGCCGGCCGGCTCTAGCTGCCCCAGCAAGCTCGCACCCTCACGGTCGAGCTTCTTCTTCCTCTCGCAACAACTCCTCCCTCCCGCACGCTCACAGCAGTCGCTGCTGCCGCACTCGCTCACTCGCTCGCTCGTGCTCTCGCTGGCAGGAAGAAGGAGAAGAGGAAAGCGATGGAGTGAGGGTGAGGGAGAGGGCGATGCTATTTAAAGGCAGCGCGGGGAGAGAGAGAAGAGAAGCGGCGTTGTCTGCAGGGAGGGAGAGAAAGAGTAGGACGAAGGTGGCGGATTCAGTCTGTGCGTGCCCTTCCCAGACGTCTGGCCAGACGTCTGGGCCACTTCCCAAACGTGTTAAACTACGTCTGACGCTCACGTTCGTAACAACGTGGTACTAAGGAAAGTTACTGTTGTTTTAGTGTACGTAGAGAGTTAGTCGCCCTGGGGTTAGGATTGGCTTCCCTACATTGACTCCTGTTAGGCCCACTGGGCAAATCGGGATAGTCGGGCAAGGGTACACAAACTGTTGAGGGGTGTGGCCCCTATTCGGTTCTATGCTGTACGTTTGCACGTACCCACTAGCAGAAAGGACTAACCACGTGCCAGTGCGGGATAGCTACCCGTGTGTTTATCGTGAATGTCGCAGTCACCGCTATGTCGCGACCGTGACCTCAGGATGGTAGATCGGGTGTAGGACTACTACGAAGCACTCTCCCAACCAGGAGAGTTCACATGTGCATCTTGTATCGAGGGAAAACTGCATCAAGATCGTTCCCTTATGGAACATATGGATTAAATGATGTGGTCCTTTACTAGAATACACGAATAACTGAACACATAGTGTGCAGGAAACTAGATGACAACGAGTAACTGTAAGATGCATGAATAGTTTATTACTTTCTTTCTATGCATTGAATGTCTTGTGTGCCACTCTACTCAGCATTAGCTGACAAAACATATACTTATATCTATTCAAGTCAAAGAGTTGAGCAGGAAACACCACCAACTGCAGAGAGTGCTGGGCCCAGTCGAGCCCAGCAATAATCCGGTCATCTTTCAGTTTTTGTTTCAAAAGCTCTGTTTACTATAGTTAGTACTTTTAATATGTTTGGACCTATTGGTATTTATGTCCATTTTACTTATGTCGTGATGACTAGCTAGCAAACTTTATTTTTCCGCCTGTAGAGTGTGGTTCTATTTGAAATCTGTTCTACTTGCTGTTGCTGCCTTTCTCTTATTTGCTTAGTTACATTGCATGTGTAGTTATGGAACTATTTATCCTTGCATTTGGTTTGTTTTTCGTTGGATGACTGGGTCTTGGGGTTAGTCAAGGTGTGCCGTTCCCGGATTCCATAAGGGGTCGAGTTCGAGTTGTAACAGTTTTGATTTTCCACTGAAATACATCAATTGAAAATCAAAATACATGTATTTTGGAAATGAAAGGACATGAAAACCAAAATACATCGGTTGAAAATGAAAATAAAAATCGTTATATTTGAATTTTCAAATGGTTGAAAATAATTGTTACTTAAAAAGTGAAAATTGATTTTCACGTATGGGTTTTAGGTTTATAATTTAGGATTTAGGTTTATAAAAAGTGATTTTGCTTATGAAAATTGATTTTTCACTTGAAAATAAATTTTCACCTTTGCATTTAGGGAACTTAAATCTTAAACATTAAAGACTAAACCTTAAACCTAAAAGTGAAAATCACTTTTCACAGGTGAAGAACTACTTTACATAGGTGAAGAATCACTTTACATAAATAAAAGTCAATTAAAAATAAAAATATATCGATATATTTTTATTTTTAACTAATATATTTTAATTTTTAATTAATAAAAAATTAAAATACCTCACTTAAATATTAAAATATATTGATATATTTTGTTGAATAGAGACAGCATCGTAAAATATATTACAATATATATTTTCCTTTAATTTATGAGTGACGACGGTGCATGCCTTGTTGGAGAGGACAGAGACCACGTACATTGAGATTGGTAATGGTTTGATTTCATTCCTTTCTGTTTTTCATCTGAACCCACATTGGTTATTTAATTTTTACTTTTTCTTTCCGTTTTTTTTCTTTGACCTGAAATTCCGTACATGTAATGGGTTGGGAAATAATGTACAGATGATGATGGATCTTTGCATGTCAAAGTCAGAAGTTTCCTCCGGTTCGATCTTGCAATGATACACATGATGTCATAATAAACAATCTAAATTGCTTTGTGGGAATGATTTCACAGGATTAGATTAAATTATGTCGATCAAGTTAGGAGGTTAAGGAATGTACTTAGCTTACTGCCGGGAGGAGTTAGCGAGGATGACAAAAGTTAGCTTGAGAGGTATAGTTGACTTGACTCATTAAAGTTGACGGGTCAAACTGAAATGTTTCAAACTTTGGAGATGCCAATAGAATCAAGTACATAGTTTAGGTTTTTCCAAAGAAATTACTCTAGAGACTTGTGTGTGGTTTTGACTAATACTTTAAAAATCAAACCAGCTATTTAACCAGCCAAGTCGGGATGCTAATTAAATATAACTCACTTGAATATATCTATGTTCGAGTTTAATTCCAATAAAATGTTTGATGTTTAAGTTTAGTTTGAATTTGTTAAGTGTTCGATTATCTAAATTCAAGTTTGATTTAATAATAAAATTAAACATTCGAATCTGAATGAACTTATTCGATAAAGTTTGATAATATATTTTAAAATAAAATTCGTTAATAATTTATTTAATAATGTTTCCTTTTAATATTAATGAATGTTTTCTTGCAATCAGGTATTAATAAATGTTTTCTTTCAACAATATCATTTATAAATATATTAAAATAAATTAAAATAAAAGATAAAAGTGAGAAAAAGAGGCAGAGGGGATGAGACTGGTGATGGTGGTGATGGCTGGGGCTTAGGATCGACGGTGGTGGGTGGGACTTGGGTTGGTGGTGGTAGTAGTTGTGTGCGAGGCAAAGGAGGTAGAGGGGATTGGGAGGGGGAGGAGGATGGGAGAGTGGTGGTCGGTTGAGGAGGATGGTTGTCAATTAAGGTAGATGATGGAGGAGGATAGGAGAGGAGGTTGGGGTGGGGAAATGCTGGTGGGATGTGTGTGGTCAAGGGGACTAGGAAGGTGGTCGTGGCAAGGACGAGGTGGTGGTGATGACCAGCCAAGGGATTCGATGGTGCTAGCAGCAACAACAGAGGCGACTAGCGGCCACAAATTGCAATGACTCGAAAGGAAGGGACTTCAAGAGGAGATTGGCCATTAGGGAGGGGAGGGGCTGTCATAACTCATGAGGGTGCGAAAGGTAGGCCACCGTGGGTGGGCCTTTTGGATTTTGTTAATCTTTAAACAAGTTTGCAAAACGGGTGGAGTTTGAAATTTGTAAACGAACTCTCTTCTTTTTTCTAGAAAAAAAATCTTCTTTGTATTTGCATTGATACATAATATGCCTATAAAATATATATATATGTGTGTGTTTTAGAATTCAAATTTTTATCAAACAAAAATATATTATATATATATTCAATTCGTTAAGCTAATAAATATAATTTAAATATTTATGTTCGATTCATTTATTTTGAAATAAATTTTTATAAAATATTTTATCAAACGAATTTAAATCGAATTCAAACCGTTCAATTCGAATAATAACCCTACAGCTAACTGCATGTTTTGATTTTTAGCAATCTAAGTAGTGATTCAGATTGCTCAAATCGATGATGACCTCATGTTGATGTCATCATGTGAAAAAACAAAAAAAAATCAAGTTCATAAGATCTTTGTTTCGATATCAATAAAACTTAACAAAGACATGTAGTACCAGCAGAAAATGTTATTTGACAACTATAATTACACTACAATTAACATGCTTTTAATAAGTATATCTGCAATGAGTCATTACTACGATGCTAATCAAATTAGTAAACCATAGAGACACTTAGGTCCTAAACTACTTGTTTAATTTTAAATTTAAGATACATTTGTAGATGTAAAAAGACATATATCCATCTAAAAGTATATTGTGAATTGCGTCGGATTCTCTTGATACGAAAATTTTATCATAGGCATATTATATATCATGTTATACAATCAACTGGCATATAAGGAATTTAAGTTCCATTAATTGGATGATTTATGTGATAAAGTTACATTTTTTTATGATAAATAAATATACAATTATAGCATTCGTGTGGATTATGCAAACCACAGATCCTATAATAATTTTAAGCCAACAGAAAAATAAAAATCGGGTCCAACAACAAAGTACATGAAACATAAAACAAACAAAAATTCAAGTTTATCCATGTATAAGACAACTAATGAACTAAAAAAATAATAATTAGTAAAATAATTAGGATAAGAAAAACAAATATTGAAACGATCCGTCACCTTTTGGTCATTTAAGATATTTGGAATGCTCACCAGACGTCTGGAGAGATCTCCGAACGTCTGAAAATACTTTTTCTTCGATGCGTACCGTACGCACACCATGCCTTCTCCCTCACCCCGCGCTTCACCACACCTTTTCCTGTGACGCCACTCCGCACCACACCTCGCCCATACCCTTCCCCTCACCCCCTCTCCCTTTATAAACCCTCCTCCTCATCGTCGCACACCCTGCAGCCGGATAAGAGAGCGGAGAGCAAAGTGAGGGCGAGAGCGAGTCTGAGCAGAGAGCGGAGGGCACTGTGCTGCTCTGATCAATGGCAAGCGAAGCCCAGGGTGGTTCCGCGGAAGTCATTTTTCCGCAGAATCAGACGTCCGGAGTGACCTCCAGACGTCGGGCTGGATGTCCAAAGGTAGTATGAGACGTCTGGTCTAAATTTTATATTCCGTATTTTTTCTCTGCACGTTCTGACAATGCATGCGCATGTGTCAGAGATTGGGAAGCGCAGCGGAGCGAGGATCGAGACATTATCAGACGTCCGGAAGCATCTCCAGACATCTGAAGGAACCCTCAGACGTCAACACTGATTTCCAGACGTTTAATAGAGGCACACTAAGAGAGGTATCCTTGAGAACTATTTAAAGATGTCTGGGACCTTTCCCAAACGTCTGATTTCTGTTTGACCTCGTGTTTTTGGGCCCGTACAAGGCCCTAATGTTGTCGGTTTTCCGCAAACAAAACGTCTCTATTTTTCATACGAGTTTCTCAATGTAATGATACCTTGTCTGTATCATCCTGAACCTTTTTGGCCTATCGATCCATGCTTTAAGTCTCCAGTCCGTCAGGTGTACGGGACCTACAGAGATGTCAGGAGCTACTGTACGAGCCCCTATTCCACCCGGTTACCTTGGTAGAGTGGTTATAACCATAAATCTCTAAATTAATACATGCAAGTAGTTAATCCTAAGACTTGAGATGAACCATAGGAAGAAATAAACGCATGTTCTAGAGTATATTTTTTTAACCCTAGGTTGTGACACGAACACTAAGGCTAAAGAAAGATACATGTGAATGATTGAGTAATCAAAAGCTGCCTGTATTATCTGGCATGGACCACATACTGTGATAAACATGAAAATTGAACTACTTGTTCCGTATATTCCAACCCGGATATGGAAAAACAAAAAGTTCATGTACAAACCCTATGGGGAATGTAGACAAGAATTCCGTAGTACGGAGAATCAGATAGTTCTGGAATTTGTCACCCACTGTAGCTGTTAAGGGAAGTAAGCTGACCTTTTTGTACATGGTACCGAAGAGAGCAACTATCCCTTGTAGTGTAGAGGGGAGCTTGCTGCCCTTCGGTTGAGACCCGGGGTGGGTTTGGCCACTCTACGTCGACTATTGCTGGCCCTCGTGTACGTAGTACCGAGGTGAGCTACTTAGTGCAGGGGGAAGCTAGCTGCCCCAGGGGGCCCGGGGCTCGGTATGGCCACCCTACACTGACTCTTGTTAGCCCGTTGGGCAAATCAGGATAGTCGGACGACGATTCGCGGACTGAGGAGGGGCGAGACCCCTGTTCTGTTCTGCTCTGAGAGGGCAAGGCCCTATACTGTTCCGCGCTGTACGTTGAGGCGTACTCACTAGTGGAAACGACTAACCGCGTGCCAGTGCGAGGTAGCTACCTGCGCGCTTATCACGTGTGCCGTAGCCACCGCTATGTCACAACCGTGACCTCGGGGTGGTAGACCAGGTGTAGGACTACCACGGAGGGACTCTCCCGGCCGGGCCACGTGTGCATCCTACATCACGAGAAGCTGCAAGCAAAATCATTCCATTAGGGAACAATAAGATTAAGAAATGAGATGAGCCCTGATTAGAGATCTCTACATAGAAAATCGTTATGGGATAAATTGAATCGGAAAGTAATATGTTAAATTAGCTGTTAAATGCATTTTTTTATGTTTAGACACCACTCTACTCAACGTTAGCTGACTCCAGTTATATAATTTTGTACAGGTTAGGGATTTAAGCAACCCAAGCTACCGGCTGCTGAGGACATTGGGCCTAGTCGAACCGACCTGTAGTTTCTACTATTTGGTGTAGTGAGTTTCTATAGCCTTGTTTCCATTATATGTATACGTTTTTGTTGTGATAACTATATTATGTTCTTGATAACATTGTAGTTTTACTATTCCTTTCCCCTGTTGTTGTCAATTTCTTTTTGTTTAGTTACATTATTTTTGTAGTTGTAGATTGATGCATATTATTTGATTATTTTTTATTAGACGACTGAATCTTAAAATCAATCAAGGTGAATCGATGTCAAATCCTGTAGTAATTTAAAATCAGATCATGGCAAATATCCTCACGGTAACATTTGATGAGGGAGGTGAGTTGATCCTTATTTTGGCTTTTTGGTTTGATTTTAAGATATTGGTCTTGACGCAATGTCATGATTGATGCAATAGTTTGTCTGTCATAATTTTTTTAACAAAAAAAGTAATAATAATAAAATGCTTCCAGTACTCCCAATCGTACTCTCCGCTTGATGGGATTCTCAATTTGATTTGGTGCCATGTCTTATGATTCGTGATTTTTGCGATCTAACCCCGTGGAAGAATTAAGGATTACACGTATTATCAGCATATTAGAAATCATATCAATTAGATTTGAATATTTCCTACTTCCTGTCATTTAGGGATGTGTATTCGGTCATGTTCCTGTAGGTTGGATTTTACGCGTTCCAAATTCATTTAATAGATGAGTTAAAAAAATAATTTAGGATATAATTTAAAATAAAATTTCTTAACTCAAGTCTGACCCAAAAAAATAATGTACTTGAGTCGAGATGAGTCGATCTATTTATTTATGATTTAATTATTTATTTCACTTATACTTGTAAAATAATATGTATGTAGGAGTTTTACATCAGTAATTATTTCAAAAGTATAAACAACAATATGATTTTGTATAAATAAGAAAAAAAAATTTGTAAAGGATAATTATCTTTTTCATTACGTAAATGATAGGTTTAATATATGTCTTTTATGTATATTAAAATATCTTTATAAGTCCTCATAGCTACATATTCAACGAAAATGTTTTAATTACTTGCATTGTAAATATTTGACATGAATATTCAACATATATAGTATATGACAAGCCAATTAAATCTAATCAAGGAAAAATTATAATAAAAAATAAAAGTATGCATCTTATGTGTTTATATTTAGTTCAAATTAGATGTTTATGCTTTCTTTGTAGTAAGAAGTCAATGGTTCATATTTAATTCGAACGAGATTGTAGGATTGCAGTGTATAACTTACAATTATAAGGAGCATAGAAATTAAGATTTTGTTAGTTAAAAAATAATGAGTAGTCCACATTTATTTAATATTTAATGTATGATGCATATATGATATATATTTTGATAGATAGTATGAATATATATGTATAAATATGATATAAATTAATATAATTGGGCTAACAGGTTAGGTCTTGGGGTGACCCTATAAATGTGTCACATGGGTGAAATTGGATTTGGGCCATCTTGGTCCAAGGCCTAACCTATTTAATAAATATGTCATATCTACAAAACAAGTTCGATCCAAGTTAATTTTGAACTCGAGCTTAGACTGACCCAATCGAACTAGATGTCAGATTAGGTCGGACCGACTCGATCCAATACTCATCCTAGTCACATTAAAGGAATTACAAATTTATTAGCACTTCAGTTATTCAAAAAGGTTGATTTTTGTGGTAAAGTAAATGAAAATGTGTGCTTCTTGATGCACCAATAATTAATATAAGTAATCTTTTCACATCTGTATGGATCTCAAAAATCAAATTTGAAAATTATAAAATAGAGTGGCATTCTACTTTATATATATTGCTATGTATAAATGTACATTAACATAAAAGGTCACGTGCCCACCTTGAACTAAACTATATCAGTGATATTTAGGCATGGATAGGGGATATTTGAATTTTAAATTAAATTGTATTAGTGATATTTCAATTCTAAATCAAATATCATCTATGATTTTCTATTCTAAATCAAATTCATCCATGATATTTAATTTTAAACTAAATATCACTAATGATATTTAAAATATCATCCGTAATATTTGAATATTTCAATTCTAAATCAAATATCATTGATTATATTTGAAATATTAATCGTAATATTTTAATATTTCAGCTGTGAAACAAATAATCATTGATGATATTTGAAATATTTCCATTGAATTTTGATTGAACTGCATTAAGCTTGATTCGAAAGCCTAATAGCCATTCACACAAGAGATACTAGATTGATAACCTAGTTTCACTTGTATGATTAACGTCTGAAGAAGAGATCTAACCGTCAATGATGCATTAGAATTTTCTTTTCATATAATGTGAGGGATCACCTCCTTTTTATATACAAAGGACCCTTTTTATAAGGTGTTTAAGGTCTTAATTTATTACTTGTAATTATTTATTCTCCACTTCCTAAGGTCCTACTTTGTCTCTATGTCGTTCTGCCTCCCAGGTCAATGTCACTTAGGCTTCACCTATCTTGGCAATTTGGCTTCCCATCGAATAGCTTGGGCAAACCTACTTTGTTACACCCAAGTTCCCTGGCCTGCTCCCTCTGCAACTCTCTAGCTAGTTCTATCACTCTGGACCGTTTGATTATGACGGCAAATTAGCTATTGAAATAAATGCATATAGGAAATAAATAAATAAAATCATATACATTTCCAATGATTTCTCATATATCAAAAATATTAAATCAAGTTAAACATGATATGGGAAGATTTAGAATAAAATAAAAAATAAATAACATGTAACAACACAAATAAACAAAATGAAAAATAATTAAATTTTACTTCGATTGAAATGCCTATGAAAACGTCTCTTAGAAAAGGTATCGTCCTCTACAATACCAGTACGTCGAAGTCTAACGAGTTTCTCCCAGGATATGGCGATCCACCCCCAAAATACGTAATCGTCAAACAATCACAATGAAATGATGTTGTCAGGTTTTTGTCCCCTTCAACGGTGCCAAAAATAATGTTCGTCGACTTTCAATTTGCGATAAAAATGGTACTTAATGTGTCGTTGTTGCAGTATAGTTGTCACAAATACAAATCGATGTCGCATCAATTTTATTTATTTACAATTTTTACTTGTTTATTTCCAGGTTATTCATTAGAAGGCAGTTATTGATATACATCACTCTCTACATCCAAAAATATTTTTTTATTCCAAAAGATTGATTTTATTTACAAAATAAATGAATCAATCAAATAATAAATGAATGGGTTAATTATTTACAAAAGAATCAGTTAATATGCATCACAATGCCTAAAACATATATATAGCAACAGGCATCAAAAACACTATATATAATTACACTATGTGAATTATTTACAATTAATATAGGTAATACCTAAGTATAGGTACAAAAATATCTAATAATAGTTACTATACTAAATCATAATAACATACTAATATCTATAGTAACATATATTCATATACAACAACATAAATAAGCGTCGTTAAAGCCTTAGTAAAATATTTACGTAATCTAAGGCAAAAATAGTGATCTATACTGACATATATTCATATATACAATGACGAACACTACTATTATTAAAGCTCTTAGTTATTTATATACACATATAAAAGCTCAAATATGCTATACTATTCTACTATACTTATACCTTATATTAATTATATACGTATACACATTTATATTTATTTATTTACAATATTTTATACATATACTTTATACTATATATATATATGTATGTATGTATGTATGTATGTATGTATATACACATGCACACACACAAGCAAACACGCAAAGCTTCAACACTTATAACCGTTTTCACTGCTACTCTTCTTTCTTCTTCTCTCAACACTTAGCTGAATTAAAGCCTTCCTTTCTCTACACAATTGGTTCAATGTTGCTTAACCAAAATTTTGATTTTTATAGTTGGCGAACCGGCCTTTCGTGAGACATATAACACCCAAGAGGGTAGGACTAGACCATTAATAAACCCGATTTTAGTTCATTAATTGTGCATTTTATCCAGTTTCAGGCCCAATATTGGGCCCACATAGGCCCTAGCACAGTGTGTAGCCCCTGGCCCACCACTATACAAGCGCATCAATACATGCTCATTCAAATCAGAGGAAATAGGTAATGCTATAAGTTAGCCCAGCGCATTGATGACTGAGGCAACTACACAGCGATTTGTTTTTATATCGCATCACGCACACAACAGCCCACGATGTGGAACTATTGTTGCACTGCTTTAAGCGCTGGCCAGCGCATTACTACATTCTGAATTATGGATTTTGGTCCTCGATTTGAGGGCCATAAATAAATGTAAATTAAAAATAAATTACAGGAATTTAAAGCTCTTATATAAGGATACATAATTGTGTAATTAGTTTACATAAATAAGTTATTTAAGTTTATAATAAAATTAGTTAAAAGTGGTTGTTTGTACGTGTAAAATTAGAGGTTAATTAATTAATTAAAGTATAAATTAATGTCTTAATTATAAAATTGACTTTATACAGTGTTACTATATATAATAAATTATTTATTATACATTTTATTATATTTTAGGAACTTTATTTTAATTTATATACAATTAAATATTGGTTTAAGTTAGTTTTTATTATAACCCTGGCATCAAACGTCGTCTAAGACGTCTGGGAGTGGTCCAGACGTCTGGTCAAACGTCTGGAAGCCTTCCCAGATGTCTGGAAATTAATTTTTTCGACGTACGAGTTCGTGTCAGCGTGCATGCGCGTGCAGACTGAACCGCCGCCCTCCTTCTCTTTCCTTCCTCCCTACAGGCGTAGACACCTTTTTCTCTCTCTCTCCCCACGGCAACCTTCAAATACCCCCTCTCCTCTCCCTCACCCTCACTCCACCGCCTTCTTCTTCTCCTTCCTGTCAACTTGAGAGTGAGCGGGCGAGGGCAGCAGCAGTTGCTGCTGTGTGTGCGTAGGATGGAGGGGCTGCTGCGAGAGGGAGAGAGCTAGACCGCGAGGGTGCGAGCTCGCCGGAGCAGCCAAGGCCGACCGGCGGGTGCGCAGCAAGCGCGTGGTGCTGGGGAGGAGCTGCTGCAGCTCAGGAAGCAAGCGAGCGTGGTGTGGCACGGCCGTGCGCTGCGGGCGGAGGGCGAGGAAGTCTTGATTCTGGGAAATTTTCCCAGAATCAGACGTTCGGACATACGTCCAGACAATGCAGGAGACGTGTAACGACCCGATTCCCGAGTCCCTACGAGACACGAGAACCGGACCGACTCGACTAATCCCAAGACCTGATCGTCCAACGAGGAAGTAACCAAAAGAGCAGTAAAATAAACCACATTCAGCATGAATATAACTAACAGTAAGAAAATACAGCAGTAAGGAAAGAAACTACTACAGTATATACCACCACAACAGTAGAACAACATTCATAACATAATATGAACCGCAGGTAAAGAAAAGTACAGCGGTAACAAGAACTACTCACTACAGTGGAACAAAAAGAGGTATAAGAGAACAGTGGTAACTCTACTGGACCCTACTCGGCCCAGCGTCCTCTGCAGCCGCCGACCCTGGCTACTCAACACCTGGTCCTGAAAGGTAACGAGTGTAACACATCAGCAAAACGCTGAGTAGAGTGGCAACTAAAACAAAAGAAACAGTAGAGTGTACAGTAGCTGTTATGTTCTGTTACTTTCTTTAATTACGTCTTTCTATTGTCTCACAATTTATCTATTTCTCAGATCTTTCACTTGATCTCGAATGTTCCTCGTGGGAACGATCTTGATTGCAGTCTTTTCCGAACAGTAGAAGTAGCACGTGGTGCTCTCCTGGCCGGGAGAGTCCCCCGTGGTGATCCTACTCTCAGTCAACCACCTAGGGTCACGGACAGACGTAACGGTGACTACGGCATGCGCGATAAATGCACAGGCAGCTAACCCGCACTGGCACGTGGTCAGTCGTTTCCGTTAACGGGTGCGCCCAAAGAACAGCACGGAACCAGTACAGGGCAGAGCCCTCTCAGTAACAGGGGTCCAACCCCTCCACAGTAACCAAACAGGGGCCTTGCCCCTCCACAGTCCGCGCACCCTCGCCTGACTACCCTGGTTTGCCCAGTGGGCCTAACAAGTCGGTGTAGGAGGCTAGCAGAACCCCGGGGCCCATGGGGTAGCTAGTACCTCCCTACACTAGTAGCTCTCCTCGGTACTACGTGCACGAGGGCCAGCAAGTTGGTACAAAGTGGCCAGTCCTAACCCCAAGTCCCTGGGGCGGCTGTCTCCGCTCTGCACAAAACAGGTACAGGTACTTCCCTTGGTACTACGTACCCAAAAGACAGCACACTACCACGTCTTTTCTTTCTCAGTTCCATTCCTTTCTCTTTCCAGGAGTTCCACTCCTAATTCCCCGTAGGGTTCCAGTTCTTTTAACTCAGCACATTCAGGTTTCAACTTTTCAGTTTCACGTTCACACATCCCATATTCTCAGACATGCTCATTTATTCATAACAGGCAGCTGTTAAACCAATTTACAGGTAGCTATTATTTCCTTTCCACATTTTCCGAGACTGCAGTATTCATATATTCCACTAGTTCTTCCCATCCTAGAATTCATGCCATACCCTAGGATCTATCATACAATCTAGTTTTCCAGCCCTAGGATTCATGCTACACCCTAGGATCTACCATTCATTCTAGTTTCTCATTCCTAATATTCATGCAATGTCCTCGGTTCTATTTATGGTTCCATAATTAACAGATCATACTAATAAACTTAAAAGCCACTCTATCGGTTACAACAGGAGTACTGGGGGCGTGGTCGGGAATCCCGCGTGCCTCCGCAACCCCCGAGACTGCAATGGAACGGGGTCCTATCACAAGGATCAAACACAAGGAGTTTCTCAAAACAGTATATAACTACTGTAGACAGGTAGAGGATTTAATTCCGAAAAGCACGTAACTCGAAACGCGGAAAACAGACTCCGAGCAGGCCCTAAACAGGTCGAAAAAGATGAAATAGTGCAAAATCAGACGTCTGGAACCTCTTCCAAACGTCTTAAAAGTGGATCAGAGGTTACCTTTGCTCTGTGTGGTCTCTCAGACGTCCAGAAGCTTGCGGGGACGTCTGGCCTAGTTCCCAGACATCCGATGGTTACCCCGGACGTCTGGAAGTCGCTCCCGTCGTCTGGCACTGCAGCCAGACGTCTGATTCACGCTGGATGGCGAATCCGAACCTGCGCGTACCCAATTCCTCTCTCTCTTAGTACAGTCAGTCGAAGAAGAGGAAGAAAGACGGAAATAACTCACCTTTCAGACGTCTGGACAGTCCTCCAGACGTCCTCCCCGCCGTCTGGTTGTAAGCCCAGACGTCTGATTCTGGAGAAAATTCCAGAATCAGGGCGCGACTCGCCCTCCGCTCGTGACGCTCGGCCGCGCCGCGACTCGTCCGCCTGCTGCTCGAGCTGCAGCAGGCCTCCCATGTCACCCCACGTCTGCTGCGCCCCGCCGACCGGCTCCCGCTGCCCCGGCAGGCTCGAGCCCTCATGGCCGACGCCTCCTCCCTCGCGCAGCACCTCCTCCCGCACCCGCCGCGGCTGTCACCACCGTCGCTCACCCGCGCTCGCTCTCGCGCACCGGCTGGAAGGAGAAGAGGAAGGGGGCGGAGATGATGAGAGTGAGGGAGGGGGCGTGGCATTTTAAAGCCGCACGGGGAGGAGAGAGAGCGGACAGAGGGCGCTGCCTGTGGCCGCAGGAGAGAGGGAAAAAGAGAGAGAGAGAGATGCGCTAGCAGGTCTGCGCGCTCAGGCGCGCAGACGAAACCGTTCGTGTTGAAAAAACCGAATCCCAGACGTCTGGAAGGGGTTCCAGACGTCCGGTCCGACGTCTGGGCCACCTCCCAGACGTCTTAAAAGACGTCTGAAGCCGCGCGTTCGTAACAAGACGTTTGGAGGAAGGTCTAGACATTTGAAAGGTACGATATTTTTACCTTCTTCTTTCGCGTGTACGACCATGCAGCCGTTCCGCCGAAGGGTTCTTCATCATTTCGTGTGCGTGCAGGTATCATTCGGGAAGGCGCAAGGGCACGCCATCCCACACAGATTGGACGTCTGGGCACAGCACCAGACGACGGAGAGGGTTTCCAGACGTCCGGAGTGATAGTCGGACGTCTGGAAACAACTCTAGACGGTTCAGCGGGAGTCTGGACGTCTGAAGGACCGCGCAGGATCAAGGTATAACCTGAGCCACCGTTTAAGACGTCTAGAAGATGTTCCAGACGTCTGATTTTGGGCAGACTTGTCGTTTCTGACCCGTTTAGGGTCCGTTCAGAGTCTGTTTTCCGCATTTCAAGTTTCGTTCTTCTCGAATTTAGTTCCTCTACCTGTTTACAGTATTTGTATCCTATTCTGAGTAGCTCCTTGTAATTGATCCTTGTGTTAGGACTCATTTCCGTTGCGGCTCTAGGGGTTGCAGAGGCGCGCGGGCTTGCCGATCACGTCCTCATTACTCCCGATTTTGCGAGTAAAGTGGCCACTTTAATTATTTATCAAAAATTTTGCACTTGTGAAATAATTAATAGATTCTAGAGTATTACATGAATCCTAGGACTGAAAAACTAGATTTAATGATAGATCCTAGGGTATTGCATGAATCCTAGGACTGGAAAACTAGATTGAATGATAGATCCTAGGATATGGCATGAATCGTAGGACTGGAAACTAGATTGAATATATATATTACAGTCTTGGAAAAGTAGAAAGGAAACGATAATTGCCTGTAATTGGTTAACAGCTGCCTGTTTATAAATGGATAATTACTGTTGAGAACATGGGCTATATAAATATAAAGCTGAAATGATGAAACCTAAATTGGCTGAGTTGAAAGAGCATGAACCCTACGGGGAATTAGGAGTAGAACTCCTGAGAAGTAAATGGAATAGAATTGGGGAAGTGAGCTGGCCCTTGAGTACGGAGTACCAAGGAGAACAACTGTTCCCCTGTTTAGTGCAGAGCAGAGCTAACAGCCCCAGGGACCCGGGGTTAGGTCTGGCCACTTTGTACCAACTTTTAACCCTCGTGTACATAGTACCGAGGAGAGCTACTAGTGTAGGGAGAGCACTAGCTACCCTACGGGCCCCGGGGTTCTGCTAGCCCTCCTACACCAACTTGTTAAGCCCACTGGGCAAACCAGGGTAGTCAGGCAAGGGTGCACGGACTGTGAAGGGGCAAGACTCCTGTTTGGTTTCTGTGGAGGGGCTGGACCCCTGTTACTGAGAGGGCTCTGCCCTATACTGGTTCCGTGCTGTGCTTTGGGCGCACCCGTTAACGGAAACGACTGACCGCGTACCAGTGCGGGGTAGCTACCCATACATTTATCGCGCATGCCGTAGTCACTGTTACGTCTGTCAGTGACCTTGGGGTGGTTGATTGAGGGTAGGACCACCACGAGGGACTCTCCCGGCTAGGAGAGCACCACGTGTTACTTCTACTTTTCGGAAAAGACTGCAATCAAGATCGTTCCCAAAAGGAACATTCAAGATCAAGAGAAAGATCTGAGAAATAATTCAATAATGAATAAATGGAAAAATAACGAAAGAAATTAAAAACATAACAGCTGCTATCCACCTTACTGTTTCTCTTAGCTCTTGGTTGCCACTCTACTCAGCGTTTCGCTGACGTGTCACCTTTTCAGGACCAGGTGTTGAGTAGCCAGAGTCGGCAGCTGCAGAGGGTGTTGAGCCTAGTAGAGCCCAGTAGTTTTTACTTGTGTAGTACCCACTGTACTTTTCCTTCTGTTGTAGTGAGTAATTTCTGTTACCCCTGTACTCTTTTGTTCTAAGCATCATGGTTATGTACATGTTTATTTCTTTACTGTTGTGGTGGTGTATACTGTAGTAGTTTCTTTTCTTTACTACTGTATTTTGTTACTGCTAGTTATATACATGGAGAATGTGGTTTATTTTACTGCTCTTTTGGTTACTTTCTTGTTGGACGACTGGGTCTTGGGATCAGTCGAGTCGGTCTGATTCTCGTGTCTCGTAGGGATTCGGGAATCGGGTCGTAACAGTTTTACATATAAATAATTTATAAATACTATAATACAGTATAAATACAATATAAATACGTTGAAAATACTTAATGTCATATAATACAAATGTACATTATAATTTATTTCAATATTAGATTAAATTACTAATTTATTTTATTTTAAGTTAGTAAATTACTTATTTAACCTAATAACTTAATTATTTACTATAAATACTTAATTAAATTGAATTACAAGTACTGTATAGTACATAATACATATATAAATACATATGTACAGTATTAGATATAAATATGAACATATAGATAGGTTTATATAATTACTTAGTTTAGTATACATTTAATTAATATAAATTAATAAATAATTATACAATAATGATATATATACAATAAATCATTCTAAATAATTAATGTAATACAGAGAATACATATATGAGTTATTTATACACATTATGTACATATTATGCATTATATACATATATATTAGGTTTAAATTATATATACAAGTATATACATGATATACAAGGTATTTTTGGGTATTTTTGGGGATTTTTTAATTTTTATAATTTTGATATGTTTAAGGGAGATAGGGGATGAGAGAGAGAAAGTTGTTTTTGATGTTTTTCAAGTTTGGTTCTTTTATTAAATTTCAAAGTATATTGAACCGTCGGCTAGTATGTTCTACCACGCCGAGGGTTCAGATTACTTTGAAACTTGACGAACACCTTAAAATATTCCTAATCTTACTAAAGACATCTTTAGTTTATTTTTTTGAAATTTTTTTATGATTTTTGTTTATATACAAAGCAACCCATTCTTATGCCTTAATGAATTTTGGAGAGTGAAACCTAAGGCACTAAAAGAGTTCTATCATCTGGAACTGAAGTTTAAACACTCAAGAATGTCTAGTACTTTATAAGAAACATATTCAAACCTTTAAACAGGGTTTTTACCTCAATTCTCAAGTCAAAACAAAATTGGACAGTTAATCCAAGTTCACAAAGGCTGACAAAAGAATTTAGACCTAAATGACAAGCAATTCTAATTGAATTTCAATCAATTAAATGTACATGAATGCTTATTCTATGAATTCCTAACAATACACAGTATGTCAGCTCACAAACATCTCAAAATCCTCTTCAAATTCCCGCTCAGACCTAGGTTCAGATCCACTACAACTAATCAGTAACAGCTGAAGTTTAGTTGCAATGCTGCTAATCAATTCAGCAGATCTGAATCAACTACAACCTGCACAAATCAGACCTTGCAACTACCACTCAGATGACATAAGTTCTTGATTCAGCTGCTACTGCGATTTCAACAGCTACCTGGCCATGAAACCAGCAGCTGGAAGCTGCTGTTGCAGTTGCTGTGATTCCCAACAGCCAAGAGCTTCTACCAGATTAAGAATCAGCCAAGATCAAACTTGAGAAGGTCTGATCTTAGACTCAAGAATGTCCAAATCAATTCTCTAACAAATCATTGCCGTCTAAAAATTCTTTTAAAATCATGTATGGAGATCTGTAATCTATATGCCGATCTTCATTCCTTAAAATCCTTAAAAGACCGTAATATGATCTTCTCTCTACATTATAGACAATGTGAAGAGGAAAACCACACTAGGTATTGAAATCATTTCAAAACAGATCCAAATCTCCATTAAAGTCTTGAAAACATCTTGTGATTCTCAAAAGGCCAGAATGAAATCAAATTGGAGTAGGGGTTCATGTAGCCTTATTTAGGTCTTTGCTTTAGGATTTACTTAGGTGATCTGATCACTAGGGATTCCTAAGCACTAGAGCTCAATGTTCAGGACCTTAGGCACTCCTAGAAAAAATCAATTAGGTCATTATTTAGCCACTTTTCAATGAATCTGAAATTCCTTGGCTAAACTACCCAAATTGCAACTCAAATTAGGCATATTCTCATCTGAAAATTAAAAACCACATCACACACCTTACATTCATCGCATTGCACCCAATTGAGTGAATGAAAACTTGAATCGCTCGATTAAACTTGAATAAATCCGAATTGACTCCAAATCATGAGATTGGAAGTGAAACACAACTATGAAAAAATCGAGTGAATCGGTCTGATTAAAATTAGATTGGGGGGTCTTTGTGAATAGATGGAGTGAATGGGAGACCCCCCATGTAGATTTTTGGCGCAAATTTAGATCTAGAAGCCAAGATTGTAGATCCGAATTTGACCTTAATGAAGGGGTGAACGGTGATTAAAATGCGAGGGAAAATTAAAAACGAATTGCGATGCATAGGGAAAGCTGTATGAGTTGAAATGGAGGTGGAAAAACACCTCTCTGATCTGAATTGATCAGAGAGGGCGAGATCGAATCTAGGCTACTTTACTCCTACCCTACACTAAGCCATTCATCAATCCAAGAATACAGCTATCTAATCTACTCCTAAGTTGATCTAAGCTACGCTAACAGATACTACACTAATTTAGAAAGTGATTAAAATCCTAATATAACAGAAGAATGGGACCTTTGGATCCTTAACTGAAGGTTGAGGAGGAAAAAATGGAGGAGGAAGCTTCGACAGAACGAAAGCTTGCTAGAGAAGCTCTGGGTCGCTCTGGGGTGCTATGTGGTCCTTAGCGGCGAGGAAGATTGCAGAAGGTGGTGTTCCTCCTGCCACAGTAGTGGAACAGGAGTTATGAGGAGAGGAGGCCGGAGGGACGAAGGTGACCAACTCGAGAGCTGTAGGAGCTAGGGAGTTGATCGCCCTACACGTGAGCTCTGGAGTTGCTTAAGTAGGCATATATCACTAGATCAGAGCATCGTGAAGGTGAAATTAGATTTCTAGGGCTTGGGCGGTGGTGATGAAGAGAGAAGGGCACGCAAACATCTAAATCAAATCATGGCCGTTGGATTGGATCTGGCACAAGTGGTGATCACACACACGAAGTAGCGCGAAGGTTCGATTAGGATCGGCCATTGGATCAAGGGATCATAGGATCGACGGTTGGGATTGGAGATGTTCTTGCGTGAATAGTGCACCCGCAATGAGAGTTAGCACCGTAGGAATTTTGGTAAAATTGTAAAGAAGCCTTAACAAGGTGAAGGGGTAGAAGAGTTGCACTGAAGCCCATTAGTGGCTAGAAATGTTGAGTGCAGCCCTTGTAATTTTTAGATAGGTCCCTGTCGGCTATCAATGAGGTCCTTGAGAAGTTTAAATGAATGAAATGCATTATGACCTGAGGACCTAGATGTAATGTTATCAATGCATGGTCTTAATGATATCCAAATGCAATAAAGTTTTTATTGAAGCTTAATTGAATATTTAGGAATATGATTTTACTCTTGATTTGACTTTTTGAACTCAAAAATGTATTCAATTTGCAATTTGATTATCAAATTGTATTAATGAATAGAATATCTCAATTTATGACCTAATTTTACATTTTTAATTTGTTGTTTTAGATCATTTCTATTATTTCTCACAGTTAACCCATTTCATGTGTTGATTCTATAGTTTTTAACATAGTTTCTAGCTTAACTTGAACATTTTAGCTATGATGAGCCACACCTCATCAATACGGTGCACTCCAAACTTGGACATCCTTGAAAATCACGTCAGAAAACAAAGCAAAGGCAATTTGGTTGATAGACCAAATTTTATATTGATCAACCAATTTAATTGGTAAATCAATAAAACACCTCCCATGGATCACTCTCAAACTCCTTGTACGAGATTGACAAATTTAATTAGAGATTGATCAACCAATCTTACATTAAATGAACGCACCAAGAAAAAGAGAGATAAAAATGAGAGAGAGGGAGGGAGAGTGGAGAGTTTTTCTACAATTGTTATATGTCAAATGAAAGTATCCTCGTGGCCTTTATATAAAGCTCATGACCCAACATTTATGGACATTTATGTTTTATGGAAATTCACAAATTTATCGACCAATTTAGTCTAATTGATCGATCAAAATAATTGATCAACGAATTTTACCTTTAATCAGCCAATCCATGACAAAATAATAAGATTAAAAATCTATAGCAAAAGAGGCTGAATTCCAAATCAATTTTCACCTGGGCCTAGCTTAAGCCGAGGTGGGGTGAGGCGCATGCATGCGCATGTGTGATCCTCAACCTCACCTCTCAATTTTTGCTACATAAGTTATGGGAGGCAAAAGCCTTTTAATACCACCAAGAGGTTTATCCACTTCTAGTATAAGACTAAAAACCTTTATCAAATCTCATTGATTTCAACATAAATTCCTTATGTCATTATATATCGATTGCATCTCGATTCATACAATTAGGCTCCCAAAATTAGCACTAGTCGAGCCAATAGGGGCTTTAGTAGAGCAAGACTAGTTCCCTTGCTACAAAATTGCTCCTCTTAATTAGGCCTTAAGTTGGTCCATTATTTGATTCCTTAAGCTTATTTGGCCAATTGTTTAGGCTTGACTCTTCTCCCCTCGTAAATTTTTTAATATCATTAGTGAAATATAATAAATATCACCAATGATGTCCACTTTTTAAAGAATGCGTGAACTATTGTATTTCTACACTACAATCCTTAATACTTTTGGGGCATCAAAGAAGATCCCAACCCTCTCTTTTAATTAAAGTTAGAGCTTACCCATGAGAGCCTACGCCACAAACTATGGAGATGAAATGAGTACAAATGGGGGGTTTAGGTGGGAAGATGAAAGATGATACTATTTTTTCTAATAATAGGTGTACACAACATTGTATAGAGAATTGTATACCTCTTCACAGGAAACATGATACCATTCGATCATACATAACATCATCCAATTACACATGACATCATCCGATCACATGACTTTTCCTTTTAATAGGGGGTGGATGTCATATGTATACAATTCTATGTATACGAAATGTTTTCCTCTTTCTTTCCTCTTTGTTATCCGATATCTGGGATGGGAAATTTGCACAAATTCTCTTACAAACATATGATACTGCACAATTGGTCCTCCACTTATAGTATTTACACAAATACTCTTTGAAAGTTCTTTATACAAATACTCCTTCATTTATTTGTGTTGGCTAATGGCATTGGTGTCAAGTTAATAAAATTCTTTTTACATACTCCTACATTTATTCCTTTCTCCGAATTTTTACCTTGTTCCACCTCTCTCCCCTCCTTAGGTATCTCGTCACCTCCTTAGGTATCTCCAAATCCCCTGCTCGCCACCTCCTCGACCTACCTTCCTCCCTTACCTCCATCACATTTTGTCTACCTTTGCTCCCCTCATTTCCATCTTTGAATAAACCTAATAACCTTTTTTAAGGGTGGTCTTGCAATTTCGTGAAAGTATTCAGAGTATTCATCTACAGATTTCCAATAAAAACCGGTGCATATGTTGTTGGTGTCACACACGGGAACCTGAAGCCCTACGTCAGTTTCCGGGGTGCGCGGATGAAAGGGTCACGTATAGTTGTACAAAAAGAAGAGGAGGAGTAAATTAATAGTAAAAGAATGGTCTAGATGTTTGGAATTTTAATTTAATTCAAGATGCTACGCGTAGATGCTCATCTTTACCTCTGATACTGGAGCTGTCCGACAAGGATACGTAGAAGGCAGTAATGATCTCCTCGAATCATAACAAGAGTCACCAAACTCCCAATACACCTCCATTGATGGTGGCAACTTTCAAAACACCCATCTGCTCCTCCCCTCCTTCGAAAAAGTCTCGTGTTACAGTAGGGATCCTGATCGGTCATCAGGGTTGATCAAAGCCCCCTCCGCTCATTGGTGACTCCACTCTTCCTCCTGATCTCCCTTACAGCCCCGATTTCAACATGCACACCTTCTAGTTGCCTATAGCGATTGATCCAATGAGGTGGCGACGGCGGGCTGCTCCTCCGGTCGACGCTCGCAGCAGTCGGCGAGCCCTCCCTCGTGTGTGCGAAGTCTCCTCACGACATGGTCATTCTGCGAGGTGAAGTGCAGCGATGACGGTTGGCAGCGCGTGGCGATTTGACTTGGTGGCGGGCAGCAGTGTGGGTCGGCAGTGCACACCGATCTCCCTTGCCGACGAGCAGCGGTGGAGGTTTGGCGGCATGCGGCGGTCTGCCTTGAAGCCTCGATTTTCTTGACGATCGTGATGTATAGTTGTTGCATGTTTGTATGCGTTGTTGTGAGGTTAATCTGCTCTTTTTCTTTTTTTTGTATTGTTTTGGTTGGAGATTGCATGAGACTTCGAACCTCATTCAGTCGAGTTTTTTTGACTTTGGTTAGATTTCAATTTTAACCTTTGGTTAATTTATATCGATTCACTTGCTAACACACTCTTTGAGATTCACCTCGTTGATGCATTATCGTATCTATGAGCACAGAGTCGAACTCTTTCAGGAGGCTAGCTGGATACTGATATTTCGATATGTCTTCTTTTTCTTTTTTTCTTTTTTTCTTATCTTCTTTTATTTTTGCTTTTCCCCATTTCTATGAGAGCAACTTTTCCCTCGTTGAGGACGTTAAAATTTTCTATTTTTATTTCTCCTCGGAGACGTGTCTTCATTTATCCTGCTCTTCCCTTTAATGATAAATAGTTGATCTTAGAAATCAAATCACAACAAGGGTCAATATTTCTCTTTGGTAGATTATTTTTCTCATGCCCTCGCCTAAATTTCTTTGAAGCGGGTAGTTTCAATATCCCAGACCCCACCTTGTGAATAGCATGGGGACATGAGATCATCATGCATATTGCAACCGGTGCAAAAAAACATAATGACATTATTGTCCCTAAACTACTTCATTGCCATGTCAAACTTAGTCAAGGGAGTTTGATTGACATGCACATACATCACCACCAAAACCTCTCTAGCCATTCAAGACATAGGGAAGTCATAAGCTAAATAGGTGGTGAGCAAGACCTAGGTGAGTCTCAGGTTGGACTCGGATGAGACTCAATTTCCTTCTCAAGATCTACTCAAGTCCAATAAAGGTAAACATGTAATTGTAACTTCAACCCCTCCTCCATGTGTTGTACGATTTCGTAACACTATTTCCCACTTGCAAGACTCCGAAACCCTAGCGTCGTTTGGTGCTCAGATTGGTCACATCCTTGCCTATCAAGGTCCCTCCCCTCTCCTTGATCTCCTCCCCCTTTTCTCCTAGTCTCCCTTAAGATCTATGCTCGATGGTTGCCATTCGCCAATTAGCTTGCTGCCGCTCGACCAAGCTCATCACTTCGTCACGTGTTGCACCGCATTGCTCACCGACATCAAGTCAATGGGTCCACCACTGCACATCGCTCACCGACGTTGCGTTAGGAGGTACGCCACTACTCATTGGTCACCGGTGTCACGTCGGTGGATCCGCCGCTGCTCATGGTTGGGATGTCCATTGAGGGGCTACCTTTGCCTTCCACAGTAATGCACTTGGTGATGGTGGTCGTGCTTGTTGCTGTGGTGGTGGTGGTCATGATGAGAGCTTCTCCGGTCGGTGTTCCTTCAGCCAAGGTCTTCGAGGGAGTGGGAGGCCTCTTTTTTGTTACTTGGGATCACATGTGACCACGTGCTAATTACCACGACCAAGATTCACCCAATCCTTGTCAGGTACCGATGCCTATCAGTTTCTCATTAATGCGGATCCTGAAGATCGTCAGGATTATGTCATGGTGGAGTTGCTGCTTTTTCGTATTTCGAAGGAACACAACTAGGTTCCCTACATGGGGACGCTTTCTTTGTTTTTTCTTGTATTTTTGTTTCTCATTTCTCTTGTTGTTTTGTTTTACCTCATCTTGATAGAGTTTTCCATTGTTGCAGGAAGTAACCTTCCCCTCTTAAGAGTGCGTTCATATTTCTCCTTACTCCCTTCCCCATTCTAGGTTACATCCTTTCGTATCAGGTTCTTCCCTAATAACGGACTGCTTATCTTTCAAAAAAACAAAAAACTTCAACCACTCCTCTGTATAAAGAGGGGTGGAGCCTCCCATTCTCCCCATTCCATGAGACCTTATCCTATTCCGCTCCATCACACTCTTTCCTCCGTCTCCATCTCCATCTCATGTGTAACACCACCTCCTCCTCCTTCCATGGAGGCGGCTGTGTACCACTCTACATGATGTCCATTCTTCAGGGCACCAGACCTCCCATGACTGGCCGAGGAGTAGTCCCACGATTACGGGAAAACCTTGTTAAATCTTGTGCATTTGTGTGGATTGTCACACTTTTGAGTGTGGTTTCGGACGAATCGGATTGGGTTTTCGTTTCTCGCTGCATTTCTCGCACTTGCAAAGTTGATATCAATCACCATTTAGTCCCTCCTTCAGACCTCCTGGTTCTTGATCCAGAACTGATCATAAATCTGGAGGCATTGGGTGCATGTTTCGCCCGAGCAAAGCTCCCCAGGTCCAATCCGTTGGAGATGTCAACCTTCAACTTCTTTTTTATTTTAATTCTTTTGCTTCTCAATTTATGATGAGGCACGAATGTGGTGAACACATCATCTTGTTTTGTCTGAATATGCATTATCAGCAAATTATGGTTTCGTTGTTTCCATGGATATGCTCCGATCAGATCACTTACCTCTTCGAAGATGCATTTTGGACGAGTGGGTCATTAATGCCCTCTTGTTTTCTCTCTGTGATGTTCTACCGAAAGGTTGCATGCAGAGGTGAAATCCTATTACGCCGACAATACGTAAAAGGCTTGCACCGATGGAGATGTGTGTTGGGTTTAAACCCGTCATGTGGTTCGTTAACGCTTGAATCTAATGGTAAGAGAGATTAATTTAATCAAAGGTAAGGGTATAAAAATGAACTTTGCAAATCTTAAAATGTAGCGTCAGCGTCACATGTTTTTCTCACTCATGCACTCCCTCCACTTAGGTGGGAATCATCAGCGGAATACAATAGTTCATTCAAAATATCACCGATACTATTTGTCACTGCTAATTAAAAGATTACACATCCCTTATAATGCACATGGTGAGACTCATGACTCACTAAAGATCAAGAAATCGTCACCGATTGTCACCTATAATTAAAAATCATCGGTGATATTTCAAATACCATCGATGATATCTGGTTAATAACTAAAAAAGTTAATAAAAAATCACCAATATATTTCACTTTTAAATAAAAATCACTGGTGCATTTTTGGTTGAAATTAAAAATTACCTATATATTTCCATTCAAAATCAAAAATCTCTGGTGCATTTTCATTCAAAATAAACATCACCAATAATTTCTTCACTCGCAAGTGATGGTGTTTATTTGGGTTGCGATGGACACTACCATGTAACAAACCACTTGCATTGATTTTTCCATATGAGCTTCACTCAATAAATTCACATATTAAATATCAATGTATGCATTTGAGGTCACATACGTTACACCCATGTATTGCAAAATATATCATTTTCTAAGTTCTTTTATATTTTTACCTTAATCAATGTGTTTAGCTTAAACAAATAAAAGATCTTGATTAATGAGATGGATAAAATCCATTATGACAACGAATCCTGATGCGATTAGGATTTCATCCAACACCTCTCTTGGGCACATCCTAATTAGAGAAAAATCTTAAAACATTTTGATTCCTCCTTATACCATCAAGGAGTCCCATACTATCGAGGCGAGTATGAAAGGAGAAATGTCGACGTGCATGGTCACAATGATGCGTGTGCTTGATTCACTTTCACTTCACCAGACACATCATTCCTCTCCACATATCATGGAGAGATATTCTCTGAACCTAACATCTCTTGATATTAAGGTAAGAATCAAATCAATATCGTTGTATGTTACACGAAGGTTATATTCGTATGCTGCCATAGTAATAGATACATGAACTCACGTAATTTTTATTTAGATCGAATTTATTTCATGCGTGATTTTCGAATAATTTGTTATTTGAAAAAGTAAATACTTTAATAATCAATCAAAAAACCAACGCTCTCAATATGATCTCGCATTTATGGCCATTCTATTTCTAGCTGTTGGCTTTCGTAATTAAGCTGATTGGTTTACTTCGCGAGTTCTGTCCAGTAGACGCAGATCCACTACCATCGTGGCTGCAACAGGCCGTGCGCTTGGATTTTTTTTCCTCTAAGCATGACAGAGGCTCTTCAATTCTTTAATCAACGCACATATGCTGCTGCTGATTTGTGGAAGATGGTTTGCCACTCCCACGATCCGTGGAAGCTTCGCGGGAAAACTGTAAACGTGGCTTTGACGTTGTCGTTACCGACGCTTTCCCGTCGCTGTTAGTAAAATAAATGTTGACGCTATCTTTCCTTTTGTCATCTGTCACTCGAGATGGTGTCCAAACGTAGCAACGTATGCACATGGAGGGAGACGTGGTGTTCGATGAAATGCCTCAACGAGATTTGCCGTCATACACCCGCCACGAGCTCTCCAAGATAAGTTCTAGCAGGGGTCTTGCAACAACACGTCACGGCAACGATAAGTTCTATTGGTCCAAATTTCATTTTCGGAGGTTGAGGAATTGGAGGAGAGAATAGCATGAGCTATAATATGAGGATGTGATTTGGGTGAAGGCCCGTTCCCTCTCCCTCAAGGGTCAGTTTGTTTAGGAGAATAAAGTAAAGCCTTTTATGTTTGTGTTGGAAAACTACAAAAGAAAGTTATATCATATCAGGCTTACTTGTACCAACATAAAATTATTGATCTGGGAGGCTCATGAAATAATTGTATTATGCTCCCTGTAAGGTACTTCTTATTCCGGGTGCATGGGTTTGATCCCCCCTAGCATACCCAAACGCACATAACGATCTCATGGGAGGATGCATCGCTGATATTGTCTCCACCTTGACTTGATGTCGGAGAGTGGCTGCAGCTAAGATCACGAAGGTATTCCGTGGCAACGAGAAATTCGGGGACCCTCGAAGGGGTGGGGTCTCCCCCCTCCCTCCCCTTTCTTCTTCTTTATAATTGTATTCCACTCCCTCCTTCCTCGAAATGCCAAACATCAACCCTTATTCCTCTGTGAGGCTAAAGTTGGATCCAAACAGCAAAAGAACCTTATTCCTCCACCTATTCCATAAAATGCCAATTCCATGTGTAATTTCACCAAACCTTATTCACAAACAAAACATGGCCCAAGACTCATGATTTATTGTTGTTGGATCTTAAGGGTGACATTGAAGGAGTGGAAGATTCCAATTATTTGGCTAAGTCATAGCCAGAAGTCGACACCTAATCTAATGAGTTAGTTGGTCTGTGCACTTGTGCTTGGGTACCTGGGTACCCATATCCATGGGAAGGTGACTGTTAAGATCCGAGACATCAAATACACTTTAAGACATCTGGGAGTTGGTCCAGACGTCTGGTCAGACGTCTGGACGCCTTCCCAGTTGTCTGGAAATAAATTTTTGCGTGCATACGATCGCGAGTCTGCGCACGTGCCGCGCGCAGACTGAAACCCGCCGCCCTCTTCTTTTTCTCTCTCCCCTCGCCGACCTATAGATGCCCTCCCCCACACCTACAAATACCCCTCTCCCCTCTCCCTCGTTCACCACATCCACTCGTCTTCTCCTTCCTCCAGCGTGAGCGCGAGAGCGAGAGCGAGGGCAGCAGCTACTGCCAGGTGCAATGCGGAGAGGAGAGGTGCAGCGAGAGGGAAGAAGAGGGAGAGCACGCGAGAAAGAGAGAGAGCCCACTGGAGCAGCTCGAGGCCGGCCGGCGTGAGCGCGGAGGAGCGTCGTGCTGGGGAGATATCCCCTGGTGCTGCTGCAACTTAAGCAGCGGACGAGCGGCTGCGTGGCGAGCTCATGCTCAGCAGGAAGAAGATGAGGAGGTTCTGATTCTGGGAATTTCTCCCAGAATCAGACGTTTGGACCTACATCCAGATGACGCGGGTGACGTATGGAGGGAACTCCAGATGACTGAGAGGTACGAAATTTCTCCTCTACCTCCCTTTTGCGGATACGGCCATGTAGGCCGTTCCGCCGAGGTTCTGAGACGTGTCGTATTGAGGAGGTTTTCATCGCGCGTGCAGGTTTCGTTTTGGGAAGGCGCGGAGACACGCCCTCCCACGCAGTTCAGACGTCTGGGCACGACACCAGACGGCGGAGAGCGTCTCCAGACGTCTGGAGTGGTGGTCGAACATCTGGAACTGGGTCCAGACGATTCAGCAGGATCCCTAGACGTCTAAGGAGCAGCGCAGCGTGATGTATGACCTGGACCACTTTTTAAGATGTCTGGAAGGTGTTCCAGACGTCTGATTTGAGTCAGAGTTGTCATTTTTTACCTGTTTAGGGTTCGTTCGAGGTCCGATTTCTACGTTTAAGATTCTATTCTTCTTAGAATTAGTTCCTCTACTTCATTAAAATACTTATATCCTATTCTGAGTGGTTCCTTGTGATTGATCCTTATGTTAGGACCTCGTTCTATTGCGGCTTTAGGGTTGCGGAGGCACGTGAACCTGCCGATCACGCCCCCATTACTCCCAGTTTTGCGGGTAGAGTGGCTCCCCTTAGTTATTTACAAACATTAATGCATCTCTGAAATAAATAATAGATCCTAAGTTATGGCATGAATCCTAGGACCTGAAACTAGATTGAATGATAGATCCTAGGGTATGGCATGAATCCTAGGATCTGAAAACTAGATTGAATGATAGATCCTAGGGTGTGGCATGAATCCTAGGAACAAAAACATTGAAATGAATGTCTTGAATACCTGAATTGCAGTCTTAGATAAGTAGATATAAAAATGATAATTACCTATAATTGGATAACAGCTGCCTGTGAAATGTAGAGTACTGTTCCTAGTAACTGCTACATATAATTCCTGTTGTTGGGAAACTAAATTCGAGCTGCTTGTATATAAGTTGAGATTAAATGTTAGAAACGCGGTCTATATGCAAATAACACTGAAATGATGAAACCTAGTATGGCTTGGCCAGAGAAATATGAGCATGAACCCTACAAGGAATTAGGAGTAGAACTCCTGGAAAATAAATAGAATGAAACTGGGAAAGTGGATGGGGAAGTGAGCTGGCCCTTGAGTACGAAGTACCAAAGAGAGCGATGATGAACACACATAAATTCAAGATAAATTGCTTATTTTTGATAGTTCCTAAGCTTAGCATTACATATCATGTCATAAATATTGCATAACATTTATTGCATGGCATTTAGGATAGTAGTATATTTTATATATTAATTCCTTCATTTTATATGGCCAGTGGGGCAATGCGACATCCATACAGGTTTCGGATGGAAAATCCGACCATACGGATGGATCCAGAGCGACGATCGCAGTTTGGTATCGCGGGAATCATCTTGATCTGAGCACCGTAGCATCCTCTACAAGAAGAAGAAGATGGAGGGCCTAGATGGTGCCATGTGGTGCCATCCAGGCCGCCCAAACCCGGCCAGCAGCCATCGCCTACTCTCCCTCATCATCTACGCCGTTAATCCTAGCCGTTGGATCAAGATCCAACGGCTGGTAAGCGCCTACACCAAAACACTCCACGCGACGCAAGTGGAGGAGTGCCGCAACGGTGGGGGTGCGGGTTTGCAAAGGAGGGGCGCGGGTTTGATTCCCCGCAGCCCCTCCAATTCATAATTGTGCGGGCACTTGGAGCGCAGCGGCAGTAGTAACGGGCGCGCGCACGCACGAGCCAGTGCATTGCAAGCGCTCACGCCAGCGCACAGCACACGCGCACACAGCTGGGCACGCGCGGTCAACGCGCGTGATGAGCGGGGCAGGCGGCACGGGCGCAAGGGTGGTTGGCGCCAACTTTCAGCGATTGCTGGGCTGACCTACAGCGACGCTTACAGCCGTCGCTATTTTATTGCAAGCCAGCAGAGCCAACTATGGGCGTGGGTGGAGGTGAGCCGTCTACAGCAACGTTTCCAACGACGGCCTTGAGGTCGCTAGAGATCCTTTATCCATTTTTAGCCTCTTCTCCACCACTATAAAAGGACCTTCACCCCCTCCCTTCCAAGCCATCTCTACCTACTCTACTCCCACCTACTCCCAAGCTCTAGCAAGCCTACCAACGCTCCTAAGGTGCCTATTACTGTAGTGAACCTCTACCCTACCAAATACTCCTCCAACTTCCCATCTCCCTTCATAGGTCACCTTAAAGCTATCCTCCCACCTCCATTCCGGTAGCAGATCACCTCCATCTTCTCACCTCCATTTCGGAGCCACGCCGAAGCTTTCCTCAACACGACGTCCTCCAGCATCTCACCTCCGTCATCCCGCTCCTCACCTCCTTCGTCCAAGCTTCCGCCAGGCACCGTCGTCTCACCAAACAGCCGATTCGAGAGATTTCCTCTCACCCTCCTCTCTTTTAATGCTTTTATAGTTCATTGTAATCGACATTGGATTGACATATATATCATATTTGTTTCATCTCTATCTTGTGATACGTTTGCTTGATTTCCTTCATTTCAAAAATACAAAAGAATATCAAAACCCTAAAATACCAAAAAGAAATGAAAAGAAGCGCGATTTTCAATAAAGTATACATCGCCTCCCTGTGTTCGACCCGGGACTCCCTTGGAGTTTCAATATAAATTTTATTTGATCGACGTGTTTTGCAACTACAACGACAAATTACTTGTAACCTTGATTTCTAAACACGCGAAACAAGACACGACCATTTTGGCGCCGTTGCCGGGGAGGCAACGGAATTTACTTTATTGTTTATTGCATTTCTTTGCATTTACATAGCACTAACCCTACTTGTTTTTGATCTACTGTCTTGCAGGTACCCTAGCATGGAGAACCAAGTGTGGTAGATCGGAGTAAAGAGCGGGTAGAGTACTCTGTAAGTGTCCCTTACTTTCCCCCCCACTAGTTCATTTCGCCAAAATCATAACCAAGACCTAATCTACTTAGGTGTTTGCATAAACCCTAGGATAGAATTGTTTGTCTTGTTTGCCACCTTTATGCACCTCACCCCCACATTTAAAAAAAAAAACAAAAAAAAAGAGATACTTGCTATGGGATGAATTAATATACACACTCTATACACCCACATTTGAGGCATATAATCGGACTTGATTTTTATCTACTCAACTGGGATTTTGACCTGTGGACCCAGTACACGAATTCAACACATAAAACAGTAGAAATCATATTAGGTAATCACCTTTTTGTGTGCCTTAATCGGTGGTGCATTTGAGCCGATTGATTGAATTATTTGAGCCGCACCACTTAATCTAAAAGAGGTTCATTGTGTAGCTACCCCATTGTAACGACCCGGTTCCCGAGTCCCTACGAGACACGAGAACCGGACCGACTCGACTAATCCCAAGACCTAGTCGTCCAACGAGGAAGTAACCAAAAGACAGTAAAATAAACCACATTCAGCATGAATATAACTAACAGTAAGAAAGTACAGCAGTAAGGAAAGAAACTACCACAGTAGGTACCACCACAACAGTAAAACAACATTTATCATATAACAAGAACTGCAGGTAAAGAAGGTACAGCGGAAACAAAAACTACTCACTAGAACAGAAACAAAAAGGGTACAAAAGGCTGTGGTAACTCTACTGGACCCTACTCGGCCCAGCGTCCTCTGCAGCCGCCGACCCTGGCTGCTCAACACCTGGTCCTGAAAAAGGTAACGAGTGTAACACGTCAGCAAAACGCTGAGTAGAGTGGCAAACTAACTAAAGGCAACAGTAGAGTGTACAGTAGCTGTTATGTTCTATTACTTCCTTTATTCACATCTTTCAATTTTTCTCACTATTTCATTTATTTCTCAGATCCTTTACTTGATCTCGAATGTCCTCGTGGGAACGATCTTGATTGCAGTCTTTTCCAAAAGTAGAAGTAGCACGTGGTGCTCTCCTGGCCGGGAGAGTCCCCCGTGGTGATCCTACCCTCAGTCAACCACCCCAAGGTCACTGACAGACGTAACGGTGACTACGGCACGCGCGATAAACGCACAGGTAGCTAGCCCGCACTGGCACGCGGTCAGTCGTTTCCGTTAACGGGTCGCCCAAAGCACAGCACGGAACCAGGGCAGAGCCCTCTCAGTAACAGGGGTCCAACCCCTCCACAGTAACCAAACCGGGGCCTTGCCCCTCCACAGTCCGCGCACCCTCGCCTGACTACCCTAGTTTGCCCTAGTGGGCCTAACAAGTCGGTGAAGGAGGCTAGCAGAACCCCGGGGCCCGTGGGGTAGCTAGTACTCTCCTAACACTACTATCTCTCCTCGGTACTACGTACACGAGGGCCAACAAGTCGGTACAGAGCGGCCAATCCTAACCCCGGGTCCCTGGGGCGGCTGGCCCCACTCTGCACTAAACAGGTACAGGTACTTCCCTTGGTACTGCGTACCCAAGAGACAGTACAAACTACATCTCAGTTCCATTCCTTTTTCTTTCCAGGAGTTCCACTCCTAATTCCCCGTAGGGTTCCAGCTCTTTATCTCAGAACATCATATGTTTCACTTTCCAGATTCACGTTCTCAAAATCCATGATCTCAAACATGTTTCTTTATTCATAACAGGCAGCTGTTAATTCAAATTACAGGCAGCTTTATATTCCTTTCCATTTTTCCAAGACTGCAGTATTATACATTCCACTAGTTTTTCCATCCTAAGATTCATGCCACATCCTAGGATCTAGCATACAACTAGTTTTCCAGCCCTAGGATTCATGCATCACCTAGGAGCTATCATTCCATACATTTCTCATTCCTACGATTCATGCAATGTCCTAGATTCTAGTTATGGTTCCATACTTTAACAGATTTTAAAAAAATAACTTAAGCCACTCTACCAGGTACAACGGGAGTAGTGGGGGTGTGATCGGGAATCCCGCATGCCTCCGCGACTCTCAAGACTGCAACCGAACGAGGTCCTATCACAAGGATCAAACACAAGGAGTGTCTCAGAATAGTGTATAGCTACTGTAGGCGGGTAGAGGAATTAATTCTGAAACGAACGCAACTCGAATCGCGGAAAACGGAGCCCAAACGGGTCCTAAACGGGTCGAGAAAGACGATACTGTGCAAAATCAGACGTCTGGAACTCCTTCCAGACGTCTTAAACGGTGGATCAGAGAATTACCTGTTCAGCTTGGTTCCCCGGACGTCCAGAAGTCTGCGGGGACGTCTGTCCTATACCCCAGACGTCCGATGGTCCACACGGACGTCTGTAGGTCACTCCCGCCGTCTGGTACAACTTACAGACGTCTGATTCGCAAAGGATGGCGAATCAGCGAACCTGCGCACGACCAACCCCCCTCCCTCAGTACGGTCAGTCGACAAGAAGGAAGAAGAAAGCGGAAACTCACCTTTCAGACGTCTGTATGATCTTACAGACGTCGACCTTGCCGTCTGGCTATCAACCCAGACGTCTGATTCTGGAAATATTTCCAGAATCAGAACCCTGCTCGGCCTCCGCTCGCGACGCCGCCCGCGTCGCACCTCGCGCGTCCGCTGCTCCGACCGCAGCAGGTCCCTCTCCGCGTCGCTCCGCGCCCCCTGCGCCCTCCGCCGGCCGGCCAAGCCGCTCCGGCGAGCTCGCCCTCACGGCAGAGCCCCGCCCTCGCACGCCGCACCTCCTCCGCGCTCACTGCGGCTGCCGCTGCCGCCCTCGCGTCCGCTCGCTCTCGCGCACAGGAAGGAGAAGAAGGAGGAGATGGTGGAGACGGGAGGGGAGGCGCGCCCCTTTTAACGCCGCGCGGAGAGGAGAGAGAGAAGGCGGCAGGCCGCCTGCAGCCGCAGAGAAAAGAGGGAATATGCGGTCTGCGCGCTCAGGCGCGCAGGCGACTCGCGTGTGTCGAAAATAACGGATTTCCAGACGTCTGGAAACGATCCCAGACGTCTTATCAGACGTCTGGTTGTGATCCCAAACGTCTTGTCAGACGTCTGAGCCACCTCCCAGACGTCTTAAAATACGTCTGGGGCACACATTCGTTACAATATAACAAACTCAAAGGAAGTTTCGTCCCCGAAACTTGCGCCAACTAGGGTGCGGGAAAAAGATGTCCAAATAACCATAACAAACTCAAAGAGGACCGAAGCCGGTCCGAAAAGACGTACCCGCGAAAAGCTCCGGGTACCGCTCCCGCATTGCCGCCTCAGGCTCCCAGGTAGCCTCCTCGTACCGCTGGCTCCTCCACAAAACCTTTACCAGGGGTACTTGCTTTCGTCTCAACCTGCGGACGGCTCGGTCTAGTATCTGCACTGGCCGCTCGGGGTAGGTCAGGTCGTCGCTCACCTCGACGCTCTCGTGACTCAGTACGTGGCTGGGATCGGCTACGTACTTCCTGAGGTTGGACACGTGGAACACGTCATGCACACCAGAAAGCTGCGGGGGAAGGGCAAGTCTGTAAGCAACGGGTCCAACCCACTCCAGGACCTCAAAGGGCCCCACGAACCTCGGCGCGAGCTTCCCTCTCACCCCAAACCGCTGTAAGCCCTTCATGGGCGAAACACGAAGGAAGACGTGGTCCCCAACCTCGAACTGCACCTCCCTGCGTCTGCGATCTGCGTAGCTCTTCTGTCTGCTCCTGACAGTGCGGAGTCGTCTGTGGATCTGCTCAACTACCTCCTGACTCTGCCGGATCAACCTGGGGCCAACCTCCCACTTGGTCCCCACCTCAACCCAACTCAAGGGTGCCGTGCATTTCCGTCCGTACAGAGCCTCGTAGGGAGCCATGCCGATGCTCGAGTGATAACTGTTGTTGTATGCAAACTCCGCCAGGGGTAGGTGCTCCTCCCAAGAGCCCCTCCAGTCTAGTACACAGGCACGCAAAAGGTCCTCAAGTGTCTGTATCGTGCGTTCCGACTGTCCGTCCGTCTGGGGGTGGTAAGCCGTGCTAAACCTCAACCTCGTCCCCAAAGCCTGCTGAAACTCAGCCCAAAACTGGGACGTAAAGCAGGTATCCCGGTCGGATACGATCTCCCGCGGAACTCCGTGTAGTCGCACCACATCACGGATATACCTCTCTGCCAACTGTGCTGGTCCCAAAGTGACTCGGATCGGCAAGAATCGTGTCGTCTTCGTCAATCTATCCACTATTACCCAGACTGCGTCGTGTCCTCGCTGGGTAATAGGTAAGCCCACCACCAAGTCCATGGTGATGCTCTCCCACTTCCACTCTGGCACTGGAAGCGGCTGAAGCGGCCCTGCAGGCCTCTGATGCTCGGCTTTCACCTGCTGGCACACTAAGCACTGCTGCACGAACTCACCCACATCCCGCTTCATCCCTCTCCACCAGAACTCGCGTCTCAAGTCATGGTACATTTTCGTGTTTCCGGGATGTATGGTGAATCTGGAACCGTGTGCCTCAGTCAGGAGCTCTCTCAACAGCTCCTCGTCCCTGGGGACGCACAACCGTCCCCTCAAGCGTAACACCTGGTCTGTGAAAGAGAAGTCCCCTGGGTCCCCTGATAGTACTCTATCGCGCAAAGACTACAAGTACGGATCGGCCATCTGTCCCGTGATGATGCGGTCTATCAACTCTGGCCTGGTCTGCCGTGTCACCGTCACTGCCCCACAGTACCCTCGTAACTCTAGAGGTCGCCAACTGCCCACCTCCTCCAAAAGGCTCCAACTCTGTAACTGTAGACTGGCCAAGCGTGCAGGTGCCTTACGGCTCAAGGCGTCAGCCACCACGTTGGCCTTTCCCGGGTGGTAGGAGATGCTGCAGTCGTAGTCCTTCAGGAGCTCCAACCAACGTCTCTGTCTCATGTTGAGCTCCTTCTGGTCAAAAAGATATCTGAGGCTCTTGTGATCTGTAAAAATCTCGAAGGTCTCACCGTACAAGTAGTGCCTCCATGTCTTCAGCGCGAAGACAACAGCTGCCAACTCTAGATCGTGGGTAGGGTAGGTATGCTCATGGGGCTTCAGTTGCCGCGAAGCGTAAGCGACCACGTGACCCCTCTGCATGAGCACACCTCCTAACCCCTGCAAGGAAGCGTCCGTGTACACAACGAACCCGCCACTGCTGTCAGGGATGGTGAGCACGGGAGCCGAGGTCAACCTCTCCTTCAGCTCCAGAAAACACGCCTCACAGGCGTCTGTCCAAGCGAAAGGCACATCCTTCCGGGTCAACTGTGTCATAGGACGCGCAATCTGTGAAAATCCTCTGATGAACCGTCTGTAGTAACCTGCCAGTCCCAGGAAACTGCGAATCTCAGTGACTGAACGCGGTCTCTCCCACCTGAGCACTGCCTTGACCTTGGCGGGATCCACCGCCAGGCCGTCTCCAGAGATCACATGACCCAAAAAGGTCACCTCCCTCAACCAGAACTCGCACTTGCTGTATTTGGCGTACAGCCTGCGTCGTCTCAGAGTGTCCAGAACCATCCGCAAGTGCTGTCCGTGCTGCGTCCGATCTCTAGAATAGATGAGTACATCATCTATGAAAACCACCACAAACTGGTCCAAGTACGGTCTAAACACCCGGTTCATCAGGTCCATGAAAGCAGCTGGGGCATTGGTCAGCCCAAACGGCATGACCAAAAACTCGTAGTGTCCGTAGCGGGTGCGGAAAGCTGTCTTGGAGACGTCGGTCTCCCTGATCCTCAACTGGTGGTATCCAGACCTCAAGTCGATCTTGGAAAACACCGTGGCACCCCGCAACTGGTCAAACAAATCGTCAATCCTCGGCAGCGGATATCTGTTCTTGATGGTGACCCTATTCAGCTGTCGGTAGTCCACACAAAGGCGTAGGGTCCCATCCTTCTTCTTCACAAACAGTACCGGGGCTCCCCAGGGAGACGCACTGGGCCTCACGAAACCCTTCTCCAAAAGGTCCTGCAACTGAGACTTGAGCTCTCGCAGCTCAAGCGGTGCCATTCTGTAAGGCGCGGTGGAGATGGGGCTGGTCCCTGGTACTAGTGAGATCTCAAACTCGATCTCACGCTCGGGCGGTAGTCCTGGTAACTCGTCTGGAAACACGTCGGGGTACTCTCTGACCACCGGGATGCTCTGGAAGTCTGCCACGGGGCTGGGCTCTGCCACCACACAAGCTAGGAAGCCCTCACACCCCTGGCTCAAAAGTCTCGCCGCCCGAAGTGCCGATATGCACCTGAACCCTCCGTCCACTGGCTGCCCGTGAAACTCGAAAGAAGGCAACTCCGGAATGGAGAAGACAATCTTCCTCTCAAAATAATCTACCAAGGCGTGGTAAGCGGACAGCCAATCCATCCCCAGAATCACTCCAAAGTCCTCCATCTGTATCATAATCAGGTCAGCTGGCAGGCTATGTCCCCCGATGCTGACCTCGCAACCCGTGTACACCTCCTCAGCTACAAACAGCTGACCACTCGGACCTCTGATTACGAACGAATTCTCTAACAGTGTATAATCCTGGTCCAAACTAACTGCGAAACTGGCTGCGACAAACAAGTGCGTAGCGCCGGAATCGAAAAGCGTGTAAACGAGTCTGCCAGAAACTGAAACCATACCTGCTACCACGGATCCCGAAGCTCTGGCGTCCCTGTGTGTTAGGGCGTTGATACGCCCCTCAGCTCTAGGTGCGGATGAAGTAGCCACACTCTGCGTCGGACGGGTAGGTGCTGGCCGGTACCCTCCTCGCGACTGCTGTCCTCCTCCTCGTGCCTGGGGACCGCGGCCTCCTGCGCGCCCTCCAGTGCTCTGCACGGGAAGTATCTGCTGACCTCCTGCCCTAGATGGGCAGTCCCTCCTGACGTGGCCCGGCTGGCCACACTGGTAGCAGAGGGGAACTCGACTCCCGCCCTCAGTGAGTCCCTGCTGTCGGCTAGGCGGGGGTCCGGTGCTGGCGACTGGCCCCTGTCGAGGGCCCCCAAAGGCCACTGATGGCCCTGCACAACGTGACGACTCTCCTGCGGACGCCACGTGTCTCCGTTCTCGCCGGCCCTGTGAGAAATCTGGCTGAAAGGGCCTCTTCCGCCCGCCGTCGGTCTCTCGCGCGGACGGGTTGGTCTCCTCGTAAGTCATAGCTGCGTCTACCACCCTCGAAAACGTCGGCAGCTTCAGGGGTTTGACATACCCCCGGATCGCAGGCCGGAGCCCCTCGGTGAACCTCCAAAGGCGCTCCTCCTCAGTGGCTACCGCTGTCGCTGAAAAGAGGGACAGCTCCAAGAAACGCGTGCGGTACGCGCTCACGGTCATCGTCCCTTGGCGGAGAGTGTGGAACTCCCGCCTCCTCTGGTCCTGCCATGTCTGGGGAAAGTACTGCTCGCAGAAGAGGGTGACGAACTGGTCCCACGTCGGCTCGTCCCTCTCCTGTCCCCGGACCGCCCTCCACCACCGGTGTGCCGCACTCTCCAGCTGGTACGTGGCAAAGGCCACGCGACACTCCACCGGGGGGCGAAGGGTGTCGAAGATCTTCTCCAGCTGCTCAAGCCAGTCCCCTGCCTCGGTCGGGTCCTCATCCCCCTTGAAGGAGGGGGGCTTCAGCTTCCGGAACTGTCCGAAAAGCTCGAAGTGACGCTGTAGGGGAGGTGCAGGTGCACCTCCAGGCGAAGGTGCCTCGTGTACAGAAGTGTCGGAGGAAGGTGGGGGCGGCAGGGGCCCATCCCCTCCCTCGTGTCCAGCGCCGCGTCTGTCGCGTGGTCCCACAGAGGACTCCCCCTCTGCAACCCCAGGAGGAGGTGCTCGGGGCGGTGGGTGGAGCTCCTCTCGTACAATATCCCGTATCAGTCTGGCGAGGTCCTGGGCTTGGACGCCAGGGAGTGGTGGCTGGTCCACCGAGACGTCAACGACAGCACGTCCACCTCGCCGACCTCGCCCTCGGCCGCGCCCGCGGCCAGTCTCGCCAGTCCCGCGACGAGGCATCTCCTGCAAGGAGACACGAAACGAAACGGAAACGTCAAAACAGACGGTACCTAACAAAACTTCTAAGAGCTCATGTCAAGAGATGTGTTGTGGTGGCTACTCTAGCTATAAACATGTGAATTGGTTATTTTCCAGTCAGTTGATTCACTTCTCGGGACGACCTTGCTCTGATACCATCTTGTAACGACCCGGTTCCCGAGTCCCTACGAGACACGAGAACCGGACCGACTCGACTAATCCCAAGACCTAGTCGTCCAACGAGGAAGTAACCAAAAGACAGTAAAATAAACCACATTCAGCATGAATATAACTAACAGTAAGAAAGTACAGCAGTAAGGAAAGAAACTACCACAGTAGGTACCACCACAACAGTAAAACAACATTTATCATATAACAAGAACTGCAGGTAAAGAAGGTACAGCGGAAACAAAAACTACTCACTAGAACAGAAACAAAAAGGGTACAAAAGGCTGTGGTAACTCTACTGGACCCTACTCGGCCCAGCGTCCTCTGCAGCCGCCGACCCTGGCTGCTCAACACCTGGTCTTGAAAAAGGTAACGAGTGTAACACGTCAGCAAAACGCTGAGTAGAGTGGCAAACTAACTAAAGGCAACAGTAGAGTGTACAGTAGCTGTTATGTTCTATTACTTCCTTTATTCACATCTTTCAATTTTTCTCACTATTTCATTTATTTCTCAGATCCTTTACTTGATCTCGAATGTCCTCGTGGGAACGATCTTGATTGCAGTCTTTTCCAAAAGTAGAAGTAGCACGTGGTGCTCTCCTGGCCGGGAGAGTCCCCCGTGGTGATCCTACCCTCAGTCAACCACCCCAAGGTCACTGACAGACGTAACGGTGACTACGGCACGCGCGATAAACGCACAGGTAGCTAGCCCGCACTGGCACGCGGTCAGTCGTTTCCGTTAACGGGTCGCCCAAAGCACAGCACGGAACCAGGGCAGAGCCCTCTCAGTAACAGGGGTCCAACCCCTCCACAGTAACCAAACCGGGGCCTTGCCCCTCCACAGTCCGCGCACCCTCGCCTGACTACCCTAGTTTGCCCTAGTGGGCCTAACAAGTCGGTGAAGGAGGCTAGCAGAACCCCGGGGCCCGTGGGGTAGCTAGTACTCTCCTAACACTACTATCTCTCCTCGGTACTACGTACACGAGGGCCAACAAGTCGGTACAGAGCGGCCAATCCTAACCCCGGGTCCCTGGGGCGGCTGGCCCCACTCTGCACTAAACAGGTACAGGTACTTCCCTTGGTACTGCGTACCCAAGAGACAGTACAAACTACATCTCAGTTCCATTCCTTTTTCTTTCCAGGAGTTCCACTCCTAATTCCCCGTAGGGTTCCAGCTCTTTATCTCAGAACATCATATGTTTCACTTTCCAGATTCACGTTCTCAAAATCCATGATCTCAAACATGTTTCTTTATTCATAACAGGCAGCTGTTAATTCAAATTACAGGCAGCTTTATATTCCTTTCCATTTTTCCAAGACTGCAGTATTATACATTCCACTAGTTTTTCCATCCTAAGATTCATGCCACATCCTAGGATCTAGCATACAACTAGTTTTCCAGCCCTAGGATTCATGCATCACCTAGGAGCTATCATTCCATACATTTCTCATTCCTACGATTCATGCAATGTCCTAGATTCTAGTTATGGTTCCATACTTTAACAGATTTTAAAAAAATAACTTAAGCCACTCTACCAGGTACAACAGGAGTAGTGGGGGCGTGATCGGGAATCCCGCGTGCCTCCGCGACTCTCAAGACTGCAACCGAACGAGGTCCTATCACAAGGATCAAACACAAGGAGTGTCTCAGAATAGTGTATAGCTACTGTAGGCGGGTAGAGGAATTAATTCTGAAACGAACGCAACTCGAATCGCGGAAAACGGAGCCCAAACGGGTCCTAAACGGGTCGAGAAAGACGATACTGTGCAAAATCAGACGTCTGGAACTCCTTCCAGACGTCTTAAACGGTGGATCAGAGAATTACCTGTTCAGCTTGGTTCCCCGGACGTCCAGAAGTCTGCGGGGACGTCTGTCCTATACCCCAGACGTCCGATGGTCCACACGGACGTCTGTAGGTCACTCCCGCCGTCTGGTACAACTTACAGACGTCTGATTCGCAAAGGATGGCGAATCAGCGAACCTGCGCACGACCAACCCCCCTCCCTCAGTACGGTCAGTCGACAAGAAGGAAGAAGAAAGCGGAAACTCACCTTTCAGACGTCTGTATGATCTTACAGACGTCGACCTTGCCGTCTGGCTATCAACCCAGACGTCTGATTCTGGAAATATTTCCAGAATCAGAACCCTGCTCGGCCTCCGCTCGCGACGCCGCCCGGGTCGCACCTCGCGCGTCCGCTGCTCCGACCGCAGCAGGTCCCTCTCCGCGTCGCTCCGCGCCCCCTGCGCCCTCCGCCGGCCGGCCAAGCCGCTCCGGCGAGCTCGCCCTCACGGCAGAGCCCCGCCCTCGCACGCCGCACCTCCTCCGCGCTCACTGCGGCTGCCGCTGCCGCCCTCGCGTCCGCTCGCTCTCGCGCACAGGAAGGAGAAGAAGGAGGAGACGGTGGAGACGGGAGGGGAGGCGCGCCCCTTTTAACGCCGCGCGGAGAGGAGAGAGAGAAGGCGGCAGGCCGCCTGCAGCCGCAGAGAAAAGAGGGAATATGCGGTCTGCGCGCTCAGGCGCGCAGGCGACTCGCGTGTGTCGAAAATAACGGATTTCCAGACGTCTGGAAACGATCCCAGACGTCTTATCAGACGTCTGGTTGTGATCCCAGACGTCTTGTCAGACGTCTGAGCCACCTCCCAGACGTCTTAAAATACGTCTGGGGCACACATTCGTTACACCCATAGAATTCAATACTTAGGTGAAGCTAGGCACTTCATATTTTCTTGATTTACAAAGGAAAAATACTTGAACTCGTGCTTTCAAAACTTGGTTTGCCTCATAAAACTTGGTTGAAAACACCTAATATTTGAATCCTAAAAGCTATTAAGTAAGATTCGAATCCTAAAACTCACCTTATCATTAATAATCTTGCTTGAAAACCTTTTGGTTGTGCACATTTACACGTTCTCAAACAAATCATTAAGGGCACAACCCATTAAGGGCCCATCACATTCCAGAGCACCAATTTCCCCAAGCTTAACTAAAATCAATTAGACGTTGGCCCTAAGGATTCATTCCCTCATCGGGATCCAGATTGAGATTATTCACGATTAACCTGCTTATACTAGTTAATCTGATGTCTAGCTAGGGGAGTAGCATCAAACGACCGCTGGGGGGTACACTAGGAACCGGAGGCACAAGCAAAAGGAAGAACCTTCTCCCCAGTCCCTCCTTCTAACTGGTTGGATTACCTAGACATAAGTAGAGTAAATCGTCCATAATCTTAGGACGGATTTTGAAAGTCAGTAGACCTTAGGCTACCCCATCTAAGGACAGGCTTGTATTTCTTGTGTTGCAGGGTCCCTTCTCTTCCTCGTCCTTCCGACTTCCTTCCAGTGTATGCTTGGAAGGAGGTCATTAAACCTTCATTTGGAAGGACCTTTAGACCATTCTCGGAGCTGGAGGTTGAGCTTTAGCCAAGTAGATCTCATGGCTGATCAACAACCACCTCCCCCACCTCCGAACCAGCAGGAGCAATGGTTCCAACAAATGAATGGTAAGGGCACTCGGCCCTTGAAGGATTTTTATGATCCTTAAAATTATGAGGATCGTCCCGGCGTTGTGATCCCCGTCGGAGATGTTGAGATCAAGCCCCAGGTTTTGAGTCTAATTAAACACTTTCATGGGCTTGGCTCAGATGACCCATTCCAACATTTGGAAGACCTGATCACTCTGGTTCAGACTACCAAATCGCGGAATGTGGATGAAGAACAGATGCTCATGAGGCTTTTCCCCCATTCACTCAGGGATAAGGCCGCACATTGGTATCGTACCATTGGAAGACCGATTACTATTTGGACAGCTTTGAAATCGGCCTTCCTGAAGAAATTCTTCCCAATTGGGCGAACCAATGCATTGCGACGGGCAATTACCACTTTTAACCAGCGGCAGGGGGAACCGTTTCATGAGGCCTGGGAGAGATTCCAAGATCTGTTGCAGAAGTGTCCACACCATGAGGTGCCTAAATGGCAGCTTGTGCAGATTTTTTATCATGGGTTGAATGATCAACTCTGTAATCATGTGGACGCTTCTTTTAGAGTCAATTTCCTCAACAAGGACGCAGATAGCTCGTATGATTTGTTTGAGGAAATGAGCGAAAATTCTTTAAACCACGCCTCCATGAAAACCTTCAACCGATCCCAACAAATTAGATCAAATGCCAATGAGGTCCAAGATTCTCGTACATTTGATATGGAATTGATCTGCAATAGATTAGATAGGATGGATCTGGTTACTAAACGAATGGAAGAGTGGATGTCCGGAAACTCTAATTTTTCTAGATCCACTCAATCCCAAGGATCGGGATTCCATTCTTTGCAAACTCCTACGGGACAGGAGTTTGTGAACCAACTAGAGACGGCTCGACCTTCGAGCCAACTTTTCTCGAAACCTTATGGGTTCCAAACTGGGGCCTTTGATCCCAGTCTTTCTGATCCTTCTTCATCCTCATCTTATGAGGATGTTCATGCTGTGCAAGAGAATGTTAGGTCCAACCCTTATTCGAATTCCTACAATTCTGGTTGGAAAAATCATCCTAACTTCTCTTGGAAAGATCAAGGGCAGCAGACCCAATATCGACCCAACAACTATGTACCATAAAAACCAATGGGTCAAGGTCATGTATATACTCAGTTGCCCCTGAATCAGGTTAATCAACCCATGTGGAATGCTCAACAACCCACCGAGCAGGTTGACTTGAACCTGAAAATGGTAGAAATGCAAGGGTCAATGCTCCAGCTCATGCAATAGATGAAAACTTCGCTGGACACCTTGCAATCCAGACTTAGTACAAACAACTGGCAGCCTGGATCTCTACCATTACATTCTATACCAAACACAAGGAATGTTCAGAACCGAGGCGCTGGGCCTCAAGGTTTTGGTAATGATGGGGAGTCGCATGCTCAAGCTCATGCTATCTATCAGGCTACCCCAACCCCTCCCGGAGCTAACCAAGTTCCTACCATAATCAACCGGGAGCCTCCTGTTTTGCCCAACCCTCCCCAAGGCACTAACCAACAGCATTTTGCCACATCAAACACCATCACCTTGAGGAGTGGTAGTAAACGCAAGGGACCTACCCATCCCCATGTCAACCCCATTAGGTCCCGTAGCAGGAATTCCAAACTCCTAACTAAGAATGTGATCAACAAAACATCAGGGTCTGATTCGGGAGTATGTTGTTATATGGGCAAACAGAAAAAGTCAGAGGAGAAATTGGAGGAAAGGATGTCCTTACTTCAGGCTTTCAAATTAACAATCATTTTACTCCTCGCAGCTATCGGATCAATCCCTGCATGTGCCATAGGTTTACTGAATGCATATAAAGAAAGGCTTAGAGCAAAATTTGAAATCAATAGGAGAGTAGTTTTGTCCGATAACACAAGCACATTGATCATAAACAAGCTACCTCCTAAGAAGCAGGACCCGAGAGCCCCGCTGATTTCCTGCACAATAGGAAACGTTACTTTTGACCGGGCCCTCCTCGACTTAGGTGCTTCCATTAATGTGATCTCCACCTCACTGCATATGGAATTAGGTCTAGGCTACCTAAAACACACTAACATAACCTTGCAGTTAGCCGATAGATTCACTACAAAACCAAGGGGTATTTTGGAGGATGTTTTAGTCAAGGTTAATGATTTACATTACCTTGCAAATTTCATGGTCCTGGACATGGAAGCCCCAAAACAGCTCAACCACACCCCGATTTATTTTGGGAAGACCTTTCCTGGATACTGCCCAGGCGAGGATTGATTATGAATCGAGAAATATAGAAATGGCCTCAGGGGATAAGACAAATCGATTCAATATTTTCGAGGTCTTAAAGAAGAATAAAACTAAGTGTGGTTCGATGGAGGAGCTTGGTAGAATAGAGGAAGTAATGGCTATACATACCTTAGACAACCTTTTAATGGCCAACTCAACCCAAACTCGGGAAGAAGATCACACAGTTGCTGAAATAATTGAGGACAAATCAAAAATGCGACCAATTGTAGCAACAAGGGATGAGGAAGATATACATGAAATCAAAAAATTGTTGAATGATTCACATGATCAAGATAAAATTCGACAATATCCTTATCCTGAATGCTTAGAGTTTAAGGTCCAACTTGTGGGTGGAAATTCTGAGGATCAGGATGGTTGGTTTAAGAACTTAGAGTGTGAGGATGAAATTGAACATTGGGGAAGAACTCTTCAAACATTAGGTATTCTAGGGTACCCACAAATCCCCAGCACATCACAAAACCCTCATCGTCCTTTTTCACCCAACCACTGCATAAATTCTATACCCAACTACACTTTGTCTGTAATAAATCAACAAAACTCCTATTGGAGACCATTTGGGCTCTCCCTACACCGCCAGCTTACCACTTTCATTGTTCATCTCTTTGGTAAGCCCATTTTCACTCTCCAGGACCCATACCTGGGGGCCCGGAAACTATGTTGTTGTGGCCTCAATGTTTAGTTATTGTTGATTGAGAACCTCGCCTAGCTAAAGGCACTAAACTTAGCACATGTAAAGACTGTTCCAAGCTGACCTGAGTCTCACAGAAATCAGGTGCTATTCTTCCACTTCTACTCTCTTGCATGCTTTCATTTTTTTACAATGAGGACCTTGCAAAAGCTAAGCATGGGGGGGTGGACATATTTTATAACCTTTTTGTCAGCTGTAACAGTAATTTCCTATTATTTGATTCTTGTTAAAAAAAAAATTAGAATTAGGAGATGAGAACTTAGGCATTAAGAGTTGTAAACTTCAAGAATTGATTCTTTGAGACCTGAATACTTAGACTCTTCAGGTCTTCGGGCTTAATTAGCCCGGGTGTCCACTCGAATGTGGATTTAGTCTCGAGTCCTTGCCAATTAAAATTCATTTTAATTTGGTAAATAATTTGGGATGATAAGTATGCGACTTATCAACCCGCCCTCTGATTTGGGGGGACTTTAAGCATAAGCATCTACACACACTATTTTGCACTGACTCACTTTCTGGCAGTTTTTACGGAAATTGGGTAGCTAATGGACCGACTTAGGTGGTATGGTTGGCAAGTTGTCGGTGGTAACAGCTCATCGGCCGGTTGTCCAGAGCCTAGCCACAAGGCATTTTCGTTGTACTGCCTTTAGGTAAATCTTAGATCAGGGAAGCCACCTACTTATAAAAAAAAGAAAAAAAAGAAAAAGAAAAGGAGAAAAAATAAATAAATAAATAAAACCACACTTCACCGCACAAGTATAGCTGCCAAGTTGTCGATGGTAACAGCTCATCGGCCGGTTGTCTAGAACCTAGCTCACAAAAAAATAAATGCACAATAATTCTCAAAACACTTAGGGAAGAAGCGGGGAAGTAGAATAAACCGGGGACATATACACTGGACTCACCCTTGTGTTGACCCCATAAATAAAAGAAGTAGGGAGAAAGCTACCGATCGTAAAGATAAACCTTTAGGCAAGGTAACCTAGGGTCATAGAAACCCGAAGTCCATCTTAACAGTCGTTTTGTGAGTCTATCACTTTTTCACAAAGAAGTTTAGCATTTAGAGTCCTTTTCGAGTCTTGGGTAGCCGTAAAAAGTTATCCCGTAACTCTCAAACTCCAAAAGTACAAAAAAAAATTAGAAAAAAAAAATTATCTTCTCAAATAAGGCAAGGGCTCGAACGGTTTGTATTCTAGCAGGCACCCAGGCACTGTTGAGTTTTTGTAATTAGGTCTTGGGGATGAGATTTTCTAAAGCAATCAATGAATCTTACCTAATTACTCGAACCCTGATTCTACTTTTATATATAGCATTTAGGTTAATTTTGCTAGGGACTAGCAAAAAATAAGCATGGGGGTATGATGAACACACATAAATTCAAGATAAATTGCTTATTTTTTATAGTTCTTAGGCTTAGCATTGCATATTATGTTACAAATATTGCATAACATCCATTGCATGGCATTTAGCATAGTAGTATATTTTATATATTAATTCCTTCATTTTATATGGCCAAGGGGCAATGCGACATCCATACAGGTTTCGAATAGAAAATCCGACCGTACGGATGGATCCGGAGTGACGATCGCAGTTCGGCATCGCGGGAATCATCTTGATCTGAGCACCGTAGCACCCTTTACAAGAAGAAGAAGATGGACAGCCTAGATGGCGCCACCTGGCACCATCCAGGCTGCCCAAACCCGGCCAGCAGCCACCACCCACTCTCCCTCATCATCTACGCCGTTAATCCCAGCCGTTGGATCAAGATCCAACGGCTGGTAAGCACCTGCACCAAAACACCCCACGCGACACAAGTGGAGGAGTGCTGCAACGGTGGGGGAGAGGGTCTGCAAAGGAGGGACGCGGGTTCGATTCCCCGCAGCCCCTCCAATTCGCAATTGGGCGGGCACTTAGAGCGCAGTGGCAGCGGCAGTGCGCACGCCAGCGCATAGCACACGCTCACACAACTGGGCGCGCGCGGTCAGCGCGCGTGATGAGCGGGGCAGGCGGCTCGGGCGCAAGGGTGGTTGGCGCTAGCTTTCAACGATAGCTAGGTTGACCTACAGCGATGCTTACAGCCGTCGCTATTTTATTGCAAGCCAGCAGAGCCAGCTATAGGCGTGGGTGGAGGTGAGCTGTCTACAGCAACGTTTCCAACGACGGTCTGGAGGTCGCTAGAGGTCCTTTGTCCATTTTTAGCCTCTTCTCCACCACTATAAAAGGACCTTCACCCCCTCCCTTCCAAGCCATCTGTACCTACTCTACTCCCACCTACTCCCAAGCTCTAGCAAGCCTACCAAAGCTCCATTAGAGCTTGTTCTCAAGCTCCCAAGGTGCCTATTACTGTAGTGAACCTCTGCCCCACCAAATACTCCTCCAACTTCCCATCTCCCTTCATAGGTCACCTTGGAGCTGTCCTCCCACCTCCATTCCGGTAGCAGATCACCTCCATCTTCTCACCTCAATTCCAGAGCCATGCCGAAGCTTTCCTCAACACGACGTCCTCCAGCATCTCACCTCCGTCATCCCGCTCCTCACCTCCTTCATCCAAGCTTCCGCCAGGCACTGTCGTCTCACCGAACAGCCGATTCAAGAGATTTTCTCTCACCCCCCTCTCTTTTAATGCTTTTATAGTTCATTGTAATCGACATTGGATTGACATATATATCATATTTGTTACATCTCTATCTTGTGATACGTTTGCTTGATTTCCTTTATTTCAAAAATACAAAAGAATATCAAAACCCTAAAATACCAAGAAGAAATGAAACAAAGCGTGATTTTCAATAAAGTAAACTCGCCTCCCTGTGTTCGACCCGGGACTCCCTTGGAGTTTCGGTATAAATTTTATTTAATCGACGTGTTTTGCAACTACGACGACAGGTTACTTGTAACCTCAATTTCTAAACACGCAAAGCACGACACGACCAAGCGACTGTCCCCCTGTTTAGTGCAGAGCGGAGCTAGCCGCCCTAGGGACCCGGGTTAGGTCTGGCCACTTTGTACCGACTTTTGGTCCTCGCATACACAGTACTGGGGAGAGCTACTAGTGTAGGGAGAAAGCTAGCCACCCCACAGGCCCTGGGGTTCAGCTAGCATTCCTATACCGACTTGTTAGGCCCACTGGGCAAACCAGGGTAGTCAAGTGATGGTGCGCAGACTGTGGAGGGACAAGACCCCTGTTTGGTTACTATGGAGGGGTTGGACCCCTGTTACTGAGAGGGCTCTACCCTATACTGGTTCCGTGCTGTGCTTTGGGCGCACCCGCTTATGGAAACGACTGACCGCGTACCAGTGCGGGGTAGCTACCCGTGCGTTTATCGTGCGTGCTGTAGTCACCGTTACGTCTGTCAGCAACCTTGGGGTGGTTGACTGAGGGAGGACCACCATGGGGGACTCTCCTGGCCAGAAGAGCATCACGTGCTACTTCTACTTTTCGGAAAAGACTGCAATCAAGATCATTCCCACAAGGAACATTCGAGATCAAGAGAAAGACCTGAGAAATAAAGAAAGAAATTAAAAACAACAGCTACTTGTCCACCTTTACTATTTTTCTTAGCTAGCTGGTTGCCACTCTACTCAGCATTTCGCTAATGTGTCATATTTGTCACCTTTTTCAGGACCAGGTGTTGAGCAGCTCGAGCCTACGGCTGCGGAGGGTGCTGGGCCTAGTAGAGCCCAGTAGTTGTACTTTTGTTGTACCCATTTTTTGTAGTAGTGAGTATTTCTGTTACACCCTGTACTCTTTTATTGTAAACTTCATATTTCTGTACCTGTTTTTAATTCTCTATTGTTGTGGTGGTATGTACTGTAGTAGTTCTTTTCTTTACTGCTGTACTTTTGTTACTGTTAGTTACTTACATAGTGAATGTGGTTTATTTTATTGCTTTTTTGTTACTTTCTCGTTGGATGACTGGGTCTTAGGATCAGTCGAGTCGATCTGATTCTCGTGTCCTGTAGGGATTCGGGAACTGGGTCGTAACAATAACAACCCTTCCTAGAGGTGTTGGAGTTCAACATATCACAGATAGAAGCTATTGAGGAAGCGACAAGACTCCAACAACCCTAATGAGTCACTTCTTAATAGGCTTTCTAACATGACGCATGTTGAAATGCGAGATTGAGAGAATACTTAGCAAGATCGGCCATGAGCCATACCTTTTGATTTGTAATTCTCTAGTCTCAAGGTGGAATGGTGATGAGATACTCTTGGAAAAAAATGCCGATTACCTAAAATAGTTACATGACATATTAGTATGCTATGACCAAACCTGGACAATGCCTGTGTATGGCTTACCACTAAAGAATATATAGTTCCCTAATAGAAAACATGAGTCAAGATCCTGCTTGGAAAAGATAATTGGTTAAGCCTAACACTGTTCCAGGTAGGACCTTGCTCAAACACACACTAGTAAGGTGGTCCTAATGAATTAGTCGACTCAAATAATATAAAGAGTGAGAGATGGGTAGGAAGAGTGTTAGCATGGGAAGTTGCCCACTCTGTGATGGTAGTAGTTATCATCTGCAAATACGAGGAGCAACAACTTAGGTTGCATTTGATGATAGATCGTTGCCTCGACGGTCTATGTGGTCAAATGGTCCGTGCAAACCAGTTTGGTGAAGGCAAGAGCAACGTAAAGTTGGTGTAGAGTAGAGTTTAAATATGAGACCCTTTAATTAATTAATCGACATGAAGCCTAGTTTTGAGTTCCTTAATTACTTGACACCAAAGGAAAAATAGCTTTTGATAATGGTTAAAAACCACGATGGTTTAACCATCGTCAAAAGCTAAACAACCGTTGCCCAATTGTGTCGTAGAAATTTATGTTGCGGTAATATTCTGACAACGACTATTTTTCAACACCGTCGCCACTACTCAGTCAACCGTTAAAGAGTAGATCTTTGGACGACGATTTAAAATCGTTGTCAAATAAGTTTGACACCAGTTATTGAATAACTATCGCTATTTTAATCTTGCGGTCATTATAAAATCGTCGGTATAGTTTTCAAAAAATAAAAGAAAAAACATTCTCTATTGGCAACCTTTTAGTGGTCGTCAAGAAATTACATCGGCAACAGTTTCATTTAAATCGTTGTTAATTTACTATATTAACAACTGTCTAAAACCCATCGCAGATGAATATTTAGGGATGATTATATTCTAACGTGAGAAAATGACAACAGAGGTAAACAAAACGTAAAGATTTTGCGATCACTATGAAACAATCGGCAAATGTACATCCCTGACGACTTTATAATGAACTGTCTTAAAATATATATTTGTTTTACAAGGCCTATATAAAAGAATACATACATAAAAATTAATTTCATAATCCATACAAATAAATATAATTATTAAATTTACACATTTGAATTAAATATGCAAACATACACAAATATTTTGTAAATAAATATTTCACTGGCAAATTAATATATATAAATAAGTTTACAAATTATATAACAGGAAATATATATATATATACACACCATATTAAAGCGATGGGGTGAGAAAGCGAGTCATGCAATATGTCATATTTTGATGATGATTATAAACAAAATCGTATCAAAATGATTGGATAGAAATTTTATATTATTTTCAACAATGATTTTTCTATAATTAAAAAATTATTATTATATACCCCCATGAACTTTAAACCCTAAACATTGTCAACGATGAGTCCTAATGTAACCGATGCTAATTTATACATCAATAACGATTTCAAAATCGCCATTAACGTTTTCCTCGACGGTGCAAAATGAAACTATGGGTAAAATATATTAGCGACGGTTATTAAAATCAACACCAAATATCTTACACCAAAATCATTATAACCCACCTCTAAATAATTATTGCCAATGATTTAATTCAAAATCGACGTAGAGCACACCTTTTTTTTTTTGCTTTTTATGTAGTGTGGTGACCCTTGTGTGCTGGATTTCTTCGGGAGGAAGTCCGAAAGATGAACTGAAAAGTAGATTGTGGTGAGCTCACTACAATTTTAAGCTTACATTTCCAATTTTACTTATGCACTTATTTGTATCGCATGATTCTTACAACCTAAATCAAAGGGACCTCGCGAGGACCGATTAGTAAAGGATTAGTGTGACTTGGTATAAAGGTTGCAACGTATCCTTTCACCATGCACTCATGTTTTCGTTTATTCATATCCATTTTTATGCACAAAGGGAACCTATTCTTGTTTTGTTTAGGTGTTCCTTTCCAGTTTTCACTTCAAGGTCCGACTTAATCATTAATATATTCTTACCACAATGTGAGATATCCTAATTTGCCTGCTAGGCTCTTTAGGAGAGGATGTCTTGTGAACTAACCGTTTACTCATAAGCTATAATGCAGAGAAATATAATGCGTTATAATTTTTTTTTGTAATATAAGATGATGGGAATGTAATTCTCATTTAATAATTGGTATTTAATATAAAAAAATAAAAAAATATAAAATCTATTATGTAATTGATTCTAACAAATTGAAAAAAAATCATCACAATAATTAATTTTATATCGGTGATAAATTAATTTAGACGATTTTATACAGGTGATAAATTATTCTGTATGATTTTACACTGATATAAAATTATTCTAAGATACAAATTAATTTTGAATGTGATCTAGTGATTTTATATAAATATAAAATAACTTTTATGTAGATGTAAAGTAATTTAAAAGTAATTTTAATAATTTATATATATATATAATTGTTATTATTAATTTCAACAATAGTTGATATAATCACATGTTACTGCCTACAGTTGTAGAAGATGAAGATCGCACTTACGCTTTCGTAATTTTATATTTTATATTACATTTTACGTTTGTATACGTGCATGGTACTCTTAATTCCGCACTTCAGTGAGATTGTGGTGCAGGTCTCATCTTTAGTTTTTGGGTTATCTGTCCTCTGACTACTTATTCAATATTATTTAAACCTTCACACATGCATTTTAATATCATTTCCGCTGCAAACTAAGGTCAGGAATTTACTTTCATTATTTTATGCTCCCTCTACACATCGACGTTGTTGGCATCGCACGTCCGAGAGACAATGATCGAACATGAGGAATTTGTCTTTTAAGGGTAACTGTGTTGGAAGTTCTTTAGTTATGGCTCTATCATGTCTCCTACTTATAATATATATATAAGAACTTGTTCCCCACTTTAAGAACAGCACAACCGAATGCTTGCTAATAAAAAAAACCATATTTAATTGAAATAAAATAGCCATCTCTCTCGAAGAGAATATCCCAAGAACATGCTTCTCTCTGGATGCACAGTATTCAACTATATGGATCTATTTCTATCACTTTCTTTAGTTTAATATAGATATGCAAAATGAACTAAAAAAGTGTCGAAATAGTGCCCCACCACAGCATCAAATATAAATACCCATAAACGATAAAAGCGTAATAGATGAGAAAAACGAAAATTTAATTGTAGCCACAAGACTCGATCAAAGAATGATTCACTCGCATGGTCAAGCACAAAATAATCAAAGTAATCGGTTCCTCCCCCGCTCCCCTCTCTCACATAAATTTGATTTAACTAAAGAGGTAATAAATGATGTTTAAATTGTGGGAGTCAATGGCACGAAGATGTGACGAGGAGTAAAATGTATTATGGTATTAAAAATTTTATATGAAGTTCAAAAAAGATCCAGTTGTCCAAATATTGAGTAAATAGACGAATCTAACTCTGCTCGACTTGCTTACGCTCAAGCGGATCCAGATTCATCTTCATCTAGGTGGATCTGAACAAGCCAGACATGATAGAGAACTCAATTTGATCGAAGTCAGAAAGGCAATGATAATGCCCACTATGCTCATGTCGGTAGTAATGGTGGCGTTACTATTATCGTAAGCGAAATTGAGGTTATAAAAGTTGCGTCGCAATATAGGTCGAAATCGATTTGAAAACAAATAAATTTTATTACTCGAAAAGATTTCGAAGTCAAACACATGAAGCAATCTGAATTTAAAGCTCAAGCTCACAATTTAAATCAAGTATAAAGATTGCAATGAGAGTAATGCCAAGATCAATATGCAAAAAGAATGGAATAAAATGGTGATTTAAATCACCAATTACTCCTCACAAATAACACTTAAATCAATGTTCAAATATATGCAATTAAAATATAATGTGATTTTGCTTTTCTTCTCTTTCTGCTGGTTCTTCTTCTTTTTCTTCTCTTCTTCTTCTTTCTTTCTTCCTCTGCTTCTGCAGGTCCTCTCCTTCTTTCTCTGTTCAGCCTCTTCACACAGGGGAGGGGAACCTCTTGATTTGGCTAAGTGTCAGCCAATACTTTCTGCAGCAAAATCCTCCCCCTACCCCACGCGATCTCTCCTTCCCTTTCTCTCTTACGCTCAGCCCTCCCAAGGCCTCTCTAAGGATATCGGGTTATCAGGCACACGCTCACTCGGGACCAGGGCTGCAAGCGTGGGTCGCAGCCGAGGAGTGCTTAGGTTAGGCGGGTTATCGAGCGCACCAAATCCGCAGGGTCAGAGTCACTAACGAGGCGCGTGAGGCATGCATGCAGGGACCCACCCCCTGTGCATGCTGAGGCAATAAACCTATGCAACTTTTTCAATTTATGCGCCTTCAGCTCCTTTGCCTCTTCCGATGTGGGACTAAACCGCACCCCTTTCTTCTGTGTGCAGCTGCAGCTGGTGCTCCTTGTGATTGCGGTCAAAGACGCAGTCAAAGAGCCAAATTGGCTCCTATGTTGTGATCCTGGAAGTGCTTTGCAGCGCCTGGGACTTCACCTGGGGTCTGTAGATGCTGAAGCGAGCTTCGAGCTTTGCTCGAAGCTTCGGTAATGGCAGCGAAGACCTAGGAACCTAAAAGCACGAAAACGGGCTAAGATCCCCAGTTAAAATAGTTTATGAGCTTCGCTAGACCACGGCGGATGCGTAGGGGATGGTCTCGTGGTTCGTGGAGGTGTTTGGTGGGCTGCGGAGGTTGAAGGATGAACGACGATGGGTGTGTTCGGTGGAGCAGTGGAGAGACTAATAGCCTTCAAGACCAAAGGGCTTTTGCTCTCTGGGACACGGCGGAGGTGTAGGGATGAATGGCGGCCGGATTGGTGGAGCGTAGTGGCCGTGCAAGCTCGCCGGAGGTATGCCGGCGAGGTGGAAGACGGAGGACGGTGGGGCGAGTCAGTGGTCGAAACGAAGTGGCAAGTGTCTGGAAACGAAGAGTAGAAGATAAGGAGTTGTTTAGGAGAGGAGGAAGACGAAGGGGAGCGGAGTTGGCGCCAGTTGAGGTGTGGCTGGTGCCGGAGACGAAGCTGCTCTGATAAGAGGTGGACGACGAGGATGAAGGGATGTAGGAACGCTGACGGGTGCTACTTGACACGAAAGAAGGCAAGGAGGAAGAATCTGCCGCTAGTATTACGGTTAGACGATGAGGGAAGGCAAGGAGGATCGTCGGATCTTGAAGAGCAATTTGGCCGGAGGAGGGGAGAAGAAAATTGAGGGTTTCTCTGGTCGAATTCAAGCTTGAGGGATTCCGTATGAGCTGGGGGTGCTTTTATACACCTTAGGAGGACGGTTATAGCTTATAAAGAAGCTTCCTAAGCTTAGAAGGCTCGCCAGAGTTTCGGAATTCCTTGATACCCAAATCTCTCATGCGTTCGCATGGGAGATTTGGTAGGTTCTAGGGCTTAGGATCGGGTTCAAAAGGAAGGGAATTTCTTAATGAACTTTCCTTTCAAATTTGAAAGGGATTCGTCAAGAAATTAAGGAGTTCTTTCCTTTTTAAGGTCTCTAGAGCAAGTAGGAATAGGTTTAATGGTGGTAGGGACCTTTTTGTGAGAACGAAGACAAAGTTAGGGGCCTATTTGAAAGGATTTTGAAAGTTAAGGGTAGAAATGTAATTAGACAGGACAAATTTGCAAACTAGGTCAAGACAAACTCATCTTGGGTCCAAATTTTGGTAAAAATCTAATTTGGACCTAAGAAATCCAATGGTGAAGTTAGATTTTGGTTTTGATCATGTTTGACTGGGTAATTTATGTAAAAACTTAATTTAGGGCAAATGTCTATCTGTCTCTGTTCTGGGTCAAAACGGGTTCTGATGGTCAAATTGAAGGTTCCAAACACTAGAGAATATTTTTCTATGAATTTTAAATGGTTTAGGTGAATTTTATATTGATCAAAACCTCAGTTAATTAAGCGGATCTATTTTTAGGATTTCAAAAAGTCATTTAATTCTCAGAATACGCGCAAACCCTTTTCTGATTGTTCTAACCCACTTGTCATATTTTTAAGATCATTTGACCTTTATTCAACTCCTGAGAAAACCTATGGTTGTACTACATTCATGATAAGCTGGTAAAATTACAGTTTTAACCATAATTTCTTATTTTTCCCTCAGAAAGATTATGCAGTGACTTGTGACTCTCTGGTGGTTATGTAGAAGTATTTACTGACTTAATTGGGTCAAAATGAACTAGTTATGACTCATGATGGTTTTCCCATCATATCAATGCTATTAATAGCTAAACAATGAACATGCCGGAAAATTTGCAAAGACTGTTGAAAAATATCTTATGTCGCTAAGATACTTCCTATACTATAAATAATGAAGGAAGGCGCTCGAGGTTTCTCTTCACGTAATTCAAGAGAGAGAAATTAAAATATATTGTACTACCGCTACTTCTAGTGGATATTTGGGAGCACTGCCCTCCCCCAGATGTACACCCCTTGCAGTGAACTAGGTCGCCAATTCTTTTGTCTTTCTTGTGACTATTTGCTCGTAATTTGTTAAGTCAAATCCTCCGATTACTTAGGAGATCTGATCAATTGGCATCTTCTATGGAAAACGATTATCATTCGATAACATTTTCTTACTTTAAATCCCTTTAATGACCCCTATAACTCGCAACTCCTCTCGCGTTAATCCTGAAAAGGCATCAGCGCAAGCAGAGTCAAGTGTCTCGATGTCCAAGAGGCATCCCCACCCTATCGATCCAAGTAAAGAGAAGCCGCATCAACCCAGAATGCTACTAAGGGTCCCCGAGCGGGACCCCTTCCTCAAGATGCAAGAGAGGGAGAAGTAATACGAGGCCAAGCTGGCGGCTCTAAGGGCTGAAGAGCATTCAGTTGCTGAAAAACTCAAAGAGATACGATAGATCAAAATTCAGCCAAGGGAGCCCTACAATTAGAGCCCTGAAAACGAGCAACTAAAGTAGCGTCATACAATGGAAGAGGAGAGTGGCCGCCTGCGCGAACAGCTGATGAGGTGTGGCTCATCATAGCTAAAATGCCCAAGTTAGGCTAGAAACTAGGTTAAACACCACATAATTAACACATAAAAATGGTTAAGTGTGGGAAGTAACAGAAATGACCTAAAATAGCAAATTTGTGTTAAAAGTGTGAAATTAGGTCATAAAATGAGATGTTCTATAAATTGATGATCCATTTGCAAATTGAACACACATTTGGATTAAAATGTTCAAATCAAAAGTAAAATTAACTTCCTAAATGCTCAATTAAACTTCAATAAAAATTTAGTTGCATTTGGACATCACTATGACCTTGCATTTAAAGTTTTACATTTAGGTCCTTAGGTCATATACGTTTATTCATATTTAAAATCTCCAAGGACCTCTTCTATAACCGTCTAGGACTTCTTTGCAATTCACAAGGGCTGCGCTGCAAGAATCTTTGCCACTAATGGGCTTCAGCACATTTTCTTCACCGTTTCACCTTAAGGGCTTGTCTGCAAAATCTCCAACACACCTGCAGCTCGTGTTCCATTGTAGCAGTACTAGAACACAGCCAATTTAGGTCGTTGTTCTCATAAGTCCTTTGATCAATGATCGATCGCAATTCAATCTTCACACGCTCCCACGTGTAGGATCACCATCCTTCCTAGATCCCATCCGACGGTGGGAATTTGGTTTAACTTTCCCGCACCTCTGCATAGCTCGCATCCACTGTAAAAGCCCTAATGGCCTAATCTCACCACTGCGGTGATCATACTCACTCCCTCAACTACTTAAGCAGCTACCTAGCCACTTGCACGCGCCATCGGCACCCTCCCCAATGAGTTGATCGTCGTCTACCCCTCCAATAGCTCCCTCCCTTCCTCGATGATCGGTGACAGGGTCCACTTTCCCTCTCCATTTGTCACCCTTAGCCATTGGCTGCTGGCCCATGAGAGTCTCCTTCTTCCGTTGGAGGTTCCTCCCATTTCATCCTCTTCAGCCGTCAGCTGTAGATCCCATAGAGTCATCTTCTTCCCTTAGATTGTTTTCCTGCTTTCATAGATTAGATTTATTGCTTTCTAGGAGTAGAATTAGTTAGTGAACTAATTGATGGATTAGAGTAAGATTAAAGTTAGATCGCTTTCACCCTCTCTGATCAATTCAGATCAAAGAGGTGATTTCCCGCTTTCACTTCGATTTCCCTAATCTCCCTCTACATCACACTGATCATATTCACTGATTTCCTCGCATGTTTTTCGCCAACCACCCACTCATCAAGGCATCAAATTAGATCTGATCCTCTTGAGCATTCATATCTAATTTGAGTGCCAAACCTCATATGAGGATCACTCCACTCAATCCATCTAACCATAATGGTCCTCATGTGATTTCGAATGAAGTAGCTCCTGTTTTTGTTCAAAGAGCTGAGGATTTGAGATTCAATCTTATTTGATTTCATCGATTGATCTAAATTCCCTCTTCATGTTGTCTATGCACAAGAGAGAGTAGATTAGAATTTTCTTTGGTTTTTAAGCTTCTATCGAGAATGAATGAATCCCAAATCTATTAGAAAAGATTTGAGATATTTCTAATGTGGGTTTATCGCTATTGAAATACTGATTTGCATCCTCATCTTACATTGTCTATAATGTAAGAAAAGGAGCACATTAGGATATCAAGTAATTTTTGGGAAGATTGATCTAAATTCTTTTTGGTTTTCAAGATAATTAGAAGAGTTTTCATATTTTTCTCATGAGATTTAGGAGTGTTTGATGAAGATTCCAATGCTTGAATGTGATTTTGAATGAGTTTTCAGACTGATTATGTTTTGAACAATGATGTAATCATGTGATTTTTAGTTGGAAGTCCCCCATATCAGTACATGAAAGAGTTACCTAGCAACTACATTCTTTGGGTTGATTCTTGATTCCAAGCATTTGAGGATTGGAGCATGTTTTCAGTGGATTTTAAGATCTTATTTAATCATTTTCTTTATGTTGTCAATAGCATGAGAGAAGGATTAGATAGGAGTTTTTCTTTTAATCTAGTAAATCTAATTTGGTGTTTTGACCTTTACACTGTCTATAGTGTAAGAGTAAAATCCAATTAAGATTTCTTATGCTCCTTGATTTCTGAATAGATTTCTATTACGTCAAAAATATTCAGAGAAAAATGGTGACACTTTAGAACTTGAATAACTATTTTAATATACTCTCTCTGTGTTGTCTATAACACAAGAGAGTGATTAATTAGTTGTTTAGGTCCTCTAAGAGTGAGGATTATTTGATCTGATCAGGGCTGCTGGGTGCTTCCACTTGCTGACTTTTTGGTTGAGTAGCTGCTGAAATAGCAGCAGTGGCTACATCAGCATCAGGAATTTAAGACGTCTGAGTAGCAGGAGAAGCATCTGATTTTGGATGAAACAGCAATAGCTGTTGCTGCTGACTTTCAGCAGCAATTGCTGCTATTTGATAGTAGTAGCTGTTATGACTGCCTTGAGTTGGAACTAAAGACTTCTAATAGGGAATTTGAGGATATTATGTAGCTAACATATTGTCTAGGATTAGAACTTAATGAATAAGCATTCATATACTGTTGTAGCCTAAAATCTGATTTGAATGACTTGATTCCATGCTTTTAAATCCAATGTCAGCTATATGTTTCAGGTTCAAACTATCCAATATGAAATTTGAGTCAAATTTCAAGATGAAATTCATGTTTAAATGATCATATACTTTCCATGTGATGTACTGAACTTATTGAAGTGTTTTAACTGAATATCTCAGCCATTTAAACCTCTTCTAGGTGTTAGGCTTCACTTGAAAACCCTTTTAAGGCATAAATTGAGTTTGCTTTGTAAATAAATAAAAATCATAAAAAATTTCAAAAAATAAAATAAAGGTGTCTTAAGTAAGATAGGAATATTTTTAGCTATTCGCCAAGTTTTAAGTTATTCTGAAAGCCCGAATTGTTAGAACATACCAGCCAACGGTTCAGTCTACCTTGGAATTTAATAAAAGATCAAAACTAAAAAATCACAAAAAGAAACTTCCCTCTCTCATCTAACTCTTTCTTTCTCATCCCTTATCTCTCTTATACATATAAAAGCCATAAAATTCAGAAAAACCCTAAAAATACCTAGTATACTATGTATATACTTGTATATATAAATTAAACTTAAGCTATATGTATATAATGTATAATATGTATATAATGTGTATATATAACTTATATATCTATATTCTATATATTAACTTAAGTATTTAGAGTAATTTATTATATATATAACTTTATTGTATTATTACCTATTAATTTATATTACTTAAAAGTATATAAACCTAAGTAATTATGTAAACATATCTACTATTGTATATACGTATTTAAATATATAATATGTACTACAAAATACTTGTAAAATAATTTAATTATATATTTACAATAAATAATTAAGTTATTAAGTTAACTAAGTAAATTATTAACTTAAAATAAAATAAATTAGCAATTTAAGTTAATATTAAAATAATTCATCATGTATACTTGTATAATGTTAAATTAATTATTTTCATCCTATTTATACTGTATTTATAGTGTACTATAGTATTTATAGATTATTTATATGTAAAACTATCTAAAACATGTATTTAATTATACATAAATTAAAATAAAGGTCCTAAAATATAATAAAAATGTGTAATAAATAATTTATTATGTATATCAACTATGTATAAAGTCAATTTTCTAATTAAGCCACTAATTTATACATTAATTAACAGATGAAATTCTAATTTAACGTGCACAAAACCCTAACTTTAACTAATTTAATTATATATTTAAATAATTTATTTTCATAAATTAATTATACCATTATAAAGCCCTATATATAGCTTTTCAAAAATATAATTTATTTTAAAATCGAATTTAATTTGGGCCCTCAAATCGAGGGCCAAAATCTTGAATTTCGCACACAGCCAAACACACGGCATTGCCTGATAGGCGCTAAACAAAGTGCCACATCATTTGTGGCAAGTGTTACGTCATGGTATAAAAGTAATTCATGTCCTATTCCAACCAATCATCAGCGTAGGGCGTGAAATAAATCCCATACCCATTACATCTCCTCTGATACTGAATGAGCATATGATTAAATATTTGAAGCAGCGGTGGGCTGAGAGCCACGCACTGTAGCAGGCATGAGATGGGCCTGATATTGGACCATAAATCGGACAAAAATAAACCTAATCTAAAATAGGATTGGCCCATAGTAGAGGTTTAGTCCCACCCTCTTGGGTGCTATGTATATCTCAAAATGGATTGGCTCGCCCATCAAAATCCCAATTTTTGGGTTAGTGAAATATGAACCGGCCACTGTGAGTGAGAGAGATCTTAAAATTGACTAAGTGTTAGAAGAGAAGAGAAGAGAGAGTTGTGAGCTCCTACTGCTAAGTGTGAAGTTGTGATCTGATGGCTAAGTATTGTGTGTGCATATGTGTGTATATATATATATGTATACAGTATATGTATAATAGTATATAATATGTATACTTATAGTATATGTATGTATATAAATATGAATGTACATGTATAATATGAGTGTAATAGGTACTTGTTTGAGTTCTATATGTAAACAAATAATTAAGAGCTTTAGTGACAGATAAATTCGTTACTCTATGTATATTTATATGTTAGTATAGTAACTATATTTGTCTTATGCCATGTAAATATTTTACTAAGGCTACAGCGACACATATTTATGTTACCGTATATATATGTTACTATAGATATTAGTATGTTAATATGATTTGTATAATAGATATCATTAGCTATTTTGGTACCTATACTTAGGTATTACTTATAGTAATTGTATATAACTAACATAGTGTAGTATTAGTTAGTTTTTTATGCCTAATTGTTGTACATTTGTTTCAGGCATTGTAGTGAACATTAATTGATTCTTTTGTAAATAATTAACCAATTCTTTCATTATTTAATTCATTAATTCGTTTTGTAAATAAAATTAACATTCTTGAAATAAAAGAACATTTTAGGCTTAAAGGGTGATGTATATCAGTAACTGCCTCTCAATAAATGACCTGAAAACAAATCACTAAAAATTATAAATAAATAAAATTGACACAACAGCGGTTTGCATTTGACACATAATACAATAACATTTAAAACACCCTTTTTAGTGTAAATCGGTCATCCACATTGTCATATTTTTGGTGTCGTTGCCGGGAATAAAAACTCGACAATAGCACTTTATTGTGATTGTTAGACGATTGTCGTGGAGATGCTGCAGTGACCATTGTTCTAGCGCTGAGCCACAGGTGTGTTAGACATTTTACAAACAAGCCCTTAAGGTGAAATAGTGAAGAAAATGTGCTAAAGCCCATTAGTGGCAAAGATTCTTGCAACACAACCCTTGTGAATTGCAAAGAAGTCCCCGACAGTTATCAAAGAGGTCCTTGGAGGTTTTAAGCGTGAATAAATGTATATGCCTAAGGACCTAAATGTAAAACTTTAAATGCAAGGTCCTAGTGATGTCCAAATGCAGCCAAGTTTTTATTCAGGCTTAATTGAACATTTAAGAAGTTATTTTCACTTTTGATTTAAACTTTTAAATCCAAATGTGTGTTCAATTTGCAAATAGATCATCAATTTATATTTTTGAATAGAATATCTCATTTTATGACCTAATTTCACGTTTTTAACACAAATTTTCTATTTTAGGTCATTTTTGTTATTTCATACACTTAACTATTTTCATGTGTTAATTATGTAGTGTTTAATTTAGTTTCTAGCCTAACTTGGGTATTTTAGCTATGATGAGCCACATCTCATCGTACTCCCATGCTTCGGTTTTGCTAGTCCCTTAACAAACAACTCATTAAAGTGCAAAACATTTAGGTATCAGCTAGGTAAGTGTGATGAGATATCTATTTTTCTTTTCTCAAATTGTTTAGTGTTTAGAGATGATCTTTAAGCTGAAAGATTTTTTCGTTAAGCCAACTGTGTTTATGTCTGGACATCGTGAGAATCAGTCACTTAGGAAGACTGACCAGAACTTAAGACTGATATGACATTGACCATCTCTCGACCAACAAGGAGTCTTGATATTTACACCTTAAATGCGATTTTTAGGACTCAGAGGGTTTTACAAAGCTCAGAAGCTAAGTAGTTATGGTTGTGCTTAGTGATATGTCAGGACTAACCAGGTGAACTTCAAAACTCAATCCTGGGTTTTCACTTCCTTTTAAGTCTAAGTTGGTCTTAGCTTCAGCTCTTGTCTTCATATTGACTCTAAAAAATGAGGAAATACTCAAACCCAACTCTTATTGCATTGTAGCTCAAAGAATATTTGGTGGAAATAGGGTATTTATAATGCACCCTGAAAATATTTTTGGTGGAAAACTATTTACAAGACTTGGAGAACATACTTGACTTATTCTAAATAATGTCTCTTTCTGAAAATTCTTTTTGACTTTTTTAATTTTTTTTTCAAATAAATGTCAGTATATCTCCAACAACTTTATTTAGTAGAGCACACTTATTTGGTGGGTGAGTTCTTTGGTGGAAAGAGATTCTCCTAAACACAAGACTAAAGACTAGGACAAAGAGTCTACCTACACGCACAGGTAAGGACTCCATCTTTCCTAATAAACACTAGGGATGAATTTCAAGTTCACAAGATCTCTCCTGAGACTGTGTAGTGTAAACCAAGCTTACCTAGACTCCTAAGCCAAAGCAAACCAGTGAATCCTGTACTGGTGACTCAGGTACAAGAATACGTCTTAAGTTAGGAGAGATCCTGGTATATCTTGTTAAAGCTTATACTGTATTAAGCCAAAGTCTGAGCAAATTAAGCTATAGTGGCCCGGAAAGTCTAACCAGTAAAGGTTGAATGTCCATAAACACTTATTCTATTTTTGTTTCAGCTAGAAGATCATAATTAAACACTTAAGATTCTTTTCAATGATTTTCTCTCCTCAATTTCAGTGTTAAAGTTCCCCCTCAACAATAAGTATAGTAGGTCCCTTATTGTATTTTGGATTTTTTTGTTTTTGACATTTTTTATATTTTTAACTTTGTAGATTTTTTTTCAAATCTTTCAAAACTTTTCAATTTTTTTTGGTATTTTTGATAATACTATACTATATACACTACAGGTGTGTCTATAATTGCATTTTAGTAAATGATTCTACCATTTACACCAGCTCGAGAAACTAAAACGAGAGCTTAGTAGCCTAAAAGGAGAAGTTCCTCCCAATCCGCCTAGAGCTCCCTGCCCGCCTTTGTTAAGAGAGCAGTTAGAAGCTAAACCCTTGGCGACCAACGGCGGAGGGTCAATTCCCAAAATCGTTCGCCAGGTCACCCGGGTAATGCGGGGTATATGCCTATGAGCTTACGTCACCACCTACCCTTTTACTAAGGAATTGATGACAACCCCCCTGCCGAAAAAATTCAAGCAGCCCGTCATGACCCAGTATGACGGGACAGCAGACCCCAGTTACTTTGTTGGTGTTACAACCTGATCCCATATCCCTACAAGACCCATGACCGGCTCGCCTCGACTAATCCCAAGACCCATTTGTCCAACGAGAAATAACCAAAAGCAAAAAATATCTACAACCACACATGCATTGTAACTAGGCAGAAAAATAATACAGAGACAATAAAGGAAACAAAATGGAATGTCTCACAATATTACAGGCCATCACAACTACAACAGCAGAAAATAAAGCAGAATGTAACAGAAATAGTATTGCATATAACAAACACTCACTACTACAACCAAAGAACGTGCTGGAACAGAAAACGACAACAGTTATGGCTGAGCTCGACTGGGCCCAGCTCTCTCTGTAGTCGGTGGTGCTAACTGCTCAACTCCTTGACCTGAACAAGGTTATAGAATTCCGTAATCAGCTAACGCTGAGTATAGTGGTAATTAAGTCATTTACATGCAATTAACATAAGACAAGCAATCCTTTTCAAAAAAAAAAAACATAAGACAAGCAACTAATTAATTATTCATTTTCATTTAGCTCAACTAAGTAGTTCTGATTTGTTTATTCTCTTATTAATCCAATCATTTCTTGATCTTGTCTGTTCCTCAAGGGAACGATCTTGATTGTTGTCTTTCCCGTGGTGTAGGATGTACACGTGCTGCTCTCCTGGCCGGGAGAGTCCCCTGTGGTAGTCCTACACCTAGTTATCTACCCCGAGGTCACAGTTGCGACATAGCGGTGATTATGGCACACACGATAAGCGCACAGATAGCTACCTCACACTGGCACGTGGCCAGTCATTTCCGCTAGTGGGTACGCCTAAGGTACAACACAGAACAGCACAGGGCCTCGCCCTCTCTGAACAAAACAGGGGTATCTCCCCTCCACAATCCGCGTACCCTCATCCAACTATCCCAGTTTGCCCAGTGGGCCTAACAAGAGTCCGTGTAGGGTGGCTAGTCCTAACCCCGAGCCTCGTGGGGCAGCTAGCACCCTCCCTACACAAGTAGCTCACCTCGATACCACGTACACGAGGACCAAACAAGAATCAACGTAGAGTAGCCAAACCCACCCCGGGTCTCAACCCAAGGGGCAGTAAGCTCCCCTCTACTCTAAGGGACAGTTGCAATCCTTGGTACTGTGTACACAAGGGCCAGCTCACTTCCCGTCTAGTTATTAAGTTCCTTTTCGTATATAGGAGTTCTTCACCTAATTCCCCGTAGGGTTCATGCTTGTATTCCTTTCATTTTATTTCTCAACATTCAGATCTCACTATTCACATCCTGGGTTTCATTTTTATAACAGGCAACTCATGTTTTACTAACTGAGCAAGCATCACATCAATAAATTAATACACTGGCTAGCAATTAGGGTTTAATATGCATCTCAAAGGAACAGTGTATCTCAAGCAATATTCATTCACTTCTACCCTAGGGTTCATTTCACATCCTAGGGTTCAATTAAGTATTCTAACATGCACTTTGCTTGATTAAATCTTAATATTAAAGCAAATCACCCTACCGGGAAACACGAATGGAATGGGGGCTAGAACTGCAAGTCCTGTCGTCTCTGCGAGCCCCGAACACGCTACAAGCTGGTGACCTATACCAGTAACTAAGTCACATCAGACGAGTTCAAAACAATATATAATCGACGCTAACATGTAGAGAAACTCTAGCAGAAAACAACGGTACTTCGTTTGTGTAAATCCGACTTTGTTTGGGCCCAAAACGACCCAAAAATGTGCATACTATCTAAAATCAGACGTCTAGGACTAGACCTAGACATCTTAAACGATCTCAAAACCTCACCTGGCTCCCCTACGTTGCTGGCGAACATCTGGAACCCTTTCACAGTCGTCCTGGGTCTTTCCAGACGTCGATCTATGCATCCGGACGTCCAATGTGTCTATCAGACGTCTGTGGAGACGTACAGACATCCTAAACCACCTTGAAGAGCATGCCTGCACACCCTTCCAAGGCTTGTACCTGCGTACACACTTGCAAGTTAAAAACCTTGACAGCACAACGTTAACTATGTAGCGTACGTGCATGCATGCGCATTCAAGATGCTTACCTCGGCACTCCACGAGTTTTCAGACGTCCAACCTCAACTCTGGACGTCCGCTGCCGCTCTAGACATCTGGCAAATGCTCCAGATGTCTGATACTGGAAAAATCCAGTTCACAGAACTCTTCGCGATGCTCTTCTTTTCTGCCTCCACCCGTAGCACGGCAGCAATAGCACCAGTAGCTGTAGGAGGTCAGGGAAACTCTCCTCCACGAGCTCCTTCCCCTCATACGTGTCCTCGTCTCCTCTCGCACGAGCTCCTTCGAGCTCCCGCTGCTCCCGCGATCGCAGCTCCTCCCCCCTGCAACTCTGGCACTCGCTGCACACCCGCAACAAGGTGCTCCACACGTGCGAGCTCTCCCGCTCGTGCTCCTCCGACAACACACTCAAGCTCCTTGAGCTTCTTCCTCTCTCCCACGCCCTCTCTCCCTATCCCCCCCACTCCGCCCTCCTCCTTCCTCTTCGTAGCTGTGAGGAGACGGGAAGGGCTGGTGGCTCGTTGGTAGCAAGGGAAGGAGATGGAGGTGGTGGAAGTGGTGGTGGTGGAGTGGAGATGGAGAGGGTGGTGGGTTAAATAGAAGTGGGAGTGGGGTTAGGGTCTTGGAGATGAGGGAGGAGTGTGCGTGTGTGTGTGCATGAGTGAGTGTGGTGAGGGAGAGGAGAGAGAGGGAAAAATTGTGAACATTTACCTGCCATCCTCTCTTCTTCCCGTAACGCCCTCACACTCAACTCAAATGGTCAAAATTTTCGTGTTTATGTCCCTAACTTTCTGAAAAACTCCCAACGGTCCTTTGAAGGATCATTTCAACATAACAAACTTAAAGGAAGTTTCATCCCCGAAACTTGAGCTAAGTAGGGTGCAGAAAATAACGTAAAAGTGCATAACAAACTTAAAGAGGACCAAAGTAGGTCTGAAGAGACGTACCCTCAAAAAACTCCAGGTACTGCTCCTGCATTGCTGCCACAGGCTCCCAAGTCGCCTCCTCATATCGTTGGCTTCTCCATAGGACCTTCACCAGTTGTACCTGCTTCCGTCTCAGACTCCGGACGGCTCTGTCTAGTATTTGCACCGGCCTTTCAGAATAGGTCAGTTCGTCTCCCACCTCAATGCTCTCGTGGCTCAGAACGTGTCTAGGATCGACGACGTACTTCCTAAGGTTGGACACATGGAACATGTCGTGCACTCCAGAAAGTTGGGGAGGAAGGGCAAGCCAATAAGCAATGTGTCCAACCCGCTCCAAGACCTTAAAGGGCCCCACAAACCTCGGCGTAAGCTTCCCCTTCACCTCAAAACGCTGCAAGCCCTTCATGGGCGAAACACGGAGGAAGACGTGATCCCTAACCTCGAACTGCACCTCTCTGCGCTTCTTATCCGCATAGCTCTTCTGCCTGCTCTTGATAGTACGGAGCCGTCTGTGAATCTGCTCTATCACCTCCTGACTCTACCGGATCAGCTTGGGGCCAACCTCCCACTTGGTCCCCACCTCGACCCAACTCAAGGGTGCAGTACACTTCCTCCCGTACAGAGCCTCGTAAGGTGACATGTCGATGCTCGAATGATAGCTGTTATTGTATGCAAACTCTGCCAGGGGTAAATGCTCCTCCCACAAGCCTCTCCAGTCTAGTACACAGGCGTGTAGGAGGTCCTCGAGTGTCTGTATGGTGTGCATTGACTGCCCGTCAGTCTGGGGGTGGTAGGCGATACTGAACCTCAAACAGGTCCCCAATGCCTACTGAAACTCAGCCCAGAACTGGGAAGTGAAACGAGTATCCCTGTCTGCACAGAATCCAAATCTCACGAGGGACTCTGTGCAAACGCACCACATCTTTGATGTACCGCTCTGCTAGCTATGTCGACCCAAAGGTGATTCGGATTGGCAGGAACCGTGCCATCTTCATCAGTCTATCTACTATCACTCAAACAGCATCGTGTCCTCGCTGAGTAACCGGTAGACCCACCACCAAGTCTATGGTGATACTCTCCCACTTCCACTCTGGCACAGGAAGTGGCTGTAACAGCCCTGCAGGCCTCTGGTGCTCGGCCTTCTCCTGCTGGCATACCAAGCACTGCTGAACAAACTCACCAACATCCTGCTTCATCCCTCTCCACCAGAAATCGCGTCGTAGATTGTGATACATCTTTGTGTTCCTTGGATGTATGGTGAACCTGGACCCAGCGCCTCAATCAGGAGCTCTCTCAACAGCTCCTCGTGTCTAGGAACGCATAGGCGTCCCCTCATGCGCAATATCTTGTCTGAGAAGGAAAAGTCTCCTGTGTCCCCTGTCAACACCCTGTCTCGCAGTGTTTTTAAGTATGGATCGGTCATTTGCCCTACAATGATGCTGTCTATCAGCTCTGGTCATGCCTGCCGCGTCACTGTCACTGCCCCGCAGTACCCCCGTGACTCCTGGGGTCGCCAACTACCCACCTCCTCCATGAGCCTCCAACTCTATACCTACAAGCTGGCCAAGTGGGCTGGCGCCTTCCGGCTTAAGGCGTCGGCCACCACATTAACCTTCCCTAGGTGGTAGGAGATGCTGCAATCATAGTTCTTCAAGAGCTCTAACTAAAATCTCTGTCTCATGTTGAGCTCCTTTTGGTCAGACAGATACCTGAGGCTCTTGTGATCTATGAAGATCTTGAATGCCTCACCATACAGGTAGTGCCTCCATGTCTTACTGCTTCAGTTGCCGTAAAGCGTAAGTGACAACATGACCCCGCTGCATGAGCACACCACCCAATCCCTGCAACGAAGCGTCGGTGTAAACCACGAACCCGCCACTGTTGTCTAGGATGGTGAGCACAGGAGCTGAAGTCAGTCTCTCCTTCAACTCCTAGAAGCACGCCTCTCACTCGTCCGTCCAGGAAAAAGGCACGTCCTTCCGAGTCAGCTGGGTCATAAGACGCACAATCTGAGAGAACCCTCTGATAAACCTCCAGTAATATCCTGCCAGTCCCAAAAAGCTGCGTATCTCTGTCACTGTGCGTGGCCTCTCCCACCTGAGTACGGCCTCGACCTTGGTTGGATCCACAGCCAATCCGTCTCCTGAAATCACGTGGCCCAAGAAAGTCACTTGTCTTAGCCAAAACTCGCACTTGTTATACTTGGCGTACATCCTGCATCATCTCAAAGTATCTAGGACCATACGTAAAAGCTATCCATGTTGTGCCTATTGGTGCTAGAGCACCACGATCATTTGTTTGATGATAACAAAACACGTGTTATTTAACATATGCAATTTGAGTCCTAGATTTCAGGTCAATTGCAAATGTGGACGTGTTTAGATGGAACTCGAGCTTCCATCCAGGACGGATTGGAGGAGCTTGACGGAAAACAGAGGAGGTTCGCGAGGAGCGAAAGATTGAAGATGGAAGGAAATGAAGAATAGGATAGATTTCCTTCTTTTGTACTTGTTGTATTTTTCGTTTCTTTTGTTGCTCTTTATTTCCTTAGATATTTTATGTTAAAGAGCCTCAAAGAACCCTAACAGTAGTCCTAGGAACACCGGCACAACCCTAGGATACTTAGGTTTTCTGTAGAATACTTAGAAAACCAATATAGGGTTCAAACAGCACTTCCAGACGTCTAATTCCCAAATCAGACGTCTGATAAAGCATTTTAAGACGTCTGACTGTTGTTTCAGACGTCTGATAACTGTTAGGCTGGACATAGCTAGTTCTGTCTGATGAAATCAGACGTCCATACCTTAGTCCAGACGTCTTAGAAGACGTATGATGAATTTGCCAGACGTCCAATTAGTGGACCGTTGGCTGGCTTAGCAAACAGTCAAGAATATGACCGTTAGAGCCTTATCAGACGTCCTTAGGCCTCTCCAGACGTCTGATAAATGACCGTTTTGCCTCGGCTGACCCAAAATCTCTTCTCAGAGATTTTCTAGCCGTTGCAACGTTTGGAAATCAATTCCCACAGTAAAAGTAGGTTTCCAGACGTCCAGACATAGTGCCAGACGTCCTGTATGTCCTTTGATGGACTTGCACAAAAACCCTGTTTAGATCTGATTCAAGTCAGGGAGAAACCCGCATAGAATCAGACGTCTGACCTTGAAATCAGACGTCTTAAAGTGGCCTTCCAGATGTCTGATGCCAGAGTTAGACGTCTGATAACCCTGTCAAATGTAATCATTGTCCTGATTTCGGCCTGATTCTCTTGGACTTTGTTCCCAACGGCTATGGAAGCTTTTCTAAGCCTTCCAAAGCCTTCCTAAGGCCTCTATAAATAGAGGGGAGCCTTTACACACAAAAGATACAACAAGAGAAACACAAGAAACACTTTGCAATACACTAAGATCAAGTATTTCCACTCTCTTGTGTCCAAGAAGCTCTTGCTCTCTAAGCTCAAGTTCTACATCTTGAGAGCATCATTCCCTTCGCGCACCCGCTCTCCCGCCGTTGTCTACGAGAGCGACATTGCGCCGTTGCGTGGCTCACGCACCCGCGTCATCGTCGACGCACTCCTTGCAAAGGGGAGTTTCCTATTTCCTATAGAAGCTAGGTTTAAATTACTTTGTTGGCTCTATAGGTTTGTTGTTTTCTTTTATCTTTGTTATTTTGTTGGGTATTCGCTTTGCGAATTCCCGTCTCCTTCGTGGGACAAAATCCTTCTCGTGGAGAGAAGGGGTTGAGCAACGCTACCCTCGTACTTGTAGCGTGGTTGTACTGAGGTTGAATCACCCTCGTTTTAAAGTGATTCGGTTAGTGGATTTGATCAACTAGGTTGATCGGAAAATCCTAACTCGAGAGGGTTAGGTGGTGGTTTTCACCCGGTTTGGGTTTCCACCTATAATTTCTTGTGTACTTGTGCGATTGATTTTTGAGATTGCTTTATATTTTATTTTCGCATTTTATTTCGTCACCCCTCCTGGTAGGGCCAAACCTACAATTGGTATCAGACAGGTCTCGCAAAATCGGCGTTACAAACCGGCGAGGATCTAGATCATGGAGGGAAGCATAGCCGCAATAAGAATCTCCGAAGGGCAGTCCACCGTCCGACCACCCTTTTTTTGACGGGAGGGACTTCGGATATTGGAAGTTGAGGATGAAGACGTGGCTCCAAGCCACTGAATTCGAGGTATGGGGATGTTGCGAAACCCCATACGAGATCCCGAAGCGACCCCAAGGAGGCTACTCGCAGCTGCAGATTCAAGAGCTTTCACTCAACGCAAAGGCAATGAATGCCCTGTATTGCGCATTGAGTCTGAAGGAGTTCGAGAAAATCAAAGAGTGCACCACCGCCCACGAGATATGGAGGAGGTTGGAAGGCACTCATGAGGAGACGAGCTCAGAAGAAGATCTCGGGGAGAAGGAAACCGTGTGCCTTGGTTTCATGGCAATTGGAGAAAGTAACAGCGACAACGAAAGTGGAAGCGACTCAGACAACGAGGTAAATCTCCATCTACAAGAAGCTTTTAATGAACTTTTTGAAGTTAGTAAATCACTAAAAAGAGAAAATAATAGCATTAAAAAGAATCTTAGTTTTCTTAGAAGTGAAAATGATAGGTTAGAAATAAAGCTTAGGGACCTAGAAAGTTGCTCTAGTCCTAATAACCTGCTTTTAGAAAATAAAAATTTAATCAATGAAAATACTAAATTGATTGAGGAAAATGATAGTCTAAAGTTAGAAATTTCAAATTTAAAGACTAAGATGCAAACTATAGAAAAAGAAATTGCATGTCTTAGGGAAAATTCTAACAAATTAATCAACAAAGTAGACAAGTTTTATAGCCCTAAGGTTGAGATAGGATCTCCGTCAAGGAGACCCACTAACAGATCCGGATCCAAGCTCACTTGGATACCGAAGAAAAAATTAGAATCTTGTTTTGTAGGGTTCAGGGATGACTACAACATAAAGGACTGGACCTACAAACTCAAGTCTGGTCAACTCGAGTTGGGAGAACCAAGGAGTAGACCAAGGAGGCGAACAAGAAGACCGACGAGACGGCGAACAAACGACGGACCCGCCGCACGTCGACCACCAGACTGGAGACCGGCGCCAATGCCCGGGCCTCCAAGATACGGATGGGAGCCCCATCCGATGTGGCATCCACCACCACCATTCGGGCCATTTTATTGGCCATGATAGGTGAGGTAAAATTCTTAACCCTATCTTTTTATAAGCATTTAGATAGGGGGAGTTAAAAATTAATGAGCTAATTGTCAATTTTTAAGGGGGAGATATAAGGTAGCTAAATTTCCTTTAGAAAGGGGGAGAAAAATAATAGCTATCTCATTGTTACAAAAAGGGGGAGGACATTACCTTTGTCAAAAGAAACTCATAGAAGAGCATGTTTTAAGGGGGAGTTATAGGACATGTAAAACCAATTAAACCTTTTTGATAATGTCAAAAAGGGGGAGGTTTTTTTTCTGCATTATTATTTATGGTTTTGTCATCATCAAAAAGGGGGAGATTGTTGGTGCTAGAGCACCACGATCATTTGTTTTGATGATAACAAAACACGTGTTATTTAACATTTGCAATTTGAGTCCTAGATTTCAGGTCAATTGCAAATGTGGACGTGTTTAGACGGAACTCGAGCTCGCATCCAGGACGGATTGGAGGAGCTTGACGGAAAACAGAGGAGGTTCGCGTGGAACGAAAGATTGAAGATGGAAGGAAATGAAGAATAGGATAGATTTCCTTCTTTTGTACTTGTTGTATTTTTCATTTCTTTTGTTGCTCTTTATTTCCTTAGATATTTTATGTTAAAGAGCCTCAAAGAACCCTAACAGTAGTCCTAGGAACACCGGAACAACCCTAGGATACTTAGGTTTTCTGTAGAATACTTAGAAAACCAATATAGGGTTCAAACAGCACTTCCAGACGTCTAATTCCCAAATCAGACGTCTGATAAAGCATTTTAAGACGTCTGACTGTTGTTTCAGACGTCTGATAACTGTTAGGCTGGACATAGCTAGTTCTGTCTGATGAAATCAGACGTCCATACCTTAGTCCAGACGTCTTAGAAGACGTATGATGAATTTGCCAGACGTCCAATTAGTGGACCGTTGGCTGGCTTAGCAAACAGTCAAGAATATGACCGTTAGAGCCTTATCAGACGTCCTTAGGCCTCTCCAGACGTCTGATAAATGACCGTTTTGCCTCGGCTGACCCAAAATCTCTTCTCAGAGATTTTCTAGCCATTGCAACGTTTGGAAATCAATTCCCACAGTAAAAGTAGGTTTCCAGACGTCTTGTATGTCGTCTGATGGACTTGCACAAAAACCCTGTTTAGATCTGATTCAAGTCAGGGAGAAACCCACATAGAATCAGACGTCTGACCTTGAAATCAGACGTCTTAAAGTGGCCTTCCAGACGTCTGATGCCAGAGTTAGACGTCTGATAACCCTGTCAAATGTAATCATTGTCCTGATTTCAGCCTGATTCTCTTGGACTTTGTTCCCAACGGCTATGGAAGCTTTTCTAAGCCTTCCAAAGCCTTCCTAAGGCCTCTATAAATAGAGGGGAGCCTTTACACACAAAAGATACAACAAGAGAAACACAAGAAACACTTTGCAATACACTAAGATCAAGTATTTCCACTCTCTTGTGTCCAAGAAGCTCTTGCTCTCTAAGCTCAAGTTCTACATCTTGAGAGCATCATTCCCTTCGGGCACCCGCTCTCCCGCCGTTGTCTACGAGAGCGACATTGCGCCGTTGCGTGGCTCACGCACCTGCGTCATCGTCGACGCACTCCTTGCAAAGGGGAGTTTCCTATTTCCTATAGAAGCTAGGTTTAAATTACTTTGTTGGCTCTATAGGTTTGTTGTTTTCTTTTATCTTTGTTATTTTGTTGGGTATTCGCTTTGCGAATTCCCGTCTCCTTCGTGGGACAAAATCCTTCTCGTTGAGAGAAGGGGTTGAGGAACGCTACCCTCGTACTTGTAGCGTGGTTGTACTGAGGTTGAATCGCCCTCGTTTTAAAGTGATTCGGTTAGTGGATTTGATCAACTAGGTTAATCGGAAAATCCTAACTCGAGAGGGTTAGGTGGTGGTTTTCACCCGGTTTGGGTTTCCACCTATAATTTCTTGTGTACTTGTGCGATTGATTTTTGAGATTGCTTTATATTTTATTTCCGCATTTTATTTCGTCACCCCTCCTGGTAGGGCCAAACCTACAGTGCCTAATCCCGTGATTTGACTAAGACATCGTCGATGAATACCACCACGAACTGGTCTAAGTATGTGTGGGAGCGAAGTACGCAGTTCGTATAAAAAATTATCGTTGTTGTAGTATGTGTCACAAATACAAACCGTTTTCGCATCCACTTTATTTAATTTACATAATTTTTATTGGTTTATTCCAAGTCGTTCACCGAGAGGCAGTTATTGATATACATCACTCTCTAAGTCCAATACTACTCTTTAATTCCAAAAAGATCAATTTTATGTGCAAATGAATGAATCAATAGCTTAATTATAAACAAAAAGAATTTATTAACATGCTTTCAAAAACCAATTACAAATAAGCATCAAACACTACATAAATATACTATATACTATCTATTTATAAGTCATATTACTAATACTTACATAAATATACAATAATAACTAATAATACATACTATACTTAACTTAATATACTAACATATATAGTAACATATATAGGAACTATAGCGATAGATGCAAACGTCGCTAAACCCCAGAAAAATTATATACAGATTCTAAAGTAGAAACTAGGGTCTATAGCGACAATTATTTCACCTATAATGACGGTTTATTCTGTAAGTAAAGCTACATAGTTATTTATATACAAATCTAACTCAAACACTTCTATACTACTTATGTATACTATACATATACTTATTATTTACGTTATACTTATTCATTTATACATACATATATATACTATACTATACATACGAATACACGTATACTTCTTTCTTCTTTTCTTTTGTTCTAAGCTCTCTCTTCTTCTGCATTCTTCTTCTTTACTCTTACGACACTTAGCCAATTTTCTCTGTTCACTCTCTTCTCTTCTCTTCTCCCTTTCAATTCTAACACTTAGTCGCATTTCATCTCCTCTCTTAATCACTATGGCCCTCAATAATCCAAAAATTAGTGTTTAATTAGCAGGCAGCATTGTTCAAGGGATACACAGCACCCAGGGACCAGGTGGGACCAAACCTCTACTAGGTGCCGCCCTAGTTTCTTAATTAGGCCGAATTAATCTCTATTTAATGCACAGATTTAGGCTTAATCAAGCCCTTCACACAGTGCATGGCTCCCAGCCACACACTGCACACCGTTCACACATAATGCCATAGCCATTCATATGCTCGAAAGGAGATCGTTGTTTCGGGAGCCTGGTGCCTGTGACGACTGGATGGAAAGGGGAAGAAAAACAATTTAAGTGCCTCAGCGCGCTTTGTTGTTTCTGATGTGGCACTATATTAGCACCACTCTTACGCTAGAAATCCAGCGTCCAGTGCTGATTTCAGATTTTTGACCCTCAATTTGAGGGCCATATTTTATTATAAAATAAAATTAAATAATATGATAATAAAGTATTTACATAGCACTGTACAATTGTACAGTTAATTTAGAATTTTAATTATATTTATCATATAAATTAATTCGGTAAAGTATATAGTTTATACATGGCTTAATTACGTATAAATTAGTTAATACATGGTCTAATTGACCTTATACAGAGTTAGTATATATATTAAAGTATTTAATACAGATTTTTATTATATTTTACAAATTTTAATTTTATGATATTTACATTTAAATAGCAGATTTTGGACTGTTTTACATATAAATAAAGCTTAAATAGTAGAATACAATATGAGTATACTTAAATTAGCTTAAATTACTTAAAATATATTAGTTTAAGTATACAGTATAAGTTAACTTTGTTTTAACTTAAATTACTAATTTATTTTCATTTAACTTAATAACTTAACTAATAATTTAATAAATTACTTATTATTCTACATTTATAATTAAATTATGGTACAGGGTTAAGTATGTTCCTAATATATATATATATATATATAAATATGTATTTACAGCATCATAACTAAATAAGCTTATTTTTAGAGTTTATTAATTTATATAGCTCATTAGTACATATAAGTTAATTTAATTAATAAATAGTTATATAATTAAGATATATACAGTATAATCTAACTTAAATACTTAGTTTACATACAACATATACATAAGTTATTTATACCTTATATATGTATAATTTACTCTATAGATAAATAAGCTTCCTATATACTTTATATTTACAATTATATACATAGTATACAAAGGATTTTTAGGTATTTTTGAGTTTTTTCAATTTTTTATGGGTTTTATATCTTTTATGGAGGTATAAGATGAGATGAAAAGAAATAAATGAGAAATAGGAACTATTTTTTATGTTTTTATATTTAGTTTCTTTTATTAAGTTCCATGGTATACGAAACCATCGACTAATATGTTCTACCAAGTTGAAGGTTCAGAATACCATAAAACTTTGTATGAATTTAGAAAATTTCCTAATCTTCGCTCAGACAAGTTTATTTTATATTTTAGAATTTTATATGATTTTTATTTAATTACACAGTTCATTCATTCTAAGCCTTTAAAGGGGTTTACTAGGGTGTCCTAAGGCTAAGAATGGAACTTAAACGGGTTGAGAGGCAGTAGACTGCCTCAACAATCTCAACACAATATAAAGAAAAGATATAAACATTTAATCATGCAATGCCACATGAATATCATTTCATCAAACTTAATGGACAGTTAGGCATTTAAACAACTAGCTGACAAAGAATTCTAACAGGATTACAAGCATTCAAATGATGTTTAAAGATACACGAAAATTACATGAAAGCTTGTCTACAACTTAATACCCATATGCTACATATCAGCCAATTATAGAATTCAATCTACACCTACTGTCCACTGATTTTCAGACCATCATCAGCTGCAGCAAAATAAACTGCAACAGCAGCAAGCTCAACTCCTACAGCTGCTGAAACAGCTGCTATAGGATCTGCTGCTGCTGTTGTGACTTATTTCAGACCTTACAAAAGAAGATCAGATGTCTTAATTGCTGCTGCAGTTAAGACATCTTTCAAAGAACCAGATCTGCAGCAGGGAAGAACAAAACCTAAATCCAAGTAAGTAATTCATAATTCAGTCACTTATATCCCAGATCAGATTCAAGAGAACCTTATCAGGGATATAAGTGAACTAGTTAAGGGGATACTTAACTAGATTTGGTGGAAATGTAGCTGCAACTGCAGCAATTTGCTATAATTTTGGGATTTACGAACACAAAATAGAAATCACTTAAAGACTAAATCTGACAAGGGTTGAAATTCACATAAAGAACCACTCGAAAATACAAATCAAAATCCCTTATCAGTAACATTTCATCAAATCAAATCAGAAGAAGAGCTGATCTAACTCTTTCTAATGCTATAGACAACATGTAGAAAGAGTTAAACCAGGCAATTTAATACACAAACTCAAATCCCAGAGCTTTGTAACCTTAAGGAATACTGAGAACTCCTTAGGTTAAAAATCAGAATTGCAACTTAAAAGCAACTTATGAATACAAGGTAGAGTCTCAAATCAACAAAGTTGATTTTCCTTGGCTCTACCATGCATTCAACACATTTAAATCCTTGAGAAGAACAGATCAGGTAATGGCTCATCTGAGATGAATTCTGACATCAGAATCATCTCAGATTCTTGGCCAATCAGTGAATCAAATTCAAAATGCTTCAGTTTACTAGATCAAAAATCATTCAAAGCTCATTTGGTTTAGAATCCTTGCAATCCAAATTCAAGGTAAATCAAGTAAACTGAATCCATTTTTAGCTCAGATCAAGGGCTTTTGTAACAAGGATGGAATGAATGAGAAGCCCCTAAGATGGTTGTTGATGCTAATTTCAGGGTTGAAAACCATGAAGATCTGAAATTAGATCTAATGAATGGGTGAATTGCGAAATAAACATCAAGGAATCAGAAATGATATGAAAAACATGTAGAGGAAGAACAATATGAACAGTGATTAGGTGAATTTCGTCTCCTCTGATCTAGAATGATCAGAGGAGGTGAGGGGGGGAAATTAAAGCTAATTTCTACTCCTAAACTAAACTACCAGTACGCACAGTAGATCAACAGTAATTCTAACTCTAATTCTATTGCTAATTTATCTAATTAACACTACAGCTAAACTACAAAGCATGAAAACTACTCTAACAGGAAGAATAGGACCTGTGGGTCCTTAGCCGGTGGCTAAGGAGGAAGAATGGAGGGGGAGGAAGGGACTCCAGCAGAGGGAAAAGCCTTCTAGTGAAGCTTCTAGGTCGTCCTCAGGCATACGTCATCCTTAGCGACGAGGAGAATCGGAGAGAAGTCGGAGAATTCATAGCCGATGGCTGTGAAATCTGGGGATTGGTGGGGAGGGGTAGCTGGAGTGGAAGAACGATCGCTAAGAATGTAGGAGGGAGCAATCCCCTGCTCTCACGACTACTGAGGTGCTTAAGTAGCTCGCACAGTGAATCAAGGCACCGTGCAAGTTAGGTTAGGCGATGAGGGCACCGGTGGCGAGGATAAGAGGAGAGAGTGTGCGGGCTATCAAATCAAGAACTGACCGTTGGATGGGATCTGAGGGTAGTGGTGACCACACGCGCCAAATCGCGCGAAGGTTCAAATCAAGGAGAACCACAGATCAATCCAGATGAGAGATCAACGATCCAGATAGCCTGTGTTCTTTGCATGAACAGTACTGGGCGGGAGCTACAGGTGCGTTGGAAATGTATTTTAGAAATTGCAGGGATACCCTTCTACGAAGGGATATAAAAATTGTAGAGGAGCCTATAAGTGATAGAGAATGGTTATGGAGTTGTCCTTTAGGGCTTACAAAGAGGTCCCTACATGTTACAAATAGGTCCTAGGAGGTTTTCTAATGAAGGAAATGTAATGCATAAAGGACCTAAATGTAAATCTTTGATATCAAGGCCTTAATGATGTCCAAATGTCTTCAAGTTTTTATATAAGCTTAATTGAACTTTTAAGAAGTTAATTATACTTTTGATTTGAACTTTTAAACTTGTTTGTGTGTTCAATTTATACTTGGATGACCATTTGACCTTTTTCTCAAGAATATATCGTTTAATGACCTAATTATGCAATTTTAACACAGAATTAATGTTTTAGGTCTTTTTCTTTGATTCCCACACTTAACCATTTTTATGTGTTAATTTGACATTTTTTAACCTAGTTTCTAGCTTAACTTTAGCTATTTAGCTATGATGACTAGCCACTCATCAGTACAGCCTGAAAACACGATTCATCATGTCCATGAAAGCAGTGGGAGCATTGGTCAGCCCAAACGGCATAACCAAGAACTCGTAGTGCCTGTATTGAGTACGGAAAGCTGTCTTGGAGACGTCGGTCGCCTTGATCCTCAACTGGTGGTAACCTGACCTAAGATCTATCTTAGAGAACACTATAGCATCTCTCAACTGGTCAAAGAGGTCATCGATACGAAATAGCAGGTACTTGTTCTTGATGATGACCTAATTCAGCTGTCAGTAATCAACACAAAGTTGCAGGGTACCGTCCTTCTTCCTTACAAACAACACAGGGGCTCCCCACGAGGATGCACTAGGCCTCACAAAGCCCTTCTCCAACAGGTCCTGTAAGTGTGACTTGAGCTCTCGCAGTTCAAGTGGTTCCATCCTGTATGGTGTAGTAGAAATGGGGCTGGTCCCCGATACTAATGAGATCTCAAACTCGATCCCACGCTCAGGCGATAGTCCTAGCAACTCCTCTGAGAAGACGTCAGGGTACTTGCAGACCACCGGGATACTCTGAAAGTTGGCCACGAGACTAGGCTCTGCCACAACACAAGCTAAGAAGCCCTCACACCCCTGGCCCAAAAGCTTCGCTGCCCGAAGCGTGGAGATGCACCTAAAACCTCCGTCTACCAGCTGGCCGTGAGACTCAAAGGGAGGCAACTCTGGTATGGAGAAGACGATCTTCCTCCCAAAACAATCCACCAGGGCATGATAGGTAAATAGCCAGTCCATCCCCAGGATCACGCCAATGTCCTCCATCGGGATCACTATCAAGTCGGTGGGAAGACTGTGTCCCCCTATAGCGACCTCGCAGTCTGTAAAGACCTCCTCTGCTACGAACAACGGTTCACCTGGCCCTCTAATTAGGAACGGGACCTCTAATAGTACATTGTTCGACCCCAAACTGACGGTAAAACTCGAGGAGACAAAAGAGTGTGTGGCACCAGAATCGAAAAGAACATAGACTAATCTGCCAAAAATGGTAACCATACCTGCCACCACAGAACTTGAAGCCCTGGCATCTCTATGTGTTAGGGCGTTGATACATCCCTTAGCCCTAGGTGTAGACGAAGCGATCATGCTCTGGGTCAGGAGAGCAGCAGCTGGCCGGTACCTTCGTGACTGCTGTCCTCCTCCACGCGCCTGCTGACCACAGCCGCCAAATCAGCCTCCAGCGCTCGGTGCGGGGAGCATCTGCTATGCTCCGACCCTCGATGGGTAGTCCCTCCTGATGTGGCCTGGCTGGTCACACTAGTAGCAGAGAGGGGCACGACTTCCTCCCTCAGTCGGTCCCTGCTAGCGGCTAAGCGGGGGTCCAGTGCTAGCAGCTGGCCCCTGTCTGGAGCCCCCAAAGGCCACTGGTGGCCCTGCAGAATGAGGCAACTCTCCTATGGGCGCCGTGTGCCTCCTCTCTCATCGGCCCCGTGAGTACTTAGGCTAGTAAGGCCTCTTCCATCTGCCGTTAGTGTCCCGCATGGTCAGGTTGGTCTCCTCATAGGTCATGGCCGCCTCAACCACGTGAGAAAAAGTGGGCATCTTCAGGGGTTTCACATACCCTCAAATCGCAGGTCGAAGCCCCTCAGTAAACCTCCACAGGCACTCCTCAATAGACACAGCTGTCGAGGCGAAGCATGACAACTCTAGGAAACGCGTGCGGTACACGTTAACTGTCATCGCCTCCTGGTGGAGAGTGTGGAACTCCCACCTCCTCTGGTCCTGCCAAGTCTACAGAAAGTACTACTCACAAAATAGAGTCACGAACTGGTCCCACAATAGCTCTCTCCCCTCCTAGCCTCTGACTGCCCTCCACCACCTGTGGGCTGCGCTTTCCAGCTGGTACGTCGCAAAGGCCACGCGGCACTCTGTAAGAGGGCGGAGTGTCTCAAACACCTTCTCTATCTGCTCCATCCAGTCCTCTGCCTCCGACGGGCTCTCATCCCCCTTGAAGGAGGGGGCTTCAACTTCCAGAACTAGCCGAAAAGCTCATGGTGGAGCAGCAGCGGGGGAACAGGTACACCTCTTGGCGAAGAGGGTTCATGCTCAAAGGTGTTTGAGGGTGGTGGGGGTGGTGGAGGATCACCCCCTCCCCCTCTAGCTCGTCTGGCGCTATGGCAGTTCCCCTATCCCACAGAGGACCCCCCTCTACGTCCTTAGGGAGAGGTGGCCGAGGAGGCTACTGGAGCTCCTCTCGTATTATATTCCAGATCAGCTGGGCGAGATCCTAGGCCTGAATGCCCGGAAGGAGAGATGGGTCGACTAGTGCCTCAGGTCTGGCACGTCCACCCCTCCGACCCCGCCCACGGCCACGTCCGCGGCCTGCCTCAAGAACTTCTCGACGAGACATCTCCTACAAGGAGATATAAGAAAAAGAGCAGGAACTGTCAATGATACAGGATTACATAAAGAAATAAGACTCGAAAGCAAAGGTCAAAGCGATACGTTGTGATGGCTATCTTAATTACATGCACATGAGTGGTTACTTCCAGCCATTTGGTTCATTTCTCGGGACGACCTTGCTCTGATACTATCTTTGTTACGACCCGATCCCAGATCCCTATAGGACCCGAGATCGACTCACCTCAACTAATTCCAATACCCAGTCGTACAACGAGAAATAACTAAAAGCAGAAAATATCTACAACCACACATGCATTGTAACTAGGCAGAAAAATAATACAGAGACAGTAAAGGAAACAGAATGGAATGTCTCACAATATTACAGGCCATCACAACTACAACAGCAAAAAATAAAGCAGAAATGTAACAGAAATAGTATTACATATAACAAATACTCACTACTACAACCAAAGAACGTGCTGGAGCAGAAAATGACAACAGCTATGGCTGGGCTCGGCTGAGCCGAAGTCCCTCTGTAGCCGGTGGTACTAGCTGCTCAACTCCCTAACCTGGATAAGATTATAGAATTCCGTAGTCAGCTAACGTTGAGTAGAGTGATAATTAAGACATTTACATGCAATTAACATAAGACAAGCAACTAATTAATTATTTATTTTCATTTAGCTCAACTAAGTAGTTCTGATTTGCTTATTCTCTTATTAATCCGATCATTTATTGATCTTGTCTGTTCCTCAAGGGAACGATCTTGATTGCAGTCTTTCCTGTGGTGTAGAATGTACACGTGGTGCTCTCCTGGCTGGGAGAGTCCCCCGTGGCAGTCCTACACCCAATCAACCACCCCGAGGTTACGATCGCGACGTAGCGGTGACTACGGCATGCGCGATAAGCGCACAGGTAGCCACCCCTCACTGGCACGTGATCAATCGTTTCCACTAGCGAGTACGCCTAAGGTACAGCACGGAACAGCACAGGACCTCACCCTCTCAGAACAGAACAAGGGTCTCACCCCTTCACAGTCCGCGTACCCTCATCCGACTATCCTGGTTAACCCAGTGGGCCTAACAAGAGTCGATGTAGGGTGGCTAGTCCTAACTTCGGCTCCCGTAGGGCAGCTAGCTCCCTCCCTACACACGTAGTTCACCTCGGTATCACGTACACGAGGACCAAACAAGAGTCGACGTAGAGTAACCAAACCCACACCGAGTCTCAACCCAAGGGGCGGAAAGCTCCCCTCTACTCTAAGGGACAGTTGCTTTCCTTGGTACTGTGTACACAAGGGCCAACTCACTTCACGTCTACTTACTAAGTTCCTTTCTGTAATGACCCATTACACTTTTAGCCATTTAAGACGTCTGGAGTTTCAGTCAGATGTCTGGACTCATTACTAGATGTCTGAAAGTAAAATTTTTCATACTGCGCTTTGCGCTCTGTGCACGGGCGGTGCGCAGAGGCTCTTCTCTCTCCCCGCACCCTCACCCAATCCCTAAACCCTCTCCTATAAAAACCCCTCCCTTCCCCTCTCCTCCACTCCTCACACCACATCCACTGCCACCTCCACTTCTCCTGTAACTGTCACCTTTCCTCCACCTCTGTTGCAACCGCGGCAAGGAAAGGGAGCCACCGGAGAGGGAGTGAGAGCGAGGAGGAGCGTGAGCTAGAGAGTGTGTGGAAGTGAGAGCGGGGACGAGGAAGATAACCGTGGGAGCTCGGTGGAGCTCAAGGAGAAGTTGGTGAGGAGCTGCTCAAGCTCCTGCGGTGGCTGGAGCTACCGCTGTGGGAGGAGAAGCAAGCGGAGAGAGCTGCGAGGAGCTCCTGATACTAGGCTTTTTCTAGTATCAGACGTTTGGAGAGTCGACCAGACTACCATGGTGGCAGCTAGACATCCGGGTCTGGGGCTAGACATCTGAAAGTACGTGCAGTGTTGAGGTACATGCATTTTTGCGGTTACGTCCATGCAGGCCTCACTGTAGAAGCTCGGTTTGGCCTGATTTGGACCTGTGATTTTCGTACGGAGGTAAAGGCCCTTGGGAAGGCACGTGGAATGCTTTCCCACACATTTTTGGACATCTGATCACATCACCAGATGTCCGGAGGTGCATCCAGACGACCGAAGACATTGTCTGACGTCTGGAACTGTCTTCAGACGATCGGAGAGAAGGTCTGGACGTCAAAGGATGCCGCAGGAACATAAGGTAAGATCTGACGCCTTTTAAGACATCTGGGTTTATTCCCAAACGTCTGATTTTGAACAGTAGGCACGTTTTTTACCTATTTAGGATCCGATCGGGGTCCATTTTACGCAAACGAAATACCTGCACTTTCCTTTCGAGTTCCTCTATGTACTAGAGTCTGTTATACATTGTTCTGAACTCTCCTTTTGTGATACATTCTCTGGTATAGGGTCTCATCCTACTGTGCATTTGGGATTCACAGAGACGTCCGGGTCTGCGGTGCAAGCCCCCATTACTCCCGTGTTTTCTGGAAAAGTGGTTTAATTCAGTTATTAATATTTAAATAAGATGCGCTTGGTTGAAATAGTCGAATGGAACTCTAAGATGTGGAATGAACCCTAGGGTAGGGAAATGAATGATCCTGTTTGTACTGTATTGTTTACTTGCATGCATGGTTAAGATAATTTGCTAGCAAATACCTGTGTTATAGTTGCGAGTTGCATGTTAGAATACCAGCTGCTTGTATTAAATTGAGAAATTACCTGTGAAAACACCAGTTGCATGTTATTGAGAATTGAACTATGAAAACACGAGCTGCCTGTATATGGATGTGGAATGAATTGTGAAACATGAGAACTGGATCTGGATAATGAGGTGAACATGAGCATGAACCCTACGGGGAATTAGGAGTAGAACTCCTGTGGATAAACGGAATCTGGAATGTAGATGGGAAGTGTGCTGGCCCTTGAGTACATGGTACCAAGGAGAGCAACTGTCCCCTTTTGTGTAGAGCGAAGCTAGCCTCCCTTGGGTTGAGACCCGGGGTTAGGATTGGCCACTCTACACCGACTCCTGTTGGCCCTCGCATACGTGGTACCAAGGCGAGCTACTAGTGTAGGGAGGGAGCTAGCCACCCCACGGGGCCCTGGGTTCAGCTAACCACCCTACACCAACTTGTTAGGCCCTCTGGGCAAAACGGGGGAGTCAGACGAGGGTGCGCGGATTGTGGAGAGGTGAGACCCCTATTTGGTTCTGTGGGGCGAGTTCCCTGTTCTGAGAGGGTAAGGCCCTATACTATTCCGTGCTGTACTTTGGGCGTACCCGCTAGTGGAAACGACTGACCGCGTGTCAATGCGGGGTAGCTACCCATGCGCTTATCACACGTGCCATAGTCACCGCTACGTCTTGACAGCGACCTCGGGGTGGTTGACTGGGTGTAGGGCTACCACGGGAGACTCTCCCAGCCAGGAGAGCACCACGTATACCTTCTAGTCTACGGAAGAAACTGCAATTAAGATCGTTCCCACGAGGAACATTCAAGATCAAGAAATATCTGGATACTTTGAGAAATGGGTGAAACGGAAACATATAAAACAGATAAATAGAAATGAGAATTAAACCTGTTGTTCTTACTGTTTGTACTTAGATAATATAAACACCACTCTACTCAGCGTTTGCTGACTCTATCTTTTCATAATACTGCTCAGGACCAGGAGTTGAGCAGCCCGAGCTTCAGCCTGCAGAGAGTGATGGGCCCAGTTGAGTCCAGCCATAGTTTTCTTCAGCACTTTCCTTTCTCTCTACTATTGTAGTAAGTAATGGACTCTTAGTTACTGTTCTGCTACTTCTATTTCCTTTCCGCTTTCCGTCGTTGTTGTTGTCGTGGTGGTATGTACGATGACAGCTGTTCTATTTCCTTTACTGCTTTGTACGTTTCTTCTGCTTAATTATATTGCATGTGTGAATGTGGTTTATTTACCTGCTTTTGGGTTATTTCTTGTTGGACAACTAGGTCTTGGGATTAATCGAGGCAAGCCAATCTCAGGTCTTGTAGGGATCCAGGAAACGGGTCGCAACAAGATGGTATCAGAGCAAGGTCATCCTGAGAAATGAACCAATTGGCTTGAGAATAACCGTTCACGTGCATATAACTAGGATAGCCACCACAACGTATCGCTTTGATATTCATTCCGAGTCTTGTTCGGTATCGTTGACCTATTGTTCTATCTTTCGCGTCTCCTTGCAGGGGATGCCTCGTCGGAGAGTTCTCAAGGTAGGCCATGGTGCCCAGCCGGGGATGAGGTCGAAGGGGCAGACATGTCGAGCCTGAGGTACCAATTGACCTACCTCTTCTCTCAGGCGTTCAGGCCCAGGATCTCGCTCAACTAATTAAAGACATCGTGCGAGAGGAGCTCCACCAGCCTCCACAAGTACCTCTCCTTGAGGACATGGAGGGGGAGTCCTCACTGGGACAGAGAGACCGCCGCAGCGTCGGACGAGCAGGAGGGGGAGGGGGTGGTCCTCCGCCGCCCCCACCACACTCTGACACTTCCAAGCATGAGCCCTCCTTGCCTAGAGGCATGCCCGTTCCCCCACTGCAGCTGCACCACGAGCTTTTCGGACAGTTCCGGAAGCTGAAGTCCCCCTCCTTCAAGGGGGATGAGGACCTGTCTGAGGTAGAGGACTGGCTGGAGCAGATAGAGAAGGTGTTCGACACCCTTCGCCCTCCTGCGGAGTGCCGCGTGGCCTTTGCCACATACCAGCTGAAGAGCTCGGCACACATGTGGTGGAGGGCAATAAAAGGCCAGGAGGGGAGAGAGCCGACATGGGACCAGTTCGTGACTCTCTTCTGCGAGCAGTACTTTCCACAAACCTGGCAAGACCAGAGGAGGCAGGAGTTCCACACTCTCCGCCAGAGGATGATGACCATTAGCGTGTACCGCACGGGTTTTCTGGAGCTATCATGTTTTGCCTCGACAGCTGTGTCTACGAAGGAGGAGCGCCTGTGGAGGTTTACTAACGGGCTCCGACCTGCAATTCGGAGGTATGTTAAACCCCTGAAGTTGCCCACTTTCCCACGAGTGGTTGAGGCAGCCATGACCTACGAGGAGACCAACCCGGCCACACGAGACACTGACAGCGGACGAAAGAGGCCCTACCAGCCAGAGTACTCTCAGGACCGCCGGGAGAGGAGGCACACGACACCCGCAAGAGAGCCGTCTCATTTTACGAGGCCATCAGTGGCCTTTGGGGGCCCCAGACAGGGGCCAATTGCCAGCACCGGACCCCCGCCCAACCACCAACAGGGACCTACTGAGGGAGGAGGTCATGTTCCCCTCTGCTACCAGTGTGGCCAGCCGGGCCACATCAGGAGGGACTACCCATCTAAGGCTGGAGCAAAGCAGATGCTCCCTGCACCGAGCACTGGAGGCCGAGCTGGTGGTCGTGGTCACCAGTCTCGTGGGGGAGGGCAGCAGTCACAAGAAGGGTACCGGCCAGCGATTGCTCGCCCGACCCAAAGTGTAGCTACTTCGTCTATACCGAGGACTGAGGGGCGTATCAACGCCCTAACAAACAAAGACGCCAGGGCTTCAAGTTCAGTGGTGGCAGGTATGGTTACTATTTCTAGCAGATTAATGTACGTACTTTTTGATTTCGGCTCCACACACTCTTTTGCTGCTATGAGTTTTGCCATCAGTTTGGGGTAGGTGATGAGAACCTCATCACAAACCCTAAACTAGCACCATTTAACCCTGATTTGCAAGAAAAAGCTCCTACATAACCTTAGAAAGGCTTGGCTCAGAGAGATTCTGAGTTTGCACAGAAAACAGAAACTGAGGGGTAAAAATGCAATTTCACCAATCCAATATGGAAATAGGGTAACTTAGGGTCCAAACATAGGTCAAAGCAACCTAATAAGAAGAAAAGTGGGATGAAATGACTCAACAAGGGCTACAGCAACTCCAAGGAATTAAATGACATCCTCTAACCCTAAAAACAAACCCACTTAAATGCACGAGGTTTGAGGCAGAGAAAAAATCAACTAAACCCACTAAAATTCATAGAAAAATAACCCCTAGGACTTAGAACCTTCAATTTGACCTTAAGAGCCCATTTTGACCTACATTGAGAACCATGCCCAATAAACAACTTAATTTAGGTTTTTGCGTAAATTGACCGGTCAAACAAGGTTTAATATGGAAATAAAATTCACCATCATAATCCTTAGGTCCCAATTAGTCATGTATAAAAACTTGAGCCTAAGAGGAAACCTTCTTGACCAACTTTACACTTTGGTCCTCATATATTTACTTTTTGGCCCTCAACTTTTGAACCCTCACATTTTGGCCCCTAACTCTCCTTCGTTCTTTGCGTTTATGTCCCTCCTGCAAAACCTGAGCAGCACCATGCTCCGGCGACCTTGCGCGGAGCATGGCGCCGCGTAGGGTAAGGGGGAGGGCCTGCCAGGTCAAATGGGGGTGCCCTGCGTCGTCAGCCACCGCAGGAGCACCCCCCTGAGCTCTGCCACCACCCATACCGCCCGTGCGAACGCACAGACGGTATGGGTATCCGTCCTCCGGCGACCTCCGGCGAGGGAGACACGTCGTCTCCCTCCGCCCTCCTCTCTGTTACTACCCCTATAAATACCCCCGTCGCTCCGCCTTTCTTGGGAGCTTGGATCTGACGGAGATACCCCCTCAATTCCTCTCTTCCCACTCCGACAAACACCTCCTTTGCTCCGACGACCCCTCCTCGTCGCTCTGCCGCACTACCAGCTACAGGGTTGCCCTCCCTCGCTCTTCCCGCGCCGCGCCGCACCCAGCGTGCGCCTCTCCAGCCCTTTCCTCGCCGTCGCTCCTTCCTCTGGGCAGTTTCTTCTCCGGCGACAGTCGATACGACTGTCGCCTGCTCCAGCCCCTCCTCGTCCTGCTAAGTAGGTAGAACTCCTCCTCTTCCTCCCCTCTTCCTTTTCCTCACTTTACATCTTTACTGTTGCCCCCGATCCGACCAATCGCCCTCACCTTCTCCACCTCCGGCCCCTGCTCCGGCGACCCGCTCCCATCACTCCAGCAACCCACACGGCTCGCCGACCACCGCAGAACCGCCGCCTCCTCACCCTGATCAACCTCCGCCCTTCCACTTCCCCCAAATCACCCTCTGCAACTCCACCGAACAAACCCATCTCCCAACCTGCAGTTTGACCTAGGGCGGCCCTTAGGCTCCGCCCCGCCACCTGCACACCCCCCGACCACCTTCCCCGTGCCACGGCAAAGGTCCTCCGCGTTTCTGATTGGGCCGAGAGGCCATTTCTCTGTGGGCAGGTACCTGCGCTCGCCGCCGCCATTGTTGAAGCGAAGCAGCTTCTTCACCTGCTGCCCCAGGTGCACCACGCCCAGTTCACGCTCCCAGGCAGTGCGAGGTGTCTTCGCGAAGTGTCAGGCTGCAGTTGAGGCGAAGCCCTCGCGCTTCGCCTCGACTGCCGCTGCTTCCTCCACGCAGGCATCCAAATTGGGGTGGGACATTTAGTCCCACCTCGGAAAGCCACTGAGGCGAACGGGCGCTTAAAGGCAAAAAGTGCCTTAAGCTGTTCGCCTCAATTCATGGGGTGAGGTCCCCTTCACCCGCCCGACTACCCGGCCTCGTCCGCACTCACGCCTCGCGGACCTGGCCCGACCCGACTAAGCCCGACCTGCACTCCTCGCCCACCACCGCACGCCGGTGGGCCTGGACCCGGGCGCGACCCGCATACCCGATTACCCGGTTGCTCTGGGAGAGCTGCCCTAAGAGCGAATTCAGAGAGAGAGAGAGACGCGGGGGGGGAGGGGGGTAGAGTAGGTTTTGCCCTCTGATGTTGAACTCTTGAGCGTGTAGGCACAGGTGAAAAAGAAGAAGAAGAAGGACTGCGGAAGAAGAAGAAGAACTGAAGAGACACTGTAGCAGCAGCGGTTTAAGTCGTCTGATTGGAAAATCAGACGACGTCCTGAAGGCAGAAAAACAAAGAAGAAGAAGAAAAGAGAGAAGGAGAAGCCAAGTGAAGAAGCAGAAATCAGAAGAAGAAGAGAAGCAAGAAAAGAAGAAGAAGAACACGAGAGGAAGATCTGAAGCAAGAAAAGAAGAAACAAAGAAGAAGAAGAAAAGAGAGAAGGAGAAGCCAAGTGAAGAAGCAGAAATCAGAAGAAGAAGAGAAGCAAGAAAAGAAGAAGAAGAAGAAAAACAGGAAGAACAAAAGGAAGAAGACTCAAGAGCCAAAGAGAAGAGAAGACAAAGAGGAAGAAAGAAGAGAAGAAGAAGAAGCCAAACTTTCATCTCTCTCTCTCTCTCTTTATTTTTGTAATAGAATCTGTATATCTCTAGAATACGGCTTGCTCCCTGAGTTCGACCTCGGGAGAACTGTTATTTCCGAGTAAAAAAAAATTTTGTAATGGTAGCAATGACTATCTGTACTACAACGCTGTAACAAGATAATAAAACATTATAGTATAGTCAGAGCAGAGCCATTTCAGTTGGCGCCGTTGCCGGGGAGCAACGGCTATTCTAGAGGTAATCAAATTCCTGTTTTTAAATTTCTAACAATCTCTCCTCTTTTGTGCAGATACAGGAAAATTGAGAAGACAAGCAACCGCACGACAACCACTCCAAGGACAGGTAAAATTCTATCCTCTCAATCCCTAAATTCTAAAGAGGAAGAAAAAAAAAAGAACAAGCAATATAGGTCTAACCTGTCTTCTATACTTAGTAAACCATCAAAAGTTGCATGTTTTCAACCCATTATTCCTGCACACTATTAAGGGTAGTTAAGGGCTAACACCTTCTTGCCTGAGCCCTAACTACCCAACAAAGAACTAACTAGACCAAGTAGAGCCAATATAAGATTCAAACATTAGGGATTTAGAGACACACTTCTTAAACAAGAACTGAGAAACCCTAAAAGAAGTGTGCCCAAGCCATTGTCTGAAAATACCTATCCAAAGAAATCCTAAAATAAGATTGGCTCTTTAAACACTTGAACCCTAAAAGACAAGACCTAATAAGCAGAACTAGCAGGTAAAGTTGACCACTTGGGTCAACCAACCTTCAACTTAGGTCACTTTGCACTCAAAACACCTAAGAAGTTCAAGTGAAACCTAAGCACCTTGCTCTTGAATTAAAAAAGGTAGACTTAAGAGGTCAAGATCCCCATTCTGGTCTACCTGGACCCACAGTGACAAGGGAGGTCGGGTGGGGGAAACCCTGTAACCCGTGGGGACGCTCTACCGTGTAGGGGTCTTCGCGGGACTCACCCTCTCTGGCGGCCCAGGTAATTCTCAGGTGGACGATCTTTCTGATCAAGGGGTCCATCTGCCCCGCACCTCTATAGTCACCCAACACATTTTTGGGTGTCTCGATTGGGTCCAGCACCTTCTGAACTCTTCCACTCCATCGGTGCATGAACGGCAGGAGATCCTTAAGACCATCCTTAAGATCTCCTTTAAAGATTCACTCCCGTCAAGGCCCAGCCTTGATTCCCGTGCTTGAACAGCAGCCTACCCCCATCATTCTCTCTTCTGATTCTGAATCAAACTCTTCTTCTAGCATGGCTCAGCCAGTTGAGGAAGAAAACAATCTGGAGCACCAGCTCCAGCGACTCAACGACCTCTTCCAAAACTTTGTGCATCCACCGCAGCGTCCCATGATGTGGGACCATTATAATCCTGCTGCAGTGGCCATCGAGCCTCGAGTCAGAATCCCGATTGGAGGACCTGATTCTGAATTGAAGCCCAACATGATTCATTCTATACCTAAATTCCATGGGCTTAATTCCGAAGACCCCTTCCAGCATATCAAACAGTTAAAGCATTTGGCCCAAACTTTTGGGTCAGACGCACAAAATCGGGATATTCTTCTCATGAAGATGTTCTCCTTTTCTCTTATGGACAAGGCCACCCATTGGTACCAAACTCAGACCCGGCCGATCAACAATTGGGAAGAACTTCAGTCCGAGTTCTTGAAAAAGTTCTTCCCTGTTGGTCGGACCAACGCCTTGCGCCATCAGATTGCACACTTCACTCAACAAATAGGGGAACCTCTCCATGAGGCATGGGATTGTTTTCAGGATCTCATGAGAAAGTGCCCCCATCACGGAGTTCCTAAATGGGAACAGGTCCAATCTTTTTACCAGGGACTCCGTGAGGACATCCGTCTTTTCGTCAATGCAACCTGCGGAGGAAATATCATGGGTCAACATGAAGACACCGTGTGGGAGATTCTCGAAAACATGTGCGAGAACTCCATCAAAAATCACTCCATGGGATTATTCGACAGGACGAATACCTGCGCATCGACGAATCTTAGGGGAGCACATGAGACGCAGGGCCTGTCTGCATCAGTCGACCTGGAATTAATGGCCAGTCGATTGGACAAGGTCTCAATTATCGAAAAGAAGGTGGACGAGCTGACTCAGCACCTGCAACGAGCTACCTCTACGCATAACCCTTTCGCACAGCCTCCTTCCACAAGGGAAACTGTGCAAAACATTCTCCATCGACCTTCTCCTAGGATGGACCCATCATCCGAATCTTTGCCCGGAGGTCCTTCCGATTCCTTCTACACCTGCCAGGGGAATTCCATTCCCTATTTCTCTGACTCTCTGGAGGTTCCTCAGACCTGCGAGGACCTCAACGCCATCCAGAACGACCCGTTCTCCAACACCTATAACCCTGGATGGCGAAACCATCCTAACTTTCATTGGGAGGGAAATTCCCAAACCCAAAGATCATCCTTCCAACCCCGCCCACAACCTCCTCGTCCTTACCAGCCGCCTCAGCCTCGGCCCAACCCTACTTACCCATCTGGGTCGAATCAAGATCAAATGTCCCTTATCCTTCAAACCCTGGCTGACATTCAAAGAACGAATGCGGCTATCCAAAAACAACACAAGGACGAACTTACAGAGGTCCGTAACCAATTGACCCAGTTGGCAAACTCTCGCCAGCCAGGTACTCTTCCCTCCCAACCTCTGCCTAATCCTAATAACGTGCCAACCCAGCGGCGCGTTATGAACCCAAACCCGGGCCATGCCCATATGATTTATCAGGCCCCCTCTGTTCCTTCACCCGACGGGATAGAGGCCTCCACTTCCCTTGCAGGATACCAGCAGCAACCTATTTTACCAAATCCCAACCAAAACCAGGCAGGCCTTAATTCCGTAACGACCCATAGTGGTAAGGAAACCCAAGACCCACCTCATCTGAACCACTCAAAGCCTGGTAGTGATCCCAAGCTTAGGACAGTAATCCAGGACGTCCCCACCCCTACCCCAAATCCACAACCTGGACCTATCCTAGAAGAACCACCCAAGGTCCCGTTTCCCGAGGCCTTGACCAAGGGAAAGAAGACTACCAAACCCGTGGCCCCTGAGGAGGACCTGGTCAAGCTCTTTGAGCAGGTCCACATAAACATCCCTTTGATGGATGCAATCCGCCACGTACCGGCTTACGCACGATTTCTAAAGAATATATGTACACCCCAGCGTAAGCCGCGAACCAAGGGAGGGAGCCCAATTGTTCTGTCAGAGCAAGCCAGCTCTGTAATCCTCAGTAGACTCCCACCCAAGGCAAAAGATCCTGGTACTCCCCTGATTTCCTGCAAGATAGGTGGTACCCAATTTGATAGAGCTCTGCTAGACTTGGGTGCATCCATTAACCTGATACCCACATCCTTACCTGACCATCTAGAAGAATCTGAGCTAAAACCAACCGATGTGACATTACAATTAGCAGATCGATCTATAAAGTCACCGAAAGGGATTCTCGAGGATGTTATCGTAAGAGTGCGGGATTTCTATTTCCCTGTGGACTTTATAGTCCTAGATATGGACGCACCTGAGAACCCTAGGGATACACCAATCATTCTAGGGAGACCTTTTTTGGCTACTGCTAGAGTCAACATCAGCTGTGAGGAGGGCCAAATAGAGCTTAAGTTTGGAGATCAAACCCTAAAAATTGATATATTTAAGGCCCAACAAGGAATTAATTGCGATGTCATTGAACAAATTTGTGACGTCAGGACTTTGGTTGATGAATCACACTTCCAGAATGACTCGATTATGCCTCATCAACCACAGAAGGATCTTGACCCGCAAACAGAGGAGTCGAATCCAGACATACATAACCCAGTAACTCCTATCCTTGAACCTCACGTCTACATTGAACCACCCGCTGCTGCTGAAAACCCTGTCCTCGAGTTAAAGCCTCTTCCTACTCACTTGAAATACATCTTTTTGGGTTCTGATCAGACCCTTCCTGTGATTATCAATTCCAACCTCAATCCCGAACAGGAATCCCGTCTGATTACTGTTCTCCAGCAACATCGCAGAGCCATCGGATGGACTCTCGATGATTTGACTGGAATAAGTCCCTCTTATTGTACTCATCGTATCTATTCAGAAGAGGGCGCACGACCTTCTCGTGAAATGCAGAGACGTTTAAACCCTAATCTGCAGGAGGTCGTGAAAAAGGAGATCACCAAGTGGTTAGATGCCGGGATCATCTACACGATCTCCGATAGTCGTTGGGTGAGCCCAATTCAGGTTGTGCCTAAGAAGGCAGGACTCACCACCATAACGACTGAAACCGGAGAAATCATTCCTACCCGATTAGCCAATGCGTGGAGAGTCTGTATAGATTACCGCCGACTAAATTCCTCCACAAAGAAGGATCATTTCCCACTACCTTTCATTGATCAAATTCTCGAGAAACTAGCGGGAAATAGGTTCTTCTGCTTTCTTGACGGGTACTCCGGTTATAACCAGGTGGCAATACATCCTGAGGACCAAGAAAAGACCACATTCACCTGCCCCTTCGGAACGTATGCTTTCCGAAGGATGCCTTTCGGTCTTTGCAATGCATCCGCTACTTTTCAGCGGTGCATGCTTGCCATATTCTCCAATATGGTAGGTGATTTCCTGAAAGTCTTCATGGATGACTTTTCAGTCTTTGGAGAATCTTTTGATGATTGCCTCCAGCACTTGGTCCGGATACTCAGGCGTTGCATTGAGGTGAATTTGGTTCTTTCCTGGGAAAAGAGCCATTTCAAGGTGCCTGAGGGAATTGTCCTGGGACATCTAATTTCAGAAAAGGGCATCCAGGTGGATCGAGCTAAGGTGGATCTGATCTCTCGCCTTCCTATGCCTGGCTCGATCAGGGACATCTGTTCTTTTTTAGGGCACGTCGGTTTTTACCGCCGTTTCATTCCAGATTTCTCGAAAATCACGCGCCCCTTGACTTCTCTTCTCTCTAAGGATGTACCCTTCGAAATCTCCAAGGAATGCACGATCGCCTTTGAAAACCTACGTGACCGAGTCACCCAGGCACCTATCCTACAATCCCCTGATTGGTCTCAACCCTTTGAGATCATGTGCGATGCGTCTGACTTCGCTGTAGGAGCGGTCCTGGGACAGAAAGCTGACGGGAAACCCGTGGTCATCTACTACGATAGCAAGACACTTGACGAGGCTCAGCGTAACTATACGATTACGGAGAAAGAGCTGCTAGCCGTAGTATTTGCCCTTGAAAAATTCCGATCGTATCTTCTGGGTTCCCATATCATCATTTACTCGGATCACACGGCTGTAAGGCATCTCCTTGCCAAGAAGGACGCGAAGCCCCGACTAATCCGTTGGATCTTGCTGTTGCAAGAATTCGATCTTGAGATTCGCGACAAGGCGGGAAGGCAGAATGTGGTAGCCGACCATCTGTCCCGCCTTCCTTCTGAGATCATCAACCCTTCCGGACCCATCACGGAACATTTTCCTGATGAGCACCTGCTTTTTGTTGGTACTAGACTTCCATGGTTTGCTGATATAGTAAACTACTTGGCATCTCATCAGACACCGTCTGATTGGCCGAAGGCCAAGAAAGACAAATTGCATTCTGATACCAAGTATTACATTTGGGAAGATCCGTACCTTTTCCGCATAGGTGCTAATCAAATTATTCGGAGATGTGTCCCGGAAGAGGAAATCAGCAATATCCTCTCTTTCTGCCATGACCAGGCATGCAGTGGCCATTTCTCAGGGCATAAAACCGCATCCAAAGTCCTCCAGTGTGGCTTCTACTGGCCTACACTATTCAAGGACGCATACAATCACTGTAAGGCATGCAGTCGTTGCCAGACTTTGGGCAACATGAACCGCCGCGACATGATGCCTTTACAGCCGATTCTCGTATGCGAAATCTTCGATGTTTGGGGGATTGATTTTATGGGCCCCTTTCCTATTTCGGATGGTTTCGAGTACATTCTGCTTGCGGTGGACTACGTGTCCAAATGGATTGAAGCCATATCGACCCGAACCTGTGATCACAAGATTGTTCTTAAGTTAATACATCAAAACATTTTCTCAAGGTTTGGGATTCCCCGTGCTATTATCTCTGATGGGGGGGGCCCATTTTACAAATGCTCAGTTTAGGTCACTGATGGCCAAATTTGGGGTGTCTCACCGAATCTCTACTCCTTACCACCCCCAAACAAATGGTTTAGCTGAGCTATCAAATTGGGAGATCAAGAAAATCCTGCAAGTCACTGTTCGTCCTGACAGGAAGGACTGGTCGTCCCGACTTCCGGAAGCATTGTGGGCCTATAGGACCGCCCACAAGACCCAATTAGGCATGTCTCCCTTTAGACTGGTGTACGGAAAGGCATGTCACCTTCCCGTCGAACTGGAGCATAAAGCCTATTGGGCAGTACGAAACTGTAATCTAGATCTTTCCAAGGCTGGAACCCACAGAAAACTCCAAATCAGCGAGATCGATGAATTACGCTTAGACGCGTATGAGAACTCGCGAATCTACAAGGAGCAGGTTAAAGCCTTCCATGACAAGCATATCTCGAGAAAGATCTTTCATCTTGGTCAAAAGGTCCTACTCTTTGATGCCCGACTTAAACTCTTCCCAGGAAAACTGAGATCCAAGTGGGTCGGACCATATTTAGTCCGACAGGTTTTTGGAAATGGAGCAATTGAAATCAGTCCACTCAGCCGCGATTCCGAACCTTTCATCGTGAACGGTCAGAGACTCAAACCATTCATTGATGTGACTTCTACTGATTTGGCTGAATCATCTCTCATCCTCCATTCCCCTTGAGCTTACTGCGCCCGGCCGATGGCGTAAAACTCAGCGCTTAACGGGAGGCAGCCCGTCATTTTTCTTGAAATCTAAAACCCTTTTTACACTTTTATGCACTTAAGTTCACCCTTTAAGACAGCCGACTCCACCTCAGATGCATGCATCTGGGATTAGAAATCGTCCGCAAAATTCATCCCGACCCGTTCACTCATACATCTGTCTTAAGGAATAAACTAAGTAAATAAAAACCCCTAAATCACAATGAGGACATTGCAAATCTTAGGCATGGGGGGGTATAAGTGCAAAACTTGTAAGAAAAGGTTTTAAACAAAAAAATTCACATATGCCAAAAACACCATAAAAATTAAAAATTTTTTCAAAACAAAAAAAAGAATAAGAGGAGAAAGAAAATTTTGTGGAAAAGAATCAAAATGAAAAGGAGCACAAAAAAATGAAAGAAAAGAGTAATAGTCATTAGTAAGAAGCTAAGGAATTAACCTAAGCTCTAGACCATTTTTCAAGAAAAGAAATGAAAAGTGCATGGTAAGATTAGTAAGAACGTAAACCTTAGGCATTCTTGATAGACTCTTAGTACCCATTAAGATCTAGACAATCCTCAAGAGGTTGAGGAAAATGAAAAGCTTAAGTACTAGGTCCAAAGCTTAGGGAGTATTTGACCTCGCTAACTAACTTCTGGTTTATGGGACTCAGTAACCTAAGCACCCCAACCCCACACACAGCTTGGTTCAGTAAGCATAAAAATTCAAAATCACGCAGAGGCGTCGCAAAAATTCTGAAAATACACCTAGGATAGGAGCGGCCGATCAACACAAGTTGATTTGGACGAGTTCCCAGCGCGGAGAGGCGGGAAATCCCCTTAAAGATGCGTAACAAAATATCATCTCCTCGGTGCTTGTCTCTTAGGATATTCACATATCCTACTGGGGGCATGTAAGCACCATGTTGATTCAGATTCCATGGATGGCATTATCACGAAGTATCAACTGCCAGGGTCTGAATTCGGCCACGGAACACCATGGATGGGATTATCTCGAAATCTCAATAGCCAGGGTTCTGGGGGTTGCCATGGGCGGTGCTATCCCGAAGCATCGATCGCCAGGAACCCTTGAGGATTGATGATGGGAGCAATGAATCTGATACAGACCGTGTTGAAAAGCCAATCCTATGCTAGAACTAAAAAGAAAAGAGAAAGAAAAACTCTCCAAACAAAAATACTTTCTACTTCTCTCTCTCTTGCAAAACGCACTGTGAACTGAACCAGGGCAAAAATCATTTAAAGCACGCGGTGCTTTAACCACAAAGTCCAATAAACCTTAGGTTAGTTCTTGTGGGTCTTAAAAACCTCTGCCAAAGACTGAGGCTAAGGCTAGACAGATCTGGATCTTGAAAGGTACTAGAAGTACCTTTTAAGCCTATGGTCAGCATTCTAACCTAATCTAGGTTCAAATGAAAAGGCACTTATCTGAAGTTGTTAAGAATATCATGGTCTAGACCAAAGGTTAAAACCTTAGGTTTTTGCTAAGGGACTAGCAAAAGCTAGGCATGGGGGTGTGATGAGAACCTCATCACAAACCCTAAACTAGCACCATTTAACCCTGATTTGCAAGAAAAAGCTCCTACATAACCTTAGAAAGGCTTGGCTCAGAGAGATTCTGAGTTTGCAAAGAAAATAGAAACTGAGGGGTAAAAATGCAATTTCACCAATCCAATCTGAAAATAGGGTAACTTAGGGTCCAAACATAGGTCAAAGCAACCTAATAAGAAGAAAAGTGTGATGAAATGATTCAACAAGGGCTACAGCAACTCCAAGGAATTAAATGACATCCTATAACCCTAAAAACAAACCCACTTAAATGCACGAGGTTCGAGGTAGAGAAAAAATCAACTAAACCCTCTAAAATTCATAGAAAAATAACCCCTAGGGTTTAAAACCTTCAATTTGGCCTTAAGAACCCATTTTGACCTACATTGAGAACCATGTCCAATAAACAACTTAATTTGGATTTTTACGTAAATTGACCGGTCAAACAAGGTTTAATCTGGAAATAAAATTCACCATCATAATCCTTAGGTCCCAATTAGTCATGTATAAAAAACTTGAGCCTAAGAGGAAACCTTCTTGACCAACTTTACACTTTGGTCCTCATATATTTACTTTTTGGCCCTCAACTTTTGAACCCTCACATTTTGGCCCCTAACTCTCCTTCATTCTTTGCGTTTAGGTCCCTCCTGCAAAACCTGAGCAGCACCATGCTCCGGCGACCTTGCGCGGAGCATGGCGCCACGCAGGGTAAGGGGGAGGGCCTGCCAAGTCAAATGGGGGTGCCCTGCGTCGTCAGCCACCGCAGGAGCACCCCCCTGAGCTCTGCCACCACCCATACCGCCCATGCGAACGCACGGACGGTATGGGTATCCGTCCTCCGGCGACCTCCGGCGAGGGAGACACGTCGTCTCCCTCCGCCCTCCTCTCTGTTACTACCCCTATAAATACCCCCGTCGCTCCGCCTTTCTTGGGAGCTTGGATCTGACGGAGATACCCCCTCAATTCCTCTCTTCCCACTCCGACAGACACCTCCTTTGCTCCGGCGGCCCCTCCTCGTCGCTCTGCCGCACTACCAGCTGCAGGGTTGCCCTCCCTCGCTCTTCCCGCGCCGCGCCACACCCAGCGTGCGCCTCTCCAGCCCTTTCCTCGCCGTCGCTCCTTCCTCTGGGCAGTTTCTTCTCCGGCGACAGTCGATACGAATGTCGCCTGCTCCAGCCCCTCCTCGTCCTGCTAAGTAGGTAGAACTCCTCCTCTTCCTCCCCTCTTCCTTTTCCTCACTTTACATCTTTACTGTTGCCCCCGATCCGACCAATCGCCCTCACCTTCTCCACCTCCGGCCCCTGCTCCGGCGACCCGCTCCCATCACTCCAGCAACCCACACGGCTCGCCGACCACCGCAGAACCTCCGCCTCCTCACCCTGATCAACCTCCGCCCTTCCACTTCCCCCAAATCACCCTCTGCAACTCCACCGAACAAACCCATCTCCCAACCTGCAGTTTGACCTAGGGCGGCCCTTAGGCTCCGCCCCGCCACCTGCACACCCCCCGACCACCTTCGCCGTGCCACGGTGAAGGTCCTCTGCATTTCTGATTGGGCCGAGAGGCCGTTTCTCTGTGGGCAGGTACCTGCGCTCGCCGCCGCCATTGTTGAAGCGAAGCAGCTTCTTCACCTGTTGCCCCAGGTGCGCCACGCCCAGTTCACGCTCCCAGGCAGTGCGAGGTGTCTTCGCGAAGTGCCAGGCTGCAGTTGAGGCGAAGCCCTCGCGCTTCGCCTCGACTGCCGCTGCTTCCTCCGCGCACGCATCCAAATTGGGGTGGGACATTTAGTCCCACCTCGGAAAGCCACTGAGGCGAACGGGCGCTTAAAGGCAAAAAGTGCCTTAAGCTGTTCGTCTTAATTCACGGGGTGAGGTCCCCTTCACCCGCCCGACTACCCGGCCTCGTCCGCACTCACGCCTCGCGGACCTGGCCCGACCTGCACTCCTCGCCCACCACCGCACGCCGGTGGGCCTGGACCCGGGCGCGACCCACGTACCCGATTACCCGGTTGCTCTGGGAGAGCTGCCCTAAGAGCGAATTCAGAGAGAGAGAGAGACGCGGGGGGGTAGAGTAGGTTTTACCCTCTGATGTTGAACTCTTGAGCGTGCAGGCACAGGTGAAAAAGAAGAAGAAGAAGGACTGCGGAAGAAGAAGAAGAACTGAAGAGACACTGTAGCAGCAGCGGTTTAAGTCGTCTGATTGGAAAATCAGACGACGTCCTGAAGGCAGAAAAACAAAGAAGAAGAAGAAAAGAGAGAAGGAGAAGCCAAGTGAAGAAGCAGAAATCAGAAGAAGAAGAGAAGCAAGAAAAGAAGAAGAAGAACACGAGAGGAAGATCTGAAGCAAGAAAAGAAGAAACAAAGAAGAAGAAGAAAAGAGAGAAGGAGAAGCCAAGTGAAGAAGTAGAAATCAGACGAAGAGAAGCAAGAAAAGAAGAAGAAGAAAAACAGGAAGAACAAAAGGAAGAAGACTCAAGAGCCAAAGAGAAGAGAAGACAAAGAGGAAGAAAGAAGAGAAGAAGAAGAAGCCAAACTTTCATCTCTCTCTCTCTCTCTTTATTTTTGTAATAGAATCTGTATATCTCTAGAATACGGCTTGCTCCCTGAGTTCGACCTCGGGAGAACTGTTATTTCCGAGTAAAAAAAAATTTTGTAATGGTAGCAATGACTATCTGTACTACAACGCTGTAACAAGATAATAAAACATTATAGTATAGTCAGAGCAGAGAAATTTCAGCAGGGCAACGTACTGTTAGAGGATCCGTTTGTGATTAAAGGCCTAGGTGGCCAGTTGTTTGTAGCTAAGGAGGTCTACACGGACTGCGAGGTCAGTATAAGGGGACACAGCCTCCCCGCTGACCTGATTGTGATATAGATGGAAGATTTTGGCATGATCCTAGGGATGGACTGGCTGTCTGCCTATCACACCCTGGTGGACTATTTTGGGAGGAAGATCATCTTCTCCATATCAGAGTTGCCTCCCTTTGAATTTCACAGACAGCTGATGGACAGAGGTTTCAGATGCATCTCTGCGCTTCGGGCAGCGAGGCTTTCGAGCCAGGGGTGTGAGGGCTTTTTGGCTTGAGTAGTGGCAGAGCCTAGCCCCGTGGCTGACTTTCAGAGTATTCAGGTGGTTTGCGAGTACCTCGACGTCTTTCCAGAAGAGCTGCCAGGACTACCGCTTGAGCTTGAGATCAAGTTTGAGATCTCACTAGTACCGGGGACTAGCCCCATTTCTACTGCATCGTACCGGATTGCACCGCTTAAGCTACGAGAGCTCAAGTCACAGTTGTAGAACCTATTGGAGAAGGGCTTTGTGAGGCCTAGTGCGTCCCCGTGGGGAGCCCCTATGCTGTTTGTGAAAAAGAAGGACGGTGCCCTGCAACTTTGTGTCGACTACTGACAGCTGAATAGGGTTCCCATCAAAAACAAGTACCCGCTACCGAGGATTGATGATCTCTTCAACAAGTTGCGAGATGCCACAGTGTTCTCCAAGATAGATCTGAGGTCGGGCTACCACCAATTGAGGATCAGGGAGACCGATGTCTCCAAGATAGCTTTTCGTACCCGGTACGGGCACACGAGTTCTAAGTCATGCCGTTTGGGTTGACCAATGCCCCCACTTGTTAGGGAGGGAGCTAGCCACCCCATGGGGCCCGGGGTTCAGCTAACCACCCTACACCAACTTCTTAGGCCCTCTGGACAAACCAGGGTAGTCAGACGAGGGTGCGCGAACTATGGAGGGGCGAGTCCCCTCCTCTAAGAGGGCAAGGCCCTATACTGTTCCGTGCTATACTTTGGGCGTACCCTCTAGCGAAAACAATTGACCGCATATCAATACGGGGTAGCTACCCGTGAGCATATCACGTGTGCCATAGTCACCGCTGCATCTTGACAGCGACCACGGAGTGGTTGACTGGGTGTAGGACTACCACGGGGGACTCTCCCGACCAGGAGAGCACCATGTGTACCTTCTACTCTATGGAAGAAACTGTAATCAAGATCGTTCCCATGAGGAACATGCAAGATCAAGAAATATCTGGATACTTTGAGAATTGGGTGAAACGGAAACATATAAAATAGATAAATAGGAATGAGAATTAAACCTATTGTTCTTACTGTTTGTACTTATATAATATAAATACCACTCTACTCAGCGTTCGCTGACTCTGTCTTTTCATAATACTGCTCAGGACTAGGAGTTGAGCAGCCCGAGCTTCAGCCTGCAGAGGGTGATGGGCCCAGTCGAGTCCAGCCATAGTTTTCTTCAGCACTTTCTTTTTTCTCTACTGTTGGAGTAAGTAATAGACTCTTAGTTACTATTCTACTACTTCTGTTTCCTTTCCGCTTTCTGTCGTCGTTGTTATGGTGGTATGTACTGAGACAGTTGTTCTATTTCCTTTACTGCTTTGTACGTTTCTTCTGCTTAGTTATATTGCATATGTGAATGTGATTTATTTTCCTGCGTTGGGTTATTTCTTGTTGGACAACTAGGTCTTGGGATTAGTCGAGGCGAGCCGGTCTTAAGTCCTGTAAAGATCCGGGAATCGAGTCACAACACTTTCCGTATATAGTTCTCCTAATTCCCCGTAGGGTTCATGCTTGTATTCCTTTCATTCCATTTCTCAACATTCAGTCCTCACTATTCACATCCCGGGTTTCATTTTTATAACAGGCAGCTCGTGTTTTACTAACTGAGAAAGCGTCACATCAATAAATTAATATACTGGTTAGCAATTAGGGTTTACATGCATCTCAGGGGAACAGTGTATCTCAAGTAATATTCATTCGCTTCTGCCCTAGGGTTCATTTCACATCTTAGGGTTCAATTAAGTATTCTAACATGCACTTTTCTTGATTAAATCTTAATATTAAAGCAAACCACTCTACTGGGAAACACGAGAAGAGTGGGGGCTAAAACCGTAAGTCATGTCGTCTTCGTGGGCCCCGAACACGCTAAAGGCTGGTGACCTATACCAGTGACTAAGTCACATCAGACAAGTTCAAAACAGTATATAATCGACACTAACACGTAGAGAAACTCTAGCGGAAAACAACGGTACTTTGTTTGTGTAAATCCGACTTCGTTTGCACCCTAAACGACCCGAAAATGTGCATACTGTCCAAAATCAAACGTCTAGGACAAGACCCAAATGTCTTAAATGATCTCGAAACCTTACCTGGCTCCCTTGCATTGTTGGCGGACATCTGGAACCCTTTCACAGTCGTCCTGGGTCTTTCCAGACGTCGGTCTATGCGTTCAGACGTCCGATGTGTCTATCAGACATCTGTGGAGACGTCCAGACGCCCTAAAGCACCTTAAAGAGCATGATTGCATGCCTTTCCGAGGCTTGTACCTGCATACACACTCACAGGTTAAAAACCTCGACAACGCAACGTTAAGTACGTAGCGTACGCGCATGCATGCGCGTTCAAGACACCTACCTCGGCACTCCACGAGTTTTCAACGTCCAGCCTTAGCTCCGGACGTCTGCTGCCGCTCCAGACATCTGATACTAGAAAAATCCTGCTCAAAAAACTCTTCGTGACGCTCGTCTTCATCGTTGCCTCCACCCGCAACACGGCAGTAGTAGCTCCAGTAGCTGCAGGAGGTCAGGGAAACTCTCCTCCACGAGCTCCTTCCCCTTGTATGTGTCCTCGTCTCCTCCGGCACGAGCTCCTCCGAGCTCCTGTGGCTCCCTCGACCACGGTGCCTTCCCCCTGTAACTCTGACGCTTGCTGCTACACCCGCAACAAGGTGCTCCACGTGCACGAGCTCTCCCGCTCATGCTCCTCCGGCTGCACACTCAAGCTCCCCGAGCTTCCTCCTTTCTCCCACTCCCTCGCTCTCTCTCTCTCCCTATCCCCCGCACTGCACCCTCCTCCTTCCTCTTCGTGGTTGCGAGGAGACGAGAAGGGCTAGCGGCTCGTCGGCAGTAAGGGAAGGAGATGTAGGTGGTGGAAGTGGTGGTGGTGGAGTGGAGATGGAGAGGGTGGTGGGTTAAATAGAAGTGGGAGTGGGGTTAAGGTCTTGGAGATGAGGGGGGAGTGTGCATGTGTGTGTGCGTGAGTGTGGTAAGGGAGAGGAGAGAGGGGGAAAATTTGTGAACATTTCCCCACCATCCTCTCTTCTTCCCGTAACGCCCACACACTCAACTCAAAGGGTCAAAATTTTCACATTACGTCCCTAACTTTCCGGAAAACTCCCAATGGTCCTTGGAAGGGTCATTTCAGTTGGGAGTTACCGCCAAATGATGTTGGTGCACGACTGCCCTGATGAAATACTCTGCCAGGTATTCGCATCCTATCTGTCTAGTATGGCCTATGAATGGTTCAATGAACTGCCGCGCGGATAGATAACATGCTTCCAAGAACTGGCAGATATATTCTGCCAATACTTTGCAGGGCAGCAAAGGGTTAGAGATAACCCTAAAAGGCTATCAAAATTCCAACAGCGAAAGAGTGAATCTTCTGGTCTTACCTGGATCAATTCAAGGCCCAGTACTTAAGTGCAAGAGTCCTCATAATGCCATTGCCATCCAATACTTCAAGTTAGGTCTCTTGACCTAGCGGTTTGGGTATGACATCGATGACTTCCCGCCTAGAGATATGGCGAAGTTGTGGGATAGAGCAACGAAGTTTGCAGAACAGGATGATTCTTTCCACTCCCGTAGCTGGTTGACGGAAGGATATGGAGACAACTTCGGTCCCATCAAGGAGAAGTAGACCTAAGGGGAAAGCAACTGGCCCTCCAAGCGTTGAAACCATGAACCTCGCCAACCTAGGTGAGATTATTTTGAAGAGTACACTCCCCTAGCCATGAACCAGGCGGATGTGTTGGTGGAGGTCTAGTCTACAGACAAGGACTTGCTACGCCTGCCCAAGCCACTCAAGAAGAAGGCTGAGTCCGGGCCTAATTGCAAATGCCCCAAGGCCTGAGGGCACGCCACCGAAGACTGCCGGGATCTAAGTGACCAGATCGAGTCCCAGATCCAGCATGGAAATTTGGCTCATTTCATCAAGCGAATTGAAGGCCCTGACAAGGGCAAGTGACCCATGGAGGGTCCAGAATACTACCACAAGGAGAAGCTCCAATAGCTTCATGGAGTCAACATGGTTCTTGTCAAGGACCACGAGCCCAACAGGATAGCAGCCAAATAGATTGAGCAGGCGGTCTCACCTTCGCTCCCCCCGACAAAGTACCATCGCCAAGTTCTGGAAGCTTTAGCCACATTACCCCAGTATATTCATCTCCCGCTACCTGTCGGTGCAGAGGTCTAAGTCATTTTTGGGGTCAACGCTACCCCAAGTCAGCAACCCACTCTCTCCCGGTCAGTGGCCCACAGTGTGTTCTCCACTCTTCAGTGGGGTGAGAGAGGCACCGTCAAGCAAGCAGCCTCCAACCTATTCGCCTCTCTGCCAAATCCGGTAGAGCACACTGACCCACTCCTAGTGACGCTCATGCTGGCGGGATAGTTACAACATAGGACCCTTGTGGATGAGGGCAACGTCGTAGATGTTCTCTTCTCGAAGACATTGCTTAGGCTAGGATTCAAGGAAGAGCATCTTCCCCCCTCAACTCATTTGTTGTGGGGTTTAGCAACCACAAGGTGATGCTAAAGGCAGGGGTGCTAATCAAACCGAACGAACTCGAACATAGGTATGTTCGAGTTCGAGTTCGGCTCGAATTCATTAAATATTCGATTACGAATGTTCGAGTTCAGTTCATTATTAGTTCGTTTGCTTCGTTCGAACAAATATGTTCGATTAAGTTCAATAATATGTTCGATAATAATATGTTTGCTAACAATTCGTTCGATAATAGTTCGTTTGATAATTATCTTTAATGGAAAGTACTAAAAAAGGATATTTTGCCACCTTCAACAACCCCTTCAATTTGTAACCATTAGTCAGTATGATTAATTTGGTGTTTATCACTAGCTTAAAATATTATTTCTTTTTCTTGAGATGACCAAAACATAAGTTACATGACATGGCAAGATTGTGGAAACTAGAGAGAAGCTAGTCAAGCCCAGGATAAATAGGGCAGGGTGGATAAATTTTCTTAGCAAACATGATAACATTCAGTTGTTACATGTGCCAAGGAATGGCATGAATACCTCCCCTCCTAATGCCATTGCTTATCTTATTACCAAGTAATGAAATCATTTGAGCTCTACACATCCAAAAATTAAAACAATATGCATATTGATATATTAGATTTGAAAATAGAAATGGGTATAGCTGTACTCAAACTCCCATAAATCAATCCCACCCTAAATCCTTAATGATTATGCTAGAAATGGATATCCGATATCCATTTGGTTGATTTCTGGTTAAACAAAGCTAGCAATGGAAAAATCATAAAAATTCACAGATATTGCAGAAGCATGAAGTTAGGAGGAATTCCAATATCCACATAAACCACTATTTTTTCTCAACTAGTCTAGATTTAAGGCAAATCTTGAAGTATAATTAGCTGAGCGAACTTTCCAGAAAAATAGTGGTTTGTGGTTTTTCCAAAAATAAATGGCAACTTCATCATATGAAAATGACATCTAATGCTAGAGCAAGAAAAAAATCTACAACTAAAAAAGATAGCATGTCATGACCAAATGTTTACATGATTCAACATAAAATAAAACACTATACGTTTAAAGTTCTAAATTCTAACTAGACAGTCAAATACAATGCCAATAAAAGACGTTTCCTTTTAAGTTTTCAACAAGCTCTTGTTCACCATTCCCCTAAAGAAAGAAAATAAAAAAAAAGCTAAAAGAGTCATCAATGAAGAATAATGTAAGACTTTGCCTACACAATAAAAAATTAAATTAAATACAAACCTTCGCTTATGGGTAACTCTCCCTAATCTAGAATCCCTACTTTAAGACATTCATCTTCAAAGTTGTTATTCTACAAGAGTTTACATTAGAAAAAAATCATAACATATAAAGACATACATGTATATTTAAAAAAAAATATCAAAAAATGACTTTCAAGTTTAAGTTTCCTACATGTGAAACGTTAACATTAGCTCGAATCCAATCAGATGCACATACTAGACCTTCCACGGTCTTTGGTACTAAAGAACTTCTATAATCTATAAGAACTCTTCCTCCCGCAATAAATGCAGATTCTAAAGCAACAGAAGTGATTGTGATAGATAATATATCTCTAGCCATAACTGAGAGAATTGGAAACTTTAAGGAATTTGAGTTCCACCAATCCAACACATCAAAAGAAGGATCTCCTTTTCTGGATCTTAACGTGGGTTCTTCAAAATATCTATCCAAATCTGATCTTTTGGGAGGCTCACTTTCAATATCATCCAAGTATTTGTCTAACTCAACTTCACTTGACAAATCATCAAGAGATTCCTCACAATGATATGAATGTTTTGCTACATCACTTCGAGCACCAACCTTTTTTGTGTGATACTCGAAAATGCTAGACAAATCATTTTTCTTCTTTGTCACTTATCATCCATGAAATCATAAACCCTCTCAAATATGAACTCAATGGACTTGAACTTATCTAGGATCAAGAATAGTAACAATAGACATTAGCAAACTGTAATTTTTCCAATATTTGTCAAACTTTCTTTCATTGAAATGGTCATTTCTTTTATGAACTCATCATCTTATTAAACCTTTTCCTTCAAAATTTCTGCAACTTTCCATATTTTAGTAGAAACAAGTTTGATGTTGGAAATGAAGTGCCACAAAAAACTAATGTAACTTCAAAATTTTGCTTTAATATAGGATGATTTTTTTTTGCTTTCTCCCATTCCTCCTCAGAAGGTAACCATTTATAATTGTCATCTCTTATAGCATAATTTTGAAAAATAATTTTATAAACAATTACAGAATCCAACATGAAAAAGGTGGAATTCCAACAAGTGGGAACATCCATGGACAAGCCTTTAGAAGTTGGGATGTTTAATTGTCCAAAAATGTCTCCAAACTTTTTCAAACGTGTTGGACTTTTCTTCATGTACTTCACACTTTCTCTAATGTTGAAAATGCAAGCTTGAACAGCAAGAAGGCCATCTTGAACCATAAGATTTAAAATGTGAGCACAACACCTCACATGAAAAAGCTTCCCATTGAAAAACAAGCACCCTTGCCTACTAAAAGTATCCATCATTGTTCTCACCATCACATCATTACTACTAGTATTGTCTAGAGTGATGCTAATTACTTTACTGTCAACACCCCACTCAACTAGACAACTTAGTATAGCATCTGTAATCACAATCCCAGTGTGCGGAGGATCTAGTTCACAAAAATTGAGAATGCATTTTTGCAACTTCTAATTTAAATCAACATAATGAACAATTAAACATATATATCTTCTTGTTTGATTTGATGTCCAAGTATCAGATGTGAGACCGATCATTTCAACTTCCGAAAGACTCCTTCAAATTATCTTTCTCAAATGAAAAAATTTTCATGCAATCATTTCTGATTGTGGCTCTTGAAACTTTTACATAATTATAATTGAAGTACTTCAACATAATATTGAAGAAAAACTCTTCAACAATGCTAAATGAATGTTCATGCACTATTAGTCACTTTGAAATAAGTTCTCGAGCCTTTAATTGAGAAAACTTGGAAGATGACATAGAAAGGGTGCTTAAATAGTCATTTTCTGATGATCGAGAATTGAATGACGAACTCTTCTATTTCTTATCAACATTTAGTCTACTAGGACATTCTTTGGTTTGATGGCACATCAAATGTGAGGTTGTCCCACTTGGAATTATCTTATATTTATGATTACAATCCTTGCATACCCACATTATTTTCGTAATACTCTTTTCTGTCACAATCTTCTGTGAAAATGTTTCATAAACGGTTGATCTTTTCCTTTTTCCTTGCCTAGCAAATGGACTGCTCTGAACATTCTGATCTATTTCCTCACAATCTTGTTTTTCATATTCTTCATTAACTTCAACAATTTCAAAGAATTTATTATTAACTTCATTTTCCTCATGAGGTGAATCAGGTGATACATGATGTGCACTATTCTGAGATGAAGGGAGTTTCATCATTGACATCTAACAATGCATAACGAAAGTTAAATTAAAATTCCACACACAAGTCAAATAAAGAAACATCTATGCAAGAAAACCACTAGAAACAAGTTCCATAAAGAAATTTATCTTTGACAACAATAGTCAAAAAATAAATACATTTCCCATTTTCATAACTTAATACTAAAATCATTATATCAACCCAATGGTGGCATGAAACATTTGAGGGAAAGTAAACCAACATGAATAGCCTAGTAGGTTTCTAATTTCACATGCACAATCCTGTAAAAGCCTAAAAGCTGCTATTTTTCAAGTTTGAACAAGTGTACCTTATAGTTAGACCAAATCATATTTGTACCAACATGCACAAATGCATAACAGAAAATTATAGTCCCAACTTCCATCCATCAAAGCAAATGATCAATTTTCAAGGTAAAACATCCCATGGATTTTCCCTTTATTATCTGTTGAGTTCCACTTTTCCTTTCAGGGCAAAGCATATGTTTTTTATCAAGCATAAACATACCATAGTTCCAAGTATGATAATATTGATTGCAGGGCATATCAACTAAAGAGGCACGACCATAGGTCCACAAAGACATATACAAAATTGTTCTTTTGCATGGCTTTGTTTAGTGTAGTATCATGCCTTTTATCCTGAAAAATGCTGAATTGATTTACCAACACCTTGTAAATATGATTTTTTCTCATTTAATAGGAAAATCATTTAAAGTATACATAGAAGATATGCTTGTAAAGGGATCAAATTTCCCTCAACACTTAGAATTTTTGGCGAAGGTGTTTCAAGTTTTAAGGAACACCCACCTCTGCCTGAACCATGAGAAGTATGTATTTGGGATCTTAGCTGGAAAATTCTTAGGGTTCTTAGTTTCCAGTAGAGGAATCGAAGTCAACTCCAACAAGATCTAGGCAATCATGGCCCTGGAATCCCGAGTATGTTGAAAGGGATGTAGTCATTGGTTGGTAAAATCACCTCTTTAGGACGATTCTTATCTCGATCTTCTGATAAATTCCTTCCCTTCTTTGAGTGCATCAAAAAGGGAAAGGGCTACACCATCACCCCTTGGACTCCGCATTGCCAGAAGGCTTTAGAGGAAGTAAAAGAAGCTCTCAAAAGTCCCCCCATCCTGACGGCTCCCACGCCTGGGGAATCTCTTTGCTTATACCTGGAAACGTCCATGTCTATCATCAGTGTCATCTTAGATGGCAAACGAGAGGGGTGAAACGACCAGTGTACTTCATCAGCAAGATTTATCAGGGTGCAAAAGCTAAATATAGGACCATTGAGAAACTCGGGTTAGCCTTGGTGACTACCACCAAGAAGCTACGCCCACAATTCCAAGCCCATACTATAATAGTCCTATCCGACTACCCCCTCAGCGAATGTTACATAAGCCTACAGAGTCAGCACGACAAATAAAATGGGCTATGGAATTGGCGAAATTTGATGTTCAATACCAGCAGAGGAGATCAATCAAGGAGCAAGTCTTGACAGACTTTGTGGCAGCATTCACTGACCGAAATGCCTCTCTCACTCCGCCCTGGAAGCTGTATGCTGACGGCTCGTCTATGACAGCCAGGTTTAGGGCTGACATAGCTTTGACTACCCTAGACGGCGTTACTCATAGGTACGTAGTAACGTTGCTAGGTCTCATCTTTACAATCAGTCGTTATAGTGTGTGACAAAACAGCTACCAGATTATTACAAGATTTTTTTTACTCGGAATAACAAGGTTTTCCCGAGGTCGAACTCAAGGAGCAACTATGTTTCTAGAAGTATGCAAAAGTTCTCAATTATGTTACAAAAATGAGAGAGAGAGAGAGAGAGTTTTGTTGGCTTCTTCTTCTTCTCTCTTCTTTTTCTTTCTTTTCTTCCTCTCTTTGCTTTCCTTGCTCTTCTTCAGTCTTGCCTTCTCTTTTCTCTTTTTCTTCTCTGTGGCAGTGGTGATCTTCCTCTTCTTTCCTTCTTTTCTTCCTTCTTCTTGGCCGTTGACTTTGCTTCCTCTTTTCTTCTTTTCCTTCCTGCCTTTCTGGCGGCTGCAAAGGCTTCTGCCTTCTTCTTTCTTCTTCTTTGTGCTCTGGCCGCTGGCCTTTCTTCCTCTTTCTTCTTCTTCTTTCTTCTTTGCTTGCGGCTGTGGTGATTTCAACATCTAATGCAGTGCTCAGATGACTTATCTGTGGCTTTGCTACAGTGCCTTCCTTCTTCTTTCTTCAGCTGCCCAGTGTGGCTTCTTCTTTTCTTCTTCTGTTTCTCTCCTTCCTTCTTCTTCAGCTGCCCCGAGCGGCCAAGGCTTCGGCTTCTTCTCTTCTTCCTCTTCTTCTTCTTTTCTTCCTGCACGCTCACATAAAGGTCAGAGCAAAACCTACCCCTACCCCTTCCCCGTGTCTCTCTCTTTCTAAGAATTCTCTCTTTGGACTGCTCTCCCAGAGCCAGGTAATCGGGTGCGGGTATCGCGCCCGAAACCAGACCCACCGGCGTACGGTGGTGGGCGAGGAGTGTGTGGTTCGGGTAGTCGGATCCGGCCCAGACCCGCGGGGCGTGAGCGCAGGCGAGGGCGAGGAGTGCGTGGCGCGCTGCGTGCCGGTGAGAGGGACCTAACCCCTGTGTTCGAAGGCAGTAAGCCCTATGCAGTTTTGCAATTTAAGTGTGGGCGCTTGGCCGCACACTTACGAGGTGGGACTAAAGTCCCACCTCCCGATTTTGTGCCCATAGGCGAGGAGTCCGCGGCCAATTGAAGCAGCTACAAGGCTTGCGAACCAAATCGCAAGCCTGGATGCCTTCGCGGAGACTGCCCGCACAACCTGGAACGTGCGCCTGGACTGGGGAAGACCTAGAGCTGCAGGTGGAGCTGCTGCAGCAGGTCGACAATGGCGGCAAGAGGGTGCGAACCTGAAATCACAGTGACGGCCTCTCGGCCAAGTTAGAACACGTGGAAAGCTTCGCCGGAGTGTGGCGAAGCCTGTGCGATGGTCGGCGAGGAGCGGGAGTGCGTGTAGAGGTCGACCTAGGTCAAACTGTGGGTGGAAAGATGGGTATGTTCAAGGGATGGTTGGGCGGTGCTTGGCAGTGAATGGAGTGGGGGGATCGGTGGAGTGGAGCGTGGGGGAGTTTCTGGGCTGGTCGGCGAGGGGTAAAGAGGTCTGTGGACGTTGGATGGACTCGCCGAAGAGGGTGATCGGAGATGGGGAAGATGATTCTGGACAGTGGCAATCGGGTGGTCGAAATGACAAATTGGAAGAGGGAAAATACAAGGGAGAGAGAGCAGAGACTATTTACCTATTTACTTGACGAAGGGGGAGGGAGGAGCATCCGGCTCGTGCCTGTCGGAGCTGGAGACGAAGACACCCTGGAGGAGGGTTTCGGCGACAAGGAAGCAGTCGGAGGGCACCAGCGGGTACAACCTAGCGCGGACGACAGGGCAGAGTAAACCCTGTTGCAGGTAGGGCAGCAGAGCAACGAGGAGGAGGAGGAGAAGATCACCGGAAGCTTTGAGCTCTCTGACCGGAGGGGGAAGGGATGAAGAGGAGGTGTTTCTCCGTCAAAGAAAGCTTGAAGGAGTCGACAAGGTTTGTCTCTCCTTATAAAGGGCTTGGGGCGGAGAGAGGGACGAGGTGGCATCGTGCCAGCCACGCCGGAGTATGGCCGGAAGGGATACCCATGCCTTCTACACGTTCGCACGGAAGGCATGGTTGACGGCAGAGGTTGTGGGTGGGTCCCTGCGACAAAGGACGTCGTAGGGAACCCCCCTTCTGTTCTAAAGGACGGCAGCCTTGCCCTGCGCGACGCCATCCTCCGCGCAAGGTCGTCGAAGGCATGGCGCTGTGCAGAAGTGGCAGGGAGGGCCGTTCTGCAAAGAACGATGAGAAGTTGGGAGCTTAAATGCAAAGGTTTCAAAAGATAAGAGTCAAAAAGTAAATAAAGAGGACCAAATTGTAAAGTCGGTCAAGGAGGTCTTTTCTTAGGCTCAAGTTTTTATACCAGACGAATTTGAACCTAAGGATTTTAGTGGTGAATTTTAATTCTAGGTTGGATCATGTTTGACTGACCAATTTGCGCAAAAACCCAAATTAAGTCATTAATTGGCCATGGTTCTCATTTTAGGTCAAAATAGGTTCCAAAGGCCAAATTGAAGGTTCTAAACCCTAGGGAATACTTTTATATGATTTTTAGAGGGTTTAGTTAATTTTTATCCTATCTCGAACCTCGTGAATTGAAGTGGGTTTATTTTTAGGGTTACAGAATGTCATTTAATTCCTAGAAGTTGCTATAACCCTTTTCAGATCAGATCATCCCACTTCCATCATTGTTAAGCTTGTTTGACCTGTGTTTGGACCCTTAATTACCTTGTTTGCAAACTGCATTGGTAAAATTGCAGTTTTACCCATGATGATTTATTTTATTCTTTAACTCAGAATTCTCTGAGTTAAGCCTCTCTTTGGGTTTTGTAGGAGCTTTTTTACACATATTTGGATTAGATTGTGCTAGTTAGGGTTCATGATGAGGTTCTCATCATACCCCCATGCCTAGCTTTTGCTAGTCCCTTAGCAAAATTTTAAGGTTTCAACCCTTGTTCTAGACCATAAAGTTCTTAATGATTTCAGATAAGTGCTTTTTCTTTTGCAACCTAGATTAGGTCAGAATGCCAACCATTGGCCTAAAAGGTACTCTAATACCAACCAAGATCCAGATCTGTCTAGCCTCCGCCTCAGTCCTTAACAAAGGTTTTTAAGGCCTACAAGAACTAACCTAAGGCTTATTGGACTTTGTGGTTAAAGCACCCGTGCTTGAGATAATTTTAGCCATGGCTCAGTTCGCAATGCATTTTCTAAGAAAGAGAGGTAGAAGATTTATCTATTTGGAGAGTTTTCTCTCTCTCTTTCCTTTTAATTCTATCTTAGGATTGGCTTTTCAACACGGTCTGTATCAGATTCCTTGTCCCCATCATCAATCCTCAAAGGTTCCTGGTAGTCAATGCTTCGAGATAACACTGCCCATGGTAACCCCCAGAACCCTGGCTGTTGAGATTTCGAGATAATCCCATCCATGGTGTTCCGTGGCTGAATTCAAACCCTGGCAATTGACATTTCGTGATAATGCCATCCATGGAATCTGAACCAGCAACGTGCTTACATGCCCCCAGTAGGATATGTAAATATCCTAAGAGACAAGCACCGAGGAGATGACATTTTGTTACGCATCTTCGAGGGGGATTTCCCACCACTCCGCGTTGGGAACTCATCCAAATCAACTTGTGTTGGTCGGTCGCTCCTACTCTAGGTGTTATTTACAGAATTTTTGCAACGCTTTTGCGTGATTTTGATTTTTATGCTTACTGAACCAGGCTGTGTGTGAAGTTAGGGTGCTTAGGTTACTGAGTCCCGTAAACCAAAAGCTAGTTAATGAGGCCAAATACTCCCTAAGTCATGGACCTAATACTTAAGCTTTTCATTTTCCTCAACCTCTTGAGGAATGTCTAGATCTTAATGGGTACTAAGAGTCTATCCAGGAATGCCTAAAGTTCGCGTTCTTACTAATCTCACTATGCACTTTCCATTTCTTTTCCTAAATGAGGTCTAGAACTTAGGTTAATTCCTTAACTTCTTACTAACGACTATCACTTTTTTCTTTCATTTTGTGCTCCTTTTCATTTTGTTCCTTTTTCTTCTCCTCCTCCTTTGTATAGTCCACAAAATTTTCTTTCCTCCTCTCATTTTATTATTCTTTTTCAAAAAAAATTTTAATTTTTATGGCATTTTTGGCATATGTGAATTTTTTTTTTAAACCTTTTCTTACAAGACTTGCACTTTCATACCCCCCCATGCCTAAGATTTGCAATGTCCCAATTGTAACTTAGGGAGGTTTTTATTCAACTTAGTTCATACATTAGGACAGATGTTTTGATGAGTGAATGGGTTGGGGTGACTGTTGCAGACGATTTCTAATCTCAGATGCAAGCACCTGAGGTGGAGTCGGCTATCCTAAAGGGTGAACCTTAAGTGCACAAAGGTGTCAAAAAAGGTTTCAGGTTTTCAAAGAGAATGACGGGCTGCCTCCCGTTGAGCGCTGAGTTTTACGCCATCGGCTGGGCGTAATATGCTCAGGGAAAATGGAGGATAGATGATGATTCAGCCAAATCAGTAGAGGTTACATCAATGAACGGTTTGAGTCTCTGACTGTTCATGATGAAAGGTTCGGAATCATGGCTGAGTGGACTGATTTCGATGGCTCCATTTCCAAAAACTTGTCGGACAAGGTATGGTCCGACCCACTTGGATCGCAACTTCCCAGGAAAAAGTTTGAGTCGGGCATCAAAGAGTAGGACCTTTTGACCAGGATGAAAGATCTTTCTAAAGATATGCTTGTCATGGAAGGCTTTAACCCACTCCTTGTAGATTCGCGAGTTCTCGTACGCATCAAGGCGTAATTCATCGATCTCGCTGATTTGAAGCTTTCTGTGGGTTCCAGCCTTAGAAAGATCTAGATTACAGCTCCATACTGCCCAATAGGCTTTGTGCTCCAGTTCGACGGGAAGGTGACACGCCTTCCCGTACACCAATCTAAAGGGAGACATGCCTAATTGGGTTTTGTGGGCGGTCCTATAGGCCCACAAGGCTTCCAGAAGTCGAGACGACCAGTCCTTCCTGTTAGGCCAAACAGTGACCTGCAGGATTTTCTTGATTTCCCGATTTGATAGCTCAGCTAGACCATTAGTGTGGGGGTGATAAGGAGTGGAGATTCAGTGAGACACCCTGTATTTGGTCATCAATGACCTAAACTGAGCATTCGTGAAATGGGTCCCCCCATCAGAGATGATAGCACAAGGAATCCCGAACCGTGAGAAGATATTGTGATAAATGAATTTGAGAACGATTTTATGATCACAGGTTCGGGTCGGTATGGCTTCGATCCATTTGGACACGTAGTCCACAGCCAGCAAAATGTACTCGAAGCCATCCGAAACAGGAAAGGGGCCCATAAAATCAATCCCCCAAACATCAAAGATTTCGCATACGAGAATCGGCTACAAGGCATCACATCGTGACGACTCATGTTGCCCAAAGTTTGGCAACGACTGCATGCCTTGCAGTGATTGTATGCATCCTTGAATAGAGTGGGCCAATAAAAGCCACACTGGAGGATTTTCGATGCGGTTTTGTGTCCAGAGAAATGGCCACCGCATGCCTGGTCATGGCAGAAGGAGAGAATATTATTGACTTCACCTTCCAGGACACATCTCCGGATGATTTGGTCGGCACCTATGCAGAAGAGATACGGATCTTCCCACATGTAGTACTTGGCATCAGAGCGCAATTTGTCTTTCTTGGCTTTCGGCCAATCAGACGGGATCTGATGAGATGCCAAGTAGTTTACTATATTAGCAAACCATAGAAGTCTAGTACCAATAGTCAGCAGGTGTTCATCAGGGAAATGCTCCGTGATGGGCCCGGAAGGGTTGATGATCTCAAAAGGAAGGCAAGACAAATGGTCAGCTACCACGTTTTGTCTTCCCGCCTTGTCACGAATCTCGAGGTCGAATTCTTGCAATAGCAAGATCCATCGTATTAGTCAGGGCTTCGCGTCCTTCTTGGCAAGGAGATGCCTCACAGCCGTGTGATCCGAGTAGATGATGACGTGGGAACCCAGGAGATAAGATCGAAATTTTTCAAGGGCAAATACTACAGCTAGCAGCTCTTTCTCAGTAACTGTATAGTTACGCTGAGCCTCGTCAAGTGTCTTGCTAGCGTAGTAGATGACCACGGGTTTCCCGTCAGCTTTCTGCCCCAGAACTGCTCCTACAGCGAAATCAGATGCATCACACATGATCTCAAAGGGTTAAGACCAATCAAGGGATTGTAGGATCGGGGCCTGGGTGACTAGATCACGGAGGTTCTCAAAGGCTTGAGTGCATTCCTTGGATATTTCAAAGGGTACATCCTTAGAGAGAAGAGTCGTCAGGGGGCGCGCGATTTTCGAAAAATCAGGAATGAAACGACGGTAAAAATCTACGTGCCCCAGAAAAGAATAGATGTCCCTGATCAAGCTAGGCATAGGAAGACGAGAAATTAGATCAACCTTGGCTCGATCCACTTGGATGCCTTTCTCAGAAATCAGATGTCCTAGGACGATCCCCTTAGGCACCATAAAATGGCTCTTTTCCCAGGAAAGAACCAAATTAACATCGATGCAGCGCCTAAGTATATGAACCAAGTGCTGGAGGCAATCATCAAATGATGCTCCGAAGACTGAGAAGTCATCCATGAAGACTTCCAAATAATTACCTACCATATCAGAGAATATGGCAAGCATGCACCGCTGAAAAGTCGTGGGTGCATTGCAGAGACCGAAAGGCATCCTTCGGAATGCATACGTTCCGAAGGGGCAGGTGAACGTGGTCTTCTCTTGGTCCTCAGGATGAATAGCTACTTGGTTATAACCGGAGTACCCGTCAAGAAAGCAGAAGAATCTATTTCTCGCTAATTTCTCGAGAATCTGATCAATGAAAGGTAGTGGGAAATGATCCTTCTTCATGGAGGAATTAAGTCGTCGGTAATCTATGTAGACTCTCCATGAGTTGGCTAATCGGGTAGGTATGACTTCTCCTGTTTCAGTCGTAATGGTGGTGAGCCCTGCCTTTTTAGGCACAACCTGAATTGGGCTCACCCAACGACTGTCGGAGATCGGGTAGATGATCCCTGCATCTAACCACTTGATGATCTCCTTTTTCACGACCTCCTGCAGATTCGGGTTTAAACGTCTCTGCATCTCACGAGAAGGTCGTGCGCCCTCTTCTGAATAAATATGATGTGTGCAATAAGAGGGACTTATTCCAGTCAAGTCATCGAGAGTCCAACCAATGGCTCTGCGATGTTGTTGGAGAACAACAATCAGACGGGATTCCTGTTCAGGAGTAAGCTTGGAATTTATAATCATAGGAAGGGTCTGATTAGAACTCAAAAAGATGTATTTCAAATGCTCAGGAAGGGGTTTCAGTTCAAGGATGGGGTTATCAGCAGCAGTGAGTGGTTCAGGGTAAGCGTGAGGTTCAAGGGTAGGAGTTATGGGTCTGTCTAAATCTAGATTTGACTCCTCTAATTGCGATTCAAGATCTTTCTATGGTTGATGAGGTATAATCAGGTCATTCTCAAAATGCGTTTCATCAACCAAAGCCCTAATATCACAGATCTGTTTAATGACACCGCAATTGATTCCTTGTTGGGCCTTAAAGATATCAATTTTGAGGGTTTGATTACCAAATTTTAGCTCTATTTGGCCCTCCTCACAACTGATGTTGGCTCTAGCAGTAGCCAAGAAAGGTCTCCCTAGAATGATCGGTGTATCCCTAGGGTTCTCAGGTGCGTCCATGTCTAAGACTATAAGGTCTACAGGGAAATAGAAATCCCGCACTCTTACAATAACATCCTCGAGAATCCCTTTAGGTGACTTTATGGATCGATCTGCTAATTGTAGTGTCACCTCAGTTGGTTTTAGATCAGATTCTTCTAGGTGTTTAAGTAAGGATGTGGGTATCAGATTTATGAAAGCACCCAAGTCTAGCAATGCTCTGTCGAATTGGGTATCACCTATTTTGCAGGAAATCAGGGAAGTACCAGGATCTTTTGCCTTGGGTGGGAGTCTGCTTAGGATTACAGAGCTGGCTTGCTCTGATAGTACAATTGGACTCCCACTCTTGGTTTGCGGCTTACGCTAAGGTGTACACACATTCTTTAAGAATCATGCGTAAGCCGGTACGTGGCAAATCGCATCCATCAAGGGGATGTTTATTTGGACCTGCTCAAAGAGCTTGACCAGGTCCTCCTCAAGAGCCACGGGCTTGAATGTCTTCTTTCCCTTGGTCAATGCCTCAGGAAATGGAACCTTGGTTGGTTCTTGATGTAAACACATTTACACTACTTAAGATGTCTATTTATGCATGTTCTTAAGCATAAGATTGCAGTTCATGATATAAATATTGCATAACATGCATCATCTTGCATTTAGAGTAGTTTGAATAAAAAGGAGGTTAATTGTCTCCTTTTATGTGCTTGGACAGGGAAAACATTTTATCGGGAGCTCGAATCAAAGATCCAACCGTATGGATGTGATAAGGGCGATGATTGGAGTTCAACGACTCCAAGATCACCCTAATCAAGCATCCGTAGCATCAGATAGTGACCGGGGAATCCTAGAAGATCAAGGGCCAGGATGGAGTAAATCCACTCTTCAAATGACAAATCCGACCACATGGATGAATTTGGATCGACGATTGCAGCCCAACGACGCAAAAATCAAGTCAATCCGACATCCGTGGCACCATCTACAACATCCAGAAGATGGACGGCCAAGATGGCGCCACATGGTGCCATCTCGGCCGCCCAAAAGGCCGCATGCAATCTCTGAAGACCCCGCAACCGCTCCCTCTCCGCCGTTGGATCTTGATCCAACGGCTGTGGTCAGCCGCGCCTAAAAGCGCCTGCTCGACCATCCGCGCCTCGTAGCGCAGCGGTCAAGCGCGCTTACGCGAGCTGCGGGCGCGGGTTTGAACCGCAGCGAAGGGGAGGAAGGCGCGGGCGTGCGGGCGATGGCGGGCATTGGATTGTCATCGGACGGCCTTCTGCGCTCAATCGAGATCACACACGATTGAACGCGCGGCGTCACGCGGCATCACACGCGCCAGGCGGGCGCAGCAGCGGGCGATCACACGTCTTAAGTCGTCCGATCTCGCGATAGGACGGTTGAGATCTGATGAACGTGCATGGGCGTTGAGGAAGCGGGCAGCTGAGGAGGCGCGAGTGGGCGCGGGAGCTACACCCACGTTGGGGGCTTTAGTGACGGATTTATCCGTCACTAAAGACCCCTCATTTATTATTTTGAAGATGTAATGACCATTTTGCCCCCACTCCTTGCAACTATAAAAGGAGACCCCCTCCATACGAAATTCTCATCCCTTCCTTCTCTTCTCTACCCCTCCAAAGCTCAAGAGAAGCTTGTCCCACACCCGGGATGCTTCTCGTGAGATAAAGTCCAAATTTTCGTCCCCCTTCGGAAGTGGATCCCGCGAGGACGACGGCGTGCTACTCCATTCCCATTCTTCTGCTTCGTCCTCCCTCGTCCCGCTTTGTCCTCCTTCGTCCAGGCGTCGTCCCGTCCGGCTCGTCTTCCAAGCAACCGTCGAGGAGGATTTCTCTCTCCCTATTCTTTTTACCTCTTTCTAGTATAGATTTACTGCTTTCTAGAGTAGTTCTGCTCGTCCTCCAAGCGATTGTCGAGGAGGACATTTCTCCCTCCATTCTTTTAATGCTTTCTAGAGTAAATTTATCGCTTTCTAGTGCAATTGTTTTATACTTTCTAGTTGTAATGAACAATCCCCTTAATGATAAATTCTTTGTTTATTCTACATCTTATTTTGATTTCTATGTGTAATAGTCTCTCTCTTTCTTACCCTCTCTCTCTCTTCTATTTATTGTAAATATTTAGATAGTTTTAAATTGAATCACTTCGTGACAAATAAAAAGAAACGCGTAGTTTTTAAATCAAACGTCCGCCTCCTTATGTTCGACCCGGAATTTTCATTTCGGTATAAATTTTATTTGTTGAACACGAATTCTTCGCTTTCAAGCTACAACGACAGGTTTTCCAAAACCAAACACATTAGCGTAGCGATTCGCACGTTCAACAGTTCTTCTAGGATAGGTCCAGGTCTTTGATCTGGGACAGGGATAGGAATGTCCTGGATTACTGTCCTAGGGTTAGGATCACTACCAGGCTTGGAGTGGTCTAGATAAGGTGGATCTTGGGTCTCCTTACCACTACAGGTCATTACAGAATTCAGTCTTGCCTGATTTTGGTTAGGGTTGGATAGGATGGGTTGCTGCTGATAACTCGCATAAGAAGTGGAAGCCTCCATCCCGTCAGGTGAAGGAACAGAGGGGGCCTGATAGATCATGTGTGCTTGGCCCAGGCTTGGGTTCATAACGCGCCGCTGGGTCGGTACGTTATTAGAGTTAGGAAGAGGTTGGGAAGGAAGTGTGCCTGGTTGGCGAGAATTTGTCAACTGAGCCAGTTGATTTCAAACCTCTGTAAGTTCGTCCTTGTGTTGTTTTTGAATAGTCGCATTCGTTCTTTGAATGTCCGCCAGAGTCTGAAGGATGAGGGACATTTGGTCTTGGTTTGGCCCTGATGAATAAGTAGGGTTGGGCCGAGGCTGAGGCAGCTGGTAAGGACGAGGTGGTTGTGGACGGGGCTGAAAGGGTGGTCTCTGAGTTTAGGAATTTCCTGCCCACTGGAGGTTGGGATGGTTCCGCCATCCAGGATTGTAGGTGTTGGAGAATGGATCATTCTGGATGGCGTTGAGGTCCTCGCAGGTCTGAGGAACCTCCAAAGAATCAAAGAATGGGGAAGTGGAATTTCCCTGGCTAGTATAGAAAGGATCGGAGGATCCTCTGATCCGAGAATCAGATGGGGGTGGATACGGATCCATCCCAGGAGAGGGTCGGTGGAGAATGTTTTGCACAGTCTCCCGTGTGGAAGGAGGCTGTGCAAAGGAACCATGCGCAGAGGTGGCTCGCTGCAAGTGCTGAGTCAGCTCGTCCACCTTCTTCTCGATGATAGAGACCTTGTCCAATCGACTGGCCATCAGTTCCAGGTCGACTGATGCGGACAGGCCCTGCGTTTCATGTGCTCCCCTAAGGTTCGTCGATGCGCGAGTATTCGTTCTGTCGAATAATCCCATGGAGTCATTATTGATGGAGTTCTCGCACATATTTTCGAGAATCTCCCACACGGTGTCCTCATGCTAACCCATGATATTCCCTCCGCAAGTTGCATTAACGAAAAGCCTAATATCCTTATGGAGTCCCTGGTAAAAAAACTAGACTTGTTCCCATTTAGGAACTCCGTGATGGGGGCACTTTCTCATGAGGTTCCGAAAGCGATCCCATGCCTCATGGAGAGGTTCTCCCGTTTGCTGAGTGAAGTGAGTAATCTGATGGCGCAAGGCATTAGTCCGACCAACGGGGAAGAACTTCTTCAAGAACTCAGACTGAAGTTCTTCCCAATTGTTGATCGGCCGGGTCTGTGTTTGGTACCAATGAGCGGCCTTGTCCATAAGGGAGAAGGAGAACATCTTCATGAGGAGAATGTCCCGATTTTGTGCATCTAACCCAAAAGTTTGGATCAGATGCTTTAGCTGTTTGATGTGCTGGAAGGGGTCTTCAGAATTAATCCCATGGAATTTAGGTATGGCATGAATCATATTGGGCTTTAATTCAGAATCAAGTCCTCCAATCGGGATTCTGACTCGAGGCTCAATAGCCACCATAGCAGGATTATAATGGTCCCGCATCATAGGACGCTGCGGTGGGTGTACAAAGTTCTGGAAGAGGTCATTGAGTCGCTGGAGTTGGTGCTCTAGATTGTTCCCTTCCTCAACTGGCTGAGCCATTGTGGAAGAAGAAGGTGAGTTGGGTTCGGAGTCGGAGGAGAGGTCAATGTGAAGTGTTGTTTTCTCAAACAAAGGCACTGAGGCTCGGCCTCGAGGAGAGTGAAGTTCTAAAGGAGGTTTGAAGGACCTCCTACCAAACATACACTGATGGAGAAGATGAGTTTAACAGGTGCTGGACCCAATCAAGACACCCAAAATGTTGGGTGACTGTAGAGGTGCAGGGCAGATGGACCCCTTGATCAAAAGATCGTCCACCTGAGAATTACCTGGGCAGCCAGAGAGGGTGAGTCCCGCGAAGACCCCTACACGGTAGAGCGTCCCCACGGGTTACAGGGTTTCCCCCACCCAACCTCTCTTGTCACTGAGATTCCAAATAGACCAGAATGGGGATCTTGACCTCTTAAGTCTATCACTTTTAGTTTAAGATCAAGGTGCTTAGATTTTCACTTGAACTTTAAGCTTTTTGAGTGCAAAGAATGACCTAAGTTGAAGGTTGGTTGATCCTAGGGGTCAACTTCACCTGCTAGTTCTTTTGAGAGCTTATTAGGCTTGTCTTTTAGGGTTCAAATGTTTTTAAAGAGCCAATTTTCTTAGGGTTTCTCTGAATTGGTATTTTCAATCAATGGCTTAGGCACACTTCTTTTGGGATTTCTCAATTCTTGCTTAAGAAGTGTGTCTCTAAAACCCTGATGTTGAATCTTATGTTGGCTCTACTTGGTCCAGTTAGCTCTTTGTTGGGTAATTAGGGCTCAGGCAAGAAGGTGTTAGCCCTTAAATACCCTTAATAGTGTGTGCAGGAATAGTGGGTTGAAATTGAAAACATGCAGCTTTTGATGGTTTACTAAGTATAGAAGACAGGTTAGACCTATATTGCTTGTTCTTTCTTTTTCTTCCTCTTTAGAATTTAGGGGTTAATAGTGAGAGGATAGAAAATTACCTGTCCTCGGAGTGGTTGTTGTGCGACTGCTTGTCTTCTTGATTTCCTGTGCCTGCACACAAAAAGAGAAGAGATTAATAGAAACTCAATAGAGAATTTATGGCTTCTAGAATAGCCGTTGCTCCCCGGCAATGGCGCCAAGAAATAGTAACGCTGCTACGTCTCGTCTTTACAATCAGTCGTTATAGTATGTGACAAAACAGCTACTAGATTACTACAAGATTTTTTTTACTCGGAATAACAAGGTTTTCCCGAGGTCGAACTCAGGGAGCAATTATGTTTCTAGAAGTATGCATAAGTTCTCAATTATGTTACAAAAATAAGAGAGAGAGAGAGAGTTTTGTTGGCTTCTTCTTCTTCTCTCTTCTTTTTCTTTCTTTTCTTCCTCTCTTTGCTTTCCTTGCTCTTCTTCAGTCTTGCCTTCTCTTTTCTCTTTTTCTTCTCTGTGGCAATGGTGATCTTCCTCTTTTTTTCTTCTTTTCTTCCTTCTTCTTGGCCGCTGACTTTCCTTCCTCTTTTCTTCCTTTCCTTCCTGCCTTTCTGGCGGCTGCAAAGGCTTCTGCCTTCTTCTTTCTTCTTCTTTGTGCTCTGGCCGCTGGCCTTTCTTCCTCTTTCTTCTTCTTCTTTCTTCTTTGCTTGCGGCTGTGGTGATTCCGACGTCTGATGCAGTGCTCAAACGACTTATCTGTGGCTTTGCTACAGTGCCTTCCTTCTTTCTTCAGCTGCCCAGTGTGACTTCTTCTTTTCTTCTTCTGTTTCTCTCCTTCCTTCTTCTTCAGCTGCTCAGCTTCTTCTTTTCTTCTTTTGCTTCTCTCCTTCCTTCCTTCTTCTTCAGCTGCCCCGAGCGACTAAGGCTTCGGCTGCTTCTCTTCTTTCTCTTCTTCTTCTTTTCTTCCTGCACGCTCACACAAAGGTCAAAGCAAAACCTACCCCTTCCCCTTCCCCGCATCTCTCTCTTTCTAAGAACTCTCTCTTAGGACTGCTCTCCCAGAGCCGGGTAATTGGGTGCAGGTATCACGCCCGAAACCAGGCCCACCGGCGTGCGATGGTGGGAGAGGAGTGCGTGGTTTAGGTAGTCGGATCCGGCCCAGACCCACGGGGCATGAGCGCGAGCGAGGGCGAGCGAGCGCGTGGCGCGCTACGTGCGGGTGAGAGGGACCTGACCCCTGTGTTCGAAGGCAATAAGCCCTATGCACTTTTGCAATTTAAGTGTGGGCGCTCGGCCGCACACTTACGAGGTGGGACTAAAGTCCCACCTCCCGATTTTGTGCCCGCAGGCGAGGAGTCCGCGGCCAATTGAAGCAGCTACGAGGCTTGCGAACCAAATCGCAAGCCTGGATTCCTTCGCGGAGACTGCCCGCACAACCTGGAACGTGCACCTGGGCTGGGGAAGACCTGGAGCTACAGGTGGAGCTGCTGCAGCAGGTCGACAATGGCGGCGAGAGGGTGCGAACCTGAAATCACAGTGACGGCCTCTCGGCCAAGTCAAAACATGTGGAAAGCTTCGCCGGAGTGTGGCGAAGCCTGTGCGATGGTCGGCGAGGCACGGGAGTGCGTGTAGAGGTCGACCTAGGTCAGACTGTGGGTGGAAAGATGGGTTTGTTCAGGGGATGGTTGGGCGGTGCTTGGCAGTGAATAGAGAGGGGGGATCGGTGGAGTGGAGCGTGGGCGAACTTCTAGGCTGGTCGGCGAGGGGTGAAGAGGTCTGTGGACATTGGATGGACTCGCCGAAGAGGGTGATCGGAGATGGGGAAGATGGGTCTGGACAGTGGCAATCGGGTGGTCGAAATGACAAATTGGAAGAGGGAAAATACAAGGGAGAGAGAGCAGAGACTATTTACCTATTTACTTGACGAAGGGGGAGGGAGGAGCATCCGGCTCATGCCTGTCGGAGCTGAAGACGAAGACGCCCTGGAGGAGGGTTTCGGCGACGAGGAAGCAGTCGGAGGGCACCAGCGGGTACAGCCTAGCACGGACGACAGGGCAGAGTAAACCCTGCTGCAGGTAGGGCAGCAGGGCGACGAGGAGGAGGAGGAGAAGATCACCGGAAGCTTCGGGCTCTCTGACCGGAGGGGGAAGGGATGAAGAGGAGGCGTTTCTCCGTCAAAGAAAGCTTGAAGGAGTTGGCAAGGTCTGCCGCTCCTTATAAAGGGCTTGGCGCGGAGAGAGGGACGAGGTGGCGTCGTGCCAGCCTCGCCGAAGTATGGCTGGAAGGGATACCCATGCCTTTCACGCGTTCGCACAGAAGGCATGGTTGACGGCAGAGGTCGTGGGCGGGTCCCTGCGACAGAGGACGTCGCAGGGAACCCCCCTTCTGTTCTAGAGGACAGCAGCCTTGCCCTGTGCGGCGCCATCCTCTGCGCAAGGTCGCCGGAGGCATGGCGTTGCGTAGAAGTGGCAGGGAGGGTCGTTCTACAAAGAACGATGAGAAGTTGGGGACCTAAATGCAAAGGTTTCAAAAGATAAGGGTCAAAAAGTAAATAAAGAGGACCAAATTGTAAAGTTGGTCAAGGAGGTCTTTTCTTAGGCTCAAGTTTTTATACCAGACCAATTTGAACCTAAGGATTTTAATGGTGAATTTTAATTCTAGGTTGGACCATGTTTGACCGGCCAATTTACGTAAAAACCTAAATTAAGTCATTAATTGGGCATGGTTCTCATTTTAGGTCAAAATAGGTTCCAAAGGCGAAATTGAAGGTTTTAAACCCTAGGAAATATTTTTCTATGATTTTTAGAGGGTTTAGTTGATTTTTATCCTACCTCAAACCTCGTGAATTGAAGTGGGTTTATTTTTAGGGTTACAGAATGTCATTTAATTCCTAGAAGTTGCTATAACCCTTTTCAGATCAGATCATCCCACTTCCCTCATTGTTAAGCTTGTTTGACCTGTGTTTGGATCCTTAATTACCTTATTCGCAAACTACATTGGTAAAATTGCAGTTTTACCCCTGATGATTTATTTTATTCTTTAACTCAGAATTCTCTGAGTTAAACCTCTCTTTGGGTTTTATAGGAGGTTTTTCACACATATTTGGATTAGATTGTGCTAGTTAGGGTTCATGATGAGGTTCTCATCAGTATGCCATTAAACTGGTCTTCCTAGCATCCAATAATTAGACACACTATGAGGCAATGCTAGCCGGCATCTAGGTGGCCAAATCAAAAGGCATCTCCTCCCTGGAAGTCTACACGGATTCCCAGTTGGTCACCAATCAAGTTAATGGTGAATACCAAGCTAGGTATCCAAACATAATCTTGCATGCCAATAAGGTCAAGGAGTTATTGGACTTCAAGACCATCTCTAACAGGCAGGTACGTCGATTCGATAATCCCCTTGCAGACGCATTGGCTTGCCTAGCTTCAACAATTCTTCTTGAGCAGGAGGAGAATATTTGTCTGCAAACTTTGAAGGAGCCAACAATGCTTGCTCTCAAGATATTCACGATAGAGAAATCCTTATCATGGATGACACCTATCATCACCTCCCTAAACACTGGTGAGTTTCCCCTAAGGGAACCACGGCCCAAGGCATTCCGCCTGAAAGCCTTTGGGTACATATCGATAGACAAGCAATTGTACAAGCGAGGGTTTTCCACCCCCTTGTTGCGCTACCTTACAAAAGAGTAGGCATCTCAAGCTCTCCAAGAGGCCAATGGTGGCATTTGCGGGAACCATGAAGGGTATAAGGCTCTCTTAGCCCGACTATTCCAAGAGGGATATTTCTGACCCCAGATGAAGCAGCAATATATAGAGTTTGTGTGCAAGTGTGACAAGTGCCAGTGGTTTGCTACCCTGCACCACTTGCTGCTTGGAAAGTTCACTACTAGAAAAAGTTATTTTACTGTCGGTTATTTGCTGTCGTCGATTTTCCAACTGACAGCAAAAATATTTTTGTCGTTGCTTATTTATATAAGCGACGGTAAATACATCCTTAAAACTAACCCCTCCATCTCGTGCAAAAAAGAAATATGTAATAACTATTTTCTGTTGTTTATTATAAAAAGCGACGACAAAAATGCAAATAAAATTTACTTGCGGAAACCACCAAAATTTGGGCACGAGTTTAGAATTAATTTAGACATTTGTCGTCGATTTCTAACATAACCGACGGCAAATGTCGGTCCATCTAAAACCATGCAAAGCCTCTCCTCCCCCACATTTTGCACAAACCTCCCCTTCCTCCTCGCCCCCCCTCCAACAGTGTCGATCGCCCCCCTCCTGGTTGTCGCCCTCCTCATTGCCACCCCTCCTCGATCGTCGACCATCGTCATCAATCATTGCTCATCTTCCCCCTCCTTAGGTAACTCCTCCTCCTCCACCACGCCCCCTCCTCTTCCGCCTCCTCGCCGCCCTGCTCCTCCTCCTCTGAGCATTTGTATTGTATCAGTAGAACCAGGACATATTTAGTTGTTTTGTGGCAAGATGGCAATCTATCAATTGGCTTGGATTCCCAATCCTTGGCACCTTTAAGCACAGTTGGTGATCATAATTTCTGGCCAGAGCAATTTGTTTTTGAGAAAGCACCAACTGATAACCTGCAAACTTCTAATACCCAATGCCTAGGAATAGTCAAAAGCATGGATTCAAAGAAGAACATTGTCACCATCAAATGGGTTGCTCACGAGCTCCATCAATCAAATAATTAACCATCTTAGAATTGTCTCCAAGGAAAGTCACAATGCTTATGAACTGATGGAGCATCCAGATTTTTCTTATTGTTTGAGTGATATTGTGTTTCGATTGCCCAAATATAATAATTTAACTATTATTGATGTGGAGCACAACTGTTATGCTGTCAGTTATTCATCATGCATTGGAAATGTTGTTGGTCGAAAGGAAGGATATATTGAAGTCAAATGGGCCAGTGGCTCTATATCAAAGGTATATTTAACGCCTCTTTGCCTTTTAAAGTACTTACTGTTCCTTTTAATCAGGAATAATTTGTTTGAATATCTCTCAAGCAAAGGTACTCTTTGTAGGTTCCTTGTTTGTGCAACATGAGCTAATTTGATTGGCATTGTAGGTGGAATTCAGGTTGCCAAATTTATTCTTGTAAATTTATTAGTAGTTCATTCTATAGCCTTTGCTTTCTACTCGTTATTCAATAATGAAGGCAATTTTTTAGTATCTAGATTTTCTGCTGAAAAAGATTTACACATGCACCAGTTATCTGGTAGGCTTATTTTGATTAATGAAAATAGATTCCCCCAATGTGTTACCAAGAAGGTTTCAGTTATCATTTTGTATGCAAATTAATTAAGGTATGGAATAAGGAACAATATCATCTTAATGAAGGCAACATTACAGACTAAAGGTTATTCATCACCCGGTCATTGCAGGAGTTAACCTAGACAATGGTATTTCATAAAATGATGCACTTAGTTCTTAATGCCTATCCATTGATTTTCTTCCACAGCAATCCTTGTCATTTTCTCCATGATTTATTCTTCCATTGCAATCCCAAGTCCCAACTAAATATGAATGGCCACATTTAGACACTTAAAGCCTCTTGTTTTAAGTTATTCCTCTTGCCAATATCTCCAACCAATTGTTGCTTCACATGGATGAAAGTTCTCTCTCAAAATCATCTAATCAGTTGCCATTGTATAAACATTTTGCAAATGTTGCAAACTTGGCATCGAATTAGTATTGAGGGGTCAACATGTATGAAGGGTATTATACAGATATGGATGATAAAGAAGTTTGGCTAGCATGATTTTGGTGTCCTTTGTCATTTTTTTCTTTTAGCCCCTCTTGGGTTTGAGTTGCTAGGAGACCATTTTTTTGAGCATTTTTAAGGTACTAATTTGGTTCTTTAAACAAAGGCGTGCCAATTATTTTGTGTCTTTTAAAAAAATCGAGCTTTAGATCCAATTCGTCTATTCTATATATTCCTAATTGACACATAGGCACGTCTAAAAGTTAGTTTGACATCTTACTATTTTTTAAGTGCCCTCAAAATAATAGGCAATGATTTTATTGTATAAAAAAGAATTAGTGATATTATCTTAATTTAAATGCATGAAACACTAAACACATGTGTTACATATGTTTAAAAGGAAGTTTGAAAAAAAACATCGATGCTGGAAGCAAATTTCAAAATGAATTTCCAGTTTCATGCATATTTGTAGGATGCTTATTAGTTTGTTCCCATCTATATCTTTTCGATGAATTGGAAGAAAATTGGACCTTTGCTTCATTTTGCAGTTTCTCGGGAAACTTTTGAGGCATATATAGATGCTATTTTATTTTTCAGATTATGCCAATCGAAGTGTTTGGGATTAAGAAAATTAATACTCCTCCAGCAATGACAGTACTACATGGGGAACCAGCTGAGGGAACTGCACACGAGATTTCCTATACAGGATCATGAGACCCTACGGAAGGATAAAAGGTAAGCATCACTCCAGTCACATTGCTGTATAATATGTCGATTTAAGTTTATCAAATAGATTATTAATTTGTTCTTTCAAACAGGGATCGCCTAGCGTGGAAACTAATATAAATGGGGTTGTAAACCTTTGGCATATGGGCTCCTATTTATATCCTGGAACTGCTGTTGCTTTCCTCACAGTTGTTGCTTCAAGTATTTTTGGTTTAAATGCTCCTAAATCCCAATGTGCTGTTGCTGAATCCGATGGTTCTAATGATCCTGGCGGAAGTCGGTCCAAAGATATTGTACCACCTTCCTCAGAAACAACATATGTATTTGATCAATGCAATGAGATGATTGAAGATAAAAATGACCAAAATGAGGAAGCTCTGCACTCCGATGACTATGACCTGGAAAATTTAATGCAACCGAAGTTGATGATAGAGATGGTGCCTAAAGTGGAAGCATCACAGTTCAAGAAATTTGACATGGTATATGATTGTTCTGATCACTATTTTGCTAACGGAATTGGTGACATATATCAGGTTAGATCTCAGTTCCGCTTTTAATCATCTATCATGAAAAATACAGAAGCTGCTTTTGCTGCCGCGAAAGCTGTTGGCCTAGCTAAAGATAGTTCTTCCTGTTCTGTTGACTATTTACTCATCAAGTTGTACATCCCTTAGGTAAAAAAAGCATGGTGGAGAAAGGTGAACACCTTAGGAAAGGATCTCCCAGGTTGGCCTTCTATCTGGCTGACTAAACTTTTACCTTGATTTCAATAGGAATCCTCTTGAACTCCAGTTCCTCTTAAACATTTCTAGATAAGATATAGTTTAGGCTGTACAGCGCAGTAATTCGAATGGAGTGTTTTTTATATATTTGGAGAGTTCTTGAAGTGTAAATTGGTCATACAGTGTTAACTGATGGAGCCTTTCTTTGTAGATATGCGGCTGAATCGAGCTTGGTTAGATATACAAAAATAGCTATGCAGCTGCGTGGTAAGCAGTGAGGGATGTGGCTCTATGATGCAGATGGATGACTGTATGTTTATCTTTCCCAAAAAAATTCTTTCTATGATCTATTATGATTTTGTGATCACATACAGCTAGTTCTATTATTTCTTCTTAACATAAGAAAAAACAACCTTTTCCAAAAGAAGAAAACAGAAAACATGAGAAAAAATAGTACAAGGTCTCTTATATTGACACACTCACTCCCATACAATCTCTAAATAATCAAGGTGGGACTTAACCTCGTACTGCATGTTTCGAAGAGATGATCTAACTACCCATCTAAACTAAATGCAATATTCTCAACACATCTATTTCCTTTGTACAGTTAATCATTCACTTTATTCGAAGTAAATCTGTCTGCATGTCCAGTAGGTTGTGTATCTTCTTTCACATTATGTGTATGTTCAGTAGGGATGTTGTCGAAAAGTGTAGGGATGCTTTATCCGTGGAGCTTGGCAAAGCAAAGCAGGAGGCTGCAAGTGCAGAGCAACAAATAGGATGATTCTTTGTTCGAGTTGGTTTGTTATAAGCCTTTGAGTTTTGTATTCTTATTTTTGTGACCTAGAAGCAGTGATAGTTTGATCTTGCAGATAAAATCGCTTCAAGATATCAACAAGAGATTGCAGGACTACAATACCAGTTTGCAGCAATACAACAGTAGACTGCAGAGTGATGCTACGGCTAACAATGAAGCCATGACGAGATTGCAAAAGGAGAAGAATGCTATGATGGAGTCCCTGGGTAGCTTAAGGTCTCACTCTAACAGCTTGCAAGAGCAACTAAGCTCTCTGAGGGTGTGCCCTATTTTTCACTCCACTCTTATCTTTTTGCCAACTGTGGATTTCTTTGCCCCCTAGTGTCTCAACTTGATATTCTTTCTTGGATGGAATCTCTCTTGTTTTTTTTTTTTGGGTGAATGAAACTTATGCGTATAGTGCAGGAGTAGGTTATGTTAAATGTTATGCTTGGTTGTGACTTGCAAAGAGGAGAACCCATAGCAACACATAAGGGTTTAAACCAAATATTTTGTGTTACAGCTAACCTGTGCTGTTGACGTTCTTTTATATGTAAAAATGCCTGCCTCTTGCTCTGTATAACCGAGGACAATGAAAAATCTATTTCGGGAGGCAGGCCAATGAATGCATTTAAAAAAAAAAAAAAACCTTATCTTTGCCGTCGATTTTTAAAATAATCAACAGCAAAGAAGATAACTTTTTAGCGAATAAAAGATTTTTGTTGTCGCTTATTTACGAAAGTGATAGCAAAAATACATAAGACTAATATAGAATAAAAAGTATTTTTCGTCGCTTATTTCAGAAAGTAACTACAAAAATATTTTTAACGTCACTTGTGTAAGTGACGGCATTTTCGTTTAAACGACAGTAAAACTTAAAAAACGATACGTTAATGTAGGAAAAGTTGATGTAAAAACACCGTCGCTTAATTAATAAGTGATAGGAAATACAATTGCCGTTGGTTGACAAACAGCGGCAAAAGATCCAATCCGTCCCTTATAACCGATGGCAAAAAGAAATAGCATTGCTATTTACGTCGTCGCTTTTTGCATCAGTTTAACTACTTTTGCCATCGGTTGACGGGAAAAGTGGAAATTGTTGTAGCGGTTAGTGTCTATCATGTCACCTATTCCCTTTGCAAGGTAGGGCATAGACTTCATAGGCCCTTTTCCGCCAGCCCCAGCTTAGAAAAGGTTCATACTTGTGGCAGTGGACTACTTCTCTAAGTGGGTCGAGGCCGAAGCCATAGCTAGCCCAACAGCCAACAGAGTTGTCTCCTTTGTCTGAAAAAACATCATAGCTCGGTATGGGATACCTCAACACATTGTCATAGACAATGGCACCCAATTTGCTTGCAAAAAGTTTGAAGAATTTTGCAACAACTGGGATGTCTGCCTATGTCTCACATCCATGGGTCATCCCCCAGCAAACAGACAGGCGGAGGCAACCAACAGTACCATCGTCTCAACGCTAAATCACCGACTAGATTCAGCCAAAGGGAGATGAGCAGATGGTTGTTTAAATCCTCAACACAGTTAATTAAATTATTTAGACTTAATTAATCACATGAGAAAGTAACTTAGGTTAACTTGATTTTATGTCGGTTGTGTAGTATAGGGTCAAGTTAACCTAACATTTTAGATTTTTAAATTCTTTTTAACTGGTTGAATCCAGGTCGTTCACTGGGAAGCATAACTTAATCTTAATTCACCATTAATTGCTATGGAATAATTAAGACTTAATTAATTGACTAAATATTAAATTAGAATACTTCAAGCCTATAAACATTGCACAAGAATTAATCAAATTAGCACATAAAACATTCCATGAATAGAGAACATATTTACACATGTGATTTGTCATTAAAAATTAAGTAAACATGTTTATTACAACCATTATGTATAATTACAAAAGATTAAGGTAAAAAAAAGCTATACAAATGAGAACAAATGCCTTATCATTTAAAGCTTAAAATATCAAAAGAGAATATCTCAATAAAAGTACAAATGAGACGTCTAATAAGAAGATTGGACGTCTTAAAAGTAAAAATTAGAAGTCTAAAACTATGGCAAGACGTCTGACTTTCTCCATTTTTCTTCCTTCTTAATTTTCAGCCCTCTCTGTTTCTTCTTTACTTCTATTCTTTACTGCTCTGTCATTGCGCTCTTTCTCTCTCTCTCTCTTCCTTTACTCTCTATCTTTGTTTAGTATTCCTTTCTTTCTTTATCTTTATTGTGCTTAATGAATTCCACAATTAGCCAAATTACAAAAATTTGGTTTTCTAATTGGCAACTCAAACCAGTCGGGGATACACAGCACCATCTAGAGGGTGAGACCAAACCCTACTGGGTCCGAGCTTAATTTTACTTAGGTGTTTTATTTTCCAATTCAAGCTCATGCACATTATCCGACCTCCCAGGCCCACACACGCCCACTCACGGCCCACGCTCACGCCCACAAGCACACTCACACATGCATATGCGTAGGCACGTGCATCGCATGCACCCACACCATAGCCAAGTTTCATTTCGTGCCCTGCGCTGACGACCGATAAGGCTTACGCACTTTTTCATATTATAGCATGTCAGCACCTCCAGAACTACCGATGTGGGACTATCTATGTCCACTCCAGGTTGAACTTCGGACGACAATTCCAGCTAGCACAGTGACTCAATCCGATCAAGCAAAGGCTTGATTGAAAGCCCTTGAGAAGCTCTACAGGATTATAACACCAATGTGGTGTTCGGATTACGTCTAGCCCTTCAATTTGAAGGGTGAAGCTGGGATGTTCGCACAGCCAAAATGGCCTGCAGACAGTGATTCCAAGTTTAAGGACCTGCAGCAGAGAATCTAACCTCCAGATGATGTCTGAATCACCTTCAGCTGATGATTCCGCATCTAATGGTTAAGAAAGGGAGTTCTATATGGCTTCAGGAAGAGGAGGAAGCTCATGAGCTTCGGTTTGGAGCTTCAGAGCTCCATTTTGAGCTTTGAACAGCTCGACAGAGAGCTAAAGACCTCTGGAATAGATTTAAACAATCTTTACAAGGTGTCATGATTCTATTTGGGCAAATTTAGCATTCAAATCTCGCCAAAAACACACTAAAAATAGTATGGGTTCAAAAATAATCCAAATTGGACAGTAATCTAATTTGGCCTAAAACCTAAATAAAACAACTTCCAATCAACTCTCATGGACTCTATATCATCCCAGCGAATATGTCAATTCATTAAACATAAGAATTGATCAGGAAAACCTCAAATCAGCTCTGTAGTTGACCAAGTTTACCTTGGTGTTGACTTTCTGAATTAAAGCTTGTCTAACCTAATTAAGACCCTAGTTTAGTTCTATTTAACCTCAGGAATTGATTCAAAGTCTGAAAAGGTAATTTTAATCAAGAATTCTAGGGTTTCGGACCTCGTCACCTGAGATCCAAATAGAGTTTGTTCAACAAAACAAACTACAGCTTGTCTGAATAAACAACTGGCTAAGATGAACTCAACAGACTTTGTTCTTACTTCCGGACCTCTTACAGCGACCTAAACCCTGATAGAGACAATTCTCCAACTCTGCCGGAGTTGGAGAAGACAGAGGTCAATATCACACTCTAGACATCAATCTAAAATCAACAGTAGATACACATTCCTCGAGTCATAAATAGTCAGTCTGGAGCTCTGCACGGAATTCTTTGAGCTGAAAATTGGTTTCAACTTGCCGGAGCTCGCCGGAGCTCCGATGAGTCCAAGAAATGTCTAGCAGTGTGCAAACTCCATCAAACATACCATTAAAGGTCTTAAGAGCCTCCTGAGGTCACAAGGAACCTCAGGAACTCATCAATTTGTCCAATTGATGATCGAATTAAGGATTCATCAGGGAATTTAAAAAAACTTCATCTCTGAGTTTGTACAAACTCAGAGTCAGTTGTCACACTCAATTGAGTGAGGGCTAAGGCTCAACAGAACCTTGCGATGCTCTATGGGGGGTTAATTATGTGGAGAACTCTTTTGAGCTCTCCATTGACTGAGAGCTAGAAAGTTGGAATGGAATTAGGTGTTTACTTACTATGAGTTAATTATACTAATTAGGTATAAGATCAAGGCCCTTAGATTATGAAGAGGTGATGGAGGGCCCCAACGAGTGTGTTCTAATCTCGGAGGCCTCCGCCGTGGACAACAGAGATCACTGATGAATGTGAAGATGGACTAGGCGATTCAGTTGCAAAGAGTGAGGGAAAAACAATGCTATGAAATCATGATAAGGAGAGGAAGGTGATCAGTGCGTAAAAATGGCAAAAGAGTGGCTCAGACGAGCTCAAAGAGCTCGCCAAAGCTGAGGAAGACAGCATAAAAATTGAACAATTAAACCTAACTACCTAATCTACTGAACTAAGCTACGCTACACTTACCTAAACCTAATCCTACTATTACCTGAACGAAGGAGGTTGAGGAGTCTCCGTTGAAGGTTATTAATGGAGGATGAAATTAGAAGGTTGGAGGAAGAGCTCCGGTGAGCGATTTCATGGCATGGAAGCGAAGTCCAGTGTTGGTGCTTCGTCAGAGGACGTAGCGAATGATAGCGGAGATCAAAAGCGAGTGGAGACGATCGGAGGAATAGGACGAAGATGGGAAATGGTTGCTGGAGTAGGACGAATAGTCTATCAGTTAGCTATGGTTGGGGAAGAGGGTAGGGAGCTAACCACCCAAATCGTAAGGTTCGAGGGGTATTTATAGGGTTCGGCTATGGCTAAAGGGCTTGAATCCGGATCGGTTTGCGTCTAGGTGCAACTTAATCTCTAGCATTGTCTCCGATGCCGGTGAGGTTAACACCTATGCCTAATTAGGATTTATGAATAATCCGAACCGGTGGATGGATTTGAGGTGGTGAGTGCAAGCTTCAGAAGCTTCGCGAGGGTGGAATGGCGTCAGATGAGCGGTCATCGGAGGGTGATAACACCGCCAAACATCAGCCATTCATGCGGCTGAAGAAGAAATGAAGAAGAAGAAGAAGGTGTTCGTAGGGTCCTATGTGCAAGGAAAATTAAGGACCTAGGTGAAAGGAAAGGACTCAAATGCAATGAATTATAGGGATTAAAATGTAAACAGAGGCCTTTTAAGTTAATTTACATTATTTTCTTTTCTAACTTTTTATATATATTTATAACTTAGCTAAATATTATATTAAAGCCATGTATTCACATTTTTGACCTATTTATTTATATTTATTTACTTATTAACTAACTTAAGCTATTTAAGACTTAGGTCTTAAGTTATACTTAAGTTAAATAAGATATTAATTAGGTAACTAATTAGTAGTATTTTGAGTCCATTTATTAATTAAATTATTAATAATATTAATTGACATATAATTTAACATTTTTAACTTATTTTAAGGTCCTTTAATGATTTATCCCTTATTACATAATTAACCCTTATATATGCATATTCCTAGCTAATTAACTAGGAAAACTAGTTAATTAAGGGTAATTAGAAGCTATGATGAGTCTCTCATCATACGAGCTACTGGATGTACTATGGGGTTATAGGATGTGCCAAAGGACTTCCACAGGTTACACACCATTTAGCCTGGTGAACAGCATGGAAGCCCGGCTACCCATAGAGATGGTCCTCCCAATTTACCGGACACAACTCTATGATCCCGCCTCCAATGATGGCCAAGTCCGCCTTGCCTTAGACTTTGTGGATGAGCTAAGGGAGGAAGAATCTGAAGCAACACTGAAGCATAAAGAAGCCACTGCGACCACCTGCAACAGACGAGTGCGCAAATGGAAGTTCTCAGAAGGAGACTTCGTCTTGCGTAAGAGTGAGGTCTCCATGCCAAATCATTCGAGCAGGAAGCTAGATGCCCCATGGGAGGGACCATATAAAATTTGTAAGAACAGTTTAGGCAACTTTGACAAATTACAAATCCTAGGCAACAAAGCAATCCCTCGTACTTGGCAAGCGAATAATTTACGCTTGTATCATGTATAGAAAGAAAAGACAATGAAAATAAAACTTGTCTTTTTATTTCATTAAAAGTGTTGTTTGTTACATTCCCCGGACCATCACATCCGACTAGTCCACAAAAAAGAAAGGAGGAAAAGTTAACAAAGGGAAAGAAACAACAACACTCTTCACAACAGGCGGTTTCACTCTAAGTCTTCAAAATATTAGCTCCAAGAGTCTGTGGGGTTTATGAGACTGTGAGATGGGCCGTCGGGGCGAGCTGGTGGTTTGGCGGCTTCGAACAAACCCGACTGGTCCGCCTCCTCTTGAGGAGCCGGCTAATCTCCAGGTGGTTCAATAGGAGCCTTGTCCACGATCAATCCGTTAGCTTTCTGCCGATCGAACTCGGACATGAACTAGTCCATGGACCAAGTGCAAAGCTCCTCCACCGACGTCTTCTTGACCCCCAACAAGAACTGCACGACTGTCGGGGTATATTTGCCGATCTCCTTTGAGATTGCCTCCCTACTCTCCTCCATAGACAAATCAGAGGCAAAAAAGCTCATTACTGTAGATTCTTCCCTACCAAGAGGGGTGACGTAATAATTGCGGAAATAAAATATAAACAATCTCACAAAATACAATCACACAAAGTACACAAAGATTTTTAGGTGGAAACCCAAACCGGGTGAAAACCACCACCGAACCCTCTCGAGTTAGGATTTTCCGATCAACCAAGTTGATCAAAATCCACTAAACGAATCATTTTAAACGAGGGTGATTCAACCTCAATTACAACCACGCTACAAGTGCGAGGGTAGCATTCCTCAACCCCTTCTCGTGAAGAGAAGGATTTTGTCCCACGAAGGAGACGGGAATTCGCAAAGCGAATACCCAACCAAATAACAAAGATAAAGAAACAACAATCCTATAGAGCCAACAAAGTAATTTAAACCTAGCTTCTATAGGAATTAGGAAACTCCCCTTTACAAGGAGTGCGTCGGATTGATGACGCAGGTGCGTGAGCCATGCGACGGCGCAACGTCGCTCTTCGTGAACTATGGCGGGAGAGCGGGTGCGCAAAGGGAATTTAGCTCTCTGGATGATGGAACTTAAGCTTGGAGAGTAAGAGCTTTTCTTGGACATAAAAGAGTAGAAAGTATGTTGCTTAGGTGTATCTTGTGTTTCTAGGTGTGTGTTGGTGTGCAAGAGGTTCTCCTCTATTTATAGAGGCCTTAGGAAGGCTTTGGATGGCTTAGGAAAGGCTCCATAGCCGTTGGGTGCAAAGCCCAAGAGAATCAGCCCGAAATCAGGAACAATCATTGCACTGACAGACTTATCAGGCGTCTAATTCTGGCATCAGACGTCTGGAAGACAACTTTAAGACGTCTGATTTCAAGGTCAGACGTCTGATTTCGTGCGGGTTCCTTCCTGACTTGAATCATATCTAAACAGGGTTCTAGCGCAAGTCCATCAGACGACATACAGGACGTCTGGCACTATGTCTGGACGTCTGGAAACCTACTTTTTCGTGAGAATGGATTTGCAACGGCTAAAAAATCTCTGAAAAGAGATTTTCGTGTCAGTCAAGGTAAAACGGTCAATTATCAGACGTCTGGAAGGGCTTAAGGACGTCTGATAAGGCTCTAACGGTCATATCCTTGAGTGTATGCTAAGAGAGCCAACGGTCCACTAATTGGACGTCTGGCAAAGTCATCAGACGTCTCCTAAGACGTCTGGTCTAAGGTCTGGACGTCTGATTTCATCAGACAGAACTAACTTGTTCAGCCTAAATGTTATCAGACGTCTGAATCAACAGTCAGACGTCTTAAAACACTTTATCAGACGTCTGGAAACTCTGTTTGAACCCTATATTGATTTTCTAAGTTCTTTACAGAAAACCTAAGTATCCTAGAGTTGTGTCGGTGTTCCTAGGACTACTGTTAGGGTACTTTGAGACTCTTTAACATAATTTTCTAAGGAAATAAAGAGCAAGAAAATAACGACAAATGTACATGAAAGGAATAAAAAGAATTCTATCCTATTCTTCTTGTCCTTCCATCTTCAATCTATCGCTCCTCGCGAATCCCCTCTGTTCTCCATCAAGCTCCTCCAATCCGTCTTGGATGCGAACTCGAATTCCGTCTAACTACATCTACATTTGCAATTGACCTGAAATCTAAGACTCCAAGCGCAAATGTTAAATAACACGTGTTTTGTTATCATCAAAACAAATGATCGTAGTGCTATAGCACCAACAATCTCCCCCTTTTTGATGATGACAAAATCGTAAATAATAATGTAAAAAAATCCTCCCCCTTTTTGACATTATCAAAAAGATTTAATTGATTTCCTATAACTCCCCCTTAAAACATGCTCTTTTATAAATTTCTTTTAACAAAGGTGATGTCCTCCCCCCGTTTTTTTTTATAACAACAAGATAGCTATTATTTTTCTCCCCCTTTCTAAAGGAAATTTAGCTACCTTATATCTCCCCCTTAAAAATTTACAATTAGCTCATAAAATTTTTTAACTCCCCCTATCTAAATGCTAATGATAAAAAGATATGGTGAAGAATTTTTACCTTACCTACCATGGCCAATAAAATGGCCCGAATGGTGGTGGATGCCACATCGAATGGGGCTCCCATCCGTAGCTTGGAGGCCCGGGCATTGGCGCCGGTCTCCAATCTGGTGGTCGACGTGCGGCGGGTCCGTCGCTTGTTCGCCGTCTCGTCGGTCTTCTTGTTCTCCTCCTTGGTTCTCCCAACTTGAGTTGACCAGCTTTGAGTTTGTAGGTCCAGTCCTTTGTGTTGTAGTTATTCCTGAACCCTACAAAACAAGATTCTAATTCTTTTTTCGGTATCCAAGTGGGCTTCGATCCGGATCTGTTAGCGGGTCTCCTTGATGGAGATCCTTTCTCAATCTTAGGGCTATATAAATCATCTACTTTGTTGATTAGTTTGTTAGAGTTTTCCCTAAGACATGCGATTTCTTTTTCTATAGTATGCATCTTAGTTCTTAAATCACAGATTTCTAACTTTAAACTATCATTTTCCTCAATCAATTTATTATTTTCATTGATGAGGTCTTGATTTTCTAATAATAGGTTATCATTTTTAGCACTAGCTTCTAGATCCTTAAGTTTTATTTCTAACCTATCATTTTCAGATTTAAGAAAATTAAGATCTTTTTCATGCTTTTGTTTTCTATTTTTAGTGATTTACTAAGCTCAAATAGTTCATTAAAAGCTTCTTGTAAATTGTAACTTACCTCGTTGTCTAAGTCGCTTCCGCTTTCGCTGTCGCTTCCTCTGGCCATGAAACCAAAGCAAGCGGTTTCTTCTTTTTCTTCTTCTTCTTCCTCCGAGCTTGAATCGTCCCAAGTGGCTTGGAATGCCTTCTTCTTAGATTTCTTCTCCTTTTCCTTCTTCTCCTTTTTGAGAAGAGGGCACTCTGGTCGTAGGTGCCCTTTCTCATTGCAATGGTAGCAACGTCTCGGGCTCTCCTTCTTCTCCTTCTCTTTCTTTAATTCCCTACAAAACTTGAAAAAATTTTTAAGTAAAATTCCAAAGTCTTCGTCGTCGGAACTTACCTCGCTATTCGACGCGGCTCTGAAGGCGAGAGTCTTCTTCGGTTTAGGCTCCAGTGTATCCTTCTTCTTCTGCTTCAACTTTGTCTCGTAGGCCATTAGATTGCCTAAGAGATCTTCCATGTTGAGCTCCTTCACTTCGTTCGCCTCCTCGATGGCGGTGACTTTCTGTTCCCATTCCGGTCCAAGGGAACGAAGAAGCTTCCCTTGAAGCTCCCCCTTGATGAAAGTCTTCCCTAAAGCTTTCAAGTTATTTACAATGAGAGTGAACCTAGTGTTCATCTCACTTAAAGATTCGTTAGGCTTCATAGAAAAAGATTCAAATTCTTGAGAAAGTAAATTAATTTTAGAGGTTTTTACCTTAGGGGTACCTTCGTGAGTTACCTCAAGTGTGTGCTAAATCTCGTATGCGGTGGCGCATTGCGAGATTCTATTGAACTCCTCCGAGCTAAGCACGCAGTAGAGGGTGTTCATGGTCTTCGCGTTCAAAGAGAGTTCGCGAATTTGTTGTTGCGAGTAGCCTCCCGCAGGTTTTTCTGGGATCTCAAATGGCGTCTTGCACCTGGCCCAAATCGTGAAGTCATTGGCTTGAAGCCAAGTCTTCATCCGCAGCTTCCAGTAGGGGTAGTTGCTCCCGTCGAAGAATGGCGGACGGGACATGGACTGCCCCTCGGAGATTCGGATCGCTGATGTGCTTCCCTCCATTTGATCTCTTGCTGGGTGTTACTCCGATCTCGCAAGAACCTGCTCTGATACCAATTGTAGATTCTTCCCTACCAGGAGGGGTAACGTAATAATTGTGGAAATAAAATATAAACAATCTCACAAAATACAATCACATAAAGTACACAAAGATTTTTAGGTGGAAACCCAAATCGAGTGAAAACCACCACCTAAGCCTCTCGAGTTAGGATTTTCCGATCAACCAAGTTGATCAAAATCCACTAAACGAATCACTTTAAACGAGGGTGATTCAACCTCAATTACAACCACGCTATAAGTGCGAGAGTAGCGTTCCTCAACCCCTTCTCTTCACGAGAAGGATTTTGTCCCACGAAGGAGACGGGAATTCGCAAAGCGAATACCCAACCAAATAACAAAGATAAAGAAATAACAATCCTATAGAGCCAACAAAGTAATTTAAACCTAGCTTCTATAGGAATTAGGAAACTCCCCTTTGCAAGGAGTGCGTCAGATCGATGACGCAGGTGCGTGAGCCACGCGACGGCGCAACGTCGCTCTTCGTGAACTACGGCGGGAGAGCGGGTGCGTAAAGGGAATTTAGCTCTCTGGATGATGAAACTTAAGCTTGGAGAGCAAGAGCTTTTCTTGGACACAAAAGAGCAGAAAGTATGTTGCTTAGGTGTATCTTGTGTTTCTAGGTGTGTGTTGGTGTGCAAGAGGTTCCCCTCTATTTATAGAGGCCTTAGGAAGGCTTTGGATGGCTTAGGAAAGGCTCCATAGCCGTTGGGTGCAAAGCCCAAGAGAATCAGCCCGAAATCAGGAACAATCATTGCACTGACAGACTTATCAGACGTCTAATTCTGGCATCAGACGTCTGGAAGACCACTTTAAGACGTCTGATTTCAAGGTCAGACGTCTGATTTCGTGCGGGTTCCTTCCTAACTTGAATCAGATCTAAACAGGGTTCTAGAGCAAGTCCATCAGACGACATACAGGACGTCTGGCACTATGTCTGGACGTCTGGAAACCTACTTTTTCGTGAGAATGGATTTACAACAGCTAAAAAATCTCTGAAAAGAGATTTTCGGGTCAGTCGAGGTAAAACGGTCAATTATCAGACGTCTGGAAGGGCTTAAGGACGTCTGATAAGGCTCTAACGGTCATATCCTTGAGTGTATGCTAAGAGAGCCAACGGCCCACTAATTGGACGTCTGGCAAAGTCATCAGATGTCTCCTAAGACGTCTGGTCTAAGGTCTGGACGTCTGATTTCATCAGACAGAACTAACTTGTCCAGCCTAAATGTTATCAGACGACTGAATCAACAGTCAGACATCTTAAAACACTTTATCAGACGTCTGATTTTGGAATTAGACGTCTGGAAACTCTGTTTGAACCCTATATTGGTTTTCTAAGTTCTTTACAGAAAACATAAGTATCCTAGGGTTGTGCCGGTGTTCCTAGGACTTCTGTTAGGGTACTTTGAGGCTCTTTAACATAATTTTCTAAGGAAATAAAGAGCAAGAAAATAACGACAAATGTACATGAAAGGAATAAAAAGAATTCTATCCTATTCTTCTTGTCCTTCCATCTTCAATCTATCGCTCCTCGCGAATCCCCTCTGTTCTCCATCAAGCTCCTCCAATCCGTCCTGGATGCGAGCTCGAATTCCGTCTAACCACGTCTACATTTGCAATTGACCTGAAATCTAAGACTCCAAGTGTAAATGTTAAATAACACGTGTTTTGTTATCATCAAAACAAATGATCATGGTGCTCTAGCACCAACAATTACTGCCTAAGGGCTAAGCTCCAACTGTGCCGTACTCACTATTTATGGAGCGAGATCGATGTTATAAAAGCTACGTCGTGGTACAAGTCGAAATCGCTTGAAAACAAATAAAATTTATTAGTCGAATGGAAGTCCGAGGTCGAACACAGGGAGAAAATAGGAATTCACACACTAATCTCAAATAATATGTAACTGAGCACAATATTCAAGCCAAATAATGATATTCAATAAATACTAATCTGTCACATTAGATATTCAATGAATTCTCATGTATCTTGAAGCAACAAAAAAGTAGAGAAGCTAAAACAATGGTGATTTAAATCACCAATTACTCTCAAGCATTCAACCAATGTAAATTTCTCAATAGTAATTTTAAATCAAGCTTTCACAATATCAAGCCTCAAATCAAACGTCGGGTCATTTAATCAGACGGCTTAACCGACAGGTGCTACAGTGCTTCCCTATCACTGTTCTTCTTCCTCTTCTCTTCTTCCTCCTTTCAACCACTTCTCCTCTTCTTCCTTCTTCACGCATAGAGAGGAACACTCTCAGATTTAGCCAAGTGTTACAGAGAGAAAAACCCCTTCCTCCTGCTCTGTTACCAACGCGTGCCCCAGACGTCTTCTAAGACGTCTAGGAGGTGGCCCAGACGTCGGACCAGACGTCTGGGATCACATCCAGACGTCTGGAAATCCGTTATCTTCCACACGCGCGGGTCATCTGCGCGCCTGAGCACGCAGACTCACATATTCGTTTATTCCCTGCGGCTGCAGACGCTCTGCCGCGTCCTCTCTCCCCCTCGCACGGCCTTAAAAGGCCACGCCTCCCCTCACTTCAGTCACCACCATCTCCTCCCTCTTCTCCTTCAGCCAGTGAGCGTGAGCGTGAGCGTGAGCGTGAGCGTGAGCGCGAGGGCGGCAGTGACGGCCGCAGTAAGCGCGGAGGAGGTGCTGCGTGAGAGAGCGGAGCTCTGCCGTGAGGGCGAGCTCGCCGGGGCTGCTAGGGCCGGCCGGCGGAGCGCGTAGGGGGCGCGGAGCAATGCGGAGGGGGGGGGACTACTGCGGTCTGAGCAGCAGGCGCGCGAGGTGCGACGCGGGCGGCGTCGCGAGCAGAGGCCGAGTGGTGCCCTGATTCTGGAAAAAATTTCCAGAATCAGACGTCTGGGTTTATAGCCAGACAGCGAGGGCGACGTCTGGAAGACCATCCAGACGTCTGAAAGGTGAGCTTTCTGTCTTCTTCTTCCTTCCTGTCGACTGACCGTACTGAGGGACGGAGATGGGTGTGCGCAGGCTCGGTGATTCGCCATCCATCGCGAATCAGACGTCTGGCTGTTGTACCAGACGGCGGGAGCGACCTCCAGACATCCGGGGTGACCATCGGACGTCTGGGAGATAGGCCAGACGTCCCCGCAAACTTCTGGACGTCTGGGAAACCACGCTGAACAAGGTAATTCTCTGATCCACTTTTTAAGACGTCTGGAAGAAGTTCCAGACGTCTGATTTTGCACAGTGTCGTCGTTTTTGACCCGTTTAGGGCCCGTTCGGGTTCCGTTTTCCACGATTCGAGTTGCGTTCTTTTCAGAATTAATTCCTCTACCCGTCTACAGTAGCTATACACTGTTTTGAGACACTCCTTGTGTTTGATCCTTGTGATAGGACCTCATTCAGTTGCAGTCTTGGGAGTCGCGGAGGCACGCGGGATTCCCGATCACGCCCTCATTACTCCCGTTGTACCTGGTAGAGTGGCTTTAAGTTATTAATAAAATCTGTTGAAGTATGGAACAATAACTAGAACCTAGGACATTGCATGAATCCTAGGAATGAGAAATAGATGGAATGATAGCTCCTAGGTGTTGCATGAATCCTAGGACTGGAAAACTAGATTGTATGATAGATCCTAGGATATGGCATGAATCCTAGGATGGGAAAACTAGTGGAATGTATAATACTGCAGTCTTGGAAAATGGAAAGAGATATAAAACTGCCTGTAATTTGAATTAACAGCTGCCTGTTGTGAATAAATAACGTGGTTGAGAACATGGATTGTAAGAATGTGAAACTGGAAAGTGAAACCTGGATGTTTGAGTAAAAAGGATGGAACCCTACGGGGGAATTAGGAGTGGAACTCCTGGAAAGAGAAATCAATGGAACTGAGATGTAGTTGTGTACTGTCTCTTGGGTACGTAGTACCAAGGGAAGTACCTGTACCTGTTTAGTGTAGAGTGGGGTCAGCCACCCCAGGGACCCGGGGTTAGGACCGGCCACTCTGTACCGACTTGCTGGCCCTCGTGTACGTAGTACCGAGGAGAGCTACTAGTGTTAGGAGGGCACTAGCTACCCCACGGGCCCCGGGGTTCTGCTAGCCTCCTACACCGACTTGTTTAGGCCCACTAGGGCAAACCAGGGTAGTCAGGCGAGGGTGCGCGGACTGTGGAGGGGCAAGGCCCCGGTTTGGTTACTGTGGAGGGGTTGGACCCCTGTTACTGAGAGGGCTCTGCCCTGGACTGGTTCCGTGCTGTACTTTGGGCGCACCCATTAACGGAAACGACTGACCGCGTGCCAGTACGGGTTAGCTACCTGTGCGTTTATCGCGCGTGCCGTAGTCACCGTTACGTCTGTCAGTGACCTTGGGGTGGTTGACTGAGGGTAGGATCACCACGGGGGACTCTCCCGGCCAGGAGAGCACCACGTGCTACTTCTACTTTTTGGAAAAGACTGCAATCAAGATCGTTCCCACGAGGAACATTCGAGATCAAGAAAAAGATCTGAGGAATAAATGAAATAGTGAGACAATTGAAAGATGTGAATAAAGAAAGTAATGGAACATAACAGCTACTGTACACTCTACTGTTGTCTTTAGTTTTAGTTGCCACTCTACTCAGCGTTTTGCTGACGTGTTACACTCGTTACCTTTTTCAAGACCAGGTGTTGAGCAACTAGGGTCAGCGGCTGCAGAGGACGCGGGGCCGAGTAGGGTCCAGTAGAGTTACCACTGTCTCTTGTACCTCTTTTGTTACGTTATAGTGAGTAGTTCTTGTTTCTGCTGTACTTTTCTTTACCTGCAGTTCAATTATATGATGAATGTTGTTCTACTGTTGTGGTGGTAGATACTGTGGTAGTTTCTTTCCTTACTGCTGTACTTTCTTACTGTTAGTTATATTCATGCTGAATGTGGTTTATTTTACTGCTCTTTTGGTTACTTCCTCGTTGGACGACTAGGTCTTGGGATTAGTCGAGTCGGTCCGGTTCTCGTGTCTCGTAGGGACTCGGGAGCCGGGTCGTTACATGCTCTCTCTCTCTCCTTCTCTCTCTGGGATTCGCCCTCCCAGGGCCTCAGTCAGGTTAATCAGGTATTCGGGTAGAGCGCACCCAAGAACAAGGGCTACCGGGTGTGAGTGGCAGCCGAGGAGTGATTAGGTTAGGCAGGTATATGGATCTGCCAAACCCGCGTGTAAGGTGTCGCAAGCGAGGTGCATGTGACGCACGTGCGGGGACCTCACCCCCTATGCGTACTGAAGCGATAAGGCTATAGGACAAAAACAATTTATGCGCCTCTTCGTGGCTATCAGCTTCCGAGGTGGGATTAAAGTCCCACCCTTTCTTCGTGCAACGCAGCAGCGATACTCCTTTGTCCAATTTGCTTTCAATGTTGATCAAACGTCCCATTTGACCACTTGGAGATGTTCTCTTGGTGATTCCGCGTCACCTAGTGCTTTTGCTCGGAGCTCTTGGCTGGGAAGCGGGCTTCAAAGCTTGCTCGAAGCTTCACAGTAATGGCGGTGGTGGCCGTGAACCTAAAATGAAGAACACGGCCTTGAGGCCTTGTCGGAAGGTTCAGCAAGCTTCACCGTAGCACGACAGATGTGGTGGTGTGCGCACCAGGAGTGGGAGTGGCTATGGTGGCCGGATGGTGATGGGATAGATCGGTGAAGGTGGGTCTGATTGGTGGATGATGTAGAGGGGTGGCAAATAGGGAGAGGGGTTTTGTAGAGGGTGCTGTGGTGATGGTCTTGAGGTGGTCGGCGAGGCATTTGGAGTAGTGGAATGGGTAGGGAGCCTCGCTGGAGGTCTGGTCGAAGTGGAGGACGATGGAGGTGAACGGCGACGTCGAGAGGATATTTTTGGGATTTTTGAGTAGGAAATTAGACTAGAGACCTAGGGGAACTAATATAACCCTAAACTAACTGACAAAAGAGGGAGAATGACGCCAGTGTTGGTAGACCAGCACTGGAGAAGAAGAAACTCCTAAGGGAGACGACGACGAAGAAAAGGGTTTGGACACCTTCTCTTTGGCCAGCGAGAGGCGGAGGAAGATAAGGAAGAAGACGGGCCACTCGATTTGATAGTCTGAGGGATGGAAGAACGGGGTTGAGGAGGCTCGCCAGAGCATAGGTTGGAGCACACCGTGGGAGAGGAAGAAGAGGGTTTTGTGGCCTTAAACCTAGCTGAAGAGTTCGGCTGAGCCCTGGGGATCCTTATATAGGGCTCTAGATGGACTTTAGAGCTTGGGAAGCAAGCTTCCCAAGCTAGGAAAGCTTGCCAGAGCTAGAAACCTAGAGATACCTGAATCTCTCATGCGTTCACATGAGATATTAGGAAGGTTTTAGGGCTTAAGATCTGGCTCAAAAGGAAGGGAATTCCTTAATAAACTTCCCTTTCAAATCTGAGAAAGATTCGTCAAGGAATCATGAAGATCTTGCCATATTAAGGTCGCCGGAGTTGTAGGAATAGGATTTGATGGCAGAAAGGACCTTTTTGTAAATAATATAAATAAGTTGGGGGGCTATTTGTAAGATATTCAAAAGTTGAGGGCATGAGTGTAAGATAAAAGAATAAGACATGACCAAATTGCAAACTAGGTCAAGATGATCTCATATTGGGCTCAAATTTTGGTACAAACCTAATTTGGATCCAAGGAATCCAATGGTGAAGTTATATTTTGGTTTTTACCTCATTTAACTGGAAAATTTATGCAAAAACTCAAATTAGAGCAAATGTCTGTCTGAGACGCTATTTTGGGCCAAGAAGGGTTCTAATGGTCAAATTGAAGGTACCAAATCCTAGAGAATATTTTTATATGAATTTTAGAGGGTTTAGGTGAATTTTATCCTGACCGGAACCTTAGTTATTTAAGCAGGTCAGTTTTTAGGGTTTCAGAAGTAATTAATTCTCAAAACACGCGAAAACCCTTTTTTGTCTATATTAACCCACTTGTTGGACATTTAAGGCCATTTGACCCTTAATTAACCCTTTAGAAAACCCGTGGTTGTTCTGCATTCATGATATGATGGTAAAATTGTAGTTTTAACCCTACTTTCTTATATTTCCCTCAGAATGAATTTGCAGTGAATTAGGGCTCTCTGGCGATTATGTAGGAGCATTTATTCCTAAATAATGACTAAATTGAGCTAGTTATGGCTCACAATGGTGTTCCCATCACTCTCCAACTCTAGCACCTTCTTTTCGTTCTCCTTCGCGAGCTGATGAGCCTTGGCGAGGTCGGCTCTCAGGCTATTCACAGCTGCCTCCACCTTCTCGTGGCTTGCCTTTAGATGGGTGATCTCACCAATAGTTATGCCCAAGTGAAGGCACTCTTCTTCAAGACCCACCTCATACCCCTCCATAGACGAGGAGTGCTGAACCTTGAACACCGACACCTCCTCCTTCAAAGATAGTATGCTGGTACAGGAGGACTCCAAGCGCTCGAATAACTCTTGTGGCACTGTGAGATCTTTCTTATGGATCTCAACAAGATGCAGCTCTAGCCTGTCACTTGTGTACCCGGCAAGTCTTAGGTGTTGGTGGGCCTTCTTCAACTCCTCTTACAGTTAGGTCAATTGGATGACTGCTAGTTGCTGCAAGCATAACTTCCGCACAGCATCCTATATGGCTTTTTCTGCCCTCTTTCGGGCGACAGTCTCCTCGCGAGCAGACAGGCAAAATGCCTCTGCTCTACCTGCGTAGTGACAGCCCATTTGGCGGTCATGTCCTGAATAATGGTTGGCGGATATGAGGTGATGATAACGTCATCATCAATCATATCTAGCTTTATTTAGTTATATTCCATCATTAAATGCTCCTACATAACCACCAGAGGACCATAATTCATTCCAAATCCATTGTGAGAGAATATCAAGAAAACAGGGGTAAAACTGCAGTTTTAATAGCATATCTCAATTGCAGTACAATCATGGGATTTCTAAGGGGTTAATAAAGGTCAAATGATCTTAAATGTCTAACAAGAGGATCCGTAGAGATAGAGATGGGTTTTCACGTGTTTCAAGAATTAAATGACTTCTAAAATCCTAAAAATAGACTCACTTGATTAGCTGAGGTTCTAATCAGGATAAAATTCACCTAAACCCTCTAAAATCTATATAAAAATATTATCTAGGGTTTGGCATCCTGGATTTGACCATCAGGACCCATTTTGACCCAAAATAGAGCCACGGACAGACTTTTGCCCTAATTTGGATTTTTGCATAAATTACTTAGTTAAACAAGGTAAAAACCAAAATCCAACTTACCATCAGATTCCTTGGATCCAAATTAGGTTTGTACCAAATTTTGGACCCAATCTGAGATCATCTTGACCGAGTTTACAATTTTGTCCAAGTATAACTTTCTTTATCTCCAATAGACCCTCATCTTTTGAATACTTTACAAATAGGCCCCTATCTTTATCGTCACTCTCTGCATTTAGGTCCCTCCACCATTATCGCAGAGGAATCCAACTTTGGCAACCTTTGATTGAAGAGAACTCGTTCTCTAATCAATGAATCTCTTCTAAAATTAGAAGGGAGATTCCTTGAAGAAGTTCTCCCTCCAATGAATCCGATCATGAGTCCAACAACCTTCCCAATCTCTCATGTGAACGTATGAGAGATTCGGGTATCTGTCAAGCTTCCATCTCCGATGACCTTCCAAGCTTGGGAAGCTTGCTTCCCAAGCTCAAATCGTCCTCCAAAGGATTATAAAAGAAGCCCCAATGCAAACCGTCCATCCCAAACTCGAATTTGGCCTAAAATCCTCCACATTCCTCTCTCCTATTTCTGCCGAATAGCTCCTCGAGCTCTAGCGACTCCTCCCGATCTCCCTCGTCGTCCGTCTACAATACCGACGACAGATTCCTTCCCCTTGATTTCTTCCACTCTTGGTCGTACCAGCAAGAGCCTCCCTCCCATCGTCATCGCCGCTTCTACCTCACCAGAGCCTTCGTCTTCTCCAGAGCCGACGTACCCCCGGTAAGGGGAATCCTCCCCTTTCGTCTGATTAGCTTAGGTTAGATTAGTTTGTTATAGCTCTTAGGTTAGTTTTACACCTCAAAAACCCAAAAACAAACCCTCGACACCACTGTTCACCTTCATCCCCTCCATCTCCAGTGACCACTCCAGTGAGGGTTCCCATTCACCACACACATCCATCCCCTCGCCATCGACTCCACAAGCTCCGCCATCACACGGAGGGCAAAAGCCCTCTGTTTATTTCATTGATTCACCTCACCGCACTGACTCACCGAGGTCGTACGACCTCCACACACACACCCACACCACGCTGCACCCATCGGCATATTCTTTGTCCTCATACGATCTTCCTGAGCTATTTTAACAAGGCCAAAAGGCCGTATCTTGGATTTTAGGTGTTCGTGGTCAGCCGCCATTACCGTGAAGCTTCAAGCAAGCTTTGAAGCTCGCTTCCCAGCCAATAGCTCCAGACGAAAGCCTCAGGTGGTGCGAAATCATCAGGCGAACGTCTCCAAGTGGTCAATTGGGATGTTTGACCAACATTGAATGTGAATTGAATGAAGGAGTGTCGCAACCACTTATGCAAAGAAGATGGAGACTTTAGTCCCACATCGTTAACCACTGAGCGGCCATGGTGACATAACTTGATTTTGTGTCAGCGGCTATTTGCCTCAAGTCACTTGGGGGGTGAGGTCTCCTGCCACCCTCACATGCCTCGCTCGTACACCACCACGCAGGCCTGGTTCGACCCGTATACCCACCTAAGCCTGTACTCACACCTCGACTGCTACCCCACACCAGTAGCCCTTGTCCAAGGTGCGCTCTCTAAATCAATTACTCGACTACCCGGTACTGTGCATGGCCCTGGGAAGGGTGTGAAAGAGGAGAACCCTGAGACAAGAAGGGGAGAAGGAAGAGAGAGAGAGTGCGGGGGGTTAAGAGGGTTTTACTCTTCAGTGTTCTCGACACTTAGCCGAATTTGAAGAAGAGCTGCCCCCTGTGCGTACGTAGAGAAAGAAAAAGAAAGAAAGACAGAATGAGAAGAAGAGCAGAGAAAGAAGAGGAGGCTGAAGAAGAAGTACAGTGCCCTCTTAGCACTGTAGCAAGGCTAACTTAAGCCGTCTAGTAAAGACTTTGTCGTCTGATGGAGTGTACTGTGCATTGGTTTGAATGGTTGATATTATTTGAGTATTTGCTACATGTGTTAGACTAATAATTGGTGATCCAAATCACCATTATTTTATCTATATTACTTTTTACTCTTTATATATTCATGTCATACATTGCATATTAGATTTGAGTAATTAATTATGCTCATTTACATTCTTTGTTGAGATTATTAGTGCGTGAATTCCATATTTGCTCCCAGCGAACAACCTCGGACATTCATTCGAGTTATAAATTTTATCTGTTTTGAGCGATTTTGTCCTATAATACGACGCATCTCATAAACGACGAATTCACGAAAAACACAAGGCTCAAGGTCATATAAAAAAAAAATAAAATTGAAGGTTTAGAAGAAAAGAATTTACCATGCATGAACAATAATAAAACACGTGGTTGAAGTTCATTCCCCTTTGACGGGGGGTCACCTAGAAAAGGGTATCATTCAGGAGCAGGAGCACCTGTTGCTCCAAGCGGGGAGCACTACTTGAAGCTCCTGCCTAAATTGGCACCGCCCGACTCGAGGCGGGGCCTTCAAGAGTCGACTCCAATATGGATCCCCTTATGGGCCTGACTGATTGGCCTATCATCCCTTGACCTCCACGGCCAGAGGGATCCACCATTACCCTTATCCCCGTCGAGCTTCGCGAACATGCTGCCACTCAAGAAGCCCCAATGACAACCACCTCCTATGCCAGCTGAACGAAGGTGCCGGTGGACGAGATGGGCGGAGTAGCACTCCTCGTCTGGGCCACCTCTACCGAGTCCTCAAGTGGGGAGTCGGTCAGAATGATCGCCTCGGGCTGATTAGACAAAAGAGACGAGTTTACCAAGCCCTCCTCTATCTCAATCCTGCCCAAGCTCACAGAGCCAGGCGCCACTGGTTCTCCCATTAGGAGCTTCACAGCCGACCCCCTTTTTAGGCATTTTAGGGGAACTTCCGACATTTCATCATCTTCGCCTACTAGCAAGAGGATTGACTCCCCTCAACCTGTTCTTGAGACCTTTCCTCCCTACGTCGAGATCCACAATGGCTGGAGCTACTACCTAGAAGCTTGGGGGTATCTGAGCAGGCAAACCACCCAAAAGTTGTCACCAAGCAAAAACCAAGTTATGTAAAGGGCTAAGGAAATACTCTTTCTAAAGCTATTGCCCCCCAACTTACTTGGTGTAGGATAGGCATCTGCGACCCACGACAATGCCTCCAGAACTTCATTCTGCCTAAGTTCCAAGCGAGGAATTAGCCCGAACTTCATTACCTTGTCTACGTCCGCCTACACAGACAGGTTGAGTTCCTCGGCTCTAGGCGGCAAGTCCCTCTCAGGTGGGCCTTGCCAAGTGTAAGGGACGATCAAGTTCTCAATATTGGCAAGAAAAAAGAAACGATGATCTTGCCCTTTAAACTATCGAGGAGATCAACAATCTGGTATCTAGTATGCCGACTGTATAGGGTATAAGTGCCATAAGGTGGCTTGCCTCTTCTCACTTTAAGGGGCACGAGCCCAAAAATTAGGTGAAAAATGCCTAGATGGGGTGCAATCCTCAGATGAAGACAAATAATTGTAAAGGCGTTGAGGACGGGCCAACAATTGAGGCTTAGTTGAGAAGGGGTGAGGTGGTAATACGAAAGGAAGGAAACCAAAAATGGATTTAATGGTACCCGTGGACCGTATTCTATGGTGTATCTACAGATGATAAACATCTCCTTCATCCCATCTAAACATAGGTGGGTTTTGGTCCCACGAGCATGGAAAGGAACCCCCCTCCTAACCTATAAGCATCTAGAAATGCCTTAATGGTGCTCCGACTACAAAAGTCAAACAGAAAAGCATATAGTGCCCTCTTCTCAAGCAAAATGCCCAACGAGAATGAGGTGGACTTACCCTTGCCCATGAGCCTAGACATGTTTAGTCTTTGTCTACTCCTCCAAATACAGTGTTCCGACAAACGGTTCTTTCACAAGCTCGCCGGAAGAGAAGTAGTTGAGGATGGCTCACAAGTTTATCGGTCGAAGTAAAGAGGGTAGGTGGGCCATTAAGTGTGACCCACCCCCTATTTATAACCCCCCCTGAGGATGGTTCCCCTAGTTCCCCCTTATAGGATGCGAATTTCGAAAGAACGAAATCCCGCAGACTGCAGCACGGATTTCAAAAAATCTTGCCCAAATCAAAGTGACCTTCAATCATCATTTAGGGAATTTAATGCCCCTGCGTACGTATCAATCGTCGTAGTAACAGTGATTGTGTCACTGACAAGTGCAATATTTGAGGTCATGATTCCTCATCATGACAGCAATTAATGCCAATCTTTCACAGTACACGTCAAAACTTATTTCCCGCAGTGGTTGGCCACCACTCGCGAAAGGTGACACTTACGCCACATTATTACTCGGGTGTTTGTCGCTCTAAAATGGGTTTTAAAATCGTTGTGTTGTAGTATAGGTCGAATCAGTGCGAAAAACAGATACAATTTATAACTCGAATGTTAGAAATGAAGTCGAAGTCGTTCGCTAAGAGAAAATATGGAATTCAATTGCTAATCTCAACAAATAATATAAATGAGCACAATTAATTACTCAAAAACTAATGTGCAATGTATAACATGAGTATATGAAGAGTCAAAAGTAATTTAGATAAAATAATGGTGATTTGGGTCACCAATTAGTAGTCTAACACATATAGCAATTACTCAAATATAATCAAATGAGGGAACAGATAATCAGACGTCTTAAACGATGTTGCTACAATGCTCCTCTTTGATTTTTCTTCTGCTATTGTTCTTTGCCTTTCTCTTCTTCTTCTATTCTGCCTTAGTGTTTGTCGCGCTGGATCGGTACTAAGAATGTTGCGTTGTAGTACAGTCGAAAAAGCGTTCAAAAAAAATACAATTTTATTACTCGAATTTAAAGTCCGAGGTCGAACACAGGAAGCAAATTGGGGTTTAGAAATCAAGATCACAACTTAGAATTTAAAAGAATATGCAATAATATCAATGTCTCAATGCAAAAAATATAGGAGTAGATGTGTAGCATAAAATATTAAAGAAACCAATGTATATGAATGAAGCTCAAAATTGGATGTCTGATTTGTGAATCAAACGTCTTAAAATGCAAATGCTACAGTGCTGGCTTTTTCTTTCTTCTGATTCTTCTTTCTGATTTTTCCTTTGCGAGTTCTTCCTTCCTTCTTCTTCTGATTTTGGCTTCTCCTGCCTTAGCCTTTCCTTGAACTTCCTCTGCCTTCTTCTCTTCCTTTGGCTTTTCTCTTCTTCTTTGGCCTCTCTGTGCCCTTGTCCTTCCTTAGCTTCTCTTCAGCCCTTAGCTTCTACGGCCCTGTTCTTTCCTTCAGCTCCTTCCTCTTCTGCTTCAACCCTTAGCTTTCTCATTCCTCTTCTTCAGCTTCACTTCTCCTCTTCTTAGCCTGCAGAGAAAAACCTATCCCCTACCCATGCGAACTCTCTTCTCTATTCTCTCTTGGGTTTCGCTCTCTCAAAGCCACGCTTCTCGAGTAATCGGGTTGAGTATGCACTCGGGACTAGGCCCACCGACGTGCGGTGGTGGGCGAGGTGTGCTAGTCGGGTCGATTCTACTAGGTCAGCGGGGCGTGGTCGTGGACGAGGCAGTCGGGTCGGGTGAGAGAGGGACCTCACCCCGTGAGTTGGAGGCGATAAGCCTCTGACAGGAAATCAACTTATGCAGATGAAGCGCCTCAAAACTTTCCGAGGTGGAACTATCTTCCCACCCCCTTCGCACACGCTTGTAGCAGAGGGGATATCTTCGATTGCAACAGCTGCAACAGCTCTTGGCTTTGATAGGATGCCTGGAGTTGTTCGCGAGAGTGCCTCGGGCAACTTGGGACACGAGCCTAGGGCTATCACGGCCTGGAGCTCCTGCAAGCAAGCTTCAAGCTCTACGTCAATGGCGGAGGGCTCCTAGACCTAAAATCACCACAACGACCTCACAACCACATTAAAATGCTCAGGGATCTTTGCCAAGGTACGGCAAGTGTGCAGGGGTGGTCGGCGTGGCGTGGGAACGCCTGAGTGAGCGTACCTAGGGCACACTGTGGCTGTGTGTGTGGGTATGTTCGGGGGTGTGTTTGGGTGAGTGGCGGAGTGATATGAGTGAGGGGTTATGATCAGGGGGTCGAGGCGATGCTTATGGACCGGTCGGCAAGGAGGGAGGTGGTCTATGGTGGTGGAGTGATCTTGCCGGAGTTGGTGGCCGGAGGTGAAGGGGATGATGGTGGTGGAGTTGGCAGTAGTAGAATGAGGGAAATAAAGAGGGGGAAAGATTGTAGAGAGTGAAGGAGACTTATCTAGGAGGTGAAGAGATGAAGATGAGACAGAGGTGGCGTCTGGCGCGTATTGCCGACGCCGAAAACGAGGTTCTCAGAGAGGACGGTTGGCGAGGACGAAGGGGATGTAGGGGTGTCAGCGGATGCTGCGCGACGCGGATGAACATGAGGGAGAGGAACCTGCCACCGATATTGTGGCTAGGCGACGAGGGAGAGTAGGAGAGGTCGCCGAAGCTTGATGAGCGAGTCAGCCGGAGGAGGAGAGATGAAATTGAGGGGGTTCTCCGGCTGATTTCAAGCTTAAGAGAGTCGGGACAAATTGGGGCTCCTTAAATAGATCTCTAGAAGTCGATTTTGTGCTTGGAAGCCAAGCTTCCAAACAAGGTAGGTTCACCAGCGATGGCAACTCGAAAGAGACCCAAATCTCTCATGCGTTCGCATGAGAGATTGGATACAAAGTAGGGCCTCAAATTGGGTTCACATTAGAGGGGATTTCTCAGAGAATCTCCCTTCCAATTTTGAAGGGGATTCTCTAAGAGATCAAGGAGAAATCACCTTCTCAAGTTCGCCGAAGTAGGATTCCTCCGCTATAATGGCAGAAGGTCCTAATTGCAAATAACGATGAAGAAACTAGGGTGTTAAATGCAAGGGTTTTTGAAAGATAGGGGTAGAATGTAATCAGGTTGGACCTATTTGCAAAGTGGGTCAAGATGAGTTCCCCTTAAGTCCAAATTTTTGTACAAACCTAATATGGACCTAAGGAATCCAATGGTGAAGTTGGATTTTGGGTTTCACCACATTTGACTAGGAAATTTATGCAAAAATCCAATTTAGGGCAAATATTTGTCTAAGACCCCATTCTAGATCAAAATAGGTTCCAATGGCCAAATTGAAAGTTCTAAACCCTAGAGAATATTTTTCTATGATTTTTAGAGGGTTTAGGTAAATTTTATCCTGACTAGAACATTGTTTAATCAAGTGGGTCTGTTTTAGGGTTTCCAGAAGTCATTTAATTTCCAGAACTCACACAAACCATTTTCTGTCTGATCCAACCCACTTTTTATCTTGTTAAGACCTTTTGACCTATGTTTAGCCCTTGAGAAAACCCGTTGTTGTACTGCAATGGTAAAATTGTAGTTTTACCCCTTATTTCTTGCTTCTCTCAGAATAGTTATTCAGTGAATTAGGACCTCCAGTTGGTTATGTAGGAGCTTTTATTCTCTTCATTAGGTCAAAATGAGCTAGTTAGGGCTCATGATGGTGTTCCCGTCACTTGGCCTTTTCCTTGGCTTCTCTTTCTCTTCTTCTTCTATTTTGCCTTGGCCTTTCTTCTTCACGCACAGAGGGGAACTCTTCTTTAAATGCGATTAAGTGTTAGCCGTTACATAATAGAGCAAAACCCCCCTTAACCCCATGCTCTCTCTCTCTTTTTCCTTCTCCTCTCCTCTCTCAGGTATAACCAAGTAGTCGGGTACGAGAACGCACCTGGAACCAGGGCTATCGGTGTGGGTGGTAGCCGAGGTGTGGGCTTAGGCAGGTAAATGGATCAAACCAGGTTCACATGCAAGGTGTCACAGGCGAGAAGTGTGAGGGTAGCGGGGGACCTCACCCCCCAAGTGTTGAGGCGATAAGCCCTCAACACCTTTTCAATTTATATCACAACTCCTGCTCGGTGGTTAATGATGTGGGACTAAAGTCCCACACTTTCCTTTGCACACAGCAAGCAGCAGTTGGAGGTGGAAATCTTCATCCAACTCACTTCGAGGGGTGGTCAACACCCCCAATTGCTGGTCCACTCGTGCTCCTGGAGTGAATCCACTTCGGCTGGGACAGGTACCTGGGGCAGTGCCTTTAGGAACTTGCTCCAGAACTTCTTGGAGAAGCTCGTTAATGGTGGCCAGAGGAGGAACCCTACAAACAAGTAAAATGGCCTTACGGCCACATTAAAAGTGCTCAGGAGCTTCACCGGACGTCATGGAATGTAACTGTGGTGGTGGCATGTTGCGAGGACGAGTATAGGTGGTTGGCGAAGGAGGAATAGGTTGGAGATGATGGGTCTATTCGGCGGAGGGTTCGAGTGGACGAGGAGGCGAATAGAGATAGCGGCTTTGTTCGCGTAGGGATGGCAATGCTTTTGGGAGTTGTGGCGAGGCGTGTGGATGAGTGTAGCGATGGGGGTGCCTCGCTAAAGGAGTGGCTGGAGACGGAGAAGATGAAGGTGGTCGCGTGTGTCGAGGGTCTTTTTGGGTTTTTGAGAATAGGGAATTAACCTAACAAAACTAAGGATCTAATCTAACCCTAATTTAATAGACGAAGGGGGAGAATGACACCGGTGTTTGTAGGCTGATGCCAGGGAAGAAAGTACTCCGGTGGAGGGTAACGATGATGACGACGGAGGTTGGGGAGTGGCCGCTAGTATGGCACAATGTGGAAGAAGGCGAGGAAGAAGAATCCGCCGCCGGTATTGCGATTGGACGACGAGGGAGATCAGGAGGAATCCCCAGAAGTCGAGGAATCTCTCGGCCGAAGAGGAGAGATGAAATAGAGGTGTTCCAGGCCAAAATTGAGCGTGGGATGGATGGTGTGCACTGGGGTTCCTTTTATAGGCCTTTAGAAAGCGATTAAAGTTTGGAAAGCTAGCTTCCAAGCTTTGTAGGCTCGTCGGAGTTGGAAACTCATAAGATACCCAAATCTCTCATGCATTCGCAAGAGATTGGGAAGGTTATGGAGATTGACATCGGGTGCGTTGGAAAGAGCACTCCTCAAGGAATCTCCCTTCCAATTTTGGAAGGAATTCATTGATCAGAGGAGTTCTCTTCAATCAAAAGTCGCCAGAGAAGGATTCCTTCGCGATAATGGTGGAGGGACATATTTGTAAAGAGTGACAACAATGGTAGGGACCTTTTTGTAAGGAATTCAAAAGTTAGGGGCATGTGAGTGAGAGAAAAGACTCAAATATAACCAAATTGCAAACTAGGTCAAGATGATCTCAGATTGGGTCCAAATTTTGGTAAAAACCTAATTTGGACCCAAGGAATCCAATGGTGAAGTTAGATCTAGGTTTTGATCAAGTTTGACTGGGTAATTTATGCCCAAATTAGGGCAACTATTTGTCTGAGACTTAGTTTTAGGTCAAAATGGGTTCTGATGATTAAATTGAAAGTATCAAACCCTAGAGAATATTTTTTTTATGATTTTTAGAGAATTTAGGTGAATTTTATCTTGACCAGAACCTCAGTAGATTAAGCGAGTCTGTTTTTAGGGTTTCAGATGTCATTTAATTCTCGAAACGCGTTAAAAACCCATTTATGTTTGTACTATCACACTTGTTAGACTCTTAAGACCATTTGACCTTTAATTAACCCCTGAGAAATCCCGTCATTGTTATGCAATTGAGATATGCTGTTAAAACTGCAGTTTTACCCCTGTTTTACTGTATTTCCCTCAGAATGGATTTGCAGTGAATTATTCTCCTTTGGCTGTTATGTAGAAGCATTTATTCCTTAATTATGACTAATTAAAGCTAGATATGGCTGATGATGACGTTATCATCACCAAGGTGCTAGCCTCTTAAGGCCGGCAAGAACTCAAGTGGTAATATGCCTATGTTCACTATATTACATGTTGATCTCTTAAGGTTGGCGAGAACTCAGGAGAACGTGCCTACATTCCTTTTGTTACAACGCCGCCTCTTTAGGCCAGCAGGAATCCAGGAAAAAATGCCTACATTCCCTCTACATAATGCTGACCTTTTAAGACCAATAGAAAGTCAGGTGGAACACCCATACATTTCCGGTAATTATTATTTGTTGACCTCTTAAGCCCAACGGGAACCCAGGCGGTACATGCCTATTTCCACGCATATCTCAATGGTCATACATCACATGACTAAAGGTGTCTTGCGCGCCCAAAGATTACAACTCTCGCTTCTTGACAAATGTTTACCCCACTTGAAATACAAATGGGAAATCATTTGGGGACATCGTCTATTGTGAAGTTTTAAGTGCTTTAACTACTCTCTCAGCAGGATTCGCTAGCTAGAGAGTAGGGGCATATGATGAGGGGCAAAACGCGCCCTCAGACTCAAAACTCAGCACGAAGCCCAAAAAAGGATTCGGCTACCTGGATACTAAGTAGGTAGATCTAGCTCTGCCCGACCCTCCTACGCTCAGGCAGATCCAGATCCACCTTCACCTAAGCGGATCTAGACAAGCTCGACCCGCCACAAGACCTGGTTTGATTGAAGTCAGAAAGGCGGTGATAACACCCACTATGCCTACGTCGATAGTAACGGTGGAGTTACCAATGTTATTAATAGCCAGATAATGGACGTGTCGAAGAATCCGCAAGAACCATTGAAAAAGATCTTACGTCGCTAAGATACTTCTTGTACTATAAATAGTGAAGGGAGGCATTCAAGGTTTCTCTTCACGCATTCCAAGAGAGAAAAACTAAGAGAGATTGTACTACCGCTACTTCTAGTGGATCTTTGGGAGCATTGCCCTCCTCGCAGACATATACCTATTGCGGTGGAACTGGGTCACCAATTCTCTTGTCTTTATAATGATTGTTTGCTCGTAATTTGTTGAGTCGAATCTTCTGATTACTTAGAAGATTCGTTCAGGATGCAAGAGAATCGACAATCTAATTCTATATCAATGGGTGTACGTCTTGGGAGAGATCTAACCCTTATAGTTCCACTGATGTTAGTTAAAGAGAAGTGTGAGAAGGTAGAATGTCCTAAACAATACTCGCAAGATATATTTATAATATAATAAATCTTTGAGTGATTAGGATTTTTTATTAGAAATGAGATCCCATAATCCTTGGTAAATTCCGTAAATGCCTTGCTTGTGAGGCACACTTTGTTTTCCATCCTCTACTTAGATTTTTGCTACTTGGATTTTCCTTAAGTAGTTTGTTACAAAAATCTCACATAATTCCAAAGATCTAGCTTGCTATAATATCCACGATGCCTCCCAGTAGGATTTCTACATGGAGGAAAAGTAAATAAACTCACTTACAATATATTTTGTAACGTATGAATAAGAGTGGTGGTTTCAACCGGTATAATTTTATTTTTCACTAGTGAAAATCACTTTTCACTGATGAAAAATCACTTCTTATAGGTGAAAAATCACATTCCAAGTGAAAATCATTTTCCACCGATGAAAAAGTAAAACACACAGGTTTATCTTCATTTTCAACCAATGTGTTTTAGTTTGCTTGATTTTCAACCGGTTGATTCTTGATCGCATGTTACAAAATGCATTGCAACATATGTTTCTATACTCACGTCCTCCATGCAGGTAGCTTGTTATCGCTAAAGTCTACCAACTACCTTGCACGGGAGTTTTGACAAGTACCCTTTTGATTGTGCATGGGGTTAGACTATCCCACTCCCTTGAAATTAGATATTACCGACATTCTGAACTTTAGCCTGATATTATCCCATCCTGTGATAAACCCTCCCAAACGAGAGATAAGTGTCTCAATCCCGCTAAATAAACACTACCTTAGTGGGTTGATCGTGGTAGGTCCTTTACACCTTGTCGAACCCTGGGTAGGTGGATTTGCCTACTCCTATGGTCGAATACATCTTTAGGTATCTGACTAGATCCTTAAACGGGCTTCTAGCTAGGTTGACTAAGTTACCGAGCTTGTAAACCTCTTGGCCTCCTAGCCTATTCCATGAGGACTATTTTCTCTCTCGTCAAATAGTTAGCAATATTAATGATATTTCTAATATATTTGCACATTTTGACACCAGGAAATAAAAGGCAAAAATACTTCATTATCTCCCAAGTTCATTTCCCTTACTCCCGAGAGCTTGTTTTCAGTTTCACCCACTTTCCCTTACCTCCCATCTTGTGCACAAAAGCTTTGTTTTTTCCTTTTTCCTTATTTTTCTCACAGATCCGATTCCATTTATGTTGTTTTTCATACCTCAGTTGATGCTCAGAGGAAGATTATTTTTCATTTTTCCATTTGATCCAAGGGCTTTGTTTCTAGGATATCCACCAAAAGAGTGAGATATCCTGCTTTGATTTGGTAGGATATCTGTGAATAAATATAAACATGGGTTAACAACATCGTAAGAAGAACCCTAATGGGTTGAATATTACATTGGATCTTCTCAAGAAAAATGGGGTAGTACAATGATCTTTGTGCAGTCCCACGTCTTACTCCAAATCCTAGTCTCAATCTTATTCTTATTTTTATTCCTAATAGGAAGGGGACTTGTTAATTAGTAATATAACTCGCATACACTCCTCAAGATGCAAGTTATCATGACCCCCTACTTGGGGTGCAAACATTTCCTATGATTACCATCATTGCTCTCATTCGATCCGGTTTGCAACATAGCTAGTATAAATAAAAAGAATTTTTACATTCATGTCCCTAAACATATATTTAATTACATCCATACCCAACCCAAACCTATTACACTACCAAACCCAACCCAACCCAACCCATAAAAATTAGGTCGAATTGAGCGGATTGTTAACGAGTCAAAGGACTCAAAACTTATATTTATCTTTTGCATATTTTATGTTTTCATACTTAATAACAAAATATTTTAAACTTATAAATAACTTATATCATCTAAAAAAGCGAATAAAATTGGTAAAAATAAAAAAAAACTTGATAGTTGTATAATCATAATTGTCTCTTTCATGTAGAACAGTAACACATATTACAATACGATTATCTTATCCATGTAATTTTTTTCATAGAGGTAGGCATTCAAAACAAAGAATTATATGAGAATTAAAATAATTTTTTACTAGTAAGGGAAAAATTCAAGATGTACATGTGAATGTCTTTTAATTCTGTCTAAATAAAGAATTAGATGAGAACCTAAATAATGATGTCCAATTTAAGCATCAAAGTTTGAATACCTACGTCAAAGTTTCAAATAATTTAGGCTAAGTTAAGGGAAGGCAGAGGAGGAGAAGAATGGCCGAGAGAGAGGGTGTGGCTATTGGCTATAGTGGAAGAGGATGGTCGGTTAGGGGGTGGTAGGTTGTGTGGTGATGGTGATGATGGTGGTGGTAGCGACTCTAGTGATAGGCTAGGTAGAGGAGAAGGTAAAGAGAATGGTGAATGGCCGGTAAGGGGTGGTGGGCTGTGTGGTGGTGGTGGATTGATGGTAGTGGACCGGCAACTCTAGTAGTAGGCTCAGGCTGGGTAGAGGGACGGTAGTGACAACGATGGATGGCTGGTGAGGGGGTGGTGGGTTGTGTGGTAATGGTGGTGGTGGAGGTGGCAATGGCTCTAGTGAAAGGAGGTGGTGGCTATCACTGATAGAGAGGAGGGAGGAAGATGCTAGCCTCGAGTGCTAATGACGAGAACAATGGCGCCAACGAGAAGGGAGCTGCGAGAAAGGTTAGTGGCGATGACGAATGAGGAAGCTCATTTTAGGGCTTGTGAGCGGGAGGGAAACTGAAAAGAAGCGCACGATGGAGAGCAGATAGAGAGAGGGAAAAGTGAAATTGAGAGAGTGGTCTCTGTTATTTACGTGAGAAGGAAAAGCTTTTTTTCTTTAAAAGTTTAATGGATACTCTCGTATGTGTATCGGGTTGAATCAAGTTGTGGGTTGGGTCGGATTTATTAGACCTTGAAACCAGCCTAACCCATTTTTTATCGGGTTGGGAAAATCTCAACCCAACCCAACCCAATATAAGTCACAACCCAATCAGGTTGGGTTTGGGTTGGGTTCAGGTTGAACTCGACCCATGTACACCCCTAAAAAAACTTTCTTCATCCTTCTATGTTTAGTACAAGGAAATTGGAGAGAGAATGGAATGCTAATTCTCTCTTCCGCTCCTTTTCTTTGTTTGGAGAATTCCACAAAGTTAGAAATGGAATTCCATTTGGAAGTGCAATTCCCTCCTCTCATGGAAATTAGATTCCTTCGAGGGAGCTAAGGCATCCCAATTCCTTCCCTTGGCGAAAGGGTACCCTTCAATTAACGAACCAAGAATATCATTTTAAAAAGAATATATTATTACAATGTACATTAATATATGCCATTTTGATTTGAGAAATTAGAAGAACTAATATCTTTTATACATATTGTTATTATTTTATAATTAACCTTTTAGCTCATTATAATACATGATAGAAAATCTTTACTATTAATAACAAATAACTCAACACAATTAGTTAATTCCTCCATACGGTTGTTTTAATAAATATATATTTAGTTATGACCATGATTATCATAAACTATATATATGTCTAAAAATATTTATAAACAAGTATATAGATGAAGGATATTTTGGTAACTTCATTAATGGAATAGTAATGTGATTCCATTCCTACCTCATTTTCTTTTCAACCCTAATTTCATTCCATCTTGATTCCATTCTTGTGTACCACACATGACATTTGTTCTTCCTAGCCATGGAGAACGAGAGGGAGATAGTTGAGGGTGAAAGTGAGAGGGTTAGTGTTACGACTCGATCCCGACTCCCTATGGAATTTGAGAATGGCTTGCCTCGACTAAATCCTAAGATCCAGTCGTCCAACGAGAAATAACCAAATATATAAATCATTCCACAACCACACTTGCAATGTAACTAAGTAGAAATAGATAATAGATAGCAATGGTAAATAGAATAGAAAATTCCAAAAGTATTACAAGCTATAAGCGGAAAAGTACGATTACAGACAAAGTCATCACAACTAGAACAAAAAGAAATATAACAGAAATAGGTATTACATGCTAAAGGTACTCACTACTAACAAAACCTCTGCAACGGAAAAAGAAAAAGGACTACGGCTGGACTCGACTAGGCGCAGTGCCCTTTGCAGCCGGTGGAGCTAGCTGCTCAACTCCCTGACCTAAACATAGTTATATATATTTGTGGTCAATTAACGCTGAGTAAAGTGGTGTATATTTCATTTTCATACAATTAAACATAAAGGAACAAGTAGCTAACTAATCATACAATTTCCAGTTATGTATTAATATTTGTTTCTGTTTAAATCATCTGTGTTTCTGATTCGATTTCTAGTAAGGGTACACAACATTTCTTAATCCACCTGTTCCCTAAGGGAACGATCTTGATGCAGTTTACCCGCATGCAGGATGTACACGTGGCACTCTCCTGGCCGAGAGAGCACCCAGTAGTAGTTCTACACTCGGTCTACCACCCTAGGGTCATGGTCGCGACATAGCTGTGACTACAGCACGCGCGATAAGCGCACGGGTAGCTACCATGCACTGGCACGCGATCAGTCGTTTCCGCTAGCGGGTACACCTAAACGTACAACGCAGAACAGAATAGAGGCCACACCTCTTAATAATCTGCCTACCCTCTCCTGGCTATCCGATTTGTCTAGTGGGCCTAACAAGAGTCGATGTAGGGTGGCCATTCCTAATCCCCAGGTCCCAACCCAAGGGGCGGCTAGCTCCCCCTATACTAAAGTGACAGTAGTTCTCCTAACAGGAGTCGATGTAAGGTAGCCATTCCTAACCCCGAGTCCCAACCCAAGGGGCAGCTAGCTCCCCCCTACACTAAAGTGACAATAGCTCTCCTCAGTACCGCATACACGAGGGCCAACTCACTTTCCATATCCAAGTCCATACAACCAATAAGCCCGTAGGCAACATGTTCCATCAACATCCAATATTCATTTCAGTATACTTGAGTTCCGTTCCTAATTTCCCATAGGGTTCATGCATCGTACACATCTCATTTTATATACGGCATATCTCACTATTCACATTCCGGTTCTTAATCTTGTAACAGGCAGCTCGTGATTTAATAAATTAAGCAATCACCACATCACTTAACTATTCAGTTGCTAACATTAAAGACTTTAACATGCATTTCAGAGTATAACAGCAGGGTTCAGGTAATGTACATTCATCCTGCTTAGCCGTAGGGTTCATTTCATATCCTAAGATTCAATCATATCATTCTAATATAACATGCACCTTAATCATTTAAATAACAGTTTTAGAGAGGACTACTCTACCAGGGTATACGGGTGGTATGGGGGCTCAAACGGTGGATCCCGACAACTCCGCAGGTCCCATGTACACTACAGACTAGAGACCTATTGAAATGACCCGCAGCCCTTTTAGTCGGATAAGACGTCTAGAGTGTCGGTCAGACATCTATTCAGACGTCTGGACATATGTTTGGATGTCCGAAAGTGGGAAAATCGAAACCTACTCTTCCTCCGCGTGCGCGCGTGCAGGGACCGTTCTCTCTCCTCGCAACCCTCTCACCCAAAACCCTAATCCCCTTCTATTTAAATGCCCGTTTCCCCTCACCCATGCCACTCACCACCAGCCACTGCCACCGTCAGCCGTCGTCCCTGTGCAGCCGTGGTGAGGGTTAGGAGGGAGAGCGAGAGAGAGAGAGAGAGAGGGTGAGTAAGGGAGAACGAGAGGGAGGACGAGAGGGAGACGAAGAATGTGAAGGGAGGACCAAGGTCGATGGAGCTTCGGAGGAAGCCTGGAGGAGCTCGCGTGAGCAGCGGCGGGCACACGCGCTAGAAGGAGGGCTCGGGGAGGCAGCCTCCCGGCCCTCTGCAGCTGCTGCAGCGTGATGCAGGCGGCACTGCGAGGGGAGCAGCGTCACAGAGGAGGTCCTGATACTAGAAGTTTTCCAGTATCAGACGTCTAGAGGGTCGACCAGACGTCTGGAGAGTCATCAGGACGTCCAAAGCTGAAGCCGAACGTCTAAAAGCATATTATCGCGCGAAGGTACGTGGTTCCTGCACTACTTTCTGCCATGCATACCGTAGCGCAGGGCGATTTGGTTGAAAATGGGTCTGCATTTTTGTACGCAAGTATAGGGCATTGGAAAGGCATGCAGCGTGCCTTTCTAGGCACTTTTGGACGTCTAACCACATCGCCATACGTCCGACGACACTTCCAGACAACTGAAAGGAAGGTGAGACGTCTAGAACACTCCTTAGACGGTTACAAAAGAGTCTGGACATCTGAGGCAACCGCATGAAGTGAGAGGTAAGATCTGACGTCTTTTAAGACGTCTGGGACTAGTCCCAGACGTCTAATTTTGGATAGTAATCGTGTTTTCGACCCGTTTAGGGCCTAAACATAATCGGATTTCCGCAAACGAAGTACCGTTGTTTTTCACTCAAGTTTCTCTACGTGTTAGTGTTAAGTACCTACTGTTTTGAGCTCGTCTAATGTAAATTAGTTGCTGGTACAGATTACCAATTGGTGGCATGTTCGGGGCCCACGGAGATGACGAGATCTGCTGTGCAGACCCCCATTCCTCCCGTGACACTCGGTAGAGTGGTTTAATTCATTTGTTAAGATGTAAATAAATAATATGTCTGCTTAGATTAAATTGATTGAAACTCTAGGATGTGAAATGAACCCTAGGGTAGAAATGTATGAGCCTGATGTTGAGCTACATTGTTCACTTGAGATGCATGTTTAACTAAATTGCTAGCAATGTGTATGAGATACTGTTTTAGACATGAAAACACGAGCTGCCTGTATGTGATGGAAAATTGAGAATTGGATAGTATGACCCAGATATTGATAATGAGATGAATATGAGCATGAACCCTACGGAGAAGTAAGAGTAGAACTCCTGTGTATGAAAGGAATCTGGTATGTAGACGGGAAGTGAGATGGCCCTTGTGTACACGGTACCAAGGAGAGCAACTGTCCCTTTTAGTGTAGAAGGGGAGCTAGCCACCCCTTGGGTTGAGACCCGGGATAGGACTGGTCACTCTACACTAACTCCTGTTTGACCCTCGCGTACGTAGTACCAAGGTGTGCTACTAGTGTAGGGAGGGAACTAGTCGCCCCACAGGGCCCAGGGTTAGGACTAGCCAACCTACACAGACTTTTAGGCCCTCTGGGCAAACCGGGGTAGTCAGACGAGGGTATGCGGACTGTGGAGGGGCGAGACCCTGTTTAGTTCTGAGGGGCGAGACCCTTGTTCTAAGAGGGCAAGGCCCTATACTGTTCCATGCTATACTTTAGGCATACCTGCTAGCGGAAACGACTGATCGCGTGCCAGTGTAGGGTAGCTACCCGTGCGCTTATCACGCGTGCCGTAGTCACCGCTACGTCGCAACAGTGATCTCAGGGTGGTTGACTGGGTGTAGGACTACTGCGGGGAGACTCTCCCAGCCAAGAGAGCACCACTTGTACCTTCTACTCCACAAAAAAGACTACAATCAAGATCGTTCCCATGAGGAACAAGCAAGATCAAGAAATACTTGGATCCTTTGTGAAATAAATGAACCAGAAGTACATGAATGAGATAAATAGAAATGAGAATAAAACCTAGTTACTTGTTTTACTTTACTTGCACATAAATAATGTAAACACCACTCTACTCAGCGTTCGCTGACTTTGCCTTTTTGTAACCTTGTTCAGGACTAGAGTTAAGCAGCCCGAGTTTCCGGCTGCAAAGGGTGCTGAGCCTAGTCGAGCCCAGACGTAGTTGTTTCTTTCCTGCTCTGTTGTTTTCTGCTGTTGTAGTGAGTAATAGACATCTAGTTTACTGTTCCTGTTACTTTTTGTCTTCTTTTCCGCTGTTGTTATTGTGATGGCATGTATTACTTTGTTGAGACTTTTAGCTCTGTTGTTCCTTTACGTCTCTCTTTTCCCTATGCTTAGTTATATTACATATGTGAATATGGTTTATTTCCTGCTTTTGGTTATGTCTCGTTGGACGAGTAGGTCTTGAGATTAGTCAAGGCAAGCCGATCTCTGGTCTTATAGGGATCCAGAATCGAGTCGTAACACCTATACATTGACCAACATGTCAAATGAGCTCAAAATAGCATAGGTATGGCGCTAACACGTAGAGAATTCTGAACGGAAACCAACGATACTTTATTTGCGTAAAACCGACCCCATTTAGGCCCCAAACCGGCCAAAAACATACTCTGACCAAAATCAGATGTCTAGGACGAGTCCCAAACGTCTTAAACGAATGCAGTAGCTCCCTTGCTTTCCTACGTCTTCATCAGTCATCTAAACCCCTTTGCAGCTGTCTGAGGGAGCTTCTAGACGTCTGACACTGCTCCCAATCGTCTGGAAGAGCAGTCAGACGTCTAACATGGTCTCCAGATGTCCTAAAGCATCTCGAAGGTCGCATCACGTGCCTTTCCAACGCCCTCATACCTGCGCATGCATGTACAGCTTTAAGTACGACACCTAAACATGACCATCACGCATGCAGGCTCGTGCATGGTACGTACCTCGACACCCTACGTGCTGTCAAACGTCCTGAGCCCTCTCCAGATGTCCGAGACACCTCCAGACGTCTGACAGAGGTTGTAGACATCTGAAAATGCGGAAATGTCTGCACGTAGAGCTTCCTCACGAAACCCCTCTTCTCATGAACTCCTCTCCGCTCGTGGAGCTGCAACAGCTACTCATCCTGCTACTCTCCCTCCCTCATGCTCTCTCCTGCTGCCCTCTTTCTCTCCCCTTCCACATGCACCCCTGACTCCCCTATTCTCCTTCTCCTCCACACATGGCTGCAAGGGGAAGGGAAAGAGGTGGACGGGGGTGGTGGATCAAATGAAGGGCTGCCCTCCGTGGTCCTCCTGCTTCCTTCCTCTCCTCCTCTTGGCCGCATGGTGGAAGAGGAGATGGGAGGGGCGATGGCTGCAAGTGGTTAAGGGGAAGTGGAGGTGGTGGTGGTGGCATTGGAGGTGTGGAGAGGGTGGAGAGGTGAGGGGGTCTTTTTAAAGAGGAGGGTTTAGGGTTTGGTTGTGTGTGTGCATGGGTTGAGGGTGGAGGGGTGTGTGTGTGTGTGTTAAGACCCGAGGCATCAAAACACTTTAAGACGTCTGGGAGTTGGTCCAGACGTCTGGAAATTAATTTTTGCGCGCATACGATCGCGAGTCTGCGCGCGTGCCGCGAACAGACTGAAACCCGCCGCCCTCTTCTTTTTCTCTCCCCTCGCCGACCTACAGAAAACTTCCCCCAACGCCTACAAATACTCCTCTCCCCTCTCCCTCGTTCACCACCCCATCCATCTTCTCCTTCCTCCAGCGTGAGCGCGAGAGCGAGAGCGAGGGCAGCAGCTGCTGCCGGGTGCAGTGGCGAAGAGGAGAGGTGCAGCGAGAGGGAAGAGGAGAGAAAGCAAGAGAGAGAGAGAGAGAGAGAGAGCTATGGAGCAGTTTGAGGTCGGCCGGCGTGCACATGGAGGAGCATTGTGTTGGGGAGGGTTCCCCGATGCTGCTGCAGCTCGGATAGCGGGCGGACGAGCGCGGCACGGCCGCGTGCAGCGGGAAGAATATGGAGGAGGTTCTGATTCTGGGAATTTTTCCCAGAATCAGACGTCTGGACCTACATCCAGACGACGCGGGCGATGTCTGGAGGAAGCTCTAGACGACTGAGAGGTATGTATTTTTCCCTCCTTTGCTTGCTTTTGCGGATACGGCCATGCAGGCCGTTCCGCCGAAGCTCTTTCGCGTACCTTGCTGAGGGATTTTTTGCGTATGCGTGCAGGTTTCGCTTCGGGAAGGCGTAGGACACTCCCTCCCATGCGATTAAAACGTCTAGGTGAGTCACCAGACGGCGGAGAGCGTCTCCAGACGTCCAGAGAGGTGGTCGAACATCTGGAACTGGGTCCAGACGGTTCAACAGGACCTCTGGATGTCTGAGGAGCAGCACAGAGTGAGGTATGACCTGGACCCCTTTTTAAGACGTCTAGAAGATGTTCCAGACGTCTGATTTGAGTCAGAATTATCATTTTTGACCCGTTTAGGGTCTGTTCGAGGTCCAATTTCCCCATTTAAGATTTCATTCTTCTAAGAATAAGTTCCTCTACTTGTTTGAAATACTTTTATCCTGTTCTGAGTGGTTTCTTGTAATTGATCCTTGTGTTAGGACCTCGTTTTGTTGTGGCTTTGGGGGTTGCGGAGGCACGTGGACCTGCCGATCACGCCCCCATTACTTCCGATTTTGCGGGTAGAGTGGCTTCCCTTAGTTAATTATAACATTAATGCATATCTGAAATAAATGATAGATCCTAGGGTATGGCATGAATCCTAGGATCAGAAAAACTAGATTGAATGATAGATCCTAGGGTATGGCATGAATCCTAGGACCTGAAAACTAAATTGAATGATAGATCCTAAGGTGTGGCACGAATCCTAGAAACAGAAACACTGAAACGAATGTCTTGAATGCCTGAATTGCAGTCTTGGATAAGTAGATAGAATAATGATAATTGCCTGTAATTGGATACCAGTTGCCTGTGAAATGTAGAGTACTGTTACTAGTAACTGCTATATGTAATTCCTATTGTTTGGAAACTAAATTCGAGCTGCTTGTATATAAATTGGAAAAGAAAGATTAAATGTTGGAAACACGTGATATATGTGAAGAAAACTGAAATGATGAAACCTAGTATGGCTTGGCCTGAGAAATATGAGCACAAACCCAACGGGGAATTAGGAGTAGAGCTCCTGGAAAATAAATAGAATGGAACTAGGGAAATGAGCTGGCCCTTGAGTACGGACTACCAAGGAGAGCGACTGTCCCCCTGTTTAGTGCAGAGCGGAGCTAGCCGCCCTAGGGTTGGGACCTGGGGCTAGGACTGGCCACTTTGTACCGACTTTGTGGTCCTCGCGTACACAGTACCGAGGAGAGCTACTAGTGTAGGGAGGGAGCTAGCCACCCCACGGGGCCCGATGTTCAGCTAGCCGTCCTACACCAATTTGTTAGGCCCACTGGGCAAACCAGGGTATTCAGGCGAGGGTGCGCGGACTGTGGAGAGGCAAGACCCCTGTTTGGTTACTGTGGAGGGGCTAGACCCCTGTCACTGAGATGGCTCTGCCCTATACTGGTTCCGTGCTGTGCTTTGGGCGCACCCGTTAACGGAAATGACTGACCACGTGCCAGTGTGGGGTACCTACCCGTGCTTTTAACGCGTGTGCCGTAGTCACCGTTACGTCTGTCAACGACCTTGGGGTGGTTGACTGAGGGTAGGACCACCATGGGGGACTCTCCCGACCAGGAGAGAACTACGTGCTACTTCTACTTTTCGGAAAAGATTGCAATCAAGATCGTTCCCATGAGGAACATTCGAGATCAAGAAAAAGACCTGAGAAATAAACCAAGAAAGAGTAAATAGATAAATAAAGTAAGAAATTAAAAACAACAGCTACTTGTCCACCTTTACAGACTTTCATAGCTAGTTGGTTGCCACTCTACTCAGCGTTTCGCTGACATGTCATACTTGTCACCTTTTTCAGGACCAGGTGTTGAGCAGCCAGAGCCTACGGCTGCGGAGTATGTTAGGCTTAATAGAGCCCAGTAGTTGTACTTTTGTTGTACTCGTTTTTCTGTAGTAGTGAGTATTCTGTTGCACCTTTGTACTCTTTTATTGTAAACTTCATATTTCTGTACATGTTTTTAATTATCTACTCTTGTGGTGGTGTGTACTGTAGTAGTTCTTTTCTTTACTGCTGTACTTTTGTTACTGTTAGTTACTTGCATGGTGAATGTGGTTTATTTTATTATTTTTTGGTTACTTTCTCGTTGGACGACTGGGTCTTGGGATCAGTCGAGTCAGTCCGATTCTCGTGTCCTATAGGGATTCGGGAACCAGGTCGTAACAAGATGGTATCAGAGCAAGGTCGTCTCGAGAAATGAACCAACTGGCTGGAAAATAACCAATTCACGTGCTTGTAACTAGAGTAGCCACCCCAACGTACCTTTTGACATCTGTTTTAATGTTTCTTCGTTGAATATCGATTAGTATTGACGTCTTTTCTGTTCTGTGTTCGCATCTCCTTACAAGAGATGCCTCGACGAGGAGGTAGCGAGGCGGGCCGCGAATGCAGCCGAGGACGAGGTCGGAGGGGCAGGCGCGTTAAGCCCGACGCCTCAATGGACCAGCCACTGCTCCCGGGAATTCAGGCCAAGGACCTCGCCCAGCTGATACGGGATATCGTGCGAGAGGAGCTCTACCCGTCGTCACGAGCGCCTCTCCTTGGGGCTGCGGAGGGGGAGTCCTCTGTGGGATAGCGAAACGGACGCAGCGCTGGACGCGGGGGAGGGGGTGGGCCTCCACCACCCCCACCTTCCTCCGGCACTTCTGAGCACGAGGCCTCTTTACCGGGAGGTGTACCAATGTCTCCCCTTCAGCACCACTACGAGCTTTTCGAATAGTTCTGAAGGCTGAAGCCCCCCTCTTTCAAGGGGGATGAGGACCCGACCAAGGTGGAGGACTAGCTCGAGCAGATTGAAAAGGTATTTGACACCCTTCTCTCCCCTGTGGAGTGCCGCGTGGCCTTTGCCACATACCAGCTGGAGAGCGCGGCACACAGGTGGTGGAGGGCAGTCAGAGGATGAGCCGACTTGGGACCAATTTGTCACCCTCTTCTACGAGCAGTATTTCCCTCAGACGTGGCAAGACCAGAGGAGGCGGGAGTTTCACACTCTCCGCCAGGGGACGATGACCGTGAGCGCGTACTGCACGCGTTCCCTAGAGCTGTCTCGTTTCACAGCGACAGCCGTGGCTACCGAGGAGGAGCGCCTTTAGAGGTTCACTAAGGGGCTCTGGCCTGCTATTCGGGGGTATGTCAAACTCATGAAGCTGCCTATGTTCTCGAGGGTGGTGGAGGCAGCTATGACGTATGAAGAAACCAACACGTCTGCATGTGACACTGACAGTGGGTGGAAGTGGCCCTACCAGCCAGACTTCTCACAGGGCCGACAAGAGAGGAGGCACGTGGCGCCTGCAGGAGAGTCGTCACGCTTTGCGGGGTCGTCAGTGGCCTTTGGGGGCCCCCGATAGGGGCCAGCTACCAGCATCGGACCCTCGCCCAGCCGTCAGCAGGGACCCATTGAGGGCGGGAGTCGAGTCCCCCTTTGCTACCAGTGTGGCCTGCTGGGCCACATCAGGTGGGACTGCCCGTTTAGGGCTGGAGGTCAACAGATGCTTCCCGCGCCGATCACTGGAGGGCGAGCAGGAGGCCGCGGTTTCTAGGCACGAGGAGGACAACAGTCACAGGGAGGGTACCAGCCAGCGGCTACCCATCCGACGCAAAGTGTGGCTGCTTCGTCCGCACCTACGGCTGAGGGGTGTATCAACACCCTGACACACAGGGATGCCAGAGCTTCAGGATCAGTGGTGGCAGGTATGGTTTCAGTTTTCGGCAAACTTATTTACACGCTTTTCGATTCCGACGCCACGCACTCATTTATCGTTGCCAGTTTTGCGGTTAGTCTGGGGTAGGACTGTGTGTTGTTAGAGGATCCATTCGTGATCAGAGGTCCGGGTGGTCAGCTGTTTGTAGCTGAGGAGGTGTACACAGGTTGTAAGGTCAGTGTTGGAGGACACAGCCTTCCCGCTGACCTGATTATGATATAGATGGAGGACCTTGGCGTGGTTCTGGGGATGGACTGGTTGTCCGCTTACCACACCTTGGTGGACTGCTTTAAGAGAAAGATTGTCTTCTCCATACCATAGTTGCCTTCTTTCGAGTTCCACGGGCAGCCAGGGGACGGAGGCTTCAAGTGCATTTCTACACTTCGGGCGGTGAGACTTTTGGGTCAAGGGTGTGTGGGCTTCCTAGCTTGTGTGGTGGCGGAGCCCAGCCCTATGGCAGATTTTCAGAGTATCCCGGTGGTCAGAGAGTACCCCGACGTGTTCCCAGATGAGTTGCCAGGGCTACCGCCTGAGTGTGAGATCGAGTTTGAGATCTCACTGGTATCAGGGACCAGCCCCATTTCTACAGCACCATACAGGATGGCACCACTTGAGCTACGAAAGCTCAAGTCTCAGTTGCAGGACCTTCTGGAGAAGGGCTTTGTGAGGCCCAGTACGTCTCCGTGGGGATCCCCGGTATTGTTCGTAAAAAAGAAGGATGGTACCCTACGCCTTTGTGTGGACTACAGACAGCTGAATAGGGTTACCATCAAGAACAAGTATCCGCTGCCGAGGATTGATGACTTGTTTGACCAGCCGCGAGGTGCCACGGTATTCTCCAAGATAGACTTGAGGTCTGGATACCACCAGTTGAGGATCAGGGAGGCAGACGTCTCCAAGACGGCTTTCCGCACTCGGTACGGACACTACGAGTTTTTGGTCATGTCGTTTGGGCTGACCAATGCCCCTGCTGCCTTCATGGACTTGATGAACCGGGTGTTCAGACCGTACTTGGACCAGTTCGTGGTGGTATTTATTAATGATGTGCTCATCTATTCTCGAGATCAGACGCAGCACGGACAGCACTTGCGGATGGTTTTGGACACATTGAGACGACGTAGGCTGTACGCCAAATACAGCAAGTGCAAGTTCTGGTTGAGGGTGGTGACCTTCCTGGGTCATGTGATCTCCGGGGATGGCTTGGCTATGGACCCAGCCAAGGTTGAGGCAGTGCTCAGGTGGGAGAGACCGCGTACTGTTACTGAGATCCGCAGTTTCTTGGGACTGGCAAGCTACTACAGGCAGTTTATCAGGGGTTTCTCGCAGATTGCACGTCCTATGACACAGTTGACCTGGAACGGCATGCCCTTTACTTGGACAGACGCTTGTGAGGCGTGTTTTCAGGAGCTGAAGGAGAGGCTGACTTTGACTCCCATGCTTACCATCCCAGACAGTAGTGGCAGGTTCGTTGTGTACACGGATGCCTCTTTACAGGGATTAGGGGGTGTGCTCATGCAGAGGGGTCATGTTGTCACTTACGCTTCGCGGCAACTAAAGCCCCATGAGCATAGCTACCCTACCCACGACCTGAAGCTGGCAGCTGTCATCTTCGCGCTAAAGACTTGGAGGCACTACTTATACGGTGAGACCTTTGAGATTTTCACAGATCATAAGAGCCTCAGATACTTATTCAATCAGAAGGAGCTCAACATGAGATAGAGACGTTGGTTGGAGCTCCTGAAGGACTATGACTGTAGCATTTCCTACCACCTGGGAAAGGCCAACATGGTGGCTGACGCCTTAAGCCGGAAGGCGCCTGCCCACTTGGCCAGTTTACAGGCGCAGAGTTGGAGCCTCATGAAGGAGATGGGCAATTGGTGACCCCTAGAGTTACGGGGCACTATGGGGCAATGACTGTGACACGACAGACAAGGCCAGAGCTGATAGACCGCATCATCACAAGACAGATGGCGACCCGTACTTGCAGTAATTGCATGACAGAGTGCTATCAGGAGACCCTGGGGACTTCTCTTTTACAGACCAGGTACTGCGCATGAGGGAACGTTTGTGCGTTCCCAGGGACGAGGAGCTGTTGAGAGGCTCCTGACTGAGACACACAGTTCCAGGTTCACCATACATCCCGGAAACACAAAGATGTACCATGATTTGAGATGCGACTTTTGGTGGAGGGGAATGAAGAGGGATGTAGGTGAATTCGTACAGCAGTGTTTAGTGTGCCAGCAGGTGAAGGCCGAACATCAGAGGTCTGCAGGGCCGTTGCAGCCACTTCCAGTGCCAGAGTGGAAGTGGGAGAGCATCACCATGGACTTGGTGGTGGGCTTGCCCGTTACCTAGCGAGGACACGACGCAGTCTGGGTGATCATGGATAGATTAAAGAAGACGGCACGTTTCTTGCCGATCCGAGTCACCTTGGGACCAGCACAGTTGGCAGAGAGGTATATCCGCAACGTGGTACGTCTACACGGAGTTCCGCAAGAGATCGTATCCGATCGAGATACCCATTTTACGTCCTAGTTTTGGGCTGAGTTTCAGCGGGCCTTGGGGACACGATTGAGGTTCAGTACGGCATACCACCTCCAGATGGACGGACAGTTTGAGCGCACGATACAAACACTTGAGGACCTTTTGCACGCTTGTGTACTGGACTGGAGGGTCTCTTGGGAGGAGCACTTGCCCCTGGCGGAGTTTGCATATAATAACGGTTATCACTCAAGCATCGGCATGGCACCCTACGAGGCTCTGTACGGATGGAGGTGTACGGCACCCTTGAGTTGGGTTGAGGTGGGGACCAAGTGGGAGGTTGGCCCCAGGCTGATCCGGCAGAGTCAGGAGGTGATCGAGCAGATTCACAGGTGACTCCGCACTGTCAGGAGCAGACAGATGAGCTATGCAGATCGAAAACGCAGAGAAGTGCAGTTTGAGGTTGGGGACCACATCTTCCTTTGCGTTTCGCCCATGAAGGGCCTGCAGCGGTTTGGGGTAAGACGGAAGCTCGCGTCGAGGTTCGTGGGACCCTTTGAGGTCCTGGAGTGGATTGGACCCGTTGCTTACAGGCTTGCCCTTCCTCCCCAGCTTTCTGGTGTGCACGACGTGTTCCACGTGTCCAACCTCAGGAAGTACGTTGCCGATCCCAGTCACGTTCTAAGCCACGAGAGCGTCGAGGTGGGTGACGATCTGACCTACCCCGAGCGGCCAGTACAGATTCTCGACAGAGCCATCCGGAGTCTGAGACGGAAGTAAGTACTTCTGGTGAAGGTCTTGTGGAGGAGCCAGCAGTATGAGGAGGCTACCTGGGAGCCTGAGGTGGCGATGCGGGAGCGGTACCCGGAGCTCTTTGAGGGTACGTCTTTTCGGATCGGCTTTGGTCCTCTTTGAGTTTGTTATGCGTATAGTGTTCTTTTTCCGCACCCTAGTTAGCGCAAGTTTTGGGGACGAAACTTCCTTTGAGTTTGTTATGTTGTTAAGACCCGAGGCATCAAAACACTTTAACACATCTGGGAGTTGGTCCAGATGTCTAGTCAGACGTCTGGAAATTAATTTTTGCGTGCATACGATCGCGAGTCTACGCGCGTGCCACGTGTAGATTGAAACCCGCCACCCTCTTCTTTTTCTCTCCCCTCGCCGACCTGCAGAAAACTTCCCCCAACACCTACAAATACTCCTCTCCCATCTCATTCACCACCCCACCTATCTTCTCCTTCCTCCAGCGTGAGCGCGAGAGCGAGGGCAGCAGCTAATGCCAAGTGCAGTGGCGAAGAGGAGAGGTGCAGCGAGAGGGAAGAGGAGAGAAAGCGAGCAAGAGAGAGAGAGAGAGATTGCCGGAGCAGTTTGAGGCCAACCGGCGTGCACGCGGAGGAGCGTTGTGCTGGGGAGGGTTCCCCAGTGCTGCTGCAGCTCGGGCAACGGGCGGACAAGCGCGGCACGGCCGCGCGCAGCGGGAAGAAGACGGAGGAGGTTCTGATTCTGGGAATTTTTCCTAGAATCAGACGTCTGGACCTACATCCAGACAACGCGGGCGACGTCTGGAGGAAGCTCCAGACGATTGAGAGGTACGTATCTTTCCCTCCTTTGCTTGCTTTTGCAGATACGGCCATGCAAGCCGTTCCGTCGAAGCTCTTTCGCGTACCTTGCTGAGGGATTTTTGCGTACGCGTGCAGGTTTCGCTTCGGGAAGGCGTGGGACATGCCATCCCACGCGATTCAGACATCTGGGCGAGTCACCAAATGGCGAAGAGCATCTCCAGACGTCCGGAGAGGTGGTCGAACGTATGGAACTGGGTCCAAACGATTCAACAGGACCTCTGGACGTCTGAGGAGCAGCGCAGAGTGAGGTATGACCGGGACCCCTTTTTAAGACGTCTAGAAGATGTTCCAGACGTCTGATTTGCGTCAGAATTATCGTTTTTGACCCGTTTAGGGTCCGTTCGAGGTCCGATTTCCGCATTTAAGATTCCGTTCTTCTCAGAATAAGTTCCTCTACTTGTTTGAAATACTTTTATCCTGTTCTAAGTGGTTCCTTATAATTGATCCTTGTGTTAGGACCTCATTCTATTGCGGCTTTGGGGGTTGCGGAGGCACGTGAACCTGCCGATCATGCCCCATTACTTTCGATTTTGCGGGTAGAGTGGCTTCCCTTAATTAATTACAACATTAATGCATATCTAAAATAAATGATAGATCCTAGGGTATAGCATGAATCCGAGGACCAGAAAAACTAGATTGAATGATAGATCATAGGGTATGACATGAATTCTAGGACCTGAAAACTAGATTGAATGATAGATCTTAAGGTGTGGCACGAATCCTAGGAACAAAAACATTGAAACGAATGTCTTGAATGCCTGAATTACAGTCTTGGATAAGTAGATAGAATCATGATAATTGCCTATAATTGGATAACAGCTGCCTGTGAAATGTAGAGTACTGTTACTAGTAACTGCTACATGTAATTCCTGTTGTTTGGAAACTAAATTCGAGCTGCTTGTATATAAATTGGAAAAGAAAGATTAAATGTTGGAAACACGTGCTATATGCGAATAAAACTGAAATGATGAAACCTAGTATGGCCTGGCCTAAGAAATATGAGCACGAACCCTACGGGGAATTAGGAGTAAAGCTCCTGGAAAATAAATAGAATGGAACTGGGGAAGTGAGCTGGCCCTTGAGTACGGAGTATCAAGGAAATCGACTGTCCCCCTGTTTAGTGCAGAGCGGAGCTAGCCGCCCTAAGGTTGGGACCCGGGGTTAGGACTGGCCACTTTGTACCGACTCTGTGGCCCTCGCATACACAGTACCGGGGAGAGCTACTAGTGTAGGGAGGGAGCTAGCTACCCCACGGGGCCTGGGGTTCAGCTAGCCGTCCTACACCGACTTGTTAGGCCCACTGGGCAAATCAGGGTAGTCAGGCGAGGGTGCGTGGACTGTGGAGGGGCAAGACCTCTGTTTGGTTACTGTGGAGGGGCTAGACCCCTGTTACTGAGAGGGCTCTATCCTATACTGGTTCCGTGTTGTGCTTTGGGCGCACCGGTTAATCGAAACGACTGACCGCGTGCCAATGCAGGGTAGCTACCCGTGCGTTTATCGCTCGTGCCGTAGTCACCATTACGTCTGTCAGCGACCTTGGGATGGTTGACTGAGGGTAAGACCACCACGGGGGACACTCCCAGCCAGGAGAGCACCACGTGCTACTTCTACTTTTCGGAAAAGACTACAATCAAGATCGTTCCCACGAGGAACATTCGAGATCAAGAGAAAGACCTGAGAAATAAACCAAGAAAGAGTAAATAGATAAATAAAGCAAGAAATTAAAAACAACAGCTACTTGTCCACCTTTACTGTCTTTCTTAGCTAGTTGGTTGCCACTCTACTCAGCATTTCGCTAACGTGTCATACTTGTCACCTTTTTCAAGACCAGGTGTTGTGCAGCCAGAGCCTACGGCTGCAAAGGGTGCTGGGCCTAGTAGAGCCCAGTAGTTGTACTTTTGTTATACCCATTTTTCTGTAGTAGTGAGTATTCTGTTGCACCTTTGTACTCTTTTATTATAAACTTCATATTTTTGTACCTGTTTTTAATTCTCTACTGTTGCGGTGGTGTGTACTATAGTAGTTCTTTTCTTTACTGATGTACTTTTGTTTATGTTAGTTACTTGCATGGTGAATGTTGTTTATTTTACTGCTTTTTGGTTACTTTCTCGTTGGACGACTGGGTCTTGGGATCAGTCGAGTCGGTCCGATTCTCGTGTCTTGTAGGAATTCGGGAACCGGGTCGTAACAGTGTGGGGGTTGAGGGTGGAATGTGAGAGAAAATTGCGAGGTCAATCCCGCAAGGTCTCCCTCTTTCCTCGCAGATCCCACAACTAAAACCTAGGAGATTTAAAATTGCATTAACACCCTTACTATTCCGGAAAAATTTCTGAACGACCCTTAGAAAGGGTCATTTCAGTGAGAGAAATTGTGTGTGTGTGTGAAAGAGAGATGAGAGAGAGAGAGAGAGAGAGAACTAAGCAAGTAGGAGAGAGATAGAGAAAGGAGAGAGAGAGAGGCAACGGGTTCGACACTAAGAGAGAGAGAGGGAGGGAGGGAATGCGAGAAAGAGATTAATAAGAAATACAAAGAGAGATGCAACAAAGAGTGAACCTTACAGAAAGAGAGAGAGAGAGAGAGAGAGAGAGAAAGGTTGTGGTAGGGAAGGTGGTGGAAGTGACTAAGGTGAGAGATTGTTGGAATTATGTGTTCTTGGGAGTCAACTTAAGTGAAAATCACTTAATAAGTGTTTTGAATGTAAATGTTAGATTACATGGGTACATTAATGTGGTTAGTTGGATCTCTCAGTAAAAAGAAAAAAATATATTGTAGTAATGTTAGATATATTGAAGATAGATATCGAAGATCTAAATGATTTAAATTGAAAATTAATTTTAATAGATCATCAAAAACCATCATAATATCCAACTGATTATCTCTAATCTAACAAAATGATTACCTGATAGATATCTTTAATACACATCATCTATATAAGAATGGAGATTTAAGATTATTTGAGAGAATTTTAATCCCCTCTACTCTCTCTCTATTTTATCCCACAAAGTTCTTGTGCATTACAACTATCTTCGTTTTTTAACCTACCAAACTTTCCGTTTGAAAATTTGACCTGAAAGTCTAACTACTGATGTGACATTGCACATGTAGGCACTATTCCTACATACGTAATGCATGAACATAGGCAAGGGTGATAAACCATCCACTTTGTTTAAAATAAAAATTAAAATTAAAAATTAAAAATGTATCTCCCTTGTATCTCAATAGTGGTCCATACAAGTGTTATTCTTCAATTAAATTACACCAACTAAATCACTAGTAGAAATCCCTCCCCATTGCTTAAAAGATAAATTAAAAATATAAAATATAAAAATATCTCTTCCTTTCGTCTCAAAATCTCAAATGCATGGATATCTTCCTACCCCTTGACAATTTCCACTCCCCCTACCCCTTACCCCTCAATGACGTAAGCCTATCCACTAGTTCTAGATACTGCAAGAAGATACCATATCCTTTGTTGCTACACGTGTTTTCTTTTACATTCCCTTTCACACTCACCTACCACACCACTTTTTATTTTAACTCTTATGCCTAAACTCTTCCATACATACTCCACTATCTACAGAGAGTAGAGTGGAGAGAGCCACAGGAGAGGATAATTTTTTTATTCTTTTTCTAAATGGAGATATTTTATTAAAAAAATAAAAATGATATAAACGATGCAATCCCATAAAATAGGATAGAATATTATAATCTCGACTCTCCTTGATAAAGGAGAACATAGTACCTCTTAGGAGGAACATCCAAAATAAGACATCATGAAACAAAATAAAAGAGAAGAAGGTAGAAAAGAAGCGTCTGATTACATCCATTCCAAAGTAGTTAGATTCTGCACCACACACTAAGTATGACAAAGTGTCGCCAACCTCATCAATGAGCCACACTTATGGGTGTCAAGTAATCGAAGAGAAGTTGACCATTCACCCGGTTGTGATATGAGTATGGATTCAATGTGACCCAAATTAACAAAAATGATGTCGACCGACAAGGAGGTGGGCCAGAGATGGAAGATCAATGTCCTGTGGAAGTTCTCACCTAACAAGAAGTCATGGCTTGCATATGGCCAAACACGACAACATCAATCCCAACGAACACCATCGTTGTCGTGCCCACCGCCCCTCTAACGAAAATGATCGGAGATGAGTCCTAGCACCGCACTGCGACAAGATCACCACACAAAACTCCATCACTAACGTGTCCACTGCCCGCCAGTCGGAGAAGATCAGAGACGAGAGAGAGCGTACCACCAAATTCACCCTAACAATGAGAAACAAGGTTCCCCGAGCCGTAGCACAGAGACCACTCACTAGATGAGGGGAATTAGGGAGAAGTGGTTGATCGGCACAAGGGGGGGGGGGGGGGGGGGCGACCAATGCAATGCCTAGTTGGAGCTCCAACGACGGAAACTACGATTAGGTTTCTTTTGAGGGGCAAAGAGGGGTTAGGTCGCATGAAAGGTTGAATTGATTTGATCAATACTCTTGTTTTCTTGGACGCACCTTGGCTACATTTGGCAGGAGAATAAGGATTATACCAGGATAAAGTACTGTAGTGATAAGTTGAGAGGTGTCTGGTTGGTGGTATAAAAATAAGTAGTGGGCTAAAATGATTGAGAGTATGATGTGATGTTGATGGATGATTTTTTAATATTATGATATAGGTGTAAGTAGGTTAATGTGATATAATGAATATATTATGTTGAAGTTGATATATTTTATTGTATAATAATATTGATGTGATATAGTATGATAGTTTGATGTTGATGTTGATTAGTAGAGTTAAATAAGTTATATTCTTTAACTTCTAAATTAATTCCATCGACTTCCTCTTATAATCTTTTGATTGAGGGATAACCCTTGGATTATCCTCCAGCCAAACGATCTATCTCATGCTCATGGAGGGGTATAACCTTGAAACGAAGTAACTTTAGGTAGACCTATGTACAAATATGATAAATTTAGAGGCAAACTTGTGACATCAAATGTGGATTTGCCGAGTAAAATCCCCGTAACGATGCCGGTATCAAAAAAAAAGGAAAATAAGGGTCACGCACAACGGAAATGACCGAATAATTCTCTTAAGAAAAATTTAAAAATAAAATAAGAACAAGGAGAACAAGAGGAAGGAAAAGAAGAAATCTTGTCCCAAGTCTTTCTTCCCCTATTCCGTATGGACATTTCCTTGTTTCCATAGCCCCATTCACAACGACAATCTCCAAATTACAAAAATCCCCACAAAAAAAAAGTCAATGAAACAGGTAAAAAAGAAGAAGAAGAAGCAGGAGGAGGATCCATCTTTCCCTCACGGATTCCTGCCTTCCACGGGCACGACGGCGCTCCGGCTCCTCTCCCCTCCACCAGGAGGAGGCGCAGGACTATTATCAAAAACGCCCCCACAGTTCGTCCTCTCTCCCATCTCCACCCCTTCCCACTCCTCCATCAACTCGTTGTCCTCCAGCGACCTCCCCGTGGTCTCCCTCATGAAGAACACCGTCACCACCATCCCCAGCACGCACACCCCTGCCAATATGAGCAAAGAGACCATCATCCCAATCCCTGGCCTGTACCCGGCGGCCACCTCCTCCTTCCTCCTGCTCTGCGACGCCCACAGGAACCCCACCGCCCCGAACACCGCCCCCAGCTTCCCCCACGCCCCTGCGATCCCGTGGCACGTCGACCGCAGCCTCGCCGGGAACAGCTCCGCCGGCACGATGAACGTGGTGGTGTTCGGCCCCAGGTTGGCGAAGAAGAAGGTGACCGCGTACAGCACGAGGAACCACACCGTCGTGTTGTCCTCCCAGTAGTGCTCGTAGGGCCCGCCGACGGCGAAGAGAAACGCCCCCATGAAGAGGAAGCCGACGAGCTGGAGCCTCACGCGGCCCACTCGGTCGATGAGGCAGACGGCCGCCCAGTATCCCGGGATGGTGGAGGCGCTGGCGATGATGGCCTGGAACTTGGCCCTGACGAAGGCCTCCTCGTAGACGTCGGCGTGCTTGTGCTCGAAGAACCTCTTGTAGATCCTCGACTGGAAGAGGTTGCCGCAGTAGAAGACGACGTCGAGGAGGAACCACGAGGCCGAGCAGGCGAAGAGGTCGCGGCCGTGCTCCCGGAGGAAGTCCCGCGAGAAGAGCCCGTAGGTCGTCAGCCTCTGTGGCGTCGGCGTTTCCATCGGCTCCTCCTCGAACTCGTCCAGCTGCAGATCCGCCCCGTCCAGAACCTCCCGCATGTCCGCCATCGCTTTCATCACGTTCTGCTCCACCAGCGCCGTGTACCTGCAGGAGGAGGATTAGTCACAGCGTTGGAGTAAAGTAAAATGTTTGGGACATTCGGGATCTCACTGAAAATTTCACCTTAGGTGCGTGCGCCCCAACCCTCGGATAAATTGACATAGATTTTCTCGCGTCAATTCATCTACATCCGATGCTAAAAGATATCCGAAGTGAAATTTTTGGTGAGATTCTAAGATGCGGCTACCATTGTCCGAGTGAGAGATAACTTTTAGCAATTATATATGTCCGATAGGGGCTAACTAAATGATGTGTGTTTGAACGATCATCCCAATGACAGAGAAGGGTGTAACAATTTGAGCGATGGTGGCAATTACCAGTAAAGGAAGGGGTTAGGTGCTGAGCTTTGACTAATCAACACATTACCAACGACGGGTAAAAATTGTAAAGTAGAGCAACTAACCCAATACATACGTTGAGCAATCATGCAGAAATGCGCAACCTGATGAATTTGATAATCATGCCAAAAAAGGGTGAAGGATGAAACGAAGTAACAATTTGAGAGATCATGCCAATACCAAGAAAGGGTGAGTCGATGATATATAGCTCCCACCAGTCATAACAACACAATGAAGGATAAATCACGGCTAAGAGCAATCATGGAAATACCAATGGAAGGTTATTACTGCTGACAGTGACCAACGGAGTGAAAGTGATCGAGACTTTCAGTTATCTTTTCTTGTGATGACCATTGACTGGCAAGTAACGATTAGAGCAATCATGTCAATGTTAACGAGGTGCAAGACCAACTAAATGACGGCAAATAAATGACTAATCAATCAACTGCTAACTCTCATGGCAACACCTGAAGCTTAGCTTAACTAAGATGGTTGTTTTGATGACGCAAAATGTAATTAGGCAAACTGAGGAGGAATTGACTCTCTTACACATTGGTCCTCCATGTATGATGTAATCAAGTTATTTTTACCTAGCAGTCTCCGGCATCATCATGCGCCAGTAGAAGGTGAGCGCTGCAGGGATGGCGCCTATCATGAGTATGATCCGCCAGGCCAGGTCGGCCTCTTGCGGGGGCCTGTACACATCGATCGGAGATCCCCTTGCGTGCCTGAATGCGGTGGTGATGGCCATCGTCACCGCCGAGCTCATGAGGATCCCGAACCCCTGCATGGAGAACACCGCCGCGATGAACGCCCCACGCGTCTTCCTGTTTGCAAACTCCGACATGATGGTCGCAGAGAGCGGGTAGTCCCCGCCGATGCCGACGCCGAGGAGGAAGCGGTAGAAGCAGAGGCTGGAGAGCACGCACGCGCGCGTGTGGCAGAACGAGAAGCCGCACCCGAAGGAGCCGACGACCATCATGAGGAGCAACATCCCGTAGACTCTCCGGCGACCCATTTTGTCCCCGAGATGCCCGAAGATGATCTGCCCGGTGGCGCAGCCGAGGAGAGCCACCACGACGGTCGCGGAGAGGACCTCGGGGGGCGTCACACCGGGCTCCAACTCCAACGTGTGGGGGTCCACCGTGGGCTCGTAGTAGATTCGACCGATCATGTCCATGACCGGAGTGATGCAGAAGAAGTCGTAAGCGTCGGTAAAGAGCCCCATGCCGGCTATCATTATGGCCTTAAAGTGGTAGTATTGAACCCTCGCGGAGTCGAGTGCTCTGAGGATCTTGATCGCCATTGCAGCCTCCACCGCCCCGCCCGTGAATTGAGCTCCAAGGAGAAGGAGGGTGGCGGTGTAGGCTTAGCATAAGAGGGCGGCTGGTCGATAGTTGTTTGTGCCACTGGTTATTACAATAAAGGTACCCAATCTTTGAATTCACCTTTAATCTGAACCCCCCACCAGATGCCTTTTCTACCAGGAGATATCTATTCCAAATGGGCATGATGCGCTTAACATGCCTAGCTAATAGTTGTGGTCTTCAAAATAGACACCTATTGGCCCCGTTTGGATCGATTGCAAAGAAATCGGATCCCATGTCATTGATTTACATGTCGATTCTGGAGGAGGAATTAAGTAAAGTGCTCCAGAAATGAAGAGCGTGTTTGTAACTTCACCATCTCGTTGAATTGGCATTGACTAGCTAAGTTCGCCCCGGAGGGAAGACGCTTCGCTTATGAGCAAATATTGTTTTTTGATTTTTTTTTTTTTTTTTTTTTTTTTGAGAAGGATATTTTGAGTTATTCTGTGGATATATTCCATGGTAATGTGGTCACATGGGAATTATTTTTTGGAATGCGGTTTACTTACAACAATGTAAATAAGGTTTAAGGAGATATTCGTTAAAGAAGTTGAGGGGCCAGACTGAAATGTCTGAAATGATGGAGAGCTAGAAGGAACCAGATTGGAAAGTTTGGGATTTTTTTGGTTTCTGTTGGCATATGTTGACGTGGATGTCTCGGGAAACGAGCACACGTCTTGGGACATGCTGGAATATACCGGCAACTTAGATTTGTGGCGAAATTACGTTGCTATCCCTCCAGGGTCAGATTGGTGACCCTCACTGTCCGCGAAATGCCGGGAATCCACGATGCCTTCGATTTTTTTATAGCAATTTTTTTCCTTTTTAATTCAAAAGTAAATGTCTTTTCAATTTAAATAGAATTTTAACTTACTTCAGAATAATCGCAACGATTCGTAACCATCGATTCTCGTAATCAAGCAATCACTTCCTCTTGAATTTTTTATGTGGATGTTACATAAGTTCTCTTATATTAGGGGTTTATAATTATATAAAAATTTAATATAATTTTTAATTGATATATCTTAATTTTTATTAAATAGAAAATAAATATAAGGTATATTATAAAATGTATTTTAATTTTCGATTAATGAAAAAAAAGTATCAATTGAAAATTAAAACACATCACACGTCCAATGGTAAAAATAAAATTTGAAAATCGGTATCTTAGATTGAGTTTCTAATGTTCGATTTTGTATATGTATTATTTTATATTCTTATAAAAATGTATTCAAAAAAATATAAGTTAAGAAAGTCGATGGCAAAGATGAAATTTGAAATGAACATAAGTGTTAAATAGTATGTAAAAAAAATAAAATAAAATAGAAAACAAAAAAGATGAGAGAGAGAGAGAAAAAGAGAGGGAGAGAGTAACTCACTGTAGTGAAGTGGGAAAAAAAAATTATTACTATAATAGGGTGAACAATCGTCCACAAACTATTTCCTCATGTAGAATCAATAGTATTATAGATACTTCAACTAATCCAAGATCAATTTATAAAATTTAGATAAAAATAAACAAATGCATGTGGCAACATATTTTGTAATGTATAAAATGAAAGTGATGGTTTTAATTGATGTAGGTTAGTTTTCTATTGGTAGAAATCATTTTTTATAAATGAAATATCATTGTCTAAGTAAAAAATCACATTTTAAGTATAAAATCATTTACTATAAATAGAAATATAAAAATACTACTATATTTTCATTTTCAACTGATATATTTTAATTTTTAAAATTAAAAATAATTTTCAATCAAATTAAAATATATCAGTTGAAAATATTTTTCAATTAAAAATTATTTTCAAATAATATATTTTGATATTCATGATTTTTAATTTATAAATTTTTATTTTAAATTAATTAATTTTAATTTTCAATTCATTAATTCTAATCATATATATATTTTTGTACTCATATCCTGAAACTTAACCGGGGGCATAACGAGTAAAAAAAAAAACAAAAAAAGGAGTGGCTTCCGTCTCGTGTATAATGGAGGATATGGTCCAGAAAAATAGCAATTGTCCAATCTACTCTTGCCAAGGTACTCGTCTTACCAAGATTGCACCCACGCGCGACGAAATAGGACCTATCAGGGTGCCCGTCTACATCCAACGGCTGGAAGTCACCAAGTACAATGCAAAGGGTCCATTGAGGAATAGCTCACCGAAACTCTCAAATCAACTCACGTTCTACGGTTTGACTCCCTCCGTTGGAAATTTTGCGTGGAAATGGAGCCCAAAGAAACCCATGTTAAGTTGACAGGGAAAAGCTCCCCTAATGTAGCGTTTGATTGTGGGAGAAGAAGTGGGATAAGAATTAAGAGATGGGATGGAATAGAAATATTATGAATTTTAAGAAATTTATTTTTCTTATGTATATTTATTCTTTTTATTACATTAAAATTCATTAATATTTCATTTTTTATATATAACTCAAAAAATAATATTTAATAATTAAAATCTATCATATCAAAATCTACTAACTCTCTCTCCTCCCTCACAAGATCAACATACCAATTATTAATAATCCCATCAATCATTATAATCCTACCGATCATTACAATCCCACCGATAAAATACCTTCTATCCTTATTTTACTCTTATTCTATTCCAATATAGCACTATCCTTCCACCTAACGTAACCTAAAATTTTGTTTGGAAATTTATAATTATGTTATGAATAATATTAAAATATCATCTAAAATATCTATATATAATATATTAATTTAATTATCACATCTAACTTACACTTTCTCTATTTTTCGACAAAATAATAATATAAAATAATAAATTATAATTCTCTTCTTTATATTTATATCATATTAACTTATAAATTACAATACATCAACTTACCTATTATATCCATTTCTATTATCCCACCACTTACACAATTATTACTAAAATTTATCACATTCTTTAAATTGTAAAGGAAATTCAATCAAAGCCAAATACATTTTACACTCAACAAGAGACAAAGCCTACCTAACACATGCCCAACTATGACTCTAGGAACATTAGCTAGCTCACAATCAGGAAAACTATAAGTACAAAAAAAAATGACAAAAAATTATTACGTTGTTTTACTCATCTAGTTTGGCTACTTTGCATGGCATGCTATTTACACAGGAATGGCAAATGAAGCATTTAACTCAAGAAAACACCTCTAAGTCAAGCTAAAAAGAGCTAAAAGGTACTCGTAAGATGAAAGTATAAGCAATGAATTCGATTTGATGGCTAAGAATGAGAAAGGAGGAAGAACTCAAGTAAGGAAGATGAATTTAGGAGTTAGAAAAAAAATTCGTGTAACTTTCATCAAAGAAACATAGAACCATTGTAACAAGGGTAAGATTTGCCCAATGATTAATCAATTCTCACCCCTCATCAATCAGCCTTTTCTGTTTTGCAAAAGGACACAAAATCACAAGAAGTGAACAAGACATAAGTTGACCGATCATAACGAAGTTACAAAGTTGAAACCTAAAGTCTTAACAAAATTGATTAATCAAGCCCTTTTGCTAATCAAATAGAAACCCCTCTATGATTGATCAAAAGTATTTTTTGATCAATCTATCCCATTAAAATTGCAAAGTAAGTGGTCGAGTATGGGGAGATTGTGCAACATTCCGAGGTGGAAGTCTATGATTGATTTCTCATGTACAAGAGTCAACAAATGACTCAAGAAAGATGTAACTCACCCAAGGATTGAGATTAAGAGGGACTTTCAGCTATAGAGGTACTCCAAAGAAAATGGACAACCATTGTCTTTCACAAGATGAGAATGAAACCTCACATGTACAGTCCATGAGGTGTGTCATCGATCAAGGGTAGTGATCATTGACTCAAGGACTGATTGTGGCCTAGGTTGGGTAGACCACCTACAAATTTCTCAAGATGAGGTGTCCGATAGTCACGTTGGGCCATACTCATGAGACATATGGAGTGTTAGCTAATCACACTATGGGGGATATCCATGTCTAGAAGGGCAACCCATTTTAGGGTGTTTACTAATTACTGGATAAGAAATTACCAAGGGAGTTGGAGTGTGTTGTTCATTTGTCGAGAAGGGAGTCAATCGATCACACTAATCCATAGTGACTCTTAACAACCAAGCTTAGGACAAATGACCCTTTGAAGGCCAAGGTAGTGCATCCCTAAGGCTTAGGAGTAGGAGTGCATATCGAAATCTTCCTTAAAGAATGTGAGAGACGATTCCATAAATAGGAATCCTTATCCTGCATATCCAACTTGGAAATATAAATGGGCTAATAACATCGATATGCTACTATATTGAATAATTGATAAAGTGATTACGAATAGGGTTGATAATAAGGGAATGAATTAATTGACACTTACTACCTCATTCCTCTTAACATACCTTAGAATATGGACCTATTGAACCAATTGTTTTACCCCTATTTCCATTCCACTTTCAAGGCAAGATGCTAAGGACAACAGTACCATGCCACATTTGTTCGTTTATTTTCTCAACACAGTTAATTAAGTTAATTAGGCTTAATTAAGTGCAAGAGAAAGTAACTTATGTTAACTTTAATTAATGCCGATTGAATAGTATAGGGTCAAGCTAACCTAATATTTTAGATTTTAATTCTTTTTAACTAGTTGAGTCCAGGTCATTCACTGGGAGGCCCTAAGCATTAATTACTACTTAATTAATTAGAATTATAATTACAATACTTTAAGATCATGAATCTTGTATAAAAGATATTTAATTAAAAACGTGCAAATACTCCATAAGACAAATATATTTACACATGAGATCAATTATTAAAAACAAGTAAACATATTTATTTTTATTAATTTCTTTTCTTTTACAAAAGATTTAAGGTAAGAAAGAAAAATGCAATTAAGTACAAGTGCCTTATTTATCAATTAAACTCTAAAAAAAATTGTATTAGAGTAAGGTACAAAAATTGGACGTCTTAAACAAATAAGCTTGAATTATCAGACATCTAAAACTTTGATTTTCCTTTTATTTACTTTCTTCATTCTTCAGCCTTCATTTTTTCTCTTTTCTTCTTCTACCAACTCTTTCTTTCTTTATTCTTTTCCTTTGTTCTCTATTTACTTCTCTTTCCTTTTTCCTTTTCCTTTCAACTGTGCATTTGAACCACATTTGAATCGAATTTGAACTGAATCAAAAATTTGGTTTTATGGTTGGCGGCTTGGATCGATCGGGGATACACAGCACCCCTCTCAGGGTGGGACCAGACCCTACTGGGTCCAAGCCTGGTTCATTACATTTGGTTTATTTTTCGATTTAATCATCACATATGCACAGTCTCCAACCTCCCAGGCCCACATGCACACGCCTGCTCACAGGCCCACATTCGCACGCCCACAGGCGCACACACACTCGGGCACGTGCACCGCACGCACCCACACACACCATATGCTCTTTATGCGCCATGCGCTGACGACCGAACGACTTATAACACTTTTTACTTTTATCCCATGGCACACGCTCTTTCCTTACTGATGTGGGACTATTCTTATCCCTTCCAAACTAGACTTTGGCTGGAGGCACATGCCGACTCAGAGCTCCAAATTGAGCAAGCTATAGCTCGTTGGAAAGCTCTAGAGTAGTTATACATGATTGTAGCATCAATTTGATGCTGAGGACATATTTCACCCTTTGATTTGAAGGGCGAAGATCGACAGTTTCCACGGCCATTCTAGCCTACAGATGAGTAACATAGGTCTAAGGACCTGCATACAGGGTCTTTGACCTCAGATGAGGTACTGAAGAGGTTTAGGAGCTAATTTTGCTCCTAAAGGTGAAGGAAGGAGGTTCAGGAAGCTTCAGGGAGGTGGAGAAACTCAGAAGCTTCAGAGCTTCAAATTAAGCTTGAAGAGCTTCACAGATAGCTTAAGGTTAGCTACACCAAATTCAACAACCTTTGAAGGTTGTTAGGACTCTATCTGGACAATGTTTACATTTAAATCTCATCGAAAAGGCACTGAAGTCAGTATTGGGTTCAAATGAACCCAAACTGCACAGAAGTTGAATTCATCTAAAACCTTAATTGAAACTCATCCAAATTAAATTAAATCTATCTAAAATCATCCCAGAAGTAATTTGAACTTATCAATTTCTTGAATTGAAACCTAAATTATCATATCAGACCTAATTTTGACCACTGAACCTCAATATTTGACTTTCATCATTGAGCATTCTCAGATGTAATTAACACTTCAAATCATCTCTATTTGATCTCAGGAACGTGTTCAGGGTTTCAAAAGGGAGTTTTGACCTAGAAACCTAAGGTTTCAAGTCTGTTGCCTAGGCACTAGAATTAGTTTGTTCGACAAAACAAACTGAGGCTTATCTGAATGAAAGGTCTTCAAATTTGACATTAGGGCATCCATCTGATGCTTCTAAACCTTTAAAATTAAGATTATCCCTATTGGACAAACTTTCTAACTCTGCCAGAGTTGGAGAAGACAAAGGTCTAAATCTTGCTCTAGGTCTTAAAACTTCAAATAAAATGTTGCAGAATGATCATCGAGCCTCAAATAAGTGATCTAGAGCTTCTGAGGGAATTCCATAGGCTGAAGAGTACAAGTTGACTCACTGGAGCTCGCCGGAGCTCCGGTGAATTCAGACAATGGTTAAAAGATAGTAAACATCATCAAAACAAGCCATGAACGATCTGAAAAGTTTCCTGAGTTTACAAGGAACCTCAAGAATACATTAATCCATTTAATTATTAATCATACTGAAAGATAAGCATTGAATTCATAAAATCTGTAATCTGAGTTCAATAGAACTTAGGACATGTTCTCTCACTCAATTGAGTGGAGAGACCATGCCAGTGGAGTGTGGCGAAGGTGAATAAGTGATTAATTAGGTGGATACACTCCTCCTAAGCTGTCATTGACAGCGAGCTCAGGAGGTTGAATGTATTTTAGGTGTTTTAGTTATAGGTGATTATTAATCTAATTAGAGTGAGGATAGGGGTCCTTAAATGATGATTAAGTGATGGAAGGCCCTAGTGGAGGTGAATTACCCTCAGATACTTCTGCCATGGACAGTGAAAGCAGCTGGTGAAGGTGGAGATGGATTAGACGATTAGGTGTTCAAATCAAGGAATTAAAGTGTTAGAAGTGATCACAGAGGATTAAGGAAGATGATCGATGAAGTTAAAAGACAAAAGAGTGCTCTAGTTAAGCTCAAAGAGCTCACCGGAGCTGAGGAAGACGATGGGAAATCTAGCATTAAATCTAACCAACCTACCTAATTAAACTACTTACCTAACCTACTGTTACCTAGATGAAGGGGGCAGAGGATCTCCGTCGAAGGATCTTAACGGAGGAGGAAATCAGAGGCAGAGGAAGAAGTCCGGCAGGTGTAGAAGCATAGAGATGAAACCCGACGTCGGCACTGCGTCAGAGGAATCGGTGGATGATGGTGGAGATCAAGAGCAAGCGAAGACGAACGGAGGAAGACGAAGGAAGCGGAGGAAGGTTGCCGGAATTGGAGTGAATAGCCTATCTGCTAGCTCAGTGGGGGGGAAAGAAGGAAGGGAGCTAACTGATGAGAACCTCATCATGAACCCTAACTAGCATATTTTGACCTAACAAAGTGAACAAAAGCTCCTACATAACCAAGAGAAAGGCTTAATTCAAGGGATCACTAATCTGGGAAGAGAACATGAAACAAGGGGTAAAACTGTAATTTTACCATTGCAGTGCATCAACGGGATTTCTAAGGGTATAAACATAGGTCAATTGGACTTAATAAGAGAAAAAGTGAGATGGTTCAGTCATAAAAGGGTTATTGTGAAATTTATGAATTAAATGGCATTCTATAACCCTAAAACAAACTCACTTAAATTCACAAGGTTTCAGGAAAGATAAAAATCAAATAAACTCTCTAAAATTCATGAAAAAATATCCCCTAGGGTTTAAAACCTTCAATTTGGCCTTTGAAACCTGTTTTGACCTAGATTGGGATCCAAGCCCAATATTTGACCTAATTTGGGTTTTTATGCAAAATATCTAGTCAAACGTGGTCAAACATAAAATCAAACTTCACCATTGGATTTCTTAGGTCCAAATTAGGTTTATACCAAAATTTGGACCTAAGGGAAGGTCATCTTGACTTACTTTGCAAATTGGTCCACTAAATTACATTCAAACCCTTAACTTTTGGAAACCCATGCAAAGACCCCCTCAACTTCTTCGTCACTTTCTTCTCTTTGGTCCCTCTGCCATTGCAGCAGGGACCCATACCATCGGCAACTTTGTGAGCAAATTTTCTCCTTGTTTCCATGGGGAGCTACTCCCAGATTTGAAAGGAGAGTCCTTTACGACACCCCCTACTGCCTGAGCAGCTCCCCATACCCTGAAACGCCTCATATCTCTCATGCGAATGCTCGAGAGGTATAAGTTCCACTTCGGCTATACCTCTGGCAAAGACTTTCAGCCACAACCGTGCGACTCTTCCCTCTGCCCGTGCCTATTTAAGCAAGCCCAGATCCCTCCACTCCTGGCAAGCCTATTTTGGTCAGAGATAACCCCCCAATTTCATCTCCTCCTCCTCCGGCCATCTGCCCGCAGGCTTCGGCGACTCTCCCTCCCTTTTCTCGTCACTCTGCCACCGCACCAGTGGCAGAACTATCTCCACCTCAGTCCTTCGCCTCACGCCGTATTCGCGCGAGGCTCTCTGACCTCCTCGTCGTCGCCTCTCCATCTCAGGGTCTTCGTCTCCGGCGACGGCAAACATGCGTCGCTTGCCCTCCGCCACCCCCCTTCGATCCAAGTCCCTCAATTAAGTTCCCCTCCCTCTACTCTTCATTTCCCCCTTATCAATTTCTATTTTTACCCCTTGACAACCACAGACCACCACCATCGTCTCCACCTCCGGCAAACCACCGGCGAGATGCCCCCGCCGCTCCACGCCTCCATCCACCTCACCAAACCCCTCAGAAGCTCCGCCACCTTCCATTAAGCACTTTCCCCATCTCCACTACCCGCCACACACACTCCATACCTCCAACGAACAACCCCACACCCACGGTCACAGTCCGACCTAGGCACGCACACCTAGGCCATTCTGAGCCACACCAACCCCTGCCTCACCTTCGCCGTGACACGAAGAAGGTTGTCCTGTGGTTTGACAAGGCTGTAAGGCCATATTCGTGTTGACAAGTGTCGACCCCCTCTCCGCCATTGAAGCTCGAGAGAGCTTGCTTGCTACTTCACCCCAAGCTACTGCACTCCAGGCGAACAAGTCCAGGCGATGCGGGATGGTCTCACGCACGCATCCAGACAAGTGAGAGGCCTGAAGAGGAATCACCGCAACAACAATTGGGTGAAGTTCTTCCCTGCGGGCGCGCGAAGAAGCGGGTGGGACATTTAGTCCCACCTCGGAAACTCAGGCACGCGGTAAGTGCTTTTTATTATTTTTGTGCTTTTAGCTCTTCGCCTCCAGTACACAGGGTGAGGTCCCTCGCCCACGTACACCCGCCTCGTCCGCGACCACTCTTACGCGGACTTGGCTGACTCGTTTACCCTGCACTCCTCGCGCACCACCCACGCAGGTGTGCCTGGACCCAGGCATGCATAACCTAACCTGTATACCCGATTGTCTGGCTCTGAGAGAGCGAAAAGAGAAATAGAGAGAGAGCGACGCGAGGGAGGGTAGGGGTAGGTTTTGCTTCGCTCTGTGCAGGGAAAGAAGGAGAAGGAAGAGGCAGCTATGAAGAAGAAGGAAGAGGCAGCTGTGAAGAAGGAGCTGTGGAAGGAAGCTGAAGGCAGGAGCAGCTAAGGGAGAAGAAGGTGTTGCTGAAGAGGAAGAGTTGAAGTCAGGAGTGGCAAAGAAGGAGAAGGAAGGACTTAGCCGCAGAAATCAGAAGAAGAAGAAAGAGGAAGGAAATTGCAGAGGCCAAGCAAGAAAAGCTAAAGACGCAACTAAAGCTCAAAGTAGAAGAAGAAGAAGAGAAGAAGAAGAAGAAGCCAAGGAGGAAAGCCAAGTGAAGAAGAAAAGAAGAAGAAGAAGCACTGTAGAAGTCGTCAGTTAAGGCGTCTGATTCACAGAATCAGACGTCTGAGAAAGGAAAGATAAAGAAAGAAGAGAAGGAAGAGAGAAAGCAAAGAAAAAGAAAGAGAGAAGAGAAGAAGGAAGAAAAGAGAAAATCTATTTCTTTTTACATTTTTCTCTCTACCATTTATATACATTGCATTATTATTGAACATTATCTTTTAAGTAAAATTTGATATTATGATTTTGCTTCTGAAATATCAATTTGCTCTCTGAGTTCGACCTCGGAATATTTTTGAATTTCAAGTAAATAAAAATTGATAATTGTTTATACGATGTTTTCAAATATACTGTAACGAATATTCTTTTAAAAATACGATCTCATCGTAACAACAATTACTAACCCCTTGAAATCGAAGAGGTGGAGGGGTATTTATACGTTGCGGTAGCTGAGGAAGAGGGTGAATCTGGACGAAAAGAGGTCTAGGAGTGAAGTAACCACCGGCGTCTTCTCCGACACCGGTGAAGTTAACTTCAAGCCCTAAATAGGATTCAAGCATCATCCAAACTGATGGATGAAAAGAGGACGGTGAGCGCAAGCTCCAAGAGCTTGGCAGGGAAGGGCGGATATCAGATGGACGGTGATCAGCATGTATGGAAACCTCCTGTCGTCAGCCGTCGAAGAGGCTGAAGAAGAAGTGAAGAGGAAGAAGAAGATGTTTACAGGGACCTATCTGCAATGAAAGATAAGGACCTAAGTGAATAATAAGGATTCGATTGAAATAAAACTTAGGGACTAAAATGTAAACTAAGGTTTTCAAGGTTTATTTTAATTTAAATATTTTTCAACTTTTTATATATGATTCTAAATAAGATAAACATTATATTTAAACCTTGAATTTACATTTTTGACCTTTTTAGCTTAATTTATTTAATTAAGTAAAGTTACCTAAGTTATTAAATACTTAGGTATAAGTTATACTTAAGTTAATTAACACATTAATTAGGTAAATAATTAATGATATTTTGAGTCCATTTATTAAACAAATTATTAATCATATTTAATTGGATAATAATATAACATTTTAAACTTATTTTAAGGTCATTTAATGTTTTATCCCTTATTCTATAATTATCCCATATATTTACATATCCCTAGCTAATTAACTAGGAAGACTAGTTAATTAGGGGTAATTAGAAGCCATGATGAACCTCTTATCAACATTCAAGCTCTACATCAGCATGCTCAGTAGGTGAGGGAGCGTCTAAAGGTATCCAAGACCTTTCACTCAATACTTAGGGAACTGGACTCTTACTTGTTTGATGTTGGTCACGAGGAGTTATTCCATATGTATGTGGCAGATCTTTATGGCATAGTTCATGCTATAGTGGAGCTCTTGTAGGAGCGGCATAGTAGTGACCTACTATCCTTATCTTCTTTTTGTAAGCTTTTGGGTGTAGAAAAGTCTATCAATATTAACTTATGCTCGCTTTATGTGAATTTTTTAGGTCACAATTTTGTAATTGTGAATATTGTGATCCATGGCATATAACTACTAAACTATAGTCGCATTTTGTGCGTTGTAGGAAAATGCATATAAGTATGAAAGGATAAATATACGGTTATGTATGGCTCTTCCTCTCCCTCTCTCTCTCTCTCTCTCTCTCATGCATATGGAGTATACCCTCTACCTTTGTGAATGTTGTCCTTCTCACCATTGATATATCTCTTTTCACCCCTCCCTAACTTGAAGGTCTCATCGTCATCAAACGATCATCTGATTCCCAAGTCAAGGGAAGATTAGACACCTGTTGGCTTCTGTCATAAAGCCAAGTTAGGTCCTGTAATGCATTTTCTTGTGAATGAATGGTGATGAGATTATTTCCTAGAAATGTATGCACAAGTGTTTTGTTTACATATAACATGTATAGGTACAAGATTACAAGACAATTTACAAGTTTACATACCATGTTAAATTTAGAGTTGCCTAAGAGGCCTTTAAAAGTTGAGTGGAGATCACACTTGAAATCCTTGATACCATCTTGCTCATAGCATCAGCCTTAGTCAATTAACATGTCTAAACAAGTGACTCACCATCTGAGTGGGAACTATTTGCTTCAGTGAAAGGTGGTCAACCAGTATATCATGTCATATGTATTAAGTGGTATGTGGCAAATACAATATGCATGCAGTGGGAAAAGGGCAAATTTGGGATTTTAATATGTTTGCTACAGTTGCAGACCACGGGGAGTTCAGCGTATATTATTATTATTATTATTATTATTATTATTATTATTATTAGTTTAATTATAGACTACAGATAGACAAGAAATTAAAAAAGGGTAGAGTGAATGAATTGGTTGCTTGCACGGTTGCAACTACGGTGAAGGTCTACAATGACCATCGTGTTAGTGGACACGGAACATGTTTGCTGATGTAGGACATACCCAAAGAGAGGCAAATGGAATGGCCAACAGGTTCGAATTTCATTCCTTTTTTTTGGAAAAAGAAAAAGGTTGAGTGAATTTCAATTCAAGATCAGAGGTATAAATGAATGGAACCTCGGCAATCTTATCTAGATACAGTTTGATTCGATAATAATTTTTTATGAATCAGATTTAATAAAAAAAATAAAGATGAGATTCGGATAGAGTCGTTTAAGCATAAAATTTAAAATATCACTAATTTCAATTTGATTATTAAGGATATGTTTTAAGATTTGTTACAATTCCTTTGGATAATAATGTTTTGTTATAAATGTAAAAGTGGGTTGGTGGATAAGAATGTAAGAGTGATGTTGTGTGTTCTATATTTTAAATATATATGCACATGTATGTTTGAAACCTTTAATAAATTAAATCAAAAGGAGTCTATCTTATTTAGATTTTATCCATTTAATTAAATGAACATAAAATTAAAATTAAATTTGATTTAATTTTTATAAATTAAATTTAAATTAAATTTTTGACGAATCAAACTTAATTGAATATCAAATCCAAAAAAATTTTGATAGCCCTACATGGAGTTTTTGAGAATCCCAATGCACACCTAGAACTCTCTGAAAATTTCATGAGTTTTCTTTGTTGCCTTAAAGCCACCGTAGCCTCTCTCCCTGACTTAGCTAGTTGGGATCCCCTCTCTTCACTATCCTTGTCTCTCGCTCTTTCTACCATCATACTTATTGGTATTGTTACTTCCCATCTTATCTTTTCTCGACCTCTTCTGTGGCTTTGTTGCCCCAATCTTAAATTCGACCGCATCTTTAACCTTCTCTCTATCACACCATCAAAATCTATGATCATGATGGTCGGTGGGAATGCCTTTGATCAAGGTTACTACTTAACTTTACTTATAAAGATGCATGTATATACATTGGGACTTAGAAGCCACTATGTTCGATATCAATTGTCCATGACTTTTTTTTCATTTTGAAGGTGTTTCCACTCGTCATCTTCCATCCAAGACTGTTTGACCGTAAACATATATTATGTAGAGTCCAATGCCCGTGGCATTGTGGAGAAACCAATATAAGCCGCATGAAAATCACAATTCTAATCAACCAGGCATTCAATGCAAATCGGATTTATTAAATAAGGATATACATCAACATGCACATTTTACTTATAAATTAAAAGAGAGTCCCCCCTCCCCCAACCCATTAAATCCCACGTATTCAACTACTCACATGAACCTTCTATTTTACTTTAAGAAAATTAAAAATACAAAAATATTTTTTCCTACCATCTCGAAATATCAAGTATATAAAATTTCAAAATCTTAATTAATTATGTAAGCTTTCGAAATCTCAACTACATATTTACTCAAAAAATATGACATATTTGACATATTATGTAGACATATATCATAATTTTTCATGATATAATACTCAATAAGGAATAATATTACTCCCGCAATAAAATACAGGCTACCTACTGGCTATAGAAAAGAGAAGGTTCATAATATAATAAAGAATGTTCGTGAATAAGCGTATTCAACAAAACTAGTCTGCTTGCATTTTATGCGAGCCAGTATCTCAATGTATGACATGTTATTTTAGAAGTTTTTAGAAGTAAAACATTAATACATATCTATATTTGGATAAAAATTTTTATACTTCTTATTAAAAATAAGAATAATTTTAAATACACTAGTAACTTTTAATTTTGCATCACTGGTTTTTTTTTAATGGGGGTTTTAGGTGATTTTTTATTTCTAACTAAAATGCATTGGTGAAATTTTATTCTAAGCCATTTTACACTTATGATCAGTGCAAAATGGTTTGAACCAAATTGTATAGGTGTAATTTGGTATTTTGTATCGGTGTAAAATGATTTAGAATCAAATTGCATAGGTGTAAAATCTAAAATTATATCTATACAATTTGGTTCTGAATTATTTTGCACAGGTGTAAAACCAAATTGTACAAGTGTAAAATGGTTGTCAAATTACACCTATGCAATTTGCATCTAATCTATTTTTCTCTAGTGCAAAATCAAATTACATAGGAACAAAATGATTTTGCATCAATGAAAAATGATTTTCCACTAGTGCAAAATGGTTTAGAATCAAATTGCACATGTGCAAAATGTAAGGAGTAGGGAGGGGGGGAGAGAGAGGGCTAATCAAGTGTAAAATTGGAAAATCGGTAGCAACTACAGTACCATCATTTCGAAATCAAAACTTTGTTATACAAAAAAATAAATAAACAATGACTAACATTAATGTACACAGTACCACATCAACGATTGTTTATTAGTAGAAATGATAGGAAGAATAAAGTTAGGACATGTTATAGCTGACAATACAAATGAGATCAAATATGCACTTTCGTAAAAGAAGCTGTTCTTCTGCAGCACTAGTCCAACAGGTTTGGTAAGATTTTTCTAGGATATAATGGTTCACCTTTGATGATCAACGCACTCTAATTACCGTCGCACTTGAGAATAATCTCAAAGGACCTAGGAAAGCTTTAATCTCACAACCTCTCATTCGTATGGAAAGAGCAACTCAAGATGAGAGAGGTAGCTCTTGAATTTTTCTTTGCATTTTTTGACACCATAAATAATTGGCTACTTATGGTACCTATACGGTGGTTCCAAGGTTAGTTATGTGATAACTTGCAACAACAACCGAAAAAGACATGTGATTTGAAAGAGTTCGTAAAAAACACAACAAACAGGAAATATCTTGGGAGGTGATCTGAGCCTACTTAAGTGGACCCTATTTGGGTTTGTAACAGGGAGAGTAAGTCTATTCAAATAATTGGAGCAAACAATCAAGCACATATGAAGAGGAATTTGGTTACCCAGATCTACTTAAAATATTGGTGTACGTTTGGAGAGAATAAGGATACTTCCAAGGTTTCACTAGTTTAGGATTTCAATAGAAAGTACCAATCTCTCTTTCTCTATGCATGCGTGCCCCTACACCTAGGGCAAGCATCGTTTATTTAACTACTCCATGCCTTGTGGCACACGTAACACCTTATTCGCATGTTCCTCGGGAAGTGGCAATCATGGTTTCTAGAACGGTCGGACCAAGGTAATCGCCATGATGCCATGTCTCCAATAAATACAGAGTTGTGGGCTTGGTGATAACCATCACCTTCCTGGTGGTTAACCAAAAAAAAATTATCCACCGGGTACTTAGGCGAGCAGGGTAGGTGGTCTACCTGATCCTTCAGGTAGCTTGGAGTTGCGTCAACTAAAATAAGTTCTCCTAGATTGTCAGGTGAGCTGAGCTTATGTCAGCTAACATGCCACCCGTCTAATTCCGACAGATTAGGCATCCTACTGGATAGCTTTTGTTTGACCTGCTAGAAAAGTCTAGCTGGGTTTTCAGGTATTATCCAATTACCCGCATAAAAGGGATTTTGCATGTGTTGCTTATTGGGCCTTGGTAGGCCTTTTCAGGCTTATTGCTTGGTTTCGAGCCTTAGAGAGTCCTTTAATAATTAGGGTTTTCCCTAAGGATTTTCAAATTGAATTAGAAATCATAATGCACTCGAGATAAAGTTTTGGTATAAACATCCAAATTTCAAAGCAAGTGTCACCCAAGCCTAAGCCTAACTTAGAGCCAAGTTGAGTTGGGTCACGGCAAAGAAGGGTTTTTGTGCCTCTGAATGTGACTTGTAACTTGCCTTTATCCCTAATTGCCAAACAAGCCTTAAATTTCCTGCAAGTAATACCAACCAAAAGTTCTAAAAATTAACCATGTGGTATCAAAAGTTACAACCCTATTTACATGAATTTAATATTTAATAGTATATTCCCAAATGTTTCCTTCCAAAAATTTCACTAAACTTTTACAACTACCATATCCATACACCACCTCAAACCAACATTCCCACTAGGAATTCATTATTGAAACTCAGTCTCGATACCTTGTTTCTAGTAAAGGTATTTTTTGGTGTAAACCTTTTCCAGATCACCACTTTCCCCACCATAGGGAAGTAGTGAAACCAATGTTAAAGGTCAAACCTTCATGGTACTTACTTTTTTAATAGAAGCTTTTCCTCCACAACACCAATCCAATGGGCTTAGCAAGATTGTACCAAGATTCAATGGTATACCTTCAATGAACAATGCATTCTATTTTGTACCATCCTTGAAAACAATCTCAAAAAACTTGAGGCAAAGCTTTAATAAATAGGATTTGTACGCATATGACTCTATAAACTTTGGCAAAGTCATATATATATGCTCACTTATTTTGTGCATATGTATATACCTCTAGAAATGTCCACTTGCTTGTTGGGATGCCCTTATGAACTTTAAGGACTCAAATATAAAATGATTTTATTATCAATATCATTTTATTTTATTTCTCTCACACCAACAAATCCTCTACCTCTTCTCCTTTTCCTCTCCCTCCTCATCCACCTCTCCTCCTCATATTCTCCTCCTCCTCCGACCCTCCCCCTACCCCTCTAACCCCACCTGCTCCTCGTCCTTTGACCAGACCCCCTACCTACTCCTCTTGCACCTCCTTTTCCTTCGACTAAACACCCTCCCCTCAACCTGCTCCTGCTCCTCCTCTGCTACCTAGTGCCCTCTCTATTATGACTCGAAATTCTAATCCAACCTCAAACCTAGATTTAGCATGTTGAGACAAACTCATCAGCACTTTCTAAGCACAAATCGAGTTAGCATAACCTAAAAGCAAAGAAGTGTGGGTTTTAGTCAACTCTAGTCAAACATTGAAGAAAATTTGCATGAATGGTGTCATATTAGCTACCGTTGGATTCCTTTCATCATTAGCTTTTCAAAGCTCCTATTTTGTGGAAATCCGAGTTGTGTAGCTTAAGTTATGCTCAAAGCACGTTTAAAGAGGACATAGGCACATGTAAATCGAAATCGAGAGTCCTAGGGGCATCTTTGTCAAAATACAAGTTCTGAATCGTTTATAGGTGATTTCATTATTTTAGACCTACTGGTACCCATCGAGGTCGAATCAAGTTAGAACACCTCATAAAATGTAAAAAAACACGTAATTGCTATCAACCCTAAGTTAAACTAATTCAAAAGGGGTCATATGTGGTAGCGTTGGATTTCTCTCATCATAAGTTTTCCAACGAGATCAATTTCGTAAAAATTGGAGACCAGCATCAAAAGTTACATGAAAAATATGCTTCCTAGGGCTATTGGGTTAACGAAACAGAGAGGGAGAGGTATTTTGGTCTTTTGACTCTCTAAGCCCAATTTGGGTTACTCTAAGCTCATAACTAGGTGATTAGGGTCAATAATCCCCCCTCATAGACTCCATGGTTGGTCCAAAGGGCCCCCTCGTGTTTTCTAACTAGTTAGGGACTTCCCGACCTTGGAATTTCGCAAATAAGGTATCGTTGAAATTCTTGTTTGAAGCCCTACGCTCCTATAGCCTTAAATTTGATTTTTGAGTATTGTAGAAATATCACTACTAGGGAAGGGAGATTTGGTGACAGATATTTGGTGTCGATTTTGGGAACTGTCACCAAAAGTAACCTATGGTGACAGTTCCACTCAAAATTGTGACTATAGAGGGAGAGTGAAATTTGCTTTCTGCTTTGGTGACGGTTCCAAGTGGGACCGTGACCATAGTATACCTTTGGTGACAGTTCCACGTGGAACCGTGACTATATCCTTTACTTTGGTGACGGTTCCACTTGAAACCGTCACCATAGCTTTCCCTCACGAGCGCGCCCTCTCTGCATATCCCTTTGGTGACGGTTTCAAGTGAAACCGTCACCATAGCCTTCCCTCGCCTACCCGCCCCCTCCCGCATTTCCCTTTGGCAACGGTTTCAAATTTTTCGCATCCCTCCCGCGCACCCTCCTCCGAAATTCCTTGCTTCCGCCTGTCCCGCCCCCATCACCTTCTCCCTCCCCCGGCCCCCTCCTCGACAGCGTCAGCCCCCCTGACCATCGCCTACCCCCTGACCATCGCCTGCCCCCTTCCCTCTCTCGACGATGGTGCTTGTCCTGACTCCCCCTCAAGGTCGCCTGCAGCACCTCGCCTACCCCTCAAGATCAATCACCACCGAAAACCAACTCCCGCTGCTATTACCTTCCCCCTCCCTCGATTGTCCGACTTAATCCCCGACGACATCAACTCCCCAGACCATCCCCAACCCCCTTCCCTCTCCTAACGAAGGCCCTCCCCTGACCATCCCCTCCCCAGCAGCACGTCTCCTCCCCCTCAAGACTGCTACCTCTCTCCCTCCCTCATCTTCCCCAACAACACCTCCATTACCACTGCTGCTGCTACATACAAGTAGGGTTAATCCGCCACTCTTCCTTCATTTTATTTATTTGCTTATTTCATACCTCCTCCAACTCCACTTATCTTTATCTCCTGTTATTATTGTTGTTGCAGTACTTGGTGGATTTATTGGCTACGGGGTGGCTCAACGAGATCTATTGATCTTGGATTGGCTCAAGGGTTTACACGCACGCCATGTGTTTGATGGTATGCGAACAAGTTTTCAAACTAGGAAGCTTTTTTTGGTCATAAACAACATGCATCTAGGAAGCTTCTTAGATAATCTTATCTACATCATGGTAGTTTTTCCACAGACCAAACCATTATTAGATGGTTAATCCCTCTACCCATGATGTGTTTTGTTAGTGTGGAGATGAAGAAGAAAAGGGTGTTTGTTGCTCATGACCACAAGCAAATCCTCTTGTTGTCTTCTTTTTTTTTTCTCTTCTAGTTTTCTTGAGGCCACATGATGAGTTTCCAATCTTAGGTCTTTACAAGGGTCTGTGTGTTTGATTCTTTTATTGCTGCTATTTGGTGGTGTGTGTGTGTGCTTTGAAATATCTCCAAGGGGGGTTGTTGATTGGTGGACGTGGTGGATGGATGTATCATGTAATTAATGAGGTGTAAAGTATAAAGGAATAAAGTTTGAGATCAACTGCAATGCACGGGTGGTGGAGGGTCGGGTGGGGGGGGCCAATAGGGTAAGGGAGATTATGATGGGAGGAGGGGAGATCTCCATTGGTTGGAGGTGATCCCAGAGGGGAGGAATCTGGATGGTACCTCCAAAGCTATTAATGGAAGAGTCAAACATGCGGTCTACTTAAAATGTTATGCCATTGATCCATGGAGAGACAGGAATCGAAGCTAGCTTATAACCTACAAAAAAAAAAGTGTTACCCGTGAGAAATGGAACATTCTGCAAAGAAGTAATTAAAATTGTCAGTGGCCTTTTTGACTATCTCTCGTGAGTTGATAATCATTTGCATGGTTACTGTGTGCTAAGAGGTGGGTGTCAGGGTGTGATGTCTCTATGAATGGCTGTTAAGTTGGGTGGCAGCAAGGAGGTGTATGTAAGGAATATTATTTCAAGCTTGGAAAGTGTGGCCCTTCATGTAATTCAAAGCTTGGATCTAGGCAACGTCCCTTGGCTGCGCCGATAAGGCTATGGAAGAGCATCTGGGCAACAGAAGAAAAAAGACAAATTGACTTGGATCTTTTGATATGCATTAGGGTGGACCACGCATCTAATATTCTGTGGGTAAAGGGTATCTGTCTTGCAATCATGTATTTGATGCAAATGAAAATTTGGTCTTGCTTATAAGGTCTGAATACAATTTGCCTTGAAGTTCACGTAATATGATCCAAGTGTCCACTATTCTAAAAAACATATCCTATCATTTGATACAATTCAAATACTTCTTAATTTGGTTGGATTTTTTTGGTCAATTAAAACAAAAGAACTTGTTTCCTTTGTTTTCTTTCCCTAATGTACATCATGAACTTTTTAAAGTTTATGAATGTTATTGCTACATTTATATTATCCCGATAGAATCGTAGATGTTGGGAAGAGAGGGTGGAAGAGAGGAGTATCATTATCTAGGTTGAGTAGGACAGGTTGAGTTAGGTAAACCGGTGGCTCAACTTGGATGGGCAAACTGGCATGGGAGGTATTACGCTTGAGAGGGTTAAGCAATCTTGGATGTTTTAATTTAGGTCCATTTGCCATATTATTCTAAATAAAAATCCATATAATCATCCTTTTAACAAGTAGATCTAGACCGAATATACTTCAAATTGACATAAGATATTCCATTCTTCGTAGTAGTACGTTTATGATGCTGACTTATGTTATTACTGTTCTTTTCTTTGTTAGTATTTATTTATATAATTTGTAGATATCCACACTTGCACAAACTTAGATGCACTCGTTGACAAACAATAAGAAATATAACCCTTAGGGTACAAGTTGAAAGAGTAGGCAAACTTGTATTAATATACCTGGTCATTCAAGACTTATAATCATGTCATATGGATAGTGCTTTAATGCATGTGTATCTCACATACATGCATGATGTATTGTCTTTGTAATATGTCATAAGTTTTGATCGTCCTTAGTTTGGTAAAGTTTCGAACTAAGGAGGGTTCTTGAAGATTTGATCACAACTTAGGTGTTACTTGTTACATGTACTTTATGTTTGGAGAAATCTCAGTAACATCTTGATGCACTTCTCTGGTATACTAACTAAACTTACCTAGGTTTCTTAAGCACCTTAAATTGGGTGTTAAAGGAATTTAGTTGAGGTTATTCTTAGGGATATACTGGAGAAGCACCTTAAATTTTACCACAACTTAGCTGTTAAATATCTGATGTTTCTTTATGTAACTTACTTTCATTGTTTGTGGGTTTATTTGATTATAGGTTTCCATGGATAAGTCTTGGATTAGTTTGAGGATTTTTTATTATTTTCGATATAAGAGCGAAGTGATTTCATTCTTAGACTGGGCATTCCATGAAGATAGGAAACAATATAGAAGAGGAGACTCCTACGAGAGAATTTGTTGTTCATGCAAAAGTTGTTTGAATGGATTCATGTATGATCGTAACACAGTACTTGAGTATCTAATTTGTACTGGTTGGTGGCCTTACTACATAGTCTGGACCTCGTATAGAGAAGAAATCACTTATCCTTCTATTGATAATGATATTGAGAATCGCATTGAAGATATTGGAGGTGATAATGTTGCAGAGATGTTAGAAGAGATGAGAGCTGCAAATGCTAATAGTCATGAAAATGATAATATGTTTGGAGATTGTAATAATTTTTATGATGCACTGAAGGCAGCAGAAGAACCCATTGCTCCTGGAATTAATTCCATGCCAAGGTTGTCATTTCTTTTGAAAATGTTTCAAATTAAAGTGATGAATAAGGCAACATCTAAGTTAATGTCTGATGTACTTAAGTTCATAGAAGAGTTATTAAATAATCCCAAAGATTTTCCTCAGTTGTGGTATGATGTGAAGAAACAGTTTCGCGTACTTGGCTTGAAGTGTGGAAAGATTGATGCTTGTAAGAATGACTATATACTATACACTAAAGAAAATGCATGCTTGAATAATTGCCTGCAATGTGGAGAAGGAAGATAAGAAGAAAATACCGGCTCAAATGCATGAGGGAAGAAACGATCAAGGAAGGTACTGCGTTACTTTCCTTTGATTCCTAGGCTACAACGTCTTTTTATGTCGAGTAAGACTGCAAAGTGGATGACATGGTATCATAATAACAAATCAAGAGATGGACTTATGCGTCATCTGACAAATTCTAATGAGTGGGCTGCATTTGATAACAAACATGCTCAATTTGCAGAGGAAACACGTAATGTTAGGCTTGGTCTTGCAAGTGATGGATTCAATTCTTTCAAAAATATGCATCCATCATATTTAATATGGCCAATGGTGTTATTTACATATAATTTGCTGCCATGGATGTGTATGAGATCTTCGTTTATGATGCTGATGCTTCTCATCCCTAGGAAGAAGGCACCAGGAAATGCAATCGATGTTTACATGCAACCACTCATCGATTAGTTGAAATTGCTATGGTATAACGGGGTTGAAACAAATGATACAACTAGAGAATAATTTTTTAAGATCCATGCAGCACTGTTGTAGACTATTAATGATTTCCCACCTTATGGAAATTTATCTGGTTGGAATACTAAAGGCAAGTTGGCATGTCCTATATGTATGGATGATACTCATTACTTGCGTTTACCTAAAAGAAAAAAATTGTGTTATTTAGGATATCATAGATTCCTACTAATTGAACATAGATGGCGACAATCCAGGTTTAAAGACAAATTTGATGGTAAACCATGCCGCTATTCATCCAAAAATCAAAAAAATTTTCGAAGAACAGATACAATTAGGTTGTCAGGATACAAGATAATGGAGAAGTTACAACAGATTGGTAATATCTGATTGGGTCATCTATTTCAGAAAGATCTTAAAGACTTACATCATTCTGGATTTAAAAAGAAAAGCATATTCTTCATGGAGCTCCCTTATTGGCAAAATCTCACGGTTCGTCACAATCTTAACGTGATGCATATCGAGAAAAATGTTATGGATAATATTTTAGATCTGTTAACTTAACGGATAGTCCAAAAGACACGTTGAAGACCCATACTGATTTGAAGATGTTGGGCATTCATCCTGAGTTGCACGTAAATCATAAAGATGATGGCAGTTATGACTTTCCTCAGGCATTATATACTTTGAAGGATGAGCAACGACTGAAGATATTATCTTTTCTTAAAAATATCAAGGTTCCAGATGGATTCTCGACATAACTTTCTACATGTGTAAATGAAGCATTGAAGAAGGTAAGTGGGTTAAAGAGTCATGATTGCCATGTTTACATACATATATTATTTCCATTAGCAATTTGTGGAGTGCTTCCTCAACCAGTGGTTGACTCTGTGACGGAGATAAGCCGATTCTTCAAGGTTATGTTCAAAGACATTGGATTCTCAACTGTTAGACTATTGGAACAAGCAAATTGTGATCACACTATGCAAGATGGAGCAGCTTTTCCCTCCTGCATTTTTCGATGTGATGGTACATCTTATACTTCACCTAGCGAATGAGGCAAGGATTGCTGGACCAGTTCAATATAGGTGGATGTATCTAGTTGAGCGCTTCTTGAAAAAATTGAAAGACTACGTTTTCAATGAGGCTAAGCCAGAAGGTTCAATTGTTGAAGGGTATCTTGTAAAAGAATGCATCAACTTTTGTGCGATGTATATGGATGGTCCAGATAATCGATTCAATCGATTGGAAAGGAATGATGATAGACAAAATGGTGAAAATGTGGAATATTATTTTTCTGTATTTGATATCCGAGGAAGGCCAATCATACGAACGGAATTTAAACCAATGTCTGAACATGATCAACGATTAGCTCATATATATATTAAAGCAGATTTTGGATTTTTACAATGAATTTCGACAATCTTCGCACATTTATAGATGTGAAGAAGACTTCATTGACTGGTTCAGAACTCGTGTGCAAGAAATGAAACAAAATAATGATCCGCAATGGATAGAAGATTTTGATGTAATGATGAACATACCTTTAAGTCATACACATTATCACTCTGGATATATAATAAATGGGTTCAGATTTAGAGTGCAATCAGTTGATGATGTGAAGGCTACACAACATTCAGGCGTTATTGTGAAATGTTATGGCATACAAACTGGTTGTGATTGTTACTATGGGAAAATCAAAGAGATTGTGGAAGTCAGTTATAGTCATGATTGCCGAGTCGTGTTATTTAAGTGTGCTTGGTTTGATATTTTTAGCAGCAGATATGGTGTTAAAGTTGACAAAGATACTGGTTTCATAAGTTTGAACAAGGATCGTACAATTTTTCAAGCATCTGAACATTTTACATTAGCTTGTCAAGTTGAACAAGTTTTTTACATGCCTAATAATAGTAGAAATGGCTGGATAGTACCAATAAGAATAATGCCACGTGATTATTATGATATAAAACATGATAAAGATTCTGACTTTAATTCTGAAGCATACCAAAATGTGCTACAAGATGGAGGAATAGGTTATGGTGCAATGGATATTGATATTTGAGGTAAACGTTTTCAATTAAGCTATTTTGTAGAGTTTAATTATTTCTTTATTAAAATTTTTTTCATATATTTTCTCCCTTGCAGGTTTTCTTATTATATTGGGTTGATCTTTTACTTACTTTGGCATACTTCTTTCGTTACAGTTGACTATATAAAAAGTATGACATCATCCTTTTATAATTTGTAGCTCCTCTCTTATTTCATATAACCAAAGTTATGATTTTTTTTTGAATGAATCATATAAGAGCAAGCTTTCTATTTTCAGGTTTATGCTTTCTATACATAGTGGCATGAAGTATAATCAAATTGAAATTATTCTATTGGAATAATCAAAGTGAAATTTAATACAAAGTGGCATCAAGTTGGAGTAAATAAGTTGGTCACATTCAGTAGTAAATTTTCTATTGTATTTTCTTTAATTAATAATTTCTTTTTCATCTGTAGATGGTACCTAAGAAGTTGATGGCATACAAAACGCGTCATCTTGATTCTAGATGTGATGACTCTTCATTTGAGCCAGATGACCAGGTCCAAGGACATAAGGGTGGCATCGACACCTAGCCTGAGCCCCAACATGAACCTCAACGCCACTCACAACATGATAATCAACTCAAGTTGCCTTCCCCCATGCCACTACATCATACTTGACATGCTATGATCCCACCTCATACTCTTACAAAATCTAGGCCTCAGTATAAACCTCAACAAAATACACAGCCTCACTCTCAGCTTCCACCTAGGCACACACACTCTCAGCCCTTAGACCCTCCCCTTAGCTAGTCCCAGCAGCCGACACCAGCTCAACCCCTACACCCTCCCCAGAGCCAATCCTAGCAGCGGACACTAGCTCAGCCCCTACACCCTACCCGAAGCCAATCCCAGCTACGGACACCAGCTCAGCCCTTACACCCTCCATAGAGCCAGTCCCAGCAGCTGTAACGACCCGGTTCCGAATTCCTACAAGACACGAGAACCGGACCGACTAGACTAATCCCAAGACCTAGTCGTTCAACGAGGAAGTAACCAAAAGAGCAGTAAAAATAAACCACATTCAGCATGAATATAACTAACAGTAAGAAAGTACAGCAGTAAGGAAAGAAACTACTACAGTATATACCACCACAACAGTAGAACAACATTTATCATATAACATGAACTGTAGGTAAAGAAAAGTACAGCGGAAACAAGAACTACTCACTATAACGGAAACAAAGAGGTACAAAAGACAGTGGTAACTCTACTGGACCCTACTCGGCCCAGCGTCCTCTGTAGCTGCTGGCCCTGGTTGCTCAACACCTGGTCCTAAAAAAGGTAACGAGTGTAACACGTCAGCAAAACGTTGAGTAGAGTGGCAACTAAAACTAAAGACAACAGTAGAGTGTACAGTAGCTGTTATGTTCTATTACTTTCTTTATTCACATCTTTCAATTGTCTCACTATTTCATTTATTCCCCAGATCTTTTTCTTGATCTCGAATGTTCCTCGTGGGAACGATCTTGATTGCAGTCTTTTCCAAAAAGTAGAAGTAGCACGTGGTGCTCTCCTGGTCGGGAGAGTCCCCCGTGGTGATCCTACCCTCAGTCAACCACCCCAAGGTCACTGACAGACGTAACGGTGACTACGGCACGCGCGATAAACGTACAGGTAGCTAACCCGTACTGGCACGCGGTCAGTCGTTTCCGTTAACGGGTGCGCCCAAAGCACAGCACGGAACCAGTCCAAGGCAGAGCCCTCTCAGTAACAGGGGTCCAACCCCTCCACAGTAACCAAACCAGGGCCTTGCCCCTCCACAGTCCGTGCACCCTCGCCTGACTACCCTGGTTTGCCTCAGCGGGCCTAACAAGTCGGTGTGGGAGGCTAGCAGAACCCCGGAGCCCGTGGGGTAGCTAGTACCTCCCTACACTAGTAGCTCTCCTCGGTACTACGTACGCGAGGGCCAGCAAGTCGATACAGAGTGGCCAGTCCTAACCCCGGGTCCCTGGGGTGGCTGGCTCCGCTCTGCACTAAACAGGGGGGACAGTCGCTCTCCTTGGTACTCCGTACTCAAGGGCCAGCTCACTTCCCCAATACTATTCCATTCACTTTCCAGGAGTTCTACTCCTACTTCCCTGTAGGGTTCCATCCTTTTTACTCAAACATCCAGGTTTCACTTTCCAGTTTCACATTCTTACAACCCATGTTCTCAACCACGTTATTTATTCACAACAGGCAGCTGTTAATTCAAATTACAGGCAGCTTTATATCTCTTTCCATTTTCCAAGACTGCAGCATTATACATTCCACTAGTTTTCCCATCCTAGGATTCATGCCATATCCTAGGATCTATCATATAATCTAGTTTTCCAGCCCTAGGATTCATGCGACACCTAGGAGCTATTATATATTTCTCATTCCTAGGATTCATGCAACGTCCTAGGTTCTAGTTATGGTTCCATACTTTAACAGATTTTATTAATAACTTAAAACCACTCTACCAGGTACAACGGGAGTAATGGGGGCGTGATCGGGAATCCCGCGTGCCTCCGCGACTCCCAAGACTGCAACTGAACGAGGTCCTATCACAAGGATCAAACACAAGGAGAGTCTCAAAATAGTGTATAGCTACTGTAGACGGGTAGAGGAATTAATTCTAAAAAGAACGCAACTCGAATCGCGGAAAATGGAACCCGAACGGGCCCTAAACGGGTCGAAAACGACGACACTGTGTAAAATCAGACGTCTGGAACTTCTTCTAGACGTCTTAAAAAGTGGATCAGAGAATTACCTATTCAGCGTGGTTTCCCAGACGTCCAGAAGTCTGCGGGGACGTCTGGCCTAGCTCCCAGACGTCCGATGGTCACCCCGGACGTCTGGAGGCCGCTCCCGCCGTCTGGTACAATAGCCAGACGTCTAATTCGCGTTGGATGGCGAATCACCGAGCCTGCGCACACCCATCTCCCTCCCTCAGTATGGTCAGTCGACAGGAAGGAAGAAGAAGACAGAAAACTCACCTTTCAGACGTCTGGAAGGTCTTCCAGACGTTGCCCTCGCCATTTGGCTATCAACCCAGACGTCTGATTTTGGAAATTTTTCCAGAACAGGGCACCACCCGGCTTCCGCTCGCGACGCCGCCCGCGTCGCACCTCGCGCGCTTGCTGCTAGACCACAGCAGTCCCCCCTCCACGTCGCTCCGCGCCCCCTGCGCCCTCCGCCGGCCGACCCTAGCAGCCCCACGAGCTCGCCCTCACGGCAGAGCTCCGCTCTCGCACGCAGCACCTCCTCCGCGCTCACTGTGGCCGCCGCTGCCGCCCTCGCGCTCATGCTCACTGGCTGAAGGGGAAGAGGGAGGAGACGGTGGAGACGACGAGAGGGGGCACGTGGCCTTTTAAGGTCGCGCGAGGAGGAGAGAGAGGACGCGGCAGGTGTCTGCAGCCGCAGAGAAAGAGGGAATAAGAGAATATCCGGTCTGCGCGCTCAGGCGCGCAGACCCGCGCGTGTCGAAATTAACGGATTTCCAGACATCTGGAAACGATCCCAGACGTCTGGTCCGACGTCTGGGCACGCGTTTGTTACAGCAGTCGACACCAGCTCAGCCCCTACACCCTCCTCAGAGCCAGTCCCAGCAACGAACACCAGCTTAGCCCCTACACCCTCCCCGGAGCCAGTCCCAACTACGGACACCAGCTCAGCCCCTACACCCTCCATAGAGCCGGTCCCAACAGCCGACACCAGCTCAACCCCTACACCCTCCCCAGAGCCAGTCCCAGCAGCGGACACCAGCTCAGCCCCTACACCCTCCCCGGAGCCAATCCCAGCTACGGACGCCAGTTTAGCCCCTACACCCTCCCCAGAGCTAGTCCCAGCAGCGGACACCAGCTCAACCCCTACCCCTCCACAGAGCCAGTCCCAGCAGCCGACACCAGCTCAGCCCCTATACCCTCCTCGGAGCCAATCCCAGCTGCAGACACCAGCTTAGCCCCTACACCCTCCCCGTAGCCAATCCCAGCTGCAGACACCAGCTCAGCCCCTACACCCTCCCCAGAGCCAATCCTAGCAACGGACACCAGCTCAACCCGTACACCCTCCCCAGAGTCGATCCCAGCAGCAAGCACTATCTCAGCCCCTACACCCTCCCCAGAGTTGATCCCAGCAGTAGGCACCATCTCAGTTTGTAGACCCTCCTCAGATCCAGTTATATGGCCAATCTCAGTAGAATAGTCAGCCATAGAGTTAGTCTCGGAGCCAATCTCAGGAGCAGAGTCAAGCAGGGTCTAATGGTATATAAATTCTCACATTAATTTTCTATGATATTAATTCTTTATAACAATTTTATTTTGACTATTTGTTTACTGAAGGTATAAAATCAAAGCCAAGGGGAAAGACAAGGAACTTGGAATTGAGAAAATTAACTGAAGGGACTCGAATAACGGTTGATGTAAATTGTAGCGGAAGATGTTCACATTATGCACCCTTTAATAGCAGGAACCCTACACTTGTGAGACTGTTGATACCCCCATGTTCTTTTGATTGGAGGCAAGTCCCTCAGCAACATAAAGATGAGTTCATTCGTGAGCTAGGGGTATTAATATGATATTGTTGTTATGTCATTTATTCGTTTTACTTAAAATCCTTGTTCTATATATTCATTATAATATAAAATGTAGTTGACGTATGATTGGGGAACAAATCCGATGACGACTACATATATTCTCCAAGCAGCAGGGAGGGCACTTCGTAGCTGGAGAGAAGAGCTTAAAAGCCAAGTAAGACATAAGCATAGATTTAGAATTCATAATAACACAATTTACTTTTAGTTGTTGCTGACTTTTCTGTATATATAAATAGTTCTTTATTGGTAAGAATTATGAGGATGCACTGAGAGACGTGCCATCGGGAGTACAAGCTGCTCATTGGGTGGAGTGCTACGAATATTAGGTTCAGGAAAACACGAAGGTAATTAATATTTTATATTGATAACTTCTATTCTAACAGCAAAATGATTAAGTACCAATTTTCATAATTTGCTGTTATAGGAGCAAGCTAAGAAAAATAAAGCTAATAGAGTGAAAGCTCCGACTGCAACCCACTGCTTGAGACGGATGAGCATAGATCCCTTGAGGGATACTTATGTAAGTACATTTTGATCGGCTTAATTGACGATAGAAAGATTATTGATTATAATATCTATTATAAAACTTACAAGTTACGAGATTTAAATAAGCGAAGCTTAAATTTAGGATAACTTAACTCATAACCACATCTCAAATATGCAGTCAGATACCCATAATAGTGTACAACTTGATCGTGTTTCGATCTATGAGACGAGTCATAGCAAGTCTAATGCTAATGGCCCCTGTGTTTAGATTGATCAATTATATCAAGAGAGACATGTAAGCTCGTTCAAACAAGTAATGAATAACTTAGTGATAAACATTTACAAGAACTTACCATAAGCTCAACTATGTGTAGGGTTGCATGATGGAGTTGATGCATCCTTCTAGTGATGATATGGATGAGCAATCAGAGACTGACCCATTACAACCTATGATAGCAGAGCAAGCATTTAGGACAGTTATGCCCCCCGAGCATGGTGGTTTTGTTCGTAGTGCTGGTACGAGTGAGACTATTACTAGTTGGTATGGAAGAAAGGGATGGGGGGGTTCAGAGAGGTTGCAACAGTTACAGACATAGGTGGAGACATTTCAAGAGAAACTAAATGATTCTATGTTGAAATTGGAGAAGACAAATGATATACTAGAACGATAGAGACATGAAGCACAACAAGAATGAGAGAAGATGCAGGCACAGATGTAGGCACAGTTTCAGGCAATTTTAAGTGCATTGGGATGAGGTGGTGCAGATCATGCTTCGTTTCACTTCCCACCTCATCCACCTGATGATGACTGCGGAGGTTCTGGAACTGGCGGCATAGAAGCCACTACATAGTTGCTTGGATTTTTTTCTTTATTTTCATGTCTACTTTTATGTTTACATTTCAAAACATGTGATATATACATGTCTTTTATTTAGGAATGAGTATCATGTATGTGGTGAATGATGGAATATATATATAAATGGTACAATATATATTTGCACTTGTAGTATATGAATGTGGAAAATAATGATATGAGTATGTTTGCATTTGTAGTATATGAATTTGGGAGATAATGATATCAGTATGTTTGCATTTGTGGTGAATGTATGAGACAGGTACCATAATAATGATATAAAGAGCTCAGGCATCAGATCTACCTACCATTTGTTCCTTCGTTCACCCTTTTTTGCATAATAACTCTAATTTGTGGTGTTGTTCTTTTTGTAGCGGTTACGTAATAGGTGAACAACATGGATCCCTAACTGGAAACAAAGATTCAACATAATTCTTGGGATGGGTCGAGGGCTTGCTTATCTGCATGATGAGGGAGCCAACACCCTGGGCTCGGTACTTTCCATTGCCTTTGTGATCATGTTTTCCAGTAATTGTGTATGTTGATTAGTCATATTGTGCATTAGTTCACTCTCAAGTAGTGCTAAAGTAATATTTATGCTCGATCTGTTTGATAAAGAAATGCTTAACTATAAACTTGTTCATGTGGTTATTTGACATTTTTCTTTATGCATTTAGGTACCTACTCGAGTTGCCTTGGCTGGAGATCTGGCACGTCACTAGAAATGAAAAGGTCAAGACTCGCATTGCGTTGATTATATACCCTATCCTTTGTTAAAAATATTTAAAAATTGTGTCTCGTTCTAATACCACTAAAATGTGTAGCTTCTTTGACACAGTGCAAATGCATGTTGGGTCTCTGATACAGTGCAAATCATTTGTACACTAACTAGCTTTTTTCATTTTACCATGAAGGCCTATGATTCAAGTCTGTATAGATTCTATTTATATCACCATTGTTTTCATTTCTCCTTTACTGCTTATTTGTATGATCCAGTATTTGGAGACATTGATGGGCAACATAAAGTTTAATCTTGACCTTAGCTTGTTGTGGCCCCCATGCCATGCAAGAGCATCCAAGTTGTACCAGTTGGCTTTAGTGGAGAAACCCTATCTATTAATATTAACCACATCTTAATGTCTATGACTCTACATGTAACACTATCTTGTCTCTACATGAACTCTAACCAGTTGGCATGTTCTTGAATTTACGTAAGCACACAGGCTTGTCCATCACTCCAAGAAGAGTAGGATTTATGATGTAAGGTTTAATTTGATCAGAGTTCTCTCTGTTGGTCTCAAAATAATTCATGTGTCACTGCAACCTATAAAACTTAGGTTAGTTTTACAGTTAACCAAGAACCATAACATTATTCTTTTTATTACTTTGAAAAAGGATAGCTCATTAATCTTGAACATAAGTTAAACATGGATGTTGTTTTAATTTTTCATGACAAAAAGTTGGATGGGCCTTTCAACTAGTGTGGGGGATCTTCCTATGAATTTCAAGGGGGTAAGTCTAGGAATGCTTTGATATGGTTAAAGACTTTAAAGTTGGGTGGATCATTTCTAAGAAAACTTTGCGATAAATTCTCTGACATTTCCTCCCCTGCCCCCCAAACATGCAAACACACACAACAGAGAGGGAGGGAAGCAAAAACTGTGACATTGATGACACAAAACAGATCTGAATGGAGGGAAAAAAATCTATGTAGTTGCTTGTTACCTCTCTTTGCTTTGTAACTTCACTAGAAAATGCACCCTCCTGTATGTGGTCCTTCTAAGCATATATTTCTTTGAGAAGTCCACCCTCCTGTATGTGGACTTTTGCTTTGAATTTATGTAATTCCAAATTTTAAACTCACAGTTCTGTTTATTTGAAGGGTAAAGGCAAAAACAAGTTCTGTCAATATACCATCTTCCAACTGTTCTGCTCCTTCCACCTGTTGCTGGGGAAAAAGTTGCATAGAAGAGTGTGTTGAAGGCTGATCATCTTAACAAGCAATATTCCTCCTTTGGAGATTTTTAAGAGAGAATTTTAAAAAGTTCATCGAACTTGTTTTCCTGAAACATATAATTTTCAATGCAGTATCAGCAGGGGGCATGAGACTTGAACCTGCAGCTTTCAATGGGGGTTTTCCAGCAAAGGTGTTATTATATAGAACTCTTATTAGTTTGTTAACTACATCTGCACATTGCAAAGCAAGCCATATTCTACCTTAGAAAGTATGCATACATGAGAATTGTAATGCACCTTCCAACTTGTATTCTATCCAATGTTGGATTTGGAGCTTTCAGTTCATCCCAATTTCTCCTGTCACGGGCACTGAACACTATCAAAGTACTTGTTAATCTATCCAACCTATATTTTATATCTTCTTGAATTTTCTGTTCGAAAACAACTGAAATCGCTATAGGGCCATAGCTTGGTATATCAGTTTTTTATCTTGGTATTTACTGATTCCCACATTTGGCCAAGAGTGTGCACCTCTACCAATCAGTACCTTGTGTGGTTTATTGTAGAATTCAACTCAATAATGCATTCAATTATCTCTTTACCATAGCTTATAAGTTGACCAAGAGGTACTGCATGCCAATCAATACCTCTTCCTAATTATGTTTACCCCTTAAAATTGCTTATATCTATGTCTGCTATTTTATGATATCACCTTTAAGTGAACCTACTGGGCAAACTGGTATTTCTCTGTTGTTTATCTATGTCTACTGTTTATTTCTGTACTTTGATCTTTCATAGTCGAAGAAGCACTTTCACAGTAAAGTCTCTCTTTGAAAGCTTTAAAATTCGTTTAAGTAAAGGTGAAAAGATCAAAACAAAGCCCAAGACTTAGCTAAATGTATAAAATTTTGAAGATTGCTATCAAACTGAGTATTTCAACTCTAACCTATTTTAATGATCCTTGTCCTTTGTATGGATTTGTTATATACTTCCATATGCCATCTACATTCCATTTTCTTCTCCAGTCAATAACCTTGCTTCCAAGTTGATGTGACAGACTAATTTTGGATTTACTTTTCCTGCTGTTATGGTATACTTCCATATACCATCTACGTTCCCTTTCTTTTATTCCAAATTTCTGAGTTTTTTGCTATTTCAACAACTAATCTAAAGTATCATACATCTGTATTCTTTTCCAGGTTCTGCAAAGCATAATTAAAATCTTAAGCATATATAGGGAACTTAATTTTATTTTTATTGGTAAAATCGTAGATTTGGGTACCAGTACTAAAGTGTGGGTACCGGTATTCGTTGCTTCCAGATTTGGGTTTTAAACTCTTAACACAAATCTGTACCCACTTGTACCGATACTCATGATTAGTATCGGTACTCATTACCTCCAGTACCGGTACTGATCATGAGTATCGATACTCGCGAGATACAGGTTTATTTCTTGAGAAAACTCAAACATGTAACTCACATGTACCGGTACTAAACTTTTGTACCGATACTTGTGGGCTAACAAGTACCTTTTTTAAGTCTTTGGTCATAGTTTATAACCATGACTAAAGCTGCAGAACGTAGCTAACGGTGGGCTTTGGTGACGGTGGCAAGTTGGAACCGTCACCAAAGCCCTATGCTTCGGTGACAGTTCCACCAAAACCGTCACCAAAGGCTCGTGAACGAAGTTGCTAAGCCTACCTAACAGTGCGCTTCAGTGACGATTTTGTGTGGAACCGGCACCGAAGCTTAGGGCTTTGGTGACGGTTCCACCTAAAACTGTCACCAAAGCCCTGTGATAGAAGTTATAGAACGTAGCTAACGGCAAGCTTCGGTGACGGTTTTAGGTGGAACCATCACCGAAGCTTAGAGATTTGGTGACGGTTTTAGTTGAACCATCACCAAAACCTTGCGGCTTTGGTGACGATTTTGGGTGGAACCATTACTAAAGCTTTTGGTAACGGTTTTGCGTGGAACCATCACCAAAGACCCTTCTGCAACGTAACTTTTCCTATCGCTAATTGATGACGATTATGAATCATTTGGTCACGGTTTTTAACTGTGACCAAAACCCTAATTTCTTTTAGTGTATGGAAATTTAGTTTAATCTTCTGGTGCAATTTTGATCATATTTTCCCTCATGTTTGCTTTAAGTTGGACCCCCGAACATGTGCAAGATCCTTAGACAATATCGAGGGACTTTGGACACGTATTTTGGAGTCACTATGTCTCTCCACTAACCTTAGGTAAAGTATCACTATCGTTCTTTTCCCATAAGTTTCGATGCATGGTTGAATGCCATTTGAGATTATATTAATTTCGTAATTTCTCTTATTGAGTACTTGAGTCCCAAGTGCTTGTTAATACCTACGTACTTGATTAATTAAATTGTTAAGTAAAGTTGTTTAATTAATAATTTTTTGTAAATGCTAAATGTTATCAATGGTCAAGAATTCTATTTATATTTATATGCATAATTAAAATAGAGATCCTTTGTCTATTAATTCATGTACAGCGAGATATTAACATTATTTAATACTAAGCCTAATGACCTCTCGGTGAATAAAAGTAACTGTGTCAATTATTGATATCTAGAGGATTCGTTGAAGAACTTGAAAAGTAAGAAAGAATAGAAATATCTACTCTATTTAGAAACATGATCGGAAATAGTTAATGAAACTGGGGATTGATGGATGGAAATAGGTTGACAACTTGAAACCTACGAGGTTACGTTTCATGCTTGGTATAAATGACACGACCAGTTTTATCTATTAGGGGTAGAAATTGGCTTAGGGAGTAAGTTAGCCTCTCTGTGACTCGTTTTGTTAGACTATTTTGACTAACCAAGTAATAGGGTGCTTAGGTATGCGTTATTGTTACGAGAGGTTGGAGTTGTTCATTTTCGTACTCTGTAGTGAAAATGATTGACCGTATGCCAATGCGGGATACCTCCCCACATGCTTATTGCACAGATCGTAGTCGCCACTTCACTTTGATAGTTAAGACTTCAAGGTGATTAACTAGGTGGTATGGTGGGTACAAGTCATCCCCTCGACCAAGGGGGTGTACCATATTCAATCTATCATTTAAGATACTGCAATGAGATCTCCTTAAGCCTTTAAAAGGAGCTAATTTTGGCAGATAATGACTGAAATATGTGAAGGAAAGGCAATGGGATTAAATAAAGAAAAACATGAATAATTACAGACGATACTCATTTTCTTGATTTTCTACACTTTGTTTTATTTTTTCTTTTCTATCTTGCTACTCTACTTAGCATTTGCTAATATTTTCTATAAACTCTGTACTCAAGTCCTGGTGAGATACAGCCAACCTCAACGGTTGTAGGAGCCAACGATGCCAATCCGAGTGTAGCATTGTAGTTGATAATCAACATCACTTTCCCTTAATTGAAGGTTCCCTACCAGGAGGGGTGACGTAATAAAATTGCGGAAATAAAATATAAAGCAATCTCACAAAAATCAATCACAAAATGTACACAGGTATTTTTAGGTGGAAACCCAAACCGGGTGAAAACCATCACCTAACCCTCTCGAGTTAGGATTTTCCGATCAACCAAGTTGATCAAAATCCACTAACCGAATCATTTTAAACGAGGGTGATTCAACCTCAGTACAACCACGCTACAAGTACGAGGGTAGCGTTCCTCAACCCCTTCTCTCCACGAGAAGGATTTTGTCCCACGAAGGAGACGGGAATTCGCAAAGCGAATACCCAACCAAAATACAAAGATAAAATAAAACAACAGTCCTATAGAGCCAACAAAATTAAACCTAGCTTCTATAGGAAATAGGAAACTCCCCTTTGCAAGGAGTGCGTCGACGATGACGCGGTGCGTGTGCCACGCGATGGCGCTACGTCGCTCTCGTGAACAACGGCGGGAGAGCGGGCGCGCAAACTGAATTTAGCTCTCAAGATGATGGAGCTTGAGCTTGGAGAGCAAGAGAGACACAAAAGTGTGGAAAGTATGTTGCTTAGGTGTGTCTTGTGTTTTTCTAAGTGTATATGTTGTGTATATGTGTTACAAAGGTTCCCCTCTATTTATAGAGGCCTTAGGAAGGTTTTGGAAGGCTTGGAAAAGCTTCCATAGCCGTTGGGTGCAAAGCCCAAGAGAATCAGGCCGAAATCAGGACAATGATTGCATTTGACAGGGTTATCAGACGTCTCACTCTGGCATCAGACGTCTGGAAGGCCACTTTAAGACGTCTGATTCCAAGGTCAGACGTCTGATTCTATGCGGGTTTCTCCCAGACTTGAATCAGATCTAAACAGGGTTTTTGTGCAAGTCCATCAGACGACATACAGGACGTCTGACACTATGTCTGGACGTCTGGAAACCTACTTTTACTGTGGGAATTGATTTCCAAACGTTGCAACGGCTAGAAAATCTCTGAGAAGAGATTTTGGGTCAGCCGAGGCAAAACGGTCATTTATCAGACGTCTGGTAAGTCCTATGGACGTCTGATAAGGCTCTAACGGTCATAATCTTGAGTGTTTTCTAAGCTAGCCAACGGTCCACTAATTGGACGTCTGGCAAAGTCATCAGACGTCTTCTAAGACGTCTGGTCTAAGGTCTGGACGTCTGATTTCATCAGACAGAACTAACTATGTCCAACCTAACAGTTATCAGACGTCTGAAACAACAGTCAGACGTCTTAAAATTCTTTATCAGACGTCTGATTTTGGAATTAGACATCTGGAAGTGCTGTTTGAACCCTATATTGGTTTTCTAAGTATTCTACAGAAAACCTAAGTATCCTAGGGTTGTGCAGGTGTTCCTAGGACTACTTTTAGGGTACTTTGAGGCTCTTTAACATAATGTTCTAAGGAATCAAAAAGAGCAAGAAAATAAATACAAGAGATACATGAAAGGATAAAAAAGAATCTATCCTATTCTTCTTGTCTTCCATCTCCAATCTTTCGCTCACGCGAACCTCCTTTGTTTTCCGTCAAGCTCCTCTAATCCGTCCTGGATGCGAGCTCGAACTTCGTCTAAACACGTCCTCATTTGCAATTGACCTGAAATCTAGGACTCAAATTGCAAATGTTAAATAACACGTGTTTTGTTATCATCAAAACAAATGATCGTGGTGCTCTAGCACCAACAACTGTTAGTGCTTTTTATTTTAGCTTTCTTTAGCACTTTGTTTCAATTTTCCCTGGTACTTTCATTTCGCCTTCTTTAGTTACGTAATAGTATATTTGATGGCTATGATTATTCTAATGATACTTTTCAGTCTAGTTCTTCCTTTTGTTTCACATCACTAGTAGAAAAAGTACTGTTTGCAACGGAAATTCTCGACCGTTCATGTAATGGTTGGTGATAAAAGTATTCTCAACTGTTTTAAGAGAAACGATTGCCAAAAGTCCGATCATTAACTTTCCTACTTGCAAAATAGTCGAGGAAGTTGAGACCATTCTCAACCATTATAAACGGTCGAGAATAAAACTTTACTCGACCGTTTTTATTAAATGGTCGAGGATAAATGACATCCTTGACCTTGAAATATATAAGGGTCGAGCAAGTGAAGCAATATTAAGACGTCTAGTTGACACCATTTTCGACCGTTTATAATGGTCGCGAATAATAATAGTCAACGGTGTCCATATTAACGGTCGACGATAATGTTTTATAACCCGCCAATGCGGGTGGCCAAATTTTCAAAGGCTATCGTCGACCGTTTCTTCGTAATAGTCGAGAAAAGCATAATAACGGTCGGTAATAATCTTATCGTCGACCGTTTATTAGGAACGATCGAGAATGTCGAGTAAAATCCCTACCGCACACCTGACTCCCTCCCCCTTCGTCCCAAACCCTCCTCACAGTAGCCACGCGACCTCCACTAACACAGCAGCTGCGCGACCTCCTCCCCTCGGCTCCTCCGCGACCGTCGCTGCAGCTCCTCCGCCTCGGCTCCTCCTTCGCGACCTCAAGGGGTACCCGTCATCCTCCTCTTCTTCCTCCTCCCTCCCTGCCACCCGCCTCCTCCTTCCCCTCCCTCTCGTCACCGGCCTTCCCCTCGCCCACCACCAGCACCACCACCACCTACCACCCGCACCACGACCACCCGCGGCCACCACCTCTTGCCCCTGCAACCACCACCACCACCCGCCACCACCACGATCCTCCTCCCTCCCTTCCATCACCACCCTTATCCTCCTCCCTCCCTACCGCACGCCTCCTCCTTCCCCTCCCCATCGTTGCCGGCCTTTCCCTTCCCATCCCCCTCGCCCACCACCACCACTAGCCACACCACGACCACCCGCTGCCACCACCTCCCTCCCTGCGGCCACCACCAACACCACCACCACCCATATCCTCCTCCCACATCCTTCCTGCTGCCACCACCCTTCTCCTCCTCCCTCCCTGCCACCCTACCACCATCCTCCTCCCTCCTTGCCGCTACACCCATTTGCTCTTCCCACCTCCTTCCTACCACCACCACCCATCTCCTCCTCCCACCTTTTTCCTGCCGCCAACACCACCACCACCTCAATCTCCTCCCTTCCCTCCCCCAGCACCATATGCTATTAGTTAATTAATGTGTTTAATAACACCTATAACATGATTTCTTTTTTTTTTTAATAACACCTAGACCATCATTCAATTAATAGTATATTTTATTCTATTAGTTCAATGTTCTCATCTTGCTTTCCTTCATGAGGAACCACCGCATTCATAGGATCCTTGGTTAGAATGTATAGCTTCTTTTGCCCCAACAAAGATGTGAAAAACCAAGGACTAAAGAATATAATTTTGGACACCACTAAGTTTAATAGATGTGCCTTGAATTATGATAACAGTAGTGAAGGACAAGGGCTAACCTCGATACGGGAGAGGAGGATCCCAAAGTCACTACACCAAGGCTAGAAGAAGATTGGCAATAGTAGAGATGATAGATATGTGACAATCGAAATGAACCTATGAGACAATCAAGAGGTAGCAAAACATCCCTACTTCTATGCAAATTAAATACATCATGTTTGTCATCACATCAAATGAACGGACCAACAATCAGCACATGCATCCTAAAGGTAAAAAGTCAATTTAGCTTGGTGCATGGATATTAGTCCTCTATTATTAGAATGACCGAAGAATCCCACATAAATCATGCAGCCATGTCTCTTGGCAAAAAAAAAAGGATCTCGCACACAAATCTCAAAAGCAATTACGCAAGAATCACGCTCACACAGCATGTAAATAAAGATAATGGACATAGATCATGCATTTTCTAAGTCAGGCTCCTCTAGAATACTTGTCATAATAATCAGGTACCCGCTACAATGAGAGAAGGGATTGTCGCTACCACAAAGAATATGGTGTAGCAAGGAATGGACCCATGATGAGGATGGGGTAATTGCATAGGTTGGACCTACCCTAAACCTGCAATGGGGCCAAAGATGCTACAAAGATTAGGCATGTCAAGGCCCAGTGTTTCGATGTGTTTAGTGCATGGATTTGTGAGGGGCCAAGAGCTTGAGCAATTATAGGGATTAAGGTGTGGCAAAGGATGATTGTACTGCAAACCTTGGATTGCCACATGCATTGATTGCATTGATGTCAACGCACTGTTGAAACTCCACCCATGGATGATGGCATCACCACCTTAAGAAGTGAATGTTTAAGGTCTCGAGCTTCAATTTAAGGTTTACTTTTAGGGTTTAGGGTTTAAGATTTGAGTGTTAGGGTTATGCGTTTAGGGATTAGATTAAAAAATTTAATGTTTAGGGTTTTATAAAGGAGGGAAGGATGAGAATGGAGAGGGAGTAAGAGGAATATGAAGAAGATTAGGGTTTTAGAAAGTGAGGAAGAGGAGAGGGTTGGGGTGGAGGGTTTTGGGTGAGTCAAGATGGAGAAGGGAGGAGAAGATCTTTGGAGATCATCAGGGATGGATGGAAGAATACTCTTATCCTTAGGTTTTAGGTTTTGAAGTGGGGATTTGATCACCTGTTAAGACCAGAGACATCAAATACACTTTAAGACGTTTGGGAGTTGGTCCAAACATCTGGTCAGACGTCTGGAAATAAATTTTTGCGTGCGTACGATCGCGAGTCTATGCGCGTGTCGCACGCAGACAGAAACCCGCCGCCCTCTTCTTTTTCTCTCTCCCCTCGTCGACCTGCAGATGCCCTCCCCCACGCCTACAAATACCCCTCTCCCTCGTTCACCACATCCACCCATCTTCTCCTTCCTCCAGCGTGAGCGCGAGAGAGAGGGCAGTAGCTGCTGCCGGGTGCAGTGTGGAGAGGAGAGGTGCAGCGAGAGGGAAAGCGTGCGAGAAAGAGAGAGAGCCCACCGGAGTAGCCCGGGGCCGACCGGCGTGCGTGCGGAGGAGCGTCGTGCTGGGGAGATCTCCCCTGGTGCTGCTGCAGCTCGCGCGCAGCAGGAAGAAGACGAGGCGGTTCTAATTCTGGGAATTTTCCCCAGAATCAGACGTCTAGACCTACATCCAGACGACGCGGGCAACGTCTGGAGGGAGCTCTAGACGACTAAGAGGTACGAAATTTCTCCTGTACCTCCTTTTGCGGATACGGCCATGCAGGCCGTTCCGCCGAGGTTCTGAGACGTGTCGTGTTGAGGAGGTTTTCGTCGTGCATGCAGGTTTCATTTCGGGAAGGCGCAGGGACACGCCCTCCCACGTAGTTCAGACGTCTGGGCACGGCACCAGACGACAGAGAGCGTCTCCAAACGTCTGGAGAGGTGGTCGGACGTCTGGAACTGGGTCCAGATGGTTCAGCAGGATCCCTGGACGTCTGAGGAGCAGCGTAGAGTGAGGTATGACCTGGACCACTCTTTAAGACGTCTGGAAGGTGTTCCAGACGTCTGATTTGAGTCAGAGTTGTCGTTTTTGACCCGTTTAGGGTCCCTTCGAGGTCCGATTTCCGCATTTAAGATTTCATTCTTCTCTGAATTAGTTCCTCGACTTGTTTGAAATACTTTTATCCTGTTATGAGTGGTTCCTTATGATTGATCCTTGTGTTAGGACCTCGTTCTGTTGTGGCTTTGGGGGTTGCGGAGGCACGTGGACCTGTCGATCACGCCCCCATTACTCCCGATTTTGTCGGTAGAGTGGCTCCCCTTAGTTAATTACAAACATTAATGCATCTCTGAAATAAATGATAGATCATAGGGTATGGCATGAATCCTAGGACCTGAAAACTAGATTGAATGATAGATCCTAGGGTATGGCATGAATCCTAGGACCTGAAAACTAGATTGAATGATAGATCCTAGGGTATGACATGAATCCTAGGACCTGAAAACTAGATTGAATGATAGATCCTAGGGTATGGCATGAATCCTAAGACCTGAAAACTAGATTGAATGATAGATCCTAGGGTGTGGCATGAATCCTAGGAATAGAAACATTGAAACGAATGTCTTGAATACTTGAATTGCATTCATGGATAAGTAGATAGATTAATGATAATTGCCTGTAATTGGATAACAGCTGCCTGTGAAATGTAGAGTACGTTTGCTAGTAACTGCTACATGAAATTCCTGTTATTTGGAAACTAAATTCGAGCTGCTTGTATATAAATTGAGATTAAACGTTGGAAACACGGGTTATATGCGAATAAAACTAAAATGATGAAACCTAGTATGGCTTGGCCTGAGGAATATGAGCATGAACCCTACAGGGAATTAGGAGTAGAGCTCCAGGAAAATAACTAGAATGGAACTGGGAAAGTGGATGGGGAAGTGAGCTGGCCCTTGAGTATGGAGTACCAAGGAGAGCGACTGTCCCCCTGTTTAGTGCAGAGCGGAGCTAGCCGCCCCAGGGACTCGGGGTTAGGTCTGGCCACTTTGTATTGACTTTTAGCACTCGTGTACATTGTACTGGGGAGAGCTACTAGTGTAGGGAGAGATCTAGCCACCCCACAGGCCTCGGGGTTCTGCTAGCCGTCCTACACCGACTTATTAGGCCCACTGGGCAAACCAGGGTAGTCAGGCGAGGGTGCACAGACTGTGGAGGGGCAAGACCTTTGTTTGGTTACTGTGGAGAGGCTGGATCCCTGTTACTGAGAGGGCTCTACCCTATACTAGTTCCGTGCTGTGCTTTGGGCGCACCCGTTAATGGAAACGACTGACCGCGTGCCAGTACGGGGTAGCTACCCGTGCGTTTACCGCGCGTGCCGTAGTCACCGTTTCGTCTGTCAGTGACCTTGGGGTGGTTGACTGAGGGTAGGACCACCACGGGGGACTCTCCCGGCCAGAAGAGCACCACGTGCTACTTCTACTTTTCGGAAAAGACTGCAATCAAGATCGTTCCCACGAGGAACATTCAAGATCAAGAGAAAGACCTGAAAAATAAATCAAGAAAGAGTAAATAGAGAAATAAAGAAAGAAATTAAAAATAATAGCTACTTGTCCACCTTTACTGTTTTCTTAGCTAGCTAGTTGCCACTCTACTCAGTGTTTCGCTGACGTGTCATATTTGTCACCTTTTTGAGGACCAGGTGTTGAGCAGCCAGAGCCTACGGCTGCGGAGGGTGCTGGGACTAGTAGAGCCCAGTAGTTGTACTTTTGTTGTACCCATTTTCTGTAGTAGTGAGTATTTCTATTACACCTTTGTACTCTTTTATTGTAACTTCATAGTTCTGTACCTGCTTTTATTTCTCTACTGTTGTGGTGGTATGTATTGTAGTAGTTCTTTCTTTACTGCTGTACTTTTGTTACTGCTAGTTACTTGCATGGTGAATGTGGTTTATTTTACTGCTTTTTGGTTACTTTCTCGTTGGATGACTGGGTCTTGGGATTAGTCGAGTCGGTTCGATTCTTGTGCCTTGTAGGGATTCGGGAATCGGGTCGTAACGTCACCACTTCCGATCACCATTTAATTATGTTCCCAAATTGTTTGAATTATTTGATATTTATGTTTGATTATGAAAATTTTATTACAACTTTGTAGATACACACACTTGCGCAAATTTAGATGCACTTGATGGCAAGCAATAGGAATTCTAACTCCTAGGTAACAGGTTGTGGGAGGAACATAATTGTGTCAAAATACTAACCCGTCGAGACTTATGATCATTCGGAATACACCTTTGACATATGGACGTTACCATTCGAGATCCATAATTAACGGTTTCAAATTCAGAGTACGATTCATTGATAATGTGAAGGCCACGCAATAGGCGGGAGTTGTCGTCAGTTGTGACCTAAGCATTGGTTGTAACGGGTGTTACGGTCAAATTGAAGAGATTTTGGAAATGAGTTTCAGGTTTGACCGTAAGGTGATTTTATTCAAGTGTGATTAGTTTGATGTTTTTAAAGAAGGAATTGGATTTAACGTCGATAAGAAACACGGTTTCTTGAGCTTAAGTAAGAACTATCGCATCCTCCAATCATCAAAATCATTCACACTAACTTGTCAGATAGAACAAGTATTCTACGTGCCTGATAATAGCAGAAATGGGTGGATTATACCAGTTAGAGCTCAACCGCATGAACAATATGATGCGGGAAATGATCTACACCCAGATGTTGAATCTGAAGCATATCAACAAAACTCAAAAAGTGAAGAACTTGCCCCTAGTGCAACTAACATTGACATATAAGGTAATTTGTCAAAAATATTAATCCATAACCATAAATATAAATAATTTAAGAAATTCTTAGTTGTCTGTTTCGTTTAAATTTCCTCTAAATTGCTTTATCTTTTATCAAAGCTTATGTTCATTTATATTTCAAAACTGAAATTTATTTTATTGCCTTCTCATATAGGTTATTCGTATTCTCTTATTGTTTGTGCACAGTTTGTGGACCATTTTGTCACTATGATGAGTTTCTTATTATTTTTTTCTTTAAAATGTTGTTATCATGTTAAATGTGAGGTGTGTCCACTTAGGTTTATTTTTTGTGTCGCGTGTGCCCACTTAGATTTATTTTTTGTGTGGAATGATGCATTTATTTATTTTTTGTACACTGAATGTTTTTTGTTGAATGTGGAGAATAATAAGGAGAAAGGGAAATGGAGGGGATAATGGAGGAGAAGGATAAAGGAGAAGGGAGAAAGAGAAGGAGAGGAAAGAGGAAGGGAGAATGGAAGGGAAATGAAGGGGAGGGTAAGGGAAATGGAGGGATGGGAAGGGGAAAGGGGAAGGGGGAGAAAGAGAATGAGAAGAAAGAGGAAGGGAGAAGTGCAGGGAAATGAAGGGTAAGATAAGGGAAATGGAGGGGAGGGGAAGGGAAATGGAGGAATGGGAGGGGGAAAGAGGAAGAGAAAAAGAGAAGGAGAAGAAAGAAGAAGGGAGAAGGGGAGGGAAATGAAGGGGATGATAATGGGAATGGAGGGATAGGAAGGAGAAGGGAGAAAGAGAAGGAGAAGAAGGAGGAAGGGAGAAGTGGAGGGAAATGAAGGGGAAGATAAGGGAAATTGAGGGGAGGGGAAGGGAAATGGAGGAATGGGAAGGGGAAAGGGGAAGGGAGATATCATTTCATTTTTAGTTTCATTTATATATGCTTATTTCATTTTCATTTATTTGTATGCTTATTTTATACAGGATTTTTGAAATATCATAATATATAGGGGAAATGCTGCCGAATTTTTTTAAAAAATATTTGATTATTTGTTATGTTTTTACGTAGGTTATTTTCAAGAAGAAGGCTAATAGGAGTCACAGGGAGGAGGCTCAGGCCTCCTAGCAACCTGAGTTCCCCCTCCAACAGCTTCAGCCTCAGCCTCAAGCTCACCACCAGCAGTATCCCACTCAACCCCAGGCACCTTGCTAGCAGTTTTTGAGGCCTGGAGATGTGGCTCGATATTTCCAGAGTCAGGGGCAGGGAGGTAGGGGGGAGGGTGTAATGACCCGTTACTTTTTTAGCCATTTAAGACGTCTGGAGTTTCAGTCATACGTTTGTCCAGACGTCTAGACCCGATCCCAAACATCTGAAAGTGAATTTTTCGTATTGCGCTTTGCGCTTTGAGCGTGGGTGGCACGCAGAGGCCGCTCCCCCTCTCTCTCCCTCACCCTCGAATCCTAACCGTCTCTTATATAAACCCCCTCCATTCTCCTCTCCTCTCCTCCTGACACCACTCAACCACCACCACCTTCTCCTGCCAGCCAAGTTCCTCTCCGCCTCTGCTGCAGCCACGACAAGGAATGAGATCTATCGGCGAGGGGAGAGTGGGGAGGAGCGAGAGCGAGAGACTGCGAGGGAATGAGAGCGAGGGAGGAGGAAGGCGATCGTGGGAGCTCATGGAGCTCAAGGAGGAGCTTGTAGGAGAGGAGAGGACGTCGGCAAGGAGCTACCCAAGCTCCTGCAGCGGCTGCAGCTGTCGCCACGGGCGAAGGTGCGAGCGGAATGAGCTACGAGGAGGTTCTGATATTGGAAGTTTTCCAGTATCATACGTCTGGAGTGAAGACCAGACTTCTGGCAAGGCACCTGGACGTCCGTAGCTAAGGCCAGACGTCTGAGAGCACGTATCGCGCGAGGTACGTACGTTCCTGTGATGATTTCCGCCATGCAGAAGATCTCAACGTAAGAGTTGTTGTCGGCTGATCGTGCTTGCGCTTTCGTACGCAGGTGCATCTTTGGGAAGGCATGCGGTATGCTTTCCCATGCACTTTTGGATGTCTGATCACATCACCAGACGTCCGGAGGTACTTCCAGACGATCGGGGACCTTGTCCGAAGTCTGGAACTATCCTCAGATGGTCGCAGAGGAGGTCTGGACGTGTGATCAACCGCAGGAAACACAAGGTGAGTTTTTGACGTCTTTTAAGGCATCTAGGATTAGTCCCAGACGCCTGATTTTGATTAGAATTCGCGTTTTTGGCCTATTTAAGGTCCAAATGGAATCAAATTTCCACAAACGATGTACCGTTATTTTCTACTCGAGTTCCTCTATGTATTCGTGTTAAATACCTATTGTTTTGAGCTTATCTAATGTACATTGGTCGCTGGTACAGGTTACCAGCCAGTGGCGTGTTCGGGGCCAGCGGAGACGACGAGATCTATGGCACAGGCCCCCATTCCTCCCGTGATAACCGGTAGAGTGGTCTAACTCAGTCAATATTTAAATAAGAATGTACTTGTTTGGAATAGTCAGATTGAACTCTAGGATATGGCATGAACCCTATGATAGAAATGAATGAGCCTGTTTGAGCTGTATTGTTTACTTGAATGCATGGTTAAGATAGATTGCTAGAAAATGCCTTTAATATAATTACATGATGCATGTTAAAATGTGAGCTGCTTGTATATAATTGAGAAATTGCCTGTGAAACCACCAGTTGCATGTTTTTGAGAATTGAATTATGGAAACACGAGCTGCCTGTATATGGATGAGGAACGATATATGAAACATGAGATCTGGATCTGGATAAATGAGGTAAACAGGAGCACGAACCCTTCGGGAATTAGGAGTAGAACTCTTGTGGATAAACGGAATCTGGAATGTAGATGAGAAGTGTGCTGGCCCTTGTGTACGTGGTACCAAGGAGAGCAACTGTCCCCTTTTAGTGTAGAGCGGAGCTAGCCTTCCTTGGGTTGAGACCCGGGGTTAGGATTGGCCACTCTACACCAACTCCTGTTGGCCCTCTCATACGTGGTACCAAGGAGAGCTACTAGTGTAGGGAGGGAGCTAGCCACCCCATGGGGCCCGGGGTTTAGCTAGCCACCCTACACCGACTTTGTTAGGCCCTCTGGGCAAACCGGGGTAGTCAGACGAGGGTGCGCGGATGTTGACGTGCATTTGACTCGATTGTGTTTTAACAGTTAATTACGTCGTAGTATAGGTGATCAAGCGTCGTCAACAAATAAAAGTTTTATTACTCGAAAATCGGAGTATCCGAGGTCGAACACAGGGAGCAATTGAAATTTACTACTAATCTCTAGAATGTAATTGAACACTTTAATTACTCAAAACTTAATTCAAATATAAATGCAGGTAAAAAGAAAGAATTGGACGTCTGATCATGGGATCAGACGTCTTAAAAATGTGTTTCCCTTCTTTGATTCTTCTTCTTCTGATTTTCTTCCTTTGTTCTTCTTCTTTCTCTGCAGTGCCTTACTTTTCTTCTTATTTTCTTCTGTCTCTTCTAACTTGTCTCTACTTCCTTTGCTTCAGTTCCTCTTCTTCTTCTGCTTGTCTTCTATTTGTTTTCTTCTACAGTTCTTCTTCTCTTTTTCCTTCGCCTCTTCCTTTTCTTTTCAATGGCTTCCTTCCTTCTTCTTCATTTTTGCCTCTGTTTGCCTTCTGCTTCCTTCTCTTCTTCCCTTTGCTAATAGTGGCTAAGTGTTTGCTTCACTCCTTCCTTCCCTGCACAACCACCGCAAAGCACAAAACCTAACCCTCTACCCACACCCGCGCGTCTCTCTCTCTCAGTAAACCACTCTCAGGACGCTCTCCCAGAGCCGGGTAAACGGGTCGGATCTCATGCCCGTGACCAGGCGCATCGGCGTGAGGGTGATGCACGAGGTGTGCTCAAGACAGGGTCAGGTCGCGCCAGATCCGTGAGGTGAAACCACGGACGAGGCGGCGTGAGATAGGTGAGGGACCTCACCCCAGGTGCATTCGGATGCAACGAGCCCATATGACAAAAACCATTTAAACCACACCAACGCCTTGTAAGTTACCGATGTGGGACTAAAGGTTGCTGCCTTCTCTCGCGCGCCCGCAGCAGACCACGCCTTTAATTCCCTCAACTGCAGGCTCTGTGGTGTCGCTCGCTGGACCCTCTGGCTTCGCAAGATCTGCCCACGTTCGCAACACCTGGAGCCTTGCGGTCCTAAAGCCTAGAGCAAGCATGGAGCTTCTTCGAGTCGCCGTTAATGGCGGCCGGGGCGTGGAACCTGTCAGACACGAAAAGAGCCTTGCGGCCTAATCAGATCACCGGGGAACCTTCGCCTTGTCACGGCGAAGGTGAAGAGCAAGGTGGCAGGCCGTGGGGTGGCCTAGGCATGCGTGCCTAGGTCGCCCTATGGCCGGATGGATGGGTGAGTTCGGGGGACTGTTGTGGAGGCGTAGAGGGACGGTGGATGGGCGGATGTTACTCAGTGAGATGAGGCGGAGGTTATGTGATGGTCGGCGAGGCGTGTGGGGCTGCGGAGCGACGGGAGCGCCTCGCCGGAGGGTGGCCGGAGGTGAGGAAGGTGATGGTGAACAGCGGCGGTCGAGGGGTTTTTGATGAAATAAAAGTGAGGAAATGAAAGAGGGGATAGAGGGGAATGATTTTAACCTAACTAAAGGGAAGAAGTGGCGGACAGCAGTACCTACTGTCACCGGAGAAGAAGACACCCAGTGGAGGAAGACGGCAGCGACGACAGGGCTAGGGCAGCGTGCGCGGGTGTTGCACGACGCGAAGGAGGATGAGGAAGATGACTCTGCCACTCGTTTTATGGCAGAGCGAAGAGGAAGGGGAGGGGGGCTCGCCAGAGCTGGCTGGACACCTTGGCCGGAGAAGGAGACGAATTGAGGTGGAAATCCGACCAAGTCAAGCTGAGGAGGTTCGGCCGGAGTTAGGGTTTAATTTATAGGTGCTTGGCCGTGCTTCTGGTGCGTGGAGGGAAAACTTCTAGCCACCGACGTCTCTCCGGAGATGGAAGGTGGTTAGATACCCAAATCTCTTGTGCGTTCACACGAGAGATTGGGTGCAAGTCAGGGATTGTGGTTGGGCTCAGATGGAAGGGGATTCCTTAAAGAATCTCCCTTCCATTTCTGGGAGGGGATCTCTGAGAGATCTGAGCGTATTCCCTCTCTAATCCTCGCTGGAGAAGGATTATGCCCCAATAATGGCGGAAGGACTTGATTGTAAGATTGGCAAGAAAGATAGGGGGTTGTTGTGATGATTTTCAAAAGATAGGGACCAAAATGTGATTGGGTGTACTAAATTGCAAAGTAGGTCAAGATGACCTCCCCTTAGGTCCAAATTTTGGTACAAACCTAATTTGGACCTAAGGAATCCAATGGTAAAGTTGGATTTTAAGTTTGACCATGTTTGAATGGACATTTTGCGTAAAAACCCAAATTAGGTCAAGTGATGAGCTAGGACCCTATTCTAGGTCAAACTAGGTTCCAAAGGCCAAATTGAGTGTTATAAACCCTAGGGGATATTTTTCCATGAATTTTAGAGGATTTAATTGATTTTTATCCTGACCGAAACATTGTTGAATTAAGCGGGTCTGTTTTAGGGTTACCAAATGTCATTTAATTCCTAGATTGCACATGAACCCATTTCTGATTGCATCAACCCACTTTTTATCTCATTTAGACCATTTGACTCATGTTTTGTCTCTTGGAAATCCTATTTATGTACTACAATGGTAAAATTACAGTTTTAACTTTTATTTCATGTTTTCTTCTCAGAACATTTATTCCTTCAATTAGGCCCTCTTCTAGGTTATGTAGGAGCTTTTATTCTCTTTATTAGGTCAAAATGAGCTAGTTATGGCTCATGATGAGGCTCTCATCAGCGGACTGTAGAGGGGCGAGACCCTTATTTGGTTCTGAGGGGTGAGACCCCTATTATGAGAGGGCAATGCCCTATACTGTTCCGTGTTGTACTTTGGGGCATACCCGCTAGCGGAAACGACTGACCGCGTGTCAGTGTGGGGTAGCTACCTGTGCGCTTATCACGCGTGCTATAGTCACCGCTACGTCTTGACAGTGACCTCGGGGTGGTTGACTGGGTGTAGGACTACCACATGGGACTCTCGGCCAGGAGAGCACCACGTGTACCTTCTACTCTACGAAAAAGACTATAATCAAGATCATTCCCACAAGGAGCATGCAAGATCAAGAAATATTTGGATACTTTGAGAAATAGATGAAACAGAAACACATAAATGAGATAAAGAGAAATGAGAAATAAATCTATTGTTGTTTTTACTGTACTTGTACTTAAATAATATAAACACCACTCTACTCAGCATTCGCTGACTCTGTCTTTTCATAACACTGTTTAGGACCAGGAGTTGAGCAGTCCGAGTTTCCAACTGTAGAGGGTGCTGGGCCCAGCCGAGCCCAGCCGTAGTCGTTCTTCAGCACTTTCTTTTTCTCTACTATTGTAGTAAGTAATGGACACTTAGTTTATTGTTTCTGCTACTTCTGTTTCCTTTTTGCTTTCTATTGTTGTTGTTGTGGTGGCATGTACTGAGACAGTTGTTCTACTTTCTTTACTGCTTTGTACTTTTCTTCTACTTAATTATATTGCATGTGTGAATGTGATTTGTTTTCCTGCTTTTGGTTACTTCTTGTTAAACGACTAGGTCTTGGGATTAGTCGAGGCGAGCCGGTCTCAGGTCCTGTAGGGATCCGGGAACCGGGTCCTAACAAAGGGGAAGAGTCTGATGCCTCCTCTGACGGATCTACTAGTAGAGGATTTTGACTACGAGGAAGATGCAACCGTCGATGAGGAGGAGGATAGTACTTCAGTTGATGATGAGGACGTTGGCTTGGATGAGCAGCCAGGGCAGACAGCTGACCCAGGTCCTTCTCAGCCGAGATGTTCTGCACCACCACCACCCTTCCGCAATTTAGGTATAAATTTAAGGTTTGATAAATGTTATGATCTATTTATTTCTTTGTTATTTAATTTTATGTTATAATTCTGTCTTATAGGTGCACGTAGGGGAAGATGTCCTACGCGGAATAGGGACTTAGAGAGAATTCTGCATGGGGCCGCATTTCAGTGTGGATCACACTAGTGGGGGAAGCAGTAGATTATTCTCCATTCGTCAGCAGACTGGGTATGCTGACAAAGGCAATTATCCCACTGTCCTACTTTGATTGGAGGGAGGTGCCAAAGGACCTGAAAATGCAGCTCATTCGAGAGTTAAAGGTAATTGGTAAAAATTAATAACTTATGTACATTGCTTTATATACGTTTAAATTATGTAACATTTTCTATTCTCTTACTAATGCAGGCCACCTTCAAATGGGGTGATGATCTGAACATCGCCAAATATATCTTTAAGCACACAGTGAAGATTCATAAAGATTGAAGATTAGAGATGAAGAATAAGGTAAAAGATAAATTTTAACTATATTTATTTATTTCCTTTACCATAATTCAAATATTATTTCTAACATTACAATTATATTTTTAGTATTATAAGAACATGAATCATGATGAGACATTGCATAATGCGCCTCCTTTGATACAACCGTATAATTGGAAGGAAGTGTGCGAGTATTGGTATGATCCAGCAACGCAGGTAAAAGAATTTCATATGCTATCATTTATTTAACTAATTTCTAAGTTAATAAATTGTACCTTTATTTCAGGAGCAAGCCAAGAATAATAAGGGAAATAGGGCTAAGGTTCCACTGAAGACCCATGTCTTGGGTAGGAGTATAAGCTCAATGAAATCATATACGTAAGTACCTTTAATTATTATTTTCTTTTAAACCTTACAAAAATTTTTAATTTTGTTAAAATTAACTATTTCAAATTATTGTAGTTCGTTAAGCATCAAGGTGCCCAGCTTGATCGGGTGGGAGTATTGGAGGCCACTCATAGTAAGATGAGTGATGACGAAAATCGAGAGTGGCTTCACAACACATACCAATAGAGACACGTAAGTTAAAAAAGATAATATTTTTATTTGATTTTGTAATTATATAATTAAATGAAATTACTTAACGTAATTCAATATCTTTCAGGATAATACGATCAACTTAATGCATCCTCCTGAAGACGCTAACTCTACTACAGTTCAGTAGCCACTAACAACAGAGGAGGCCTACCAGACCGTCATGCCACCTGAACATGGCGGGTACGTTCATAGCATAGGGAGAAGCGAGACCATCTCGGGGTGGTATAGGAGAAGGGAAGCATCATCCTCTTCAGCTGAGGTGCACGAGATGACAAAGGAGATTGCAGCATTACGCCGCAAAGACAAGGAGAATGCCCAGCAGATTGATGAGCTGACGACACTAGTAAGGGACAATGTGATGCAAGCCAAGGAATCCAACAAGACCATCAAGGACCTGTTGGCATTACTTCAAAAGTGAGGTATTGATCACCTATCCCTTTATCAGTATAGAGATCATTGTGATGACGACGATTTAGGTGGTAGCGGTGTTGGAGGCATTGGTGCCACAGCATTATTATATTTTTATATACATTATCATTTGCAATGAACTCTATATACGTTATTTCATATATGAAATTTTTATTTTGATTTTGTGTGTTTTAATTAGATGCAAAAATATTTTAAGTTGTGTGATTGATTATATTTTTATTAGATTTGTAGTTCTTTACAGGTCTTCCTCATAAATTAAACAAATTAAAAAAAAATGCTTTCTCGACTATTTTTAATGGACGACAATATTAGCTTTGTCGTTCGTTATTTAAGAAATATCGATAATATTAATATTCTCGACTGTTCAAAATCGAACGAGAATATTGGAATTTTCAATCGTTATATATAAACGATGGAGAATATTAATATTCTCGACTGTCGACAAATGGACGACAATACAAACATTCTCAACCGTTATTGATAAACAGTCGAGAATATGATCTTAGTTGACCGCCTAAATACCGATTGATATAAATATTTTCGTTGACCGTTTATTTGTAACGGTCGAGAAAAAGCTCTCAACCGTCGAAAACAGATGAGAGAAATAACAAAATGTCGAGTGATGGTCCGCCTTTTTCCTAACAGTAATGTCCGAAAACGGTCGAGAAAATCCAATAGCGACAATATATTCCTCAACCCTTTTTCTCGACGAACATTTGAACATTGCCGACCGTTTTTAACGGTTGGCAATACTCAATATTCTTGTAGTGTATATATATATCTGTGATGTGATGCGTCGTGAATGAATTTTTATCATTTTATGTTTATAGGTTATCTGATCAAATCTTAGGTAATTCGACTTAGGTTCCTACTAAGGTGGGGCTCAAGTCGTAACAGTCTCACCCTACTCCTCCTCTACGCAACCCACCAACACCCTCCTCCAACCTACACCTACACACTACCCTCTCTTCTTGTTTACATTGGTAGTTTGTCTCTACTGGCCCACTTGACTCATTCCATACTTGTGTCATATTTTCATGATAGGATGACATGGGACAATGAATTTCGAGTGTCCTAGGATCAACATAGATCCTTGGAGTGGGTGAGACAACATTTCTACATGCTGCTATGGTGCTTAGAGATGACAATGATGGATCGTCATCTTCTAAGGACTTAGTTTAGTGCTTTGTTCGCAGTTCATTCATTGGTTTCTTTCTTTTCGTTTCTCATAGTTAGTAGTTAATTTATTTCTCATTTTTCATACAATGGTTTTATGTTAGTTTAGGATTAGTTTCTATAATTAAGATTGGTGTTTATTTTTTATTCTAAAATCCCAAAAAAAAATTTAAAAAATCAATTTAGGAAGTAAATTAGTAATTTAGATAATATTACCTCCTTAAGGAGAACTTGAACTCCTCCTATACTTACTATTCCTATTCATTTTTGTGAATATAGATTTTTGTAAACAATCGGAATTTCATGCACAACGACACTTTTTATCTTTTTATGAATTTCACGATTAGTCACCCAAACCTAGAGCAAAGTCAAGCATATGAAAAAACAATGATCCTATTTATTGATCCATTCACTAAGACTCCACTTCTAATCCCTTCCTAATCATTCCCTAACTGCTTTAAGCTCTTTACCACTAGTTTACCATTGTTAGTTTCCATAATTTCCAGACTAGAACTAGCCAATCATAGTAAAACTGGAGAATCTTCTATAAAAATCTATTGTACTCAACAAAAGAAATAGGGCCATAATTCTTTACCTTAATTGCTTCCCACAGAAAAAGATACTCCTTGAAGCTTGTGCTCCTCCCTCCTCTTCTCATCCCCATAGCTACTTTCTCGTGGAAGGTGGCCTCCAATTTCGCTTGAAGCATCGAGCTCCTTGCAATTCTACAATGTTTTTATTTCTAGGTTCCTCAAGCATGTTTTCACTAGTTCAAAACTCATGATGGTAGAATCTCGTCAGATCCCACACTTTACAAGCTCATTCCAACAAAACTTCACTTGGAACACCTAGGCATGTCTTTTAGCAGCCTTAGTTGGGCTACAAATCACCTTCGGCAACCTTTGATGGCCTTTGGTAGCCTTCCATCGGCCATCGAACACCTTGGAAGGTTTAAGGAGTATGCATTGCAGTGAGTGCCTATGCATGATTTATCCATTTCGATGACTAGGGCCATTGGGCTTGTTGTCACTACCTTGGTTGACCAAATTTCTTGGTTCACCAAGTTATAGTTGATGCCATTATTTTTTCCACACGTTCCTCTTTTTTAGTAAAATGTTTATAGACCATTGGATCCACATTTTGATGGTTAAATCTCAATTAAAGGAGTCATCTAAAACATTTAGAGGGATAAATATCAATTTTAATGAAAAATGATGAGTTTCATTGATTTATATTCATTCTTCTTACTTCTCTTTGAACTTTTATCACTTTCTTTTTTTTTTGAAAAAGGAGGAAGGAAGGCTGCAGTAGTGATCCAAAAAATTTTATTTCTTGATAATCAAGCAATAAAATGTCACAACTTGATGAATGTAAGAACCCCTTTACAAATATAATCGGCCCACCCACAATTGTTATTAAACAACACATCCTTTATGGCACACCAAATCCCCCATAAGATAGCTACCATGGTAATCCTCCATAACCACTTATCAAAAAGACACCTCCACAACTCATCCCACATAGGCAGAGGGTAGAACAACATCGATGCCAAACCTTCGTAGTGACTATACACGAAGTAAAGAGGTGCTTAACATCATTCTCAGCAAACTGACACTGCGGGCACGTCAAGGGAGGGGCTCCCATCTTGCGCATCATGAATGAGCTTGAAATGAGGCCATCTTGTCTTGCCAGCCACAGAAAAATTTGGATCGTTAAGGGAACCTTGATCTTCCAAATGGGAGCGAGAAGGGCCACCATGGTATGATCCTCCACAATGAGCAAACGGTGATAAGCTTTTCTTGGGGTGTATATGCCATTCACCCATGCATAACCATCCACACCCACGAATGGTTTAAGGCCTACAAAGTATCTTCCATCCTCTAAAACTCCTCTTGAGTGCGGTTAAGGTAGTGATCGGGTAGCCTAGGGGGATTCCATTTCCCATTGAAGGGATCCTAAAAATCAGAAACCCACTCATCTTTATAATTGGAAGCACCAAATGCATGTAGAAACAATCTATCAAGAGAGCCCAAACCTATCCAATTATCCCTCCAAAAGGCAAAGCAAGAGCCATCCTCCACCACGCCCTTGAAGGATCCGCAGTTATGCTCCATGGCCTTAGAGACTAATGACCAAAAGGGAGATGCTTTGGTCATCTGAAGTACATCACTTGGGAGACACCTGCACCATAGGAATCTCTAACAACATCCTACCACAACTCGATATCATCATGAAGAATTTTGACGCCCCATTTTAGCAGTAATGAAAAACCAAACTCTCTAGGTGACCCGATTCCAAGGCTACCCTTCTTCTTTGGCTTACAGAGATTGCTCCACTTAATTGGTTGCAAAAAATGACCCTCACGAGAAGCTCCTTTCTAGAAGAAGTGTTTGCGAATCACATCCAACCTCTTCAAACCGTCCCAGATGTCCGAAACATAGAAAGAAAAAAAATTGAAACGGCAGATAAGATCGAATTCAAGAGGATAAGTCTACGTCCCTTGGACAAGAATCTGCTACACCACCCAGCTATCCGAGCATACATCTTCTCAAACAATGACACCTAATCTGAAGTAGTCATCTTCTTCCCAAGTAGAGGAAGACCCAAATACCGTACAAGTAAGTTGATCGCTGGCATCTGTAGAATGCTAGAAAGTGACTCCCTAATGTGATTTGCCAACCCAAAATAAGTCAAGGAGGACTTGGATCTGTTCACCTCCAATCTTGTAATCTCACCAAAAATGTCCACAACATGCCTGATGCACTCCACCTCTCTCATGCCTCCTTCTATGAAAAACACTATCATCAGCATAATGTAGGAGAGGAGTCAACACATGTCGGGAAGATAAAGAGTAACCATGTAATAAACCACCACTGCATTCCTAGAAGGAGAAGCGAGCCAATGTGTCCATATTAAACTTCCAATCATCAAGGCATTAAGCCACTGCTCCATTGCAAAAGATTAAGGCACCATTTATTAAGTGGGATTGCTTCCACAATCTCACATTTGGCCACCCATAATCTTGAGATTGCATGATTTTGGGATTGCACGACAAATTCTAGGATAGCGGAATTCTACCATCCCTGTAAAATTACTCATCCCAAAATTCATCTCCAATATAAAAAGTGATCAAATCCGACTATTTTGATTTCTCCCGCAATTCAACTGTATTTATTGTACTTTTTCAATTTCACTTACCAAACACTATCTAACCATTGAATTGTTAAAATAAGTTTTTTATGGGAAACCTTTGACCAAGACCATACATACGGTACTTACCCCTTCTCGAAATGGGGCCTAAGATAGGGAGTGAGTTTTGCTTGTTGGGATCCATTGGGAGTTATGATCCCCAATTGCTAAGTGCAATCGGGAGTAAGGTCCGACTGCATTACAATAATGTTCATCTTATTTTGTTCATTTTAAAATTCATTGTCTCAATTAAAAGTCTATTTATTTCTCACAGTTCCGACCTAATGACACATTTGGCATGATTATTTTGGGAATCGGCTAAGTCTGATTTTGAGCCATGATTTCAAATAAATTAATTCCATCTCAAAACAATTCCCCTTTCCCTCTATTAATTATTGGTTGAAGTTAATTATGAACTTTTTTTTCTACAAATTACAAGCACATTCGATGGCCCAAACACTAAGAAGCAAGATTTAAGAAATCGAACCAGACATTAAGTTGGAAAAGCTTCAATTCATGTTCAATGTAATCTGACCAGTAGTTAGCACATGTTCAATGTAACCTAGACATGTGACGATGTTAACGTAACATCATCATTTATATAAACTAAAAAAATATCAAACAATTTATTTTCAGGCGAATCGGTTAGATCGACTTTTTGAAACAAATAAATTCCAACTCTATAATACATACACAACCTTTATAAAGCATATACTTATTAAAAACTAAAAATGTAATTTAACCATCATTCAAGTAGTGTAACCAATGTATTAGCTTAAATGATAATATAAAATATTTAAAGCAACTCTACAACAAAAACATTATATCTTAAAATTTGAGTTTCATTTAAAAAATGCTTTGACAACATAATATATAAGGAGAGCAAGCGGGTTTACATAGGATTGAGCAAAATTACTAAACTAGTTCGACTAAAACGTTTGGTTCAATAAAACCAACTCAATTTAACCATTGATATGTTTAGTCCTAGTTGGCATTCTACCTAAATTGATGAATCATTTGAATCAACCATTATAAAATTAATTTTCAATTCAATGGTCGACATTTGTTTATTTTAAAACATTGCTAAAAAGACCACAATTTTCCACTTAATTCCACTTATCAAGTAAGGTTTCATTTGGTAAGGAAAATAACATTATAAAATAAGTAAATGAATAGGAAAGTAGTGGAATGAATTATAAAATAAGTAAATTAACTTGTTTCGGTATTTTAATAAATTAAAATTATTTTGCAGAGATAATATAATAATTTTACCTCGAATAAAGTAAAATTGAACTTGATGCGGCCGTAAACCAAATTAAATAAAAAATTAAATATTTAACTCGACCTAACTTCACTTAACTCAACATCCAAACAAAACCTAAGGCTATGTTCAGTGGGGTATTAACCAAGGGTTTGGGTTTAGGTTAGGTTAGTGGGGGTTGTTTGGGTGGGTTTCGAGATTGCTATTAATTCGCCTTAATCATATTTCAAAAATGTGTGTCGTAGTATAACTTATTAAAGTAGGGTCAAAATTTTAAATTTATATTACTCAAATTATAAGAGAAATCTGAGGTTGTTCTCTTGGAGTAATCAAGGCACAAATACTATTATTTACTTATTTACAGATGACTCTAGTGAACTTATAATAAGGATGAAATATCAAAAATTCAACAAGCACACAATAACACTTTAATTTGTAAAATAAGGTAATGAGATCAAGTGCTTAAAAAGATGATCAAATGTTTATTTAATACTCAATAAAAATTAATAATCAAGTATTCATCTAATTGGCACAGATGAGTATTAACAAGAATGTTGGATAAGATAATGCACTAAAAACCACGTCAGAAACAAATCTTGAATCAATTTAAGCGAGATTGCAATTCAATCCTTGACTCTGCTGTAAATAGGTCCCTCTGACCTTGCAAGTAGGTCCCTGCAAGATTTTTTAATCTTCAATTACATCCCTGCCACAATTTTCAAAGGTGTAGGTGCTCCTTCACCTTTGTCTCCAACTGGAGTCGCCAGTGAGTGGTCGGAATTGCGCCCTGGCTAGTTTTGAAGTTCGACAAGCTGCAGAGGAGTATCATCGACTGACTGTCGATAAGATGGTGGTGATGACTCGTCGGATGGAAGCATGGAGGAGGGCGATTGACGGCGTGGACAAGGGCAAGTCCGGCGAGCACCTAGAACACGAAGCACGGCCTTACGGCTTTGATTAAATATGTGAAAAGCTCCGACGAGACACATCGGAGCTAACCCACTGAAACAATTACAAGTGAGGGGTGGTGCTTGAGCTTCTCGAGGAAGCTTGTCCACCATTAATGGTGGTGACGATCGAGAGGGAGGAAGAGCTAACAAATGGAGCTTTAAAGCTCTACATTTTTAATTCACACCTAAACTACGTAAAACCCTAAACTAATTGGACGAGAGGAGGAGCGAGGTTACTTACCGACGAGGGCCAGTTGGTGATGAAGTTAAAGGAGGAGTTGGAGTGAAGGGGGCGGGAGGTTGAGGAAGAACCCTCTTCCAACTTTGGCGAAAGAGTAGTGGACGGTGAGGTTGAAGAAGCTTCGAGGTGACTCATTAATGGCGCGAAGAAGAAGAGGAGTTCACGCCAATTGAGCACACCTTGAGCTTCTCGACGAGGAGGGGTTTATATAAAACCTATACACGCACTAGATAGAGTTGATTCAACGCAAATTAAGCAAGATTTTTTGGGTTTGAAACCCACATCTTGCGGCGAAGATTTTGGCTGATCAAATCGTTCGATAGGAACGTAATTGAGTTCATTTGACTCAGCTTAAAGTGAGGAATCGCTCCTTAAAACTCACACTAGAGAGGTTGCTCACAACCATGGTTGGTTGAAGGTGGAAGACGAGGTGATGTCAACATGATGTCACTTGAGGACCTGAAAAGAATGATTTTGGACCAGATTGAGAGAAAATTGAAAGTTGAGGGTTAAAATGCAAAGTAGGTGAATATGAAGTCCAAATGAGTATAAATTTTTATGGTAACTTAATTTAGACATAAGGAATTTAATGGTGACTTCAATTTGATGTTTTAATAAAGTTTGAAGGGTAAGTTTATGATTTAACATAAAATATATCAAATACTCTCTTAGGTCTCTGTTTAAAGTTAAAATGAATTCCTTTTGTCAAATTAATTATTATAAACCTTATGAAATATTTTTTTAATAACTTTTAGAAGGTTTAGATTACATTTATTTCCATCAAAATCCTTTTAATTGAAGTGAAGCTGAAAATATGATTTTTTAATAAGAAATAACATTTAATTTGAATAGAAATTCTAAATTACTCAGTATCAACTTACTTCTTGAAAATTTAAACTTAATTGACTTTTAATTAATCGTAGGTTCACCACTAGTTATTCTTTATTTAAAATTTACCTATTAAAATAGTAGAATTAATCCAATTTAACTTAATTTCTATTGATTTAATCCTAATTGAATTATACCTTTTAATATATTAATTAATTGAATTTAACTTTGAAATTTAATAAAATTAAGTTAGATATCCGTTAACTCACATGAAATTCACGAAAAAAACATCCCATCTTATTACAAAAATTTAACTCATTTTTTTACATTATAAAAATACCTACTACCATTTTCCCACCTAATACTATTAAAAAAAATAATCACTAACATCCAACAATCGGACCAATCATTTCAACCCCCACTTAATCCTCCACTTATTTCAACATCCAAACAAACATCCAAATTTAAATATTTCTTTTTTAACCTATTCCTACGTTACTTTATTCCCAGCATGCCGCATCCAAGCGAGCCCTAAATCTCAGCACAAATAACTCAACATCCTCCCACCCGCAGTCCCCCCGCCTAAATCTAAAACCCTTATCCACCCCGTGTCCCTCCCGGCTTACCACGCCTCTTCTATCTACCCCTCGATCCATACCTGAATCGAGAGAGACAGAGAGAGAGTTTGCGCTGACATGGAGATCGTTAAAGCCGCTTCCGGTGGTACCTTCCAGTCTCTTGGGCTCACCTTCCGCTCAAGGCCTCAATCTCCCATCTCCCACTGCTGTCGTCTGCAGATCTCTACTCCTTTCCATCAACCCTTCAGGTTCGGATACCCTGCGGATCTTCCCCTTTGTTACTCCATTGATAAGCAGTTCAATGCTTAGGATTGTTTCCCTCCTCCAGCATTTCCTTCTTTACTTAACCCGATCGGGGGATCTGATGTCCTTCAGGGCACGAATCGGTCTGCCCGATCAGCGCATCGTATGCAAAGCGAAACCGAGTAAGCTAGTACGCAAGAAAAAGCAGAGGCCGAGTAAGTTAGCAGCTTTGTTTTCTTAGTCGTGACATCTAACTTCTCCGCGGTGCTTTGTAATGCACGACAAGCTTCTGGAGGATTCTGACTCGTGGGCTCTCTCGGCAGGAGTCGCAGACGACGATTCGCCTGAATCCGGTAGTGAACGTACTGTCATCAGGATCCCTCATACATTGATGGTGGCCGAGAGAGAGGAGGCCAAAGCTGTCTTGACACTGTTCCTAATGGAACAAGGCCTGGGCTTGATCGTTGCGAGGAGAACTGTCCGCAAATCGGATCAGTTCGTCGATCACCTCCTGTCGAAGCTCCACTCCACGCACCCGAAGCGCTACCTTGTAGGTCGGTGCGGCTGATCACAATTACTTCAATTTAAGCCTATGGAGGGAATGGGAAGGAAAGGGGAAGAAAAAGGAATGTTGAAAGTATATTTGGTTGCAAACTTTTGGAATGGAGAGAAAGGAAGGGGAGGAAATGGATGGGAGGGATTGAAAGGTAACTTTTTAAGGGGCTGTTTGGATAGAGAATGAAAAAAAAGAAAAGAATTGCAAGAGGAATAAGAAGAAAACGGAATTAGGAGAGGAATTGGGTATTTTTTTGCTTTGGGTGAAAAGTTGGAATTAAATTAGATGTTTGGGAGAAAGGAATATCACATCATAGGATTGTTTTCTTCCGGAATTAAATACCTAATTGCGGAATAAAATAATTCTGGAATTAGGAGTTCCAAACATAGAATTAAACCTCCAATTCCGATAACCAAAGAGGGGAAGGATTTGTCATATTATTTTACTTGCCTCTTTTGTTCCTATTTATAATATACATTATTGTAAAGATTATGATAGTAAAATTATCCAAAATCCTCTCCTCTCCTTTCCCTTCACTTATCTATCCAAACATCCAATATGAAGTTTCCTTCCCTTCCCTCCTCCTATAAAACACAAAAATTATATCACCCCTTTCTCCTTCCCTTCCCTTTCCCTCCTTGCCTTTCCTTCCCCTCCCCTCCTAACCCTTCCATCCAAACATGCCTAGAAATGGCTCAAAATAGATCTTTATGTGGGAAAAGGCTTTGTTGTTGTTATTGTTGACGGCGTTATTGTTTTGCTCCCTATAGGAAGAGAGCTTACGACTCATGAGATAAGAGAGGTGCTTCTTCTGTACATGGAGTCCTTCCGCGAAGAGCACGGCGATGCTCTAGTAGATGCGGTTGAGCAGTTCCCCAACCCTCCGGACAGGAAGAAGACAGCTACAGAGGTTGCGACACCGCCTGTTGCACCCAGCCCGAAGAAGGAGGAGGAGGAGGCTGTGGCATCCCTGAGTGAACAGGGATCAGGTGACCTCAGCCCGCAAGTCCTTTACCTAAGGGACATTGGCTTCGACCTTGACCGGATCAAGGAAATAACCCAGAAGTTTCCTGCTTTCGCCCGCTATAGTTTGGAAGGGAAGCTTAAGCCGATAGTTGAATTCCTTCTCGACCTCGGTGTGGCTCAGAAGGACATACCCGTCATCCTCTGTAAGAGGCCGCAACTGTGTGGCGTCAGCATCAAGGAGAACCTGATACCAACAATGGAATTTTTGGAAGGTTTGGGCGTGGACAGGACGCAATGGGCGAAGGTGATTTACCGTTGCCCCTCGCTGCTAACCCATGGCAAGAAAAAGTTCAGGACAACTGTTGACTACCTCTCTGAATTGGGTATATCAGCTGAAGACATCGGGGGGATATTGACAAGGTTTCCAAAGATCATGGGTTACAGTGTGGACAAGAAACTCAGGCCCATAGGGGAATATTTTGGTTCATTGGGCATAGATGTTGCAACTCTCACGTGCCGTTGTCCGCAGACGTTTGGATTAAGTCTTGAGGGAAGCCTTAAGCCCATTACCAAGTTCTTCCTCGACAGGGGATTCTCCATTGAGGACATTGAAGCCATGGCTGATAAATATCGGTCTCTGTATACTTTAAGATTAGAGGAAAATTTGTCGCCGAAGTGGGAGTTCTTCTTGGAAATGGGTTATCCAAAATCAGATCTTGTCACGTTTCCGAACTTCTTTGGCTACGCATTAGAAAAGAGGATCAAACCAAGATACAATCGTGCTAAGGAGTATGGTGTCTGGCTGGCCCTGAATCAACTGTTATCTGTTTCAGACAAAAAATTTGAAGAGATTCTGGAGAAAAGGATGGATAACGTTGTGTAGAGATTCTTTGCAATATCTCTTCTCCGTGGCATTTTCATGTCTGGCTGGCTAATATACTGGAACTCTTACCTTCAAGCTTCAAGAGTAAAAATATTCTGCTGATAGAACGTTTGGAGGGCACTTAGCTTCTGTGCATGTACAATCTGAAAATGGATATATGCACTTTTGAGGATCTTCATGCCAAAGCTCCTAACCAGGTTTTATCTCCGTCATTCATTCCTTTGAGTAATAGAATCATCAGTCTTGTCTTCTTCAAACAATAATGCTCACAATTCCTGAAATCACAGCTAAGTACTTAATCCAAGCATAGAGTGCCATGAGCATCATGCATCGTCTGGCTTCATTCTTCGGCCACAGGCCCAGAATTCTATCTTTTCCACGAGTCTGTTATATTTATCCTTGAATAGCTATCCTTGTGGCAACATCTGCCTAATCATTGAGTTCAACGATCTAATTGTGTCAATTTATGTCTATAATAGTAGCCAGATATCCCAATAGATTTGAAAGACAAATTTATCTAAACAAGAGCAGCAACAACTCCTCAAGATCAAGCAGATGCTTAATCAAAGAACACCAAAACGCTAGCTGCTGCGTGCATATCCCATGGATATGCACACTTCAAATATCCCACCTCCAAACCTAATTGCAAGGGTTGACTTATTATCCCCCAGATTTCGAATGGTAGTCTGCCCTTAATAACCATAAAGTATTCCCCATGTAGGCCAAAATCGAGCCACCAGTATAGTCCAAAAACAGTTGGATAAAAGCAAAAACCGCCAAGATTATTCTCACAAAAGAAAAAAAAGGAACCAGTTACAAGATATTGTTTGCATAGTGCACCTTGTCTTCCATGAAAATGTTGGCTTTGTATTGAGGCTTATGCTTTGCTTTGTATAACATATTTCCTATCTGCTATTAGACAGACAGGCTCATGAACTTTTGTTCTGGTGGTCATCTTGTGACCATTTCGCTGCTAGTTCTCCTGGGATTGGTAAATTCTTTGGTTTGTGATGTTACACATACTTCTACAGTAGATTTTTATTTTTATATTAACTTATGTGAATTCCTCTACATCAAACTTAAGATAATAATGACTTCTTCGTCATTAGTGCTAAAGATCTTGTACTTTCACTATCATGGCAACTTCTCTGGGCAGCAGGTCAAAATGGACTGATTACTGTCGCAACAAAATTATCTGGATATAATACGGAGCCCAAGGAGGATACTGAAGATCAATCAAGGCTTTCTCTGGACGACAATGCTGAACAACCGAATAGTATCAGTTGCAGGCTTGGAATTTCACAGTTAAACAACATTTATCCTTTGAAAAAGTCAGTTCAGAGTTGACATGAAATGTAAACAACGTAGAGAAATGGGATAACAACAAGGTATTGGAGCTCCTTTATAGGTATGTGTGTCAAGTTCTTGATGTCTTTGCCTATGATTTGTTAACTTTTGCTTGGATAATTGCTTCCTGAATTCCATGAAACAATTACAAAACTGGAAGGATAGACCTAAGGCTCCTTTTGTTTCCACTTGGATTTTCATATAACGGTTAGAGCAATAAAGGCTTGTTTTTTTGAAAGGAAGAGCAATAAGGTTTATAAAATGAGATTTTATTCAATCAAATCCAAATCATAGAAACACATAAATGTTCAAGGTGGAAACTAAACATGGAAAAGTCTCCCAAATCAAGTGGCAGAGCCGAAGTTTGCCTACTAGGGGCACATGCCCAAACTAACATTGCATTAAATCATTTATTTCCATATATTTTATAGTAGCACCTTAATAAAGAGGCAAGTATTTAGTTTAATGATGCCTACATATGGAAATTTTCCTCATTGTAAGCCATTAATGTAGTTATTACAAAAATTATAGTAGTAGCATAATTATCCATTCTTCCAATAAATAAGCATTTACATGCTAATCAAAATGTAAACAACAGATAATTTGCATCCCTTGTTCTAGGAAGTAGACCAATCTTGATGAATAACAAAAATATATACACTTCATTGGTAAATAAACTATGAATACCTCTTCCACATGAAAAGAATAATTTGTAACGGGCTCTTTACAAAACATCAACCTATTTATGATAAATTTTAATATAAGAGTGTACTTTATGAATCCCTACACATATTAATTCATGCATCCTTTACCCAATATTACTATACTAAGAATTTTCACTTATTCATTGTATTATATGTTAATTTGTGCCTACCTTAGTATATAATATTAGCTCCACTACTGCATAAATTCCAACCTTCAACCACATGAACCAACACAAGGAAACTGGGCACTCTTTTGCAATCCATGCACTTAACATTCCCATTCTGAATCAGTTGTATGGAAGTCAAAACACAGCAGAATCAACAAAAAGCAACATATGATTCATTCTAGGATGGCCGAAAGGGAACTTCTATTGTGATCCTATTTGTAGAAAAGTCATGTTAACCATGATTTAGCCATACTTTGGTTTTGTCTCCATGAAAAAGGTGAGCCTTGCTGCCCCCCTCCTCTCTTGGGGGAGGGTTGGATTCGGCGACCTTCCCACATGTTCAATGGGGCAGGTGAGCCTTTCTGCCCTCTCCCTCTTTTGGGAGTGGGTGCTTTTGCTTGTTCTATTGGTCATCCCACATGCTCAATGGGGTGGGTGAGCCTTTCTACCTCCTCCCTCTTTTTGGGAAGGGGTGGTTTCAACAGTCTTCTTGCCTACTCAATGGTGCAGGCGAGCCTTTCTGCCCCCTCTCTCCTCTTGGGGGGAGGGTTGGTTCGCTTGTTGTATTGGCTATCCCACCTGCTTAATGAGGCGGGTGAGCCTTTTTGCCTCCTTTCTCCTCTAAAGGGGAGCTTGTTCTTTGCTTGTATTTGGTGGGCACTTGCCACTTGTAGTATTGCTGGGTCCCGTGCCCTTTGTTCGGGATGTTGCCCATCTTGCATGGTTCTTCCACTTGAGTTCTAGGGCAGAGGTGGCCAGCCATCGCCTTAAGCCTCATGTCGTTAGCAACTGGGTTGATGATGGGACTACTGTATGTGTCCCGAGGTCTGGGGTATGGCATGTGCTACATCCTCGTAGGCTCATTATTTTGACGCATCTTGTTGCATTGATTGTTGACATGACAGTCGGGGGCGATGGTGGAGCTGTCCCTCTTCGCCTTCTTTTCTCCCTTATATAGGAGGTTTGTTGGAGGTGGGGTCTGTGTGCTCGCTCCTCCCCAATTCATTAGAGGTTTGTTGTAATTTTTGTTGGTTGTTCGTTGCTTTCTCGTGCAATGTGGTTTTGGGTGGCTCCATTTGGGGCAACAATTATTTTGTTTACAGAACATCATCCATTAACCGAGGTGAGAGGGTCCCTTTGTTCGAGGTGATTAAGAGTGGCTGCCCCTTTCCTCTTGAGGTGGCCCTTACCTTGCCTTTAAGTGGATCTTCGCAATATTGGCAAGGCTTGGGTGTTTGTGACCCCGTATTGGGTGGTCATGTCGGTTGTGTTTGCCCTTGTGGGGGAAAACAACTCTTTGTGTGCGTTGTTGCATCGTCGTTTGTGTACCTCCCATTCTGCTCCTTTTGGTGTCGTGTCTTATGCCATTGGTTGGCTGCCCCGTCACCGGGGCTACTTTGTTTACTTGATGGCCTCTCTTAGGGGGAGGGAGCAGGGGCGAAAAAGAGGGTGGATCTTCTAGTCGGCTTGTGCACTTCTCCTTTTTCCCTTGGTGACATTCGTCTTGTTTAGAGGGTAAGGTGGGCGTTTTTTTGCGCCTTTCAGAACTTGGGCCTTCTTCCAGGGATAGGCTCAAGGGGGGTGTTAGTTGTCCTTCATGCTGTTGGCTTGTCGAGTGTCGGTGTTGGGTTGCGCTTGTAGGGTTGCTGGTGACCTTAGGCTTGGTGCGTGTAGGTTTTGCATTGCTGATCCTAATTTGCTTTATGCAGCTTTTCTTGTGTTCTGATCTTTTGCGCCTTGAGGGGTCTTTGTTCGGGAGAGGGGCTCTTACTCCCCTTTGGGTGAGGAAGGGCCCTCGTTAAAAAGGTGAAGGGAGAGTGGTTCTGGCTTTGAGCTCGTCGCGTGCCGGTGCTCTGCATGGGAGCGGGCGTGGGTCGATTCTTTTGGGTGTGGGTTGATTCTTCTGGCAATGTGCCTGTATCTGCTCCAAAGGCAAAGATGGGTTCTGAACCATTTTGACCTTCTCGAGTCGAGGCTACGGTCGACCATTTTGGGCGACTATCCTTAGGATGGGATGGTGCTTGCGCAAATCATCTGATTGACATTGAAGTGCTTTTTTCGGGTTAGAGGGTTGATTCACATCTGTCGGAGGGGGAGGCCTCGGGGGAGGGGGGGTGGCCGCCTGTTTGTTTCAGACCATCACTCCTCCATGAGGTGTTAGACCCTCACGCTTTAGGCCGTTTGGAGGCGTCACTTGTGGAGGTTGGAGGCTTTTCGACCTAGCCCTCCATTGGGTTTTCAACTTTTGGGTAGGGGAAGGCGATGGTGCCTTCGTGATTACCTTCGTTGTGCCTTCCCTTCCACTTCCTGTTTGGAGGCTAGGAGATCGAGGCATGCATTGTGCAACAACAAAGGCAGTGAGAAGTGGTCTGAGCATTGGATGATGCAGTTGACTCATCTAAGGTGGTTGTGGTTCTTTAGCGGGTGTGAGAGTTGCGGGTCCGAGTTTTTGGGACCAGTGTGTCCTGTGAATTTTTGGAAGTGCATTCGGATGCCTTCGAACGAATAGGCCTTCAGACGGAGAACAAGGTGTTGGAATTACTTATGTCCAGTCTCGAGTAGGCGTCTCTGCCTCGTGTGCTTGCCTACTTATGGAATGTTTATTGGAATTGCCTCTGGGTGGTAGGTGTTCTTACCTTTGGCGGGAGCTTTCCTTGTGCCTTCTGAGTTTTAGTCTATTCACTTGCCTGTTTGGAGGTTGAGGTGATAGGGTAAGATGTCTTCTATGATGGTGTCTTATTTGTGGCCCTGAGTACTAGGTTTGGGCAGTGGTGCGCCTTTGTTGTTGAACAAGTAGCGTCTTGGGCAGATGTGGCTTCTCGGGACACTCGAGCCCTCTGTGTTGAACTTGATGAGGCGGCAACTGCTTGAGAGAAGGCCGAGGGGAAGGTTGCCTTAGAAAGTCAGGATGGGGTAGAGTTTTCTTGTATGAAAGGGGCCCTTGCCAAGGCGGAGCAAGAGGTTTCTCTTTACTGGGGTCGGCTGTCCAGCGCTTAGGAGGTGTATTTTGAGTCGAGTCGACTCCTGAAGCACCAGGACAAGGGCCTGGCTAGGCTGGCCACTGAGCTGTAGGCTCATTTCGCCAACGTGGATGAGGTGATCCGATGGTCTTTGAAGCTTTGAGAGGTTCTCAAGGGGCTATCATCTCAGTGTTAGGCTCGAAGGGACTTGCGCTAACCTCTTAAACACCGTGGAGGTTGCTTAGGTGGAGAGGGATAAGGCTAGAAAGGTAGTGTCCCACCTTGAGGGGAGAGTCGAGCTGCTGAAGATGTAGAGATGGCTACAACCTTGTCAGAGGAATGGTGGAAGGAAACTCACTAGCTTTAGAGTGAAGCACAAGGACTTCATCCAGACCTTGTGATGGAGTTTCTTGTCTTTGATCCCTCTATGCAGAGGCATTGCTTGAGGTTGGGAGAGGAGCTGAGCAAGCATGTCTTGACGGCTGTCCAGCCCATCCTAGTAGGCGACCTTAGTTCCAAGGAGGACATCCTCTCTTGGTCTGTGCAGGACCTCAACTAAGTTTATGTTGAACAAGTCTAATCGGGATGAATCAAGGATAGTCACCCAGTCAAGCCATAGCCTTAGGGTAGGAAGGCTTTGCGTTTGCACTCTTGGATGTATTGTTTGGTGCTTTTAGCTTTATCAAGGCGTCCACTCTAGGCCTTTGGGATTTTAACTTAGTTTTCGCTCTTCCCCTTTCTTTGTTATCTTGTCTTTTATATTGGGTGTCTTGCTTGATCTTTTGTAAAGACGTTCGCCCATAATCTAGTTTAATGAAAGTTACCTTATTCTTAGCACTTGAATTTTTCCTTGATTGTTGTGATGTGCTTGTGGGGTCTTATGTTTTTTGATCGGGCAATTTTTAAGCTTCTTATGCACAAGACTAGGCCATGGTCGGGTGGGGGCCTCTTCGTGGGTGACTCGGCTTGGGTGTGTTGGTGGCTTTAGCCTCTCTTGGGGGCTCACAACCTTGTTTGCAGAAGTAGGGGTAAGGAAGAGCTGGAGTATATGTAGTTTGTGCTATCGGCGGTGCCCTGCTGCAATTTCTTGCAAGTTACCCATGGGTGGCTTGCCCTTCTCAAGGTCAGCCTTAAACAGGGGTAGGGTGATTTCGTCCGGCCACTACTCTCGAGCCTCCCATCTGGGAAGAGGGGTTGTGACCGTAACAACCCTTTATTGATTGTGAGGGTCGAAGGCTCCTTGTAGGTGATGGACCTTGATATTGCTTAGTAGTTTGACAGGGCACGGGTTTGGCTTACTCCAGGTTCGGTGATGCTTGCAGGGTTGGGCGGACTGTGTTGACTTGTTGCCTTCCTTCGGGTGGGCAATTGTGACCCAATGCATTGTTCTAGTGGCATGAGGTGCCGACGTAGGTTGGGGCTGCTGCTTGCAGTAAGTCTGGAATGGTGTCATCCTTCACTCTGGCCTTTTGGGAGTGGGGGTTGTGGTCACTGGCCCTTAGGTGCAAGGGCTTTCATGATTTGCCATGTACCTGGGTCGGGGTGCTCTTCTTATAGAAAGGGTTGGATGGTAGTGGGGACGACCACTGCCGTCTGTGTCGTGGCATTTTTTGCTTCGTGTAGTTTTGTTGTGCTAACTTCAAACCTTGGGTGGTTTTGTGGTTGCCTTGTTAGCATGCGTTGACCTGAGTTGGGGAGTTATGCCACTTCAGATTGTGGCCTATGGCTTTGTTCAACTGTTTCTCAGGCATGGGATCCATTGGGGTTGCCCTATCGGAGCTAGCTACTCTAGGTTGGGTCGTTGTTGCCCTTTGCTTGCATCTTGCTCGTGGTCTTGGCTGGATGAGTGTGTTCGCTTGGGGCTTCCCGTTAGGGGGTTTAGTTTGCTTGGATGGGTACGTGGGGTTAGTTCGGCTGGGGTAGTATGCTATCTAGATCTACCTTGGGAAGATGATTCCTCAGGGGGTTTGTCAAGGGTTTGCCCCTGGCTTGTCTTTCATGTGAGGGCATTGGGCAACTACCTTGGCTTGTTCCGTTGCTGTGCTAGCTTACCTGTTGGTAGGGGGTTAATGATCCCTCTACGAATTGGTGAGAGGCAGGCCATGGGGCCTATGCGTTGCATGCTCTCGTTGCTATGTACGTGTCAACTGGGCGATGTTTCCTTCAGGCAATGGGTTGCACTCATCCTTACTTTGGTGATTAGGCAGGATTGGCTCTTGCTGCTTATTTTCACAGATTGTTTTGCTTTGGGGTCCTTTATCGCTCATTTGGTGGGGTGGTGGTAGCTTTTCAGGGCTACTGGCCGATGTTGGCATTGCCTCCTTTCAGGTTAGCCGAAGCGCCTTGCTGTCATTGTCCACTTGAGGCGATCGAGATAGCGATGTAGTCGCGTTGCTTGAGGTCTGGGGTGGGTACCGTCCCATCCTTGTTCTCCTTAGGAATAGATGTTTTTAGATCGTTTAATAGGGCTCATGGGCCTCTCCTCTTGAGCACCATCGTCTCCTTTTGTAACCGATGTGCCTTTTTTGTAGATCGTGCCACCGGAGTTGTCATGTCGCATTTACTGTAGGTATGGCATTTTAGGGTGGCATCTTGGGAAGGCGTGTGCGGCTGTCCTTTTCCTGCCTATAAATAGGGGTGGTCGGGGAAGGGTGTTCTTCATACCCGCAGTAAGGAAATGGTGGTAACGAGTTTGCTTTGGTCGCTGCTTTGTCAACCTTAGGTGTTGCTTAGTGGCCTTGATGAAGTGTTTTCTCTTGGTACCTAGACCTTTGTATTTAGGCTTTTGCTTATTGTTCATGGTCACGAGGATCCGTTTTCAATTGCTGTTGGCCGGGGGGGGGGGGGATTTTGTAAGGGAGTTGGGGAAATGTAGGCTAGATCTTTGTGGTGACGTGGTAATGAGGATCTCAAACTGTGGTGGAGCTCCCTGTTTAAGCCTTGGCACGTCGGTTGGGGTTTCGGCCATGCATGCGGTTGCCAAGCCTTCCATGAGAGCTCTTGGAGTCAATGTCCTTGCGGTCGAGTAAGAGGGTGGACCTTGTAAGTCTACTGGCTATCTTGACATAGGGGGATCTTAGGGTTGCTCCTTATGGGGGCCCTTGTGGGGCCTCAGTGGCTTACTTCGTTGGGCCTTGAGATGGCCTTTCCAGGTTGATGGGCGTGTGCTATGCCCATTCGAGTGAGGCCAACTCCTGTGGCTCTCCCCATTTGGTGTTGGTCAGTTCGAGGGTCTGGCTTCATCCGAAGTGCTCGCTCTACCTATCCACTCCATGTGGTGGTGGATCCTCCTAAGGTGGTTTATGGTCTCTATCTTTGGCTAAGGTGGCTATGGTGTCGTTGATCCTCCTGCGGACCTGGTCCTATTATGGTGGTCTCATTGAAGTAACTCGAGATCTTAGCTTCTGGCCAAGACGATCCCATAGCCTTCTCGCTTTGTGGTGGTGGGTTGGCTAGTGGTTGATTGCTAGTTGGGTCACCATCCTTAGGTGATGGGTCAGGTTGAATAAAGCTGGATCCCCCGCAGGTGGCCTCCGACAACCCTGCGCAACTATGTGGTGAGGATGACCGTCCTCCTGGGTTGGTCGCTCATTGTCAGATATTTTCTACGCTTTTAGGCTTTCTCTCTTTGTAATTTTTGTCCTCATTCAAGCTTGATGTAAGCTTGATGCCACTTATTTTAATGGAAAAGAACTCTTGTGCTCTCATTGCACTATCCTTGATGTGGAATGATTGTGTATTATTGTTTGAATCCCCAACAATAAAGCCTTAGGAGATCTTCTTTGCAAGAAGTTTCATCTGGTTCTTCAGAACTTGTTTGAATCATCCCATGTGACTTGAGCCTTTTTCTTTCTTTCTTTCCAAAGTGACTTCCTAGACCTTTTTTTTTTTTTTTGAGAGAAAAAGTGGAAGATTACCTTAGTGTGGTAATCATCCGTAATTTGTATTAAAGAAAAAAAGGAACGGACTTACATATTTTGCAGCTAAAAATCAGAAACATCTTGCCTCTCTAACCATATTGTCAACCCAACAATGCACATTATGGAAGACCTTGCCATTCCTTTATAGCTAAATACTTCATATAATAGCCACACCCTGACACCAACCCGCCATATCAAGAAGAATATGATATCTGAAGCTTGTCCAGAATTTTTCAAAATCCGTTGCGTCGACTGTGTAGAGATTGAACTGTGCCCAAACATCTCTGGCGAAGTCGCATTTGACAAAATGATGCTACACATCTTCATTAGCATTCTTATAAAGATGACAAATAATTTCTCCATCTGAAACCCATTTGGATCTGTACATTCTTGTAACTACCTGTCTCCTTCTAAAGAATTAAAGGAAGAGTCTTATCTTGAGAGGGATCTTACATTTCCAAATCAATTTGGAATCTCCATCAATCAGATTGTGGCTAACACCATCATTAGCAATCAACTTGTATGCATGATTAACTGAAAATGTCCCATGCTTCTAGAGATGGCAGTCCGGTTCTGCAACAGTTGGGGATAGAGCGTGAATTGCATGTAGCAGTTGCTGCAATTTACTGAAAGTGGCCTTAGATAGACCCTCAGGTAGCCTATCCCAACAATTAAGATTTACATCCCATAAATCTTTAACCATGGTGTCTTTATTGAGAACATGCTGATAAACCTCTGGGAAAGTCCCATTTTCGGTCCAATCATCATGCTAAAACCTGAAAGGTAATCCATCACCCAAAGAAGGCACAAACTGTTATGAAAATTTAGATAAAAGGGGTCTAATGGAATGCCAAACCACAAAAACACCATTTATATTAACTTCAACCCTATGTATCAAGTTCATACAATCACCATAAGAATCTTTGAATTTGGAATTAACCATAGATAGTAATCTCACCACCCATTTCAGCAGCAAGGCCTTGTTAAAATGCAATAGATGACAAACTCCAAGCCTATCTTCTTTCTTTGGCTTACAAATCTCATTCCAGGTAACATGTTGGGCAAATCTACCCACAAAATTAGGCCATTTACAAAAGAATCTCTTCCAGATCAGATCAATCTGCTTTAGGATTTTTTTTGTAGGTGAAAACACCGACAAGAAGAACACCGGGATCGAGGAGAGAACAGATTCAAGAAGTACTAATCTTCCTCCTCTGGAAAGGAGTTTACCACTTTAAGAAGAAAGATTATTTGAAAACTTTTCAATCAGTACCTTCCAATCCGACGAAGTTAATCCTTTTCATTTTAAAAGGAGCCCAAGATATTTAATTTGTAATTTAACAACCGGTGCCTCCAAAACATTTGAAATGTCATTGTCCTCCAAAGTCCCCATATTTTTTTTTGAAAAGACCAGAGTCCCCATATTAAATGGAACAAAACTTGATTTATTAGTGTTAAGTTTTAGACTCACCAAAGAAGATGCATGCCATTGCCTCCCTCCTTCCTCCTTCAATGAAAAACGTCGTATCATCCGCATATTGAAGTATGGGAGTTAGGACTCTCCCATCTCCAGAGGTTATAAAGCCTTGGAAAAGACCACCATTGCAAGCTTTGAATACCATGGCTGCAAGAGAATCCACTGCAATGTTGAATAACATAGGAGCTAACGGCATCCCTAACGAATACCTTTTTGTGGTTGTATCCAAGACCCATTTGCTTTCCCATTTATCAACATCGAAAGAGATGGAGTAGTAACACATTTCTTCATTAACATTATCTAAAGATCTGGAAAGCCTATTTTCTTCAAAATCTCTCATAAATAGTTCCATGAGATGGAGTCGTAAGCCTTTGAAAAATCCACTTTCCAAAGAAAAGAGGAACACCTCCTCTTCCAAGCCGTTAAGAACTCCTCGGCTAGAATATACGAATCTTGTAGGGATCTCCCTTTAAATAAAGCGGTTTGGACCGAGGAAATAATATCCGGTGGAATGAGACATAACCGGTTAACCAGAATCTTTGCAACCAAAAGATAAATACTATTTAACAGAGCAATGGGTCTAAAATCCTCCAACAACTTTGGATTGCTTTTTTATGGGAGCAGGAATAAATAGAACTTGTTTAACCACTCAAAACCTTCATTGCCTTTGAAGAACTCTTTAATCATAGCAACAACATCCTTTCCAACAATATCCTACAATTCTTTATAGAAAATTATTTGTAAATGATTTGGGCTCGGGGCTCCTTCCGCCTTCATTCCATGCATGGCAGAAAGAACCTCCTCTTCAACGTCCTTAATGAGAGCCAACTTTGCATCTTCCCCAATATGTTCCATTTCCAAAGTTGCCATCTGCCAATCGCTACATTGTTGTTTTCTAGTGAAGTCTTGAAAATAGTTTTTAAAAGCAGTGCCAATCTCCTCTTTTTTTAAGACCACATCTCCAACCTTTACACTATTTATCATGTTTCTCCTCCTTCTTGCACTAGTTAGGTGAAAAAATCTCATGTTTGCATCACCTTCTTTAAGCCAAAGTTGTCTTGACTTTTGTCTCCAAACACAATTGCCTGGAATTTTTGTCTCTTAAGATAATCATCATTGGAGAGTGGAGCGATCTCCTTTTTTATGTAGATTTGAAATATGCAAAAGTGCATCGCACTGTCTCTCCTTCCTATGAAGTTTAAGGTCCCGCTTGAATTCCATCATAGCCAATCTAACTGATTTGATTATGTTGGAAAGAGTACGTGTGGTCGAGGAGGAAGCGGGAGTAGAATTCCATTTATCCTGAATCATTTTCTTGAAAGCTGGTTCATTAAGTCACGATTTGTGAAATTTGAAATAAGTGGAGTATTTCAAATTTTCATTATTGCGCCACAAGAGGGGAGTATGATCTGAAAAAGGCCTATCGCATGCAATCACTTCTGCCAACTGAAAATTTTCTGCCATGCCAATGTTACATAAAAATCTATCAATCCATGATATAGCTCCACTTCCATTTCTCCAAGTGAATCGCGATCCAGGAGGCAAATCGATGAGATCCAAGTCTTGTACCACCTGCTGAAATTGAGTAGTTGAAGTATCACATTTGCTATCTAGTCTATCTTTAGACCATAAAGTTGCATTAAAATCACCACAAATTAGCCAAGGCATGCCTTATAATATGTCTTCTTAGACTTCTTCTCGGATTCTTTCTTAAGCAAGGGACAAGCCTTTCTAATATGCCCCTTGTTTTTGTAGTTATGGCAAATGACTTGATCCTCCTTTGTTTCTTCTTTTTTCTTCCTCGAATTCTTGTTTCTTAGGAACCTTTTGAACTTGCATGAAAGGAGTGCAATGTCTTCTTCTTCTTTAGTATCAGTGAGAGCCTTGAGTGCTATATCTTCATTCCTTCTCCTTCATGCTCCTTCAATACTCTAATTAAACCTCGTCAGCAATGAGATTGCTAATCAAGTCATCTAACTGGAGTAGAGAGAGATCTTTTGATTCTTGAATTGCCCAGTCACTTGTGAGTGATAGAAGAATCTTTTTGACAAGAGTTTCATTCCTTATTTCTTGGTCCAGATTCCTTTAAGGAGTTTACAATGTTTGTAAACCTTGTGTACTTTTCCTTGAATAGTCTCACCTTTCTTCATCCTGAATAATTCATACTTCTAGGTTAATAGATTAATGTGACTTTTTTACCTTGGATGTACCCACATGAGTGACTTCGAGGGTATTCCATATCTCATAGTCAATTTTGCATGCCAACACTTGGTTGAACTCTTCCTTTGAAAGGCCACAGAAGATTGCGTTCAAAGCCTTGGCATTGTGAGTTGCCTTTATCTATTCTTTTGCCGTAACTTCAACTCCTGGCTTCTTTTCAGGTCAGGTGTACTTTAAGACTATGACATCCCATACTTCATAGTCCATTGATTTTAAAAAGATATGCATACGAGTCTTCCAATAACAATAATTTGTACCATCAAAGAAAGGTTGTCTTATAGCGGATTGCCCCTCAGCATAGACTTTAACCATGGTGACAAGATTTTTCACATCATCTTTTCGTTATCTTTGCTCAGATACCAAATGAAAGAGTGTCTTGATGGATCTAGTAGTACACATTAGAGGGGGGTGAATAATGTCTATTGAAAAGCGATATCAAATTAAAAATTAACCTACAAAAACGTGACATAATGGCATCTTGATTTATAGTAGAAACCCTTGCGGGTAAAAATTACCATCTAAGCCTCTCAACTTAGGATTTTCCTGACTAAGTGAAGCTAATCAATCTTCAAGTGTGGCACAACCTCTTACAATAATCATTTTTCTTCTACTTATAAGAAAAGTAACAACTCGAGATTCTTAACACATTGGGTCCTAATCAAAGCAGGAAATAAAGGTTATAATAAAAAAACTTATGGAATCTCCGGAAATTTAAATATGCAAACTGAATTTTTTCCAAAGGTGCAGAATGTCGTGCTTTGAAGAGCGTATAAGAATGAGTGCAAAAGCATGAGAACTGAAAGTGGAAAATGCTTTAGGAGTTGTGTGGTGTTGAGATTTTGGGTGTAATTGTAGCATGGAGGTTTCTTCCCACAAGGAAAAGAGACGTAGCAGCAGTAGCAACAAGCCCAACAGGGCTTGTTGTCCTATTTACATGTGTAGAATAGAGAAAGGAGAGAGAGGGCATCACATGGAAGAGAGAGGAGAGAGAGGAGAGTTGTAAGTCTAATTTTATTATAATGCCAACTCAAATAACAATGATAATGTTCCCTTACATATCAGAGAGATTACAATCCTACTTCCATAACAACTCTTCCTAAAATTAAGAAACAAATCAATCTAATACAGGAAACACAACTAACTAAATCACAAACTAATCAACACCAAATCCTAATTTATTCTTAACTAATTTGGGCTTTCTTAGCCTCCAAGAATGGCCGGTGGGGCTTCTCTTTGTTGCAATCAGTGGCTAATGATGGTGATGGCCACGTGGACTGTTAGTGTGGCTTGTTGTGTCACGTGGCAATTCACATGGCATATTCCTTTTTCTTGATTCCCAAAAACTCCCCTACAAGTTGAGATGCTGGTGATGGCGAAGACTTGGTAATGTTACTACATCATTTTTCTTTGAAGAGTTGAGAATGGTCTTTGTACCTCTTCTTCTATGCTTAAGAGTTGAGCCCTTCATCTCGACGTTCCTCGATGCATTAGAGGGTTCCATGTGCCTCCTCGAAGAGTATTACACCTTGCTTGTGAGCTAGAAAAGACCCTCAACTTTTCTTCGAGCTAAGGTTACCAAGAAAAAGTGAAGAAGTCGATGCAGTCATGGTAAACTTCTAGAGGCTACACCCGGCCTCTTTTTCTTCATGTTCTTGAGTCGGAGTTGATGCGATTGCCGTGGTGCTCGTCCTTCAGTCATTTGATCTTCTTGAAGGGTTTAGCGCCCTTTGTTCCGAAAAAACCTCCGCTTTTGGAGAATAAAAAATTGGATACAAAAGCATTATATAAATTGAAATACCTTTTGATAAATCTCCTCATTCTTCTCTTGTTTTGTAGCATCTTTTGCTCCTTTGGTGGTCAACATTGCTTTGTTCTTCGCCATCTTCCTCGATCTGCCTCCTTTTTGGCTTTGCGAAGGCGCGGGTACCTCTAAGACTCAGATCTATGTTGAGAAGATGTGTCGAAGGTGACGTGGTTGCTATCCATGTAGAGAAGTTCCACGTAGCGGTGCTTTTCCCATAGAGAGTTCACATACAACACTTGTGCATGACTCCTCTCTCATTTTCCTTGTTTTACACGTTGGATGTCCTCGGGGAGAGCCTAGACTGTTGGCTTTGATACCATGTTGAGGGTGCAATCGGAGCGTGGATGCTTCTTCCCACATGGAGAGGAGATGTAGCAGCAGCAGCAACAAGCCCAATGGGGCTTGTTGTCTTGTTTACGTGTGTAGAACAGGGAAAGGAGAGAGAGAGCAACACGTGGAAGAGAGAAGAGAGTGAGGAGAGGAGTTATAAATATGATTTTATTATAATGGCAACCCAAATAACAATGATAATGTCCTCTCTTATTTATAAAGAGATTACAATCCTACTTCCATAACAACTCTTCCTAAAATTAGGAAACAAATCAATCTAAAACAAGAAATACAACTAACTAAATCACCAACTAATCAACACCAAATCCTAATTTATTCTTAACTAATTTGGGCTTTTTTAGCCTCCAAGTATGATCAGTGGACCTTCTCTTTGTTGCAGCTGGTGGCTGCTGATGGTGATGGCCACGTGGACTGTCCACATGACCTGCTGTGTCACGTGGCATATTCCTTTTTCATGATTCCCAACATGTGTGAAAAAGGCTGGCAAAAGATCCTATTTATAGGTGAAAAATGACTAGATAAGATAAGTTTGTGAATCAGATTATCGATCAAAATTAATTGATCGGTCGGTCAAATTATCACGTTGGCCTATCAATGATTAGTTGATCATTCTTATATTAGGTCGATCTAGTTAATAAAGAGATTCCTTATTTAGGTATATTGGTTGATCACTTTTTCCTATTTGATCGGTCAACGATCAGTACTAATATTTGGTTGATCAAATGTAGATTAATTAAGTCAAAATTATTTTTGACTAAGAAGAATGTAAGCGAAAAAGCCGAGATTCCTTACATTAATTTTAGACTCAAGAAATGTAAAATTATTATAATGGACTTAAATAGAAGATCTTCATCTTGACCCATGATAGAAAGATTAAATTTTTGCGAGCATGTTAGTTCACAATGAAACATAATTTTCTTTCATAAAAAAAAAAGGTCTCAACAGGTGGATCTTTTGTGGGGCTAGTTTTCTTTGGATGGAGTCAAGAATGTTGTCTCCAATAAAGGGCTTCAATCCAAAGTTTGGAAGGTTGCTACCTTTGCGAGTAATGTGATACGTCTTTTTAGGCTCGTTGAGGAGGATCTTTACATGTTGAAGTGCAAGTAGATGGTTGTGGGTGATGCTCTTCTTGGGTGGAGGTCTCCTTCTATCCATGAAGGAGTGTTTGGAGATATACATCCCGCGAGGTTGGAGATAAAACTTTGGATTTGGGGAATCCCATTGAGGCTGCACACCTTGGAGGTTGTGTCTGATTTGTGTGCCAGTTTCACTTATTAAGAGGTGTGTTGGAATTGGATTGGAGGAGGGCAATATCTCATGTGTTGTGGTCATTGGAGAAAGTATCGGGGGTTGATAAAAACCACTGGAGGTGGTTCTGAGACTTGGAGGTTCATCTTGGATTATTAAGCTCGAGTTTGTTGAAGATCAGGGTGTTAACGTGTCAGGAAGATCCTTTGCGGAGGTGGCGAGAGATGAAACTCCAATGAAGTTGTCGGAGAAGAAGGCTATGCAGTAGATTTGGGTGCCTATCATCAAACATGGCAACTCATGCATTTCAATTTTTGAAACAGAAAAACATTTACAGCTTGCAGCCCCTGTATTTTTGGGATGCAATACCAATTTAGTGTTTCTAAATTTGGCTGATACAAACAGAGATGGAAGGTGCTAGCATGTGATGGGGGCAGAAAATGCAGAAGTTCAAATTAATTTCGGTGCAACAGAAGGCTCTTTCGGTGCTGGGCCTTCGAATGTGGGGTGCTGCAATGTGGATAGTTTGAAAGTGAAGTCTCCAGATTTGCTTTTTGTAGGGGTGGGTTGTGCTGAATCTTTGACAACTGGGAAAGATCACAAATTTCTTATTTTGGAAATGATGGTAATTGCATTGGGGATATATTCAGAAGAAAAGGTCACATGGTGGTAAAAAAAGTGGAGATCTTGAAGTTTACGATAAAGGGGGTACCTCTTTGGATCTTGATCCATATTTTGATTAGTGTAGATGGATTTGTTGAAGTTGGAAATAATGAAGATATCCCAGAAATGGATTCAAAGCATGTTTCTCGGGAGAAACAATTGAAGGGTGAAACTGCGGATCAGATTTTTGTGACAAAAGTTGAAGGCATTCTACCTTCATTTTCTACGGTAAATCTGAATCTAATTTTAGATTATGATCCGATGGTAGCTGTTTCCCCCTATACCATTGTTCCATGAAAAACCCCCCAAAGCGCTTCCCACTTCCTCCGGTCGTGGAGGACCGTACGAGGTTCTCTTCCAATGTGCTTTCGACGACATCTCTGGTGATTGAAGCTGAGGCCGACAAGGGGTCAATCTATGATCTCATTCTTCCAGAAAGGGGGGGCGAGGGTTAAACATTTGATTGTGCACCTGCAACAAGTCCAGAATCCTAGTGTGGTGCCCAAGTCTAGAAGCTGGTGTATCAAACACATAGGTTGATTTATCTCACTAACAAGCCAAGAAGGAGGGGGAAAGAGCATCTCTAAGCAATTGTTTTTAATGTTTGGGTCACTTTTTCTCTGGGTGGGGTTTTAACTGTTCTCATGAGAAGTCCATTTTGATCGTTGTTTGATTGTGGAGTCCCTATGGGTTCTTTCAATGTACTGTCACCTGTGTTGGTCATTAGACTCATTACTTTTTTTGGGGGAGTGGGTGGGACCTGTTTGTGTGTAGTTTCGTACTGCACTGTTGCTTTTTTATCCTTGTATTTATTGTAATTATCCTTATCTTTATTTTAATGGAATACTGGCAGTCTTCCTATTTTCTCTAAGAAAAGAAGCTTACAATCCTCACTTAACGACCCTACATAAGATATTAGAAATGCCCTTAAGATATTTACAAATTACTTAATACAATAACACCTCCCCTCAAACAAAATGTTTTGAAAAAACATGAAGTTGTCTTTAAGGGTATGGAGCTGGTCAGCAGGTAAGGGCCTGGTCATGAGATCAGCAACTTGATAAACACTACGAAGAGATCGGACTAGAAGATCACTAGCTACAACTTGATCCCGAACAAAGTGAGAATCAAACTCTGTATGCTTAGTTTTGGAATGAAAAATAGGTTAGAGGTCATATAAGCACAGGTTGATGAGGTAATTTGATGCCGAGCTCAGAACATAAGGACAAAATCCAAGTTAATTCAGCAGTCGCATTGGCAACTTCAGAGCTTGATTGAGCCACTCTTTGTTGTTTCTTCAACGCCCAAGAAATGAGAGAATCACCAAGATAGATTGCATAGCCTGAAGCAGATCGATGATTGTTCAAGGAGCTTGCCTATTCTGCATCTGAATAGGCAGTAATAACATCAGCTGATGCTTTAGAGAAATGAAGAGCACAAGAGATGGCGTACTTGAGATACCGCATAAGTCGCTTGAGAGCTTCAAAATGTTTATTAGTGGGAGCACTCATAACTTGTGTATGCTTGTTTACGGAGTAGGCTAAATCTGGTCGAGTAAAACTGAGATATTGGAGACTGCTTATAAGTTGACGAAATACAGTGGGATACTGGAGAGGAATGCCATTGCCTTTTATAACTTGTTCCGAGGAATTTGCTGACATGGGCATCTTAATAGGTTTCATACCATCAAACCCAAATTTGAAGAGCAGGTCAGTGATAGATTTTTGCTAAGAAAGAATGATGCCAGTTGAAGTTTGCTGGAGCTCTATTCCAAGAAAATAAGCAGGGGTTCCCAAATCTTATACCGGAAATTCTTTGGAAAGTTTGTTGGCAAGAACACTATCCAGAAGAATATTATCAGAGGCAATGCCAATGAGATCATGCACATAGATAAGAAAATACATCACAGAGCTCCCATTGTTGAAGATGAAAAGAAAAGCATCAGTTTTAAAGGGCACAAAACCATTTGTCATGAGAAAAGAAGAAAGCCTGTTGAACCATGCACACAGTGCTTGTTGAAACCATAAAGAGATCTCTTCCGCTTGCAAATATGATTTGGGTAATTAGGATGTATGAAACCCTGTGACTGTGACATGTATATTGTTTGATTCAAGAAGCCATGAAGAAATGCATTGTGGATGTTTAATTGTCTCAAGTGCCAGCCATGTTTGATTGCAAGTGCGAGGAGTAAGCGCATGGTTGTACTGGGCTAAAAGTGTCTGTATAATCCTGGTCTTTAACTTAATGATGGCCTTTAGCTACCAAGCAGGCTTTATAGCGAGCAATTTTTCCATCACGTGTTCTTTTAATGTGGTAGACCCATTTATTCTCGATGTTTTCCTGTTGAGGTACAAGCTCTCAAGTGTTGTTGGCTAAGAGCACATGAAATTCATCACCCATGGCCTTTTTCCATTAAGGATCTTTGTTTGCTGTAGTAAACATTGGGAATCAACCTCATCAGTAATCACTTGTAAATGATGAAGTGATGTATGAAAGACTTCTTGATGATGCCGTCCATAGCTCTTGTCCTCATAGGATCAGTTCTAGCTGGAATAGCTGCAAGAGGAATATTTGTGGCAGCTGAAATTGGTGGAGGATCTTCTGGAATAATTGTTGCTGAGGAAGGGACAACAGAAGCATCAGAGGCTGAATGTTTGGAGAACTCCAGTTGAGGAAAAGAAGCTGGTGATTGCATTGGTACTAGGAGAGCCAGTACTTGGTGAAATAACAGAAGTAGGAGTAGATATAGGAGACGTTAAAAAATGAGGGACAGTAATGAGAGTAGAGGAATTAGGAGGGGATGAAGGAGAAGGGGAAGAATTTTGAGAGGAGTTTTTAAAAGGGAAAGTGGATTCATCAAAGGTGACAAAGCGAGAGATTATAATTTTCCTAGTGGAGGGATTTAAATGCTGATAAGATTTATGTGTGGAGCTATATCCCAGAAAAATATGAAGAACTGATCTTAGTTGTAGCTTATGAAGGGTATGTGGTTTTAGGAATGGAAAGGATGCACAACCAAAGACTCTTAAGAAAATTATAGTCAGGAAGAGACCCAAAAAGGAGTTGATGTAGAGAGTGATTATTGGTAACAGGGGAAGGGAGGAGATTAATGACATATACTGCTGTATGAACATGGGGCCAATAACATAAGGGAATATTAGCAAGGAAAAGGAGAGCATGAGTTATTTCACTGATGTGCCTATTCTTCCTCTCAGCAACCCCATTTTGTTGGGGTGTACAAGGGGCTGAGATAGGATGCAAAATACCATGCTTCTTGAACCATAATGGGGTTTATGATATTCTCCTCCTCAAAAGGTTTCATTTGATGGCCAAATTGTCTTTGTACATAAGCAAAGGATTGAAGTATAATATCAAAAGGATCCAATTTTTGTTGGAGAGGAAACATCCAAACATATTTGGTAAAGTCATCAATGAAGGAAATATTGTATTTATAGCCATCTGGATGTCCAAACATTAGATAATACGAGATTAAAGGGCCCTTTGCTGACAGAACCTGTAGCATACAATGGAGTTCTATGTGATTTTGCATCGCAGCATGTGGTACACAGTTTATTATCAACAAAAGAAGAGCAAGAAAGTTTATTCTAAAGTAAAATTTGTTGTAATGACTTGTAATTGACATGGCTGAGGTGTTGGTGTCAGACATGAAAGGAAGCAGAAGAGACAACAGTAGAAAGGGTGTGCATCTCTGGATTTGTAGAACTACCAAGAGAAATCTTTAAAGGATCGGCTGATGAAGAAGCAAGTGAAGAGCAGGATCTGTTGGAGATGGTAGTGGGAAGCATTAGCTTATAGAGACCTTGTTTACGATGGCCATGAAATAGGATTTTCTTGCTCGGTAGATCCTTCACAACCAAGGAATTTGGATAAAGTTTAACATTGCAGTTATTGTCATTTGTAAAGTGATACATTGATAGAAGATTTGCTAGAAACACCTGGCACGTAAAATATTCTTAGGGCATAATCTTCTTGAACTAGTAGAGATATACTTATGACCAATGTGTGTGATCTTTTCACCTTTATCGGGGTGTTGGTAGGGGTTGTTTCTTTGGCACAGAAAACTTTTATTCTAGGCAAAAACATTTTGGATGGTTATGTCACAACTTCTGAGATTCTGACATATTGAAGAGAAGAAGATGGCATTTTTATGGAAGGTTGATTTTAGGAGGGCTTATGACTCGGTCTAGTGGTCCTTTCTTTGGCTCAAGTGGATGAAGTAGTGTGTCATGATGACTTCTTTCTCCATTCTTATCAATGGCAACTTGGTAGGTGGTTGGATACAACTGAGGAGGAAGGTTAGTTGGGTTGTTCTTTGGTGCTGATGCTATTTGTTTTGGTAGTTGATGCCTTGGTGAGGTCGTTGATTAGAGCTTGTGAGAGGAATCAGGTTAGGGGATTCTTTTTGGGTGATAGATCTGTGGTACCTATGCTTCAGTGTGCTGATGACACTTCATTCTTTGTGGAGGGTTTTGAGATAGAGGCAAGGAGGATGCGTATTTTGTTGGTGCTGTTTGGGAGGCATCGGGATTGCATATTAACTTCTCAAAGTCAACTTTTGTCCCCTTCTAGATGTTTGTTGTTGAGGCTACGAGATGCAGCTTAGCTTTGGACACGTAGGACGGATCTCTCTACCTATTTCATATCTAGGCCTTCCCTTAACGGATAGGAAGATTTCCATGCAAGAATGGACCCCCTTGGTAGAAAGTATTGAGGGGACATTGGCAGGATGGGCATCCAGGATTCTTTCCAGATGAGGGAGGTTGGTGATCCTTAAGGTGATGTTGTCTTCTATGCCTTCCTACTTCCATTCTGAAGTTGTTGCGGCGTATTGAAAAGAAGATTTTGAACCTGATGGGAACTTTTTTTGGACGAATTATGGGGTGGCCGGGAAGGGGGCGAGGATGGTGGCTTGGGAGGGGGTTTGTAAGTCAGTAAAGGAAGGGGGCTTAGGAGTTAGGAAGTTGGAGATAATGAATAATAGCTTTTTAACTAAGTGGATTGGTAGACTACTTGCACACAGAGAAGGCCACTTAGGAAAGATCTTCGAGGCCTGTTATGGTAGCCTGCTGTGTTGGGATCTCCTCACTTTCTTAGAGGTCTTTCTCTGGTGGCACCTAGGATGCAGAGATTTTTTGTTCTTGTTGGCTCAGGTGACCTGTTTAGATTTTGGTTGGATGACTGGATGGGTTAAGGGAGGTTGTGTGACCGATTCCCCAAGTTATTTGCGCTGGCCACATGTAGGGAGGCCACGAGGTTCAATCATTATTGTAGTAGTTGGAGGCTTTTTGATCGGAGGGTGGTGTGGATGCTTTCTTTTAGGAGGAAGGGGATTTTTTGATTAGAGATGTTTATAGAAGGCTAGGGAATGGAGGTTTGTAGAAGGATATAGATTTCATTAGAGATGCAGTTATATTTGGTTGGCAGCTTGTCCACAAAAAGTGAAGATCTTCACTGGGCAGCTTAGGAGAGGTAGACTCGTGATGAGGGTGTGGAGGGCCATGTGGGTGCTTGAGTGGGATAAACGATGCCCTCTTTGTCTCGAGGCAGATAGGGATGCTGATCACTTGTTTTTCCGTTGCCCCATTGTTAGTCATATTTGGAGTCTCTTCGATGCAGGGTGGTGGACGCATTCTACTTTTGATGACTTTTGGAGGTTATTCAAGAGTGGGAGCCAGAATGGTGGCCAGAATGTTTTTAGGTCGAACAAGGAGAGGGTGAGACCTCTGGTTGTTTTCTGTAGCATTTAGTTGGGAAGAAATGCGGTTGTTTTCAAGGGGCAGTGTCCTTATGGTGAGAATTTTGCTACTTCTGCCTCTTCTTTGATCGGTCTTTGGAGTTCCAATTTGTAAAATACCTTGTGTTTTGGTCTTCTTGATTTTTATTAATATATTTGTCGAGTGGTTATCAATTGGATAAGCATCCTTTCCCTTTAAAAAAAAGTTTTCACCTTTATCATTGACAAGCAAACCTTATCAAGGCCATTATAGATAGAAGAAATGTCTAAATTGCCCAACACATTGGTTACATGGTGAGAAGCACCTGAGTTACTTAACCAAGGCATCAAATCAGTGTTGACATCAGTCATTCACTTGGGTAGAGGATGTGGGTGGTTGATCACAACGACGATAACATGTTAAGGCTGAATGGTTGTATTGGCTGCATATTTGACATTGAACACCCGCAACCTAGCCTCCTCAAGGCTGACTAAATCGGCCAACTCGATTGTTTGATCAAAAAATCCTTGAGCAGTACTACTTGCTCCACCTCCTTTAGATATGCCTCCATGATTAGATACAACTCGATCAAAAGTAGGAGCTGCATAGTTGATTGCAACATCCAATTGCTCATGTAGATGTAGTAGATGCTGCTCATGACTAAAGAGCAAACTTAATACTTCATCAAGTGAAAATCCCTGGAGTTAATAATAGCCACAAGCCCACAACTAGAGTGTAGTCAGAAGGAACCCCATTAAGGATATAGAGACAATTAAGTCATCATCGTTTATCTTCTTGCCAGGAGCAGCAATATGCATAGCAATGAGTTCTGCTTTATTAACAAATTCTATAATGGAAGAATCACCCTTCTTTAAAGATCGTAGTTGAGAACAATGATGGAAAATATGAGAACGAGAGTGTGTATTGAAACTCTGTTCTAAATAAAGCCCCAGACTTTTTCCAAATAATGCGAGAGAGAGGGCGAGAGAGGAGGGAAGGAAGGCGATGGAGAGAGGGCTGGAGAGAAGAGAGGGTACTAGGGAGAGGGGGAGGGTGAGGGGCTCTGTCCGTCGGTGGAGGATCTGGGATGGTCGTCCGTGGCGAGTTGGAGGAGGGTTTCTTGAGCGACGAATGCACCTCGGAGGTCTGTTCGTAGGGGAAGCGACGCGGAGAAAAGGGGGAGGTGCTTCAAATGTCTTGGCCGAGATCACTGGGTGTGGGATTGTCGCGAGCCATGGCGTTGCTGGAAGTGCGGGGGCCTTGGGCATAGGAGTGGATGATGCCGCGGTGGCCGATTTGGTGGCGATTGGGTAGTTCCACCACCACCGCCGAAGGGTGCACCGCAAGCGGAGGTGGAGGCGCCATGGTTGGAAGGAATACTGGGCTTGCAGAGGGAGGTGGAGAATGGTTTGGTGGTCGAGGTTTTGGAGGGGGGGTGAAGAGGGCGATGGTGGAGGAGGTATTGGGTGGAGATCTGTTGAAGAAGAGGATTAAGGTGCTACTGCTGGATGATTGGAGTCTTCTTGTCCTCGACCTTACTGCTTCGCAAAGGAAAGAGCTCCTTCTCTTGGAGTCTTTCGCTAAGGGCGGAAGATGGAGATGGTGTCATTCCTCCCCGCACGATGGGACTTCCTCGGAGGGACCACTGGAGCGGCAGTCAGTCGGGGTGGTCATTGCAGGGATCCCATGGTGGTTGAGGTCGGTGGAGGTCGTGGAGGCAATGGTGTCCCCATTTGCATGCCTCAGGAGCTGCGATGTCGTTGGCTTGTCCTAGGGGTTGGTGATGGCGAGGCTAGAGATGAAGATTGGTGCAACGATGATGGACAGGGTGGTGTTGCGGCTGGGAGGCTCATTGTGGGTGGTGTCCCTGTTGCCTACTGGAGCAGGCCATGGTGCATCGGCAGTGGTTGGAGTGGTTGCTCCGAAGTGGTGGAAGTCGAGGCGACGACTAGCGAGGGTGTGGGGGAGATGATTGGCTGCTGACGTGGCTCAAATCCACGGGAGATCCACGTGTATCTCGACTGACGAGCCACAATTGTTGCTCGAGAATGAAGTGCTCCCAATGATCTTGGGAGAGGAAGACAAAGGCAGGGCATTTACGGGGACAGTTTGTCCTGAGGTGGAGCTGGCGGAGGATTTAAATGCGCCCTCATGCGAGGCACGTGCGAAGGTTGCCTTAGGTGGAGCTGTGGTGGATCTGGATCCGAATGGGAGACCTGAAGCTTTGATTCAGCCGGACCCAGGCGTGAGAAGTCCCCAGGTCAAACCCCCTCGTGGGGCTTCACCTGAGAAGACCTTATCTGCCTCTTTGTTCTAGCCTTCGAAGATGGAGGGAGGGTCGGAGCATGGAAACGGCTTGGGAGGAGACCAACCCTTGACCTGCCTTGATGCGGGTGACGTGCGATCCCCCTTTGCATCTCCCTTTTTGGGAGAGGAGGGGAGAGAGGCGGCGACGATGACAGACATGGTTGCGGTGACTTCGGGAGGTCTCTCCGGTTGCCCTCCGGCTGGCGAGGTTGAGAGGAGGCCCACGCTTGACGAGAACTTGATCACCAAGAACCAATTCGAGGCTTCGTCGCAGTTGCAGCGGTCGGATGGAGGTGGTGTGGTAGAGGTCCCTTTGATCGAGTGGAGGCCATGCTTGGTGCACGATGGTTGAGGTGGCTCCCTTCGATATAGGAGGAAGTGGAGTTTTCGTGGAAGATAGAGGCCGAGGGTGGTGGTGAATGGTCGTGGAAGGATGCCACAGGGTTCACAACAGATAACAGCGTTGGATTATGAGAATGAGGTGCGTAAGACGGCGGAGGCAGGTGGCTTCCAGCAGGCGGTGAAGGTGACGCTAAATGTTTTGTAAATGAATGGTATGCTTACATGGAACGTGCGGGGTCTCAATAACCCTTCGAGGAGGGTTGCTTTAGGGTAATATATTAGGAGATGGAGAACGGATGTCGTGTTGCAGAAAACAAAGCTATCTGGTTGTGACGCCAGGGTGTGGAAGGAGGTAGGGGGTTCTTGGATAGAAGGTTTTTGGTCCCTTGATGCGTCTGGCTGCTCAGGTGGACGGATCCTTGGCTGGCGGGAAGATGTTTTTTCCTGGAAGATTGTTATTGTGGAGAACATGTAATCTCTGTGAGGTTGGTTATGAAGGTGAGAGGGGCCGGCATCATTGTCACAGGAGTGTATGGGCCAACAGATACGCAAGCGAGGGGAGTCATGTGGGAGGAACTCACTGCTGTTGCTGCGGCGTGCTATGGAAGCCCTTGGTTGATTGGAGGTGATTTCAACATTACCCTGCAGATGGAGGACATGCCTGGAGGTTGGGGGAGACAAGATCCCGAGTTGGATAATTTTGTGGACTTTGTTTATGGTCTTGCGGATTGGGCTCCGACATCCTGTGCTTACACATGGAGGAATAGCAGTGGTCTGATATCTAAGATTGACAGATTCCTCTCCAACGTGGAGTTGGCAGAGGCCTTCTTTGTGGTGGATGTGTCTGCTCTGGAGAGACCTTTTTCGGACCATTTCTCTCATTTGGAGACCAAATATGGGAGTACAGTTTGGCACTTATTTCAAATTTGACAGATCTTGGCTGATGGTGGAGGGGATTCAGGAGTATGGTGGAGGAGAAATGGAAGCTGATAGAGGTGGAGGGTTCAGCAGGATGTCGCCTGGTGAAAAAATTGAGTGTGCTGCGAGATTACTTGAGGGTGTACAGGAGAGAAATCAAGGCGTCTAGGAGGGGCAGGAACGAGGAAGCTCTTGTAGAGATTACTAGGATTGATAGACAGGAGGAGCACATCTCCTATCTCGATAAAGGATGGGGAGGCCCGGGGGAGGATGGCATAGATAATACAGGACAAGAAGGAAGAGGTGGAGTGAAAGACGAAGTCATGACAGAGTTGGTTGAAAGAAGATGACTCCAACACCAGGTTCTTCCACAAAATGGCTTTAGCCAGGAGGAGAAATTGGATAGAGAAGTTGATGATACATGGGGATTCTTTCGTAGGCAGGGAGGAGATGGGTCAGGCAGTGGCAGATTACTTCAGAGACTTTTCAGGGAGGCGTGTCAGTGGGTGCTGAAGGTGGAGAGGGGAGACTGTACAGTGTATCACGGAGGCTCAGGCAGAGAGTCTTACTGCTGGTTTCGTGGGGGATGAGGTGAGATAGGCGGTTTGGAGCCTGAATGCGGAAGGGTGTCTTGGCCCAGATGGTTTTCTAGTTTTCTTTTTTAGGTAGTTTTGGCCCTTGGTGCGAGCGGAGGTGATGCAGATGATAGAGGAGTTTGCAGTTGGAAACAGGGGTTTCGATAAATTAAATAGATATTATTTGTTCTTGTTACCCAAGAAGGGGCAGAGGCAATTCAGGATTTTAGACCGATTGTGCTATCAAATGCTGTATACCTTATTGTTGCTAAGGTCCTAGCCAATAGGTTCAAGGATCTTCTTGGTGACTTGATATCCCCAGTGTAGACGGCCTTCATTCTAGGGAGAGGAATTTTGGATGGTTTTGTGGTTGCATTGGAGGCTTTGGCAGCTTGGAAGAGGGAAAAGAGATAGGCTTTTCTGTGGAAGGTGGACTTCAGCAAGGCATATGATTCGATACAATGGGATTTTCTATGGACTTGTTGAGGAGAGGTTTTCCTGCGGTTTGGATTGATTTGATGAAGAGGTGTGTGACGACGACATCCTTTTTGGTTTTGATCAATGGGAACTCGGCAGGAGGATGGATACAGCCTAGGAGGGGGGGTCAGACAAGGTTGCCACCTGGTGCCTATGTTATTTATTCTTGTAGCAGATGTTTTGGCATGGGCAACATATAGGGCTTGTGATAGGGGTCTGATCAGAGGTTTTACGGTTGGTGAAGACAGGGAGACAACGGTCCTGCAGTATGCTGATGATACACTATTTCTGGTCGAGGGTACGATGCTGGATGCTAGAAGGATGAGAATTCTTCTGAAGCTTTTTGGTGAGGCGTTCAAGTTACAGATAAACTATCGAAAGTCAAGTTTTGTTTCGTTTAACTTGTCGGCCACAGATACAGAGAGGGCGGGTGATGCCTTGGGGACAGATTTGGGTTCCTTGGCATTGGTATATTTGGGTCTTCCTTTATCAGATTGGCAGCTCAGGGTGCAAGATTGGCTTTTTCTATTGGAGAGGATGGAGGGGAGTTTGGTGGGGTGGTCTTCCAAGCTCCTTTCTAGAGGTGGAAGACTGCCCTTAGTGAAAGCAACTTTGGCATCCATGCTGTCGTACTTCCTCTCGGTATTCAGACTACCGCGCTAGATTGTGAGGAAGATCTTGGGATTGATGAGGGATTTTTTCTTAGCCAATGTGGGGTTGACAGGTAGGGGGTGAGGTTGCTGGCTTGGGAGGAGGTTTGTACAACAGCGCAGGATGGAGGTCTGGGGGTTAGAGATGTAGGCAAGGTGAACATCAGCCTCCTCACGAAGTGGATAGTCAGGTTGGTGGGACAAGAGCAGGGGCTGTTCGGTGATGTTATGCGACGATGGTACGACCCCTTTTTGTTGTGGGGGCCGTTGGTCTCCCCTCCCTCAGGAGCTTCTCATTTTCTCAGGGGTCTTGCGACGGTGATAGGGGAGGTGCGTGGTTTTTTCTCTTCCAGTTTGGGGGAGGGGGATGCATTTTGTTTCTGGTAGGACGGTTGGGCAAGGGGCTGGCTATACCCTTGGCGACAGATTCCCCAACCTTTTTGGGTGTTGTCCACTCGTCGGCCACGGTGGGAAGTTGTCGGGATAGAGCTTGGTGTCCTGCTTTTAGGAGGGCTCTCGGACCAGAGATGTGAGGAATTTCAGTAGATGTTGTAGGAGCTGGAAGGTTGGGTACCAGAGGATGGCAGAGATGCTTTCTCCTGGGGAGGAGACTTTTCAGTGGAGAAAGTGTTCCGCAGATTGAGGGGTGACACGGCCAACTTAGACGTCGATCTCTTGCGGGACTGCAGGTTGCTCTAGGTGACAAAGTGTCCTTTGAAGGTGAAAATCTTTGCGTGGTTGGTGAGAAGGAGGAGAATCATGACGAAGCAATGGAAAGCGAGATGGAACCACACGGATGACCTGACGTGTCCTCTTTGTGGCGGAGCCGACGAGGACATCCAACACCTCTTCTTCCAATGCTCTTTTGTAGTACATGTTTGGCAAAGATTGGGGATCAACTGGATCACTTATCAGGATGAGGCTGCCTTCTTGTCCTCATTTCGTAGGGGTGATGCATGTGGTGGAGGGATCACCTTTAGATCCAAGAGGGATAGGGCCAAGATTCTAGCAGTCCTGTGGGGTGTTTGGTTGAGGAGGAATGGAGTGCTTTTTAGGGGAGAGAGGTCCTATGTTGAGAATTTTGTTTCTTCGATTTCCTCCCAAGTGATGTTCTGGAGATCTATTATGTAGTATGTGATGTAATCTACTTTTTTGGAATGGAATGAATTTAGGTGGTTATCATTTGAATAACTGCCCTTTGACTTTTAAAAAAAAAATAAAGCCCCACATCACGAGAAGAATTTAGATAAGAAATTTGCATGCAAATTTCTTCACTACCAGAACTAATTAACCAACTAAGAACAAGCTGAACTTTTTCATGAAAGAGGAGATATTCTTCATTGAGTACGTGAGAGATCTGATCACCAGATCCCCAAGGGAGAAACTTTGGTGGACTTGCAATGGAGCCATCAATGAAGGCTATGGGATCATAGGCGTGAAGAATTGGAAGAAATTGGGTTTTCCAAGTGGAAAAATTTGAAGAAGTTAGCTGATACGGCACATTGTGCTGAATGTTTGGCCGGTAATTGTGGATTAAAACTATAATTGGTAGAGATCTGGCCCAGATTAGAGGTAGAAGAAGATGAAGAAGTCATCAGTCGAAGTTGTAGCAGAAGCTGATCTGAAAATGAGGATGTTCCGTAGAAAAATCTCAGGTTTCTAAACTAGATGAACAGTTTTGCTGAACAAGAAGCTTAGATCACCTCAATCAGGACATAAATGGTTGTGATACATCTTAATGGAACTGTAATAATCTGCAGTGGTTAGCCTTTACTGCTATCCCCTCTGTTTGTATTTATAGGCAGCCACAGAGAGTTTGTTACAACAGCTTACAACTCCTCACTTAACGAAATTACATAAGATATTCGAAACGCCCTTAAGATATTACAAAGTGGTTAGTACCATAACAAAAACGTGGAAGGTATATTACATGGGCACATGGAAACAACTGAAAATAGTGCTCTCTAACAGATGTCGAGGTCACTGTTTCAAGGATAAGAAGTCATCCCCATTTGAGAGATTTTGGTGGTAACAGTAGGTGCTGGCAGCTCAAGGGGATGGTGCATCCTCAGCAATAATTGAGAAGATCTGAGGCTTTGAGAATCGTCTTTTGCATCTGAAGGCCCCTCATATCAAGGAATTGGCTCGTAAAGGCCTTAATGTGCTTCCAGTTGGTGATAATATTTCAAATGCGCAAGTTATTGTGGCTCACATGATAAGAGCTCTGGCTCCAATGGAGATTTGTGACAATCTAACGGGCCTTTTAATGAGGTAAGGTGGGGCTCAGGATATTTCTTCCTTCTCATTGAAAAGGGTAAGAATCGGTGAGGCTTCTGGTGCAACTGGTAATATGGAATCAATTTCTCTGGATGTTATATGCCTGACAGCGGTTCTGATTTTCCTATTGCTAATATCAACAATGTTAATGAGGTAGTCATGCAGGACTCTGCTATTGTTCCTAGTGGAGGTGTTATTACAGTAGGTGGTTCATCTACTTTGGTTGTTAGTCATCTCCTTCCACTTGCTATCAGGATTCTTGAGGATATGGGTGTGTATGCTCTTCTGATTCTCTGGGGTTGTTTCTCGAGAGGCCCATTTGGTGTCATGACAATTCTATCATGGAAATGCCGAAGGGTGTGTATGCTCTTCAAGCAAGGTTATATGCATGATTGCATGTGTGAGGACTTTTGGGTTTTGTAGGTATAAGCACATGCAGGTTGTTAACCGGGTGGCTCTATCTCCTATGTAAAAGTATTAATCAATGAATTTCTATTAATGTAATTCGGTAAATGCATGGACCATAATGTGTGTATTATAGAAATTTTTAGGCATATGCATGGTCGACATCTAAGTGTAGGATCTGAATACACAAGCATACTAGAGGGGGGATGAATAGTTTGGTATAAAATGTATAAATAAAAATTCTAATCACAGAAATAAACAACAGATGTATGGTGATTCCCCTCACTTGGCTACTTCACTACCTAAGTCTCCTGACTTAGAATTTTTAACTTGGAGGGAATCAATTCAATATAACAGGAGGTAATTAATGGATTACCTCAACCCAATTACAAGAGAATAGAATTGATGTAAAGGGTACATGTGCAAGCAAAAACAATAAAACTTCCAACTTAAATCCCAAGCCTCCCAACAAATTATAATTAAAAAAATTTTACCAAAAAAGCTAAGGAAAAGAATTAGCGTGCTAATAATATGTAAATCGGAGTTACAACTATGGACTTGTTGCACCCTTAGAAATATCTCTTGCAAGCTCACTAAGCAACAAGCTTCTCTCTTTTTGCTAGAAATTGTGTAGAAGAATTATTAAGATAAAGGAGAGTAGAATGACCAAAGGAAGGTATATTTATTTATAGGCTAAAATGCACCTACCCACGCTCTATAGCCATTGGGGGAAATTAAGGTGGATTCAAATGAAAATTAAAGTAGCTGTTCATCAATAGGTAGTTGGTACCGATATTAGCAGCTCATCAAGGTTTTAAATATCGATATCAATATCGTATCGACAAGTTAAAAAAAGATATATAAGGGATATATTGGGAATATATTGTTGATATAGGTAAATTTTAGGGAAATCACTCAGAAAGGCCCAAAATGTTTCAAAATGTCATAAATTTTATGAAAATTAACGTTTTAATAAATAATATATTATGAAGAAATGCTTAGATGATAAAAATCATAAATTTTGAATAAAAACATAATATAAATGCATTAGTCGCATATCGATAAAGTCATATATCGAAAGGAAAGTATATTAAACATGATAATAATTGAAAAATGTTCATAGTAATTTTCATTGCATATTGTTAACAATTAAAATCATGCCTTTGTTGCACTGATTTTCTTATCAGTTTCAACACGCTTGCTATTCCAGTACTATTGTTTTTCTCTTTGACTTACCTAAGATTTCGTGAATCACTCTATTACTCTTCTCACTACGATCTCAAGACATGAAATCATAAATACTATCATCAAAGATTCACTTGGTGATAGAAGATACGATTTAGATTATACAATAGTATATAATGAACAAATATAAATGGTCAAATAACCAGTGCCTTGTTTTCTTATCAATTCCAACATGTTATCCATTCCAATACTTTTCTCTTTCTCATTGATTCGTCTTACATTTCGTGAACTACCCTATTACTCTTCTCATTATGAGCTAAACATATGAAATCACATCTCCTATCAGCAAAGATGCACTTGGTGAAAGAAGACAATTTAAATAACATAAGCATGTATAATGGATAAATTTAAATGCTCAAATAATTAGAGAGAATTTGTGCCTATCATGGCATGATACACAGTTTGTAAGATTAGTGGAGATAAACAAACCACCAATGTGAATAGATTGGTGGTGAGAGAGGAATGAGAGGTCTGGCGATGGGGAGGCTGGTGTCCGAGCAGCTAGCGGATAGGGTGAGGAGAGGTGGCCCTGGCTGGACGGTGGTGAGCAGGAGGTCGCGAAAGGGAGCGGAGCAGGTGAGGTGTTTCAAATGCCTTGGGAAGGGGCATTTGGCGATGGAGTGCAGGGATCCGGTGCGGTGCTTGCATTGTGGCGTTCTAGGGCATCGGAGGTCGGGTTGCGGGCGCCGGGGATCGAGTGGAGTGGTTTCCTCGAGAAGGGGGGGGACACCTCCGCCCCCTCCGGAGGGGGCGCCCCTCGTGGAGGTTGAGGCACCGTGGTCGGAGGAGTTTGGAGCGTTGGAAGGGAGGCTAGCGTCGGCGTTGGTAGCGGTGGTCTTAGAGGGGAAGGTAGAGGTGGGGGCCTTGAGAAGAGCGGTCACCACCTTCTTGGGGATTGGCAGGGGACTGTTTGGGGTGGCCTCCCTGGGAGGTGGGCGGTTGGTGCTGTTGGGGCTTGGCCGGGACGAGTTGAGGCGGTTGGTCTTCAAGGTGCTGCAGTGTGGCCGAGGAGTGGTGTGGTGTCGGTGGCCGGTCAGGTCAGATGGCACTCTGGCAAAGAGGCCGCCGACTGGCGCGAGAAGGAAGATCCTGGTTGAGGGGGTTCCACTCTTCCTCCGCACGGTGGAGGTGGTGGTGGCGGTGGTTGCCCCTTTTGCGAGGCTGCACGGATGCGAAGGCCTGGGCCTGAAGTCGGCTGACTTGTCGCGGATCGAAGCCTGGGTGGAGATGAAACCGGGACAGCGGCTTATGGAGAGGTTGGTGCTCAGGTGGGGGAGCTCCGCCCGGCTGATTCGCATTTCGTGGGGTTCCGGGAGCCCTAGGTCTTTTGTTGAGGCGGTGGGTGGCGGAGCGACGGCGGCGCTTGGAGGCGGTAGTGGCGGGCGGGCGGAGGAGGGACAGGCTGCTCTTGGGAAGGCCGAGGGTCGCGGCGGGGATTGCGGCGAGGATCATGCGGCGGTTGCGATCCTCGTGGCGCAGTCAGTGGCAGGTGAAGGGGCGGGGATGTGGGAAGCCGGTGTGTATTTTGCAGAGGGGTCGGGAGAGGTGAATGTGGCGTTGAAGCTGGGTGACCCTGCTGATTGCGAGTGCATTGGTGGCACTGAGGTGGCCCTCGGTTTTGTGGGAGGAGCTCATGGCGAACCTGGGTTGGGTGGGCGTGACCCGGATACGGGGGTTGGGGCTTCGATGCTGATGTCGTTTCGGGTCTTCCAGTGCGCTCGACTCCGCGACCCCGAGTCTCTGCAGATGAAGGGTGGGGAGCTGTTGTTGGAGGATCGAGGCACACCTTCGCTAGACCGGACCAGGCGACGGGGCAAGGTGCGACTGGCGGGGAGGGGAGCGGAGGCTGTCTAGCTCACAGCGGCTCGTCTACAGGCCGCGATGGTTTTACCGTAGGGGGCAGGCTCGGAAGGTCTCGACTGGGGGCGTTGCTGGGGTTGACCGTCGCCCGTCGCCGATGGAGTTGGGAGTCGCCCCGCTCCTTGGCGGCCCTTGCTGGGGGCGATGGCGGGGGGATATCTGCTCCGGGGTCCCCTGCAGTGGTGGAGGGGCGGCGGGCGGCGGGAGCTGGTGGATGCGGTGACTGGGCTGCCTGAGGGCGAGGTCATGACGCTGGGGGACGCGCAGGTGTTGGCCGCAGAAGGTGTGGAGGTTGCGGGTCGAGGAGGGGCGGTGGGTGGTTGTGAGGGGAGCTCGAGTGATCTGCGTTTGTTGATGGAAGAGGAGGATGGTGTGGCCGCAATGATGGGGTTTAGGTAGTTGACGCGAGGTTCCTGGAGGTCTTCATGACTAAGGTCATGTCGTGGAATGTGAGGGGTCTGAACGACCCGTTGAGGCAGGCGGCTCTGCGGGGGTATATTCAGAGATGGGAGCCTGATGTGGTCTTTCTCTAGGAGACAAAGTGGGGGAGCTGTGATGGAAGGTTGTGGAGGGAGGTGGGGGGAGGTGTTTTTTGGGGTTTCTTGGCCTTGGATGCGGATGGAAGTGTGGGGGGAATTGCTGTGGGATGGAAGGAGGAAGAGTTCTCCTTGCTGGACTCTCTGGTTGGGTCCCATGTTGTCATTGTCAGACTTCAGAGATGTCGGGATGACACATGTATGCTCCTTTCCTTAGTCTATGGCCCGACGGAGGGTCGGAGAAGACAGGCCTTGTGGGAAGATCTAAGCCAGGTCGCAGCAGCTTTTCAGGGGATACCTTGGCTGGTTGGTGGTGATTTTAATATTACTCTGCAGGCAGAAGACAGACCAAGTGACCGAGGGGGATTGGACCAGGGCTCTGAGGCGTTTGCAGGCTTTGTGGCGGATTAGGGGCTGGTTGATATGCCACCGTTGTCCTGTCTCTACACGTGGAGGAGCTCTGGAGGACAGCGATCTCGGATTTGACAGATTTCTTGTCTCAACGGCGATGGCGGAATTGTTCCTGATGGCGGAGGTTAGATCCCTGGAGCGTCCGTTCTCGAATCACACCCCCCCTTGCTGTGGGTGTCGAACGAGGGATGGAGGCATGGTGCTTATTTCAAGTTCGACAAGGCATGGCTCCTGGAGGAGGGCTTCAGGGGGTTGGTAGAGGAACGGTGGAGGTCATTTCAGGCGGATGGTTCGGCGGCTGCCAGATTGGAAGTGAAACTGAGAGATTTGAGATTCTTCTTGAAGATCCGTATCAAGCAGATTAGGGAGGAACATCGGAGGAAGAAAGAGGAGGCTCTCGTTGAGATTGCACGTCTAGACAGGGTAGAGGACGTTGGTCTCCTTTCAGACGCTGACAGGTTTTACAGAGCAAGACAGATTCAGGTGATACAGGAGGAAGATCGGAAGGTGGAGATGGAGTGGAGGGTGAGGTCTAGGCAGAAGTGGCTGAAGGAAGGCGATTCCAACACCCGATTTTTTCATATGGCTGCATTAGGTAGGAGGAGGAACTGGATTGACAGATTGGTGGTGGATGGGGAGGAGTTTGTGGGAAGGGAGGCGGTGGGAGGGGCAGCTGCAAGGTATTTCAGAGACTTTACTGGGTGGAGACGGGGGGAAGGTGGAGATGGTTAGGGTCTGAGGTACCGTAGATCGGGGAGGCAGACGCCAGCTTCTTGACGGGCTCATTTGGGGAGGATGAAGTCCGTGAGGCAATTTGGGGGTTGAATGCGGATGGTTGTCCAGGGTCGGATGGCTTTTCGGTTGCCTTCTACAGAGAGTTTTAGCCAGTGGAGAAAGAAGACGTGATGCAAGTGGTGCAAGAATTTAGAGCTGGTAACTCGGGATTCAATAGGCTGAACAAGTTCTACATGTTCCTGCTGCCGAAGGAGGGCGCTGAGGAGATCCAGGAGTACAGACCGATAGCTCTCTCGAATGCTATCTACTTGGTAGTGGCGAAGCTTCTGGCAAATAGATTGAGGACTCTGGGTGGGATTGTAGATTCGATGCAGATGGCCTTTATTCCTGGCAGGAATATTTTTGAGGGTTATGTGTTGGCCTCGGAGATCCTTTCGTCCTGGAAGAGAGATAAGAAGAATGCTTTCCTGTGGAAGGTCGATTTCAGCAAAAAGCTTATGACTTGATCCAGTGGTCGTTTCTTTGGGCGTCCTTGGTGAAGAGGGGGTTCTCGCCAATGTGGATTGACTGGATGAAGAGATGCGTCACCACGACGTCGTTCTCAGTTCTTATCAACGGAAACCTAGCTGAGGGTTGGATCTAACCAAAGAGGGGGGTGAGACAAGGATGTCCGTTGGCCCCGATGCTCTTTGTGATTGCCGTGGATGCTCTTGCTAGGGCAGCTAAGAGGTCATGTGAGAGAAACTTGATGAGAGGTTTCTCCTTAAGAGATGGGACAAGTATCCTGTTGCTTCAGTATGCGGATGATACGATCTTCTTCATTAGAGAAAGGGAGGCCAGAAGAATGCGGTTCCTTGTCTTCTTACTAGGTGAGGCGTCAGGATTGCAGATCAACCTGGCTAAATCGGATTTTGTCCCTTTCAATCTGACAGAGGCAGAGGCAAGGGGGTGTAGTTTGGGACTTGGCACAGAGCAGGTTAAGCTCCCAATTAGATATTTGGGTTTACCGTTGTCAGATGGGAGGATTTTGGTGAGAGATTGGGCCCCCTGGTGGAGAGGCTGGAAGGGAGGTTGGAGGGGTGGGCGTCCAGGCTACTGTCAAGAGGTGGATGTTCAAAGCGGTTCTGTCAGCAATGCCATCGTACTTCACTTCCGTACTGAAGATGCCTCGATAGGTGATTGCAAAGATAGAGAGAGCTATGAGGAATTTCTTTTCGTCCAACTAGGGGACGAGTGGACAGGGTGTCAGGTTGGTTGCTTGGGAGGTCTGCAGATCATTGGAAGACAAGGGGCTCGGGGTGAGGGATTTGGGGAGATCTAATAATAGTCTGTTGGCGAAATGGGTGGGATGCCTGTTGGAAGGTAGGGGGATGTGATGGGCAAGGTGTTTGAGACGGCGTATGGTGGGCCGGTGCGTTGGGATCTCCTGATGTCTCCGCCTAGGGATGCCTCTCACTTTTTGAAAGGCTTGTCGACGGTGGCTCCTAAGGTGAGGAATTGCTTTGTTCCTGTGTTGGGAACATGGGAGATTTTCAGATTTTGGCAGGATGATTGGACGGGTGATGGAGCGCTTGGCAGAAGATTTCAGAGACCGTTTGCCCTGTCCCAGAACAAAATGGCATCCGTGGCTGAGGTATGGGAAGATGGGTGGTGCCCGCGCTTCGTAGGCAGCCTATCAGATGCGAGAGCGCAAGATTTTCAGGTCTTACTTAAAGAGTTGGAGGGACTGCATCCGACGTCTGGTACGGATATGTTTGGTTGGGATGAAGGTGAGTTTTCGGTAGCGGCTGCATATAGGAGATTGTCCACTGTTGGTCCTGGGGTGGAGCTTGATCTGGCAAGGGACGATAGGCAGATTTGGAAAGCCGCGTGTCCACTGAAGGTCAAGATTTTTGCTTGGCTCCTTAGGAGGAGAAGGCTGGTGACTAAGGTGTGGAGGGCGAGGTGGACTCCTAGAGAATGTAAGGTCTGCCCTTTGTGTGGTGGTGATGAGGACGTTAACTACCTTTTTTTCACTTGCCCTTTTGTGGTGCAGATTTGGGATAGGATGGGTGGGAGGTGGTGGGAGTGTCGTCTGTTCGAGGAATTTGGCATTGCTTCAGAAGCGGAGGTGGTTTTGGTGGACATTTTGTCTTCCGTACGAAGGAGAAGGCTAGGCCGTTGGCAGTGCTTTGGGGTATTTGGTTGGGCAGGAATGCGGTGGTTTTCAGGGGCCAGAGACGTTACGTGGAGAATTTTGTTGAGTCTATTAACTCGTTTACTCTTTGGGTTGATTCCTTGTGAGTGGGGGACCTTGGGGTCTGCCTGTTGTATTGATGGATTTTGTTGATTCTATTATATATATTCTTGGGTAGTTATCACACTGGATAACTACCCTTTCCTTTTTTAAAAAAAAAACAAAGCACCAATGCTCAAGTACTTAGATAAACCATGCTGAAACAAGTGAGCTTGTCTATGCTAGGTTGTCGTGGGGGAAAGAAAGAAAGAACTATTATGGATGACATCCTTTAATCAAAGGAAGATGACAAGATAGCCCTTTCAATACCCTCTCATGGATTATCAAATGCTTGGTTTTATGCATTTGTTTATAGAGGTTTGAAGATGCTAATGTATTTTGGATGTACAACTCTAAAGTTGACATATTTGATGGACTACAAGAGAGCAAGAACACTAGCATGTATAGCTCTAAAGTTCAGCAAAAGTTAATGATATCAGCAATATATCGGCGATATCATGGAAAAAAGATACTTCTTGTGATATCGATATGCCCAGACCCATCGATATTGATATATCGGTAATATAACAAATCTTGCTGCTCATAGATTTTTTGTAGCTAGTACAAACAATGTGTGGGTATCGATATTCATCATAGGTATCAGTACTCAACATTCACTGTTGAGTACCAACTACTTAACATGTATCGGTACTCAAGATATTACTCACAGATTGAGTATATGAAGTACTTGAGTACTAAACTGTAGCCTATATGTACTAGTATTGTATATGAGTATTGGTACTTATTAGGTTCAGACAGATACTCAAAATATATTAACTCATAACTGTAAACATCATGTACCGGTACTTGTTCACAGTACCGGTACCTTGAACAATATTTATTCTAGGCTCTTGGGCCTATGACATTCCTCCATTCATTCAACATTGTTTGCGGTTCCATTAAGGATGACAGTGATTAAGCTTGCACAAGATACATACTACCTTTACAAGAAAAAGATACGTTCTATAATATGCTTATACTCCCAGATGGTGCATTTGCACTTTTATAGTTATAATTCCTTAAGTGACAAGTCTGCTACTGGTGTAGGATCACAGACCCGTAAGTTTGCCAAACACCTTCTACAAGATTCTGGCCAATAGAATCAAGGTCATCCTTTCTTAGACTATTTCTCACAAGTTGCTTTCTTGAGTGATAGGTTTCTTACCCATAATATTGTCATTGTCAAAGAGATCATCCATGACCTTCAAAGGACGAAGAAGAAACCTAATGTGATTATTAGACTAAATATCGAAAAAGCTGATGGCAAGCTGAGTTGGACACGTATTAAAAATTTCCTTGGTTCACTATGTTTTCTTCCTGGAATTAAGGAGCTTGTACTTAGCTGCATTTCTTCTATCTCTCATTCCATCTTTATTGTGGTGCTCCTCGTGATAACATTATTCCAGATAGTGGTCTGAGGCAAGTTTGTCTCCTTTTCTCCTTATCCATTTTGGAGGCTGAAGTTTTCAGTAGATTAATGAACTTTAATCGAAATGCTGGAATTGTTTGTGGTCTTTGGTGGGCCCTAATTTCACAAGTGTTATCTATACCTACCTATGTGTAGGACACAGGTTGAAGCCATTAGGTCTATCCTGAGTAGTTATTGTAAACTATCTGGTCAAGTATTAACTTTCACAGATCTTTTGTATATAGAATAATATACTTCCATTTCTAAATATTCTGTGAAGAGGAGGAAACCTACACTCACATTTATTTTAGCATGCTGGTAGAGAAATGTATTTTGCAATGCGCTTTGTAACGTAGAAGTGGGGATCGCATCATGCGTCTCCTTTACGTGTGTGGAAATACATCCGGTTGGGATTGACCAGTGAAATGTATTGTAATGTCATTGCTATGTAAAAGGTTAAAAGGTCACGTGTCCTGTACAATACGTGTAGTAAGACTTACTATCTATTAAAGATCAAGAAATCATAAGTGATTTTCAGTTGGTGATATTTGCAATATTATTCGTGATATTTGATTTGAAATTAAAAATCACCGGTGATATTTTAAAAATCATAGATGATATTTGATTCATATGTAAGCATCCGCGATGATATTTGATTCATATGTAAAAATCATTGGTGATGTTTGATTTTGGGGGAGTGAGCGATGGCGTAGGATTTACTAAGTCTATCATTTAGTGAGTGTGGGTGGTCACACGTACTCTTTTTGATGTACATTACAATGTGTTTCTTTATATTTTTGCATTATTTTTATTTGTTTAATACTTCTATGATAAACTTGTTTTCTTTGGGCTGGCAAATTCAGTTTATGTTCAATGATTTCTTTCATTTGGTCAAAAGTGAATTCTCATCTAATGTTGACTTTTTGAGAGAATGGTATTCACTGTTTATGCTATCTAGGAAGTAAGGTCCAAATATTTGTTTGAAAGCAATCCTGTGATGTTTAGTATTCTTCTCAAACGTGTTCAATCTTCATTCAAATTTTAGTCTATGGGATAAATCGTTTGCTTTAGATCCTATGACTGATGCTATTGTGGACGGAGATAAGAATAAGATGATTACTAACAGTGCCCGCTATTGTCATGAGTACTGCATTTTTACGGATTTTGCCATTTATGAATTTGCAATTGGTGTTCCTATTTGTTTCGACAGAGGCAATGGGATTTTCTTTCCTCTTATATCCACGATTAACATAGGGGCAAGCACAATGATAGAGTCGATTAAAGAACTTTTGAAGCTCTACAAGAGGGAGGACCTTCGTAGTGATCTCTTTATGCTTCCTGCTTGATGCTAAGGAGATTGTTAATGCTATCACTTGCTGATAATACTATTTCTTAGGATATCACGGATATTATAGCCACATAATTATAATTTTTTGTCTAAAAAGTATTTGACTGCAGTTATCTTGTTCCCAGGTACTTTAATCAGCCTGTGCATCCTGCCGTGCAACTATATAAACATTTAAGCGTTTTAGTTTATGATTTACTGGGAATATAGGCAATTAAAATGCTTGTAATTCCTTTATTTTATTTTATGGATTTTATGTGTTTGAAAGGAAAAGGAGTAGATCAGTAGATGTTTCTACATGTGGTTGAAAGAAAAAGGAGTCGATCGGTAGACGTTTCGACACGAATCCCTCATTTTTCCATGATTTATCCATGCAAATAGTCTACATGGAATGTTTTGCATTCTATTCATGCACTTCTCGTCAGCCCTCATTGCTGTCCATCGTTGATCATCGTTCTACGTGAAAAAGGAAGGGTGATGGTTCGTATCGCCCTAGGGTATATCAGCACAACAAAATCAAGGAATTTAAAATACCAAGTTTCAATGCGATAAATTAAGATGGGGAAAAGTGAGGGAATTCAATCACAAACACAACAAAAAGAATTTTTTACGGAGTTCCATCCGAAGTTGGGTGTACGCAGATCTAGTTCTCAAATTACGCTATCCGAAGGTGACAGAATTTTAAATAAGGGCCTCACTATCTCAAATAAGGGCTCTCACCATTACAAAGATCGACGAGGGTCTGAACTTTGATTTGCTTGTCTTAATATTCCTTTATAAGCACATGAGTGGAGCCTCCAGCAAGTTAGGGATCTTAGATTGAATGGTGGAGATGATTTTTTACCGATTTAATGTTGATCCAATAGTTGAGACTCATGATCCAAGATTGACTCCCATAGGGTACGCAATTAGGAATTTCACTTTTCTATAAATGATATGAAATAATACGGCAAGGTTGTCAAAAAGTGTGAAAATTCATGAGTAATCAATCAATAGTAAAGATGGGAAAATAAATATGTTATAGATCTGTGTTGACTTGTTAGGCTAGAGTCTGGCTTGATTCTTCTTTCAGAGATTAGGTTGGTTAAGGTTCCAACTTGATTCTAAGCCTCAAATAATTTGTTCTCTTGATTGCTCAAGCACCAGGAGATTCTAAGACAGAAGGGTGTCTTAATGATTTAAGATGACGGGCCTTTTTTAAGTTGGAGGAAATTCTATGTGAATTATAAATTTATGGCCATTTGGATCTAATTGCCACCTTAAAGATTAGTTGGAATGAATTCAGCATGATTTTGTGGCTTGGTTTAGCCTTTCTAATTTAATCCTCGGGCATAGGGAGGTCCTAAAGGATTTCAAGGGTCACATAGTGTTCATCTTGGGGGTTAATTAAAGCATCCGCTTGGAAAACCCTTCTGGCCTAATTTTTCTCTTCATATGTCCAACTAGATCAATTTGGCACAATCTTTGTTGCACCCAAGGGTTTGAATGAATTGCTTACTGTGCCTTAGACACGATGTAAATCTATGATATAGGGTTAGATGCAAGAATCTTACCCTTGGTGCTTTGCTAGTTCAATGCGTTGGGTGAGACAAAACTACCTTAAAGATTTCCTTAATCTCACAAACCTTTTTTAAACATATTGTATAATAATCTTGCACGCAAGATGGGTTTTTATTGGCCAAAGATGGGATGGATCTTTTGGTGTTCCTGCAATAGTACAACTTGCTTCTTGTTTGCCACCACTAGGTCAAACAATATGACTAAGAGGCTTATTGAGCCTTAGAACTCTACAACCTAACGCTCTTAGAGCTTTACATGTGTCATTTGCATAATACCTTGGAAGTTTTCATTCATCAATTGCTTCCCGTCTATTTAGCAAGAGTTATTTTATCGAGAGCATAGATTTAGTGCATGAAAAGGAAGAGTCCATGAGTTTAGGAAGTTTCCTTTCCTTGATTCCTTGTTCATCAAGTGGCGTTTGGACCTAACTATTTACCCCATTAAATCATGGTGTCTAAATGTAGTTTTTGATGGTTTCTCATAAGTAGATTTGGAGAGATTGAAATCTAATATCGCTTCTTCAATAGATCACCTATGATTTATAAGTGTACTAATGTAGGATTGACACCATCAACGATAGGAGACCAAAGTCCTACGTAACAATCCAGCAATTCTCATGAAGTGGTAAGAAGAAATTGTTGGATTTGAAAGTCTAATTGCATCAATCGGGATATAATTATTATATGGTGATATGAGAATTTATATTGAAATCAGTGAGATTTGAAAGAAATTTTTAGTCCCATATTGGAAGTGGACAAACCTCTTGGTGGGTGTCTGCCTCCGATGGCTTATGTAGCAAAGAGTGAGAGGTGGGGTTGAGGATCACGCACGTTTGCTTGCTTCGCCTTGTCCCGGCTTGAACTCAAGTTCAGATGAGAATCAATTTGGAACTTGAATTCCCTTTACTGCGAACTTTTAATATCACGATTTTGACTTAAAATGGTCGATTAAAAGGTAAAATTGGTCGATTAACTGTTTTGGTCAATTAATGAGTAATGTTTGGTCGATTAAATGATTTGGTCAACCAAAAAGTTAAGATTGATAAACCAAATTATTTTGGTCAATCAATGAGACTTAATTGGTCGATCAATTACAATATTTCCATAAAATGAAAATTTTCATAAATGTCTGGTCGTGGACTTTATATAAGGGCCACGAGGGGGCTCTTATTTGACATACAACAAAGCAGAAAAGCTCTCTCCACTCTCTCCCCTTCTCTCTCATGCTTGTCTGTCTTTCTTGGTGCATTCGTTCGACGTGAGATTGATAGAAAAATCTCCAATCACTTTTGCTGATCTTGTATAAGGAGATTGAGAGATTCACGAGAAGTTTTTGGTTGATCAAACTATTAAATTGGTAGATCAATCAGGAATTTGGTTGGAAATCAAATTGCCTTGGTTTCGTTCTCCTGAGGTGGTTTTTGAGGACGTCCAATATTGGAGTGCGTCGAATCTTGGAGGTGAATCATCGTATCATGGGAGGAGTTTATCGGACCCCGACGCATGGGTATTGTGAGAGGTGACACATTCTTTAAGGGAAGTCCTTAATGGACGCTTCGATCGGAGTAATTTCTAACTATTTTTCGTTTTATTTATTTGTGTTATTGCATGTAATGTGTTCTTTATTTTATTCTGGACCTTGTAAAATCATATTTGACTTGCTTGATTTAATATTTTTGATATATGTGAAAATCTTGGAAATGCATATGCTTTTATTTATTTATTTTCTTTATGCGCTTATTTCAACAATCTTAGAGAAGGTATCGCTTAGAGCTAAAATATTTAGAATGTTGGAAATGACTTTCAAATCACGTATAGACTTATTTGGTATGTCCGAGAAATTTGGTGGGTAAAATTTTAAGCATTTGTAACAACACATGAGAATTTAGTTGACCACTATTAGTTTGATCTCGATGTTGCAAATCAATTGCCCGATTTTGGATAAAGAAAAACCCACTCCTTAAGGTCAAAAGGCGGTGGATGGGTGGAATGGACGCAATCGTATTTGTCATGATTGCATTACATTGTCATTGTCCAATGTGTTGTTTAATGTGTACAACGCATCCACGTCCACTGTAAAGGAGCTGTGGGAAGAGTTGGACAAGAAGTATAATACTGAGAATCTTAGTATTGAAAAATATTTTGTCGCAAAATTTCTTAAATTTCAAATAACTAAGAGTAAATCAGTATCAAAGCAAGCACATGAATTTCTGTTATTACTCCATGGTTTAGCAGAGGATAAAATGAAGCTTCTTAAGAAATTTCAAGTTGTCTATCATTGAGAAATTCCTTAAATTTTGGAATGATTTTGGGATGACTCTCAAGCATAAGAAGGGAAAATTTTCTCTAGATGACTTAAAAATAGCCATTGCTATTGAGAAAGAGCATAAGAAACAGAAACCTATAATGCCTGAGGTGAATGTTATGACATCTAAGGGCAAGGAGAATGAAAATAAGAACAACAAAAATAAAACAAAGGCTAAACCCAAGATCGAAAAGAAATCAAAGAGCAAACCATGTTGGCACTGTAGGTAGGTTGGGCATTGGAAGAAGGATTGTCCTAATAAAGCTCAGTAGAAGACCACAGATGGAAATCTTCAGGTAAATGTGATTACCGAGGAGGCTAGGCTTAACAATGGGCATGTCTCAATAAAATTCGAACTCTGTGTTATTTACAATCCCTTTAAATATCTCGTGGATATTGGAGCCAATGTACATATTTATACTGATAGATCGTTCTTTTCTTCCTATCAGGCCTGCAATGGCAGGACTATGAAAATGGGGAACGACTTTGCAGCTAAGGTGTTGGGATTTGGACACGTGGACTTGAGGTTTTCCTCGAGGTGAGTCTAGACACTACACAGAGTGTTGCTCATTCTTGCTGTGAAAAGGAATGTTTTTTCTGATTCCTTGTTTGTTAGAGAAGGTTTTGAGTTAAACTTTAAATGTAATAAATTATTATGTTGAGACATTGAATATTTTATGGAAATGAGTATTTGACAGATTTTGATCTATTATTTAGAGTGAAATGTGATGTTGATGTATCATTTAGAAATACTCTAAATAATGTTGATTTTTATTCGATTCAATCTGTTTGTAATAATATTGAATATTGTAATATATGACATAATAGATTGAATCATGTAAATTTTAATTCTTTAAAAAAAAAGATAAAATTAAATATGATTCATGAACCATGATGGTGATATAATTGACATGAATTATCTAAACTATTAAGAGAATGTTCAACAAAAAGAGGGGCCTTATCCACGGCCATATCTAAAGTACATCATGGAGCTTGTCCCATTTTTTAATGAGTATGAACATGTATTTAGCTCTCCCAAGCATTCGGAAGATTTTTTTCCATGGTTTTAAATGAAATGGAATTTACGGAGGGTAATAAATGGATTCTAAATTAGATATCTTAGCCTTCATACCTACCAGTACAAGCACACTAGGGGTATATTGTCCATGGAATTAGATTTTAGAAAAAAACATCATAGTTGAATATATAAAGGTTGTAGCTTTTTGCTAATATAACTGTTGGATGTATTCCAAAAAGCACTAGTTTTTAAATGGACAAGTGTTGTAAGCTCAAAGTAAATAAAGAGAATGCACAAGGGGGAACCTTTCACGAAGGTCTTGCATATCCCTGATAATGTTGCATTTGGATGAATTGCACATATAAGGACAACACCTAATAATTTCTACATACCTAGAAAAACATAAGTTCTTTTGATAATGAAGTATAACATAAAGTCTTCCATGACAATGACAATCAAATCTACATGGAGATCGTTGTTATAGAGTTTTTTATATGTGCTTTTTCCATAATTGTCAATAAATAGGGTAACACACTTAAATGGTATCCTTTGAAAGGATATATTTTATTTTTTTTTGAGAATCAAATACGACGGGCATTGGATTTGATCTCGTTAATGTTCAAAAAATTGGATTGGATCAATTGGTCTCAATGGTGGAACCAAGAACCAAACCTATCCACTACTAGAAAATTGAGAAGAGCAAGAAGATGACACACCTGGCATTGATTACATGTAAGAATCAATACTTAAGTTGTGATTAAATCTTCAATGACCCCTCTTAATTCAAAACTTTTTTAAACTAAGGACGACGACAGTTATGACACCCTATAAAGATAACGTATCGTACATATAAGTGAAGTATAAATACATTTTGCATTTTCTGTATAACATGATTATAAGTCTCGACGGGTGAGTATTTTGACATGATTATCCCCTCTCAAAACCTATAATTGACCGATTAAAACTCTTATTGTTTGTCCTCACGTGCATCTACCTTTATGCAAGTATATATCTACAAATTCAACATATATAGTATAACAGAATATGAAAATTTTAGAAACTTATAAACACAAAATAATTTCACTTTATTTTGTTATCCATTCCTTACTCCCTTTCCTTCTCACTCCTTTCTTACCCCCTTTTCCATTTCTCTCTCCTCTCTTATACTCTCTCCCCTTTATCCATTCACTCCCCTCCTTTATGCATATTCTTAAATTGATTAAATCCCTCCTATCAACATAATTTCCCTACTCTCTTTCCCTCTCTTGCTCGTCTCCTCTTCTTCCCTTCCTTCTCAATTCCTCTTTACCTATCCCCGCTTCTCCTCAATTCCTTTTCTGCTCTCTTTAAATCTCTTCCCTCTCCCTCCCTCTTAATTTAAGAAATCTAAAATAAATTTGGCATAATTTCCCTATTCTCTTTCTTCATGGTCTCCTCTTCTTCTTCCCATCCTTCTCTATTTCTCTTTGCCTATCTTTGCTTTTTCTCAATTCTTTCTCTAGTCTCTTTAAATCTAATCCCTCTCCCTCCATCTCTTAACTTTAAAAATCTTAAATAATTTTAACATAATTTTCGTACCCTCTTTCCCTCTCTTCCTCATCTCCTCTCTTCCTCCCTTCTCTAGTCCTCTTTACCTATCTTTGCTTCTCCTCAATTCTTTCTCTACTCTCTTTAAATATCTTCCCTCTCCCTCCGTCTTAACTTAAAAAATCTAAGAAAATTTTGCTAGAATTTCTCCTACAATATCAACTTTCTCACATAAGAAACACATACATTAATCAATCAAATCAACATTTTAAATTAAGTGTGCACACCTCATATTTAATCCATTTAACACATTCAATTAAATAATGTGGGTACACCCTACATTATTTAATTAAATTGCCTTCTCCAATGGAAATGAGAGTCGGATGATGCAAATAACCTAAATTAAATTACAAAAAATTAATATAATCAATAAAAAATATAATAAATAGAAAATAATTTGAAAAAAAAGGTTAATGTCGGGAGGGGGAGCCAATAGGGGAGAGGTGGTGTTGGTGGTGGGGAGGGGTCTGGCTGAGGGGGGCAGTTGGGGGTTGGCTAGGCAGGCGGTGGTGAGGGCAGGTGGAGGAGGAGAGGTTTGGCGATGCAGAGGGCAGGATGAGGAGGGCACGCGGTCATCGATGGGGAGAGGAGGCGATCGGCGAGGGAGGCTATGCAGTCGACAAGAGGAGGTAGCGAAGAACGAGGAAGAGAGGGGGAAGGAGGTTGAGGAGGAGGTCATTGAGAGGGGACGCTCACCGAAGGGGAGATGACGACAGCGGCAAGGACGAGGAGGTTTTCATAAGAGATGACGGTTGCACGCAGTCGACTAGGACGATGACGAGGACAATGATGAGCGAGGTTGAGAGAGGAAAAGAGGGGAGAGGGTTTCGTAGGGAGAGTGGGAGAGGCACGCGATGTGGCGCACGATAATATCTGATTGAACGATTTTGGCTTTGAAATAACTTTTGCATAAGAAAATAAGTTATCGAAGTAGAAATTGAGTGGTGGAAAATCAATCGTCAATAATTAAAATAAAACCACTCACAGGAGAGTGGGTCGTGTCCATAGGGAGGCACAAATGCAATAAATTTACGAATACTTTCCCTTTATAGTTGTCTAATCATGTGTGGGATCCGTGCCCAAATCTGATGCGAAACGAGGTGAAAAGAAGACAAACAATAAGTCAAGAATGCAAGGGTTATGTATACAATTTTACCTCCATAAAATAATTCACAATGGCATGTAATGTAATTAAAATTAGAATTCAAGACATTGGAGTTTCTCTTCTAGGCCGTGTATGCACGTGGTGATATTTCATACATTCATGTCAAGAATGTAATTCAATATATAAAGAGATGAGTGCACGAGAGAAATAGTGGGATTTGCAAGGGCACGCATGCAAAGTGGCCTGATAAAATAATAATTATGTAAATCTAATGTTTGGTAATGGCTTGAAATGTAATTAATAATTAACCCACTACTGTTTGCCAACAGGGGAGTCTCTCCCCTTTGCACGTGTGTAGAGGAAGCACAGTTGGCCGCGGGAAGCTTGGAGGAGGTCGAGGATGTGAAAGGCTTCGCAATGGTGGTTGCGGCGTCGATGGATATGGCCAGAGGTCGCCAGACGGTGGGTTGATGGTTGCCAGCGATGGGTTCCTCTGCAGGTGCATGGAGGCTACCGTCATCGACTCTGATTGCATGGCGAGGTTCGTGGAGTTGAGGCGAGCGTGGGAGCGTCGATGGCGTGCTGAATGGAGGCCAATGGTGGCTGTTGCACGGAGGAGGAAATCACCAGTGATGGGTTCTTTTGGCCTTGACAGAGGTTGAAGAACATTGCTAGCAGTGGGGAGGCCGGTCGGCGGGTGTTATGAGTGGCCGCACGAAGGAAAGGGCAGCGCTGGAGGGTCATGCACAACAAGGGTGTGGAGGTGGTGGCACTGGCGGTTGCGTGCGATGGCGTGCATGTGAGGTTTGTGGCACGTGGGGCCTGTGTGCATGAGAAGCGGAGGTGGTGCCGGTGGGTGTGGGCGGCGGTGGCGCTGGTGGGCGTAGGCGGTGTGGCCTTGAGCCTGTCGATGTGTGGGTGGCTGTCCACGCCGTGGGCCGATGGTGGAGGTGGCGATTTTGTTGGTGGGTTTAGTCTGCGTGAAGGTGAGGGGATTGTGATGGTGATGATTCTAAAGGAAGAGGAAGATCGTGGAGGAGGCGCGAGTCTCTGGACGTCGGGGAACACTCCTGGATGACTTAAGTCCTCGCCCTCGGTCCTACGTGCGTGCGGGTTGAATGAGAGAGAGGGGGTCGGTGGTGATGGCACAGTCGTGGGAGTTGACGCAGTAGAGACGAGGTGCGGTGGCGAGTCGAAAATAGAGTAGCGGACGCAGTGGAGGTGTCGGAGCTGTCACCTTCGACCATGGTGGCGATGTCGCGGTGGAGGAACTCGCGGTAATGGGTGGCTCGCAGTGGTGGAAGGTCTCTGTTGGCATGGGGAGAAGGAGATGAAGGTCGTGCAGTGGCCACTGTTTAGGAGTTGTGGGGAGGGACTTCCTCCCGTGAGGAAGATGGATGGCTTGGCTGTACTATGCCCTGTTATATAAAGAAAGAGAATAATTAGAGGGAATAAAAGATTGAGAGAAATTATGAGAGAGAGAGATAGAGGGAATTTTTGCTGGTGACTTTGTGTGTGCTTACCTCCACAAAATAAAGGAAAAAGGGAGATGTGCTTTATTTTATACCCATCATTATACACCCATTCTAAATGGCATGTTGAGGTTGATGCCATGCGGATGAGGTGGAGCCACATATGAGAGTCACATGTGTTCATAGATATAAAAGGTTAGACCACCTTTTTAGATTTTAAAAGTACTATTATCATTTTTTGCTAAGAGAAATGAGTCACATGTGTCCCTTACATTCAAATTTAAATTTCGGTGGAGAGAGAGGGAAACTCTGCCTTCAATAGGTGTCGTCAGTATTACAATAGATGCTAATGGCATCACCATCTCAAATTTCGGTGAAGACAAGTAGATGCTGACATCATCACCATTGGTGCTAATGGTATCACCACTAGTTGCATAAGTTTAGATACCAATGTTACCATATACATTTTCATGTTGGTGCCCCTGCTACTTATTCAATAACTTTTATAGTATTCAAGTATCTATTACAAACACTTATCACTTTTCTTGGTATTGTTAGCATCAATTACTCATCACTTATCTTGTTGTTGTTGGCATCAATTATATAAATACCTATTATGATGCGATGGCACTACCATAGGTGCTAACGGCATCACTATTGGTGTTAATGGCATCACCACCAATCGCGTAAGTTTAGATACCAAAGTCACCACATACATTTTCATGTTGTTGACATAAATTACTTATCACTTATCTTGTTGTGTTGGAAGTCATGTGGATGAGGTGGAGCCACATAGGAGAGTCACGTGTGCTCATGAATATAAAAGGTTAAACCCCCTTTTTAGACCCTAAAAGTACCATTATCATTTTTAACTAAGAGAAAAGAGAGTTACATGTAGTCACATTTGCCCCTCACATTCGAATTCAAATTTTGGTGAAAGGACAGGGAAACTCTATCTCTAATAGGTGTCTTCGGCACTACAATAGATACCAACGGCACCACCATCTCAAATTTCAGTGAAGACAAGTAGATGCTGATAGCACCACCATAGAAGCTGATGGCATCACCATTGGTGTTAATGGCGTCATCACCAGTCGTATAAGTTTATATACCAATGTCACCATGTACATTTTCATGTTTGTGCCCTTGCCACCTATCCAGTAACCTTTATAGTGCTTAAGTATTTATTACAAGCACTATCTCTTTCATTGGTTTTGTTGGCATCAATTACTTATCACTTATCTTATTGTTGTTGGCATCAATTATGTAAACACCTATTGTGATGCTAACGGCACCACCATAGGTGCTAACGACATCACAATTTGTGCTAATGGCATCACTACCAATCGCGTAAGTTTAGATATCAATGTCACAACGTACATTTTTATGTTGTTGGCATAAATTACTTATCACTTATCTTATTGAGGTAGATGCCATGTGGATGATGTGGAGCTATATAGGAGAGTCACATGTGCTCATGGATATAAAATGTTAAACCAACATTTTATACCTTAAAAGTACTATTATCATTTTTAACTAAGAGAAAGGAGAATCACATGGAGTCGCATGTGCCTCTCACATTTGAATTCAAATTTCGTTGGAAGGAGAGGGAAACTCCGTCTCTAATAGGTGTCATTGGCACTACAATAGATGGTAACGGCACCATTATCTCAAATTTCGGTGAAGACAAGTAGATGCTGAGGGCATCATCATTGGTACTAATGGCATTACCACCAGTCGCGTAAGTATAGATACCAATGTCACCACGTACATTTTCATGTTGTTGGCATCAATTACTTATCATTTATTTTGTTGAGGTGGATGCCATGTGGATAAGGTTGAGCCACATAGGAGAGTCATATGTGCTCATGGATATAAAGGTTAAACCACCTTTTTAGACCCTAAAAGTGCTATTACCATTTTTAATCAAGAGAAAGAAGAGTCACATGTGCCCTTCACATTCGAATTCAAATTTCAATGAAGGGAAAAGGAAACTCTATCTCCAATAGATGTCGTCGACACTACAATAGATGCTAATGGCACCACTAGCTCAAATTTCAGTGAAGACAAGTAGGTGTTGATGGCACCACCATTGGTGCTGACGGCATCACCACCAGTCAGTGAAGACAAATCATGCTTCTCATCGGTAGTTACATCCCACACGACCCAAGACAATCTTTCCTATTTTATGAAACACGGTTATTGAGGCAAAATGGGGGTTGGTGTTATTAGCCAAAAATGGCCCTGACAGCTTTGCGAGGCCACCTCAGGTGTAGGGGGTAATGGAGGAGCGCTTGGTGAGGAGGGCGGAGGCGCCTGAGAAGAGATGGTGATTGGAGCGGAGTTTGATGTAGTGGACGACGTTGTCGAGGGAGAGGTGAGGCTGAAGGAGGGCACTGCGGACTCGGTCGGAGAGGCCGAAGCAGCTGACAGTGAGAAGATCCTTGGAGATAGTGGCGAAGACGAGAGTGGAGGAGAAGGCGAGGACGGAACCAGGTTGCGCAGCGAGGAGGGCCTCATCTTTGAGGTCACCAACTAGGAGGTGGTTGGCGGTGTGCATGTGGGAGAGGTGGTCCTCAAGGTGGGGAGTGCAAATCAGGGAATCGGATGGGGAGGAACGGTGGTTCTACTCCTTGACAAGGCGTTACCTAGTGCAGAGCTCCTCATCATGCTGGCGGGCGACGGAGACTGTGGCGATGACGACGTCGGTGGTGATCAGAGGTTGCAGGTGGGTAGGTGGTGTAGTAGGGGGTTTGTAGCTGGAATGCTCTTTTATAGCCAGAATTTATGGGAGGGGGGGTAGGGGGAGGGGTTACACATGGAATCCTAGTAGGATTCTACCTAGGATTGAGGTATACTTTTGAGTATGTAATAGGGTATATATAAAACTACCCTAAAAGAAAAGAGGGTAGGAAGGGGAATAATAGGAAAGAGACACTACAAAAAAAACTAACTTTAGCGACATTTAATATTTGCTACTATAAGCATTATATTTGCTACTATATGTAATTAGCGATACTTAAAATAATTACCGCTTAATTGCCGCTTTCATTGGCATCACTAAAGAGTTAGCGACGATTGTACAATCACCGCAAAATCAATGGTATTATCGGCACTTTAATCGTCACAAATATTGTCGCTTACCACTATTTCGCTATCACTGATTTATATTAGTGGTAATTTAATTGACGCTATTAACTAATGTCGCTATATACTTCATTTAATAGCTTTTTTTGTCACTAAATTGTTACTATTGATTTACTTTAGTGACACTTATTTTGTCATTTAATTATCTCTATTAATATTATTTAGTAGCAATTATTTGTGCCTATAAATCACCACTATTGATTTACTTTAATAATGCTTTCTTTTGTCACTAAATCATTATTAATTATTTACTTTAATGATACTTTCTTTTGTAATTTAATTACCACTGCTGATTTACTTTAATCATGCCTATATGATTTAATTTTATTCTTTACTAATAAATAAATTTTTTTAACAAGCACAAAATATAAACACTTGAACACAAAGTTTCTTTTATTGACCTCCAAGATCATTAAAGTACATATTGTCCTCTTAAGGATAAAACAGGAGAAAAGAAAAATACAAAAAAATTAAAAATACAATGAGTTTGCAAATGACACATTATATCTTCTGTAAATCTAATTCCAACTTTCCAATTGCTTAATATCTTTCATAAGCATCTCATCCCTCTTGTTAGCCTCATTCCCATTTTCCTTTTGTAGCCTACAATCTTCATCTGGTTGAATGTGACCATGTGATTTGGCATTTGCAAGCCTACCAATTCTAGCTCTAGAAGATCAGCTTAAGGCCCTGCCACCCTATTTGGTAGAGATTTAAAGCTTATGATTGGGTAAAATTTAAAAAGTCATGAGGTTTGAGAGTGGTGGAATAAGTGGTGGGTTGGTGATGTATAAATGTGATAGTTAAGTTGATATGTTATTTCTACTTTAATTGGGAGTTGGGTTAGTGGGTGGAGATGTGCTAGGTGGGAGTGAGATAGTAGAGGTAGATGTGATTGGTAGGAATAGTTGTGATGGGTGGGATTGGTAGGAGTTGATGTGATAGATGGGAGATGTGATGGACGAAAGTGAGTTAGTGAGGATAGACTCTAACCTTTTTGCACTATTCATCTCCCATGGCACTCTTCTCATCAATGCAGGAAAACCCTCCCACTTATTATCACACCAAACAAGACCTAAATGAGTCTCCCAACTTCAGATACAACATGTTTCCAAGACATCCACCACCATATCCTATCTCCTCCACTTTGTCAACAATGGCTGATTCATTGGCTTGAGACCCAAAACTTCTAAACCCCCTTCAATGACCAGTCTACAAGCCTCATTCCGAGCCACAAAAACCAACCCTTCTTTTGTTGATCCTCCCCTACCTGAAAAAGCAGGAATCTAGGAGTGATCTCTCCACCTTCTTTGGCAACCAAAAAATCTTGTGCGTGGAAGATCAGACTGGTCATGAGGATCGACTACAACAATAACAGCCTCCTCCCCCGACCAACCATGTTGTACACCTGCAGTCACATCTTCATTCTTTACACAATCAGCTCCCAATCAGCTAACCCCGAAGCTCCAGTTGACAAAAAGGATCCACTGGATAAAGTAGAGGCAACCAACAATTTAATGTTTTAAGAATCCAGACCACACCTCCTCCTCCTCAAACTCCATGTCACATGAAACAGAACCAAACTTCTCCCACTCAATCTTTAAATCTGAGAAGTACACAGAGATCAAGAAAAATGGACATACCTTCAGTAAGTCAAGATTGTCAAGAACGCCATATCATCAACAAAGTGCTAGAGCACACCAAAAAAAAAAAAAAAAAGACAACAAAACAGCCAAAAGAAAAGAACAGAAAAAGGAAAAGAGAAACACTGCAACCGAAGGATGAAGTGGGGTCTCTTCCATCTGGCATAAATCCCAGGAGAAGATCCTGATTACAAGCTGTAAAGATAAGAGATGCCAACACATCCGCTGCCATACAACCAACAAACATACCAATGAACAACCCTGCTAGATTTTGGCTGCACACAGCCATCCTCAATCTATTTATTTTGGGGGTTGCTTGAGAATGGCATACGTTCTAGATAATAATTTTATAGGACAGTAGACCTGGGAATGCAACAGCGAAGCATCAAACAGTTACACCTATTTAACAAAATCATGTGCTGCTGGTATTGAATGGTATAAATATCTTGAAAAGGTTTAGATACCAGAAAAAGAGGTCTCATACTGGATTCCAATCCTGGCGCCATCCAGACAGCAAATTAGCTGTTAAAATATTTGAATAAAAAAATTAGCTGATAGCAGCAGTTGATAAACTAAGATATCAATTTGTTAACTGAAGTTGTTTTGTCCAATTACCAAAATGCTTGCCAAAAATCCAAGTGTCTCTCAATTAGACATTTGTCCAATTCAGTAAATTTTGCCAAATGGTTTGTATGTAATGCTAATATGGTTAATCTGTGTATTTTCATTATGCAACTCAAACTGTGGCTCACCATAAGATAAAAGGTATTCTCCTGAAGGGCAATGTTTCACAGTTCACTTAAAAGCTGATAAAAGAGCTAGCTTTAGTTCCAGATGATCATCTTCTCTTATGTGATCATCCTCTTCCCTAAAAAACAAAAGAACCGATTTTAGTTATCCACACAGTAACTAACAAATATTTCTAAAGCAAAAACATATAACCATCGTGGATAGAGGATGTATACATCCCAAGGAATAAAATTATGTACATCCCAAGGAATAAAACTATGTAGTATTTAGTACAGGATTATACATAACAATATTTTTAGCATTTTTCAGAAAGAGTTTAGCATTTAATATATATAAACCAAGCCAACATGGTAAAGAAATTATAATATAAGTACCATAAAAAATGTCTAAAAATAATAAGACAGAAGGCATGAAGTAAAAAAGAAAAAAACATGAATGCATCCCAATAAACAAATCCATAAAAAGATAAAGGGGAGGAAAAAAAAACACACTGACCTCATACACAAACTGTCGACTTGAAAAGACTTTCATATTTACCTATTGCAATTAGCCAATTCCATAAGTATTCAATGTTAAGGCAAAAGAGGGTTAATGCATTTTTTTCTTTTTTATCTAATGTGTTTCCGGTCCCACCATTTTCTTTTTTTTTTTAAGATAAAAAAGGATAGATCACATTGGTGGAGTGATCATCCATGGAGGAATAAAAATGGATGATTACATTGGCAAAGTTATTTCTTGAGAGATTAACCATTTGAATGGGAGAATAAAATGCAAGGGGTTAAGGATGGTAACATGGTGCTGCTTATTTCTAATTCTCATCAAATACTGATTGTTCTGCCACCTACTTTTTGTGAACCTCCATCAACTTTCGTAACATTATCATCAAATCAAAAATATGGTTTGACTTTAAATGTTGGACAGGACACCAATGCTACTTATAGATTAGTACAAAAGTTCTACAAACTGTAGCCATTGCCTCCTGGGCAAGCATCAAACCATGTTTTATTCAAACTTTGTTGTTTAGAAATATGCTTTAATCCAACCCTATTATGTTTCAAACTCATGATACGAGATAAAAATCAACCAAATCACACCTAAATAGGAACACTGTGGAAACTTACTATGGCCTATGGCCAGTGATCAAGATTGAGGGATGAAAAAAAATTCCATTTCTACCTTTTAAAACTAAATGGGTAAATTATAAACTCCATATGGATAACTCAACTGATCAAAACATTCTCCCAAAGCCGATGAACATGTCATGAAGACTATGAAGCTAACAACTTTAAGATAAATGGACATGAACTTAGATACCTGGGAGGAGACGTTTGCTTGCTCTTTTATGGAGTTCCACCTAGGATCCAATGATTGAACATAGTATTTTCTTGTTGATTGTAGATCCCCTGTGTAATATTTAAGATCTCCAATTTTGTTAAGAGAAACAAAAAGAGTGTGTATGACCTGCAGTAGGCAACAACAGCTAGCATTGAAGAGATGTTATACCATTCAAAGAGATTATCCTCAACCATGAAATTGCAGGAACACGAATAACTGAATAATAAGGGTTTTGGAAGTAACCTCTCGATCTTTTGTTGGTAATTTGTACAGAAACTCCATACTCTCTTCGTAGAAAGAGGCTACATATTTAAAGTCACCAATAGCCCAACTGAGCCCACTTTCAAGTGTAGAGGTTAATTAACAAAAGTTCTTTTGTTACTTTAGAATGTTAGTGATAGTCATATCAACCAATGTTATTTTTTTCTTTTTTGGAAACGTAGTTTGTGCTCTGTATGTATGATCCATAAAATAGGGGAAAGAGTTGTGCTTTAGATCTTTTTACACTTATATGGTTCCTTCTCTTCGAGTCTTTTACCTAAATGTCGGTTCTGAAATAAGAAAGCTATAATATAGATTTGAGAATAATTAAAAAAAGAAGAAGATAATTTCCATTGAACTTGGAAAACTACAAGAAATTGGTGATGAGAATGGATGAGGACCTGTTTGAAGAGCACCATTCCCCTCCAGAAGGTGAAAAGGGCCTTGTGGGTGTTGGAGCTCCCCCTGGTGATGGTCCCATATGGAGGAGGCAGAAGGTAGGAGGGCCTATATAGGTTGAGATCGGGACCAAAGAGGGCATCTCGGCACGAAGGAAGGAGCCCTAATGGGAGGGTTGAGGGCATTCGTAGGAGAATGGGGTGTGGCGGAAGGTGGGGAATAGGGGAGCAGCAGCATTGGTGCAGGGGGCAGTGGCCGAGGGAGGAGGGAAGAAGGGTGGTGGGGGTTGTACGGAGGGTAGGAGGGATGGTTGAGGGACCGGAGGACGGTGGTGGGGTCTGTCGTGGGCAACGGTGGTGGCTGAGGGAGGGCAGGATGGCGGTAAGGGTCATCAGGGGGTGGAGGAAGAGGGATTACTAACCTTGATGGTAGCAGAAGCTGCTGGAAAGGGGAGACGACGAGGATGAGGTTGGCAGGAGGGAAGTGGGGCAGGCGAGGAGGGCGACGATTTGCTTGGACGAGGCGGGGCAAGGACGACGGGGTAGAGGAGGACCAAGAGGGCGACGAGGTGGAGGAAGGTGAGGAAGGCGACAACGTCGAGAAGTGTCGGGTGGGGTTTCGTGGGGGTGAGGAAGGGTTTTGGGTTTTGCTTGCATAGGGGGAAAATCATGGGAAGGGTACGCATTTTGAAAAGAAAAATGGGAGATCTACTCTTTAATACAGGTAGAATCATATTTAGATGATGTGTTAGTTATGATGTTTCTGATTTAGTATCTCATCAGCTGTGCATATTATTTCTACTGGCATCCTACAGTAGTGACTGTCGTCAGCTGTTGTGAGCTCTGCAGTTCACACAATCTTTATCTTACTGCTATGTATTCTTGCATGTAAGTGTTTGGTTCGTGTGCCTGCATGGATTCTCTTTTGTGGCTACATTGCTATAATTGTGAAAGGGTTAAGTCTTCTTCTCACGTCTTTCGATGTAATAGAGCATTCTTCTTGAACAGAACCTCTTCATAAATGACTCATTCTAATGCACCCCTATGTAAGGAAACCATACATATCTCTTGATGCCGACGTCATCTCATAAACATCAATATTGTAGTGATGGTTCTTGTTGACGAAGAATTGTCGTCAAGGACATTAGGTAAGAACGTAAAATTTTCCTACCTTAAATTCATACATTTCTCAGTCTTATTTTTCAATTTCTATCATTTTTGCATTGAAGGGGAGGGAATTTCTACAGAGAATGCACTCGTGAATGTTGATGCAAGTCAGGTCCCCATTGATATCAAAGTTCGTTCTTCGTTTGCTACCTATAACAAGATTTACAATGCCTATGTATCTTTTGCTGATGTTCGTGGTTTTGGTGTTATTAAGAAGAACACATCTTATAACAATGATGTACTTATATGTGGAACACTTGCATGCTGCAAGTCTGGGAGGGGCCCAATGAATCCCGTTGATGTGCTTTATAGGAAGAAGCTAACATCCAAAAGTGGATGTACTGCGAAGTTGTCATTTCGTCAATTGCTTGATATGCAGTATCACGTTTCTGCTTTCGTGGATGAACATAACTATCTATTGTTACACACGTCGTAGTTGCGATTTCTATCTTCTAAGAGGAGAGTTCCTGACATACATAAGCAACATATAGGATTAAATGATCGGGCTAGTATTCCGTTAGAGAAGACAATGTCCTCATTTGTTACAGAATATGGCGGTTATGAGAACGTCTCGTTTACGGAGAGTGATGCACGTAATGCATTAAGGGAGTTCAGGATGTTAAGGATGGAGGATGGTGATGCAAAAGCATTGCATGATTACTTCGTAGCGATGCAGTCAAAAAATTCTGATTTCTTCTACGCCATGGATCTTGACAATGATGGTCGTCCACGGAATGTTTTTTGGGCGGATAATCATTCTCACCTTGCGCATTGATTTTTTGGTGATGTTGTCACCTTTGATACAACATATCTTACAAATAGATATAACATGTCATTTGCATCATTTGTTTGTGTTAATTATCATGGTAATTTGATTTTCCTTGGATGTGGTTTGCTTTGCAAGGAGACAACTGATTCATTCCTTTGGCTTTTTTGTGCATGGTTGCAATGTATGGGAGGTAAGTGTACTTCACTCACTTATACAATAGACGTCCCCATGCCTGTATCATGCATTTTTCATGTGCATGCCATGTTCATTTATGCATAGTGGTAAGTAACCATGTTGATGCCTATGGCACTTATGTACATACTAGGAGTGGTAGTTGATAACACTGACAATGCTAGCAGCATATTCTGAATATTGTATTTGGGTCAATACATACTTCTAATAGACATAGATATCCACTATATTTACTTTTTCTAATCAAAACTGGTACCTATCAAATAATTTTATTGCACGCTATATTAAATCTCTTTACCATAGCACTTATATTCATGTTGCTGACACTCCATCTCTAGTCATCACATATGATGATGCCAGCGTCATTATCAATGGATGTTGACGGCATCTTCCATTGATGTTGTGAGTATTGCATGCTCATCTTATCTTTACAATGTATGCTTTTACCAAACATTATGTCTTTCGTATCGTTGATATAGTTATGTCTTAAAAATTATGCAGGTGTTCACCCCAAAGCATTTGTGACTGATCAATGCCAAGAGATGATAAATGCCATAGCTACTCTTTTCCAAATACAAAACATCAATTATGCTTGTGGCATATGATGCAGAAATTGTCACATAGATTTGGTAATGATTCTCGTAACCGAGATGAGATCAAGAAAATTGTCCATCAATCCATTTCAGTTGAAGAATTTGAGAGTAGACGGATGGAATTGGTCGAGAAGAGGAACTTACATGATAATACATGGATGACACGAATGTATGCAATCCGAAAATTGTGGGTTCCAGCATTTGTAAGTGACCATTTTTGGGTCGAGTTGACTACAACACAGTGTTCTGAGAGTATGAATGTGTTCTTCGATGGATTTGTAAACTTAAAGACAACTCTTCATGTCTTTGTCTCTCAGTATGAGCTAGCTTTAAAAGCTAAGTATGAGGAGGAAGCCAAAGCTGATTTTGAGAGTATCCATAAGAAGCCTAAGTTAATTTCAGAGTTGTACATGGAGTATCAAATGTTAGAGATATATATTGTTGGTATTTTCAGGAAATTCCAAAAAGAGTTTTCCGCTATAATATATTACACAAGAATTGATTATATTGTTGTGCAATCGGTTGAGAACTTTGATGTGATAGAGAGGCGATGTCTTTTTAATGAGGACAACACACCATTCAATTTGAAGATAAATTACCTAGTTTCATTCTCCCCTTCTACTATGGAGATTCGCTGCTCTTGCGAATCATGGGAAACTCGTGGTTTACTTTGTCGACATTGCCTTTTCATTTTTAAAGAGAGGTGTTGATATAGTACCTGAAAAGTATATTTTGGATAGGTGGAAGAAAGAGATGGCAATTGGAAAGTTACACTTCCACATATCAAATAGTAACCTGCGTGATGATCCAATTAAATGTTACGAAGATGTTCATACTAAATACATGATTTTTTCAGATTTTGCTTCACGTTCTGCATTCACCTACAATTTATCAGTTCAATCTTTGCGTATTGCTTTGGATCACATTCGTAAGGAAATGGGAGTATGTTTTCCCTCAATATCTTCATAACATTAGATTACTTCTCCTTATATCATTACTCTTTGCTAAATTTCATCCACTGCCATTGCAGGGTTCAATGATTCCATGGAAGGTTCTAATATACTAAACCCCCAACGAGTGAGGCACGTAGGAAGGCCTCCCAAAAGAAGAAAATCTACTAGAGAAAAGGCTCAAGCAAAGTTTGTTAGGAAAGCTCAAAACACCAATGTTCCATCTAGTCACACTGAATGTGTGTCTAATGGAGATGTTGTTTGCAAGTAGGAGAGCGAAATAAACAGTCCCCCATATGTTCCTCCTGAATTTGGATAGTACCTAGCCCTTACTTACTGGAATGTGTAGTTTATGTAACTTGAATTGATCAGATTAGAAATGTAACACTGACATATGGTTTTTGGAGTTATCTACCTGCAGATGCTTGGTTACTTTAGTTATTGCACCCGGCACCAGCGTGGATGATGTTGCCGGCATCCAATCCAATGATTTTCTCACTTGGCAATGCTGTCGGCATTCACTGTCGTTCAAGTTCTTTAGGTATTGCATGACACTTAGGCATTTTTTTGACCTTTTAAATTCTCACGTAGGAAAATAATAGGCTTTATTATTGACGAACTCACTGTTCTGAGGATCTACGACCCAATTGAGTCGAATCAATACCCGTACTAAGTGAGTACTAATATTATTAGTGTCCCTTCAATAGTATTGTTAGAGCCTGAAACGCTGGCTTCGAGAGATAACCGGGTTTTATTGTTATAGCGTTGTAGTATAGCCAGTTATTGCCATCATTTCAAATATATAAATTTTTTTACTCGGAAAATAAAAGAGTTCCTGAGGTCGAACTCAGGGAGCAAGTTGTATTCTAGGGGTACAAGTTTCTTTTACAAAAATAAAGAAAGAGAGAGAAAGAATTTGTTGTCTTTTCTTCTTTTCTCTTTGCTTCTCCTCGTCTCAGATCTTCTGTTATCTTCTTCTTTATCTGCAGTGGTGATGTTCTTCTTCTTCTTTCAGCTGTTCCTGCTCTTCCTTTTTCTTCTGCAGAGCGGTCCTGTTCTTCTTCTTTTCCTTTCTTTCTTCTTTTCCTTTCTTCAGATCTTCTTCTCGTGCTCTTCTTCTTTCAGTTCTTCCCTTGTTCTTTTGTGTTCTCCTCTGCCTCGCTTTCTTCTGTTGTTCTTCAGATCTCCTTCTTTCTTCTTTTCTTTTTCCTGTCAGGTCGTCGTCTCTCCTTCTTTCTTCTTTTCCCTTCAGGACGTCGTCTGATTTTCCAATCAGACGACTTAAACCACTTGTTGCTACAGTGTCTCCCTCAGCTTCCTTCTTCTTCCGCGGTCCTTCTTCTTCACCTGTGCCTGCACACTTCAGAGTTTACGTCAGAGGGCAAAACCTACTCTACCCCCCGCCCCTCCGTCTCTCTCACAGAAATCGCTCATAGGATAGCTCTCCCAGAGCTGCCGGGTAGCCGGGTACGGGTAGCGCCCGGGTCCAGGCCCACCGGCGTGCGTGGTGGGCGAGGAGTGCAGGTCAGTCTAAGTCGGGTCGGGTCAGGTCCGCGGGGCGTGAGCGCGGACGAGACCGGGTAACCGGGCGGGTGAAGGGGACCTCACCCCGTGTGCTGAGGCAGTAAGCCTCCAGCACTTTTTCGCTTTATACCGCTGCGCCTCTTCAGAGTTTTCCGAGGTGGGACTAAATGTCCCACCCCAATTGAGCGCCCGCAGCGGAGAAAGCAGCGGGCGATCGCGGCTTCACGCGAGGCCTTCGCCCCAGCTGCGAGCCTGATGCTTTGTCGAAATGCCTCGCAAGGCCTGGGAGTCGAATCTGGGCGTGGCGCGCCTGCAGCTGCAGGCGGAAGCAGCTCCTTCTGCACGGCAATGGCGGCGGAGGTCGGGTGACCTGTTCACAGCAAAACGGCCTCTCGACCTAATCAGAAGGTGCCGGGAGCTTCGCCAGAGTGCGGCGAAGCTCGTGTGGGTGGTGGCGAGGCGTGGGGCGGCGTGCAAGGGCTGCCCTAGGTCGGACTGTGGGTCGGAAGATGGGTTTGTTCGGTGGGGTTGCAGAGGGTGATGTGGGGGAAGTGGAAGGGCGGGGGTTGATCAGGGTGAGGAGGCGGAGGTTCTGCGGTGGTCGGCGAGCCGTGTGGGTTGCTGGGGTGATGGGAGCGGCTCGCCAGAGGATGGCCGGAGGCGGAGAAGGTGAGGGTGAACAGGAGCGGTCGAGGGTTTAATCAAATAAAAGACAGTGAGGAAAAGAAAGAGGGGGAGATGGGGAGGAGTTCTGACCTAGCTACGGAGACGAAAGGGGCCGGAGCAGGGCGACAGTCGTATCGACTGTCGCCGGAGAAGAAGATGCCCAGGGGAAGGGGCGGCGGCAAGCAGAGAGCCGGAGAGGCGCCAGCTGGGTGCGGCGTGGCGCGGGAAGAGCAGGGGAAGAAGTCTCTGCTGCTGGTATTGCGGCAGAGTGAAGAGGAGGAGGAGGAGGAACCGCCGGAGCTGGTGGGCGTCTGCCGGAGTGAGAGGAGAGGAAAGTTGGGGGTTTTCTCCGTCAGATCCGAGCTGGGAAGAACGGTGGAGCGACGGGGGTATTTATAGGGACCGAATCAGGGAGGAAGGCGGAGGGAGACGACGTGTCTCCCTCGCCAGAGGACGCCGAAGATGGAAACCCATACCGTCCGTGCGTTCGCACGGTCGGTATGGTGGGTTACAGCGACCAGGGGGGTGTCCCTGAGACGGCTGACGACGCAGGGCACCCCCGGTTTACTTGCCAGGCTCTCCCCCTCACCCTATGCGGCGCCATGCTCCGCGCAAGGTCGCCGGAGCATGGTGCTGGCAGGTTTTGCAGGGGGACCTGAATGCAAAGAACTAAGGAGAGTTAGGGGCCAAAATGCGAGGGTTCAAAAGTTGAGGGCCAAAAAGTAAATATATGAGGGTCAAAGTGTAAAGTTGGTCAAGGAGGTTTCTTCTTAGGCTCAAGTTTTTATACATGACTAATTAGGACCTAAGGAATCTGATGGTGAATTTCATTTCTATATTAAACCTTGTTTGACCGGTCAATTTATGCGAAAACTCAAATTAAGTTATTAATTGGGCATGGTTCTCAATGTAGGTCAAAATGGGTTCTGAAGGCCAAATTGAAGGTTCTAAACCCTAGAGATTATTTTTATATGAATTTTAGAGGGTTTATTCTATTTTTACTTTACCTCGAACCTCGTGAATTGAAGTGGGTTATTTTAGGGTTACAGATTATCATTTAGTTTCTTGGAATTGCTGTAGTCCTTGCTAGATCATCTCATCCCACTTTTATTCTTATTAAGTTGCTTTGACCTATGTTTGGGCCCTGAATTACCCTGTATGCAGATTATACTGGTAAAATTGCATTTTTACCCCTTATGACTTGTTTTCTCCTTAAACTCAGAATTCTCTGAGTTAAGCCTTTCCTTGAGTTATGTAGGAGCTTTTATCCTTTGTATTAGGTCAAAATGAGCTAGTTATGGCTCATGATGAGGTTCTCATCATACCCCCATGCCTAGCTTTTGCTAGTCCCTTAGCAAAAACTTAAGGTTTCAACCCTTGTTCTAGACCATGAAGTTTTCAATAGTTTTAGATAAGTGCCTTTTTTATTTGAGCATAGATTAGGTTAGAATGCTGACCATAGGCCTAAAAGGTACTCTAGTACCAATCAAGATCCAAATCTGTCTAGCCTTAGCCTCAGTATTTAGCAAAGGTTTTTAAGGTCCACAAGAACTAATCTAAGGTTTATTGGACTTTGTGGTTAAAGCACCCGTGCTTGAAATGATTTTAGCCCTGGCTCAGTTCGCAGTGCATTTTGTAAGAGAGAGATAGAAAGTTTTTCTGTTTGGAGAGTTTTCTCTCTCTTTTTCTTTTTAGTTCTAGCCTAGGATTGGCTTTTCAACACGGTCTGTATCAGATTCCTTGCTCCCATCATCAATCCTCAAGGGTTCCTGGCGATCGATGCTTCGAGATAGCACCGCCCATGGCAACCCCCGAAACCCTGGCTATTGAGATTTCGAGATAATCCCATCCATGGTGTTCCGTGGCCGAATCCAGACCCTGGCAATTGACACTTCGAGATAATGCCATCCATGGAATCTGAACCAGCAGAGTGCTTACATGCCCCCAGTAGGATATGTAAATATCCTAAGAGACAAGCACCGAGGAGATGATATTTTGTTACGCATCTTCGAGGGGATTTCCCGCCTCTCCGCGCTGGGAACTCGTCCAAATCAACTTGTGTTGATCGGCCGCTCCTATTCTAGGTGTTCTTTTCAGAATTTTGAGACGCTTCTGCGTGATTCTGAATTTTACGCTTACTGAACCAGGCTGTGTGTGAGGTTAGGGTGCTTAGGTTACTGAGTCCCGTAAACCAAAAATTAGTTAACGAGGCCAAATACTCCCTAAGCCTTAGACCTAATACTTCAGCTTTTCATTTTCCTCAACCTCTTGAGGAGTGTCTAGATCTTAATGGGTACTAAGAGTCTATTCAAGAATGCCTAAGGTTTGCATTCTTACTAATCTCATTGTGCACTTTTCAGTTGTTTTCTTGAATGAGGTCTAGAACTTAGGTTAATTCCTTAGTTCCTTACTAATGACTATCACCTTTTCTCATAATTTTGTGCTCTTTTTTCATTTTGTTTCTTTTCTCCTTCACAAAATTTCCTTCTCCTTTTATTCTTTTTCGAAAAAATTTTTAATTTTTATGGTGTTTTTGGCATATGTGAATTTTTTTTGTTTGAAACCTTTTCTTACAAGTTTTGCACTTTCATACCCCCCATGCCTAAGATTTGCAATGTCCTCATTGTAACCTAGGGGGTTTTTATTTAACTTAGTTCATTCCTTAAGACAGAAATTTGGATGAGTGAATGGGTCGGGGTGACTGTTGCGGACGATTTCTAATCTCAGATGCAAGCACCTGAGGTGGAGTCGGCTGTCTTAAAGTGTGAACTTCAAGTGCAAAAAGGTGTCAGAACAAGTTTCAGGTTTTCAAAGAGAATGACGGGCTGCCTCCCGTTAAGCGCTGAGTTTTACGCCATCGGCTGGGCGCAATAAGCTCAAGGGGAAAGGAGGATATAAGATGCTTCAGCCAAATCAGTAGAAGTTACATCAATGAACGGCTTGAGTCTCTGACTGTTCACGATGAAAGGTTCAGAATCGTGGCTGAGTGGACTGATTTCGATTGCTCCATTTCCAAAAACCTGTCGGACCAAATATGGTCCGACCCACTTGGATCTCAGTTTTCCTGGGAAGAGTTTTAGTCGGGCATCAAAGAGTAGGACCTTTTGACCAGGATGAAAGATCTTTCTCGAGATGTGTTTGTCGTGGAAGGCTTTAACCCGCTCCTTGTAGATTTGCGAGTTCTCGTACGCGTCTAGGCGTAATTCATCGATCTCGCTGATTTGGAGTTTTCTGTGGGTCCCAGCCTTGGAAAGATCTAGATTACAGTTCCGTACTGCCCAATAGGCTTTATGCTCCAGTTCTACGGGAAGGTGGCATGCCTTTCCGTACACCAGTCTAAAGGGAGACATGCCCAATTGGGTCTTGTGGGCGGTCCTATAGGCCCACAATGCTTCCGGAAGTCGGGACGATCAGTCCTTCCTGTCAGGTCGAACAGTGACTTGCAGGATTTTCTTGATCTCCCGATTAGACAGCTCAGCTAGACCATTAGTTTGGGGGTGGTAAGGAGTAGAGATTCGGTGAGACACCCCGTATTTGGTCATCAGTGACCTAAACTGAGCATTTGTGAAATGGGTCCCCCCATCAGAGATTATTGCACGAGGAATCCCGAACCTTGAGAAAATGTGTTGATGAATGAATTTGAGAACGATTTTGTGATCACAGGTTCGGGTCGGTATGGCTTCGATCCATTTGGACACGTAGTCCACAGCCAACAGAATGTATTCGAAACCATCCGAAATAGGAAAGGGGCCCATAAAATCAATCCCCCAAACATCAAAGATTTCGCATACTAGAATCGGTTGCATAGGCATCATGTCGCGATGGCTCATGTTGCCCAAAGTCTGGCAACGACTGCATGCCTTGCAGTGATTGTATGCGTCTTTGAACAGTGTGGGCCAGTAAAAGCCGCACTGGAGGACTTTTGATGCGGTTTTATGCCCGGCGAAATGGCCACCGCATGCCTGGTCATGGCAGAAAGAGAGGATATTGTTGAATTCCCCTTCCGGGACACATCTCCGGATGATCTGATCGGCACCTGTGCGGAAGAGGTACGGGTCTTCCCAAATGTAATACTTGGCATCGGAGCGTAATTTGTCTTTCTTGGCCTTCGGCCAATCGGACGGGATCTGATGAGATGCCAAGTAATTTACTACATTAGCAAACCATGGAAGGCTAGTACCAATAGTCAGCAGGTGCTCATCGGGAAAATGCTCAGTGATGGGTCCGGAAGGGTCAATTATTTCAGAAGGAAGACGGGACAAGTGATCAGCTACCACATTTTGCTTTCCCGCTTTGTCGCGAATCTCAAGGTCAAATTCTTGCAACAGCAAGATCCATCGGATTAATCGAGGTTTCGCGTCCTTCTTTGCAAGGAGATGCCTCACAGCTGTGTGATCCGAGTATATGATGACACGGGAACCCAGAAGGTACGATCTGAACTTTTCCAGGGCAAATACTACAGCTAGCAGCTCTTTCTCAGTAACCGTATAGTTACGCTGAGCCTCATCGAGTGTTTTGCTGGCGTAGTAAATGGCCACAGGTTTCCTGTCAATTTTCTGCCCCAAAACCGCTCCTACAGCAAAGTCGGATGCATCGCACATGATCTCAAAGGGTTGAGACCAATCAGGGGACTGTAGGATCGGGGCTTGGGTGACTGGGTCACGCAGGATTTCAAATGCTTGAGTGCATTCCTTGGAAATTTCGAAAGGAACATCCTTGGAGAGAAGAGTGGTCAGGGGGCGCGCGATTTTTGAAAAATCAGGGATAAATCGTCGATAAAAATCGACATGCCCTAAAAAGGAACGGATGTCCCTGATCAAGCTAGGCATAGGAAGGTGAGAAATCAGATTAACCTTAGCTCGATCCACTTGGATACCTTTCTCCGAAATTGAGTGTCCCAGGACAATTCCCTCAGGCACCATGAAATGGCTCTTTTCCCAGGAAAGAACCAAATTCACATCGATGCACCGCCTGAGTATCTGGACCAAGTGTTGGAGGCAATCATCGAATGATGCTCCGAAAACTGAAAAGTCATCCATGAAGACTTCCGGATAATCACCTACCATATCTGAGAATATGGCAAGCATGCATCGCTGAAAAGTAGCAGGTGCATTGCAAAGACCGAAAGGCATCCTTCGGAAAGCGTATGTTCCAAAGGGGCAGGTGAACGTGGTCTTTTCTTGGTCCTCAGGATGGATTGCCACCTGGTTATAACCGGAGTACCCGTCAAGAAAGCAGAAGAACCTATTTCCTGCAAGTTTTTCGAGAATTTGATCAATGAAGGGTAGTGGGAAATGATCCTTCTTCGTGGAGGAATTTAGTCGGCGGTAATCTATACAGACTCTCCACGAGTTGGCTAATCGGGTAGGAATGATTTCTCCGGTCTCAGTCGTTATAGTGGTGAGTCCTGCCTTCTTGGGCACGACCTGAATTGGGCTCACCCAACGACTATCGGAGATCGGGTAGATGATCCCGGCATCTAACCACTTGATGATCTCCTTTTTCACGACCTCCTGCAGATTGGGGTTTAAGCGTCTCTGCATTTCACGAGAAGGTCGTGTGCCCTCTTCTGAATAGATATGATGAGTACAATAAGAGGGACTTATTCCAGTCAAATCATCGAGAGTCCATCCGATGGCTCTACGATGTTGCTGGAGGACAACAATCAGACGGGATTCCTGTTCAGGACTGAGGTTGGAATTGATAATCACAGGAAGGGTCTGATTAGAACCCAAAAAGACGTATTTCAAGTGAGCAGGAAGGGGTTTCAGTTCGAGGATGGGGTTTTCAGCAGCAGCGGGTGGTTCAGTATAGATGTGAGGTTCAAGGGTGGGAGTTACTAGGTTGTTCATATCTGGATTCGACTCCTCTGTTTGCGGGTCAAGATCCTTCTGTGGTTGATGAGGCATAATCGAGTCATTCTGGAGGTGTGATTCATCAACCAAAGTCTTGATGTCACAAATTTGTTCGATGACGCCGCAATTAATTCCTTGTTGGGCCTTAAATATATCAATTTTCAGTGTTTGATCTCCAAACTTAAGCTCTATTTGGCCCTCCTCACAGCTGATGTTGGCTCTAGCAGTAGCCAAGAAAGGTCTCCCTAGAATGATTGGTGTATCCCTAGGATTCTCAGGTGCATCCATATCTAAGACTATAAAGTCCACTGGAAAATAGAAATCCCGCACTCTTACGATAACATCCTCGAGAATCCCTTTTGGTGACTTTATAGATCGATCTGCTAATTGTAATGTCACCTCGGTTGGTTTTAGCTCAGATTCTTCTAGATGGTCAAGTAAGGATGTGGGTATCAGGTTTATGGATGCACCCAAGTCTAACAATGCTCTATCAAATTGGGTACCACCTATCTTACAGGAAATCAGGGGAGTCCCAGGATCTTTTGCCTTGGGTGGGAGTCTACTAAGGATTACAGAGCTGGCTTGCTCTGACAGAACAATTGGGCTCCCTCCCTTGGTTCGCGGCTTACGCTGGGGTGTACATATATTCTTTAGAAATCGTGCGTAAGCTGGTACGTGGCGGATTGCATCCATCAAGGGGATGTTTATGTGGACCTGCTCAAAGAGCTTGACCAGGTCCTCCTCAGGGGCCACGGGTTTGGTGGTCTTCTTTCCCTTGGTCAGGGCCTCGGGAAACGGGATCTTGGTTGGTTCTTCTAGGATAGGTCCAGGTTGTGGATCCGGAACAGCGGTATCTTGGATAACTATCCTAGGGTCATGGTTATCAGGCTTGGAGTGGTTTGGATAATGCGGGTCTTGAGTTGTTTTACCACTATGTGTTGTTACAGAATTTAATCCGGCCTGATTTTGGTTTGGGTTTGGTAAGAGGGGTGGCTGCTGCTGAAATCCCGCATAAGAAGTTGAGGCTTCCATCTCGTCTGGAGATGGAGCAGTAGGGGCCTGATAAATCCATTGAGCATGGCCTAAATTTGGATTCATAACGCGCTTCTGGGTTGGCACGTTATTTGGGTTAGGAAGAGGTTGGGAAGGGAGTATGCCTGGCTGGCGAGAATTTGCCAACTGGGCCAGTTGAGTTTTAACTTCTGTAAGCTCGTCCTTGTGCTATTTTTGAATAGCCGCATTCGTTTTTTGAATGTCAGCCAGAGTCTGAAGGATTAGGGACATTTGATCCTGATTTGGCCCTGATGGATAAGTAGGGTTGGGCCGAGGCTGAGGCGGCTGGTAATGACGAGAGGGCTGTGGGCGGGACTGAAAAGGTGGTCTTTGGGTTTGAGAATTTCCTGCCCACTGAAAATTGGGATGGTTTCGCCATCCAGGATTGTAAGTGTTGGAGAATGGGTCGTTCTGGATGGCGTTGAGGTCCTCGCAGGTCTGAGGAACCTCCTGAGAATCAGGGAAAGGGGGAATGGAGTTCCCTCGGCTGGTGTAGAAAGGATCGGATGATCCTCCGATCCAAGAATCAGATGGGGATGGATATGGATCCATCCCAGGGGAAGATCGGTGGAGGATGTTTTGCACAGTCTCCTGTGTGGAAGGAGGTTGTGCAAAGGAGTTACGCGCGGAGGTGGCTCGCTGCAGGTGCTGTGTCAGCTCATCCACCTTCTTTTCAATGATTGAGACCTTGTCCAATCGACTGGCCATTAATTCCAGGTCGACTGATGCGGACAGGCCCTGCGTCTCATGTGCTCCCTTAAGATTCGTCGCTGCGCGGGTATTCGTCCTGTCGAATAATCCCATGGAGTCATTGTTGATGGAGTTCTCGCACATGTTTTCGAGAATCTCCCATACGGTGTCTTCATGTTGACCCATGATGTTTCCTCCGCAAGTTGCATTGACGAAAAGGCGGATGTCCTCACGGAGTCCCTGGTAAAAAGATTGGACTTGTTCCCATTTAGGAACTCCGTGATGGGGGCACTTTCTCATGAGATCCTGAAAACGATCCCATGCCTCATGGAGAGGTTCTCCTGATTGTTGAGTGAAGTGTGTAATCTGATGGCGTAAGGCGTTGGTCCGACCAACGGGAAAAAACTTTTTCAAAAACTCGGATTGAAGTTCTTCCCAAGTGTTGATCGGCCGGGTCTGAGTTTGATACCAATGGGCGGCCTTGTCCATAAGAGAAAAGGAGAACATCTTCATGAGAAGAATATCCCGATTTTGCGCATTTGATCCAAAAGTGTGGGCCAGATGCTTTAGCTGTTTGATGTGCTGGAAGGGATCTTCAGAATTAAGCCCATAGAATTTAGGTATAGCATGAATCATGTTGGGCTTTAATTAGGAATCAGGTCCTCCAGTCGGGATTCTGACTCGAGGCTCAATGGCCACCGCAGCAGGATTGTAGTGGTCCCGCATCATAGGACGCTGTGGTGGGTGCACGAAGTTTTGGAAGAGGTCATTGAGTCGCTGGAGCTGGTGTTCCAGATTATTTTCTTCCTCAACTGGCTGAGCCATGATGGGGGAAGAAGAAGAACTTGGTTCTGAATCAGAAGAGAGAATAATGTGAGGGTGTTGCTGCACAAACACGGGCGTCGAGGCTTGGCCTTGACGAGAGCGAATTTCTAAAGGAGGTCTTAAGGGTGGTCTTAGGGACCTCCTTCCGTACATGCACTGTTGGAAGAGGTAAGTTTAGAAGGTGCTGGACCCAATCAAGACACCCAAAAATGTGTTGGGTGACTATAGAGGTGCGGGGCAGATGGACCCCTTGATCAGAAAGATCGTCCACCTGAGAATTACCTGGGCAGCCAGAGAGGGAGAGTCCCGCGAAGACCCCTACACGGTAGAGCGTCCCCACGGGTTACAGGGTTTCCCCCACCCGACCTCTCTTGTCACTGCGGTTCCAGGTAGACCAGAATGGGGATCTTGACCTCTTAAGTCTACCAATTTTAAGATCAGGGTGCTTAAGGTTTCACTTGAACTTTAGTCTTTTAAGTGCAAAGAGTGACCTAATTTAAGGTTGGTTGACCCAAGGGGTCAACTTTACCTCTTGTTTTCTTTGAGAGCTTTTAGGTCTTGTCTTTTAGGGTTCAAGTGTTTAGAGAGCCAATTGTTTTAGGTTTTCTTTTGAATAGGTATTTTCAATCAATGGTTTAGGCACACTTCTTTTGGATTTTCTCCATTCTTGATTTAAGTAGTGTGTCTCTAAAACCCTAATGTTGAATCTTATGTTGGCTCTACTTGGTCCAGTTAGTTCTTTGTTGGGTAATTAGGGCTCAAGCAAGAATGTGTTAGCCCTTAAATACCCTTAATAGTGTGCAGGACTAATGAGTTGAAAACATGCAACTCTTTATGGTTATTAAGTATGGAAGACAGGTTAGCCCTATATTGCTTGTTCTTTTCTTTTCTTCCTCTTTAGAGTTTAGGGGTTAATAGCGAGAGGAAAAATTTACTTGTCCTCGGAGTGGTTGTCGTGCGGTTGCTTGTCTTCTTGATTTCCTGTAGTTTTCTGCACAAAAGAGAGGAGATTATCAGAAATTAAAAAGAAACAGGAATGTTTACCTCTAGAATAGCCGTTGCTCCCCGGCAACGGCGCCAAAATGAAACGCTGGCTTCGAGAGATAACCGGGTTTTATTGTTATAGCGTTGTAGTATAGCCAGTTATTGCCATCATTTCAAATATATAAATTTTTTTACTCGGAAAATAAAAGAGTTCCCGAGGTCGAACTCAGGGAGCAAGTTGTATTCTAGGGGTACAAGTTTCTTTTACAAAAATAAAGAAAGAGAGAGAAAGAATTTGTTGTCTTTTCTTCTTTTCTCTTTGCTTCTCCTCGTCTCAGATCTTCTGTTATCTTCTTCTTCTTTATCTGCAGTGGTGATGTTCTTCTTCTTCTTTCAGCTGTTCCTGCTCTTCCTTTTTCTTCTGCAGAGCGGTCCTGTTCTTCTTCTTTTCCTTTCTTTCTTCTTTTCCTTTCTTCAGATCTTCTTCTCGTGCTCTTCTTCTTTCAGTTCTTCCCTTGTTCTTTTGTGTTCTCCTCTGCCTCGCCTTCTTCTGTTGTTCTTCAGATCTCCTTCTTTCTTCTTTTCTTTTTCCTGTCAGGTCGTCGTCTCTCCTTCTTTCTTCTTTTCCCTTCAGGACGTCGTCTGATTTTCCAATCAGACGACTTAAACCGCTTGTTGCTACAGTGTCTCCCTCAGCTTCCTTCTTCTTCCGCGGTCCTTCTTCTTCACCTGTGCCTGCACACTTCAGAGTTTACGTCAGAGGGCAAAACCTACTCTACCCCCCGCCCCTCCGTCTCTCTCACAGAAACCGCTCATAGGATAGCTCTCCCAGAGCTGCCGGGTAGCCGGGTACGGGTAGCGCCCGGGTCCAGGCCCACCGGCGTGCGTGGTGGGCGAGGAGTGCAGGTCAGTCTAAGTCGGGTCGGGTCAGGTCCGCGGGGCGTGAGCGCGGACGAGACCGGGTAACCGGGCGGGTGAAGGGGACCTCACCCCGTGTGCTGAGGCAGTAAGCCTCCAGCACTTTTTCGCTTTATACCGCTGCGCCTCTTCAGAGTTTTCCGAGGTGGGACTAAATGTCCCACCCCAATTGAGCGCCCGCAGCGGAGAAAGCAGCGGGCGATCGCGGCTTCACGCGAGGCCTTCGCCCCAGCTGCGAGCCTGATGCTTTGTCGAAATGCCTCGCAAGGCCTGGGAGTCGAATCTGGGCGTGGCGCGCCTGCAGCTGCAGGCGGAAGCAGCTCCTTCTGCCCGGCAATGGCGGCGGAGGTCGGGTGACCTGTTCACAGCAAAACGGCCTCTCGGCCTAATCAGAAGGTGCCAGGAGCTTCGCCAGAGTGCGGCGAAGCTCGTGTGGGTGGTGGCGAGGCGTGGGGCAGCGTGCAAGGGTTGCCCTAGGTCGGACTGTGGGTCGGAAGATGGGTTTGTTCGGTGGGGTTGCAGAGGGTGATGTGGGGGAAGTGGAAGGGCGGGGGTTGATCAGGGTGAGGAGGCGGAGGTTCTGCGGTGGTCGGCGAGCCGTGTGGGTTGCTGGGGTGATGGGAGCGGCTCACCGGAGGATGGCCGGAGGCGGAGAAGGTGAGGGTGAACAGGAGCGGTCGAGGGTTTAATCAAATAAAAGACAGTGAGGAAAAGAAAGAGGGGGAGATGGGGAGGAGTTCTGACCTAGCTACGGAGACGAAAGGGGCCGGAGCAGGGCGACAGTCGTATCGACTGTCGCCGGAGAAGAAGATGCCCAGGGGAAGGGGCGGCGGCGAGCAGAGAGCCGGAGAGGCGCCAGCTGGGTGCGGCGTGGCGCGGGAAGAGCAGGGGAAGAAGTCTCTGCTGCTGGTATTGCGGCAGAGCGAAGAGGAGGAGGAGGAACCGCCGGAGCTGGTGGGCGTCTGCTGGAGTGAGAGGAGAGGAAAGTTGGGGGTTTTCTCCGTCAGATCCGAGCTGGGAAGAACGGTGGAGCGACGGGGGTATTTATAGGGACCGAATCAGGGAGGAAGGCGGAGGGAGACGACGTGTCTCCCTCGCCGGAGGACGCCGGAGATGGAAACCCATACCGTCCGTGCGTTCGCACGGCCGGTATGGTGGGTTACAGCGACCAGGGGGGTGTCCCTGCGACGGCTGACGACGCAGGGCACCCCCGGTTTACTTGCCAGGCTCTCCCCCTCACCCTGCGCGGCGCCATGCTCCGCGCAAGGTCGCCGGAGCATGGTGCTGGCAGGTTTTGCAGGGGGGACCTGAACGCAAAGAACGAAGGAGAGTTAGGGGCCAAAATGCGAGGGTTCAAAAGTTGAGGGCCAAAAAGTAAATATATGAGGGCCAAAGTGTAAAGTTGGTCAAGGAGGTTTCTTCTTAGGCTCAAGTTTTTATACATGACTAATTAGGACCTAAGGAATCTGATGGTGAATTTTATTTCTATATTAAACCTTGTTTGATCGGTCAATTTATGCGAAAACCCAAATTAAGTTATTAATTGGGCATGGTTCTCAATGTAGGTCAAAATGGGTTCTGAAGGCCAAATTGAAGGTTCTAAACCCTAGAGATTATTTTTCTATGAATTTTAGAGGGTTTATTCTATTTTTACTTTGCCTCGAACCTCGTGAATTGAAGTGGATTATTTTAGGGTTACAGATTATCATTTAGTTTCTTAGAATTGCTGTAGCCCTTGCTAGATCATCTCATCCCACTTTTATTCTTATTAAGTTGCTTTGACCTATGTTTGGGCCCTGAATTACCCTGTATGCAGATTATACTGGTAAAATTGCATTTTTACCCCTTATGACTTGTTTTCTCCTTAAACTCAGAATTCTCTGAGTTAAGCCTTTCCTTGAGTTATGTAGGAGCTTTTATCCTTTGTATTAGGTCAAAATGAGCTAGTTATGGCTCATGATGAGGTTCTCATCAGAGCCCTAATAATCTCTTCCATATCCCCAATCTTGGCCCACTCTCCCATGCACGCACACATGCGCACGTGCACCCACACGTGCATTATAGGTATTTGTATGTTTCTTATTCTCATTTCAATGTATTCAACTAGATATGCGGTATGCTTTGTTGCTGAAAAACTCTTCTTCTTCGAGGTGGGACTATAGATTTGACGTCTCCTTCACAAACAACTTAACTCCGCTGAATTCACTTGGATGCTGTCGGCATCTGCTTTTCAGATGCCCTCGACATTCACTTCGATGATGCTGTCGGCATTCGCTTTGTAACCCTTTAGCACTTGAGTTGTCCCTTAGAGCTCCTCAGATGCTGCCGGCATCGTCGTCGATGATGTTGACAACATCCACTTCGGGTCCCCATGCTTCCGGCACTTAAGTAAGTGTTTCGCATCCATTGATGATATAAATTTACAATACTACGAATTTTCTCTTCCCTTGTAAGCCTTCTGTGCTTCAGATGTCCCTTCGAGCTCATCACATGTTGCCAACATCGTTGTCGATAATGTTGCCGGCATCATCTCCGATGTTGTGGACACTTTGTAATGCTGTCTGCATTCAATCTCCTTCAAGTCTTTATATATCTCACAACACTTAGGCTACTTATGGACCTTTTATCTTGACACGTAGGCAAAAATTTTGGTTTTATCATTGGCGAACTCGCTTTTCTGAGGATCTACGACCCAATTGAGTCGGATCAGTACTCGTACTACGTGAGTTCTAATATCATTAGTGGTCTTTTAATAATGTATTTAGACTTGTAATAACATCTTCCAAAGCCCCAATCAGAGCCCACATGCCCATGCCCGCACACATGCGCACGTGCAGTCTCACTCGCATTATAGGTACCTCTATGTTCGTTATTTTCATTTCACCTTATTCAGTTATCTTATTACGATCCGATTCCCGAATCCCAACAAGATACGAGAATTGGACTGACTTGACTGATCCCAAGACCTAGCCGTCCAACGAGAGAGTAACCAAAAGAACAGTAAAATAAACCACATTCATCATGCATGTAACTAATAGTAACAAAAGTACAGCAGTAAAGGAAAGAACTACCACAGTACACACCACCACAACAGTAGAAAATTTAAACAGGTACATAAATATGATTCTTACAATAAAAGAGTACAAGTGTAACAGGATATACTCACTACAACAGAAAAATGGTACAGCAAGTACAACACAAGTAGAATCACTGGGCTCTACTAGGCCCAGCACCCTCCACAGCTGTAGGCTCTGGCTGCTCAACACCTGGTCCTAAAAAGGTGACAAAGGTGACACATCAGCGAAACGCTGAGTAGAGTGACAACCAGCTAGCTAAGAAAGTAGTAAAGGTAAACAAGTAGCTATTGTTTTAATTTCTTCCTTTATTTTACTCTTTCTTGATTTATTGCTCAGGTCTTTCTCTTGATCTCGAATGTTCCTCGTGGGAACGATCTTGATTGCAGTCTTTTCCGAAAAGTAGAAGTAGCACGTGGTGCTCTCCTGGCTGGGAGAGTCCCCCGTGGTGGTCCTACCCTCAGTCAACCACCCCAAGGTCACTGACAGAAGTAACGGTGACTACGGCACGTGCGATAAACGCACTGGTAGCTACCCCGCACTGGCACGCAGTCAGTTGTTTCCGTTAACGGGTGCGCCCAAAGTACAGCACGGAACCAGTATAGGGCAGAGCCCTCTCAGTAACAGGGGTCTAGCCCCTCCACAATAACCAAACAGGGGTCTTGCCCCTCCACAGTCTGCGCACCCTCGCCTAACTACTCTGGTTTGTCTAGTGAGCCTAACAAGTCGGTGTAGGAAGGCTAGCAGAACCCCGGGACCCGTGGGGTGGCTAGTGCTCTTCCTACACTAGTAGCTCTCCCCGGTACTGCGTATGCGAGGGCCAAAAGTTGGTACAAAGTGGCCAGACCTAACCCCGGGTCCCTGGGCGGCTAGCTCTGCTCTGCACTAAACAGGGGGACAGTCGCTCTCCTTGATACTCCGTACTCAAGGGCCAGCTCAGTTCCCCAATTCCATTCCATTTACTTTCCAGGAGCTCTACTCCTAATTCCTCATAGGGTTCATGCTCATATTTCTTTAACCAAGCCAATTTAGGTTTCATCATTTCAGTTTTATTTTCATATAGCCCGTGTTTCCAATATTAATATCCATTCATATGCAAGTAGCTATTATCCAATTACAGGCAAATAACATTGTTCTATCTACTTTTCCAAGACTGCAATTCATGTATTCATGACATTAGTTTTAGTGTTTCTGTTCCTAGGATTCATACCACACCCTAGGATCTATCATTTAATCTAGTTTTCCAATCCTAGGATTCATACCATACCCTAGGATCTATCATTCAATCTAGTTTTCAAGTCCTAGGATTCATGCCATATCCTAGGATCTATCATTCAATCTTGTTTTCCGACCCTAGGATTCATGCCATACCCTAGAATCTATTATTTATCTCACAAGTGCATTAATGTTGATAAATAATCAAGGGGAGCCACTCTACCCGCAAAATCGGGAGTAATGGGGGCGTGATCGGCAGATCCGCGTGCCTCCACAACCCCCAGAGCCGCAACGAGAAGAGGTCCTAACACAAGGATCAAACACAAGGAACCACTCAGAATAGGATACAAGTATTTTAAACAAGTAGAGGAACAATTTCTGAGAAGAATGGAATCTCAAACGCAGAAATCGAACTTCGAGCGGACCCTAAACGGGTCAAAAATGATAACTCTGCCCCAAATCAGACGTCTGGAACACCTTCCAGACATCTTAAACGATGGTTCAGATCATACCTTACTTTTGCACTGCTCTTCAGGCGTCTAGGATCCTGCTGAACCGTCTGGACTTAGTTCCAAACGTCCGACCGTCACTCCGGACGTCTGGAGACTCTCTCCGCCGTCTGGTGCTGTGCCCAGACATCTGATCTGTGTGGGAGGGTGTGCCCTTGCGCCTTCCCGAACGAAACCTGCACGCGTACGTAAACGATCTCAACATGGCAATGAGGTAGAACCTTAGGCGGAACAGCCTGCATGGCCGTACCCGCGAAAGGGAGAAGAGAAATATCGTACCTTTCAGACGTCTGGATCTCACTACAGATGTCTCCCGCGTCGTCTGGGCGTAGGTCCAGATGTCTGATTCTAGGAAAGTTTCCCAGAATCAGAACCTCCACACCTCCTGCCTACTGCGCACGGCTGCGCCGCGTCGCGCCCGCCTGCTGCCTGAGCTACAGCAGCACCGGGGTAACCTCCCCAGCACCACACTCTCGTTGCGCACCCGCCGGCTGGCCCTGGGCTACTCCGGCGATCTCGCTCTCTCTTCCTCACGCACTCCGCCTCTTCTCCCTCTCGCTGCACCTCCTCCTCCCTGCACGTGCCTGGCAGCAGCTACTGCCCTCGCCCTCTCACTCTCACGCTAACACTGGAAGAAGAAGGAGGAGACGGTGGAGTGGTGGTGAGGGAGAGGGAGGGGGGGGGGGGATATTTGAAGGCGTCGGGGGAAAGAGAGAAAGAAAAAGAAGATGCGCGCACAGACTCACAATCGTACGCCGCAAAAATTAAATTCTAGACGTCTGGGAAGGCGTCCAAACGTCTGACCAGACGTCTAGACCAACTCCTAGACGTCTTAAAAACGTTTGATTTCGTGGGTCTTAACAGCGCGGTATGCTTTTTTGGTGTCAAAGCTCCTCTTCTTCGAGGTGGGACTATAGATTTCACCTTCACTTCCATTACTTTGATGCCGTCGACATCCATTTGAATGCTGCTGCCTTCTTTTTCACAACAAATGCATGGTGTTGCCGACATCATCTTACACACCTGATGCTATCGGCATTTCGTTATCGTGAATTGCATCCATATTTCATATTCATGATTATAGTTAATACAACATGATACTAACGTCCTCATATTTGCATCTAACTGTATCATGCTCTTAGCATTCGCTTACATTATTTTGCATGATGTTGTCGGCATTCTCTTACAGATGCCGTTAGCATTCATTGGATTATGCTGTCAGCAACCTCTTAATGAAACTCCAAAGGTTATTTTCACTAACATTTGATAACCACATTTTCGATCTCCATATTCAAAGATATAATAAGTTCCTCAAAATGAATCATTCAATCTCATACATCAAAGACATTGGTAAACCACATATTCTGTCTCCATAATATACAATACAATAAGTTTCTTAAAATGAATCATTCAAATACATGATAAGCTAACTAATTGTCTCAAAACTGAAACCTGAAGGCATCATCACCTACCCTATTGGTAAACTTCTGAGAAATTATATGTTGCAAATGTTTCCAATATGCACCTACCATATTTTTCTAACACATACTTTCATAAAAAATTCTTAGGCTTTGCCCACTTATGACGAATAATTGTTGCTACATAGCGAGCTCTCAAGTTATGGAAATTCTCCTGTGCTGTTGCATGTACTTCTCCTCCTTTACTAGTCTCCTCCATCCAACGCACTACATATTGTGCACAATCTATGCTCGTTGGATGTTGTTGTGGTGAGCTCCTATCGGTTATTAATCTGAAGCTTTCAAGTTAGATGGGATGCAATGTCTTCATGTACCTTAGTACAACCACAATTTGTACAATTATTTCCTCTATCAGTTCGATTACATAACAATCAATTATTTGAAAAAGAAAATTATATATCAAACATGTACCATTGCATTCACAAACTCATCCTCCTTATGCTGGTCACATCCATAACGTCTCTTCAAGGTGCTGTTGTAGTTGATAATGTCCATGGAACTCATTCTGAACTCTAATAAGTGCCAATGGTCGGACCTATTCACAGGGACCAACAATGTCTTGCATTCTTTGAGCTCCTCCTTCTCATATGACATGAATTTAATGGCTTTCTCCTCTCCAACAGCCATTCGGTTTGTAATCCAATAAGACATTATATGGATTTCCCCTTCAATTTAGGGGACAAGCCATCCTTCCATATATGGCCCATTGAATTTATAAACTGCATTTTAGAAAATAAAATTTTAAACCCTATTTATTGTAATGGTTCATCACTAATTTAATGGTTCGAAGAAGATTGTCATACGTCCGCTGGTGTGAATGATGTCTTCTTGAGAATGTTGATAAGCATATCCCTACTTACAATGACATTCTCGTTGGGTGTTGTCCACACAGGTTTTGTTCTCCACTGCCTTGAGAAAATTAGCTTATCCACCACCTTTTTGTCCTCTTCATTCAAAGAATCAAGTAATGTGATGCTAGTCCCTTTATTCTCCTATATTTTGCTTTCGAATATTGGATTTTTCTTCCTTTTGTGACTACCTTCTCCGTACCCTTCAACTCTGATTTCTCTCTTTTTCCCTCATTCTTTTTCGCTTCATTCCTATCTGTTGTCGTCATCTTAATTCTCTTCACCATTGAAGGCATATTCTCTGCTGTCAGCATTTGACACCTTTTCCTCTTTACCTGGAAAATACAAATACATATGTTTAGCTTGGTTATATTTGTCTCATTACACATCTTCATAGTAAATCAACAAATCAGATAACCGACGTCATGCCAAGTTACAAAATGCGGCTAGCATGTCTACAACATCTACTCCACCTCCCTATGGCATTTAACTGCCCTCAATTTTTTTTCACTCCCATTTTAATAACGGATGTCATTGCATGGTTGGATGCTGCCGGCAGTTGCAAATATCTGCTTATGGCATGCTCTTTTTATCTATAAGACTGCTATTAGCAAGTTATGAGGCTCCCATAAATAAGGATAACATTATGCATCTTCAACTCAAAATAATGCAATATTTTTAGCAGTAATAATTTCAAATTGCTTGAAGCATACACTTTCAGATAGTGGTTTGTTGTTCTCTTCATTGTCCGCATCCTTTTCATTGAAATAATCTGTTCGCTTCTTACTCAATTCCTCCTTTGCCTCCTCTGTTCTTCGAGCCATCTTAGCAGTAATCACTTTTCCTCCCATTGCTATTCCATCATCCTCCCTTCCCTCCCTCATCTCTAAAATGCCCATCACCTCCATCAGTCCTTGAGTGAACTTGCTTTGTGGTGTGACGGTGGACTTTGCTTCGTGACATACCTCCATTGAATGCTCCAACAACAGCGATTCCTTACATCTCCCGACATCCCTTACATGTGAAGAGCCCTCTGCATTGCGCATTGTCTCTACCTCCTTTTGCAACTCATTCATGGTTGCAGTTAGCTTTAGGTCAAAGTTAAGGATGTCCTCAATTTGGCCTCTCCACAATAGCTTATTCACTCTATTATTATAGGTGGGTGATTCCATTGATGTTTGTTCTACTGCTTTTTCCTTTTCCATTTGCTCTTGCCCTACCCTTGCTGCGCTGTTTTGCTTAATGGATAAAATTTCATCCACTATTTCCATTGATTGTAATAGCGCCTTCATCCCTTCTAACAGATTAAGTGACACTGACGGGTCATTTGCGCTTGAACTAATTCTTATGATTGATGGTGACCTAGGACCCATAGATTTTCATTCATGCCTTTCATTACTTCTTCTAGTTTTCTTTCTTTCTGCATCATTCTCCTTGTTTGCTACCTACAAAATATGTTACAATAATCTCAACATATAGAAAGCATGAAACAATACTATGTATAGATAACAAAACCTTATATACCTTATTTAACTCTTCCCTCTCGTTAAGCAACTTCTCCATTTGGCCTTGTATGTTTCTGTATTCCTCCTCAAGGTGCTTCACCTTTCCCTAAAGCCTTAGGATTTCTTCATCCTTAGCCAACTCCTTCCTCATTTGCCTAACAACATCATTTTCTTCTAATGCCCGATAAATATAGGCTTCATACACTGCGCTTCTTCCAAATTCATCTGGTCTTCATCAAGGTCCTTTCCCTTCTCCTCAACTTCCTCCGTAGATGCCATTGGCATTTGACTTGCTGCCTCCGGTAGTTCCTTAACAACATGCACATATGCCTCCCGCATCTGTGCCATGCCCTCACTGACGAGAACCTCATCATGAACCCTAACTAGCACAATCTAATCCAAATATGTGTGAAAAAGCTCTTACAAAACCTAAAGAGAGGCTTAACTTAGAGAATTCTGAGTTAAAGAATAAAACAAATCATAAGGGGTAAAATTGTAATTTTACCAAGGCAGTGTGCAAATAGGGTAATTAAGGATCCAAACACAAGTCAAACGTGCTTAATAATAAGGGAAGTGGGATGATCTGATCTGAAAATGGTTATAGCAACTTCTAGGAATTAAATGATATTCTGTAACCCTAAAACAAGTCCACTTTAATTCACGAGGCTCGAGGCAAGATAAAAATCAACTAAACCCTCTAAAATTCGTATAAAAATATTCCCTAGAGTTTAGAACCTTCAATTTGGCCTTTGCAATCTATTTTGACCTAAAATGAGAACCATGCCCAATTAATGACTTAATTTGGGTTTTTACGCAAATTGACCAGTCAAACATGGTCCAACCTAAAATCAAATTTCACCATTAAAATCCTTAGGTTCAAATTAGTCTGGTATAAAAATTTGGGCCTAAGAAAAGACCATCTTGACCGACTTTACAAATTGGTCATCTTAATTTACTTTTTGACCCTTATCTTTTGAAACCCTTACGTTCAGCCCCCTAACTTCTCATCGTTCTTTGCAGAACGGTCCCCCCTGCCATTTCTACGCAGTGCCATACCTCCGACGACCTTGCGCGGAGGATGGCGCCGTGCAGGGCAGGGCGGCCGTCCTTAGGAACAGACGAGGGGTTCCCTGCGTCGTTCTCTGTCGCAGGGACCCTCCTCTGACCTCTGCAACCAACCATGCCTCTCGTGCGAACGCACGAAAGGCATGGGTGTCCACTTCGTCCTCAGCTTCGGCGACCCTGGCACGTCGTCTCCTCGGTCTTCTCTCCTCACCAGCGCCTATTTAAGGAGCGGCAGGGTCTGCCGTCTCCTTCAAGCTTCTTCTGGTGGAGAAACACCCTACATTTCGTCTCTTCCCTCTCAGGCTAGAACGCCCGAGCTTCCAGCGACCTTCTCCTTCTCCTCCTCGTCGCTCTGCTGCCCTACTTGCAGTAGAGTCCACTCTGCCCTGTCGTCCCGCGCCAGGCCGTACCAGCTGGCGCCCTCAGACCGCCTCCTCATCGCCGATAACCTCCTCCTGGGCATCTTCGTCCTCAGCTCTGGCAGGCATGAGCCGGACGCCTCCCTCGCCCCCTTTGTAGATTAGGTAGGTAGGAATCTTCCTCTCTCTCTCCCTTACATTTTCCCCTTCCTGATTTACCCTTTTTATCCACCGACCGCCACTTCCACCTCCATCTGCTCCATCTCCGATCATCATCTCCGGCGAGGTCACTCCACCTCCACAGACCACCTCACCCCTCGCCGACAAGCCCAGAAGCTCCCCCTCACTCCACTCAACCGTTTCCCCCACTCCATACACCGCCATTCATCGCCTGACCACCCCCCAAACAGACCCATTTCCGCGCACACAGTTTGACCTAGGCGCACCTCCACAGGCGCTCTCGCGCCTCGCCGACCCCCGCACTGCCTTCGCCACACTCCGGAGAAGCTTCCTACGTTATCTGATGCAGCTGCGAGGCTGTCCTTATGTTTTCAGGTCAGCGCCTCCTCGCCGCCATTGAAGAGCTGCTGGAGCTCCTTCGCAAGCAGCTCCAGGACGTCTCCAGCCCAGGCACGCGCTCTAGGTAGCGCGGACTACTTCCGCAAGTGCGCCCAGGCTTGCAATTCAAGTCGCAAGCCTCGCAGCTGCCCCAATTGGCAGCGACTTCCTCGACTGCGGGTGCGCAGTCTGGAGGTGGGACTACTAAAGTCCCACCTCGTAAGTGTGCGGCCTCACGTCCACACTTAAATTGAAGAAGTGTATCAGGCTGTTTGCCTTCGATACATAGGGGTCAGGTCCCTCATCTGCATGCAATGCGCCACGCGCTCGCTCGCCCTCGCCCGCGCTCACGCCCCGCGGGTCTGGGCTGGATTCGACTACCCAACCAAGCACTCCTCGCCCACCACCGCACACTGGTGGGCCTGGTCCCGGGCGCGCAACCCAAACCCGATTACCCGGCTCTGGGAGAGCTTTCCTAAAGAGAGATTCAGAGAGAGAGACGCGGGGAAGGGGTAGGGGTAGGTTTTGCATTGATCCTTGTGTGTGCGCACAGGGAAGAAGGAAAAAGAAGAAGTAGGCGAAGAAAGAAGAGAGGAGGAGCGGCCACACTAAGCAGCTGAAGAAGAGAGGAAGGAGAGGAGCTGAAGAAGAAGAGGGGCCGCACTGTAGCAAATGCATAGTTAAGTCGTCTGAGCACCGCGTCAGACGTCGGAAGGGCAGCAGCCAAAAATCAAAGAAGAAGGCAGGCTGAAGAAGAAAAAGAAGAAAGAAGACATAGCCGTAAGGAAGAAAAGAAAGAAGAAGCAGAGCAGAAGAGAAAGAAAAAAGAAAGAAGAAGAAGATCACCACAGCCGTAGGCTAAAGAAGAAAGAAGAAGGCAGGAAGAAAAGAAAAAAAAAAAAGAAAGAAAAGAAGAGGAACAGCTAGAGCAGAAGAAGAAGAAGAAGAAAAGAGAAGAGGAATCTCTCTCTCTATCTCTTAATTTTTGTAAAACCTTATATTGTGAATTATGTTTCTAGAATTATAGTTGCTCCCTGAGTTCGACCTCGGGAATCTTGTTCCGAGTAAAAAAATTTGTATTAAACTGGTAACTGTTTTGTCATATACTACGACGAATATAAATAGTAAGACAGGCAAAACATGCCACCAGTTTTTGACGCCGTTTCCGGGGAGCAACGGCCATTCTAGAAGCCATAAATTCTCTATTTTTAAGTTTCTATTAATCTCTTCTCTTTTGTGTGCAGGCACAGGAAATCAAGAGGACAACAAGCAGCTGCACAACAGCCACACCTAGGACAGGTAATTTTCTATCCTCTCATTTTAACCCCTAAATTCTAAAGAGGAAGAAAAAGAAGGAACAAGCAATATAGGTATAACCTGTCTTCCAAATTTAGTAAATCATCGAAGCTGCCTATTTTCAATTCCAACACACTATTTATGCACATCCATTAAGGGTATTTAGGGCTAACACCTTCTTGCCTGAGCCCTAATTACCCAACCCAACAAGAAGCTAACTTGACCAAGTAGAGCCGACATAAGATTCAAAATTAGGGTTTTAGAGACACACTTCTTAAGTAAGAATTGAGAATTCCCAAAAGAAGTGTGCCCAAGCCATTGTTTGAAAATACCTATTCAGAGAAACCCTAAGAAATTTGGCTCTTAAAAATACTTGAACCCTAAAAGACAAGACCTAATAAGCTCTCAAAGGAACTAATAGGTGAAGTTGATCCCTTGGATCAACCAACCTTAAACTTAGGTCACTCTTTACACTCAAAAGGCTAAAGTTCAAGTGAAAACCTAAGCACCTTGATCCTAACTAAAAGTGGTAGACTTAAGAGGTCAAGGTCCCCATTCTGGTCTACCTGGAATCTCAGTGACAAGAGAGGTCGGGTGGGGGAAACCCTGTAACCCGTGGGGACGCTCTACCGTGTAGGGGTCTTCACGGGACTCACCCTCTCTGGCTGCCCAGGTAATTCTCAGGTGGATGATCTTTTGATCAAGGGGTCCATCTATCCCGAACCTCTATAGTCACCCAACATTCTGGGTGTCTTGATTAAGTCCAGCACCTACTAAACTCATCCTCTCCATCAGTGTATGTTTGGTAGGAGGTCCTTGAAACCTCCTTTAGAAATTCACTCTCCTTGAGGCCGAGCCTCGGTGCCCTTGTTTATGCAACCAACACTTCACATAGATCTCTCCTCCGACTCCGAACCCAACTCACCTTCTTCTTCCACAATGGCTCAGCCAATTGAGGAAGAGAAAAATCTGGAGCACCAGCTCCAGCGACTCAATGACCTCTTCCAGAACTTCATGCACCCACCGCAGCGTCCTATGATGCGGGACCATTATAATCTTGCTACGGTGGCTATTGAGCCTCGAGTCAGAATCCCGACTGGAGGACCTGATTCTGAGCTAAGGCCCAATATGATTCATGCCATACCTAAATTTCATGGGCTTAATTCTAAAGACCCCTTCCAGCACATTAAACAGCTAACGCATCTGGCCCAGACTTTTGGGTCAGATGCACAAAATCGAGATATCCTCCTCATGAAGATGTTCTCCTTCTCCCTTATGGACAAGGCCGCTCATTGGTACCAAACACAGACCCGTCCGATCAACAATTGGGAGGAACTTCAGTCTGAGTTCTTGAAGAAGTTCTTTCCCGTTGGTCGGACCAATGCCTTAAGCCATCAGATTACCCACTTCACGCAGCAAACGGGAGAACCTCTCCATGAGGCATGGGATCGCTTTCAGAATCTCATGAGGAAGTGCCCCCATCACGGAGTTCCTAAATGGGAACAAGTCCAGTCCTTTTACCAGGGACTCCATGAAGATATTAGACTTTTTGTCAATGCAACTTGCGGAGGGAATATCATGGGTCAGCATGGGGACACAGTGTGGGAGATTCTCGAAAATATGTGCGAAAACACCATCAATAATGACTCCATGGGATTATTCAACAGGACGAATATCCGCGCATCGATGAACCTTAGGGGAGCACACGAGATGTAGGGCCTGTCCGCATCAATCGACCTGGAATCGATGGCCAGTCGATTGGACAAGGTCTCTATCATTGAGAAGAAGGTGGATGAGCTGACTCAGCGCTTGCAGCGAGCCACCTCTACACATAACTCCTTTGCACAGCCTCCTTCCACACGGGAGACTGTGCAAAACATTCTCCACCGACCTTCTCCTGGGATGGATCCGTATCCACCCCCATCTGATTCTCGGATCGGAGGATCCTCCGATCCTTTCTATACTAGCCAGGGGAATTCCACTCCCCCATTCGATGATTCTTTGGAGGTTCCTCAAACTTGTGAGGACCTCAACGCCATCCAAAATGACCCATTTTCCAATACCTACAATCCTGGATGGCGAAACCATCCTAACTTCCAGTGGGCGGGTCTTACGAACGCACTAAAGACGTTTTTTAAGACGTCTGGAACCACTTCCAGACGTCTGGGATCTATTTTCGGTGGCAGGCGGGACTGCGTCTGCGCGCAGGCGCGCGCAGACCCGCAACCGTCTTCCTCTCTCTTTTTCCCTCTCTCCTCCTGCGACCGCAGGCGCAGCGCTGTCCTCTCTCTCTCTCTCCTCCTCGCGCGGCCTTAAAAGGCCACGCCCTCTCCCTCACTCCCGTCACCTCCGCCCCTTCCTCTTCTCCTTCCAGCCAGTGCGCGAGAGCGAGTCCGAGTGAGCGGCGGCGGCGACAGCCGCGTCGAGCGTGGGAGGAGGTGCTGCGTGTAGGAAGAAGCGCTCGGCCGTAAGGGCGAGCTCGCCAGGGCTGCTAGGGCCGGCCGGCGGGGGGGGCAGCGGGTGCGGAGCCACGCGGGAGGACTGCTGCGGCTCGAGCAGCAGGCGGACGAGGCGTGGCGCGGCCGGGCGTCGCGAGCGGAGGGAGAGTCCCGCCCTGGTTCTGGAAACTTTTCCAGAATCAGACGTCTGGGTTTCTAGCCAGACGACAGGGGAGACGTCTGGAGGACCGTCCAGACGTCCGAAAGGTGAGTTATTTCCGACTTTCTTCCTTTTCTTCGACTGACCGTACTGAGAGAGAGAGATGGGTACGCGCAGGTTCGGTGATTCGCCATCCAACGCGAATCAGACGTCTGGCTGTAGTACCAGACGACGGGAGCGAGATCCAGACGTCTGGGGTGACCATCGGACGTCTGGGAACTAGGCCAGACGCCCCCGCAGGCTTCTGGACGTCTGAGAGACCACGCAGAGCGAGGTAATTCCCTGATCCACTTTTTAAGACGTCTGGAAGAAGTTCCAGAGGTCTGATTTTGAACTGTTTGGTCATTTTCGACCCGTTTAGGGTCCGTTCGGGTTCCGTTTTCCACGTTTCGAGTTGCGTTCTTTTCGGAATTAAATCCTCTACCTGTCTACAGTAGCTGTATACTGTTTTGAGAAGTTCCTTGTGTTGATCCTTATGATAGGACCCCGTTCTGTTGCAGTCTCGGGGGTTGCGGAGGCACGCGGGATTCCCGACCACGCCCCCAGTTCGCCTGTTGTAACCGGTAGAGTGGCTTTACGTATAATCTGTTAAATTATGAAACTATAAATAGAACCTAGGACATTGCATGAATCTTAGGAATGAGAAATAGATTGAATGGTAGATCCTAGGGTGTTGCATGAATCCTAGGGCTGGAAAACTAGATTGTATGATAGATCCTAGGGTATGACATGAATCCTAGGATGGGAAAACTAGTGGAATATGTGAATATTGCAGTCTTGGAAAATGTGGAAAGGAAATAATAGCTGCCTGTGAATTGAATTAACAGCTGCCTGTTATGAATAAATAAACGTGATTGAGAATATGGATTGTAAGAACGTGAAACTGGAAAGTGAAACTTGGATGTTATGAGCTAAAAGAGCTGGAACCCTACGGGGAATTAGGAGTAGAACTCCTGGAAAGTGAATGGAATAGAATTGGGGAAGTGAGCTGGCCCTTGAGTACGGAGTACCAAGGAGAGCGACTGTCCCCCTGTTTAGTGCAGAGCGGAGCCAGCCGCTCCAGGGACTCGGGGTTAGGACTAGCCACTCTGTACCGACTTGCTGGCCCTCGTGTACGTAGTACCGAGGAGAGCTACTAGTGTAGGGAGGTACTAGCTACCCCACGGGCCCCAGGGTTCTGCTAGCCTCCTACACCGACTTGTTAGGCCCACTGGGGCAAACCAGGGTAGTCAGGCGAGGGTGCGCGGACTGTGGAGGGGCAAGGCCCCTGTTTGGTTACTGTGGAGGGGTTGGACCCCTGTTACTGAGAGGGCTCTGCCCTGTACTGGTTCCGTGCTGTGCTTTGGGCACACCCGTTAACGGAAACGACTGACCGCGTGCCAGTGCGGGTTAGCTACCCGTGCGTTTACCGCGCGTGCCGTAGTCACCGTTACGTCTGTCAGTGACCTTGGGGTGGTTGACTGAGAGTAGGATCACCACGGGGGACTCCCGGCCAGGAGAGCACCACGTGCTACTTCTACTGTTCGGAAAAGACTGCAATCAAGATCATTCCCACGAGGAACATTCGAGATCAAGTGAAGGATCTGAGAAATAGATAAATTGTGAAACAACAGAAAAACGTAAATAAAGGAAGAAAGAAAATTAAAACAGTTACTGTACACTTTACTGTTTCTTTAGTTTAGCTGCCACTCTACTCAGCGTTTTGCTGACGTGTTACACTCGTTACCTTTCAGGACCAGGTGTTGAGCAGCCAGGGTCAGCGGCTGCAGAGGATGTTGGGCCGAGTAGGGTCCAGTAGAGTTACCACTGTTCTCTTGTACCTCTTTTTGGTTCCACTGTAGTGAGTAGTTCTTGTTTTCGCTGTACTTTTCTTTACCTGCAGTACATATTATGTTATGAATGTTGTTATACTGTTGTGGTGGTACATACTGTAGTAGTTTTTTTCCTTACTGTTGTATTTTCTTGCTGTTAGTTATATTCATGTTGAATGTGGTTTATTTTACTGCTCTTTTGGTTACTTCCTTGTTGGACGACCAGGTCTTGGGTTTAGTCGAGTCGGTCTGGTTCTCGTGTCTCGTAGGGACTCGGGAATCGGGTCGTTACAACGGAAAATTCCCAAACTCAAGGACCATCCTTTCAGCCCCGTCCACAACCACCTCGTCCTTACCAGCCGCCTCAGCCACGGCCCAACCCTACTCATCCATCAGGGCCAAACCAAGACCAAATGTCCCTCATCCTTCAGACTCTGGCTGACATTAAAAGAACGAATGCGGCTATTCAAAAGCAACACAAGGACGAACTCACAGAGGTTCGAAACCAACTGGCCTAGTTGGCAAATTCTCACCAACTAGGCACACTTCCTTCCCAACCTCTTCCTAACCCTAATAACGTGCCGACCCAGCGGCGCGTTATGAACCTAAACCTGGGCCAAGCACACATGATTTATCAGGCCTCCTCTGTTCCTTCACCTGACGGGATGGAGGCTTCCACTTCTTATGCAAGTTATCAGCAGCAACCCATCCTATCAAACCCTAACCAAAGCTAGGCAGGACTAAATTCTGTAACCACCCATAGTGGTAAGGAAACCCAAGATCCATCCTATCCAGACCACTCCAAGCCTAGTAGTGATCCAAATCGTAGGACAGTAATCCAAGACGTTCCTATCCCTGTCCCAGATCAAAGACCTGGACCTATCCTAGAAGAACCAACCAAGGTTCCATTTCCCGAGGCCTTGACCAAGTGAAAGAAGACAACCAAACCCGTGGCACGTGAGGAGGACCTGGTCAAGCTCTTTGAGCAGGTCCAAATAAACATCCTCTTGATGGATGTGATTTGCCACGTACCGGCTTACATACGATTCTTGAAAAATGTGTGTACACCTCAGCGTAAGCCGTGAACCAAGAGTGGGACTCCAATTGTACTGTCAGAGCAAGCCAGCTCTGTAATCCTAAGCAGACTCCCACCCAAGGTAAAAGATCCAGGTACTCCCCTGATTTCCTGCAAAATAGGTGAAACCCAGTTTGACAGAGCATTGCTAGACTTGGGTGCTTCCATAAATCTGATACCCACATCCTTACTTAACCACCTAGAAGAATCTGAGCTAAAACCAACTGAGGTGACACTACAATTAGCAGATCGATCTATAAAGTCACCTAAAGGGATTCTTGAGGATGTTATTGTAAGAGTACGGGATTTCTATTTTCCTGTAGACTTTATAGTCTTAGACATGGATGCACCTGAAAACCCTAGGGATACACCGATCATTCTAGGGAGACCTTTCCTGGCTACGGCTAGAGCCAACATCAGTTGTGAGGAGGGCCAAATAAAGCTGAAATTTAGGAATCAAACCCTCAAAATTGATATCTTTAAGGCCCAACAAGGAATCAATTGCGGAGTCATCGAACAAATCTGTGATATTAGGGCTTGGTTGATGAAACACATTTTGAGAATAACCTGATTATGCCTCATCAACCACAGAAAGATCTTGAACCGCAATTAGAGGAGTCAGACCCTGATTTAGACAAACTCATAACTCCTATCCTTGAACCTCACACTTACCCTGAACCACCTGCTGCTGCTGATAACCCTATCCTTGAACTAAAACCCCTTCCCTACCATTTGAAATACATCTTTTTGGGTTCTAATCAGACTTTTCCTGTGATTATAAGTTCCAAACTTACTCCTAATCAGGAATCCTGTCTGATTGTTGTTCTCCAGCAACATCGCAGAGCCATTAGTTGGACTCTCGATGACTTGACTAGAATAAGTTCCTCTTATTGCACACACCATATTTATTCAGAAGAGGGCGCACGACCTTCCCATGAGATGCAGAGACGTTTGAATCCCTATCTGCAGGAGGTCGTGAAAAAGGAGATCATTAAGTGGTTAGATGCAGGGATCATCTACCCGATCTCCGACAGTCGTTAGGTGAGTCCAATTTAGGTCGTGCCTAAAAAGGTAGGGCTCACCACCATTATGACTGAAACCGAAGAAGTCATACCTACTCGAATAGCCAACTCGTGGAGAGTCTGCATAGATTACCGAAGACTCAATTCCTCCACGAAGAAGGATCATTTCCCACTACCTTTCATTGATCAGATTCTCGAGAAATTAGCGGGAAATCTCTTCTTCTGCTTTCTTGACGGGTACTCCGGTTATAACCAAGTGGCTATTCATCCTGAGGACCACTCACCTTGGCCTCTATCATTTCTCCCTGTTGCATCAACAATTTCAAAAGGTTTTAAATTAAAATTCCTCCTACTCAATGTCTTCAGAGACAATTTCTTCCTCCTCAAAGCCTCAGATATAGCGGTGTTCCAGCTCCACTTTCTTGATAGCAGGTATGCGTTAATATCTTTTGGACTCAATATATCAAGTTGTTCATACAACCACCTGCATCAGATAGAAATGATGTCATTGTTTAATGGATTCGCATTTTTCCAAAATTAAATTAATTGAAAATCATACTATGAAATTAACATACTTTCTGTCATCAATTGCATGCATCCTTTTAGATAACCTATGTTTCGACCTTCCTCCACGTTGCTCTTGGTATAGTTGAACGAGGACTGGATGTGTTCAAGAATAGCCCATGCCCAAGCATATCTTCCTAACTCATCTACCCTCATCACATAATGGAACAACACCCTGTAAATGTTGTGATTTCCATGTGGAAACAGGAATGAACCAAAACAAATAATGAGTAGTATTTGCAGCTACTCCTTCCTTATCTTCTCCTTGTCCTTCGCATCATTTTCCTTGCTGAGTAGCCTTTCTAGTGCCAACTTCTCATTAACCACCGTCAACTTATCGTTCGGGAAATGCTTCTTAATGAAATCAATACCCTCATTCATCTCCAATTCTAACTTCACATCTTCACCATCTAAGCTAAGACTAGTAATCTGTGAAACATGCTCAGGAAGGAACTTTAAGTTCCTCCTACCTATTTGGAAAGATTTAGTACTCTTGTTGTAGCACCTTACCAGCTGATAGTAAATCTGAATGTCCTTTGGCGGATTGATGACAACATCATCATCATCTATATCTATCTTTATTTAGTTATATTTCATCATTAAATACTCCTACATAACTGCCAGAGGACCATAATTCATCGAATAATCATTCTGACAGAAATACAGTAAAATAGGGGTAAAAATGCAGTTTTAACAACACATCTCAATTGCAGAATAATCATGGTGTTTCTCAAGGTAAATCAAAGGTCAAATGATCTTAAATGTCTAACAAGTAGGTTCATGCAGACAGAAATGAGTTTTCACGCGTTTTGAGAATTAAATGACATCTGAAACCCTAAAAACAGATCCGCTTAATTCACTGAGTTCTGGTCAGGATAAAATTGATATAAACCCTCTAAAAATCATATATAAATATTCTCTAGGATTTGGTATGTTTGATTTGACCATTGGAACCCAATTTGACCTAAAACAGAGTCACAGACAAACTATTACCCTAATTTGGGTCTTTGCATAAATTACCTAGTCAAAATTGGTCAAAACCTAAATCTAACTTCACCATTGAATTCCTTGTGTCCAAATTAGGTTTTCACCAAAATTTGGACCCAATTAGAGATTGTCTTGACCTAGTTTGCAATTTGGTCCAGTCTTAGTCTTTTCTCTCACACACATGCCCCTAACTTTCAAAATCCTTACAAATAGGCCCCTATCTTTTTCATCACTCTTTGCAAATAGGTCCCTCCACCATTATCGCAGAGAATCCTTCTCCGGGAGATTCTCCGCGACCTTTGATTGAAGAGAACTCCTCTAATCAATGAATCCCTTCCAAACTTGGAAGGGAGATTCCTTGAGAAGTTTTCTTTCCAATGCATCAAGCTACGATCTCCATAACCTTCCTAATCTCTCATGTGAACGCATGAGAGATTCGCGTATCTCTTAAGTTTCCAACTTTCCAAGCTTGAAAGCTAGGCTTCCAAGCTCCAACCAACTCCTAGAGGCCTATAAAAGGGTCCACATGACAAATCGCTTTCCCTACGCTTGAATTCGACTGGAATTACCCTCAATTCGTCCATCCTCTTCGGCCGAATAGCTCCTCGACGTTCGATGATCTCCCTTGACTCTATTCTAGATCCATTTGCAATATCGGTGACAAATTTATCCTTCCCTCTCTTTTCCACGTCATGCCGTACCAGCCGACATCTTTCCCTCCATCGTCCTCGCTGTCCTACCCCCACCGGAGCACCTTCATCCCTAGCACCGACGTACCCTCGGCAAGTCGATCTCCCCCCTTTCGTCCGTTAGTTTAGGAGTAGTTTAGTTCCATTAGACTCTTAGGTTAGTTCTCCTCTATCTATTCTTCAAATCCGGCCACTGACGACACTAATCACCCTCGTCTTCTCTGTCTCTGGCCGCTCCTCCGGCGAGGCATCCCCACTGCTACACCTCTCCATCCACCTCACCACCACTCCCTACACCTCCGCCTTGATCCTAGGAGCAAAAGCCCTAACTTAGTTAGGTTGATTGCCCCTCCAAACCCTCCACCCAACACTCTGCCTTCCGCACCAACAGACCAAGGTCATACGACCTTTCCATTCACTCGCATGCACTGCCACCTTCACCAACACATTCGCTGTGCTCCCGCAAATCTTTTGAACTGGTTTAACGTGGTTGAAGGACCGTCTTCTTGATTTTAGGTACAGGACCTGTGTGCGCCATTGTTGGAGCTTCTTCGCGAAGCTCTAGACCCTATTCTTGAGGTCCCCACTCTAGGCGAGATCTCCAGGCTCAGCAGAACTCATCCAGGAACGTCTTTAGACCATCAATTGGGGGCGTTGACCGCTCTCCCAAGCCAATTGAACGGGAGCTGCTGACTGTTGCTGCATGCGAAGGAAGCACTATCTTTAGTCCCACATCGGAAGTGGCAGAAGCTTCACAGCGGCATAAATTGAAAAAGTGCCTTAGCTTCTTCGCCTCCTAACATGAGGTGAGGTCCCATTATCCTCACTCGAACTGGTTCCCTGCCTAACCCAAGCACACCTCGGCTATGACACTCATGCACACAGCCTTGGTCCCGAGTGTGCTCATGCCCGATTACCCAATTATGCCTAGACGTTGAAGAGATCTGAGGAAGGAAAGGAGAGAAAGAGAAAGATCGCGGGGTACAGGGGTTTTGCTCTTCGGTGCATTGGCTAATACTTAGCCAAAATTCGAGCCCTTTCCCCTATGCTTAGAGAAGAGAAGAAGAGATTGAAGAAGAGCCAAACAAGAGAGAAGGAAAGAAGAGGGCCTATGCATGCTGAAAGAATAAGGAAGGAAGAAGAGAGAAAGGAAAGGGTTCGTAAAGAAGAAAAAAGAAGAGAGGCAGAAGAAGCCAAGAGAAGATCAGAAGAGGAAAGAAAGAAAAGAACTGTAGAGGCTAAACATTTAAGTCATCTGATGACTTAATTCGACGTCTGACTTGGGTACTGTAGTGGGTGCTGTTGATATATTTGAGTACCTAAGTTGGATGATTGACGGCACTGTAGCATTATTTAACTTGATGCATATATATCTATATTGAGTAATTGGTGATCTAAATCACCATTGGATTCTTTTTGCTATGTCAAATTATTGTTAAACTCATGCTTTAAATTGATAATCAATTCTGAGTGATTCTTATTCATTACATAGCATTATTCAACTTATTTTTTGTGCTCATTTACATATTATTTGAGATTAGCACGTGAATTCCATATTTGCTTCCTGTGTTCGACCTCGGATACTCTTTTAAATCCAAGTAATAAATTGTATTTGTTGACGAGCGATTTTGATCTGTGCTACAACGTATCAATCTTAAACATCGATTTCGCGTGACCCAACACAGATACTTGCATCAGGCAAGTATTGCAAATGGTGTTGCCATAAAGGACTGTTGTAGATGAATTGGGCATTGTTTGATGAAGACATCTTCAAAATTTTTGTATGAACATCGTGCATTCAGCTTCTTCCAATCATCATCAACTTTGCTCTCTTCTTCCTCTTTTTCAACTTCCTCTTCATAATCCTCATCCTCCTCCCACCCCTCCTTTCTCCTCCTCCTATTACCTCTTTTTCTGACCCTTGTTTTCGACTTGCCTTTAGCATCTTCATGACTAACATCATCGATTCCAATAGCATCAGACGTGCTGCCAATGGCACCACTGAAAACCTTTCCCCCACTTCCACCTCTAATTGACATCTTCATAGTAGCTAGCAATGGTTTGCAAATTATCTTAAGTCTCCTCTTGCTGCCTCCTTGCGTAACTCTCTTTTTCAGTACCTTATCCTCTCCTTCAGCAGGTTGCTCTCCCTCCAATTCATTTTCCTTTCTCTTCTTATTCTTCTTCATTTTCCTAATAGGGTCATATGGAACTTCATCTCTTATTTCCTTCAATAACCCTTTCCTCTTTTTCTTCTTCTTCTTATGTGTAATTTTGAAGTGTTGCTCCTCAAACATTAACGCCTCCCCTCCTTCTACATCATCAATGCTTACTACAATATAGTCAATTATATTCGAAAGATTACATCATGTTCATTAATTTACCATAGATAAGAAATATAGTATATAACCAAAAACTTTGGAAAATCCTTACAAAAACCTTAAATCAGCGATAATAGTTCTTAATAGCTTATACTTGAACGTCCTGGTACTGTACAATGATGTTTGTTGTGGTCGTCATTGGTTTCTTCAATGCCACCAGCATAAATGTCATCTGCCGCCGACATGATGGACTCCTTGCTCGGCTAATCGCAATAACCTTCATCAGTTGGCAAATCCCTGTCCTTCTCTCAGCCTTCCTGTTCAACCTCAGGTGACGACTTCGATTCCATTATGCCCTCCTCTTTTGTGGTTTCCTTAAAGTTGCCAGCAGCAATCTGATCTGCCGCAGGCACGATTGGGTTGTTGCTCAGCGAATCACACTTCCCTTCATTAGATGTGGAACCCCCCTTCCTTCGGTTGATCGGAGTCTTTGACCTCAGATGCCACCACTGATTCCATTATCCCCCCTGCTTTGTGGCTTCTTCAATGCCGCCAGTAGCAATCACATCTGCCGACGGCATGATGGGCTCGTTGCTTGGCGGATCGCACTTTCCTTCATTAGATGTAGAAGCCCCCTCCTTCAGCTAACCGACATTTTCTGCCTCAGATGACACCTTCGATTCCATTAACCCCTCCTGCTCTGTGGTATCTCCCCTCTCAAACCTTGCCTCGAAGTCCCGGTTGATGATTGTTGCACCTTCAGCCTCAACTACCCTTACGCTGATTTCATCCTCTGTGCTTGCACGCTCACTCCTTCCCTCCACTGGAGATGTGCTTCTTGAGGGGAGGTGCATTTCGTGGAAACCTAATGTCCTACCATATAGAAGCAACAAGTTAGGCTTTCCAAATCAAGGTTTTAGAGATACTATTTGGGTTTTGACCTCTGCCAACAACTTACCCTCGACATTTGTGCTAAAGACCCTATGAACCTTCTCGCTCCTTCTCTGCTCGCTTCATCTTTCTTCTCGGTTGACATGCCTGCCATTCGTCTACTTTACTAAGAAAGGTATCTTACCTTTGGGTAAAGGGCTCTCTCCTTCAGACAGCGTACCTCATTTAGCATTAAATGAGGTCTTCCATTGCGGTTTATTTAGTAACCGCATATATGTGCAGTTACACCACTTTCTCACACCTCTCCATTTTCTGTTACACAACTCTCTGCATTTGAATTTCAAACTCCCAACCGACATTGCCCCCACGGTTATCGAACCAATTTAAATGTACGTGCCATTCATCAAGGGGGGGAATAAAATCCCTATCGTAATGTCATCGGCACTATACATTAATGCTGTAAGCATCAGACCTTTCAATGTTAATACTGTCAGCACTTCAACAAATACACATTTTTTTCCTCCATTGTAGGTATCCCCATTACATCACCAATTCGACTTCCATGTAACGCATCCTTTGTATTCACACGAGTTTGCCATCCACAATTCTTCCAACCTAAATGTACTCCACTTCATCATTTTGGGAACAGTTACTCCGTTATAATGTTCATCAAGCATTGCACAAGTGTCAATGATGTCGGCATCAATAATGAATTACATATTCATGCCAAAAGCATTTCAAACATAAATCGTCGTCGAGCATTTTCTGCCAACAGCATCATGCCGGAAGTACACTTTTTCGTCCAGATCCACATGCAACATTATATGACAACATCATCCACTTTCATTACATCTACGGAAATATTACAATACAAAAAAGATAGGGGTCTCCAGACCTTCCATGTTTGGTGCTTCTACCACCAAGCCTAGCAAAACTGTCCCCTTTTGATAGAATATCACACTCGTACTAAAGATCATTTCATAGCGGCTCCTACTACATTTAAAACACATTACAAAAAGGTGGAAACACATATGACCCAATGCATCCCAGAATGCAATGATCTGCCAGAGGCATTATACAGCCAAGGTCATACGCTAAAGGCATCAACAACATCACTAGCTATATGTTGGTGGCAGACCAGCAGAGACTGATCCAGCGGTTGCAGTACCAGTAGTTGCCGATGCCTGTGTGGAGCTGCAATGAGAAGGTGGCGAGCTATCCTCCATCTAGTCCTCACCATTGTTGTGCATCTCTATGAACATCCGCCTCCTAATGTTCCTTAACTCCAACTTCGCAGCATGGTTGGTGAGGTAATCGTTTCTATCCTTCAAGTTGCTAACTTGAACTTGCAGGTCATTCTTCTCCGCCATTAACTCCGTCAACAACTCCACTGCATTTCCAAGAATTTTCGACACTGCCTTTAGCTACAGCTTAAGCAGGTTCTGTGTCTCCAGAAAGCAGCTCATGGCAATCTCGTAGTCACATAACTAACAAACATACCTTTATATAAGTCGTTGCAATACATTAAAAAAAAACCAATAACTAAGACAATTTTGTGTCATTTGTAATGAAACTTACTCTCTTGCACAAGTATAGTTCATTGCCTTCATGGGGTCCCTCACAAAGGTCGACTTCTGAATGGTAACTTTTGGAATTAATCCACAGTGGCAAACTGGTGATTGGAAATCCATCTTCAGATGTCCACCTCCTCCACACATCCACCAATTTCACACGAATGCCGTTGATGCTTCCAGCAACCACTTGCATAGCAAGGTGTCTACGTTTCGATGGGAGCAGGGTTGGTAGCAGCAAGTTTAGTGGTTTGGAATCTGGCAGGAGGGGTTACCCATCTATTTATAGACCCATTTCAAATTCAAATCCTAGGGCCCACCTATGTTTCACGTGCAAAGGTAGACTCAGAGAAGGGGGGTGAGGGGGGGTATTGTTGGTACACGTAATAATCCTACTAGGATGGGGTATGATATTGAGTATATTATAGAGTAGATATAATAGCACCCTTTTGAAAAGTAGATGCTTCTTTTTTTTATTTTTTTGGTGACGTTTAAAGGATTGGTGATCTAACTATAGCTCTCTTGGGTACGTTAATAAATTAATGTGGCCATAGTTAGCGACGTTAGCTAAAAATAAATGTCACATTATGTCTCTTTTGTTGTAGTGAGGGAGGGGGGTCAAGTGGGTGGGCGGAGGGGTGGTCGGGCCTGGTGGGAGGGAGGAGATGAAGGCTTACCGTTGCTAGAGGGGAGATGCACGTCCAGTGAAGGGGCAGTGTGGTCGTTGCTAGAGAAGACACTCTACTAGGCGTGTTCGTCGGTCGAAGAAGGTGTCGATGCAAGAGAAGGTTCGGTGGCAATGAGGCAAGGACGTTGGAGGGTGAGGCGACTATGAAAGGAAGAGGGTTTTCATGGATTTAGGGCAAAGGGAAAAGAGAAACGGGAAATGGGGTATTTCGGTGCATTGGCAGGAGAATACTTACTTGATCTCTTCCTTTATTTTTGTGACAGTATTTTAAGTCTCCAAAAATATTATGACTTAGTTTTGTGTAAGGTATGTATTACTGTCACAAAAAAAAAAATTGTGATGAAAAAATTTACCATTGCAATTAACTGTCGCAAAAGTATACTTTTCTTGTAGTGAAACTATCGCTTTTGAGACGGTAATGTTTACTGTGACAAATATCTGTCCCAAAAGATATATTTTATTGTAGTAAGTTTCAATTTACCTTTTCCCTATTTATGTTATTAAAAAAATGTTGAAGTTGAAATAGTGGCCTCATTTCATCTACATCAATTTGTCGTTCAAAAAAATATTATAGCGGCATAAGTAAAAATTGTTACTAAATCAAAGACTATAGTGGTAAATCTATTTGCCACTAATGTTAATTATTATTTTACAAAAATATTATAGTGGCATAAGTAACAATTGCCACTAAATCAAAGACTATAGTAGCAAATATATTTGTCATTAATGCTAATTGTCATTTAACAAAAATATTATAGTGACATAAATAACAATTGCCACTAAATTAAAGTCAATAGCAGCAAATATAATTGCCACTAATACTAACTGTCACTTGACAAAATGTTATAGTGGTAAATACAAAAAATTTACTACTAAATCTAAGGAATTAGTAGCAAATGCATTATATGCCACTATCTAATTCACCACTAAAGGTCATTTTTTTGTAGTGAGACAGAGAATTGGAAAAATCAAGAGCTAAGGAATCTCTCCTAATTTTATTCTTTTGCAACATTCCAAATTCTCATCCCCAATTAATTTCTGCAAGAGAACATCCATCAATATATGAATGTATGTTAAATACATATGCAAATAAAGCACACCAATCAAGAAATTCTGGATTGATAATTTTTGTACTCAACGAATATTCTTCTGTAATGCGTACTAGAAATTCATTTATGCTCTTAGGCTTAACTCTAATCCACTAAAATGGAGTTATGAATATCGCCATTTAGCAACAGTTAATCTAATAACCGTCACATAGTTCGCACTTTTACATGAACACGTGAAATGAAAATTTCGGTCGTGCTCAAAAGCGATGGTAGAATACTTCACTAATGACAGTTGTACAAACCGTCTCAAAACGAGTACAAAAATTCCTCTGCAAATCAAGAAGAGTGCTTGTGCCTCAAGGATTGTGAAGGTTACATGTTAAACCATCGTGAATAGTAACTATTCATGACGGTGTCACACTCGTCTTGAAATATACCTTGCTAATAAGTAGTTTTCTAGTAGTGATGAGATCTTAGTTATTTATGAGGAAGAATGAGACAAAAATAGAGGGTAGGTTTTTGCCTCATTCTCCATTAATGACCAAGATCTCATAAGCGAGATGTTTGGTGAGATAAAAGCCTATTAAACATTTTTGTGAAAATCAACTTGAGGCATCCCCTCACAAAAACATTCCACACAACGTAATTCCAACTTGGCATGGCATCAAACACCATCGTCGCCTCCTTTGCAAGTCCACACTTGACATATGCATCAACCAACAAGCAACCCAATTTGAAGTCGGAGCAAGATCCCAACTCCATAGAAAACCCATGGATTTGCAATACAAAGGCACAAAGCTAGTAGATCCTTGCACGCATCCAGACACTTGTGAATGTAATGTGATTACCATGAACACCTAACCCATTCATGTAGGAGAGAACAGTAGCAGATGTAACCAGATGCGGATATATTCAGATCTGTCCGTGACCTTATCCATTTTAAAGAGAATATGGATATCAATTTTAAAAGATTGGCGGAAATGGATGTAGATACCGATATTAAAATTTCAATTTTTGCAGGTATAGATACGAATATCAAATTTTGGATTTTAGAGGATGCAGATAGGATATCCATTTTTTTGAGGATACTAATATGGATATTTGATTTTTGCGGATATAGATAGAAATATCTATTTTTTTTAAGGGTCATTTTTACGTAATAATTGTCTATTAATAATTCATCTTAGGATTTGTCGAATCAAAACCTCTCCTTCTGACTTCCTATGTCTCCCTCCCTCCCTCCATATCTTTTATGTATATCCTCATTTTAATGATGTGGTTCTTTAATTTTTACATTTGTATAATTTTAATTTTCAGATCCACATTTATTTTGTAAAATAGATATAAATATGGTATCACTTAAATCATGAACATATCCGATTGTTTTTGTATTTAAACATAAACGATGATCATGGCATTCTAAGTGCCTTGATCTTGCTCAAGAATTTCGTCAAAGGGTTTATGTGTGTTGGTGATATGGCCACACTTGTCGTAGATCTCAATGGCACGACTGAGAAGGAAGGTGATGAGGGAAGAAATTATCCTCACGATATAAATGTATATGGCTTGTGATCAGATTAACAGGACCCACTTAGACTCTTAGAATCGATCCACATGAAAATTTGAAGAGGTGTGGATCTACCGAGCGGTTATGCAATCACATAATAACTCTTCGTAACTCACCATTATTCTCCATTATCCTCTATTACTTTGTAGTTTATACCTCAAAATGTGTAACTTTCCACGATTTGTACTCTATAAATGGCTTCTACCCATTGAGGGAGACACCCAATGAAGGCAATCTAAAAGATCAATAACTTATGTACCATATCACCTATAGTGGATATTAAGGGTTAAATTTCTTCCTTAGATGTACACTCATCAAAGGTGGAATTGGGTTAACAATTCTCTGTGTCTTTGTGGTTGCTTATCGATTTGTAGTGTTGGTGGTTATGTTACATTTCATACGTATATAAATTTTTTGATAGCCATGGTGGCCTCGATAGCGACTTCTGAGGCCCATCAGAAGGTAAGGGGGTTGGGGTGAGAGAGTAGGAGATGGCATTGGACCATAGCCCTACGGGCCTTGATGAAGGCATGATGAGAGCCATGAAGGCAGGAGGGCGAGGTGTAGGCTGAGTGGAGGATGAGGTTGGGGTCCATGTGGTCATTGAGGAGGAAAAGGCTGTCTCGCTTGTAGCTTGGAACTTGGAGATCCACGGGCTCAGATGTGCTAAGACGTGGAGAGGTGTAGGGGAGAGGTCGACGAGGGAAGAGGCTACAAAGGCTAAGGGAGCTTAACCATGAGAGGGAAAGAGGTCCAGAGGAGGAGGTGAGGAATGAAAATGTTTAGTACACCTTCAATCTCATCTAAGATCTCACCTATTAAATCTTGACCATTAACAAGAGAGAATGAGACAAAGCTTGTCCCCTATTTTTTTCCATTCTCTCCCATAAATGACTCAAATCCTATGGGTGTAGATAGCAACGTCCCGTGAGAGAGAAGATGATGAGTATGAAACCATGAGAAAAAAAAAGTTAGGTGCTGGATGGGGCAGGGGTATACGGTCACAATAAAGTAAAATGAGTAAATATAAGATAAATAGGGATATACATATCAGTTGCCGATGTTCCCAACGGTAATCGTGTAATTATCCGGTAAAATAATTCGTAGTGTATGCCAAGCATGTTTTTATTTTTTCTTAATTAAGGAAAAAATGGAAAATCCTATAATTATGAATATCCTCCGTCGCCTCACTTCACTAGTGTGCGTAATGGAACGCACACTGACTCTCCTGCAACAACTCCGACCTTATCCTCCACTCTCCAACGGAGCTCCCCATTTCTTGTGGTTTGGGCGGTTAGAGAGAGAGAGAGAGAGAGAGAGAGAGAGATTTGTGATGGAGATTGTGAAAGCCCATTCTTCTTCTTCTTGCAGAGGTACATTCCATGACTCTCTTCGATCATTCAACTGCCGGACGAGGCAACGTCCACCTCCCATGTATCGGCATCATCATCTTCTACCCTACAGGTAGGTTCCACTCACCCCTTCCTTCGCTACTCACTCGATTAGTTTACGAGGGGGGTGAAAACTATAAGATGAAGGGTTCCCCTCTGTCTGTTGGATCCACAAATCACTTCAATACAATTCTTGGTTAACCTCCTACTTTTTTTCTTTTTTGGGAATTAAGATGCTTGTTATTACAACCAACCTCAGAGGGCACAAGGGAAGTGAGGCCAACGCCAGAACCCAGAGACATGGAAAGAAATACGATACTGAGCCAGATTGTGTGCTAACACAAAGCTGGGACGGTGGAGAGCAGAGATTGACACGGAGAAACCACGTGCTTGGATCGCCACGGAGGTTGAGAACGCTCAGGGCTAGTTTATGTTGAGGATGTATTCCACAGGATAAAAATTTGTAGACAGGGGATATCCCATGTTGGTGTTTACGTGTAACTTGAGATGATTTTGTGGAGGTGCTTACGTAAATAGGTGATAAGGTGAGAATATGTTGGAACTGCAAGGGATTTGGGCATGGGATAACTCGTCCCTCACTCATACTCGGCTTTGAGGAAGCCCGACTTCAAGGCAACACACGAATTCACTTATTTCCCTTCGTAAACACAGGACATCCTGCAAAAATGTGGGATATCCCACAACGTAAACAGGTCCTTAAGGATATGGGAGATTGGCCCCACTGCATCATTGAGAATGTAGCCGTCAACCATTCCCAAATTCAACGCAAAGATGAACGGCCTTGAGAGATCGCTAAGTGTTTCATTCTTCCTCCCTCATCAGCTCTTGAATACCCTTAATGATGTCTAACTCTTGAATACACTGCCCCCACTCCTCTCTCTCTCTCACCCCCTCCCTATACGATCTCCCCCCCCCCCACACACACACACAAAATTTTCCATGTAAATCACTACTTTCCACATGGTGGATGCAATGCGTCAAAGGTCTTCTTTATTTGCTCCAGCCAGTCCATTACTTTATTTAGGCCCCCATCCCTTGAAGGTAGGAGGCTTCAACTTCCTGAAATCCACAAACAACTCGCAATGCTGTTGTAACAAGTTCACCTGCTTGTCTCTGGGTGGTGGTAACTCCTAATCTGTGCTATCCTTTAGAGGTGGGGGAGATGGCAGAGCCCCACCTCCAAGTCTCGCACCTCCTACTCTACCGCCACCTCGTGCTCTACATCGACTTGCAGCACAGCTGCTACCAGAGTGGCTACTCTGCCCAACAAAGGCATCTTCGCTCGATAGGTTCTAGAAGCCTCCTTCGCCCTACTGCTGTGGAAGATGTTACCCTAGAAAGGCAGTCAACATCTTTGCTACCTTCTAGGCTTGAGCACGTTGGCCCTACTCTTCCTCAGCTTGAGCCTGGCAACTACCTCCACCACCATGAGCTTTGCGAGCTCCACATCAGGGGGCCATCTTCTGCAAAGAGGCAATTGGAGTTTAGATACAAAAAGGAGGTAGATAGAATTTTGATTGACAAAAAAAATTTTCGGAAATCAAGGAAAGTAAGATTTAAGTCGAATTGATTCGACCCGATAGCTATGATTCATGATGTAACACTGATGCACTGCTTAATTCAGACTATCCCATGTCTATTTAGGATGACCTTACTCCGATATCATCTGTAACGGCCTGAGCCCCTACCTTAATAGGGACTTAAGTTGATTTGCCAAATACCCAAGACCTAGTCATCCATCGCATAAACATAGAATAACAAAAGCATTCATAACACATTACATCACATAATAATATAAAACACAAGAGTAAAACTGAATTGAAAAGGATATTATTAGAATATTCATAGCCATCAAATGTACAGGTACAACTGAAAAAAAATTAAATAAGCACTGAAAGAAACTAATAGAGTATTGTGGAAACTGAAATATGAAAGAAAACACTAAAACCAGAACCATGATTACAACTACCAGACTACGGTGCTGCACTCAGATTGACATCATCAGCTCCTACAACCAAAGAGTCCAACCGTATCTCTTTAAGACCTGAGTACAAAGTTCACAGAAAACCTTGACGAATGCTGTGTACCAAAAACAATGGAAAGGAGAGCAAAGCTAAACAAATACGAAAACAGGAAGAGCAGGTATTGTTCTTAATTATTTTAATTAATCTTTTATTAATTCCATGGTTTGTGCCTTGCCTTAATTTCAATCATTATCTATCCAAATTACTTTTCTCAAAAGGCACGAAGGGATTATCCTATGATATCTTAGATGATAGATTACATGTGACTCACCTCGTTGGCCAAGGGGACGACCAGTATTCACTCTATTATCTAGTTAATCGTCCTAGGGTCATGGCTAATGAGGTGAAGTGGTGATTATGGTCCATACAATAAAATGCGGTGAGCTACCCCGCATTTGTACACAAATTGAACATAAACAAGCCCTTTGGTGAAGATAGTAGCAGCTTCTTCACCAAACGTTACGTATGCCAAGAACATTCTTGAGTTACTCTTTTCCCAAATAAAATGTTTATTCATCGCCACATGAAGTATTGTGTTGTTGGAAAGATTGATAGCAAACTTGTTATGATAGTAAAGCTTTAGAGGAGCACACGGAAACAACACCAATATCTGATAAGAAATCTGTACCTAAAGCATCTCAATAACTCGAAGCGCTACTGCTTTGAACTCAGCCTCTATTATGGACCTAATAACAACTTATTGCTTTTTTCTCTTCCAAATGATAAGATTCCCCCCTGTGATATAAACAATATCCAAATGTGATCTTGCCCAATCAGCATTAGGCTTTTAATGACCATCGATGGAAATTGGACCTTCAAAGCCATAACATTAGAGCTCAAACTCCACTCCAACTATTGGAGTTGTATGAATCCCATCATGAGAAAATATCTATGTCCTATATTGGATTATGCAAACCAACGTCCTTAAATATTGGTCTCACCCTCTACAAAACTTTAGCCATTAGGTTGCCAAATCTATATAATCTAAATACAGGCATAGATTTTTATCTTGGGTATAAGGAGATATGCATCTTTCTCTAAGGAAAGTTTTTGAAATAGGACTCCCACTATCTCAATTTCATCGATCAACTCCTTGATTATGCTCATGTGACAATTCCTAAATTTCCATTCTCTATGGAACACATTCCATTAGGAATTTAATTAAGTGTCGGTCTCACATGATAAACTTAGAAGATTACCATCTCTTTTGAGATTGGGAACCATGATCAAGAAAATCCAATTAATGATAGTGATCATCTACTGATCCATGTCTTGTATCCACTATCTAGAATCGTTTCGAGTAATTGATCCACTATCCGTACTTGTTTCATGCAAGATATTTCTAGGATATTAATGAAAGTGTTCAAAATCTCAAAAACTAATTTTGATACATTTTAGAACGTTTAAGATTTGAAAGTAAGTTACATCTCTCGAAACAACGAATAGATTTTGAGTATGCTTAACTGTCTTATATTAGTCGACTAATTTTTGATAGATGATGAGAACCTCATTATGAATCCTAACTAGTATATTTTGACCTAATAAATTTAACAAAAGCTCCTACATAACCTAAGGGAAGGTCTAAATCAGGGAATTGTTAATCAGAGAATAAAACATTCTACAAGGGGTAAAATTATAATTTTACCATTGCAGTGCATGAACGGGATTTCTAAGGGTCTAAACATAAGTCAAGTGAACCTAATAAAAGAAAAAGTGGGATGGTTTGGTCAGAAAAGGGTTATGATAAAATCTAGGAATTAAATGACATTCTACAATTTTAAAATAAATCCACTTTAATTCACGAAGTTTCAGGCAAGATAAAAATATACTAAACCCTCTAAAATTCATGAAAAGTATCCCCTAGGGTTTAGAATCTTCAATTTGGCCTTTGGAACCTGTTTTGACCTAGATTGAGGTTCATACCCAATTTCTGACTTAATTTAGATTTTTGTGCAAAATATCTAGTCAAACGTGGTCAAACATAAAATCCAACTTCACTATTGGATTCCTTAAGTCCAAATTAGGTTTATACTAAAATTTGGACCTAAGGGAAGGTTGTCTTGACCCACTTTACAAAATGATCCTCAATAATTACTTTTTGAAACCTTGCAATTACCCCCTCAACTTTCCTGTCGTTTTCTTCAATCTAGTTCTTCTGCCACCCGTAGCAGCAGGCCATACCTTTGGCGACTTTGCGTGGAGGATGGCGCTGCGCATGCATGGGGAGCCGGCCCCAGATTTGAAAGAGAGACTCCCTGCGATGTCCCCTACCGCATGGGCCGGCTCCCATGCCTTGTCGATCGCCATACCTCTCGTGCGAACGTGCTAGAGGTATGGGTTTCTGTCTGCCATACCTCCGGCGAGGCTTTTCCCGCCGCTCTCGCGCACCTGCCAGCCTGCCCTTGCCTATTTAAGGAGCGGCACCCTCTGCCGCATCCTTCAAGCTTCGTTCGCCCTGAGATCCCTCCTCCTATTCGTCTCCCACAAACTCCGGCCAACTGCCAGAGCTTCCAGCGACATTCCCTCTCCTCTCTCGTCGCCCTACCACCGTACCAGTGGCAGGGTTAACTCTGTCGTCTTCCGCCTCACCGCGCCGTACCAGCGGGCGCCCTCCAGCCCCTCTTCCTCGTTGCCGTCCTCTCCCCCTGGGACCTTCGTCTCCGGCGACGGCAGCACCGGCCGCTCGCCACCTTCGTATCCCCTCCTTCACTCTGGACTCACAGCTAAGTCCCTCTCACCCTCCTCTTTATTTCCCCTCTGCCAATTTGTTATTTCAACCCCTTGACAACCGCAAGCCACCACCATCTCCTCCACCTCCAGCAGATCACCGGTGAGGTGTCTCCGTCACCTCCTTACACCCATCCACCTCGTCAGACCCTCAAAAGCATCACCTCCACCCACTGATCATCCTGCGATCCTCCATTGACCGCGCCACCCACTGAAACCCTTCCCTGAACACACCCACCTGCACGCACACAGTGTGCCCTGGGTACACGCGCACAGGCGACATCATGCCACGCTGACCCTCGAGTTATCTTCACTGTGCTCTGGCGAAGCTCGTCGAGTGTTCTGACAGGGCCGCAAGGCTGTATTCGTGGTTTCAGGTCCCGAGCTTCTGCTACCATTGACGAGCTTGGAGTAAGCTCGTAAGCAGCTCCAGACCCTTCCAGCTCCAGGAGACGAGCCCAGGTTGCGTGGGAGACTTCCGCGCATAGCTCCAGGTCTTCAATTGGCATCTGAAGCCTTTGCTAGAGTGGCGATTGTTCGCGCTTGCTGCTACCAGGCACGCGACAAGGAAGTGGGAACTTTAGTCCCACCTCGGGCATTTGTGAGCGCCCCAAGGTGCATAAATTGAAAAAGTGACTTAGCTTATTGCCTCAGTCACACAGGGTGAGGTCCCTCTCACCTGCTCACCCAGCCTCGTCCGCGACCACCCTCCGCAAACCTGGCCCGACCCGTTTACCGAAGCCTTGCACACCTCGCCCACCATCGCACACCGGTGGGCCTGGTCCCGGGCTCGTTACTCGACTCGCATACCTGAGTAGGCTCTAGGAGAGCGAACCCTAGAGTGAAACAGAGAGAGAGAGAGACGCGGGGAGGATAGGGGTTAGGTTTTGCCTAACCATGCCTGTGCAGAAAAATTGAAGGAGTAAGAGGAAGCAGGAGAAGAAGCGGCTGAGGACTTAGCCGCGAAAGCAACTACAGCCGAAGAGAAGAGAAGAAGAAGGCTCAGGAGCAGAAGCAGAGGAAAAGGAAGAGAAAGAAGAAGACAAAAACTGAAGTAGAAGAAGAGGAAGGGGAGAAGCCAATTGAGGAAGGAAGGAAGAGGAAGTTGTCGCAAAGAAGAAGGCCAAGCAGGGAAAAGAAGAAGAGAAGAAGAAAAAGCTAAGGAGAGCAGAAGTAGCAGCAGAGAAAGGAAGAAAGAGACGTGCACTGTAGCAAGTGGCTACTTAAGGCATCTGATTCCCAGAATCAGACATCTGAGGACTGAAAAAAGAAGAGAAAGAAGGACAAAGAAGAAAGAGAGAAGAAAAGAAAAGTGAAGAAACATTTTTTTATTTCCTTTCCAGTTGTTCTTTTGTAAAATAATGTATTATTGTAAATTTTGATTTTCTGCGCTTCTAAAATCAAGCTTGCTCCCTGAGTTCGACCTCGGAGAATTTTTGAAGTATTCGAGTAATAAAATCTAATCAAACTCGGTAACGATCCCAAAAAAAAAAAAGAGATCGGCAGCACCAATTTTTGGCCCCGTTGCCCGGAAGCAACGGGCATTTTAGAAGCTTCAAAATCACAATTTTTAATTTTATACTAATTTAATCTCTCTTTTGTTGTGCAGGAAAAGAAGGCAAGAAAAGACAACCAGCCGCACAACAAACACACCAGAGGACATGTAACCCTCAACCCTCTCTCTTAAGCCCCTCACATTCTAAAGAGGAAAAACAAAAAGAAAAATCAATCTAGGGCTACCTGTCTTCCGTACTTAGTAATTCACAGAGTCGCCTGATTTTGAGTTTCAACACACTTTAACTGCATATCCACTTAAGGTAACTAAGGCTAAAACCTCCTTGCTTGAGCCCTAGTTACCCATTTCTGAGGCAACTAATTGGACCAAATAGAGCCAACCTAGGATTCTAAGCTAGGGTTTTAGAGACACATCTTCTTCTAATCAAAGAATTAAAAATTCCAAAAGAAGTGTGCCTAAGCCATTATTTGAAAAGACTTATTTAAGAGAAACCCTAAGCAATCAGGCTCTTAATTTACTTGAACACTAAAAGAAAGGACCTAAGAAGCTCTCATAGGAACAAAGAGGTGAAGTTGATCCCTTGGATCAACCAACCTTCAAATTAGGTCACTTTTGCACAAAAAAGGCTTAAAGTTCAAGTGAAACCCTAAGCACCTTGATCTTAATTAAAAGTGGTAGACTTAAGAAGTCAAGGTCCTCATTCTGCTCTACCTGGAATCTCAGTGACAAGAGATGTCGAGTGGGGGAAACCCTGTAACCTGTGGGGGAGCTCTACCATGTAGGGGTCTTCGCGGGACTCACCCTCTCTGGCTGCCCAGGTAATTCTCAGGTGGACGACTTTCTGATCAAGGGATATCATCCGCCCCGAACCTCTATAGTCACCCAACATATTTTGGGTGTCTTGATTGGGTCCAACACATTCTAACCTCATCCAATCCATCAGTGCATGTTCGGTAGGAGGTCCTTGAAACCTCCTCTAGCAATCTACTCTCCCCGAGGCCAAGCCTCGACTCCCTTGTTTGTGCAACAACCTCTCCACATAGACCTTTCTTCCGATTCTGAACCTAGTTCCCCTTCTTCTTCTATCATGGCTCAGCTTGTTGAAGAAGAGAATAATCTTGAGCACCAGCTCCAGCGTCTTAATGACCTCTTCCAGAATTTCATGAACCCATTGCAGCGCCCCATGATGCGAGATCACTATAATCCCACTGCGGTGGCAATTGAGCCTCGAGTCAGAATCCCGATTGGAGGACCTGATTCTGAATTGAAGCCCAATATAATTCATGCCATACCTAAATTCTATGGGCTTAACTCTGAAAATCCCTTCCAGCATATCAAACAGCTTAAGCATCTGCCCTAGACCTTCGGGTCAAATGCACAGAATCGGGATATCTTACTCATGAAGATGTTCCCTTTCTCCCTTATGGACAAGGCGGCTCATTGGTATCAGACATAGACCCGCCCGATCAACACCTGGGATGAACTTCAGTCCAAGTTTTTGAAGAAGTTCTTTCCCGCTGGTCGGACAAATGCCTTGCGCCACCAGATTACTCACTTCACTCAGCAGACGGGAGAACCTCTTCATAAGGCATGGGATCGATTTCTGGATCTCATGAGAAAGTGCCCCTATCACAAAGTTCCTAAATGGGAACAAGTCCAGTCCTTTTACCAGCGACTCCGTGAGGACATTAGATTGTTTGTCAATGCAACTTGCGGAGGGAATATTATGGGTCAACATGAGGACACCGTGTGGGAGATTCTCGAGAATATGTGCGAGAATTCCATCAACAATGACTCAATGGGATTATTCGACTGGACGAATACCCGCGCATCGACGAACCTCAGGGGAGCACATGAGACGCAGGGCCTGTCCGCATCCGTCAACTTGGAACTAATGGTCAGTCGGTTGGAAAAGGCCTCTATCATTGAGAAGAAGGTGGACGAGCTGACTCAGCACTTGCAGCGAGCCACCTCTGTGCAGAACTCCTTCGCACTGCCACCTCCTGCAAGGGAAACTGTGCAGAACATTTTCCACCGACCTTCTCCTGGGATGGATCCATATCCAACCTCATCTGACTCCAGGATCGAAGGGACCTTCGATCCTTTCTATTCTTGTCGAGGAAACTATACTCCCCCATTCTCCGACTTTCCTAAGGCTCCTCAGACCTGCGAGGACCTCAACGCCATCCAGAATGACTCATTTTCCAACACCTACAACCTTGGATGGCAAACCATCCCAATTTCTAGTGGGCGGGAAACTCTCAGACTCAAATACCACCTTATCAGCCTCGTCCACAAGCCCCTCGTCCTTATCAGCCGCCTTAGCCTCGGCCCAACCCCACTTATCCATTCGGGCCAAACCAAGACCAAATGTCCCTCATCCTTCAAACTCTGGCTGACATTCAAAGAACGAATGCGGCTATCCAAAAATAGCACAAGGACGAGATCATAGAGGTTAGCAACCAACTCACCCAGTTGGCGAATTCTCGCCAACTGGGCACACTTCATTCACAACCTCTACCTAACCCTAATAATGTGCCGACCCAGCAGCGCGTTATGAACCCGAACCCAGGCCAAGCACACTTGATCTATCAGGCCCCTTCTGTTCCATCACTTGACGGGATGAAAGCATCAACCTCTTATGCGGGTTATCAACAGTAGCAGCCTATCTTACCAACCCCTAACTAGAACTAGGCAAGACTAAATTCTGTGACAACCCGTAGTGGTAAAGTAACCCAAGACCCACCTTATCTAGACCACTCCAAGCCTGGTAGTGACCCAAACCCTAGGATAGTTATCCAGGATGTCCCTATCCCTGTCCCAGATCAAAAACCCGGACCTATCCTAGAGGAACCAACCAAGGTTTCATTTCCCGAGGCCTTGACCAAGGGAAAGAGGACAGCTAAACCTGTGACTCTTGAGGAGGACCTGATCAAGCTCTTTGAGCAGGTTCAAATAAACATCCCCTTGATGGATGCAATCCGTCACGTACCGGCTTATGCACGATTCTTGAAAAACGTGTGTACACCCCAGCGTAAATTGCGAACCAAGAGTAGGAGTCCAAATGTACTATCAGAGCAAGCTAGCCCTGTGATCCTAAGTAAACTCCCACCCAAGGCAAAAGACTCAGGCACTCCCCTGATTTCATGTAAGATTGGTGAAACCCAGTTTGATAGAGCATTATTAGACCTAGATGCCTCCATAAACCTGATACCCACATCCCTGCTTAACCACCTAGAAGAATCCGAGCTTAAACCAACTGAGGTGACATTGTAGTCAGCTGATCAATCCATTAAGTCACCTAAAGGAGTTCTCGAGGATGCTATTGTTAGGGTGCGGGATTTCTACTTCCCAGTAGATTTTATAGTTTTAGACATGGACGCACCTGAGAATCCAAGGGATACACCAATTGTACTAGGGAGACCTTTTTTGGTCACTGCAAGGGCCAACATAAGTTGTGAGGAGGGCCAAATAGAGCTAAAATTTGGAAATTAAGCCCTTAAGATTGACATCTTTAAGGCCCAACAAGGGATTAATTGCGGTGTGGTAGAACAAATTTGTGATATTAGAGCTGTGGTTGAAGAACCACAAATTGAGGACAACATGATTATCCCTAATCAACCACAAGAAGATCTAAAATCGCAATTAGAGGAGTCAGAACTTGATCTAAACAAACCCATAACTCCTACCCTTGTTTCCCACACCCACTCTGACCCACCCGCCGCTGCTCATAACCCCGTTCTGGAACTCAAGCCCCTTCCAGATCATTTGAAATATGTCTTTTTAGGTTCCAATCAGACACTTCCTATGATTATAAACTCCAAACTCACCCCTGACCAGGAATTCTGTCTGATTGTTGTTCTTCAGCAACATCGTAGAGCCATTGGTTGGACTCTTGATGATTTGGCTGGAATAAGTCCCTCTTATTGCACACACTGCATCTATTCTGGAAAGGGCGCACAACCTTTGCGTAAGATGCAGAGACGTCTGAACCCCAATCTGCAGGTGGTCATAAAAAAGGAGATCATTAAGTGGTTAGATGTAGGGATCATCTACTCGATCTCCGACAGTCGCTGGGTGAGCCCAATCCAGGTTGTGCCTAAGAAGGCAGGGCTCACCACCATTACGACTGAAACCGAAGAGGTCATACCTACCCGTATAGCCAACTCGTGGAGAGTTTGCATAGATTACCGAAGACTTAATGCCTCCATGAAGAAGGATCATTTCCCACTACTGTTTATTGATCAGATTCTCGAAAAACTAGTGGGAAATAGTTTCTTCTGCTTTCTTGACGGGTACTCCGGTTACAACCAAGTAGCGATTCATCCAGATGACCAAGAGAAGACCATGTTCACCTACCCCTTCGGGACATACGCGTTCCGAAGGATGCCTTTCGGTCTCTACAACGCACCCGCGACTTTTCAGCGGTGCATGCTTGCCATATTCTCTGATATGGTAGGTGATTGTTGAACGAGACGAATCTACGCTAACGTGTTTGGTTTTTGGAAAAACCCGTCGTTGTAGTTCGAAAGCGAAGGATTCGTGTTCAACAAATAAAATTTATACCGAAATAAGAATTCCGGGTCGAACACAGGGAGGCGAACGTTTGATTTAAAAACTTCGCGTTTCTTTTTATTTTGTCACAAAGAAATTCAATTTAAACTATCTAAGTATCTACAACAAATAAAAGAGAGAGAGGGAGTAAGAGAGAGCGAAGGAATACTATACATGGAAATCAAAATGAGATGTAGAATAGACAAGGAATTTATCATAAAAGAGTTCTTTCATTACAACTAGAAAACATAAAACAATTACTCTAGAAAGCATTAAAAGAATGGAGGGAGAAATGTCCTCCTCGACGATCGCTCGGAGGACGAATAGACTACTCTAGAAAGCAGTAAATCTATACTAGAAAGCAGTAAAAAGAATAGGGAGAGAGAAATCCTCCTCGACGGTCGCTTGGAGGACGAGCCGGACGGGACGACGCCTGGACGAAGGAGAACGAAGCGGGACGAAGGAGGACGAAGCAGAAGAACGGGAACGAAGCAGCACGCCGTCGTCGTCGCGGGATCCACTTCCGAAGGGGGACGAAAATTTGGACTTTATCTCGCGAGAAGCATCCCGGGTGTGGGACAAGCTTCTCTTGAGCTTTGGAGAGGTAGAGAGGAGAAGGAAGGGATGCAAATTTCGTATGGAGGGGGTCTCCTTTTATAGTTGCAAGGAGTGGGGGCAAAATGGACATTACATCTTCAAAATAATAAATAAGGGGTCTTTAGTGACGGATAAAACCGTCGCTAAAGCCCTGCCGTCGCCGTCGCCGCCGCGCCCACGCGCGCCCGCTCGGCTGGCCTCCGCGCGTAACGCAGACGCACGTCCGCATCGTCTCAGCCGTCCGATCGCGAGATCGGACGGCTTAGATCGCGCCCGCGCCTGCTGCGTAGCGCGCCGCCCGCGTGCGATCGCGCGCCCACCAGGGCGTCCAATTGCGCGTCGGCGCTATCGGGCGCGCGCGGCCGTTGGATCTTCATCCGACGCTCGTGCGCGCCCGCTCGCCCGCGCCTTCGACCCCCTCTCCGCGGCTCGAACCCGCGACCTCCGGTTCGCCCGCAGCTGCGTCGCCGCTGCGCTACGCGGGCGAAATGGTCGCGCGGACGTTTTTAAACGCGCGCGACCGCAGCCGTTGGATCGAGATCCAACGGCGGAGAGGAGACGTTGCGCGGTCTTCACAGGACTCCTGCGGCCGATTGGGCGGCTGGGATGGCGCCACGTGGCGCCATCTTGGCCGTCCATCTTCTGGAAGTTGTAGATGGTGCCACGGATGTCGGATTGACTCGATTTTTGTGTCGTTCGGCTGCGATCGTCGATCCGAATTCATCCGTGTGGTCGGATTTTCCATCTGAAGTGCGGATTTACACCATCCTGGCCCTTGATCTTCTAGGGTTCCCCGATCTCTATCTGATGCTACGGATGCCTGATTAGGGCAATCTTGGAGTCGTTGAACTCCAATCGTCGCCCTGATCATATCCATACGGTTGGATCTTTGATCCGAGGCCCCGATAAAATATTTGCCCTGTCCAAGCACATAAAAGGAGACAATTAACCTCCATTTTATTCAAACTACTCTAAATGCAAGATGATGCATGTAATGCAATATTTATATCATGAAATGCAATCCTATGCTTAAGAACATGCATAAATAGACATTTTAAGTAGTGTAAATGTGTTTACATCATACCCCCATGCCTATCTTTTGCTAGTCCCTAGCAAAAACTATATGCTATTTATAAAAGAATTAGGTTAGATTATTTGGACCTGAGTTATTTTCAATCATTAAGAAATTGTCTACTTAAGAACTGAACTTTCAAAGACACAACAGTGCCCGGGTATCAGCCAAAATGCAGACCGCCTCAAGCCTCGCCTTATTCAAAGAAAAATTTCTTTTTCTGTTTTTACTCTCTTTTTTTAGATTTTCAAATTTTAGGGTTTAAGAGTGGCTTTCTACGGTCATTCAACTCACCCAAGATTTGATGAGAACCCTAAGTTTTAAGCATCTTATTGTGATGTGATAGACTCGTTGACCGGCAATTAAAACGGACTTCGGATTTCTACGCCACTAGGTGACCTCAAAAAGAATTCTGCCTAAAGGTGTATCTTTACAACCGGTAGCTTTCTCCCTACTTTTATTTTTTTTTATTTTTATTATTTTTTTTAACGGGGTCAACACAAGGGTGAATCCAGTGTATATCTCCCCGGTTTATTCTACTTCTCCGCTTCTTCCTAAGTGTTTTGGGAATTTTTAGTGCATTTTCTGAGCTGGGTTCTGGACAACCGGTCGATGAGCTGTTACCACCGACAACTTGCCAGCCATACTCGTGCGGCGAAGTGTGGCTTATTTCTTTTTGTTCTTTTCTCCTTTTTGATTTTTTTTTTTTTTTTTTAAGTAGGTGGCTTCCCTGGTCTAAGATTTACCTAAAGGCAGCAAAAAGAGAAAGGTCCAGTGATTGGGCTCTGGACAACCTACCTATGGGCTGTTACCCACGATAACTTGCCAGCCATATCACCCTAGAAGGTTCATTAGCTACCCAATTTCCGTTAAAATCGCCAAACAACGAGTCAGTGCAAAGAAAGTGTGTAGATGCTTAAAACTCAAAATTCCCTTAAATCAGAGGGCGGGTTGACAAGTCGTGTACTTATCACCCAAACTTATTTATTCCAATTAAAATAAAATTCAAGTTGGCAAGAACTCGAAAAACAAATCCACATTTTAGTGGATATACGGGCTGATTAAGTCCAAAGACCTGAAGGGTCTTTGTGTTCAGAACATAATATAGTATTTCTTAAGATCGAAAATTTTCTTAAACCCAAATTCTCTTTCCTAATTTCGATTTTTTTTTTTTTTTTTTTAATAATAAAACAAATCTACGGAGCTGACGAATGAATTCAAAGATAAATATCCATCCCCCCATGCCTATCTAATGCAATGTCCTCATTGTATTAAAAAGACATAAAACAGAGTGGAAAAGCGTAGAAAGCACCTGAATTGCGTGGATATCGGGTCCGCTCCGAGATGAAAATGAAAAAGAACTGTATATGTGCTGAGTTTAGTGCCTTCAGCTAGGCACACTATACAAAGAAAAGAAATGAAGAATTCACATGAGCAGGTCAGAATTAGAATAAACAGAAGAATCCTCTGACCTGTCAGCAGAGGTCCACAGATGTGGACCAGATTGTGGTGCAGACCCACACCCCATAATCGAGAATATCTTAGGTTCTGGATAAAAATTACCCAAAACCTAAAATCAGAATGCAAGCGGGGTCGGGCCTGCGATTTGTGAGGATGCAACCCAAGGCCAAAATGTCGGGTTACAGAGAATTGAAGCTCAAAAGGATAATCGTTAAATGTGTGCTTGAGTTTGACATCCTCGAAACAAATGTCGTAAGGGTTCTGATTTGATGGTTTCAGTTTAAAAGGAACCCTTCGACTCAATCTTCCATTTCCTCCAAAATTGACTTCCCAAATCAGAATTTCCCAGCTCCTATCCTCCTCATTCGGCATATCAAATTCCATGACCTCTTGTATATTCATCACCCCGTCTGAAATCTCCAAGTCTAGATGATGTGGCAAAATCAAAATTGACTTGGGTCTAATTATCTCAGAATTAGAATCATCAATAAGCTCAACAGGGTGTAACTGATAATCAGGGCATTGAATTAATTCCTCCAGAAAATGCGATTCTGGATCCGTATCGTGTGCCCTAATAAGATCAGTTTCCTCAGTTATTGGGCTATCAAATGATCTATCAGATTCCTCAGGCCCAATCGTCTCACAAAAATCGTGATCTGAAAACTCGTGTGAGACTTCGCAACTTGAATCTTCACCATCAGGATCCGTATCAATGTATGTCCCAAAATCATTTGTCACTTTGCGTTCCAAGGAGACATACGTTTCCTCATAACCCGGCTCAGGGATTTCAGGTGAAGAAATCAAATCATCCTTAATTGGTTGTTTTAATTCAATCTGGTCAGCTTCGTAACACGTGTCCCCCCAACAGGTGCCTGAGCGGGTTCTGTCATTGGCTTTCCTGAAGAGAGTTCATCCTGGGAATTATTCCAAGATTGAATCAAAGCAACCACGAATCTCATCCTCAATTTCGCTAATTTCCCAAGTAGAAACTCACCCGGGTTCTTATCCTTAACATCCTGGAGCCAATCCAACAAAGACTTGTTTAAATCATCAATCATTTCAATCAGGGGCTCCAATCTCTCAATGCAAGGTATTGGCTGAACTTCTAAAGATTGAATGATATTCCTCAAGTTAGCCAGAACCTTATCTTGAACCTGATTAACCTGAACCAAATGAGTTGGTTCAGGGTTGGGCGGGTTTGACATCAATGTAGAGGAATTAACGAATTGAGATTCGTTATACCCATCCTGATAATAGGTCATTTCAGATTGTTCAAAAGATGGAGATGACTTAAAGGCAGTGAAATCAGAGGATGGGTAAGGATTAGTGTATCCTTCTTGATTGTAGATCGCATTAGGTTGTTCATGAAAGGAGGACGATCTATAATCGATGCAACTCTGAGAAGGATAGAATTGAGAATCAAAGTGTTCAGGGTTAGACCCTAAACACGGGGGTCCGGAATTGTATCCCCAATCCAAATTATCCCAACTAACTGATGGTCGATTACAATACGAGTTGGGATAATCGTCATGTTGAGGATAATTTACAACAGGAGGGAAAGAGCGGGAATGCGTGAAATATGTGGAAGGATTCATGAGATACGGGAGGAAGAAAGGTGCCCTGCAATACAAACAATCAAACCTGTCCTTAAATGGGTTAGCCTACAGACCTACAGACTCTCAAAACCCGTCTTGAGATAAAGGAACGATTTGATCTACTTCTGTCTGTTCAATCCAACCAGTTAGAAGGAGGGACTGGGGAGAAGGTTCTTCCTTCGGCTTGCGCCTCCGGTTCCTAGTGTACCCCCCAGCCGCGATCGTTTGACTCTGCTCCCCTAGCTAGACATCAGATTGAACAATAGAAACAGACTAATCGAAAATAATCTCGTTCTGAGTTCTGAAGAGCGAGTCCAATCCTTAAGGCCAACGTCTACTCTGTTTTATTTAGGGCTAGGTTTGAATGTGCTTTGGAATGTGATGGGCCCTTTAAATGGGTTGTGCCCTTAATGATTGATTGCTTTGTGTGTGCGTGCACAACCAGTGGTTTTCAAGCAAGATTATTTTTGATGTGGTGAATTTTAAGGTTCAAATCTTGCTTAGTAGCTTTTAGGATTCAACTTTAGGTGTTTTCAATCAAGTTTCATTGGCACACCAGGTTTTGCAAGCACAGGTGAAGATATTTTCCTTTAAAGTTTAAAAAGAATGTGGAGTGCCTGGTAGATCCCTAAGAGTTGAACCTAATTGGCAGCTACTTGATGAGTTGATTTTATTTGAAGTGGTGCGGCCCAAACAACTCAAACAACTGGCCTCAAATGCACCACTAAGTTAGGCACACAAAGATGGTTAACTTAGAATGATTTCTACTCTTTTATGTGTTGCTTTATGTGTACTGGTCCCACAGATCAGAACCCAGTTGAGTAGAAACAAATCAATTTAGTTAAGTGCCTTTAAATGTGGGTGTACATTGTGTATTTGTTGAAAATTACCCCACAAAATTATCTTTTTACTTTTTTTTTTTATATAAATGAAGGTGGAATGAATGTGAGTGAGAATCCAAACAACCAAACTATTCCTAGGATTTATGCAAACACCTAGGTTAATTGGAATTTGGATTCAATGTGGCGAATGAAATCTATGGAGGGGGAAAGAATGGGTGATAACTTACAAAACCCTTCACAGCACTTTACTCCAATCTACCGCTTTTGCTTGCCCCAAAAGAGTACCTGCAATTACAATAAGAAAGGAGAAAAGTGAGGTAAATGATTTGTAAGTTACAAAACGTGAAGAGAAATCAAAGATCGTTGCCTCCCCGGCAACGGCGCCAAAATGTTGAACGAGACGAATCTACGCTAACGTGTTTGGTTTTTGGAAAAACCCGTCGTTGTAGTTCGAAAGCGAAGGATTCGTGTTCAACAAATAAAATTTATACCGAAATAAGAATTCCGGGTCGAACACAGGGAGGCGAACGTTTGATTTAAAAACTCCGCGTTTCTTTTTATTTTGTCACAAAGAAATTCAATTTAAACTATCTAAGTATCTACAACAAATAAAAGAGAGAGAGGGAGTAAGAGAGAGCGAAGGAATACTATACATGGAAATCAAAATGAGATGTAGAATAGACAAGGAATTTATCATAAAAGAGTTCTTTCATTACAACTAGAAAACATAAAACAATTACTCTAGAAAGCATTAAAAGAATGGAGGGAGAAATGTCCTCCTCGACGATCGCTCGGAGGACGAATAGACTACTCTAGAAAGCAGTAAATCTATACTAGAAAGCAGTAAAAAGAATAGGGAGAGAGAAATCCTCCTCGACGGTCGCTTGGAGGACGAGCCGGACGGGACGACGCCTGGACGAAGGAGAACGAAGCGGGACGAAGGAGGACGAAGCAGAAGAACGGGAACGAAGCAGCACGCCGTCGTCGTCGCGGGATCCACTTCCGAAGGGGGACGAAAATTTGGACTTTATCTCGCGAGAAGCATCCCGGGTGTGGGACAAGCTTCTCTTGAGCTTTGGAGAGGTAGAGAGGAGAAGGAAGGGATGCAAATTTCGTATGGAGGGGGTCTCCTTTTATAGTTGCAAGGAGTGGGGGCAAAATGGACATTACATCTTCAAAATAATAAATAAGGGGTCTTTAGTGACGGATAAAACCGTCGCTAAAGCCCTGCCGTCGCCGTCGCCGCCGCGCCCACGCGCGCCCGCTCGGCTGGCCTCCGCGCGTAACGCAGACGCACGTCCGCGTCGTCTCAGCCGTCCGATCGCGAGATCGGACGGCTTAGATCGCGCCCGCGCCTGCTGCGTAGCGCGCCGCCCGCGTGCGATCGCGCGCCCACCAGGGCGTCCAATTGCGCGTCGGCGCTATCGGGCGCGCGCGGCCGTTGGATCTTCATCCGACGCTCGTGCGCGCCCGCTCGCCCGCGCCTTCGACCCCCTCTCCGCGGCTCGAACCCGCGACCTCCGCTTCGCCCGCAGCTGCGTCGCCGCTGCGCTACGCGGGCGAAATGGTCGCGCGGACGTTTTTAAACGCGCGCGACCGCAGCCGTTGGATCGAGATCCAACGGCGGAGAGGAGACGTTGCGCGGTCTTCACAGGACTCCTGCGGCCGATTGGGCGGCTGGGATGGCACCACGTGGCGCCATCTTGGCCGTCCATCTTCTGGAAGTTGTAGATGGTGCCACGGATGTCGGATTGACTCGATTTTTGTGTCGTTCGGCTGCGATCGTCGATCCGAATTCATCCGTGTGGTCGGATTTTCCATCTGAAGTGCGGATTTACACCATCCTGGCCCTTGATCTTCTAGGGTTCCCCGGTCTCTATCTGATGCTACGGATGCCTGATTAGGGCGATCTTGGAGTCGTTGAACTCCAATCGTCGCCCTGATCATATCCATACGGTTGGATCTTTGATCCGAGGCCCCGATAAAATATTTGCCCTGTCCAAGCACATAAAAGGAGACAATTAACCTCCATTTTATTCAAACTACTCTAAATGCAAGATGATGCATGTAATGCAATATTTATATCATGAAATGCAATCCTATGCTTAAGAACATGCATAAATAGACATTTTAAGTAGTGTAAATGTGTTTACATCAGTGATTATTTGGAAGTCTTCATGGATGACTTCTCAGTTTTTGGGGCATCATTTGACGATTGCCTCCAGCACTTGGTTCATATACTCAAGTGATTCATTGACGTAAATTTGGTTCTTTCCTAGGAAAAGAGCCACTTTATGGTGCCTGAGAGGATCGTCCTGGGACACTTGATTTCTGAGAGAGGCATCCAAGTAGATCGAGCCAAGGTTAACCTGATTTCCAAACTTCCTATGCCTAGCTCGATCAGGAACATCCGATCTTTTCTGGGGCACGTCGATTTTTACCGTCATTTCATCCCTGATCTCTCGAAAATCATGCGCCCCCTGACTACTCTTCTCTCCAATGATGTACCCTTTGAGATTTCCAAGGAATGCACTCAAGCTTTTGAGATCCTTCGCGACCGAGTCACCCAAGCCCTGATCCTACAGTCCCCTGATTGGTCTCAACCCTTTGAGATCATGTGCGATGCATCTGACTTCACTGTAGGAGCGGTTTTGGGGCAAAAGATTGACAGGAAATCTGTGGTCATCTACTATGCTAGCAAGACACTTGACGAGGCTCAGCATGAGTACAAAGTTACGGAGAAAGAGCTGCTAGCTGTAGTATTTGCCCTAGAAAAATTCAGGTCTTATCTCCTGGGTTCCCACGTTATAATCTTCTCCGATCACACAACTGTGAGGCATCTCCTTGCGAAGGACATGAAACCTCGATTAATCCGATGGATCTTGCTATTGCAAGAATTTGACCTTGAGATTCGCGACAAAGCGGGAAGACAGAATGTGGTGGCTGACCACTTGTCCCGCCTTCCTTCTGAGATTATCGACCGTTCTCGACCCATCACGGAGCATTTTCCTGATGAGCACCTCTTGACTATTGGTACATGGCTTCCATGGTTTGCTGATATAGTAAACTACTTGGTATCACACCAAATCCCGTCTGATTGGCCGAAGGCCAAGAAAGATAAATTGCGCTCCAATGCCAAGTACTACATCTGGGAAGACCCATACTTATTCCGCATATGTGCTGACCAAATTATCCGGTGATGTGTCCCGAAGGTCGAAATCAATGACATACTCTCTTTCTGCCATGACCAGGCATGTGGTGGCCATTTTTCTAGGTATAAAATCACATCAAAAATCCTCGAGTGTGGCTTTTACTGACCCACTATCTTCAAGGATGCATACAATCACTGTAAGGCATACATTCATTGCCAAACTTTGGGCAACATGAGCCATCGCGACATGATGCCTTTACAGTCAATTCTCGTATGCGAGATTTTTGATATTTGGGAGATAGATTTTATAGGCCCCTTCCCTATCTCGGACAGCTTTGAGTACATTTTACTCGCTATTGACTACGTGTCTAAATGGATCGAAGTCATTCCGACCCGGACCAGTGATCACAAGATCGTCATTAAATTCATTCATCAGAATATCTTCTCACGGTTCGGGATTCCTTGTGCAATCATTTCTGATGGAGGGACCCATTTCACCAATGCTCAGTTCAGGTTGCTGATGACCAAATATGGGGTGTCGCACCGAATCTCTACTCCTTACCACCCCCAGACTAATGGTCTAGCTGAGTTATCAAATCGGGAGATCAAGAAAATCCTTCAGGTTACTGTTCGACCTGATAGGAAGGACTGGTCATCCCGACTTCCGGAAGCTTTGTGGGCTTATAGGACTGCCCACAAGACCCAATTAGGCATGTCTCCTTTTGAACTGGTGTACGAGAAGGCGTGTCACCTCCCCGTCGAACTGGAGCATAAAGCCTATTAGGCAGTATGGAACTGCAACCTAGATCTTTCTAAGGCTGGAACCCACAGAAAGCTTCAGATAAGCGAGATTGATGAATTACGCCTTGATGCGTATGAAAACTCGCGAATATACAAATAGCGGGTTAAAGCCTTTCATGACAAGCACATATCTAGAAAGATCTTTCACCCTATTCAAAAGGTCCTACTCTTCGATGCCCGACTTAAATTGTTCCCTGGGAAGCTGCGATCCAAGTGGATCGGACCATATCTTGTCCGATAGATTTTTGGAAATGGAGACGTCGAGATCAATCCGCTCAGCCATGATTCCGAACCCTTCATTGTGAATGGTCAGAGACTCAAACCATTCATTGATGTGATCGATATAGATTTGGTTGAGTCATCATTTATTCTCCATTCTCCCTGAGCTCATTGCGCCCAGCCGATGGCGTAAAACTCATCGCTTAACGGGAGGCAGCCCGTCATTCTTTTGAAAACCTGAAACCTTTTTCTGACATTTCTTTGCACTTTAGGTTCATTCCTTAGGACAACCGACTTCACCTCAGGTACTCGTACCTAAGATTAGAAATCGTCCGCAACAGTCATCTTGACCCATCCACTCACCCAATATCTGTCCTAATGCATGAACCAAGCTAAATAAAAACCTACCTAATGTACAATGAAGACATTGCAAACTTTAGGCATCTGGAGGTATGAAAGTGTAATAAAAATTCATAACAAAAAAAGGTTTCAACAAAAAAAAAATTCACATATGTCAAAAAAACCAAAAAATTAAAAAAAAAATTTGAAAAAGAACAAAAAATGGGAGGAGGGAAGCACTTTTTGGTGAGCTTTACAAAAGGAGGAGGAAAAGAGCAAAATGCTAAAAAGGAGCACAAAATGAAAAAGAAAGAGATAGTCATTAGTAAAAAATTAAGGAATTAACCAAAGTTCTAGACCGCATTAAAGAAAAGTAAAGTGAAAGTGCTAAAGAAACACAAAAAAAAGATTTGTAAGAACGCTAACCTTAGGCCTTCTTGGCTAGACTCTTAGTACCCGTTGAGATCTAGATATTCCTCAAGAGGTTGAGGAAAATGAAAAGTTGAAGTATTAGGTCTAAAGCTTAGGGAGTATTCGACCTCGTTAACTGACCTTCGGTTTACGGGACTCGGTAACCTAAGCACCTCAATTCACACATAGTCTGGTTCAGTGAGCATAACTATAAAAATCACGTAGAAGCATTTCTAATGTCCTGAAAATGTTACCTAGATTAGGAGCGGCCGATCAACATAAGTTGATTTGGATGAGTTCCCGACGCGGAGAGGTGGGAAATTCCCCTCGAAGATGCGTAACAACATGTCGTCTCCTCGGTGCTTGTCTCTTAGGATATTTACATATCCTACTAGGGGCATGTAAGAACTCTGCTAGTTCAGATACTATGGATGGCATTATCACGAAATGTCAATTGTGAGGGTCTGAATTCGACCACGGAACGCCATGGGCGGGATTATCTCAAAATCTCAAAAACTAGGGTTTTAGGGGTTACCATGGGTGGTGCTATCTCGAAGCATCGACTGCCAGGGACCTTTGAGGATTAATGATGGGGAAGAGGAATCCGATACAGACCGTGTTGTAAAGCCAATCCTAAGCTAGAATTAAAAAGAAAGGAGAGAGAAAACTCTCCAAACAAATAAACCCTCTGTCTCTCTCTTACAAAACACGCTGCAAACTGAACCAAGGCTAAAAATGTCTCAAGCACGGGTGCTTTAATCACAGAGTCCAATAAACCTTAGGGTAGTTCCTGTAGGCCTTAAAAACCTTTGCTAAGGACTGAGGCTAAAAGCTAGACAGATCTGGATCTTGGTTGGTACTAGAGTACCTTTAGGCCCATGGTTGACATTTTGACCAGATCAAAGAAACAAGGGAAGAAAAAGCACTTATCAAAATTGATGAGAGGAATTCATGATCTAGAACAAAGGTTAAAACCTTAAAATTTTGCTAAGGGACTAGCAAAAGTTAGGCATGGGGGTATGATGAGAACCTCATCATGAACCTTAACTAGCACAATTTGACCTAATAAACTGAACAAAAGCTCCTACATAACCTAAGGGAAGGCTTAAATCAGGGAATTGTTAATCAGAGAATAAAACATTCTACAAGGGGTAAGGCTGCAATTTTACCATTGTAGTGCATGAACGGGATTTCTAAGGGTCTAGACATTGGTCAAGTGAACCTAATAAAGGAAAAGTAGGATGGTTTGGTCAGAAAAGGGTTATGATAAAATCTGGGAATTAAATGACATTCTACAACCCTAAAATAAACCTACTTTAATTCACGAAGTTTTAGGTAAGATAAAAATCCACTAAACCCTCTAAAATTTATGAAAAAGTATCCCCTAGGGTTTAGAACCTTCAATTTGACCTTTGGAACCTATTTTGACCTAGATTGAGGTCCATACCCAATTTCTGACCTAATTTAGGTTTTTATGCAAAATGTCTAGTCAAACGTGTTCAAACATAAAATCTAACTTCACCATTGGATTCCATAGGTCCAAATTAGGTTTATACCAAAATTTGGACCTAAGAGAAGGTCGTTTGACGTAGTTTACAAAATGGTCCTCAATAATTACTTTTTGACCCTTAACTTTTTGAAAACTTGCAATTACCCCCTCAACTTTTTCGTATTTTCTTCAATCCGGTCCTTTTGCCACCCGCAGTAGTAGGCCATACCTCTGATGACTTTACGCGGAGGATGGTGCCGCGTATGCATGGGGAGCCGGCCCCAGATTTGAAAGGGAGACTCCCTACGATGTCCCCTGCCGCATGGGCCGACTCCCATGCCCTGTCGACCGCCATACCTCTCATGCGAACACGTGAGAGGTATGGGTCTCCGTCTGCCATACCTCCGGCAAGGCTTTTCTCGCCGCTCTCTCACGCCTGCCGGCCTGCCCTTGCCTATTTAAGGAGCGGCACCCTCTGCCGCATCCTTCAAGCTTCGTTTGGCCTGAGATCCCTCCTCCTATTCGTCTCCCACCAACTCCGACCAACTGCCAGAGCTTTTGGCAACATTCCCTCTCCTCTCTCGTCGCCCTGCCATCGTACCAGTGGCAGGGTTAACTCCACCGTCTTCTGCCGCGCAGCGTCGTACTAGCCGGCGCCCTCCAGCCCCTCTTCCTTGTCACTGTCCTCTCCGGCGACGGCAGCACTGGTTGCTCGCCACCTCCGCATCCCCTCCTTCACTCTAGACTCACAGCTAAGTCCCTCTCACCCTCCTCTTTATTTCCCCTCTGCGAATTTATTATTTCAACCCCTCGACAACCGCAAGCCACCACCATCTCCTCCACCTTCGGCACATCACCGGCGAGGTGTCTCTGTCACCTCCTCACACACATCCACCTCGCCAGACCCCTCAAAAGCATCACCTCCACCCACTGATCATCCTGCGACCCTCCACTGATCGCGCCACCCACTGAAACCCTTCCTCGAACACACCCACCTGCATGCACACAGTGTGCCCTAGGCACACGCGCACAGGTGACATCACACCACGCTGACCCTCGAGTTATCTTTGCCGTGCTCTGGCGAAGCTCGCCGAGTGTTCTGACAGGGCCGCAAGGCTGTATTCGTGGTTTTAGGTCCCGAGTTTCTGCCGCCATTGATGCCGAGCTTGGAGCAAGCTCGCAAGCAGCTCCAGACCCTTCCAGCTCCAGGAGACAAGCCCAGGTTTCACGGGAAACTTCCGCTCATAGCTCCAGGCCTTCAATTGGCATTTGAAGCCTTTGCTGGAGTGGCGATTGTTCGCGCTTGCTGCTGCCAGGCGCGTGACAAGGTGGGAACTTTAGTCCCACCTTGGGCGTTTGTGAGCACCCTACGGTGCATAAATTGAAAAAGTGACTAAGGCTTATCACCTCAGTCACACGGGGTGAGGTCCCTCTCACCCGCTTACCTGGCCTCATCTGCGACCACCCCCTGTGGACCTGGCCCGACCCGTTTACCTAAGCCTTACACACCTCGCCCACCACCGCACGCCGGTGGGCCTGGCCCCGGGCGCGTTACCCGACCTGCATACCAGAGTAGGCTTTGGGAGAGCGAAACCTAGAGTGAAACAGAGAGAGAGAGAGAGACGCGGGGAGGGTTGGGGTTAGGTTTTGCCTAACCATGCCTGTGCGGGGAAATTGAAGAAGGAGTAAGAGGAAGCAGGAGAAGAAGCGGCTGAGGACTTAGCCGCGAAAGCAACTGCAGCCGAAGAGAAGAGAAGAAGAAGGGTCAGGAGCAGAAGTAGAGGAAAAGGAAGAGAAAGAAGACAGAAACTGAAGCAAAAGAAGAGAAAGGGGAGAAGCCAACTGAGGAAGGAAGAGGAAGCTATCGCAAAGAAGAAGGCCAAGCAGGGAAAAGAAGAAGAGAAGAAGAAAAAGCCAAGGAGAGCAGAAGCAGCAGCAGCAGTAGAGAAAGGAAGAAAGAGACGTGCACTGTAGCAAGTGGCTACTTAAGGCGTCTGATTCCCAGAATCAGACGTCTGAGGACTAAAAGAAGAAGAGAAAGAAGGACAAAGAAGAAAGAGAGAAGAAAAGAAAAGAGAAAAAATATTTTTTTATTTCCTTTCTCTTTAGTTGTCCTTTTGTAAAACAATGTATTATTGTAAATTATGATTTTCTACGTTTCTAAAATCAAGTTTACTCCTTGAGTTCGACCTCGGAGAATTTTTGAAGTATTCAAGTAATAAAATCTAATCAAACTCGGTGACGATCCAAAAAAAAAAAAGAGATCGACAGCACCAATAGACTATTGAAATTAGAGTAAAATTAATTAATTAAGAAGATTTTTTTATAGAAGGTAAATGTATGGGTCATGGAATTTGATCCCATGACCTCTAGAATGCTAATAGAGGACTTTACCATTGAGTCAAGCCCTTGGTAGCAATTGCTTAAGAACACTGATTAATCATTTATTTAAAACAACTCACTTTTAACCTTAAAGCACCAATAGGAATTAATCAATTAGGATCCATTAACCATAATTTTTTAGAGTTATTGAAATTTGATTGATCGATTAGGATTGAGACCTTAATTGATCAACGTAATTGATTAGGAAAATCCGTTAATCAATTAATAAAGCATATTTTCAAGATATAAATGTTGGAAGTCAAATCTTAATCGACTGTTAAAAGCACAAGCGAAGATTAATAAATTATTAGGATATATATGATTTGTATAGTGATGTGATGTTAGTAAATAACATATTAATATTATAATATGAGTGTGGGGGTGAGTTGATATGATATAATGAGATAGTTAAAGAGTGGTATATTTTGATAAATGTTGATGTTGATTTCGTGGGGTGGGATAAGTTGAATCCCACCTCTTAGGAGATTTATTCCACTCTTGTCCCTCCAATACAGGATATCCCTTAACCTAATAGTGCCTAAGGCTACGTTTGGATGGGGGAAACAACACGTGAGGATAAGTTGCATTGGGTGTTTGCTTGGGAGATGAGATAAATAGTGGGATAGATATGATTGGAACTGTGATGTGATTTTAGTGGGTGATATTTTGATATTATGATATGAGTCTTGAATGGGTTCATGTAATACAGTGAATATATATTGATGGATTTATTATGTTAGGGTAAGTATATTTTAATGTACATTATGTTGATGTGATGTAATGAAATAGTTTGATAGGGATATATTTTGATTAGATGTCAATAATGAGTGATGGATAGGGATGAGTTGAATCTCATCCTTTGATGGATTTATCCCTTGTGTATTCCTCTACAAGTAACAGATACCCTTCCGAAACATCCTCCATCCAAAGGGATAGAAACCTATAAAACCTAAAAATATGAGAACCATTGGTTCTTTAACAATCTACTAAGAAAAAAAAAGTACAACTTAAGCCTTCTCTTGTATTCTTCGTACATAGTCTTCAACTCATACAAGCCTTGATAAAGAAAATCTTCAAGATATCTTCTTTATCATCTCTTCGTCTAAAGTCAATCATTTGTGTAAGCTCTTGAAATGTTGGTAATATGCAAAGCAATATAGAACAAATCTCTTTATCTCCATATTTTGTAAACATCAAAATAATGCATTCTCACTAACAGAGTTAAGTGCATTGAGAGGAGATATATTATAGAAGGTTTTCATAACATTGATAGTAATTGATGTTTGCAATATTCGAGCTCCAAACTGGATGTTATCTTTAGATAAGTTGGGTTTCCTAACACTGGATTAACCTATGAGGTAAATGAAGGTTGACCCCTCTAAGGTAGAGGTTAACTCCTATAAATGGGAGTCAATCCCCATTTACTTGGTAGCCTAATACTAGCTTTCAAAATCCATCCACATATGTAGATCCATGTAGGTGTTTACTGCAACATAACATTATGATCCTTTTTTAAATTTTGTTCTTAATACAACATGTTAATACTTATTTCAGATAAACAAAAACAAGTGTAAACCCCTAGGTGAACACTTGCAAAGTGTAATGACTCGACCTCGAGGGATTGAGTTAGAACATTTAAACGTATCCCGTATTATCACGTCGTTGCGCAACAAAAAGTATACACACGATAACCAAGCAATAATAGTGCAAAAATTTAAAACAACTAAAATTATTCTCTTCCAAATATAAGCTAAAGCACAAACAGAATAGTAGTAAGGTGAAGTACAAGCTGTAATGACACTCATACAAGATGGGAACATGTCACCCAATGGAAAGAAAAAGTATGGTAAAAATGAAAAATTACAAAAGTATCACTACCTTTAAGTAAGGAGCTATGATATCAACTAAAGCAGCCTTGCAAACTTGCTAACTCTTGGTCAGAAATCAATGAGGAACATCGTGAGCTAAGGAGCTCAGTAAAGCGTTAAAATAAAATGGGTAATGAGTAGCAATCTAGTAAAGCATAAAGGGAAAGACAACCCCGTAATTATTTATTTAAAGGATTCAGTTCCACTTTCATTTTTCTTGTTCCCTTAAAAATATAAATTTATTTTCTGAAAAAGTTTCTCGACCCGAATTGTCAGGAAACGGGATGAGATTGGACGAGGTACATCGAGTGGCCAACCTGACATGCCTCGCTGTCTCTCGTTTTAGTCGTGATGAGACATGTAGTTGCCTACAAAAGGGAGTTCGTATTTATGAACAATCTCTGCATCCATGCAGTTGGATCATCCCCACTCGCTAATGCACCATCACCTCATTTATTTCCAACCATGCACTGGCCCTAGTGATACATAAGGCGCTACAAGTCTTGATCGAGGTGCCGAAGAGGCATGCAACTACCTTTGACCAGATGTCTGGTAGTCTGGTCATACGTCGCATCTCGAGAAATAAGGCATGTACCTTATCCATCAAACATCTCTTAGGCCATGTCATGAAATGACCCAAATACTCTTTCCATTAGGTGTCCCCTTATTACAGTATCAAACGTTTGACCATAATGTCACATGACCGAATTGTAATCAGTGCAACCCTAGAGGAAATATTCCCTCCAATGGTTGTCTGATTAGGTCATAAGACGTCTGATGAGCCTTCATCAGATGTCTAATTAACAAACCAGCAACGACTGATGCTGTTTGTGTGTGCTATCAACATGCACACAACTTGATTCATTTCCCAACCTCTTTGGAGCTTGGGAATGGCTGCCCAAACATCATTCAACCCATGAACGACCTTTACACTTATCCTTGGAATAGAAAACTACCACAATACTCATCAAAACCAAGTTTATTAAAGCATGCAACTTAGTCCTTGGATTGGGGTGCCTTCCCACACCACTCTGGCCAAGGCCACCCAAAGTAGAGGGAACCCGCCTATTTCGTCCCTCATTTGCCATACCTCAAGTTCAAACGATGCTGCTGTTACCACTAATGCTCTTTTCCCCCTACTCCTTCCAAATTGCAACCACTAGCTATAGAAACTCAACTGCAATAGCTCATTCGAGTTAATGGAAGCCCCCAACCAGACCTCCAATCAGGTTTTAAATACAAATCTCATTCAATTCTCCTCTCAGATTAGACATGCAAGTCACCTATTTTCTAAGAGCTTAAAGTGGGAAGAACCTAAATGGAGAGAGAGCTTGTACTTTAGGGGTGGAGGTCTGATGGGAGGCAAATGAAGTCCCTTCCTCTCTCTGTAGGTGGCAATGGAGCTTCCTGTTCCTCCCTCTTCTTCTTTTGCTATTGCGAGCTCTCCCTTCCCCTGTTCACTCACTCACTCTCTCTCTCTCTCATTGGGATAAGGAAGAAGACTGAAAGGGAGAGGAAAAATGATTGGGTGTGGGGGCCATGTTCCTCTTTAATTATTTTATTTGGATTGGAAAATTATCAGGATGCCCCTACACTCCAGCACTTTGCTTTTTGCTTGCCATAACCTTTCTTCTCTCATTCCAAGGTCCTCCCAACTATCTTAGTCACCGATTACCCCAAGTGGGACAACATTCCAAATGGGAATTTAAAGCTTAAGCCCTTGGTTTCCTAATTGGATGACCAAGGTCTCCAAAATCCTATGTTAGATGGTTAGTTCCCACTAATGCCCTCATACACTTAATTAAAAGTCTAGCATTTTTTATTTGCACATTTAGAGAGGTTATTCGCTCGATTAGTCTTAATTAATCATGAAATTATATACGGGCTTTCACATGACCAAGTAGATAGTGTCAATTTTGAGTCACAAGATAGGTTAGTGAAATACATCTAGAAAAGTGTAAAGATCCTAGAAGGAAATACAAAAATTTCTAGAAATAAATGGCCACAAATAATCAACGAGGTAATTATATAATGCAAAAATCTCAGCAGAAATTAAGGAGGCTAATGATTGGTGAGGGGAAACATTTAGATCAAAAGAAATTTGAGAAAGTAAGACATAGAGAATTAATTTAGACAAAATTTAAGGATGCTAGCATTGGGATGGTAGTTGTTAGTAAATGAATATTAGATTAGTTAAACTAGTTTTTATTTCCCTTTGTTAGTTCCTTACTGAGATATTACCCATGCCTTACTTTTACCCTTGTTCTATTCATGTTAAAGTGAAAGAATAGTAAAGTGATCATGCAATTTTTGATATCCATTGCAGCTCTCATTAAACTATAAGATTTTAATGTAAACTTTACCTCTTTCTATTATTTATGCATTTTTTCTATTATTAGTTGGCAAAACAACCCGAATTGAAAGGGATATGGACCGTAATAAGAATGATCGTGATAATGGTAGAGGATCGTGACGATGATGTTTAAGAAATTAGTATAATAAAATAAGTAAAATGGAATACAACGTTAAGGAGACGTCGCAATCCCATCAATAGCTTAAAAATAACACTAATCGAAGAAAATATTAGAAGCAACAATAAAGAGCAATGTCAAATAATATAATAGAAATTCATGTGCAATGAAATGTCAGTAAAAACATGCATGAAGGCTAACTCTTCCACGAGCACCAATTGACCTAAGAGATTTTACAAGTACTTTTTCAAGTTATGCATCTCAGCTCTTGGATCAACAACAAATGTATCTTTTTGGATAGTATATGTGTTATTTGAGATATGCACCCTTTTTTAATGAGGAGGAACTTGGAAAAGAGTTTGGAAAAAGGCTTATGGAAAGCCTTTCTCCTCTTTCACCATTCAAAAGAAAAGTTCGCATGATCCAAGGGAGTCGACGCATAGTGGTACCCTCCCCACCCCGCTCCTCCTCTCTTTCACACCCTACTTCCCTCCCATCCTGGCTGCCTCTCTCTGACTGACTTCGTTCATTGGCTTTCCTTCCTCTCTGCTCGCATTGGTGTTTGTGACAAGTCCCTCTTGCTGTCGATGCAGTTAAGTGTGGTTGCCCATGAAGTTTGGCTCCTACTGTGATGGTGTGGGGGAGGCTTATTATAGTCGTCTGCGGCCATTGTGTAGTTGGCATTCGTGCCCTCAACGGTGGTGTTTGTGGCATGGGTTCTTGGATGGTCTAGCTTGAGCGTGGTCGTCGGGAGTGGTGTTGCCTTTCTTGCCCCTTGGTATCACGTGAGATCTCAGGCCTACCAAGATCGAGATTTATCGACTCCTATTGATTACTGATTTATATTGGTTTTGTTACGAACATGGGCATCAGACATAGTTTAAGACGTCTGGCCAGACGTCTGGAACCCTTCCCAGACGTTTGGTATTAAATTTTTTCGGCGTACGGGTTCGCGTTTGCGTGCCTGCGCGTGCAGACTGAACTCTCCGCCTTTGTTTTTCTCTTTCTCTCCCTGCAGACGCCGCTTTCCTTCTTCTCTCTCCCCGCGGCTGCCTTATAAGAACGCTCCCCCTCTCCCTCACCCTCACTCCACCGTCTTCTCTTCTCCTCCTCCCTGCCAGCGAGAGCGCGAGCGAGCGAGTGAGCGAGTGCGGCAGCAGTGGCTACTGCGAGTGTGTGGGAAGGAGTGTTGCGAGAGGAAGAAGAAAGCTCGACCGCGAAGGTGCGAGCTTGCCGGGGCAGCTAGAGCTGGCCGATGGGAGAGCAGCGAGCGTGGGGTCGCGCGGAGGAGCTGTTGCAGCTCGGGCAGCAGGCAGACGCGGCGCGGCGCGGCCGTGTGTCGCGGGCGGAGAGCAAAAAGGGTCCTGATTCTTGGAAAATTTCCCAGAATCAGACGTCTGGACTCACATCCAGACGACGCCGAAGACGTCTGGAGGAAGGTCCAGACGTCTGACAGTTCCCAGAATCAAACGTCTGGACTCACGTCCAGACGACGCTGAAGACGTCTAGAGAAAGGTCCAGACGTCTGATAGGTACAATATTTTTCCTACTTCTTTTTACGCGTGTACGGCCATGCAGCCGTCCGCCTGTTCTTCTGCGCCTCTTCGTGATGAGAGCGGGTGTGTGTGTGCGCAGGTTCTGTTCGGGAGGGCGTGAGGGCTCGCCATCCCACACAGATCAGATGTCTGGCCACAGTACCAGACGACGGAGAGGACCTCCAAACGTCCAGGGTGACAATCGGACGTCTGGGAACTAGGACAAGACGATCTAGTGGGCTTCTAGACGTCTAAAGGACTGCGCAGACTGAGGTATGACCTGATTGACCTTTTAAGACATCTGGAAGATGTTCCAGACGTCTGATTTTGGGCAGACTCGTCGTTTTTGACCCGTTTAGGGTTCGTTCGGAGTCCGTTTTCCGCGTTTCAAGTTTCGTTCTTTCCGGATTTATTTTCTCTACCTGTTTACAGTAATTGTATACTGTTCTGAGAAACTCCTTGTGATTGATCCTTGTGTTAGGACCCCGTTCCGTTGTGGTTTTGGGGGTTGCAGAGGCATGCGGGATTGCCGACCACGCCCCCAGTACTCTCGCTTTCGCGGGTAGAGTGGCCCTTTAATTTATTTAACAAAATTTGTACAATCATGAAACAATTAATAGAGTCTAGGGTATTGCATTGTTATGAACGCGTGCCCCAGACGTATTTTAAGACGTCTGGGAGGTGGGCCAGACGTTGGACCAGACGTCTGGAATCACTTCCAGACGTCATATCAGACGTCTGGGATCGTTGCCAGACATCTGGAAATCTGTTATCTTTGACACGCGCGGGTCGTCTGCGCGCTTGAGTTCGCAGACCCGCATATTCGCTTATTCTTTCTGCGGCTGCAGATTCCCCTGCCGCGCTCCTTCTCTCTCCTCCTCGCGCGGCCTTAAAAGGCCACGCGCTCTTCCGTCACCACCGCCTCCTTCCTCTTCTCTTTCAGCCAGTGAGCGCGAGAGCGAGCGCGAGGTTGCAGCGGCACGGCGGCCGCAGTGAGCGCGGAGGAGGTACTGCGTGCGAGAGCGGCGCTCAGCCGTGAGGGCGAGCTCACCGGGGCTGCTAGGGCCGGCCGGCGGGGAGCGCAGCGGGCGCGGGGCGACGCGGGGGGGACTGTTGCGGTCCGAGCAGCAGGCGCGTGAGGTGCGACGAGGCGCGGCGTCGCGAGCGGAGGGCGAGTCGCGGCCTGATTCTAGAAACACTTCCAGAATCAGACATCTGGGCTGATAGGCAGACGGCGAGGGCGATGTCTGGAATACCATCCAGACGTCTGAAAGGTGAGTTCTTCCGTCTTCTTCCTTCCTGTTGACTGATTGTACTGAGAGAGAGAGTTGGGTGCGCGCAGGCTTGGTGATTTGCCATCCAACGCGAATCAGACGTCTGGCTGTAGTACCAGACGGCGGGAGCGACCTCCAAACGTCCGGGGTGACCATCGGACGTCTGGGAACTAGGCCAGACGTTCCCGCAGGCTTCTGGGCGTCTGAGAAACCACGTAGAACAAGGTAATTCTCTGATCCACTTTTTAAGACGTCTGGAAGAAGTTCCAGACGTCTGATTTTGCACAGTGACGTCGTTTTCGACCCGTTAAGGGCCCGTTCGGGTTCCGTTTTCCACGTTTCGAGCTGCGTTCTTTCCAGAATTTAATCCTCTACTCGTTTACAGTAGCTATACACTGTTTGAGACACTCCTTGTGTTTGATCCTTGTGATAGGACCTCGTTCCATTGCAGTCTTGGGGGTCGCGGAGGCACGCGGGATTCCCGATGACGCCCCCATTACTCCCGTCGTACCTGGTAGAGTAGCTTTTAAGTATAATCTGTTAAATTATGGAACCATAAATAGAACCTAGGACATTGCATGAATCCTAGGAATGAGAAATAGATTGAATGATAGATCCTAGGTGTTGCATGAATCCTAGGGCTGGAAAACTAGATTGTATGATAGATCCTAGGATACGGCATGAATCCTAGGATGGGAAAACTAGTGGAACATATGAATATTGCAGTCTTGGAAAAATGGAAAGGAACAAATAGCTGCCTGTAATTGAATTAACAGCTGCCTGATGAATAAATAAACGTGTTTGAGAGCATGGATTGTGATAACGTGAAACTGAAAAGTGAAACCTAGACGTTCTAAGCTGGAACCCTACGGGGAAGTAGGAGTGGAACTCCTGGAAAGAGAAAGGAATGGAACCGAGAAAGAATGTTGTAGTTGTGTGCTGTCTCTTGGGTACGTAGTACCAAGGGAAGTACCTGTACCTATTTAATGCAGAGTGGGGCCAGCCGCCCCAGGGACCCGGGGTTAGGACCAGCCGCTCTGTAACGACTTGCTGGCCTTCGTGTACGTAGTACCGAGGAGAGCTACTAGTGTTATGAGGGCACTAGCTACCCCATGGGCCCCGGGGATCTGCTAGCCTCCTACACCGACTTGTTTAGGCCCACTGGGGCAAACTAGGGTAGTCAGGCGAGGGTGCGCGGACTGTGGAGGGGCGAGGCCCCGGTTTGGTTACTGTGGAGGGGTTGGACCCCTGTTACTGAGAAGGCTCTGCCCTGGACTGGTTCCGTGCTGTGCTTTGGGCGCACCCGTTAATGGAAACGACTGATCGCGTGCCAGTACGGGTTAGCTACCTATGCGTTTATCGCGCGTGCCGTAGTCACCGTTACGTCTGTCAGTGACCTTGGGGTGGTTGACTGAGGGTAGGATCACTACGGGGGACTCTCCCGGCCAGGAGAGCACCACGTGCTACTTCTACTTTTTGGAAATGACTGCAATCAAGATCGTTCCCACGAGGAACATTCGAGATCAAGTAAAGGATCTGAGAAATAAATGAAATCAGGAGACAATTGAAAGATGAAAATAAAGAAAGTAACAGAGCATAACAGCTACTGTACACTCTATTGTTTTCTCTAGTTTAGTTGCCACTCTACTCAGCGTTTTGCTGACATGTTACACTCGTTACCTTTCAGGACCAGGTGTTGAGCAGCCAGGGTCAGCGGCTGTAGTGGATGCTGGGCCGAGTAGGGTCCAATAGAGTTACCACTGTTATCTTGTACTTCCTTTTGTTTCCGCTGTAGTGAGTAGTTCTTGTTACCACTGTACTTTTCTTTACATGCAGTTCATATTATGTTAAGAATGTTGTTCTACTGTTGTGGTGGTATATACTGTAGTAGTTTCTTTCCTTGCTACTGTATTTTCTTACTGTTAGTTATATTCATGTTGAATGTGGTTTATTTTACTGCTTTTTTGGTTACTTCCTCGTTGGACGACTAGGTCTTGGGATTAGTTGAGTCGGTCCGGTTCTCGTGTCTCGTAGGGGCTCGGGAACCGGGTCGTTACATGCATGAACCTTAGGGCTGAAGAATTAGATTGAATGATAGATCCTAGGGTATTGCATGAATCCTAGAACTGGAAAACTAGATTGAATGATAGATCCTAGGGTATGGCATGAATTCTAGGACTGGAAAACTAGTTGAATATATACATTGTAGTCTTGGAAAATTGGAAAGGAAATGATAACTGCCTGTAAATTGGTTAATAGCTGCCTGTCGTGAATAAATAAATACGGTTGAGAACATGGGTTATATGAACATAAAGCTGGAACGGTGAATCCTAAATTGGCTGAGTTAAAAAAAAAGCATGAACCCTACGGGGAATTAGGAGTAGAACTCCTGGAAAGGGAATGTAATAGAATTGGGGAAGTGTGCTGGCCCTTGAGTACGGAGTACCAAGGAGAGCAACTGTCCCCCTATTTAGTGTAGAGCGGAGCTAGCCGCCCTAGGGACCTAGGGTTAGGACTGGCCACTTTGTACCGACTTTTGGCCCTCGTGTACACAGTACCGAGGAGAGTTACTAGTGTAGGGAGAACACTAGTTACCCCACGGACCCCGGGGTTTTGCTAGCCCTCCTACACCGACTTGTTAGGCCCACGGGGCAAACCAGGGTAGGCAGGCGAGGGTGCGCGGACTGTGGAGGGGCAAGACCCCTGTTTGGTTACTGTGGAGGGGCTGGACCCCTGTTGCTGAGAGGGCTCTGTCTTATACTGGTTCCGTGCTGTGCTTTGGGTGCACCCGTTAATGGAAATGACTTACCGCGTGCCAGTGCGGGATAGTTACCCGTGCGCTTATCGCGCGTGCCGTAGTCACTGTTACGTCTGTCAGCGACCTTGGGGTGGTTGACTGAGGGTAGGACCACCACGGGGGACTCTCCCGGCCAGGAGAGCACCACGTGTTACTTCTACTTTTCGGAAAAGACTGCAATCAAGATCGTTCCCACGAGGAACATTCAAGATCAAGAGAAGGATCTGAGAAATAAATCAACAGTGAATAAATGGAAAAATATAAATAAAGAAAGTAAAAATATAACAACTACTTTACACTCTATGGCTTCTTTTAGCTTTTGGTTGCCACTCTACTCAGCGTTTCGCTGACGTGTCACCCTTGTTACCCTTTGAGGACCAGGTGTTGAGCAGCCAGAGTCAGCGGTTGCAGAGGGCACTGGGCCTAGTAGAGCCTAGTAGTGTTACCTGTAGTACCTTCTGTACTTTTCTTTCCGCTGTAGTGAGTAGTTTTCTGTTACTCCCTGTACTCTCTTTATTGTAAGCTTCATATTATGTGTATGTTTATTTCTCTTCTGTTGTGGTGGTGCATACTGTAGTATTTCCTTTCTTTACTGCTGTATTTTGTTACTGCTAGTTATATACATGGTAAATGTTGTTTATTTTACTGCTCTTTTGGTTACTTTCTCGTTGGACGACTAGATCTTGAGATTAGTCGAGTCGATCCGATTCTCGTGTCTCGTAGGAATTTGGAAATCGGGTCATTACAGGTTTCTTGTTAGCATAGATTGTGAAGGTCGATGGAATTAATTTCTTGGTGATGCTATCGTATCGTTGAGTGTAGAGTTGCAGCTCTTCCATGTATAGAGAACTGCGACTAGTTTCTCTACTCTAGATGATTTATTTGTCTTTTATTATATTTTCAGTTATTTTCTCTTTTAGTTTTGTATAATTCCTCTATCATGGAATCTTCCCATTACATTAGAGGGTAACTTTTTCCTCGTGAGAAAATTCGGATCTCTTTTACTTCCTCTCTTTCTTGAATCACAACCTTTATAACGGATTCCACCATTATAAATGAAATGTTTTTGTTTTATTTTTTTAAAAAAGAAAAGTTCTCGTCACAAATCAGAGGAATACCATGTCAAGTTGTGTTTTTGTTTTTAACAAAGGGGAAAAAACGAAATCCTGTCGATTACGAATATCCTCCATCGCGGTCGCCTCAGTTGTGTGCGTGCGTGATAGAAGTCTTAACCCTAACGCTGCGATTGCCCCTTATTCCCCCTTCCGCTGTCCGTCCCTATCACGACGAACTCATGCGGCGGCGCTCTCTCCTCGCTTGTCTCCGTGTGATGGAGACGGTGGAAGCCCCTCCGAGGGATACCACATTCTACTCTCTTGGGTTTCCTCTACCGACGTCTATTCCTCGTTTCCCTCTATATCCCTACAGGTACCATTACGAACGCCACTACTTTCCTTCTTTCTTGGTTACTCACTCGCCGCTCGTGTAGGATTTGAAGTGTGACACGAACTTTCTTTCTAGATGGAGACTATCAGGCCTAACCCATTTGTTGATTTATTATTATTTTCTTCTTGCAGGACCCAAGTCGATTTGCCCAGCCAGCTTTTCCTATTCAAAGCGAATTCAGGTAAAGCTAAACCGCCGATATCTCCATCATGGTTAATTTGATCGTAGCATCCTCTTTTTTTTTTTTATTTCCTTGTGTGTGTGTGTGTGCACTACCTACCTTTCTTTTGTCTCTACAAAAAGTTCGGATCTTCTGAAATACTCGGAAAAAAATTGCAGCTGATTCTTCTGAATATACTTCTGTGGCACCACCACCACCTGTTGCTGAAATTGTGGTACCAACACCACCTGATGGACCCAGATCGAAAGACCTGAAGGAAAAGGCCATCGAAAGTGAGCAGGGATTGGAAGGTCCCTTACCTAATGGGCATCGGCCTGGATCTTGATCAGATTAAGGGAATGGCTCGAAGGCATCCTCCTTTTGCCCGTTACAGTTTGGAACAAAGAATTAAGCCAATTGTTGAATTCCTTCTGGGGCTCGGTGTGGCTCCCACAGACGTACCTTTTATCCTGTGCAGACGTCCATCATTATGCGGCTTCAGCATCAAGGAGAACTTAATGCCAAAGATGGAATATTTGGAAGGTCTGGGTGTGGACAGGAAGCATTGGGCAAAGGTGATTCGCCGCAACCCCGTAGTGTTAGTGCGTAGCAACCAAACTATGAAAGCAATTGTTGACTACCTCACCGAATTGGGCATATCAAATGGAAACATTGGAAAGGTAATCACAAAGTTTCCAGATATTGTAGGTTATAACGTGGACACTAAACTCAGGCCTACAGAGTTGTATTTCCGTTCATTGGGTGTAGATGCTGCAGTTGTTATGTATCGGAATCCCATTGTATTTGGATTAAGCTTGGAGGCAAATGTTAAGCCCACTAGCAAGTTCTTCTTGGACAAGGGATTCACCACCGAGGAGATCCGAATCATGGTTTCAAGACAACCGAAATTGTATGTCTTAAACACAGAAAAAAATCTGACACTAAAGTGGGAGTTCTTCGTGACAATGGATTACCCGAAATCAGAGCTTGTCAAGTATCCGTCTTTCTTTTTCTATAGCTTAAAAAAGAGAATCAAGCCTAGATACGATCTTCTCAGGAAATGTGGAGTCCGGCTTGAACTAGGTCGATGGTTAATCCCGTCAGATGATGAATTTGCAAGAATGTTGGAAAAAAAAAGGGGATTGGTGTTTAATGCTTCTTGACAGTGTCTCTTTCCCATTGATGCTCAAGCCAAATCATTAAGTTTAGGACATGGGTAGATAAACGAGCCTCTGCAATGCTCCACGATGAGTGAACAGTAACAAAAATGGAAAAAAATCCTTTGGTGATATTCAGAAATGATGTTGTTGTGGCCTATATCTTCTCAGTCCAAATCTTTTGAAACAAGAGATCACTTCCTATGTTTGGTCAAGTCAAGTGATCGAACTGCAATCATCACTATAAGCATGACTGTGAGTAACTCATTGCTTTGACTATGCTTGTAGGAGAGATTCTTTGATTAATAGTTTTGTATATTGTCTCTTTACTTTTTGCTTTATTGGGAAGAGTTGTCTTCTTGTATTTAGATCGAGAGAATTAAAAATTATAACCTAAATAATAGACATATTGTTGAGAGTTATGCCGGCAGGAATTAATTTGGTCACATTACCATTCGCTCAAAATGAATGAGTTTGGTCCTACACATCCTAAGAATAAGATTAACATTAGGATTTGGAGTTGAACAAGAGTGAGGGCCTATGTAAAGAGTGTTGCAACACTATTTTTCTTTGAGAAAAAAATCAACATAATATCCAATTCTCTAGGATGTTTCTTCGATAGGTTTTCCCTTGATCATTTGGATTCTATCTCAATAATTATCTAGTCGTCTTGTGGAGGCAATTTCAAAGGGTTACATTCATTGTTTGTACATATCATGAATTGGATTCTAGTGCCTAGATTTGATGACTGTATTTTATCTTTGGAGTTCCCACAATAATTAGAGCTTATGTGGAAATATATCAAACTTCAATATTCTACTTAATTTTGTGATGATCTAACAAGACGTTCTATAGTAATTGAAAGCATTCCAGGAAATGAAGAGGTGATGATTCTTTTCAGATATTTCGTGATAATAAGCTTGATTTGGTGAGCACCTTTTAGAGTTTCGATAAGTCTATTATCCTAATCTAGTGCTCATTTCTCTATTGAGCATTTGCACAAGTGTGATGCCAATCTTCAGAGCAATAGTTCCTCATTGCAACAAGTAAAGGAGCTAGTAGGATCAAAAGGCACTATAATGATGCGGGAAGTGTTTAGACTATCTTCCCCTTCTCTCATTTAAAATTAGTGGGCCATTTTGAATAATAGAGTGATATTCATGGTAAACTTGTTACTATATGTCAATTTCTTGTTCATGCAAGTGATAGCAACATCGAGCAAGATTGAAAGGTGTTGTAATAGTTCAAAAGTGGGAGATGGCAACATCGCACCCTTTTTGTGATTTAAACTAGTAAAGGTATTGATGAATGGCATGGTAAAGTGGATGCTTGTGGGAAACTTGGTCGTTTAATTTGTTTTCTAATATTTTGTTCTTTGAAATACGTTAGCGGCTTCTTGAGTATATAGCGTAAATATGTTTGGGATGGGCCATTAGTATGTGAAAGGGTCTTTGATCCAGCTTTTTGAGTCATCCTAATTTAGCCGGTATCATGTGACATCTTGATGCTTCCTTGAAGATTCAAGTCTATGACAAATCATGAAAAAGAAAAGAAAGGAACACAAGAGATTTAGTCAAATTGATCATTTGGATACATCTTGGGAAGGATTGACCTTTTACTATGTATCACCAAGGGGCATTGTCTTGGACTACAAGCTTACACACAACAACAGTAGGCTCTGCCTCCTAACTTACTTCTTGGAGATGCTTATGTAGGGAGATCTCGTGGGTCACATTGACAAAGACAAAGAAAGGTTAAGCATTATCTTGATTGGATGGAGTTGGTAGTGCATGGATTGGGGCGTTTGGATTGGTTGATTGCTTGCTACCAGAAGCATGCCTCTTATCACTCTCCTCCTCAACAAGCGTGTCCTACACCCTTTGTCAGGAATAGACGACTACGACAAGATCCTTATCCTATCTGTAAGATGACGTGAGGGGTAGAGAACTAACAGGCATTTACAACGTAGTAATGTGGGGTGAGGCATCAGTGTTGGGTGGCTTAGTATACCCCATGGTGCTGTAGAAGTTTCTTTCCAAGGGCAAGCTCTCCTCATACCTTTACCTCCGTGCCTCTCCATTTTCATCCTACCTGGGGAGATCTTCTTGGTCTGTACTATAGATTTCATGACAAGATGTCAATTCTCTATTGAAGGGACCTCATTGGATTTAAGCTTTTGCTTTTGAGAACTCAACTTGGCTAGGGTGTGTCTAATTTGACCTGGTACTTAGGGGCATATGTAGAGGCTTTACCCTGCATTTTGATCTTTTGATTGACTTTGCCCTTCTATGCCAACTTAGGCATTCCATGTGTCGAGTCACTTAGAGGACTCATTTCGTGCTAGATCCTATCTTGGATCTTCCTTAGACAGATCATTTGGAGGATCTAGGAAAATCTGGCCTCATCATTTGCCTTCACCCTCATTGGTAGCTTACTAGCAGGAAGAGTAGCTTAGGATTGTTTGTGGAGGTTAATCTCCTCGCTGTTATGATCATTTTATTCATAGGAGGGCTTTTTTTGGATGGTTGGGATTGCTGAGTTGTCCAAGCATTGGGCTGGAGACTTCCCTAGGCTTGTACTAAGGGGTGGTGTTTACTCGAATAGGCTTTATTAAAATGGTGATATTAATGTCGAAATGAGTATAGTGAGTTACTAGGTTGAGTTTACACCAGTTTCACAAAATTTTTAACCTGACCTACTTGATTTTAGCTTGATCACTTTTAGGCCTAGGGTCGATCTTAGGGAGGTGGGGATTAGGAGATTTGCAAAGTTTCTACACCTTTCCTAAAAACGTATGTCTTCATTACGTTTATTATGTTTTTGGTTTTCTTGATTTTTAGGTTTTTTTCCTAATAAACTTGTTCTTGAGGCACACCCTCAAATAGGTCCCTGGCTATACGCCAAAATACAACGAATCTTGTCTCGCCACACATGAGACCGTGTGCCTGCAAATCAAAATTTATCTTTTCTATTTTATACTTTTTTTTAGTCTTTTTAGTAGCAGGAAGAAAAGACAAATTGAAAGTAAAAATAGAATGCAATGAAAAGAAATACTTAGCTTAATATATATGTATATATATATAGTAGATATCGAATATGTATAGTTATATAGATGTTATATAGATAGGGGTGAAGATGGAAATGTGAATGGCATGTAGCATGGTGTTAAGTTGGTCAACGTCTAGCAAGATGCAATCAACAAGACTGAGTGCCGCGTGGAGTGTGGAGCGGATGTGTGTGAGTGAGGGTGGACTCACTTGCTTTGCATGGGTATCGGGGAATATCAGCAACTGGTGCATATATTCCCGCGATACGATGCGCGATGGAGGGGTGAGTGCACGGGTATATGTGTAGAGTATGTGAGGTGAATATGTGTCTAAAGAAATGTGGATATATATATATATATATAAGGGTGAGAGTATGTGAGTGTGTATATATATTTATGTGTGTATGCGTGAGTGTGTGTGTATTAGTGTGTATGTGTGCACGCTGGAGGAGCAGCCGTTTAAGACGTCTGCTGTGCGGGGGCGACGTTTGGAGGCGCATTGGTGCGCGGGCGCAAGGGTGAAGGCGAATGCGCGCGTGCGGGCGTGTGAGGCACAGCGCACTGCTGCGCGGGATGAAGTGCACCGCACTGCGGAGTGTAGCGCACAACACTGAGGGCGGGGATGCGGTGATCGGCTGGAGCGGGTGCGGGCGAGGAGAGAAAGCGACATAGCCACCGACTAAGTGAGAAGCGAGCTGGTGGCTACAGTGTCGTGCAGACCACGTGCTACAGTGCGCTATAGTGCGCGTGCGTTCTGGCGACCGGCTAGAGCAGGTTTGGCGCACGATCGGCGTTGTGGAGCACCTGCACGCGTGGAAGGAAACCTCGTGCGGTTTGCTCGGGGCTGGTGGTGACTGGCTGGAGGTGCTGGAGGTGCGCGGAGGTGCTGGAGCTTCAGAGCTTGGATCTCTGCATTAATGGCGGAGGAGAGCAGCAACAAAACGAAAAATGTAAATAAAAAAAACAAAGCAAGAAGCCACCACGCCCACCTGCTCATGATGGAGCTGGGCGGTGGTGGAACTCACAGTGGTGGTCTGAGACCACAATGAGCTTTCTCCTTCACACGGTGTGCCTCTTCTCAACTTGCGAGAAGAGGAACTGTGTATGGAGAGGGAGAAGCAAGGAGGGTGGCCAGCGGTTGTCTGAGGGTGGTGGCTGGTCTGTACGAAGGTGGGATGTTGGCTGCCGTAGCAAGGGGGAGTGCATGGTATTTGAAAGAGGGAGAGCATGCCTCTCTCCATGCTGCTGGCAAGAGGAGTGGCGAGGAGAGGTGCGACGCACCATGCCCTGCAGCTGCATGAAATGAGAAAGAGAAAAAAAGAAAAAAGAAAAGAGAAATGGTGAAATTGCAATGCCACACTCAAGGAAAATGTTAATAATCGAGTGGATTGGATGACCATTTATTCTCTCTTCCCCTCTTTATAAATAAATGCGTGCAGGTGTATATTTACAAATACAAGTAGGGCTACATAAGATGCATGGGTAATGCTAGGAAATAACACAAGATGACATATTTACTGGTGTATTTTTGCTATGCAATCATACCCTCATGCCTATCTTTTGCTAGTCCCTAGTAAAACATTTTGTATTGTGTTTAGAAATGATCTTAAGTTGAAGATTTTTTGAAGCAACATGAATGTGTTTATCCGTTGGATATTGTGAGAACCAATTGCAGAGAATACTACCGGTACTTCAAGTCTTACATGAGTTAGACCATCTCTCGACTAACCAGGACTTTTGATATTTAATCCTTAAGTATGATTTGCAGGACTCAGAGGGTTTTGCCGTACTTGAGAGCTAAGAAATTATGGTTTGTGCATAATGAAGGATCAAGACCAACCAGATGAATATTAAGGCTCAAGCCCAGGGTTTCACAAATTTTTAAGTACAAGTTGGTCCCAGCTTCAACTCATGTTTTTGGATTAACCCTTAAAAAGATGATGGAAAAGCTCAGCCCCACTTTTATTATTTTTGTGGCTCAAAGAATTTATGGTAGAACAGGGTATTTGTAACGTGCCTTGAGAACTTTTGGGGAGAAGAATTTACAGACATTTGGAGGATATATTGACTTATTCGTAAGATTTTTTTTTAAAAACTGGTGTTAGTATATCTCCTATAAATTTATTTGGAAGAGCACACTTATTTGGTGGGTGAGCATTTTTTTCGGTGGAAATGGTTTCTCCTAAATACAAGATTAAAGACTGGGATAAAAAGTCTACCTGCGCGCACAGGTAAGGACTCCACCTTCCCTAATGAACACTAGGGTTGAATCTTATGTTCACTTGGTCTTTCTTGATATGTGTAGTGTGAACCAAGATTATTTAGGCTCTCAAGTAGAGGCAAACTAACGAATCATGTACTGGTGACTCAGGTAAAGAATACGTTCTTAATTAGGAGAGATTTTGATCTATCTTATCAATGCTTAAGTGAATTAAGTTAAGCCTGAGCAAATCAAGCTTCTGTGGCCTGGAAAGTCTTCAAAATAGTGGTTGAATATCCATAAACACTTATTGTATTTTTGTTTTAGCTTTCAGATCATTGCTAAATACCTACGCTTTTTTTTTTTTTGAATTAGGTTATGTACATATTTATAGATGGATATGTATAATGGATGTAAAAGTTGCATGATACTCATATAATAGCCAGATCCTATGGATGCCTATCCACCTCCCATGCCAAATGATGTTATGTCCTCATATGCATGCAGGGTAAAGCAAGGTCAAAGGATTATGGTACGAGAGCTGAGGTGTGAGGTATACAGCAGGGTGGTAGGGTGGGTGGTGAAGTGAAAAGTGAAGAAGTGCAAAGTGAAGTGAAGTGTAGGCGATAGTGGAGGAGTGTTGCTGGGGTGCCTCCCAACGAGCACTGAATTTAACGTCCCCAGTTGGACTCAGAGTGAGGCACGAAGTCAATTACCCTCCAGCAGGGTAATAGTTTCACCAACGGGGGCAGGTTCATGAGTAAGATAGGGTTTTAACCACTGCCTATTGACCGTAAATTTATGCTCAGATTTGGGATTTTCAATTTCGACGGCCTTGTTGGGAAATGGTCTTGAGACCAAGTAGGGACCAGTCCATTTGGACTTTAATTTTCCTGGAAATCATTTGAGCCGGGCATTGTAAAGCCAAACTTGCTGAGATGACTCAAATTCCTTCCACCGAATTCGGCTGTTGTGAAAGGCCTTAGTGCGTTGTTTGAAAGTTAAGGCAGAATCATATGCTTTACGACGGAGCTCTTCCAGCTCTTAGAGTTGGAGTTTCCTTTCTCGACCACACAGGTCTGGGTCGAGGTTACATTGGCGAATCGCCCAATAAGCGCGATGTTCCCACTCAACGGGTAAATGACAAGGCTTCCCGTAAACAATTCTATAAGGAGACATACCAAGAGGAGCCTTGAAGGCGGTCCGATACGCTCAAAGTGCGTCAATCAGTTTGTCGGACCAATCCTTATGGTCAGGCTGAACCGTTTTCTGGAGAATTTGCTTAATTTGCCGGTTCGACACCTAAGCCTGGCCGTTCGTCTGAGGATGATACGGAGATGCGATACGATGATGGACTCCATATTTCCTCAGAAGTGCCCGAAAAGAAGCATGGGTAAAATGACTTCCTCCATCAGAGATAATTGCTCGAGGGATCCCAAAGCGTGCAAAAATGTGATCTTTGACAAATCGAGTAGATATGACATAGTCAGCATAGCGCGTGGGAATAGCCTCGATCCATTTTGAAACATAATCAACAGCAACGATGATGTATTCAAAGTCGTTGGAAGGAGGAAAGAGATCCATGAAATCAATTCCCCAATGTCAAAGATTTCAATAGGTAGGATGGGTTGCAAGGGCATCATGTCACAACGTGACATTGACCCTAACGACTGGCACCTAGTGCAATGTTTAGCATAATTGTGTGCATCCTGGTGAAGGGAAGGCCAAAAGAAACTGCATTGCAATACCTTGGCTGCAGTTTTCCTTCCAGAGAAATGGCCTCCGCAGGCCTGATCGTGATAGAAGGATAGCACACTGGAGAATTTGTTGTCAGGAATACAATGGCGGATGATCTGGTCAGCACCTACTTGAAAAAGTAGTGGATTATCTTAGAAATAATACTTTGCTTCTGCGATGAGACGCTCACGCTGGTTTTTAGGCCAGCCACATGGAAGGGAGCCAGAAGCAAGGTAATTGGCAATGTCGGCATACCAAGGTCCACTTGCCACATTAATTGCCAGTAGGTGATTATCGGGAAAAATCTCATTAATCGGTAGGGTAAGTCTAATGTGGTCAGGGTCCAGTCTCATGATCAGCAACCACATTTTGGGCTCCAGCCTTATCATGGATCTCAAGGTCAAATTCTTGGAGTAAAAGGATCCAACGTATTAGTCTAGGCTTGGCATCCTTTTTGTGCATGAGATGACGAATGGCCGCATGATCAATGAATACAGTAACATGCGAGCCCAGAAGGTAAGAGCGGAATTTCTCCAGCCCAAAGACAACCGCCAGTAGTTCCTTCTCAGTAGTCGTATAATTACGCTGGACCTCGTCCAACGTCTTACTGGTGTAGTACACCACAAAGGGGTGTCTATCGCATCTTTGTCCCAGGATGGCTCCGTCTGCAAGGCCGGAAGCGTCACACATGAGTTCAAAGTCGAGGGACTAATCAGGTGGCTGGAGAACAGGGGCCTTGGTGACAGCCTCACGCAGTTGTGTGAATGCTCGCATACAGTTAGGGCTCATATCAAATGGTACGTCAGTCGATAGGAGATGAGTTAAAGGTCTAGAAATCTTAGAGAAGTCTTTGATGAATCTCTTATAGAAACTGACGTGTCCTAAGAAGGAGCGGATTTGCTTGACAGAGCTAGGCACAGGGAAAATCAACAATCACATCAAGCTTAGCTCTGTCAACCTTAATACCTCTATCGGAGATGATGTGACTGAGAACAATCCCCTCGTGTACCATAAAATGATTTTTCTCACAAGAAAGCACGAGGTTCACATCAATATATCTCTGAAGGATGCGAGTCAGGTTGGCAAGACAATCATCAAATGAAGGTCCGAAGATTGAAAAGTCATCCATGAAGACCCCAAGAAAGTCACCCACCATATCATGAAATATTGCTAGCATACATCTTTGGAAAGTTGCTGGCGCATCACAAAGTCCGAATGGCATCCTTCTAAATGCGAAGGTGTCAAAGGGGCAGGTGAAGGTGGTCTTTTCTTGGTCCCGGGGGTCAATAGCCACCTGGTTATATCTAGAGAATCCATCCAGGAAATAGAAAAATTTATTTCTTACTAACCGCTCCAGGATTTGGTCACTAAAAGGTAGCGGAAAATGGTCCTTCTTTGTTGCAGTATTTAGTTTCCTATAATCTACACACACTCTTCAAGATGTAGGAGTGCGTGTAGGAATAGATTCGCCCATGTCAGTGACACGGATGGTGAATCCTGCCTTTTTGGGCACGACATGAATCGGGCTCACCCAGGGGCTATTGCTGATTGGGTAGATTATACTCGCATCAAGCCACTTAATGATTTCATTTTTAATGACCTCTCGCATGTTAGGGTTGAGACGTTGTTGCATCTCGTGGGAAGGTCGAGCCTCCTCCATATATATACAGTGAGTGCAGTAGGAGGGGCTAATGCCAGTTAAGTCAGATAAGGACCATCCAATGGCTACCTTGTGTTCCATGATGACCTTTGTTAGCTTGCACTCTTGCTCCCTAGTCAATTTTAAACTAATAATTACGGGGAGCGTTTCATTTGGTCCCAGAAAAGCATATTTAAACGTGTTAGGCAACGCTTTTAGCTCGGGAGTGGATGGCGAAAGATCTAGCATTTCTTGGGACGAGAGTGTCCCAAGCAGATCAGAGGAAAGAAGGGCAGGAGAAAGAAGTTGGCCCTCAGATTGATCAAGAAGAGGGGCATCTTGGATTGATGGATCCAAGAAAGGAGAGCCCCAGTGATCAGTATTTGGGCTCAAGGTCCCAGTTTGGAGTTGCATGTTCGCCTGATTTGGCGAGAAAGAAAGGGTAATCCGGTCTTCAAGGGGGTAGATCGGAGGTGAGCAGCCCGGATATGACTCAAATCATGAGGTGTGGGAAGAGGAGAAAACCTCGTAAGAAGTCTGGTCAGGAGAAGGTAAGGGTAACGGGAGGGATGAGGAAACGTCATAAAATATATCAGTCAGGCGATGGTCTGTATTTAGGGGTAATCCACAGCAGTCAGAATAGGTCCCTATTAGTCCGATACACGCGCTGACGGCCATTTCCTCGTCAGACGTGTCATCCTTGATGCAATCGTAATCAAAATTCTTGGCGGCCTTGAAGATGTTCAGCTTGAGCTTCTCAGAGCAAATGGCAATCTCAATGCAACCCGACTCACAGTCGATATGGGTGTGGGCTGTGGCCAAGAAAGGTCGACCAAGGATGATCGGACAATCAGAAAGTGAGGTAGGAACTTCCATATCCAAAACAAGAAAGTCAATAGGACAACAGAGACTGTTGACCCTAACCACCACGTCTTCCACCACACCCTTCGGTATTTTGACAGAACGATCTGCCAACTGTAATGTGACAGGGGTGGGTTTTATATTTCCTAAGGCAAATTTCTCGAGCATGATGGTTGGCATAAGATTGATGGAAGATCCTAGATCAAGTAGAGCACGGTTAAAATTGCAGCCTTGGATGCTACATAAAATAAGTGGTGTGCTCGCACCTTTCTGCTTTAGTGGTAGATTTGATAGTATAGCACAACTTCCATGAGGCGAGAGGACCACTGGATGCTTTGTTTTCTTTAACTGTCGCCTCGGTGTAGTGTAGTCTTTGAAGAATCGGGTGATAGTTGGTGTATGGTCGATAGCCTCTAACAAGGGTACTTTGATCTCAACATCCCTGAATAAATTATGCAGGTTATCAAAGGCCAGCGTATCCTTTTTCTTTCCTTTTGGCTCCCTCAGTAGAGCTTCAGGGAATGGGACCGATTTTGGCACCAGTTTGGTGTATCGTCCTCACGAGAATGCGGTGCACATCCCAAATGAGAGGGCGATGAAGAAGATGGGTCAGGATCAGGTCGAGGCGGATCGACGGTTTGCTTACCACTCCTTGTAGTAATCGCATTGGACGTCGCGGGTCCAGTGGGATCGTAGGGTGGAGGAGGGTTCACAATAGGGACATAAGGGTGATTTGCTGCTGCGGGATTAGCTTGAAATCCCGGTGGAGTGCTCGGAGTTTGCAGAATTTGATAAACCTACCCCTGAGACGGTCGTACTTGTGGTTGCGGATCACGGGGTACAAAATTTCACGGGTTAGGGATAGTTGGGCTGGAAGAGTGCCCTGAGATCGAGTCGTCATGCGTAGTTGACTGATCTCAGCATTCTATTGTGCCAATTGGTGCTGAAGAGAGGTCATATTTTCTTCATGGCGCTTGGACATTTCTGTCATCATTCGCATCAATTTATTAAGAGGACTTGATGCGTGTTCTGTTTGAGGTGTGCAAGGACCCGATGGCGTATTTGCCACAGGATTATACTGGGCCCTAGGAATGATGGGTGCGGACGGTCATAGTGATCCACTAGCGGGGTTTTGGCATTGCGGGTTACTGGACCATGCAAAATTGGAATAACTTCGCCACCCTGGGTTATAAGTAGCTGAAAATGGGTTGTTCCCCAGGGCACAAGCATCTTCTAAGCTAGAAGACGAGTCCGCATGCGTCTGTGCATTTGAGCACACAGAGGCTTGGTCCTCTGTGTCAAAATACTGGCTTGTAGAAGCCAGGTCCACATTGCTTACTAAATCGCTCGGCGCGATACTCGGTAAGGATGATCTCATAGGATTCTTGGGAATCAGCCTGGTATTGGAAGGATTATGGTTGTGACGGAGTGGAGTGGAGGTGTTGCCATGGAGCAGGCGGGGTTGGCCAGAAGCTCGTCCAGCTTCTTGTGCACCACAGAGACTTCATCCAATTTTTGTGCAATTAAGTTAAGATCTGTAGATGAATGGGAGGGTCCTGTGTCAACTTCGTGAACATTGTGGAGCATGCTGGTATGATTAAAGGCGACAATGGAGGCATTGTTCATTGAATTTTCACTCATGTTCTCAAATAATTCTCGTCTTTATTCATAAAGTTCCCTTCGCAGGAAGTGTCGGCGATCTGTCGCAAAGTCTCATTTAGCCCATAATAGAAGATTTGGGCTATATGCCACTTTGGAAGACCATGGTGCGGGCACTTCCTTAGGAGGTTGTTAGACCTCTTCCAAGCCTTATGAAATTGCTCGTCGTTTGTTGTATGAACGAAGTTTTAGTTCGGCGAAGCGCATTGGTTCGCCCAATTGGGAAGAATTTCTTGAGAAATGCCATGCGCATCTCTTCACAAGAATGGATGGTTCTCCTAAGGGTGCGCAACCACTGTGACACTTTGTCCCGCAACGAAAACGGGAACATTTTTATGAGGATAATTGATAACCCGATGTTTTTTGGTTTAACAGTTTCAGTTAATCGGGTTAAGTCTTTCAAATGAAGAAACGGATCTTCACTTGCAAGACCATGGAAGTGAAAGTTAATTAGGCCAATGACATTTGATTTTAATTCAAACTTGTCCCCGCCCATTGGGACTTGAATTGGCCCAATGGTCTCTGTAGCAGCGGGATTTTGATAAGAACTAAGAGACCTGGTGGGATTGGAGGGGGGCAATTTCTTCCCTCGGGATTTGGGATTGGGCGTGCAGCCATGTTTGTGGAGGAGGATGACGATTTACCAGTTTGTATCCTTCTAGAGTTATCAGATAATTCAAACAATTCAGGGTTTTGTGACCTCCTAAACATGCATTACCGTAGGAAGAATTGGGGAGATGAGAAGGGAAAGGGGATGAGAGAAACAACGCTGTAAGGATACACTTGATGAGAAATCAAAGCAATCAATTTCCTAACCTCTATAATGTGCCCTTAGACCTAAAGATCTAAGTTACCTACTATCACTACCTACGGAACCAAATGAGAGCACCGTGGAACCACTGGGCTAGATTGAAAGGCCGTTTGCCCCAGTCTTAGACACTCGATAGCACGCGGGAACCCATACCAGCACGTAGGCGCTACACGTAGGTAAGTAGACCTCCAATCTTTAAGAGGGGTCAAGTTGCTACCAGTTTTAATTTAGAAGCTTAGAATTAAGTGTTCTAGGAATGTGAAGGGCGTTGTATACGGGTAATGCCCAAGTGCGTTGATTTTAAGAGTGTATAAATCAAGCATGCAACGGGGAAATCTTCCCAAATTGAAGTTTTAGATGGTGAATGGCTTTTCGAATTTCAATCTTAAGTAGTATGGAATTTAGGATTCCACTGAATTACCGATTTAACCAATCTTCGGATTTTTAGAAAACACAAGTTCTTTATGACCAACAAACCCTTCTTCAATGTGAATTAGTTAATGCATGCTAAAATGCATTGGGCTTCCCTAGATGGAAATTTCTAAGTGTGGATGCACGAGTCTATTTTAATTCAATGTGAAAGGGAGCCAAAACACTTCAATTCAACCAAAATGATAATCCACACACTGCTCAAACACGAAATGATGTAAAAAAAATGAAAACATTAGAGTTGATATATTCGGGATTGAATCTAAGGCAAATGAAGAGTTATTGTGGGGTCAACTCAATTCTAAGTCTCCCACAAAAAATGTGATTCCGAAATGCGAATAAATGAGGTAAGGAAGGATGGCAATCAATCAATTTTTATCTTGCCTTAAATAAAATTTCACACAACGAAAGATCTAAGAATCAAGATTCTTAGATTTTTGCTATGCGAAGTTTGCGGGAAATCAAGGGGCAGTGGGGGTGATAGCAATCAATCAACAAGTGGTTTTTAGTCCACTCGCCCTAAGAAATTCCCAAGAAGTGTTTTTAGGTTTTTTTTTTTTTTTAAGGTGACAAGATGACTTAAATTACGAAGAGGGCGACACCTCCTCAGCAACGTGGGCGAAGCTCTAATGCGGCGCCGGTGACTTCACGTTTTCTCACCTGTCTTGGATTTGCCCACGTCTTCGACCTCCTCTGCGTGTCTCCTCCTTGCAACAGGTACACCTGCACACAAACAAATAAAACACCCGTGAAGAGAAGGGTGGGAGAAGAGAAAATCAAAGGAAGAGAATAGAAACTTACTTCAAATAGCGCCTCCCTGGCAATGGCGCCAGAAAAGCATGGTGTTTACTCGAATAAGCTTTATTAAAATGGTGATATTAATGTCGAAATGAGTATAGTAAGTTAACTTAAGTCGAGTCTACACCAGTTTCACAAAATTTTTAACCTGGTCTACTTGATTTTAGATTGATCACTTTTAGGCCCGGGGTCGATCTGAGGGAGGCAGGGATTAGGAGATTTGCGAAGTTTCTACGCCTTTCCTAAAAACGTATCTCTTCCTTGCATTTATTATGTTTTTGGTTTTCTTGATTTTTAGGTTTTTTTCCCGATAAACTTGTTCTTGAGGCACACCCTCAAATAGGTCCTTGGCTATACGTCAAATTGCAATGAATCTTGTCTTGCCACACTTGAGACCGTGTGCCTGCAAATCAAGATTTATCTTTTCTATTTTATACTTTTTTTTAGTCTTTTTAGTAGTAGGAAGAAAAGACAAATTGAAAGCAAAAATAGAATGCAATGAAAAGAAATACTTAGCTTAGTATATATGTATATATATAGTAGATATCGAATATGTATAGTTATATGGATGTTATATAGATAGGGGTGAAGATGGAAATGTGAATGGGATGTAGCTCGGTGTCAAGTTGGTTCACATCTAGCAAGATGCAACCAACAAGATTAAGTGCCGCGTGGAGTGTGGAGCGAGTGTGTGTGAGTGAGGGTGGACGTGCTTGCTTTGCGCAGGTATCGGGGAATATCAGCAACTGGTGCGAATATTCCCGTGATACGATGCGCAGTGGAGGAGTGAGTGCACGGGTATATGGGTAGTGTATGTGAGGTGAATATGTGTATAGGGAAATGTGGATAGGTGGATATATATAAGTATATATGTATATGTGTGTATATATATATATATATCTGTGTGTGTGTCTATATATATATAAATATGTATATATATTTATGTATATGTAAATATATGTAAGGGTGAGAGTATGTGAATGTGTATATATATCTATGTGTGTATGCCTGAGTGTGCGAGTGTCTGTGTGTGTATCAGTGTGCGTGTGTGCACTGGAGGAGGAGCAGCTGTTTAAGACGTCTGCTGCGCGAGGGCGACGTCTGGAGGCGCGCTGGTGTGTGGGCGCAAGGGTGAAGGCGAACGTGCGTGCGCGGGCATGTGAGGCGCAGCGCACTGCTACGTAAGATGAAGTGCACCGCGCTGCGGAGTGCAGCGCACAGCGCTGAGGGTGGGGATGCGGTGATCGGCTGGAGTGGGTGCGGGCGAGGAGAGAGAGCGATGTAGCCACAGGCTAAGTGAGAAGCGAGCCAGTGGCTATAGTGTCGCGCAGACAGCACGCTACAGTGCACTACAGTGCGTGCGCGGTTTGGCGACCGGCTGGAGCAGGTTTGGCGCACGATCGGTGCTGTGGAGCGCTTGCGCGCGCAGAAGGAAACCTCGTGCGGTCTGCGCGGGGCTAGCGGTGACCAGCTGGAGGTGCGCGGAGGTGCTGGAGCTTCAGAGCTTGGAGCTCTGCATTAATTGCGGAGGAGAAGAACAGCAACAAAACGAAAAATGCAAATAAGAGAAACGAAGCAAGAAGCCGCCACGCCCACCTGCTCACGATGGAGTTGGGCGGTGGTGGAACTCACAGTGGTGGTCTGAGACCACTGTGAGCTTTCTCCTTCACACGGTGTGCCTCTTCTCAACTTGCGAGAAGAGGAACTGTGTATGGAGAGGGAGAAGCAAGGAGGGTAGCCAGCGGTTGTCTGAGGGTGGTAGCTGGTCTGTACGAAGGTGGGATGCCGGCTACCGTAGCAAGGGGGAGTGCATAGTATTTTAAAGAGGGAGAGCACGCCTCTCCCCATGTTGCTGGCAGGAGTGGCGAGGAGAGGTGTGACGCACCATGCCCTGCAGCTGCATGAAATGAGAAAGAGAAAAAAAGAAAAAAGAAAGAGAAATGGTGAAATTACCATGCCACATTCAAGGAAAATATTAATAATGGAAGTGGATTGGATGGCCATTTATTTTCACTCTCTTCCCCTCTTTATAAATAAATGCATGCAGGTGTATATTTACAAATGCAAAGAGGGCTACATGAGATGCATGAGCAATGCTAGGAAATAACACAAGATGGCATATTTACTGGTGTATTTTTGCTGTGCAATCAAGGGACAAGCTTTCAGCAGGATGCCCTCGAGTGTCCTTGCTCTGTCTTTGAGGTTTCTGAGAGGGTTTCTTGGTAATTCCTAGGATATGTTTTAAGGTTGGCCTCAGGAATCTCCAAGTTCTTATTAAGGATTTCTGCCTTCTAGAACTAGAGTTTTGGGTTAGTCTTCCTCACCTTCCTAGGGTTGTCTAGTTTTCGAAGAGCTCATCCTAGGGCTTGGACTTAAGGTGATTGTGGTCTCTCAAATCTTTACAGAATTGTATCTTTTGGGAGCACATCCCAAGTGTTGCCGATTCCATCTTCCAAGTCAACCCCTCAAAGGTAGGGTGTATTGGGTTTAATTCTCGTGATAAGTTCTAAGACTTGGATTCATTTGTTACGAATCCATACGGAGTAACACTTTCTGTCTTTTGGTTTCCCTTAGGAGCTTCTAATTTGTTGAGGAAGCTTAGGAGCTCTCTCTTTTAAAATTCCTAGACTTCACCCTCTCTGTTAAGGAAGGTGGGTGATAAGTTGGCAATCCTTCAACTTCTTTTGACTTGTGCACAAGTTAGGTGGTGGCAACCCTTCAAGTTGGGATGCCCTTCCAACAACTATGAGTCGGACTCATCATTTCCCCTTCTCACGTTCGACGTGCCAATTCTAGTGGAGCGATGCAAGGATAAGGGCGTAAACACATTCATGAGTGGCTCAATAGGTTGGTTTGTTTTATTTGGCAAAGTAGCCAGCATTAAGGCTAATAATGGGCATTAAAGTTTCCTAAGATGAGTTTGGTAAGATTTGGTATCATTGCCCCCATTGCATGTAGTCCTTAGGTTTGATTTTTGGTGTGCCACTTCCTGAGATCCCTAAGCTATGTAAGGGGGTTAGGGGCCTTGGGGAGTCTTTTGCACAATTGAATAAAGTATTCCATCTTAAGATCAGGTGCTTTGAGTGCAACAATGGTAGGTCTATGGGGCTCCCAAGGTTTTTTAGCATTTTCACCATCCCCGGCAAGGAGTGATCATTGATTGAGTCCAAGGTCACAACCATTGCCAGCACCATCGCCTTTGGGGAGCTTGAGGCTCTTTGGAAGTGGCAGGAGTTTTGGGATTGCGACATACTTCGACCAAGGCCCTACCACCGTTTCTGTGAACTCGTCAAGGGTGACAAGGTTTGGTTTCGCTTGCCTTTGAACACCTACAACTGTGCCATCTCCAACATCTTGGGACACCTCCAACCCAATTCCTTCCTAACTCCTAACTCTAGTTCATTGTGTACTATTACTAGTGTTTGGAGTAAGGCTACAAGCCTTTGGTACCTACCTTTTTTTGTCTGTTCAATCTCAGCTTTTACAACAGCTTAAGGATGTTCGTCGTAGTTCCTTGGCACAATGTTTGCCTTCACATATACCTTTCGCCCATCTCTGACGAGGGTCATGAGGTCTCTTGGTTTTACCTTCATCCTCCAATGAACGTGGACATCCCTACGATATGGAGAGGCCCTCTCGAGCTTAGGTTGGAGGATTGCTTCGAAGAACCCTTTGGTAGCGGTGTTCATGGGTCGACTATCTACCTTATTTCCATTTAACTCGACCTAACCTAGTATTAGCTAGGTCACAAGTTAACCCAACATGTTGAAAGGGGTACCTAATGGATAGGGTACCCAACTTTGTCAAACTAGGCAATGGCCTGTCAGTACAAAGTTGACTAATTTAGTTAAAATTTAAAAATTAAAAACATAAAATATAATTCAAAGAAAATTGTAAAAAGTAATAAAGAAAATATAAAAATATTCATTAAAATGAAAAATGATTTTAAATATAGAAATAGCGATAAAAACAAAATTTAGAAAATTAAAAATAAAAAAATATATAAAAAATAAAAAAAGTATAAAATCGATTGAAAAAGGAAATAAAATGTAAAAAAATTAGGAAATAAATTAAAATATAAAAATAATCTAAATATAACAGTAGGAGGAAATAGTTCAATCTATTGACCACGCACAACCCTACTTTCCTTTATATGAGATGGGAGACATGGGAAAAATAAAGAAATGATGAGCATAGCCTCTCATACATATACCACAACACTCTCCCTCAAGGTGGAGTGTAGATATCAATTAAACTCAGCTTGCCACAACATGCATCAAAAGCACTCTTACTAAAGGGTTTAGTGAACACATCAGCCGTTTGGTTTTTAGAAGAAATTGACGAGGTGTAGATAATTCCATTTTGAATGAGATCTCTGGTGTAGTGGCAATCTATCTCCACATCCTTGGTTCGCTCATGAAATATTGGATTGTTTGTAATGAACGTAGCTACCTGATTGTCGCATCTCATCTCTATAGGACTAGTCAATTGCACCTGAAGATCATGAAGTATAGATTTCACCCAGATTATCTCTGCAGCTGTTTGCATCATGGTGCGATATTTAGATTCTGCACTTGATCTGGATACTATAGTTTGCTTCTTGCTATGCCATGTAACCAGATTCCCAGCAACATAAGTGCAAAAACCAGTGTTGGACTTTCTATCCAAAAGACACCCTCCATAGTCAACATCAGAGTATCCCATCACATCTATGGCTGCTCTTCGGGTGAACACTATGCCTCACCCAGGAGCCTTTTTTAGATACCTCAGCACTTGCATGGTAGCATCCCAATGCTATCTCGTAGGTCTATCCATAAATTGACCGAGTTTACCAACCGTCAGGGAAATGTCCGGCCTTATGATGGTAAGATATAGCAGCTTACCCATCAGCTGTCTGTAGGATCGACTATCCAATGTGGTAGACTCCCCATCGTACAGGTGCACTTTGGGATCCATGGGTATGCTTGCAGGCTTTGCTCCTAGCATCACAGTCTCCCGTAGAATATCATGAGCATACTTGCTTTGTGAGATGACTATGCCACCTTTGCCTCGTGCCACCTCAATTCCAAGAAAATATCTGAGCTCGCCTAGATCCTTCATAACAAATTTATCTTGCAATGTCTGTTTTACCTCTGCTATTCCTGCCTCATCACTTCTGGTCAAAATCAGATCATCAACATATGCAAGTAATGCTACTGTCCCACCTTCAGTCTTTCGAACAAATAATGAATGATCAGCCGTAGACCTCTGAAGTCCAATGGTTTGAAGAACTTCTTAGATCTTATGAAACTAAGCTCTCAGACTCTACGTAAGATCATATATAGCCTTTCTTAGGCGACACACACACTCCCCTTGAAGATTGCACCCTGGTGGTTGCTGCATATAGACTTCCTCCTCGATGTCTCCATATAGGAACACATTTTTCACATCCATTTAATGCAATGACCAATCATAGTGAGCGGCAACAGATAGTAGAATCCAGATAGTTGGGAGTCTAGAGATAGGAGAGAAGGTATCAAAGAAGTTCACCCCATACATTTGGGTGAACACCTTTGCAACAAGCCGAGCTTTGTGTCTTGTAATGCTTCTATTAGGATGATACTTCACGGTAAAAACCCAACGACATCCAACCAATGTTGCTCCCTGTGGCAAGGGAACAACTTCCCACGTCTGTCGAGACTGTGAGGCACCCATCTCCTCGTCCATGGCCTACTGATATGTAGTGGGAATCTCAGTACTAGATAAGGCAGAGGTGAACTGGCCAAAGCTCCTCCTTAAATTGGCTGTGCAAAGAGCACTAGTGACTCGGTAGTGAGCGCATGATCGAGGAGCATTTTTCATAGCAATCGAAAGATAATAATCAGCATCATCAAATTGGAGATCCTGACCTACAGAAGAGTCACTAGAAGCAACATCAGTGGGGTCAGATTGTACCTGGGTAGGAGGGATTAGTGGTGTGGAGGAGAGGGGAGGGGAAGGAAGAGGACTATGTGATCTGGCATTTGATCCACTGATGCTAGTACTATGCCCTTCTGCCCCATTTCTAACCTCCGGCTCTGTAACTGGAATATCCTCTAATTGTAGTGGAGGAATGGGCATCGGAGTATGAGCGAAGGAACTTGTCATGTTATGCCCCCTCACAGAGAAATAAGGTATCTCCTCGTAAAAGGTAACATCACTGCTCACGTAGTGTTGTCGGGCAATCGAATCATAACATCTATATCATTTCTATGTATTGCTATATCCAAGAAAAATGTACTTCACAGCACGGGGTGCGAGCTTGTCTCGACCAGGATTAAGAATATGAACAAATGAGACACAACCAAAAATCTTGGGTGGCACCATAAATAAATCTCTACCAGGAAACAACACCTGCAAGGGGATTTGCTCCTGTATGACTGAACTTGGCAGTCGATTAATCAAATAATATGTAGTCAAAACTGCATCTCCCTAGTAACTAGACAGGACATTGTGGTGTATCAGCAAAGTTTGAGCAATATCCAAAGCATGTCTGTGTTTCCTCTCTGCCACCCCATTTGTTGAGACGTATGGGGTAGGAAGCCTGGTGAATAATGCAAGAGAGCGATAGAAGAGAGCCAATTGCCTAGTACAGAATTCCAATGCATTGTCAGATCGTATAACTTTAACAATTTTTGAAAATTGCGTCTTTATTTGATTAATAAAAGTTTGAATGACATCACAAACTTATTTATTTCTAAGCAAGAACATCTATGATAGTCTTGAAAACTCATCAACAACAATCAAATAAAATCTGTAGCCTTGTCTATTCGGAATCCTACTTGGACCCCAAACATCCATGTGCACTAAATCAAAACATTCAGCAGATGCAGTCATGATACTAGGCGAGTAGGAGAAACGATGATGCTTGCCCAGCTGACAAGTATCGCATCTAATCTTTGTAGTAGGTGACAAGTGAGGGATGATCCATCTCAATCGGTCCAAGGAGGGATGTCCGAGCCGATGATGCCATTGTAGAGTTGCGAGTTATCCCTGCCTGACATATGGCTACAAGAGGAGTCTGAACCAATCGGTAGACCCCCCGCTCCTCATGTCCGCCACCAATCGTCCTCCTTGTGAGTTTGTCTTGAAAGACACAACCCACATCATCAAATATGGCCCTGCAATTTAGACCTCTAGTGATATGACTAACAGATAATAAACTGATAGGAAAATTAGGCACAAAAAGAACATTAGGAAGCTGTAGGCTTGGGGACAAAGTAACCTCCCCTTCACCCTTAACCTACGAATGGTAGCCATCAGCCACCTGAACCATCCTCCCTGGAGGAAGATCACAGATATTTTGGAAACAGTCCTTGTTACCAGTCAAGTGCCTAGATGCTTCTCAGTTAACCAACCAACTATTACCTGAGGACGTGGCAAAGGCTGCATTCTTTGAAGAAGTAGGCGTCTTCTATGTCAACTGTGCCAACTTGTGAGCAAGTACATCATATTTTGCCTTGGTTATCATCTCCATCTGATCAATAGCTCCTGGAACAATTTGATTGGCTACTGCGGGCTTGCCATGCTTGTTCCAACATGAGGCCTCCACATGACCCACCTTTCCACAAAAGGTGTAGGTGGTGCGCGGACGGCTGCTCTGTCCACGACCACGCCCCCTATCTCGAGTAGGACCTCCATGACTGCTAAAAGCAGCCAAAGAGTGCTCTATCCTGGAATCTCTAGAGTAGGTCTCATTTAGACACGACTCAACCTGCTATAGGCCTCCTCCAGAGATGGAAGGGAGGCTTGAGTCAGCATCTGAGAACGAGCACCTTCATACTTCATACTTAGCCCCTGTAAGAATTGTAGTATAGCAAACTCCTTCCTGTACTCCCTCTGGGTGGCACATGTACAAACGGGGCGGCAAACATTGTAGTTGGCAACCATCCCCCTGAATATGGTATAGTACTGAACAAGAGTCTTCCCCTCTTGCTTCAAACTGACTAGATCATGATGAAGCTGGAAAACTTGGCTGTAATTCTTTTCATTGGAGAACACGTCGCAGAGATTGTCCCACATCTCCTTGGCAGTGGCAAAGTACATGATGCCATCTTCGATTGATGGAGCAACAGAGTTCATGATCCATGCACAGACCATGGCATCATCCTTCTTCCAACTAACATATTTGCCAGTTTTCTGCACGGGCTCCTTTTCAAGGAGAACATGCTCCTTATCATAGTCTTCAACCGTCATTAGGAAAGTGTCAGACCATCTCGCGTAGTTGGCTTCATCCAACTTCATTATAGGAGTAAAGAATGGACTTTTGTGACTGCCTGCATCCGTAGCGATACCCGATGTCACCTCTAAGCTACTTAATGAACTCATCGTGCCTTTGCAAACACCACACAAGCCCGTAAAATGGACTAGATCATACGCCAATCACTGTTGAGAGAGAATTTGCGCAAGAATCATCATGCAAGACACATGGATGATTCCCGAGCAAGCCCTCCCAAGTCCTCCTTGCAACCTCTGCTGCTAGAAGAGCAGGAGCAACAACAGGAACCTAGTTCTTGTCACCGTAGCTGCAGGTGGATCTCCTTGCCATTGCTGACAACCCCCACAACAGCTGCGTCGTCACTAGGAAGCCATAACTGGCTCCTGCGACGAGCGCTGCCGCGGCAGGAGAGGGAGGCAAGGGAGGTTGGTCACCGGTGCGCCACCTTCGCCCTGTAGTAGTGTGCTACGGGGTGAGACGAGGCTGACAAAGGAGCACGCACCGCCCTAGGATGCTCTGCTGCACCGCAGCAGGGGGCTTGTGAGCACGCGGAGGGTGATGGTGGTGCATGCTCTGCTCGACATCGTGACTACAAGCCCTCGACGGTGAGTTGGAGGCGTGCAGGTGGCGGCAGCGGCGGGAAGTCGGGTGACTAACCCTCAAGGACAGAGATGCCGAGGATGGGGTTGAGGTGCGAAGTGATGGCAGCTAGGGTTTTGGGGGTGGGATACCACAGCCAAGGCTCTGATACAAAGTAGGAGGAAATAGTTCAATCTATTGACCACGTAAAACCCTACATTCCTTTATGTGAGATAGGAGACGTAGGAAAAATAAAGAATTGATGAGAATATCTCATCAGACATATGGCACAACAATAACTATAACTATTTTTTTCAAAATAATTTTTGTAATAAAAATACAAAATAAAATTTAGAAAGCATGAAAATTTGAATACAAAAATAACAAAAATAAAAGAAACAAAAAAACTAGGAAAGTTTCATAAAGAAAAGTCATCATTTGGCTTCTTCTAGAAGTAAAATTAACACAACAAGTAAACATTTGCCATTTTTAACGGGAAAAGTGTTGCATCACTATACCATCGAATTGGTGTACAACACAGTAAAGCAACATATATGAATGCGACATCACAATATGGCATTTGTGAATTAAAGACAACTAAATTTGATTTCTAGCTTAACTTTGATCAGATACCCGAAACCATTAAAAATGGTAGAAATGCAATGTCCAAAGAACTAAATATAAAGTGGGGAAAAATTGCGCAACTATGGAAAGATATGGGGGGGAAAAAAGAGGACTAACGAACTAAGATATAGTCACTACAGGAAACCAAAGTAAAACAAAATGCTCTTTACACAACTACACAAGCTCCAACATGTGGAATAGTTGGTATAAGTAGTCATAGATATCCATCCCAACGAGTGGATCTCGTTTGGGACGACTAACAAGCTTCTCCTTTATCATCTACATCCAAGAGCACTTTCGGGATTATTTCAATATAATTATGAGATCAACATACAACATAGATATCCTTTGATATTGAGTAGACGATTTTTTTTTGGAAAAAGAAAAGCAAGGAGCAGGGAAGAAAGTTTACCAAGCAGAGATATATTCTCCACTAAATCCACTGACACTTCCAAACCAGGTAAAGTGAAAACACTTCTCCCCTTAGGAAAAAACACCAACCTATCTCTTATCTGAATCTTTAGGAGCATGAAAACTACGACAAAGAAGCATAAAAAAAGAAGCTAAATTTCCCTCTACGTTGCCAGGGGTAAAGTTATCCCAGGATGAGTGGAGATATCTCAGGAATAATTTATTTTGAACGGAGTGGGATAAACCTATCTTTCTCTCTTGGGAAATGACATTCTCAATTATCTCTCCAAATACCTTTACTTATCTCATGATTTATTTCATATCTTCTTCAAATACTAAAATCAACTTATCCTTCAATGCCACAAAAACTTATCCCACGAAACAAGTAGTAACCCCCCACCCCAACCATCACCAGAACCAAGCAAATGGCACAGAGATTTACGTACCGAAAGATGTACAAGAGTAATACCGTACCGAAAGAAAATTGTAGAATGAAATAATTTGAATTCAACTATATGTCCTAATCGTATTTACGTATAAACTGGATGGAAGAGAGTTTCAAAATAATCAAACTGAAACTAGAATGACTAAACGAGGACAACATGGACTTAATAACCGTGCAACAACCATTAAACCAGAGACTGAAATGAGAAAATATGGACGAAGTGGTTTGGATATGAAGCAAACCAAAAAATCAAGATCGCAAACTCAACCATACACAGTTGACACATGGATTTACTCGGAAAAAACTGCAAGAATGAGAGTTGTAGTCCTCCTCTCTCAATGGAGGTTAGATTATCTTCACTAAAAGGCAACGAAATGATGGATGTGTATATTATGTTAGGACAGAGCCATATAGATCCACATTTGGAGATTCTCAGCACTCCACTTCAAGTTAGGTATAAATGTCATACATGTTCAACTTTTTAGCAAGCTCAACAAATTGAAGAGAAACAAGCCCTTTGGTGAAGGTAATAGCAACTTCACCAAATTTTATGTAGGACAAAAACATTCTATAGTTGATCTTTTCCCGATTAAAATGTCTATCTATCTCCACATGAAGTGTGGTGTTAGCAAGATTGACGGCAGACTTGTTATCATGGTAAACCTTCATAGGAGTGCACGGAAACAACACCAATATCTGACAAAAAAATTCTGTACCCAAAGCATCTCACTAAGTCCAAGTGCTACATTCTTTGTATTCGGCCAGTGTGGACCTGGTAACAACAGACTGCTTTTTACTCTTTCAAATGATAATATTCCCCCCAAGACATAAACAATATCCAAATGTGATCCTACCCAATCAGTATTAGGCTTTTAATGACCATCGGTGGAAAATGGACCTTCAAGGCCATAACATCAAAGTTCAAACTCCACTCCAACTATTGGAGTTGTGTGAATCCTTTCATGAGAAAACATCTATGTCTTGTATTGGATTGTGTAAACCAACTTCCCTACATATTAGTCTCACACTCTATGAAGCTTCACCCACTGGGTTGCTAAATCTACATAGTACAAATATGGATAGATTTCTTATCTTAGGTATAAGGACATGTGCGTCTTTCTCTGAGGACAGTGTTTGAAAGAGGACTCCCACTATATCAATTTCACTTATCAACTCCTTGATCATGCTCATGTGACAATTCCTAAATTTCCATTATCTATGGAGCACATTCCACTAGGAATTCACTTAGGTGTCATTTTCACATGATAAACTTCGAAAATTACCATCTCTTCTTAGATTGAGAACTATGATCAAGAAAATCAAATTAATGATGGTGATCATATATTGATCTGTTTCTTGTATCCACTATCCATAACCGTTTTGATAATTGATCAAATATTCTCACTTGTCTGATCAGGCCTTTGTACAAGTAACCCTAACGACACAATGGGATCAACACATATTTGTACTCAAACTTCATTTATTTAGATGAATGGAGTGGACATATTCAATCAATGTACTATTGGAATTTATTATCGAGTGAAACGAAATCAACATACAAACAAATCATTGGAGGGGTTTCGTAAATCCCAAGATCTCTGATTCCTATATATGTTGATAACCCAAGAACAAAGAGAGTATATCTGGATACCTGAATCCATTGCTTGATCTTCTCCAAGAAGGAAGCATGCGTCAATTCTTCTAATCCCGTTGAGAATCTAGACGGGGTGATGATAACGTCATCATCAGCCATATCTAGCTTTAATTAGTCATAATCAAGGAATAAATGTTCCTACATAACTGCTAGATGACTATAATTCACTGCAAATCCATTATGAGAGAATAACAGTAAAATATAGTAAAACTATAGTTTTAACAGTATATCTCAATTGCAGTACAATCAGGGGATTTTTTAGGGGTTAATCAAAGGTCAAATGGTCTTAAATGTCTAACAAGAGGGTCCAAGCAGACAGAAATAGGTTTTCGTGCGTTTCAAAAATTAAATGACATCTGAAATCCTAAAAACAGACCTACTTAATCAACTAAGGTTATGGTTACAATAAAATTCACATAAATCCTCTAAACTTCATAGAAAAATATTCTCTAGGGTTTGGTACCTTCAATTTGACCATCAGAACCCGTCTTGACCTAAAACAGAGCCACAAACAGACTTTTTCCCTAATTTTGATTTTTGCATAAATTATCCATCCAAACGAGGTCAAAACCAAAATCCAACTTTCCCATTGGATTCCTTAGGTACAAATTAAGTTTGTACCAAAATTTAGGCTCAATCTGAGATTGTCTTGACCTAGTTTGCAATTTGGTTCAGTATGAGTCTTTTCTTTCACACACATGCCCCTAACTTTCAAAATCCTTACAATTAGGCCCCTATCTTTGTTGTCACTCTTTGCAAATAGGTCCCTCCACCATTATCACGGAGGAATCCTTCTCCGCCGACCTTTAATTGAAGAGAACTCCTCTGATCAATGAATCCCTTCCAAAATTGGAAGGGAAATTCCTTGAGAAGTTCTCTTTCCAATGAATCCGGTCTTGAGCCCAAAAGTCTTCTGTAACGACCCGATTCTCGAATCCCTATGAGATACGAGAATCGGACCGACTCGACTGATCTCAAGACCCAGTCGTCCAACGAGAAAGTAACCAAAGGAGTAGTAAAATAAATCACATTCACCATGTATACAACTAGCAGTAACAAAATACAGCAGTAAAGGAAAGAAATATTACAGTATACACCACCACAACAGTAGAAAAATAAACATGTACATAAACATGAAGCTTACAATAAGAGAGTACAGGGGGTAACAGAAACTACTCACTACAACGGAAAAAAAAAGTACAGTAGGTACTACAAGTAACACTACTGGGCTCTAGTAGGCCCAACGCCCTCTGCAGCCGCCGGCTCTGGCTGCTCAACACCTGGTCCTGAAAAGGTAACAAGGGTGACACGTCAGCGAAACGCTGAGTACAGTGGCAACTAAAAGCTAAAAGAAGCAGGAGAGTGGACAGTAGCTGTTATATTTTACTTTCTTTCTTTATATTTTTCCATTTATTCACTATTGATTATTTCTCAGATCCTTCTCTTGATCTTGAATGTTCCTCGTGGGAACGATCTTGATTGCAGTCTTTTCCGAAAAGTAGAAGTAACACGTGGTGCCGTCCTGGCCGGGAGAGTCCCTCGTGGTGGTCCTACCCTTAGTCAACCACCCTAAGGTCGCTGACAAATGTAACGGTGACTACGGTATGCGCGATAAACGCATGAGTAGCTACCCCGCACTGGCACACGGTCAGTCGTTTCCGTTAACGGGTGTGCCCAAAGCACAGCAAGGAACCAGTATAGGGCAGAGCCCTCTCAGTAACAGGGGTCCAGCCCCTCCACAGTAACCAAACAGGGGTCTTGCCCCTCCACAGTCTGCGCACCCTCGCCTGATTACCCTGGTTTGCTAGTGGGCCTAACAAGTCGGTGTAGGAGGGCTAGCAGAACCCCGGGGCCCGTGGGGTAACTAGTACTCTCCCTACACTAGTAGTTCTCTTCGGTATTGTGTACACGAGGGCCAAAAATCAGTACAAAGTGGCCAGACCTAACCCCGGGTCCCTGGGGCAGCTAGCTCCACTCTGCACTAAACAGGGGGCAGTTGCTCTCCTTGGTACTCCGTACTCAAGGGCTAGCTCACTTTCCCAATTTTATTCCATTCACTTTCCATGAGTTCTACTCCTAATTCCCCGTAGGGTTCGTGCTCTTTAACTCAGTCAATTTAGGTTTCACCGTTCCAGCTTTATATCCATATAACCCATGTTCTCAACAATGATTATTCATTCTTAAACAGGCAGCTGTTAACCAATTTACAGGCAGTTATCGTTTCCTTTCTACTTTTCCCATACTGCAATGTATATATAATCAACTAGTTTTCCAGTCCTAGGATTCATGCCATACCCTAGGATCTATCATTCAATCTAGTTTTCCAGTCCTACGATTCATGCAATACCCTATGATCTATCATTCAATCTATTCTTTTCAGCCCTAGGTTTCATGCAATGCCCTAGACTCTATTAATTATTTCACAATTGCATAATTTTTGATAATTAATTGAAAAGGCTACTCTACCCGCGAAACCGGGAGTATTGGGGGCGTGGTCGGCAATCCCGCGCGCCTCCGCAACCCCCATAGCCGCAACGGAACGGGGTCCTAACACAAGGATCAACACAAGGAGTTACTCAGAACAGTATACAATTACTGTAAACAGGTAGAGGAAATAAATCTGGGAAGAACGAAACTTGAAACGGGGAAAACGGACTTCGAATGGACCCTAAATGGGTCAAAAACGACGAGTCTGCCCAAAATCAGACGTCTGGAATTTCTTCCAGACATCTTAAAAGGTCGATCATGCCATACCTTGGTCTGCGCAGTCCTTCAGACGTCCAGAAGCTCGCTGGATCGTCTGGACTTAGTTTCCAGACGTCCGATTGTCACCCCGGACGTCTGGAGGTCCTCTCCGTCGTCTGGTACTGTGCCCAGACGTCTGATCGGTGTGAGATGGCTAGCCCTAGCGCCCTCCCGAACGATTCCTGCACACACACGCTTGCTCTCATCACGAAAAGGTGCAGAAGAACGCGGTGGACGGCTGCATGGCTGTACACGCGTAAAATGGAGAAGGTAAGAAAATATTGTACCTGTCAGAAGTCTGGACCTTCCTCCAGACGTCTTCTACGTCGTCTGGACGTAAGTCCAGACGTCTGATTCTGGGAAATTTTCCCAGAATCAGGACCTTTCTCGCTCTCCGCCCACAGCGCATGGCCGTGCCGCGCCACGTCCGCCTGCTGCTCGAGCTGCAGCAGCTCCTCCGCGACACCCCACGCTCGCTGCTCTCTCGCCGGCCGGCTCTAGCTGCCCCGGCAAGCTTATACCCTCGCGGTGGAGCTTCTACTTCCTCTCGCAACAACCCCTCCTTCCTGCACGCTCACAGCAGCCGCTGCTGCCGCTCAGGGAGAAGGAGAAGAAGAAGGTGGTGGAGTGAGGGTGAGGGAGAGGAAGGTGCTATTTGAAGGCAGCACGGGGGGAGAGAGAGGAAGGCTGCGTCGTTTGTAGGGCGGGAGAGAAAAGAGAGCGAAGGCGGCAGGTTCAGTCTGCGTGCGCATGCGCGCAGACGTGAACCCGTACGTCGAAAAAATTTAATACCAGACGTCTGGGAAGGCTTCCAGACGTCTGGGCTGCTTCCCAGACGTCTTAAACGACGCCTGATGCCTGTTTGTAACAATATAACAAACTCAAAGGAAGTTTCATCTCCGAAACATACGCTAACTAGGGTGCGGGAAAGAACAATATATACATAACAAACTCAAAGAGGACCGAAGCCGGTCTGAAAAGATGTACCCACGAAAAGCTCCAGGTACCACTCCCGCATCGCCGCCTCAGGCTCCTAGGTAGCCTACTCGTACCGCTAGCTCCTCCACAAAACCTTCACCAGGGGTACTTACTTTCGTCTCGGACTGCAGACGGCTCTGTCAAGAACCTGCACTGGCCGCTCGGGGTAGGTCAGGTCGTCGTCGACCTCGACACTTTCGTGACTCAGGACGTGACTGGGATCAGCGACGTACTTCCTGAGGTTGGACACGTCGAACACGTTGTGCACACCAGAAAGCTGAGGAGGGAGGGCAAGCCTGTAAGCAACGGGTCCAACCCGCTCCAGGACCTCAAAGGGCCCCACGAACCTCAGCGCGAGCTTCCCTCTCACCCAAAATCGCTGTAGGCCCTTCATGGGCGAAACACGAAGGAAGACATGGTCCCCAACCTCAAACTGCACCTCTCTGCGTTTCTGATCTGCGTAGCTCTTCTGCCTGCTCCTGACAATGCGGAGTCGCCTATGAATCTGCTCGACTACCTCTTGACTCTGCTGGATCAGCCTGGGGCCAACCTTCCACTTGGTCCCTACTTCGACCCAACTAAAGGGTGCCGCACACCTCCGTCCGTACAGAGCCTCGTAAGGTGCCATGCGATGCTCGAGTGATAACTGTTGTTGTATGCAAACTCCGCCAGGGGCAAGTGCTCCTCCCAAGAGCCCCTCTAGTCTAGTACACAGGCACGCAAAAGGTCCTCAAGTGTCTGTATCGTGCGCTCAGACTGTCCGTCCGTCTGGGGGTGGTAAGCTGTACTGAACCTTAACCGCGTCCCCAGGGCCTGCTGAAACTCAGCCTAAAATTGGGACGTAAAGCGGGTATCCCGGTCGGATACGATCTCCCACGGAACTCCGTGTAGACGTACCACGTCGCGGATATACCTCTCTGCCAATTGTGCTGGTCCCAAGGTGACTCGGATCGGCAAGAGACGCGCCATCTTCGTCAATCTATCAACGATTACCCAGACTGCGTCGTGTCCTCGCTGGGTAACAGGTAAGCCCACCACCAAGTCCGTGGTGATGCTCTCCCACTTTTACTCTGGCACTGGAAGTGGCTGTAGCGGCCCTGTAGGCCTCTGATGCTCGGCTTTCACCTGCTGGCACACTTAACACTGCTGCACGAATTCACCCACATCCTGCTTCATCCCCCTCCACCAAAACTCGCGTCTCAAGTCATGGTACATCTTCGTGTTTCCAGGATGTATGGTGAATCTGGAACCGTGTGCCTCAGTCAGGAGCTCTCTCAACAGCTCCTCGTCTCTGGGAACGCACAAACGTCCCCTTAGGCGCAACACCTGGTCTGTGAAAGAGAAGTCCCCCGGGTCTCCTGACAGTACTCTGTCGCGCAAGGACTGCAAGTACGAGTCAGCCATCTGTCTTGTGATGATGCGATCTATCAGCTCTGGCCTCATCTGTCGTGTCACAGTCACTACCCCACCGTGCCCCGTAACTCTAGGGGTCGCCAACTGCCCATCTCCTCCAAAAGGCTCCAACTCTGCACCTGTATACTGGCCAAGTGTGCGGGCGCCTTCCGGCTCAAGACGTTAGCCACCACGTTGGCCTTCCCCGGGTGGTAGGAAATGCTGCAGTCATAGTCCTTTAGGAGCTCCAACCATCGTCTCTGTCTCATGTTGAGCTCCTTCTGATCAAATAGGTATCTGAGGCTCTTGTCATCTGTGAAAATCTCGAAGGTCTCACCGTACAAGCAGTGCCTCCAGGTCTTCAGCGCGAAGACAACAGCTGCCAACTCCAGGTCGTGGGTATGGTAGCTATGCCCATGGGTCTTCAGTTGTCGCGAAGCGTAAGCGACAACGTGACCCCTCTGCATGAGCACACCCCTTAACCCCTGTAAGGAGACGTCCGTGTACACAACGAACCCGCCACTACTTTCAGGGATGGTGAGCATGGGAGCCGAAGTCAGCCTCTCCTTCAGCTCCTGAAAACATGCCTCACAAGCGTCTGTCCAAGTGAAGGGCATGTCCTTCCGGGTCAACTGTGTCATAGGACGTGCAATCTGTGAAAAGCCCCTGATAAATCGCCTGTAGTAGCCTGCCAGTCCCAAGAAACTGCGAATCTCAGTAACCGTATGCGGTCTCTCCCACCTGAGCACTGCCTTGACCTTGGCTGGGTCCACTGCCAAGCCATCTCCAGAGATTACATGACCTAAGAAGGTCACCTCCCTCAACCAGAACTCGCACTTGCTGTATTTGGCGTATAGCCTACGTCGTCTCAGTGTGTTCAGAACCATGCGCAAGTGCTGTCCGTGCTGCATCTGATCTCGAGAATAGATGAGTCGACGGCTGCAGAGGGCGCTGGGCCTAGTAGAGCCTAGTAGTGTTACTTGTAGTACCCACTGTACTTTTTTTTTTCCATTGTAGTGAGTAGTTTCTGTTACCCCCTGTACTCTCTTATTGTAAGCTTCATGTTTATGTACATGTTTATTTCTCTACTGTTGTGGTGGTGTATACTGTAAAATTTCTTTTCTTTACTGCTGTATTTTGTTATTGCTAGTTATATACATGGTGAATGTGGTTTATTTTACTGCTCTTTTAGTTACTTTCTTGTTGGACGACTGGGTCTTGGGGTCAGTCGAGTCGGTCCGATTCTCGTATCTCGTAGGGATTCGGGAATCGGGTTGTTACACCTTCTCAATCTCTCATGCCTTCTCATGTGAACACATGAGAGATTTGTGTATCTCATAGGTTTCCTACTCCGGTGGCCTTCCATGCTTGGGAAACTTGCTTCTCAAGCTCTAATCACCCTCTAGAGACCTACAAAAGGACCCCCAGTGCACGCCGTCCATCCTAAGCTTGATTTTGGCCGGATCTACCCTCATTTCCTCCCTCCTATTCCGGTCGAAAGGCTCTTCAAGCTCCGGCGACTCCCTCTTCCTATCTTCGTCGTCCGATCGCAATACCGGCGGTGGATTCTTCTTCCTCATCTTCCTCCGTGTCGTGCAATACCAGTCGCCATCGCTCTCTATTCGTCGTCGTCGCCGTTACTGCATACCGGAGTACTTTCTTCCCCGACGTCGGCCTACCATCATCGGTGTCGTTCTCCCCCCTTCATCCATTAGATTAGGGTTAGTTTAGCTTCTTTAGATCTTAGGCTAGTTTTACACCCCAAAAAGCCAAAAATATCCCCTTGACACACGCTATCACTCTCGTCTTCCCCGTCTCCAGCTACTCCTTTAGCGAGGCATTCCCATCGCTACACCGCTCCATACGCTTCGCCACCCATCCCACAACCTTTGCCACGACTCCACTAATCAAACCCCTCTCCTATTTCGCTCCACCGTCCACTCGAACCCTTCACCGAACAAACCCATCATCTCCGTCCAGTTCCGACTTCGCCAGCCACCTACATGCATCCTCGCGCTACATCACGCACACCACCACGTTCACCATGCTATGGCGAAGCTGCTGAACCATCTGACGTGGTCGTGAGGCCCTTTTTCTTAAGTTTCAGGTACCAGGTTGAGCCCGCCATTGACGCTGTGCTTCAAGCAAGCTTGGAGCTTGCTACAACACTCACTTGCTCCAGGTGCTCAACCCAGGCTATGCGGAATCACCTCAGGCACTGCCCTAGGTGGTCAATTGGATGCCTTGACCTCGTGAGCTGTGGCAATTGAAGGAAGGAGCCCTGTAGCTGTACGTGAAAAGGAAGTTTGAGACTTTAGTCCCACGTCATTTGCTGAAGAGCATCCGCAGCGCAATAAATTGATTTTGTGTCAGCGGCTGTTTGCCTCGACACACAGGGGGTAAGGTCCCTTGCATGCACCCCTCGCACGCCTCGGCCGTGACACTATGCACGCGGGCCTGGTTCGACCCGTATGCCCACCTAAGCCTATACTCACACCTCGGTTGCTACCCCATGTTGGCAGCCTTGGTCCCTGGTGCACTCTAGACCGATTACCCGACTACCCGGTACTGTGCATGGCCTTGGAATGGTGGGAAAGCGGTTAACCCAGGGGAAGAAAGAGAGAGAGAGTGCGGGGTTAAGGGGGTTTTGATCTTCAGTGTTCTCGACACTTAGCCGAATTTGAAGAAGAAGCCTTTCTCCCCTATGCATTAGAAGGGCCAACAAAGAAGAAGGAGAGCTGGAGGGAAGAGAAGAGACAGAAGGCTGAAGAAGAGGAGGCACACAGAGAAAGAAGAGAAGGTTGAAAAAGTATAGTGCCCTCTTGGCACTGTAGCAAGGATGACTTAAGCCGTCTGGTTAAAGACTCTATCGTTTAATGGAGTGCACTATGACACTTTGGTTTGAATAGTGATATTATTTGAGTATTTGTTATATATGTTAGACTAATAATTGGTGATCTAAATCACCATTATTTTGTTTATATTTCTCTTCTCATCATATACTCATGTTTTACATTGCATATTAGATTTTGAGTAATTGATTGTGCTCATTTACATTAATTGTTGAAATTAGCGATTGAATTCCATATTTGCTCCCAGTGAACAACTTCGGACTTCATTCGAGTTATAAATTTTATCTGTCGTTCGAGCTATTTTTGAGGAATTATTACTACAACAAACACATCTTTCAAAACCCTCGATCCAGCTGTTACAACACGGGGTTTTGGCGATGGTGCTTTCAGGGATCCAGAGAGAATTAGCACAGAAGAAGGGAACGTTATGTTTTCGTGCCCCTTCAGTTTCCACCTTGGACCCTTATATTTCCCACGATGGGGTGCGGGAAAACACAAACCACCCATTACTTGCATATCCCCGGGACCACAATCATAATATTTTGGAATTGACGATTCTACCCATCAACAAACCGTAATTCCCCAGAGGGTTTCTATGCAATTAACCCCATATTATTGGAAGTGCAATTTACCCAATCTTTATTGGATCACAAAATGGGCATATTTACCAATATACAAATATATGATATATATATTAATGTAAGTCCCCTTATAATAATATATGTATGCTCACTAATGATTTTAATAATCTCTCACTTGGGTGACATATATTATTCGCACAAACTCACATTAATTTAGACTGTATGAGCTCAAGATGTATACATATATATATAAAAACACACCTCCGCCAATCTCGTCCATACTGTGTTAGTTATAGAACCAATGCGATCTTTATCACTTTAAATTTGACTAAATCCCTCAATGATCACATACAACAACATAAATAATGACATAGATCAAATATGGGTACATAGCATGAAAAATTGCATATTAAATGATCCATACATGCCTATCTTTCAATTGGTTCAACCTGATTATAAGAGATCAAGAATGCAGTATAGATTGAGTTCAAAATAAACATAACTTTATTTGCACAAAATAAATGAATATGTCAATACATAATGAACACCAGAATGAAACAAACTCCCACTGAACTGCTGTATCATATAAAGGATACAACACCCATTCGGGTTACATGCTCATGAAAGACTCTAGGCGTTAGCCCCTTAGTGAGCGGGTCAGGCACCATGGAGTGAGTTCCAATGTGCTCTATAGACACTTGACCACTTTGAACTCTTTCTTTAACTGCCAGAAACTTAATATCAATATGCTTTAACCTCGACGAACTTCTGTTGTTGTTCGAATATAGCATTGTGGAATTATTATCACAATAGATTCATAGTGGTCTTTCAACACTACCCAAAATGCATAAAGTTGTGACAAAATTCTTAAGCCATATTCTTTGATTCGAGGCCTCAAAACACGCTATGAATTCTGCTTCCATGGTAGAGGTGGCTATCATCATTTGCTTAGCACTCCTCCATGAAATAGCTCCTTCCGCTAGCAGAAAAATATAGCTTGAAGTGGACCTTCGGCTATCCTGATGACGATCGCCTTTCGCGGTGTTTTAAAGATATCTTAGTTGTAGTATTATCATGAAAAGCGAATATCAGTTTATTTTAATTTATTACTCGAAATTTAGAGTATTCCGAGGTCGAACTCAGGGAGCAAACTTAATTCTAGAAGCATATAAATTCACAATTAACTATAATATACTGTTTTACAAAAATTAAAGAGAGAGAGTGAAAAAAAAATCCTTTTCTTCTTTTCTTTCTTTCTTCTCCTCTTCTCTCTTCCTTTCCTTTTCAGACGTCTGATTCTTTGAATTAGACACCTTATCTGCCCCTTTGCTACAGTGCCTCACAGGTTCTTCTCCTCTTGGCTTCTTTTTCTTCTCTTCTCTGTTCGGCTTCCTTCTTCTTCTTCTTCTTGCACTATGCCTTCTCCTTCTTCAGTTGGCTTCTCTGCCTTCCTGTCTTCTTCCTCTTTCTTCTTTCTTCTTCTGCTCCTCTGCCTTGAGTTTTTCCTTCTTTCTTCAGCAGCTGCCCTGTGCGGCTAAGTCTTCAGCCGTTCCTCCTCCTTTCTTCTTCTTTCTTCTTCTGCTCCTCTGCCTTGAGTTCTTCCTTCTTTCTTCAGCAACTGCCCTGTGCGGCTAAGTCTTCAGTCGTTCCTCCTCCTTTCTTCTTCTCCTGCTTCCCTGCACGTTACACGGTTAGGAAAAACCTAACCCCTACTTGCCCCACGTCTCTCTCTCTTTTTCTCTCTCAAAGGTTCTCTCCCAGAGCATTCGTGGGTATACAGGTCGGGTAACGTGCCCGGGACCAGGCCCACCGACGTGCGGTGGTGGGTGAGGAGTGCGTGGTCAGGTAATCGGGTTCAGCCCAGACCCGGGGCGTGAGCGCGGGCGAGGGCAGGTGCGAGCGCGTGGCACGCTGCGTGCGTAGGTGAGGGACCTGACCCCTGTGTATCGAAGGCGATAAGCCTAATACACTTTTTCAATTTATTTGAAGCGTCGAGCTCAGTCGTTTACGAGGTGGGACTAAAAGTCCCACCTAAATTTCGCGAACGCTCGTAGCAAGAGCTGCGTCCAATTGCTGATGCTGCAGGGATCCTCGCAGCCAAACACTTAGCTGGGGTTGTGCACGAGGGCTTCCGTACGTCCTGGGGGACTTCACCTGGAGCGGAGAGGACTGCAGTTGCAGCAAGCTCTCTTCAAGCTTCTTCGTCAATGGCGGAGGGACGTCGGAACCTGAAATGCGTGAACACGGCCTTGCAGCCCTGTCAGATCAGAGGAAAACCTTCGCCGTATCACGGCGAAGGTGAAGCGGAGGTTGGCTGGCCGCGGGGCGGCCTAGGTGTGCATGCCTAGATCGCTTTGTGGCTGGGTTTATGGTCTAGTTGGGAGGCGTTTGTGGTGGTGTAGGCAGTTGGTGAAGGTGCGGAGGATGATAAGTGGGAGGTGGCGATGCTCAGGGATCGATTGGCTAGGCGAATGGAGGCGTGGAGCGGCGAGGATGCCTCGCCGGAGGTCTGATCGGAGGTGGAGAAGATGGCGATGGATAGTGGATGTCGAGGGGTATAAATAACAAATTAACAGGGGGTAAATAAAGGAGAGAGTAAGAGGAAGAGTTTTTACCTAGTTAAGCGGACAAAAGGGAGGAGATGGCGATCGGCGCGTCTCTGCTGTCGCTGGAGATGAAGGTGCTAGAGGAGGGGGCAGCGACAAGGAGAAGGGGTCGGCGAGTGCTAGCTGGTACGGCTTGGCGCGGAGGAGAGTGGCGGAGCTGGCTCTGCCACTAGTATGGTGGCAGAGCGACGGGAAGAGGAAGAGTCGCCGGAATCGTCGGGCTGTTAGCTGGAGTGAGGAGGGGACGAATTTGGGGTAGTTCTTTGGCTAAATCGAGTTTGGCTTAAACGGCAGCCCCTATCGCTCCTTAAATAGGTGTTGGCGAGGAGGGAAACTTGAGGAGGAAGCGTGGGCAAGCCGCCGGAGACATGGCCGGAAAAGAGACCCATGCCTCTCGTGCGTTCGCACGAGAGGTATGGGTGTCGGCAGGGCATGGGAGGGGGTCCATGCGGAAGAAGACAACGTAGGGGACCCTCCTCTCGTTTCTGGGGTCGGTCCTCATACCCTGCGCGACGCCATCTTCCGCGCAAAGTCTCCGGAGGCATGGGATGCTGCTGCGGGTGGCAGAGGGACCAGTTTGCAAAGAACGAAGGGAAAGTTGAGGGGTTAAGTGCAAGGGTTCAAAAAGTTAAGGGTCAAAATGTAATTCTTGAGGACCAATTTGTAAAGTAGGTCAAGGCAAACTTTTCTTAGGTCCAAATTTTGATTTAACCTTAATTTAGACCTAAGGAATCCAATGGTGAAGTTGAATTTTAGGTTTAACCACGTTTGACCGGTCAATTTGCATAAAAACCTAAATTAGGTCAAAAATTAAGTATGATTCTCAATCTAGGTCAAAATAGGTTCCAATGGCCAAATTGAAGGTTCTAAACCCTAGGGGACATTTTTTCATGAATTTTAGGGGTTTAATTAATTTTTATCTTGCCTAAAGCTTCGTGAATTAAAGCGGGTTTGTTTTAGGGTTCCAGAATGTCATTTAATTCCTAGAAGTCGCTATAACCTTTTTCAGATCAAATCATCTTACTTTCTCTCTTATTAAGCCCATTTGACCTGTGTTTAGACCCTTAGAAATCCCGTTTGTGTACTGCATTGGTAAAATTACAGTTTTACCCCTTGTGGATTTCTTTATACTCAAATTTATAATTCTCTGATTTAGGCTTTCCCTTAGGTTTTGTAGGAGCTTTTGTATACTTATTTAGGTTAAGATGTGCTAGTTAGGGTTCATGATGAGGTTCTCATCACCTGACAACCTGCAAAATCGGAGTTCGAATTCCCGAGGACCTCCAAAGTATCAGATCTCTTATACATGAGCATGAAGTCTTTTATTTTCTGAAGATATCTCATGACCAGTTTGGCTGCCTTCCAATGATCGGGTCTGGGATTCCTTAAGTATTTGCCTAACATGCCAACAATGTATGCAATATCTGGCTGCGTGTAGACTTGTGCATACATCAAACTTTCCATTGTCGATGCATAGGGAATATTCTCCATTTCCTTAACTTCAACCTAATCCTTAGGACCTTGATTAAGGGAGAATTTATCCCCATTAGCCACAGGAGTGTCTCCTGCTTTACAGTTTTCCATGCCAACCAGAGAGAATGAGCGTAGAAGAAGGGAACGTTATGTTCTCGTGTCCCTTCGGTTTCCACCTAGGGCCCTTATATTTCCCACGATGGGATGCGGGAAAACAAAAATTGCCCATTACTCGCATATCCCTGTGAACCACAACCACTATATTTTGGAATTGACGATTCTACCCATCAACAAATCGTAATTTTCCAGAGGGTTTCTATGCAATTAATCCCATATTATTGGAAGTGCAATTTACCCAATCTTTATTGGATAACAAAATGGGCATATTTACCAATATACACATATATGATATATATATTAATGTAAGTCTTCTTATAATAATATATGTATGCCCACTAATGATTCTAACATGTACCAATTATATAATTAGATGGCCTGCCAAGGATGTACAACTCTAACAAGGAAGGGACAAGGGGAGAGGAAGAGGTGTTTAAGGTTTTTAATTCAAATGGGAGGGCATTTAGTTGACTGGGAGAGGGCATTGGTAGACAAGAGAACATGGGGAGGAGTTGTGTTGAAAGAAAATAGGAGGGGGGAGTGTTTTGGTGCAAGGAAAGTAGGACGGATGAGGTGGCGTGAGCATGAGGGAACAGATAAAGAGAAGTGCTTAAAAGAGAAACTAAACTCTTCTGCTTCAAAATCAAATGAAGGAGATCATGTCACATGGAACAATGATCAAATGCCATGTGTCTTGTAGAGAAAGATCTTAACTATGATTGTAGTCCAATCCTTAATATAACTGAAGCCCCATCGAGTAGGGATGGTGGCAATGATTGTAGCGACAGAAGGATGGCATTAGATTTTATTATCAGAAACATTAAGCCCTATTCTTCCTACTTGTTGGAAAAAGAGGGAGCGGTCTGACCCCCCCCCTCTCTCTATGTGTGTGTGTGTACATGGCAAAATAAATGGATCATAAGTTGTGACAAAGAGGTAACACCCTCGACCCCAACCTCTAATTCTTATTAAATTTTGTATAAAAAGAGTAAATTATTTGATTGTATTAATGTTGAGTCGCATACTTTGCATGAGTAAATGCATATTAAATAATTTTCATCATAAGAAATTTATACATAATAGGGACATATTTATGAGTGTATAAATCAAAATAAATAAAAACTCATAAGATATCATAATTATGTTAATAGATAAATAAAATTAGATTTGTACATAAATATTATAAAAAACTTTTGATGCCATGTAATTATAATAATAAACTTTATGTTTATAGGTATCGATACTCAAGATGTTACTCACAGGTTGAGTATATGAAGTACTTGAGTATTAAACTGTAACTTATATGTATCATTATTGAATATGGGTATCGATACTTGTTAGATTCAGGTAGATATTCGGAATATATTAACTCATAATTGTAAGCACAATGTACCGATACTAACTTATTCATGGTATTGATACGAAGAACAATATTTATTCTAGGCTCTTGGTCCTATAGCATTCCTCCACTCATTCACCATTGTTTGTGATTCCATTATGGATGACGCGATTAAGTTTGTTCAAGATGCATGCTACCTTTTCAAGAAAAAGATACATTCTATAATACTTATACTCCCAGAGGGTGCATTTGCACTTTTATTGTTATAATTCCTTAAGTGAATAGTCTGCTGGTAGTGTAGGATCACAGACCCATAAGTTTGCCAAACACCTCATACAAGATTCTGGCCAATAGAATCAAGGTCATTCTTTCTTAGACTATTTCTCGCAAGTTGCTTTCTTGGGTGATAGGTTTCTTACCCATAATATTGTCATTGTCAAAGAGATTATCCATGACCTTAAATGGACGAAGAAGAAACCTAATATGATTATTAGACTAAATATCGAAAAAGCTGATTGCAAGATGAGTTGGACACGTATTAGAAATTTCCTTCACTATGTTTTCTGCCTGGAATATATTAAGGAGCTTGTACTTAGCTGCATTTCTTCTATCTCTCATTCCATATTTACTGTGGTGCTCCTCGGGATAACATTATTCCAAATGTGGTCTGAGGCAAGTTTGTCTCCTTTCTCCTTACCCGTTTTGGAGGCAGAAGTTTTCAGTAGATTAATGAACGTTAATCGAAATGCTGGAATTGTTTGTGGTCTTTGGTCGGTCCTAATTTCACAGGTGTTATCTGTACATACCTATGTGGAGGACACAGGTTGAAGCCATTAGGTCTATCTTGAGTAGTTATTGTAAACCATCTCGTCAAGTATTAACTCTCACAGTTCTTTTGTATCTAGAATAATATACTTCCGGTTCTAAATTTTACATGGAGAGGACGAAACCTACACTCACATTTATTTTAGGATGTTGGTAGGGAAATGTATTTTACCATGCTTTTTGCAACGTAGAAGTGGGGACCGCATCATGCATCTCGTTCACGTGCCTGAAAATACATCTCGGTGGGACTGACTAACGAAATGTACTGTAATATTTGTCATTGCTACACAGTAGATTAAAAGGTCACGTGTCCCGTACAATATATGCAGTGAGACTTACCATTCATTAAAGATAAAAAAATCATTAATGATTTTCAATGACCGGTGATATTTGCAATATTATTAGTGATATTTGATTTGAAACTAAAAATCACTGGTGATATTTTAAAAATCATAGATGAGATTTGATTCATATGTAAGAATCTATGATGATATTTGATTCAGATGTAAAAGTCATCGGTAATGTTTGATTTTGGAGGAGTGAGCGTGTAGGATTTACCAAGTCTATCATTTAGGAAGTGTGGGTGGTCACATGTACTCTTTATGATACACGTTGCAATGTGTTTCTTTATATTTTTGCTTTATTTTTATTTGTTTAATACTTCTAGAATAAACTTGTTTTCTTTGGGCGGATAAATTGAGGGTATGTTCAATGATTTCTTTCATATGGTCAAAAGAGAATTCTCCTCTAATGTCAACATTTTGAGAGAATGGTATTCACTCTTTATGCCATCTAGGAAGCAAGGTCCAAATATTTGTTTGAAAGCAATGTTTAGTAATCTTCTCAAACATGTTCAATCTTCATTCAAATTTTATAGCCTATCCGATAAATCATTTTCTTTAGATCCTATTGTTGGATTTTAATTTAATATATGGACTTATATATATTATATAATTATATATAATCAATCAACATATAAAAGATTATTATTAATGTTCATTACTAAAGTGATCAAATCAATTTTTTTGTTGAGAGCTTGGGCATAAAATGTAAGAGGATGGTGTAGTATTTAATTTACATATGCAGAAACCTATTTGTGAATATGTATCTCCTTGATGGGTGGAGATGTAATTCATCAATACAGTAATTAGGAGGACTAATTACTGATTAAGCCTTCTTTGGGGTTGTGGTCCTCAAAAGACCCACCTAATAATCCTAGGCTTGACACCCCCATCATGTACCTAGGGATTTCAGGCTCTTTTCACGAGAGAGAGAGAGAGAGAGAGAGAGAGAGAGAGAGACATAACAACAGGGAAAGAGGAGAAGAGAACTCATTCTTTTGTCATCCTTAATCAAGGTATTGAAGGTGGGTTCTTTTGGAAGTACCATCTGCAATCCCCTCTTCTTTTCTTTAAAGATGAGTATAGGTATTTTATATTTGGTGTTATTTCAATCATCAAAAGCATGCCTAACAATATGTGCATACCTGTTGATAGAAAGAGCTATGTTGTATAGCCTATTTAATTCATGATTCATCTTATTTGATTTGAAATTAGAATGTTATTTTATTTTAATATCAGCCATTGGTTAATCTCCAATTCGTGCAAAGCTATATAGAATATAGATAGATGATTTGTGTTCTCAGAAAATTCAGAAACATATTCGTAATCGTCAACAAGTATTGATACTAAAGATGAGTACCAGTACTGTTTCTATACTATTCACAAACACTAAAATGAACTGTAACTAGCTTGTACTGGTACTCTTCATGAGTACAGGTACTGTTAGCTCCAAATCGACTCCAAGACTTTTTAAGTCCAATACTGGTACTTACATGTACCGGTACTCATCATGAGTATCGGTACAAGTGAGTCCCAGATTAGGTTGAAGTCATCAGGACCTGTAGCTTACAAGTACCGGTACTCACCACGAGTACCGGTACGGGTAGGCTACAGGTGGTATTGCCAGTACTCAACAAGTATCGGTACTCCTCATGAGTATCGGTACTTGTTGAGATCAGTTGGCTCTTGGAGGGACATCAGTATTCACTGAGTACAGGTACTCATCAACGAATACTGGTACATGGTGAGTACTGGATAAGTACTCATCTGGACTTAAATTCCAAACAATAACTCATAGGTACCGGTACTTGGTATTAGCACCGGTACTCATTGAATATGGAACCCATAACTGTAAGTCATAAATACTGATACTGGTCCACATGTATCAGTACTCAGCTTATATTAAGTCTAGTTGAGACAAGATGTTATACAGGTTCATCCTAAGTTAAAGGAGAGTTAATTATAGTTAAATCCCTAAGAATTTAAGGAGTTATCCCAAACACCTATGACTGATGCTATCATGGACGGAGATAAGAATAATATGATTACTAACTGTGCCCACTATTATCATGAGTACTGCAATTTTACGGATTTTGCCATTTGTGAATTTGCAATTGGTGTTGCTATTTGTTTCGATAGAGGCAATGGGATTTTCTTTCCTCTTGTATCCACGATTAACGTAGGGGCAAGCACAATGATAGAGTCGATTAAAGAACTTTTGAAGCTCTACAAGAGGGAGGCCCTTCGTAGTGATATCTCTTTATGTTTCCTGCTTGATGCTAAGGAGATTGTTAATGCTATCAAGTGCTGATAATACTATTTCTTAGGATATCATGGATATTATAGCTTCATAATTATAATTTTTTGTCTAAAAAGTATTTGACTGCAGTTTTCTTGTTGCGCATCCTGTCGTGCAACTTTGTAAACATTTACGCCTTTTAGTTTATGATTTACTGATGATGTTCCTTGGGAATATTGGCAATTAAAATGCTTGTAATCCTTTTATTTGATTTTATGGAATTTATGTGTTTGAGAGAAAAAGGAGCAGATCAGTAGATGTTTCTACATGTGGTTGAAAGAAAAAGAAGTAGATCGGTAGACGTTTCTACATGAATCCATCCCTCATTGTTCCATGATTTATCCATGCGAATGGTCTACATGGAATGTTTTGCATTCTATTCATGCACTTCTTGTCAGCCTTCATTGCTCTTCATCGTTCTTAATCGTTTTACGTGAAAAAGGAAGGGTGATGGTTCGTATCGCTCTATGGTTATATCAACACAACAAAATCAAGGAATTTAAAATACCAAGCTTCACTGCGATAAATTAAGGTGGGGGGAAATGTGAGGGAATCCAATCACAAACACAACAAGAAGAATTTTTTATGGACTTCCATTCGAAGTTGGGTGTACGCTGATCTAGTCCTCAAATTACGCTATATGAAGGTGACAGAGAATTTCAAATAAGGGCTTTCTCACTATCTCAATTGATACAAAGATCAACGAGGGTCTGAACTTTGATTTGCTTATCTTAATATTCCTTTATAAGCACATGAGTGGAGCCTCCAGCAGGTTAGGGATCTTAGATTGAATGGTGGGGATGATTTTTTATCGATTTAATGTTGATCCAATGGTGAAGACTCATGATCCAAGATTGATTCCCATAGGATAGGCAATTAGGAATTTCACTTTTCTATAAATGATCTGAAGTGAAAAGTGTGAAAATTCATAAGTAATCAATCAATAATAAAGATGGGAAAATAAACAAGGTATAGATCTGTATTGACTTGTTAGGCTAGAGGCTGGGTTGATTCTTCTTTCATAGATTAGGCAGAAGGATGTCTTAATGATTTAAGATCACAGCCCTTTTCTTAGTTGGAGGAAATTCTATGCGAATTATAAATTTATAGCCATTTGGATCTAATTGCCGCCTTAAAGATTAGGTTGGAATGAATTCAGCATGAATTTGTGGCTTGGTTTAGCCTTTTTAGTTTAATCCTTGGCCATAGGGAGGTCCTAAAGGATTTCAAGGGTCACATAGTGTTCATCTTGGGGGATAATTAGAGCATCCGCTTGGAAAACCCTTCTGGCCTAATTTTTCTCTTCGGATGTCCAACTAGATCAATTTGGCACAATCTTTAGCTTAGTTTGGGACTATTTCTCCCAACCCCTTAGATAGTAGAGCACCTAAGGGTTTGAATGAATTGCTTACTGTGCCTTAGACACGATGCAATTCTATGATATGGGGTTTGATGCAAGAATCTTACCCTTGATGCTTTGCTAGTTCAATGAGTTGGGTTAGACAAAGCTAGCTTAAAGATTTCCTTAATTTAATCTCAGAAACCTTTTCTAAAAATATTGTATAATAATCTTGCATGCAAGATGAGCTTTTATTGGCCAAAGATGGGATAGATCCTTTGGTGTTCCTGCAACAATACAACTTGCTTCTTGTTTGCCACCACTAGGTCAAACAATATGACTAAGAGGCTTATTGAGCCTTAGAACTCTACAACCTAACCGTCTTAGATCTTTACATGTGTCATATGCACAATACCTTGGAAGTTTTCGTTCATCAATTGCTTCCCTTCTATTTAGCAAGAGTTATTTTATGGAGAGAATACATTGAGAGCATGAAAAGGAAGAGTCAATGAGTTTAGGAAGTTTCCTATCCCCAATTCTTTATTCATCAAGTGGCTTTTGGACCTAACTATTTACCTCATTAAATCATGGTGTCTAAATGTAGTTTTTGATGGTTTCTCATAAGTGGATTTGGAGAGATTGAAATCTAATATTGCTTCTTCAATAGATCACCTATAATTTATAAGTGTACTAATGCAGGATCGACACCATCAACGATGAGAGACCAAAGTCCTATGTAACAATCCAACAATTCTCATGAAGTGGTAAGAAGAAATTGTTGGATTTGAAAGCCTAATTGCATCAATCGGGATGCAATTGTTATATGGTGACATGGGAATTCATATTGAAATCATTGAGATTTGGAAGAGGTTTTTAGTCCCATACTGAAAGTGGACAAACCTCTTGGTGGGTGTTTGCCTCCGATGGCTTATGTAGCAAAGAGTGAGAGGTGAGGCTGGGGACCACACACGGCGCTCGTCTCGCCACGACCTGGCTTGGGCTCAAGTTCAGCTGAGAATTAATTTAGAAGTTGAACTCCTTTTGCTACGAACTTTTAATCTCACGACTTTGACCTGAAATGGTCGATCAAAAGGTAAAATTAGTCGGCTAAATTATTTTGGTCGATTAAATGACTTGGTCGACCAAAAAGTTAAGATTGATCGATCAAATTATTTTAGTCGATTAATGGGATTTAATTGATCGATCAATTGCCGTATTTCCATAAAACAGAAATTTCCATAAACGTCTGGTCATGTGCTCTATCTAAACACCATGAGGGGCTCCCATTTAACACACAAGTGCAGAAAAACTCTCTCCACTCTCCCTCTCTCTCTCTCGTGCTTGTCTCTCTTTCTTGGTGCATTCGTTCGACGTGAGATTAGTAGAAAACTCTCAAATCACTTTTTTCGATCTTGCACAAAGAGATTGAGTTTTTGGTTGATCAAACCATTAAATTGGTAGATCAATTGGGAATTTGGTTGAAAACCAAAATGCATCGGCTTCGTTCTCCTGAGGTGGTTTTTGAGGACGTCCAAGATCGGAGTGCATCGAATCTTGAAGGTGGATCGTCGTATCCTGGGAGAAGTTCGTCAAATCCCAACGTACCAGTATTATGGGGAGCGATACATTCTCTAAGGGAAGTTCTTAATGGGTGCTTCGATCGGAGTAATATCTAATTTTTTTCGTTTTATTTATTTGTACTATTGCATGTTATTTGTTCTTTATTTTATTCTGGATCCTGCTAAATCATATTTGACTTGCTTGATTTAATACTTTTTATTTATGTGAAAATATTGGAAATACATATATTTTTATTTATTTATTTCATTTCTTTCAATAGAAATTGCAAATACATTATGTAAAGATTGAATAAAAATTTTATATATACAAAAGCCAAGGCATCATGGATGTATCCCTTGGAGGGCTACCTAAAGAAGTTAGAAGGTTATGTTTTTAGTAAGGTTAAACATAAAGTGGCTGACAATGTTGTTACAGGAATAATGAATCAATTTTTGTGTCCTTTAGAAAATTAGAGAGGACCCATGATGATGGTATAATTGACATGAATTATCTAAACTATTAAGAGAACGTTTGACAAAAAGAGGGGCCTTATCCACCACCATATCTAAAGTAAATCATGGAGCTTGTCCCATTTTTAATGAGTATGAACATGTATTTAGCTCTTCCAAGCATCTGGAAGATTTCTTTGTATGGTTTTAAATGAAACGGAATTTACGGAGGATAATAAATTGTTACGACTAGGGATCATGCGTCGTTTAAGATGTTTGGGAAGTGGCCCAGACGTCTGGCCAGACGTTTGGAAGCCTTTCTAGACATCTGGAACTAAATTTTTTCAGCGTATGGGTTCGCGTCTGCGCGCATACGCGTGCAGACTGAACCTGCCGCTCTCCTTCTCTTTCCTCCCTCCCTGCAGACGTAGCTGTTGATGCGACTGACTCGATCGTATTTTAATAGTTAATTACGTTGTAGTATAGGTGATCAAGCGTCTCGAACAAATAAAAGTTTTATTACTCGAAAATCGGAGTATCCGAGGTCGACCACAGGGAGCAATTGGAATTTACTACTAATCTCAAGAATGTAATTGAACACTTTAATTACTCAAAACTTTAATTCAAATGTAAATGCATGTGTTTGAAAAGCAATTATGGTAAAAAGAATAAATTGGACGTCTGATCAATGGGATCAGACGTCTTAAAAATGTGTTTCCCTTCTTTGATTCTTCTTCTGATTTCTTCCTTTCTTCTTTCTTTGTGCTTGTTCTTTCTCTTCTGCAGTGCTTTGCTTTTCTTCTTATTTTCTTCTGCAGTTACTCTCTCTACGGTTCTTCTTCTTCTTCCTTGGCTCTGCTTCCTTCAGTTCCTCTTCTCTGCCTTGCCTCTCTTGCTTCCTTGGCAGAACTTCCTTCCCTCGTTTCTTCTTCCTTTCTGCTTTGCCTTTCTTCCTTGGCAGAGCCTCCTTCCTTGCAGCAGCTAAGTGTTGGCTTCTTCCTCCCTTCCTTCTTTCCTGCACACACCACAGCCAAGGCAAAACCTATCCCTCTACCCACACCCACGCGTCTCTCTCTCTGTAAACCACTCTCAGGTCGCTCTCCTAGAGCCGGGTAAACGGGTCGGATCGCGGGCCCATGACCAGGCACACCGGCGTGAGGGTGGTGCGCAAGGTGTGCTCAGGCAAGGGTCGGGTCAGATCGTGACAGATTCGCGCGGTGAAATCGTGGACGAGGCAGCATGAGATAGGTGAGGGACCTCACCCCAAGTGCGTTCGGAGGCACTCAAACCATATCACAAAAACCATTTAAACCACTCCACTTCTTTGTGAGTTCACGATGTGGGACTAATTGCGCCCGCAGAAATCTATCCTTCAATTGCCACAGCTGCGGATGTTACAGCGCCTCTTGCTTGGTCAGATAGCTTCGCAGTGCTTCCCCGAGTGAGTTGCACCTGAAGCCTTGCGGTCCTGAACCCTGGAGCGAGCTTGGAGCTTCTTCGAGTCGCCGTCAATGGCGGCAGGGACTGGGAACCTGTCAGACACGAAAAGAGCCTCTCGGCCTAATCAGATCACCGGGGAACCTTGGCCTCGTCACGGCGAAGGTGAAGAGCAAGGTGGCAGGCCGTGGGGTGGCCTAGGCATGCGTGCCTAGGTCGCCCTGTGGCCAGATGGATGGGTGAGTTCGGGGGACCGTTGGGTAGGCTTATAGGGACTGTGGATGGGCAGAGATTACTCAGTGAGGTGAGGCGGAGGTTATGTGATGGTCGGCGAGGCGTGTGGGGTTGCGGAGCGATGGGAGCGCCTCACCGGAGGGTGGCCGGAGATGAGGAAGGTGACGGTGGACAGCGACGGTCGAGGGGTCAATTGAGTGAAATAAAGTGAGGAGATGAAAGAGGGGATAGAGGGGAATGATTTTAACCTAACTAAAGGGACGAAGAGGCGGACGACAGTTCCTGCTGTCGCCGGAGAAGAAGACACCCAGTGGAGGAAGACGACAGTGATGACGGGGCTAGGGCAGCGTGCGCTGGTGTTGCACGACGCGGAGGAGGATGAGGAAGATGACTCTGCCACTCGTTTTGTGGCAGAGCGAAGAGGAAGGGGAGGGGGGCTCGCTGAAGCTCGCTGGACACCTTGGTCAGAGAAGAAGGAGAGGAATCGAGGTGGAAATCCGGCCAAGTCAAGTCGAGGAGGTTCGGCCGAAGTTAGGGTTTAATTTATAGGTGCTTGGCCGTGCTTCTGGTGCGTGGAGGGAAAGCTTCTAGCCACCGACGTCTCGCCGGAGATGGAAGGTGGTTAGATATCCAAATCTCTCGTGCGTTCGCACGAGAGATTGAGTGCAAATCTGGGATCAAGATCAGGCTTAGATGGAAGGGGATTCCTCAGAGAATCTCCCTTCCAATTTTGGGAGATCTCTGAGGGATCTGAGCGTATTCCCTCTCTAATCCTCGCCGGAGAAGGATTCTGCCCCAATAATGGCGGAAGGACTTGATTGTAAGATTGGTGAGAAAGATATGGGGGTTGTTGTGATGATTTTCAAAAGATAGGGACCAAAATGTGATTGGGTGTACTAAATTGCAAAGTAGGTCAAGATGACCTCCCCTTAGGTCCAAATTTTGGTAAGAACCTAATTTGGACCTAAGGAATCCAATGGTGAAGTTGGATTTTAGGTTTGACCATGTTTGACTGGATATTTTACGTAAAAACCCAAATTAGGTCAATTGATGAGCTAGGACCCTATTCTAAGTCAAACTAGGTTACAAAGGCTAAATTGAGTGTTCTAAACCCTAGGGGATATTTTTCCATGAATTTTAGAGGGTTTACTTGATTTCTATCCTGTCCAGAACCTTGTTGAATTAAGCGGGTCTGTTTTAGGGTTATCAAATGTCATTTAATTCCTAGATTACACATGAACCCATTTCTGATTGTATCAACCCACTTTTTATCTCATTTAGACCATTTGAACTATGTTTTTTCTCTGAGAAATTCCGTTTATGCACTGCAATGGTAAAATTGCAGTTTTAACCTTTATTTTATGTTTTCTTCTCAGAACACTTATTCCTTCAATTAGGCCTTCTTCTAGGTTATGTAGGAGCCTTTATTCTCTTTATTAGGTCAAAATGAGCTAGTTATGGCTCATGATGAGGCTCTCATCAGCAGCTTTTCTCTTTCTCTCTCCCTGAGACTGCCTTCAAATACGCTTCCCCTCTCCCTCAACCTCACTCCACCGCCTTCTTCTTCTTCTCCCTGTCAGCGAGAGAGCGCGCAAGAGCGATAGCAGCGACTGTTGCAGGTGTGTGGGGAGGAGGAGATGTTGCGAGAGGAAGAAGGAGCTCGACCGCGAGGGTGCGAGCTTGCCGGGGCAGCTAGAGCCGACCGGCGGGAGAGCAGCGAGCGTGTGGTGCCGTGGAGGAGCTGCTGCAGCTTGGGCAGTAGGCGGACGCAGCGCGGCACTACCGTGCATTGCGGGCGAAGAGCGAAAAGGTCCTGATTCTGGGAAAATTTCCCAGAATCAGACGTCTGGACTTACGTCCAGGCAACGCAGAAGACATCTGAAGGAAAGTCCAGACATCTGATAGGTACGTTATTTTTATCTTCTCCTTTCGCGTGTACGGCCATGCAGCCGTTCTGCCAAGGTCTTCTGCACCTTTTTGTGATGAGAGCGGGTGTCTGTGTGTGTAAGACTTGTTCGGGAAGGCGCAAGGGCTCGCCATCCCACACAGAGCAGATGTATGGGCACAGCACCAGACGACGGAGAGGGCCTTCAGACGTCTGGGGTGACAATCGGACGTTTGGAAACTATGTCCAGATGGTCCAGTGGGCTTTTGGACGTCTGAAAGACTGCGTAGACCAAGGTATGACCTGAGCTGTCTTTTAAGACGTTTGGAAGAAGTTCCAGACGTTTGATTTTGGATAGACTGGTTGTTTTTGACCCGTTTAGGGTCCGTTCGGAGTCCATTTTTTACGTTTCAAGTTTCGTTCTTCCCAGATTTAGTTCCTCTACCTGTTTACAGTAATTGTATACTATTCTGAGTAATTCCTTGTGTTAATACTTGTGTTAGGACCCCGTTCCGTTACGGCTCTAGGGGTTGCGGAGGCACGCGAGATTGCCGACCACGCCCCCGATACTCCCAATTTTGCAAGTAGAGTGGCCCTTTCAATTATTTATCAAAAATTATGCAATTGTGAAATAATTAATAGAGTCTTGGGCGTTGCATGGATCCTAGGGCTGAAAAATTAGATTGAATGATAGATCCTAGGGTATTGCATGAATCCTAGGATTGGAAAATTAGTTTGAATGATAGATCCTAGGGTATGGCATGAATCCTAGGATAGGAAAACTAGTTGAATATATACATTGCAGTCTTGGAAAAGTAGAAAGGAAATGATAACTGCCTGTAAATTGGTTAGCAGCTGCCTGTTTATGAATGAATAATTACTGTTGAGAACATGGGTTATATGGATATAAAGCTGGAACGGTGAAACCTAAATTGGCTGAGTTAAAAGAGCATGAACCCTACGGGGAAATTAGGAGTAGAACTCCTAGAAAGTGAATGAAATAGAATTGGGGAAGTGAGCTGGCCCTTGAGTACGGAGTACCAAGGGGAGCAACTGTCCCCCTGTTTAGTGCAGAGGGGAGCTAGCCGCCACAGGGACCTGGGGTTAGATCTGGCCACTTTGTACCGACTTTTGGCCCTCGTGTACACAGTACCGAGGAGCGCTACTAGTGTAGGGAGAGCACTAGCTACCCCACAGGCCCTGGGGTTCTGCTAGCCCTCCTACACTGACTTGTTAGGCCCATTGGGCAAACCAGGGTAGTCAGGCGAGGGTGTGCGGACTGTGGAGGGGCAAGACCCCTATTTGGTTACTGTGGAGGGGCTGGACCCTTGTTACTGAGAGGGCTCTGCCCTATATTGGTTCCGTGCTGTGCTTTGGGCACACCCGTTAACGGAAACGACTGACCGCGTGCCCGTGTGGGGTAGCTACCCGTGCGCTTATCGCACGTGCCGTAGTCACCGTTACGTCTGTCAGTGACCTTGGGGTGGTTGACTGAGGGTAGGACCACCACGGGGGACTCTCCCGGCCAGGAGAGCACCACGTGTTACTTCTACTTTTCGGAAAAGACTACAATCAAGATCGTTCCCATGAGGAACATTCAAGATCAAGAGAAGGATCTGAGAAATAAATCAATAGTGAATAAATGGAAAAAAAAATAAAGAAAGAAATTGAAAATATAACAGCTACTGTCTACCTTACTGCTTCTTAGCTTTTAGTTGCCACTTAGCGTTTCACTGACGTGTCACCTTTGTTACCTTTTCAGGACCAAGTATTGAGCAGCCAGAGTCAGCAGCTGCAGAGGGCGCTGGGCCTAGTAGAGCCCAGTAGTGTTACTTGTAGTACCCACTGTACCTTTTTTTCCGTTGTAGTGAGTAGTTCTGTTACCCCTATACTCTTTTTATTGTAAGCTTCATGGTTATGTACATGTTTATTTTCTTTACTATTGTGGTGGTGTATACCGTAGTATTTCTTTCTTTACTGTTGTATTTTGTTACTGCTAGTTATATACATGGTGAATGTGGTTTATTTTACTGCTCTTTTGGTTACTTTCTCGCTGGACGACTGGGTCCTTGGATCAGTCGAGTCGGTCCGATTCTCGTGTCTCGTAGGGATTCGGGAATCGGGTCGTTACAAGATGGTATCAGAGCAAGATCGTCCCGGGAAGTGAATCAACTGACTGGAAAATAACCAATTCACGTGTCTGTAACTAGAGTAGCCACCACAACGTTTCTTTTGACATAAGCTCTTAAACTTCTTCGTTAGATATCGTTCCATATTGATGTGTTTCCATTCTGTTTTCGCGTCTCCTTGTAGGAGATGTCTCAACGCGGGACTAGTGAGGCGGGCCGCGGGTGCGGCCGAGGACGAGGTCGGCAGGGTGGGCGTGTTGCGGTCGACGTCTCAGTGGACCAACCACTGCTCCCGGGCATTCAGGCCCAAGACCTCGCCCAGCTGATACGGGTCATAGTGCGAGAGGAGCTCCACCCACCGCCACGAGCGCCTCTCCCTGGGGCTGCGGAGGGGGAGTCCTCTGTGGGACCACGTGACGGACGTGGCGCTGGACGCGAGGAGGGGATGGGTTGCCACCGACCCACCTTCCTCCGACACTTCTATGCACGAGGCTTCTTTACCTGGGGGTGCACCAGCATCCCCACTGCAGCGCCACTTCGAGCTTTTCGGGTAGTTCCGAAAGCTGAAGCCCCCCTACTTCAAGGGGGATGAGGACCCGACCGAGGCAGAGGATTGGCTCAAGCAGATCGAGAAGGTTTTCGACACCCTTCGCCCCCTGGTAGAGTGCCGCGTGGCCTTTTCCACGTACCAGCTGGAGAGCGCAGCACACCTATGGTGGAGGGCGGTCAGGGGACAGGAGAGGGACGAGCCGACCTAGGATCGGTTTGTCACCCTCTTCTACGAGCAGTACTTTCCCTAGACGTGGTAGGACCAGAGGAGGTGGGAGTTCCACACTCTTCGCAAGGGGACGATGACCGTGAGCGCGTACCGCACGCATTTTCTGGAGCTATCCCGCTTCGTAGCGACAGCAGTAGCTACTGAGGAGGAGCGCCTTTGGAGGTTCACCGAGGGGCTCCGGCCTGCGATTCAGGGGTATGTCAAACCCCTGAAGCTGCCTACGTTCTCGAGGGTGGTGGAGGCAGCTATGACCTACGAAGAGACCAACCCGTCCGCGCGAGATACTGACAGCGGGCGGAAGAGGCCCTATCAGCCAGACTTTTCACAGGGCCGGCGAGATAGGAGACACGTGGAACCCGCAGGAGAGCCGTCACGTTTTGCAGGGCCATCAGTGGCCTTTGGGGGCCCTCGACAGGGGCCAGTTGCTAGCACTGGATCCCCGCCCATCCAACAGCAGGGACCCACTGAGGGCGGGAGTCAGGTTCCCTTCTGCTACCAATGTGGCCCAGGGCGGGAGTCAGGTTCCCTTCTGCTACCAGTGTGGCCAGCCGGGCCACATCAGGAGGGACTGCCCATCTAGGGCAGGAGGTCAGCAAATGCTTCCCTCGCCGAGCACTGGAGGGCGAGCAGGAGGCCGTAGTTTCCAGGCGCGAGGAGGAGGACAGCAGTCACGGGGAGAGTATCGGCCAGCAGCCACCCGTCCGACGCAGAGTGTGGCTGCTTCGTCCGCACCTAGGGCTGAGGGTCGTATTAACGCTCTGACACACAGGGATGCCAGAGCTTCGGGATCAGTGGTGGCAGGTATGGTTTCAGTTTTTGGCAGACTCGTTTACACGCTTTTCGATTCTGGCCTACGCACTCGTTTGTCACCGCCAGTTTCGCAGTTAGTCTGGGGCAGGATTGTGTGCTGTTAGAGGATCCGTTCGTGATCAGAGGTCCGAGTGGTCAGCTGTTTGTAGCTGAGGAGGTATACGCGGGTTGCGAGGTCAGTGTCGGGGGACACAGCCTTCCCGTGACCTGATTATGATACAGATGGAGGACTTTGGCGTAATTCTGGGGATGGACTGGCTGTTCGTTTACCATGCCTTGGTGGACTGTTTTGAGAGGAAGATCGTCTTCTCCATATCGAAGTTGCCTTCTTTCGAGTTCCACGGTCAGCCAGTGGACGGAGGCTTCAGGTGCATTTCTGCACTTCGGGCGGCGAGACTTTTGAGCCAGGGGTGTGAGGGCTTCCTAGCTTGTGTGGTGGCAGAGCCTAGCCCTGTGGCAGACTTCCAGAGTATCCCGGTGGTCAGAGAGTACCCCGACATGTTCCCAGACGAGTTGCCAGGACTATCACCCGAGTGTGAGATCGAGTTTGAGATCTCACTAGTATCAAGGACCAGCCCCATCTCCACTGCACCATACAGGATGGCACCACTTGAGCTGCGAGAACTCAAGTCTCAGTTGCAGGATCTTTTGGAGAAGGGCTTTGTGAGGCCTAGCACGTTTCCCTGGGGAGCCCCAGTATTGTTTGTAAAGAAGAAGGATGGTACCCTACGCCTTTGTGTGGACTACCGACAGCTGAAAAGGTTACCATCAAGAACAGTTATCCGCTATCGAGGATCGATGACTTGTTTGACCAACTGCGAGGTGCCACGGTATTCTCCAAGATCGACTTGAGGTCTGGATACCACCAGTTGAGACATCTCCAAGACAGCTTTCTGCACCCGGTGTGGATACTACGAGTTTCTGGTCATGCCGTTTGGGCTGACCAATGCCCCCGTTGCCTTCATGGACTTGATGAACCGAGTGTTTAGACCATACTTGGATCAGTTTGTGGTGGTATTCATTGATGATGTGCTCATCTACTCTTGAGATCAGACGCAGTACGGACAACACTTGCGGATGATTCTAGACACACTGAGACGACGTAGGCTGTACGCCAAATACATCAAGTGCGAGTTCTGGTTGAGGGAGGTGACCTTCTTAGGTCATGTGATCTCTGGGGATGGCTTGGCTGTGGACCCAGCCAAGGTCGAGGCAGTGCTCAGGTGGGAGAGACCACGTACGGTTACTGAGATTCGCAGTTTCTTGGGACTGGCAGGCTACTACAGGCGATTTATCAGGGGATTTTCACGGATTGCACGTCCTATGACACAGTTGACCCGGAAGGACGTGCCCTTCACTTGGACAGACGCCTGTGAGGCGTGTTTTCAGGAGCTGAAGGAGAGGCTGACTTCGGCTCCCATGCTCACCATCCCAGACAGTAGTGGCGGGTTCGTTGTGTACACGGATGCCTCTTTGCAGGGGTTAGGGGGTGTGCTCATGTAGAGGGGTCACGTTGTCGCTTACTCTTCGCGGCAACTGAAGCCCCATGAGAATAGCTACCTTACCCACGACCTGGAGCTGGCAGATGTTGTCTTCGCGCTAAAGACCTGGAGGCACTACTTATACGGTGAGACCTTCGAGATTTTCACAGATCACAAGAGCCTCAGATACCTGTTTGATCAGAAGGAGCTCAACATGAGATAGAGATGCTGGTTGGAGCTCCTGAAGGACTATGACTGCAGCATTTCCTACCACCCGGGAAAGGCCAATGTGGTGGCTGACGCCTTGAGCTGGAAGGCGCCCGCACACTTGGCCAGTTTACAGGTGCAGAGTTGGAGCCTTTTGGAGGAGATGGGCAGTTGGCAACTCCTAGAGTTACGAGGGCACATGGGGCAGTGATTGTGACACGACAGGCGAGGCCATAGCTGATAGATCGCATCATCACGGGACAGATGGCGGGCCCGTACTTGCAGTCCTTGCGTAACAGAGTACTGTCAGGAGACCCTGGAGAATTCTCTTTTACAGACCAGGTGCTGCGCATGAGGGGACGGCTGTGCGTTCCCAGAGACGAGGAGCTGTTGAGAGACCTCTTGACTGAGGCACACGGTTCCAGATTCACCATACATCCCGGAAACACGAAGATGTATCATGACTTGAGACGCGACTTTTGGTGGAGGGGGGTGAAGCAGGATGTGGGTGAATTCGTGCAGCAGTGTTTAGTGTGCCAGCAGGTGAAAGCCGAGCATCAGAGGCCGGCAGGACCTCTGCAGCCACTTCTAGTGCCGGAGTGGAAGTGGGAGAGCATTACCATGGACTTGGTGGTGGGCTTACCTGTTACCTAGCGAGGACACGACATAGTTTGGGTAATCGTTGACAGATTGACGAAGACGGCGCGTTTCTTACCGATCCGAGTCACCTTGGGACCAGCATAGTTGGCAGTGAGGTATATCCGCGACGTGGTATATCTACACGGAGTTCCGCGGGAGATCGTATCCGACCGGGATACCCGCTTTACGTCCCAGTTTTGGGCTGAGTTTCAGCAAGCCCTAGGGACGCTGTTGAGGTTCAGTACAGCTTACCACCCCAGACGAACGGACAGTCTGAGCGCACGATAGAGATACTTGAGGACCTTTTGCGTGCCTGTGTACTGGACTGGAGGGGCTCTTGGGAGGAGCACTTGCCCCTGGTGGAGTTTACATACAAGAACAGTTATCACTCGAGCATCGGTATGGCATCCTACGAGGCTCTGTATGGACGAAGGTGTACAGCACCCTTGAGTTGGGTTGAGGTGGGGACCAAGTGGGAGGTTGGCCCCAGGCTGATCCGGCAGAGTCAGGAGGTAGTTGAGCAGATTCACAGACGACTCCGCACTGTCAGGAGCAGGCAGAAGAGCTATGCAGATCGAAAACGCAGAGAGGTGCAGTTTGAGGTTGGGGACCACGTCTTCCTTCGTGTTTCGCCCATGAAGGGCCTGCAGCGGTTTGAGGTGAGAGGGAAGCTTGCGCCAAGGTTCGTGGGGCCCTTTGAGATCCTGGAGCGGGTTGGACCCGTTGCTTACAGGCTTGCCCTCCCTCCTCAACTTTCTGGTGTGCACGACGTGTTCTACGTGTCCAACCTCAGGAAGTACGTCGCCGATCCCAGTCATGTCCTGAGTCACGAGAGTGTCGAGGTGGGCGACGACCTGACCTACCCTGAGGCGGCGATGCGGGAGTGGTACCTGGTGCTTTTCGCGGGTATGTCGTTTTGGACCGGCTTCGGTCCTCTTTGAGTTTGTTATGCATATATTGTTCCTTCCCGCACCCTAGTTAGCGCAAGTTTCGGGGATGAAACTTCCTTTGAGTTTGTTATATTGTTACGACCAGGGCATCATGCGTCGTTTAAGACGTCTGGGAAGTGGCCCAGACGTCTGGAAGCCTTCCCAGACGTCTGGAATTAAATTTTTTCGGCGTACGGGTTCGCGTCTGCTCGCATGCGCGAGCAGACTGAACCCACAACCTTCCTCCTTCTCTTTCCTCCCTCCCTGTAGACGTAGGTAGCTTTTCTATTTCTCTCTCCCCGCGGCTGCCTTCAAATATGCTTCCCCTCTCCCTCACCCTCACTCCACCGCCTTCTTCTTCTTCTCCCTGTTAGCGAGAGAGCGCGTGGGTGAGAGCGGCAGCAGCGACCGCTGCGGGTGTGTGGGGAGGAGGAGCTGTTGTGAGAGGAAGAAGGAGCTCGACCGCGAGGGTGCGAACTTGTTGGGGCAGCTAGAGCCGACCGGCGGGAGAGCAGCGAGCGTGTGGTGCCGCGGAGGAGCTTCTGCAGCTTGGGCAGCAAGCGGAGGAGGCGCGGCACGGCCGTGCGTTGCGGGCGGAGAGCGAAAAGGTCCTGATTCTGGGAAAATTTCCTAGAATCAGACGTCTGGACTTACGTCCAGACAACGCAGAAGACGTCTGGAGGAAGGTCCAGAGGTCTGACAAGTATGTTATTTTTATCTTCTCCTTCTTTCGCGTGTACGGCCATGCAGCTACTCTGCCGAGGTCTACTGCACCTTTTTGTGATGAGAGCGGGTGTGTGTGTGTGCAGGACTTGTTTGGGAAGGTGCAAGGGCTCGCCATCCCACACAGAGCAGACGTCTGGGCATAGCACCAGACGACGGAGAGGCCTCCAGACATCCAGGGTGATAATCAGACGTCTGGAAACTAAATCTAGACAGTCCAGTGGGCTTCTGGACGTTTGAAGGACTGCGCAGACCAAGGCATGACCTGAGCTGTCTTTTAAGTCGTCTGGAAGAAGTTCCAGACGTCAGATTTTGGACAAACTGGTTGTTTTTGACCCGTTTAGGGTTCGTTCGGAGTCCATTTTCCACGTTTCAAGTTTTGTTCTTCCCAGATTTAGTTTCTCTACTTGTTTACAGTAATTGTATACTGTTCTGAGTAATTCCTTGTGTTGATCCTTATGTTAGGATCCCGTTCCGTTGCGGCTCTGGGGGTTGCGGAGGCGCGCGAGATTGCCGACCACGCCCCCAGTACTCCCGGTTTTGCGGTTAGAGTGGCCTTTTCAATTATTTATCAAAAATTATGCAATTGTGAAATAATTAGTAGAGTCTAGGGCGTTGCATGGACCCTAGTGCTGAAAAATTAGATTGAATGATAGATCCTAGGGTATGGCATGAATCCTAGGACTGGAAAACTAGTTGAATATATACATTGCAGTCTTGGAAAAGTAGAAAGGAAATGATGACTGCCTGTAAATTGGTTAACAGCTGCCTGTTTATGAATGAATAATTACTATTGAGAACATGGGTTATATGGATATAAAGCTGGAACGGTGAAACCTAAATGGCTGAGTTAAAAGAGCATGAACCCTACGGGGAAATTAGGAGTAGAACTCCTAGAAAGTGAATGGAATAGAATTGGGGAAGTGAGCTGGCCCTTGAGTACGGAGTACCAAGGGGAGCTACTATCCCCCTGTTTAGTGCAGAGCGGAGCTAGCCGCCCCAGGGACCCGGGGTTAGGTCTGCCCACTTTGTATCGAATTTTGGCCCTCGTGTATATAGTACCGAGGAGAGCTACTAGTGTAGGGAGAGCACTAGCTGCCCTACAGGCCCCAGGGTTCTGCTAGCCCTCCTACACCGACTTGTTAGGCCCACTGGGCAAACCAGGGTAGTCAGGCGAGGATGCGCGGACTGTGGAGGGGCTGGACCCCTGTTACTGAGAGGGCTCTGCCCTATACTGGTTCCGTGCTGTGCTTTGGGCGCACCCGTTAACGGAAACGACTGACCGCATGCCCGTGCGGGGTAGCTACCCGTGCGTTTATCGCGCGTGCCGTAGTCACCGTTACGTCTGTCAGTGACCTTGGGGTGGTTGACTGAGGGTAGGACCACCACGGGGGACTCTCCCGGCCATGAGAGCACCACGTGTTACTTCTACTTTTCGGAAAAGACTACAATCAAGATCGTTCCCACGAGGAACATTCAAGATCAAGAGAAGGATCTGAGAAATAAATCAATAGTGAATAAATGGAAAAAAAAATATAGAAAGAAATTAAAAATATAACAGCTACTGTCCACCTTACTGCTTCTTAGCTTTTAGTTGCCACTCAATGTTTCGCTGACGTGTCACCTTTGTTACCTTTTCAGGACCAAGTGTTGAGCAGCCAGAGTCGGCAGCTGCAGAGGGCGCTGGGCCTAGTAGAGCCCAGTAGTGTTACTTGTAGTACCCACTATACCTTTCTTTCCGTTGTAGTGAGTAGTTCTGTTACCCCTGTACTCTTTTTATTGTAAGCTTCATGGTTATGTACATGCTTATTTTCTTTACTGTTGTGGTAGTGTATACTGTAGTATTTCTTTCTTTACTGCTGTATTTGTTACTGCTAGTTATATACATGGTGAATGTGGTTTATTTTACTGCTCTTTTGTTTACTTTCTCACTGGACGACTAGGTCTTGGGATCAATCGAGTTGGTCCGATTCTCATGTCTCGTAGGAATTCGGGAATCGGGTCATTACATAAATGGATTCTAAATTAAATATCTTAGCCTCCATACCTAGCATTACAAGCACACTATTGTCCATGGAATTAGATTGTAGAAAAAACTTCATTGTTGAATATATAAAGTTTGTAGTTGTTTGCCAATGTAACTGGTTGGATGTATTCCAAAAAGCACTAGTTTCTAAATGGACAAGTGTTGTATTATAAGCTCAAAGTAAATAAAGAGAATGCATAGGGGGTAACCTTTCACAAAGGCGTGCGAGGTGAAGAAGGTCTTGCATATATATCCCTGATAATGTTGCATTTGGATGAACTACACATATAAGGACAACACCTAATAATTTCTACGTACCTAGAAAAGCATAAGTTCTTTTGATAATGAAGTATAACATAAAGTCCTTAGTGACAATGACAATCAAATCTATATGGAGATCGTTGTTATAGAGTTTTCTATGTGATTTTTCCATAATTGTCAATAAATATGGTAACACACTTAAATGGTATCCTTTGAAAGGATTTTTTTTTTTTGAGAAGGTAAATATGATGGGCATTGGATTTGATCTCATTAATGTTTAAAAAATTGGACTGGATCAATTGGTCTGAATGGTGGAACCAAGAACCAACCCTATCCACTACTAGAAAATTAAGAAGAGCAAGAAGATGACACACCAGACATTGATTACATGTAAGAACCAGCACTTAAGTTGTGATCAAATCTTCAAGGACTCCCCTTGATTCAAAACTTTTCTAAACTAAGGACGATGACAGTTATGACACCTTATAAAGACAAGGCATCGTGCATGTAAGTGAAGTATACATATACTCTGCATTATCCGTATAACATGATTATAAGTCTTGCGAGCAAGTATTTTGACACGATTATCCCCTTTCAAAACTTGTAACCTAAGGGTTAAAACTCTTATTGTTTGTCCTCACGTGCATCTACCTTTATGCGAGTGTGTGTATCTACAAATTCAACATAGACATAATATGACATAATAAGAAAATTTTAAAATCTTATAAACACAGTATAATTTCACTTTATTTTGTCATCCATTCCTTACATCCTTTCCTACTCACTCTTTTCTTACTCCCTTTTCCACTTCTTTCTCTCCTTTCTTATACTCTCTCCCCTTTATCCATTCACTCCCCTCCTTCTTCATGCATATTCTTAAATGGATTAAATCCCTCCTATCAACATAATTTCCCTACTCTGTTTCCCTCTCTTGCTCGTCTCCTCTTCTTCTCCCCTTCCTTCTCTATTCCTCTTTCCAATCTCCACTTTTTCTCAATTCTTTCTCTAGTCTCTTTAAATCTATTCCCTCTTCCTCCCTCTTAACTTGAGAAATCTAAAATAATTTTGGCATAATTTCCCTATTTTCTTTCCCTCTCTTCCTCGTCTCCTCTTCTTCTTCCCATCCTTCTCTATTCCTCTTTCAAATCTCCGCTTTTTCTCAATTCTTTCTCTAGTCTATTTAAATCTTTCCCTCTCCCTCCCTCTGTTAACTTTAAAAATCTTAAACAATTTTAACATAATTTCCCTACTCTCTTTCCCTTTCTTCCTCATCTCCTCTCTTCTTCCCTTCCTTCTCTAGTCCTCTTTACCTATCTTTGCTTCTCCTCAATTCTTTCTCTACTCTCTTTAAATGTCTTCCCTCTCCCTCCCTCTTAACTTCAAAAATCTAAGAAAATTTTGCCAGAATTTCTCCTACAATATCAATTTTCTCACATAAGAAACACACACATTAATCAATCAAATCAACATTTTAAATTAAGTGTGCATACCCCACGTTCAATCCATTTAACACATTTAATTAAATAATGTGGGTACACCCGACATTACATCTAAACATGTATATACAACCAAATTTCACAAAATTAAGTGGGTATACCCCACATTATTTGACATATACATTCAAGAACACTAATTCATATAATCAAACACATTAAAAAATATAATTAAATGTAATTACCATCTCAAATGGAAATGAGAGTCGGATGATGCAAATAACTTAAATTAAATTACAAAAAACTAATATAATGAACAAAAAAATATAATAAATAAAAAATAAATTGAAAATAAAAAACGGTTAATGTGGGGAGGAGGCCAACAGGGGAGAGGTGGTGGTGGTGGTGGTGGGGAGGGGTCTAGCTAAGTGGGGTGATTGGGGGGTTGACTAGGTTGGATGCTAATCAACTTTCTTCAACATTTGTCAAACAATCAACATAAAGCATTGTTGTCGGGTTTTGTCTCCTACAACGGTGCCAAAAATATGAACGTTTACAACTGGTTTGCAGCAAAAAGGGGTTTTAAATGTCATTGTTGTAGTATACATCATAAATACAAACCATTGTCGCATCAATTTTATTTATATACTTAATTTTTACTGGTTTATTCCAGGTCGTTCACTGGAAGACAGTTATTAATATATATCACTCTTTAAGTCCAAAAACATTCTTTAATTCCAAAAATGTTGATTTTATTTACAGAAATGAATGAAAGAATCAATGAATAAAAGAATTTAGTTAAATATGTACAAAGGAATGAATTAAAATATTTAATAATGCTTGAAAATAAATGTACACACACAAGTATTAAAAACTATGTACAACTACTCTATTTTAATTATTTACAACTAATATAGTTAATACCCAAGTATAGATGTAAAAATAGTTAATAATATTTACTATACTAAATTATCATAACGTATTAACATCTATACTAACATATATAAGTGTCGCTAAAACCTTAGTAAAATTATATACATAACATAAAGCAAAAACTATTATCTATACTAACATATAATCCTATGTACAGTGATATATATAAACATCAGTGTAGCCTTAGTAACATATTTACACTACCTAAAGCAAAAACTGCTTATACTAACATACATATATATATACAGTGACAGATATATTCGTCACTAAAGCCCTTAGTGTTATATATATACATATAAGAGCTCAAACACTTATACTCTATATACACTATACTAGTATACTTATTTATTTACCTTATATTACATTATTTATATACATATACTTATTATACACTTTATACACACACATACACTCACAGACACTCACAATACACAACACACCACTCACTCACTCAACACACTAAGGCATAGACACTAACACACGCATAGAGACACACCCAAGGCACAGGGGGAAGGTTAAACTTCAACACTTAGGCGCATTTTCAACTCTTCTTCTCCTCTCTTCACTCTTCTCAGCCGGTTTAGACTGGCTCGGTTCAACTCTCAACCAGTTCAAAAATTGGTTCGTAGTGGCGGGCGACCTTTTCGAGGGATACACAGCACCCATTATTGGGTGGGACCAGACCTCTACTAGGGCCACCCTAGTTTCATTAGGTGTGTTTTTATCCATTTTATAACTCATTAATGGGCCCACACAGGCCCACGCACAGTCCACGACCCTCGGCCCAGTGCATCACACCCATATCACATATGCCATATTCATGTTCGTAGAGAGAGAGATGTGTGTATAAGGGCGCCCAGTGCCTGACGATCGGTGGGCCTACAGTAGAAAATACTAATAAGGTGGTGCGGGCGCTCCTAAAGCCATGATGTGGCACTATAGAGGAGCGTCAATTGAGCTGCAGCTGCGTGCTGGTGCTGTGCTGATTTGTACTCTTTGGCCCTAGAATTGAGGGCCATAATTTAATATTAATTAAAATTAAATTATGGGATTTCAAAGCCCTTACGTAGGGCTACATAATTATGTAGTTAGTTTACAAAAATAAGTTACTTTATTATATAATTAAATTAGGTAAATTTACAGTTTATACAAGTTAAATTAAAGTTTAATTTGCTAATTACGGTATAAATTAGCTAATTAATTGTCAAATTGACTTAGTACAGTATTAATATACATAATAAATTATTTATTATAAATTTGTATTATATTTTGGAGACTTTAGTTTAATTTATATAGATTTAAATACATATTTTAATTAGTTATACATATAAATAGACTATAGATACTATAATACAGTATAAATACAGTTTAAATTAGTTGAAAATACTTATTATAACATAGTACAATTATACAATATAAATTATCTCAGTATTAACTTAATTTACTAATTTATTTCATTTTAACTTACTAAATTACCTAGTTAACTTAATAAATTAATTATTTATTGTATGTTTATAATTAGATTATATTACAGGTATTATATTATTCATAGTATATATATAAATATGTATGTACAGTATTGGGTATAAATATGTACATTTAACTATGTTTATATAATTACTTAGTTATTTTACAATTAAGTTATATAAATTAATATAAACTAATACAATAAAGTTATATATCCATTAGATTACTCTAAATACTTAATTTAATACATAGAATACACATATAATTTATTTATTTACATTTGATAGATATTATAGAATATTTACATATAGCTTAGGTTTAATTTCTATATAGAAGTATATACATAGTATACATGGTATTTTTGGGAGTTTTTTAGTATTTTTTGATTTTTATGGGTTTTATACATATAATAGAGATAAGGGATGAGAGAGAAAGAGTGAGATGAGAGAGAAGGAGATATTTTTGGTGTTTTTGATATTTGGCTCTTTTATTAAGTTTCAAGGTATACTGAACCGTCGACTTATATGTTCTACCGAGTTGGGGGTTCAAAATGCCTTCAAACTTAGCACACACCTAGAAATATACCTAATGTTGACCAAGACAGGTTTATTTTATTTTTTTTGGATTTTTTAAAGATTTTTATTTATTTACAAAGTTCAATAGTTAAGGCCTCAAGGAGTGTTTTCAAAGGGAACCTAAGGACTTGAATACAGTCCAAGTGGTTGGCAAAGAGGTTTTAACACATCAGAACATCCAACACACTATATTAAACATGCTTGGGTAGTTAAACTTGATTGTTGATGTGAATGTCATTAATAATGTCATTTGGACAGTTAAGTGCATGTAGATAGCTGACAATGATTTCAAAATCAAATAACAAGCAATTCTAATTGGATTTCTGTCACTTAAAAACACATGAATGCTTGTTACAATATTTCTAACACTACAAAACAGGTCAGTTTCTCAAAATCTCCAATTCCCAACCCAAAATACCTTTGATCAGACTCCAACACAGCCACATAGTGGTTGCTGTAGCATACAACAGCAGCTGCACTACTGAAATCTAATCTACTACAACTGCAACCATTTGGTTATTGCTCAAAGTTACAGCTACTGCAATCAAATGAAATCAGAAGATGGAACTAATTGCCAGACATCTTAACTCTACTGCTATCTCAGCAGTAATAGCTGTTGCTTCTGATCTTTGAAAATTAGCCTAGATCAGACCTAAGAAGGTCTGATTTGAGGCACATAAAATCCACAAAACACATTTGGCAGATCAAATATGCCAAAATCCTTTTAAATTGAAAATATAAAGATCTAAAAATCCACTGATGAACATAATTTCCAGATTGAATCTTGTATATATCAAAAGCCCATGTTGCCCGGATTTGGGCTTTTTAATGTGATTTGATATCTGAATAATCATCTGATCTGCTTAAACACCATTGATTGGTGTTCAAGATGATCTAGTGAAGTGCATGCTCTCCTAGATTATCCTTGGGAAAACTCTTCAAATAACACCTAAATTAAGTGCATGCTCATCCACAAATTAAAAACCAAATCCAAAACATTGGATTCATTGCATGACACCTAATTAAGCAATTAAAACCCTCAAAAAGCTCGATTGAATCCAATAAAACTAAATGTTCACTAAATCATAAGATTGGGCGTTAAAAGAAAATTGAAAGATAATCAATCAATTTGAGACAATCAAATCAGATTAGGGGGTCTTTGTGAACTTATGGAGTGAGTGGGAGACCCCCCAAGTGGGTTTTTAGGCACAAATTCAGATCTAGAAGCCAAGGCTTCATATCTGAATTTGACCTTAATGGATGGGTGTAAAGACCCGTCACACTTTTAGCCTTTTAAGATGTCTGCAGTCTCAGTCTAACGTCTGTCCAAACGTCTGGATCCTTTCCCGGACATCTGAAAATGAAATTTTTGTACGCACACTGCTCCCTGCGCGTGGGCGACGCGTAGGACCTCCTTCCTCTCTCTCCTTTCCCTACTTTCCCCGAACCATAAAACCCCCATGCCACCTATTTAAGCCCCTCCCCTCCTCTCCTCTCCACTCCACACACCACCACCTTTACCTTCAGAGCTTGCGGGAGTGGCGAGAGGAGGTGAGCGAGGAGGAGAGCGAGAGGGAGAAGGAGGAGAGTACGGGAGGAGGAAGAGGTCGAGGTCAGAGAGCTTCGGTGGAAGCTCAGCGGAGCTCGCACGGCCACCCCGGGCACATGCAGGAGGAGGGGAGAACTCGGGGAGGCAGCCTCCTGACCATCTATAGTGGTTGGAGCTGCGGCGACGCGAGGAGCGCAGTGGAGAGTGCTGGGAAGAGGTTCTGGTACTAGATGTTTTCCAGTATCAGACGCTTGGAGTGGAGTCCAGACGACTGATGGAGCACCTGGACGTCTGGGGTTAAGGCCAGACATCTAAAAGCTCATTTATCGCGAAGGTATGTTCTTTTTCACGGTTACGGCCATGCAGGCCTCACCGCAGAAGAATGTTTGGCCTGATTTGGGGGCTGCGACTGTCATACGTAGGATTAGCCTTGGGAAGGAGTGCGGAATGCTTTCCCACGCACTTTTGGACGTCTGATCAGATCACTAGACGTCCGGAGGTGCTTCTAGACGACCGGAGGCGTGGTCTGACGTCTGGAACTACCTTCAGACAATCGTAGAGGAGGCCTGGACATCTGAGGACACCGCAAGGATTTAAGGTAAGGTTCTAGTACCTTTTAAGAAGTTTGGACTTGTTCCCAGACATCTGATTTTGAATAGTAGGCACGTTTTTTACCCGTTTGGGATCCAATCAGGGTCCATTTTACATAAAAAAAGTACCTGTAGTTTCCTTACGAGTTTCTCTACGTACTAGAAACCTTTGTACACTATTCTAAACCCTCCTTTTGTGATGGATTCCCTGGTATAGGGATTCATCCTGCTGCGTGTTTGGGGCTCGCAGAGACGCCTGGGTCTGCGGTTTGAGCCCCTATTACTCCCGAATTATCTGGTAGAGCGGTTAATTCTGTTAATGATATTTAAATAAGAATGTGCTTGTGGAAATAGCCAATGGAACCCTAAGATGTGGCATGAACCCTAGGATAGAGAAATGAACGAACCATTTGTGCTGTATAATTGAGCTAAATGTTGGTCTCGCGGAGGCTAGATCGTGTTTTGACAGATATCTCATTGTAATATAGATGAACTTTCTGCGAAAACAAATAAAAATTTATAACTAGAAATTTAGAGTATCCCGAGGTCGAACTTAGGGAGCAAATTTTGATTCTAGAAGCATACAAATTCACAATTCAATATACTGCTTTTACAAAAATTAAAGAGAGAGAGAGAGTGAACAAAAATCCTTCTCTTTTTTTTTTTTCTTTTCTTTCTTTCTTTTTCTCTCTTCCTTCTCTTCTTTCTCTGCCTTTCCTTTTTCGAATGTCTGATTCTTCGAATCAGACGCCTTATCTACCCCTTTGCTACAGTGCCTCACAGCTTCTTCTCTTCTCTGTTCGACTTCCTTCTTCCTCTTCTTCTTCTCGCACTGTGCCTTCTCCCTCTTCAGTTGGCTTCTCTCCTCTTCAGCTTCTGCCTTGCCTTTTCTTCTCTTTTCCTTCTGCGAATCTTCTTCTTTCTTCTTCTGTCTTCAGCTGCAGCGGCTCTTCTTCTTCTCCTCTTCTCCGCTCCTCCTTGTCTCTTCTTCTCCTGCTTCCCTGCACTTACACGGTTAGGCAAAACCTAACCCCTACCTGCCCCACGTCTCTCTTGCTCTATTTCTCTCTAAACGGTTCGCTCCCAGAGCATTCGCGGGTATGCGGGTCAGGTAACGCCCCCGGGACCAGGCCCACTGACGTGCGGTGGTGGGCGAGGAGTGCTTGGTCAGGTAATCGGGTGCGGACCCAGGCCCGCGGGGCGTGTGCGCGGGCGAGGGTGGGTGCGAATGCGTGGCGCGCTACGTGCGTGGGTGAGGGACCTGACCCCTGTGTATCGAAGGCGATAAGCCTTATGCAGGAATTAAATTTATGCTGCGGCGCCCACTCACCCACTTCCAAGGTGGGACTAAACGTCCCACCTACCTGTAGCGCGCACCCGCAGAGGTTTAGCTACTCAATTGTAGCTGTTGCGAGGATCCTCGAAGCCAATCAAAGGCCTGGGTATGTGCACGAGACCAAGCCGTGACTTCTGGACCTGGGGACCTGGAGCGCTGCGGCTTGGAGAAGCTTGCAAAGCAGCTTCGACCTGCTCGTCAATGGCGGTGAGCCCCTGGAACCTGAAAGCACCAAAACGGCCTCGCGGCCACGTTAAAAAGCTTAGGGAGCTTTGCCAAGGTGGGCGAATGTGCAGAGGTGGTCGACGAGGCGTGGGAATGCCTATGGGAGCGTGCCTAGGGTTTACTGTGGCTGTGGAGTTGGGTGTGTTCGGTGGGCGAATATAGAGGTGTTGGCGGTCAATGGAGATGGGGAAACTGCTTAGTGAATGGTGGAGGAGGTTTTGAGGGGTTTGGCGAGGTGGATGGAAGTGTGGAGCGACGGGAACACCTCACCGGTAGTCTGCCAGAAGTGGAGAAGGTGGCGGTGGACAGTGGCATAGAGGGGTCGAAAATGTGACTTAAAAGAGAGGAAATGAAGAGGGGGAGAGAGAGAACTTATCTATGAGTCTCTGGACGAAAAGGGGGGAAGCGGTGGTAGCGAATGGCTGTGTTGCCGTCGCCGGCGACGAAGGTGCCCAGGGGAAGGGACGGTGATGAGGAAGAGAGACTGGAGGGCGCCTGCTGGTACGGCAAGACACGGCGGATGACGGTGGAGGTAACCCTGCCATTGGTATGGTGGCAGGGCACCGAGAGAGGAGGAGGAGGGTCACCGGATCCTGTAGGAGAATGGCTGGAGGAGGAGGAGATGAAATTTAAGGTTTTCTTTAGCCAAAACAGGCTTGGAGCAACCGGCAGCCCCTGCCGCTCCTTAAATAGGTGTTGGCGAGGAGGAGAACTCGAGGAAGAAGCGTGGGCAGGCCGCCGGAGAATGGCTGGAAAAGTGACCCATGCCTCTTGTGTATTCGCACGAGTGGTATGGGCATCGACAGGGCATGGGAGGGGGTCCATGCGGAAGAAGACAACGCAGGGGACCCCCCTCTCGTTTCTGGGGTCGGTCCCCATACCCTGCGCGGTGCCATCCTCCGCGTAAAGTCGCCAGAGGCATGGGCAGCTCCTGCAGGTGGCATAGGGACAGGCTTGCAAAGAACGAAGGGAAAGCTGAGGGGCTAAGTGCAAGGGTTCAAAAAGTTAAGGGTCAAAAAGTAACTCTTGAGGACCAATATTTAAAGTAGGTCAAAATAGCCTTCCCTTAGGTCCAAATTTTGGTACAAACCTAATTTGGACCTAAGGAATCCAATGGTGAAGTTTGATTTTATGTTTGACCACGTTTGACCAGTAAATTTACACAAAAACCTAAATTAGGTCAAAAAATTGGGTATGGTTCTCAATCTAGATCAAGATAGGTTCCAATGGCCAAATTGAAGGTTCTAAATCCTAGGGGATGTTTTTCATGTATTTTAGAGGGTTTAATTAATTTTTATCCTTCCTAGAACTTTGTGAATTAAGGCAGGTTTGTTTTAAGGTTACAGAATGTCATTTAATTCCTAGAAGTTGCTATAATCACTTTTCAGATCAAATCATCCCACTTTCTTTCTTATTAAGCCCATTTGACCTATGTTTAGACTCTTAGACATCTCGTTTGTGTACTGCATTGGTAAAATTACAGTTTTATCCCTTGTGAGTTGCTTTATACTCAAATTTATAGTTCTTTGATTTAGGCTTTCCCTTAGGTTTTGTGGGAGCTTTTGTATACTTATTTAGGTCAAAATATGCTAGTTAGGGTTCATGATGAGGCTCTCATCATACCCCTATGCCTAGATTTTTCTAGTCCCTTAGCAAAAATTTAAAGTTTTAACCTTTGTTCTAGACCATGAATTTCTTCCATCAAGTTTTGATAAGTGTTTTTCCTCTTGTATCCTTGATTTCGTCAGAATGCCAATCATAGGCCTAAAAGGTACTCTAGTACCAACCAAGATCCAGATCTGTCCAGCTTTAGCCTCAATCCTTAGCAAAGGTTTTTAAGGCCTACAGGAACTAACCTAAAGTTTATTGGACTTTGTGGTTAAAGCACCCGTGCTTGAGATATTTTTAGCCTTGGTTCAGTTTGCAGTGCATTTTGTAAGAGAGAGACAGATGGTTTATTTGTTTGGAGAGTTTTCTCTCTCTTTTCTTTTTAATTCTAGCTTAGGATTGACTTCACAACACGATCTGTATCGGATTCCTTGTCCCCATCATCAATCCTCAAGGGTCCCTGGCAGTTGATGTTTTGAGATAGCACCGCCCATGGTAACCCCCAGAACCCTGGCTTTTGAGATTTCGAGATAATCCCGTCCATGGTGTTTCATGGCCGAATTCAGACCCTGGCAATTGACACTTCGTGATAATGCCATCATGGAATCTGAAACAGCAGAGTGCTTACATGCCCTCGGTAGGATATGTAAATATCCTAAGAGACAAGCACCGAGGAGATGATATGTTGTTACGCATCTTTGAGGGGGATTTCCCACCTCTCTACGTCGGGAACTCGTCCAAATCAACTTGTGTTGATCGACTGCTTCTAATCTAGGTGACTTTTTCAGAATATTTGAAATGCTTCTGCGTGATTTTGATATTTATGCTCACTGAACCAGACTGTGTGTGTGAATTTGGGTGCTTAGGTTACTGAGTCCCGTAAATCAAAAGTCAGTTAACGAGGTCGAATACTTCCTAAGCCTTGGACTTAATACTTAAGCTTTTCATTTTCCTCAACCTCTTGTGGAGTATCTAGATCTTAACGGGTACTAAGAGTCTTGCCAAGAATGCCTAAGGTTCACGTTCTTACTAATCTTGTTGTGCACTTTCCTTTTTCTTTTCCTTAATGTGGTCTAAAACTTAGACTAATTCCTTAATTTCTTACTAATGACTATCCATTTTCTTTCATTTTGTGCTTCTTTTTGTCATTTTGTTCTTTTTCTCCTTCTATAAAGTTTGCCGGCACTTTCTTCCTCCTTCAAAGTTTTTTTTTTTTCGTATATGCAGATTTTTTTTTGTCAAAACCTTTTCCTTGTTATTTTATTGCACTTTCATACCCTCCTATGCCTAAGATTTGCAATGTCCTCATTGTACATTAGGTGGATTTTTATTTAGCTTGGTTCATGCATTAAGACAGGTATTTAGTGAGTGGATGGGTTGAGGTGACAGTTGCGGACGATTTCTAATCTCAGGTACGAGTACCTAAGGTGAAGTTGGTTGTCCTAAAGGATGAACCTAAAGTGCAAAGAAATGTCAGAAAAGGTTTCGTATTTTTCAAAAAGAATGACGGGCTGCCTCCCGTTAAGCGCTGAGTTTTATGCCATCGGTTGGGCACAATAAGCTCACGGAGAATGGAGGATAAATGATGACTCAGCCAAATCTATACTGGTTACGTCAATGAACGGTTTAAGTCTCTGACCGTTCACAACGAAAGGTTCGAAATCGTGGCTGAGAGGACTGATTTCGACGGCTCCATTTCCAAAAATCTGTCGAACAAGATATGGTTCGACCCACTTGGATTGCAGTTTCCCAGGGAAGGGTTTGAGTCGGGCATCAAAGAGTAGGACCGTCTGACCAGGGTGGAAGATTTTTCTAGATATGTGCTTGTCATGAAAGGCTTTAACCTGCTCTTTGTAGATTCGTGAGTTCTCATGCGCATCAAGGCGTAATTCATCAATCTCGCTTATCTGAAGCTTTCTGTGGGTTCCAGCCTTAGAAAGATCTAAGTTGCAGCTCCGTACTACCCAATAGGCTTTGTGCTCCAGTTCGATGGGAAGGTGACATGCCTTCCCGTACACTAGTCTAAAAGGTGACGTGACTAATTGGGTCTTGTGGGCGATCCTATAGGCCTACAATGTTTCCGGAAGTCGGGTGACCAGTCCTTCCTATCAGGTCGAACAGTGACCTGCAAGATTTTCTTGATCTCCCGATTTGATAGCTCAGCTAGACCATTAGTCTGGGGGGTGGTAAGGAGTAGAGATTCGGTGAGACGCCCCGTATTTTGTCATCAGTGACCTAAACTGAGCATTGGTAAAATGGGTCCCTCCATCGGAAATAATTGCATAAGGAATCCCGAACCATGAGAAGATATTCTGATGAATGAATTTGATGACGATCTTGTGATCACAGGTTCGGGTCGAAATGGCTTTGATCCGTTTAGACACATAATCCACAGCGAGTAAAATGTACTCGAAGCCATCCGAAATAGGAAAGGGGCCCATAAAATCAATCCCCCAAATATCGAAAATCTCGCATACAAGAATCGACTGTAAAGGCATCATGTCATGGTGGCTCATGTTGCCTAAAGTTTGGCAACGACTGCATGCTTTGCAGTGACTGTATGCGTCCTTGAAGATAGTGGGCCAGTAAAAGCCACACTAGAGGATTTTTTATGCGGTTTTGTGCCCCGAGAAGTGGCCACCGCATGCCTGGTCATGGCAGAAGGAGAGAATGTCATTGATTTCGCCCTCCGGGACACATCGTCGGATGACTTGGTCAGCACCTATGCAGAAAAGGTACAGATCTTCCCAGATGTAGTACTTGGCATCGAAGCGCAACTTGTCTTTCTTGGCCTTCGGCCAATCAGATGGGATCTGATGAGATGCCAAGTAGTTCACTATATCAGCAAACCATGGAAGCCTAGTACCAATAGTCAAGAGGTACTCATCAGGAAAATGCTCCGTGATGGGCCCAGAAGGGTTGATGATCTCAGAAGGAAGGTGAGACAAGTGGTCAGCTACCACGTTCTGTCTTCCCGCCTTGTCGCGAATCTCGAGGTCGAATTCTTGCAACAGCAAGATTCATCGGATTAATCGAGGCTTCGCATCCTTCTTAGCAAGGAGATGCCTCACAGCTGTGTGATCTGAATAGATTATGATGTGGGAACCTAGGAGATAAGATCGGAATTTTTTGAGGGCAAATACTATGGCTAGCAGCTCTTTCTCCGTAACCGTGTAGTTATGCTGAGCCTCGTCAAGTGTCTTGCTAGCGTAGTAGATGACCACGGATTTCCTGTCAACTTTCTACCCTAGAACCGCTCCTATAGCGAAGTCAGATGCATCGCACATGATCTCAGAGGGTTGAGACCGATCAGGGGATTGTAGGATCGGGGCTTGCGTGACTCGGTCACGAAGGTTCTCAAAAGCTTGAGTGCATTGCTTGGAAATCTCAAAGGGTACATCCTTAGAGTGAAGAGTAGTCAGGGGACGCGTGATTTTCGAGAAATTAGGGATGAAATGACGGTAAAAATCGATGTGCCCCAGAAAAGATCGGATGTCCCTAATCGAGCTAGGCATAGGGAGTCTTGAAATCAGATCAACCTTGGCTCAATCCACTTGGATGCCTTTCTTAGAAATTAGGTGTCCCAGGACAATCCCCTCAGGCACCATAAAGTGGCTCTTTTCCCAGGAAAGAACCAGATTTACATCAATGCAATGCCTGAGTATGTGAACCAAGTGCTGGAGGCAGTCGTCAAATGATGTCTCGAAAACTGAGAAGTCATCCATGAAGACTTCCAGATAATCACCTACCATATCAGAGAATATGGAAAGCATGCACCGCTGAAAAGTCGTGGGTGCATTGCAGAGATCGAAAGGCATCCTTCAGAATGCGTATGTCCCAAAGGGGCAGGTGAATGTGGTCTTCTCTTGGTCCTCTGGATGAATCGCCACTTGGTTATAACCGGAGTACCCGTCAAGAAAGCAGAAGAATCTATTTCCCGCTAACTTCTCGAGAATCTGATCAATGAATGGTAGTGGGAAATGATCCTTCTTTGTGGAGGAATTGAGTCTTCGGTAATCTATGTAGACCCTCAACGAGTTGGCTATACGGGTAGGTATGACCTCTCCAGTTTCAGTCGTGATGGTGGTGAGCCCTACCTTCTTAGGCACAACCTGGATTAGGCTCACCCAATGGCTGTTGGAGATCGGGTAGATGATCCCTGCATCTAACCACTTATTGATCTCCTTTTTCATGACCTCCTGCAGATTAGGATTCAAACGTCTCTGCATTTCACGGGAAGGTCGTGCGCCCTCTTCAGAATAGATACGGTGTGTGCAATAAGAGGGACTTATTCCAGTCAAATCATTGAGAGTCCAACCAATGGCTCTGCGATGTTGCTGGAGAACAGTAATCAGATAGGATTCCTGATGAGGTGTGAGTTTGGAGTTTATAATCACAATAAATGTCTGATTAGAACCCAAAAAGACGTATTTTAAATGATCGGGAAGGGGTTTGAGTTCAAGAATGGGGTTATCAGCAGCAGCGGGTGGTTCAGAGTGAGTGTGGGGGACAAGGGTGGGAGTTATAGGTTTTTCTAAATCAAGGTCTGACTCCTCTAATTGTGGTTCAAGATTTTCCTATGGTTGATGATGAGTAATCATGTTGTCCTCAAGTTATGGTTCATCAACCGTAGCTCTAATATCACAAATTTGTTCAATGACACCACAATTGATCCCTTGTTGGGCCTTAAAGATAGCAATTTTGAGAGTCTGATTCCCAAATTTCAGTTCTATTTGGCCCTCTTCGCAACTTATATTGGCCCTTGTAGTGGCTAGAAAAGGTCTCTCTAGTATGATTGGTGTATCCCTTGGGTTTTCAGGTGCATCCATATCTAAAACTATGAAATCTACAGGGAAGTAGAAATCCCGCACCCTTACAATAATATCCTCAAGAATTCCCTTAGATGACTTGGTAGATCGATCTGCTAACTGCAATGTCACCTCAGTCGGTTTCAGCTCAGATTCTTCTAGATGGTTAAGTAGGGATGTGGATATCAAGTTTATGGAGGCACTTAGGTCCAATAATGCTCTATCAAACTGGGTTTCACCAATCTTACATGAAATCAGGGGAGTGCCTAGGTCTTTTGCCTTGGGTGAGAGTCTACTCAGGATTACAGAGATGGCTTGCTCTGACCGTACAATTGGACTCCCACTTTTGGTTCTCGGCTTACGTTGAGGTGTACACACGTTCTTCAAGAATCATGCGTAAGCCAGTACGTGGCGGATTGCATTCATTAAGGGGATGTTTATTTGGACCTGCTCAAAGAGCTTGACCAGGTCCTTCTCAGGAGCCACGGGTTTGGTTGTCCTCTTTCCCTTGGTCAAGGCCTCAGGAAATGGAACCTTGGTTGGTTCCTCTAGGATAGGTCCAGGTTTTTGATCTGGGACAGGGATAGAAACATCCTGGATGATTGCCCTAGTGTTTGGGTCACTACCAGGCTTGGAGTGGTCTGGATAAGGTGGATCTTGGGTTGCCTTACCACTACAGGTTGTTACAGAATTTATTCCTGCCTGGTTCTGGTTAGGGGTTGGTAGGATGGGTTGCTGCTGTTGGTAACCCGCATAGGAGGTTGAGGCTTCCATCCCGTCAGGTGAAGTAATAGAAGGGGCCTGATAGACCATGTGTGCTTGGCCCGGGTTTGGGTTCATAACGCGCCGCTGGGTCGGCACGCTATTGGGGTTAGGAAGAGGCTGAGAAGGAAGTGTGCCAGGTTGGCGAGAATTCGCCAACTGGGCAACTTGGTTGCGGACCTCTGTGATTTCGTCCTTATGTTGCCTTTGGATAGCCACATTCGTTCTTTGAATGTCAGCCGAAGTCTGGAGGATAAGGGACATTTGATCTTGGTTTGGCTTGGATGGATAAGTAGGGTTGGGCCGAGACTGAAGCGGCTGATAAGGATGAGGTGCTTGTGGACGGAGCTGAAAGGGTGGTTTTGGATTCTGAGAATTTCCCATCCACTGAAAATTGGGATGGTTTCGCCATCTAGGATTGTAGGTGTTGGAAAATGGGTCGTTCTGGATGGCGTTGAGGTCCTTGTAGGTCTGAGGAGCCTCAGAAAAGTCGGAGAATGGGGGAGTAGAGCTCCCCCGGCAAGAGTAGAAAGGATCGGAGGTCCCTCCGGTCTTGGAGTCAGATGGGGGTGGATACAAGTCCATCCCAGGAGAAGGTCGGTGGAAAATGTTCTACACAGTTTCCCGTGCGAGAGGGGGCTGTGCGAAGGAGTTCTGCGCAGAGGTGGCTCACTGCAAATGCTGAGTTAGCTCATCTACCTTCTTCTCAATAATAGAGACCATGTCCAATCGAATGGCCATTAATTCCAGGTCGACTGATGTAGACAGGCCCTGCGTCTCGTGTGCTCCCCTAAGATTCATCGCTGCGCGGGTATTCGTCCAATCGAATAGTCCCATGGAGTCATTGTTGATGGAGTTCTTGCACATATTCTCGAGAATCTCCCACACGGTGTCTTCATGTTGACCCATGATATTCCCTCCGCAAGTTGCATTGATGAAAAGTCTAATATCTTCACAGAGTCCCTGGTAAAAAGACTGGACTTGTTCTCATTTAGGAACTCCGTGATGGGGGCACTTTCTCATGAGATCCTGAAAACGATCCCATGCCTCATGAAGTAGTTTTCCTGTCAGTTGCGTGAAGTGAGTAATCTGATGGCGCAAGGCATTGGTCCGACCAACACGGAAGAACTTCTTCAAGAACTCGGACTGAAGTTCTTCCCAAGTGTTGATCGGGCGGGTCTGTGTCTGATACCAATGGGCTGCTTTGTCCATAAGGGAGAAAGAGAACATCTTCATAAGTAGGATATCACGATTCTGTGCATCTGACCCGAAGGTTTAGGCCAGATGCTTAAGCTGTTTGATGTGCTGGAAGGGGTCTTCAGAGTTAAGCTCATAGAATTTGGGTATGGTGTGGATCATGTTGGGCTTCAACTCGGAATCAGGTCCTCCAGTTGGGATTCTGACTCGATGCTCAATTGCCACCTCAGCGGGATTATAGTGATCTCGCATCATGGGATGCTGCGGTGGGTTCATAAAGTTCTGGACAAGATCATTGAGTCGCTGGAGCTGGTGCTCAAGATTATTCTCTTCTTCAACAGGATGAGCCATTGTGGAAGAAGGGAAATTGGGTTCAGAATCGAAGAGAGGTCTATGTGAAGAGGTTGTTATACAAACAAGGGTACCGAGGCTTGGCCTCGGGGAGAGTGAATTTCTAGAGGAGGTTTCAAGGACCTCCTACCAAATATACACTGATGGATTGGACGAGGTTAGCAGGTGCTGGACCCAATCAAGACACCCAAAATGTTGGGTGACTGTAGAGGTTCGGGGCGGATGATACCCCTTAATCAGAAGGTCGTCCACCTGAGAATTACCTGGGCAGCCAGAGAGGATGAGTCCCGCGAAGACCCCTACATGGTAGAACACCCCCACGGGTTACAGGATTTCCCCCACCCGACCTCTCTTGTCACTGAGATTCCAGGTAGACTAAAATGGGGACCTTGACCTCTTAAGTCTACCACTTTTAATTAAAATCAAGGTGCTTAGGGTTTCACTTGAACTTTTAACTTTTGAGTGCAAAGAGTGACCTAATTTTAAGGTTGGTTGATCCAAGGGATCAACTGTAGATTCTTTCCTACTAGGAGGGGTGACGTAATAAATTATGGAATAGAATATAAAATAATATCACAAAAAATTAATCACACGAGTACACAATAATTTTTAGGTGGAAATCCAAACCGGGTGAAAACCACCACCTAACCCTCTCGAGTTAGGACTTTCCGATCAACCAAGTTGATCAAATCCACTAACCGAATCACTTTTAACGAGGGTGATTCAACCTCAATTACAACCATGCTACAAGTGTGAGGGTAGCGTTCCTCAACCCCTTCTCTCCACGAGAAGGATTTTGTCCCACGAAGGAGACGGGAATTCGCAAAGCGAATAACCAACCAAATAACAAAGATAAAATAACAAATAATCCTATAGAGCCAACAAAGAAATTTTAAACCTAAGCTTCTATAGGAATTAAGAAACTCCCCTTTGCAAGGAGTGCGTCGAGTCGATGACGCGGGTGCGTGAGTCACGTGACGGCGCAACATTGCTCTCGTGAACTATAGCGGGAGAGCGGGTGCGCAAAACAGCTTGATGCTCTCTAGATGTAGAACTAGAGCTTAGAGAGCAAGAGAGATACAAAATGGTTTGAAAGTGTATTGCAAGGTGTGTGTCTTGTGTATCTAGGTGTGTGTTGTTGTGCAAGAGGTTCTCCTCTATTTATAGAGGCCTTAGGAAGGCTTTGGATGGCTTAGGAAAGGCTCCATAGCCGTTGGGTGCAAAGCCCAAGTGAATCAACCCGAAATCAGGAACAATCATTGCACTGACAAGGTTATCAGACGTCTGACTCTGGCATCAGACGTCTGGAAGACCACTTTAAGACGTCTGAAAATAAGGTCAGACGTCTGATTTTGGGCGGGTCTCTTCCTGACTTGAATCAGATCTAAACAGGGTTCTAGCGCAAGTCCATCAGACGACATACAGGACGTCTGGCACTATGTCTGGACGTCTGGAAACCTACTTTTTCGTGGGAATGGATTTGCAACGGCTAGAAAATCTTTGAGAAGAGATTTTCGGGTCAGTCGAGGCAAAACGGTCAATTATCAGACGTCTGGAAGGGCTTAAGGACGTCTGATAAGGCTCTAACGGTCATATCCTTGAGTGTTTGCAAAGGGAGCCAACGGTCCACTAATTGAACGTCTGGTAAAGTCATCAGATGTCTCCTAAGACGTCTGGTCTAAGGTCTGGACGTCTGATTTCATCAGACAGAACTAACTATGTCCAGCCTAAATGTTATCAGACGTCTGAATCAACAGTCAGACGTCTTAAAACACATTATCAGACGTCTGATTTTGGAATTAGACATCTGAAAATGCTGTTTGAACCTTATATTGGTTTTCTAAGTTCTCTACAGAAAACCTAAGTATCCTAGGGTTGTGCCGGTGTTCCTAGGGCTACTATTAGGGTACTTTGAGGCTCTTTAACATAATGTTCTAAGGAAATAAAGAGCAAGAAAATAAAGACAAAAGTACATGAAAGGAATAAATAGAATTCTATCCTATTCTTCTTGTCCTTCCATCTTCAATCTATCGCTCCTCGTGAATCTCCTCTGTTCTCCATCAAGCTCCTCCAATCCGTCCTGGATGCGAGCTCGAATTCCATCTAATCACGTCTACATTTGCAATTGACCTGAAATCTAAGACTCCAAGTGCAAATGTTAAATAACACGTGTTTTGTTATCATCAAAACAAATGATCGTGGTGCTCTAGCACCAATATCAACTTCACCTATTAGTTCCTGTGAGAGCTTGTTAGGTCCTGTCTTTTGAGGTTCAAGTGACTTAAGAGCTGGATTGCTTAGGGTTTTTCTTGATAGATTTTTTTTCAAGCAATGGCTTAGGCACCCTTCTTTTGGGGGTTTTCAGTTTTTTCTTAGAAGGTGTGTCTCTAAAACCCTAGCTTTGAGTCTTAGGTTGGCTCTAATTGGTCCAGTTAGTTGCCTCAAGATTAGGTAACTAGGGCTCAAGCAAGAAGGTTTTAGCCCTAATTACTTCTAGTGGATATACATATAGAATGTGTTGAAATTGAAAAACAGGCAACTCTTGTGATTTACTATGCACGAAAGACAGGTAATTCCTATATTGCTTTTCTTTTTCTTCCTCTTTAGAATTTTAGGGGCTTAAAAGAGATGATAGAAAATTACCTGTCCCTTGGTGTAGTTGCTGTGCGGCTGCTTGTTCCTTCTTGATTTCCTATGCCTGCACAACAAAAGAGAAGAGATTAAGCTAGTAGTAAATCAGAAATTGTGAATTAATAGCTTCTAGAATGCCCATTGCTCCCTGGCAACGGCGCCAAAATGTTGGTCTCGCGGAGGCTAGATCGTGTTTTAACAGATATATCGTTGTAATATAGATGAACTCTCTGTGAAAAGAAATAAAAATTTATAACTAGAAATTTAGAGTATCCCGAGGTCGAACTTAGGGAACAAATTTTGATTCTAGAAGCATACAAATTCACAATTCAATATACTACTTTTACAAAAATTAAAGAGAGAGAGAGAGTGAACAAAAATCCTTCTCTTTTTTTGTTTCTTTTCTTTCTTTCTTCTTCTCTCTTCCTTCTCTTCTTTCTCTGCCTTTCCTTTTTCGAACGTTTGATTCTTCGAATCAGACGCCTTATCTACCCCTTTGCTACAGTGCCTCATAGCATCTTCTCTTCTATGTAAGGCTTCCTTCTTCCTCTTCTTCTTCTCGCACTGTGCCTTCTCCCTCTTCAGTTGGCTTCTCTCCTCTTCAGCTTCTGCCTTGCATTTTCTTCTCTTTTCCTTCTGCGAGTCTTCTTCTTTCTTCTTCTTCTCCTCTGCTCCGCTCCTCCTCCTCTCCTCTTCTCCCACTTCCCTGCACTTACACGGTTAGGCAAAACCTAACCCCTACCTGCCCCACGTCTCTCTCGCTTTATTTCTCTCTCAACGGTTCACTCCCAGAGCATTCGCGAGTATGCGGGTTGGGTAACGCGCCTGAGACCAGGCCCACTGGCGTGCGGTGGTGGGCGAGGAGTGCTTGGTCGGGTAATCGAGGGCAGGTGCGAGCACGTGGCGCGCTGCGTGCGTGGGTGAGGGACCTGACCCCTGTGTATCGAAGGAGATAAGCCTTATGCAGGAATTAAATTTATGCTGCGGCACCCACTCACCCACTTCCAAGGTGGGACTAAACGTCCCACCTACCTGTCGCGCGCACCTGCAGAGGATTAGCTACTCAATTGCAGCTGCTGTGAGGATCCTCGAAGCCAATCAAAGGCCTAGGTGTGTGTGCGAGACCAAGCTGCGCCTTCTAGACTTGGGGACCTGGAGCGCTGTGGCCTAGAGAAGCTTGGAAAGCAGCTTTGACCTGCTCGTCAATGGCGGCGAGCCCCTGGAACCTGAAAGCACCAAAATGGCCTCGCAGCCACGTTAAAAAGCTCAGGGAGCTTCGCCAAGGTGCGGCGAATGTGTAGAGGTGGTCGGCGAGGCGTGGGAACGCCTGTGGGAGCGTGCCTAGGGTTTACTGTGGCCGTGGAGTTGGGTGTGTTCGGTGGGAGAATATAGAGGTGTTGGCGGTCAATGGAGATGGGAAACTGCTTAGTGAATGGTGGCGGAGGTTTTGAGGGGTCTGGCGAGGTGGATGGAGATGTGGAGCGGCAGGAACACCTCACCGGTGGTCTGCTGGAGGTAACCCTGCCACTGGTATGGTGGCAGGGCGACGAGAGAGGAGGAGGAGGGTCGCCGGAGCCTGCGGGCGAATGGCCGGAGGAGGAGGAGACGAAATTTGAGGGTTTTCTTCGGCCAAAACAGGCTTGGAGCAACCGGCAGCCCCTATCGCTCCTTAAATAGGCGTTGGCGAAGAGGAGAACTCGAGGAAGAAGCGTGGGCAGGCCGCCGGAGAATGGCTGGAAAAGTGACCCATGCCTCTTGTGTATTCGCACGAGTGGTATGGGCATCGACAGGGCATGGGAGGGGGTCCATGCGGAAGAAGACAACGCAGGGGACCCCCCTCTCGTTTCTGGGGTCGGTCCCCATACCCTGCGCGGCGCCATCCTCCGCGTAAAGTCGCCAGAGGCATGGGCAGCTGCTGCGGGTGGCAGAGGGACTGGCTTGCAAAGAACGAAGGGAAAACTGAGGGGCTAAGTGCATGGGTTCAAAAGGTTAAGGGTCAAAAAGTAATTCTTGGGAACCAATTTGTAAAGTAGGTCAAAATGGCCTTCCTTTAGGTCCAAATTTTGGTACAAACCTAAATTGGACCTAAGGAATCCAATGTGAAGTTTGATTTTATGTTTAACCACGTTTGATCAGTTAATTTGCACAAAAATCCAAATTAGGTCAAAAAATTGGATATGGTTCTCAATCTAGGTCAAGATAGGTTCTAATGGCCAAATTGAAGGTTCTAAACCCTAGGGGATGTTTTTTCATGAATTTTAGAGGGTTTAATTGATTTTTATCTTTCCTGAAACTTTGTGAATTAAAGCGGGTTTGTTTTAGGATTACAGAATGTCATTTAATTCCTAGAAGTTGCTGTAATCACTTTTCATATCAAATCATCCCACTTTCTTTCTTATTAAGTCCATTTGACCTGTGTTTAGACCCTTAGACTTCCCGTTTGTGTACTGCATTGGTAAAATTACATTTTTACCCCTTGTGAGTTGCTTTATAGTCAAATTTATAGTTCTTTGATTTAGGCTTTCCCTTAGGTTTTGTAGGAGCTTTTGTATACTTATTTAGGTCAAAATGTGCTAGTTAGGGTTCATGATGAGGCTCTCATCACTAAACTGTTAGCAATTGCCTGTATTTTAATTATGAGCTGCCTGTAAATTACGAACAATTACCTTTGAAATCACCAGTTGCATCTATCAAATTATGGAAACACGAGCTACCTGTTTATGGACGAGAAATGAATTGTGGATGGTGAAATCTGGATCGGAATAAATGGGGTGAACATGAGCATGAACCCTACGGGGAATTAGGAGTAGAACTCCTATGGTTAGATGGAAGCCTGGAATGTAGACATGAAGTGTACTGGCCCTTGAGTAAGTGGTACCAAGGAGAGCGACTGTCCCCTTTTCGTGTAGAGAAGAGCTTGCCGCTCTTGGGTTGAGACCCGGGATTAGGATTGGCCACTCTACACCGACTCCTGTTGGCCCTCATGTACGCGGTACCGAGGCAAGCTACTAGTGTAGGGAGAGAGCTAGCCACCCCAAGCGGCCCGGGGTTCAGCTAGCCACCCTAGACCGACTTGTTAGGCCCTCTAGGAAAATCGGGGTAGTCAGATGAGGGTGCGCGGACTGTGGAGGGGTGAGACCCTGTTTGGTTCTGAGGGGCAAGACCCCTGTTCTGAGAAGGGTACGGCCCTATACTTTTCCATGCTGTACTTTGGGTGTACCCGCTAGCGGAAACAACTGACCGCATGTCAGTGCAGGGTAGCTACCCGTGCGCTTATCATATGTGTCATAGTCACCGCTACATCTGGAAAGTGACCTTGGGGTGGTTGTCTGGGTGTAGGACTACCACGGGGGACTCTCCCGACTAGGAGAGCACCACGTGTACCTTCTACTCTACGGAAAAGACTACAATCAAGATCGTTCCCACGAGGAACTTGCAAGATCAAGAATGTCTGGATGTTTGAGTAAAATGGGTGAAAAGGAAATACGTATAAAACAGATAAATAGAAAAGAGAATTAAACATGTTACTTTTACTGTTTTAGATAGCATAGATACTACTCTACTCAGCGTTCGCTGACTCTGTCTTTTCATAATACTGTTTAGGACCAGGAGTTGAGCAACCCAAGCTTCCGGCTGCGGAGGGTGCTGGGCCCAGTCGAGCCCAGCCGTAGTTTTTAGCACTTCCTTGTTGTTCCTCTACGGTTGTAGTAAGTATTAGACTTCTAGTTACTGTTTGTCTCTACTGTTTACTTCCATTTCCGTTGTTTTGCTGTTGTGGTGGTATGTAATGGAACAACATATTTACTTTCCTTTACTGCTTTGTACGTTTCTTCTGCTTAGTTATATTGCATATGTGAATGTGGTTTACTTTCCTACTTTTTAGTTATTTCTTGTTAGACGACTGGGTCACGGTATACGTCAAGGCGAGCCGGTCTTGGGTCCTGTAGGGGTTCGAGAATCGGGTCGTAACAAGATGGTATCAGAGTAAGGTCGTCCTGAGAAATGAACCAATTGGCTTGAGAATAACCGTTCACGTGCATATAACTAGGGTAACCACCATAACGTATCGCCTTGACATTCGTTCCGAGTCTTTTCTTAAAGAAATTCGATATTGTTGACCCTTTTGTTCTATCTTTTGCGTCTCCTTGCAGGAGATGCCTCGTAGAGGAGTTCTCGAGGCAGGCCGTGGACGAGGTCGGAGAGGCGGACGTGCATGGCCTGAGGTATCAGCTGACCCACCTCTTCTTCCGGGCGTTCAGGCCTAGGATCTTGCCCAGCTAATCAGAGATATTGTCTGAGAGGAGCTCCACCAGGCTCCACAGGCACCTCTCCCTGTGGACGTGGAGGGGGAGTCCTCGGTGGGATAGAGAGACCACCGCAGCGTTGGACGAGTAGGAGGGGGAGGGGGTGGTCCTCCACCGCCCCCACAGCACTCTGACACTTCTGAGCACGAGCCCTCCTTGCCTAGAGGCATGCCTGTTCCCCCACTGCAGCTGCACCATGAACTTTTTGGATAGTTCCGGAAGCTGAAGCTTCCCTCCTTCAAGGGGGATGAGGACCCGTCTGAGGCAGAGGACTGGCTGGAGTAGATAGAGAAGATGTTCAACACCTTTCGCCCTCCTGCGGAGTGCCGCGTGACCTTTGCCACGTACTAGCTAAAGAGCGCGGCACATAGGTGGTGGAGGGAAGTCATTGGCCAGGAGAGGGGAGAGCCGACGTGGGATCAGTTTGTGACTTTCCTCTACGAGCAGTACTTCCCGCAGACCTGGCAGGACCAGAGGAGGTGGGAGTTCCACACTCTCTGCAAGGGGATGATGACTGTTAGCGTGTATCGCACACGTTTCTTGGAGCTGTCACGTTTTGCCTCGACAGCCGTGGCTATGGAGGAGGAGCGCCTGTGGAGGTTTATTGAGGGGCTCTGACCTGCTATTCGGTGGTATATCAAACTCTTGAAGCTTCCCACCTTCTCTTGAGTGGTTGACGCAGCCATGACCTACGAGGAGACCAACCCGGTCGCATGAGATACCGACAGCGGACGAAAGAGGCCCTACCAGCCAGAGTACTCTCAGGGCTATCGGGAGAGGAGGCACGTGGCACCCACAGGAGAGCCATCTCATTTTGCGGGGCCATCAGTGGCCTTTGGGGGCCCCAGACAGGGGCCAGCTGCCAGCATAGGACTCCCACCCAGCTGCCAGCAGGGACCTACCGAGCGAGGAGGTCATGTTCTCCTTTGCTACCAGTGTGGCCAGTCGAGCTACATTAGGAGGGACTGCCCATCTAGGACCGGAGCACAGCACATGCTCCCCGCACCGAGCACTAGAGACTGAGCTGGTGGTCGTGGTCCCCAGGTGCGTGGGGGAGGATAGCAGTCACGAGGAGGGTACCGACCAGCGGCTACTCGCCCGACCCAGAGTGTAGCCACTCATCTGCACCGAGGACTGAGGGGCGTATCAACGCCCTGACACACAGAGACGCCAGGGCTTCCAGTTCAGTGGTGGCAGGTATGGTTACCGTTTCTGGCAGATTAGTGTACGTACTTTTTGATTCTGGCGCTATACACTCTTTTGTTGCTGCGAGTTTTGTTGCTACCATTTGGGGTAGGGCAGTGTATTGTTAGAGGATCCGTTTGTGATCAAAGGCCTAGGTGGCCAATTGTTTGTAGCTGAGGAGATCTACACGGACTGCGAGGTCAGTATAAGGGGACATAGTCTCCCCACTGATCTAATTGTGATACCGATGGAGGATTTTGGCATGATTCTAAGGATGGACTGGCTGTCCGCTTACCACGTCCTGGTGGACTGTTTCAGGAGGAGGATCGTCTTCTCAATACTGGAGTTGCCTCCATTTGAGTTTCATGGACAGTCGGTGGATGGAGGTTTCAGATGCATCTCTGCGCTTCGAGCAGCGAGGCTTTTGAGCCAGGGGTTTGAGGGCTTTTTAGCCTATGTAGTGGCAGAGCCTAGCCCCGTGGCCGACTTTCAGAGTATTCCGATGGTTTGCGAGTACCTCAACGTGTTTCCAGAGGAGCTGCTAGGACTACCACCCGAGCATGAGATCGAGTTTGAGATCTCACTGGTACCTGGGATCAACCCATTTCTACTGCACTGTACCGGATGGCACCACTTGAGCTGCGAGAGCTCAAGTCACAACTACAGGACCTGTTGGAGAAGGGCTTTGTGAGGCCCAGTGCATCCCTGTGGGGAGCCCTTGTGTTGTTTGTGAAGAAGAAGGATGATACCCTGCGACTTTGTGTCGACTACTAACAGCTGAATAGAGTCACCATCAGGAACAAGTATCCGCTGCCGAGGATTGACCACCTTTTTGACCAGTTGTGAGATGCCACGGTGTTCTCCAAGATGGATTTAAGGTCAGGCTACCACCAGTTGAGGATCAGGGAGACCGACGTCTCCAAGATAGCTTTCCGTACCCGGTACAGGCACTACGAGTTCTTGGTCATGCCATTTGGGTTGATCAACGCCCCCGCTGCTTTTATGGATTTGATGAACTAGGTTTTCAGACCGTACCAGTTTGTGGTGGTGTTCATCGATGACGTACTTGTTTACTCACGGGATCAGGCGCAGCACGGACAGCATCTACGGATGATTCTAGACACTTTGAGGCGACGGAGGCTGTATGCCAAGTACAGTAAGTGCGAGTTTTGGTTGAGGCAGGTGACTTTCTTGGGCCACGTGATCTCAGGGGATGGTCTGGCTGTGGACCCGACCAAGGATGAGGTCGTACTCAGGTAGGAGAGGCCACGTATAGTGACAGAGATACACAGCTTTTTAGGACTGGCAGGTTACTATCGGTGGTTTATCAGAGGATTTTCTCATATTACATGTCCTATGACCCAGCTTACTTGGAAGGACGTGCCCTTTGCCTGGACAGATGAGTGTGAGGCATGTTTTCAGGAGTTGAAGGAGAGACTGACTTTAGCTCCCGTGCTTACCATCCCAAATAGTAGTAGCAGTTTTGTGGTTTACACAGATGCTTTGTTGCAGGGGTTAAGGGGTGTGCTCATGCAGCGGGGTCACGTTGTCGCTTACGCTTCGCGACAACTGAAGCCCCATAAGCATAGCTACCCTACCCACGACTTAGAGCTGGCAGCTGTTGTCTTCGCGCTGAAGACATGGAGGCACTACCTTTACGGTGAAACTTTTGAGCTTTTCACAGATCATAAGAGCCTCAGGTACTTGTTTAACCAGAAGGAGCTCAACATGAGACAGAGATGTTGGTTAGAGCTCCTGAAGGACTACGACTGCAGCATCTCCTACCACCCAGGGAAGACCAATGTGGTGGCTGACGCCTTGAGTCGGAAGGTGCCCGCCCACTTGGCCAGTCTACAGGCACAGAGTTGGAGACTTATGGAGGAGTTGGGCAGTTGGCGACCCCGGGAGTCACAGGGGTATTGTGGGACAGTGACAGTGACGCAGCAGGCGCGACCGAAGCTAATAGACCACATCATCTCACGGCAGATGACATATCCATACTTACAGACACTGCGGGATAGGGTGCTGACAGGAGACCCAGGAGACATTTCCTTTACAGACGAGGTGTTGCGCATGGGGGGACTCTTGTGCGTTCTTAGGGGCGAGGAGTTATTGAGAGAGCTCCTGGCTGAGGCGCACAGGTCCAGTTCACCATACATCCCAGGAACACAAATATGTATCATGATCTGAGATGCGACTTTTGGTGGAGAGGGATGAAGTGAGATGTTGGTGAGTTTGTGCAATAGTGTTTAGTGTGCCAGCAGGTGAAGGCCGAGCACCAGAGGCCTGCAGGGCCGTTGCAGCCACTTCATGTGCCAGAGTGGAAATGGGAGAGCATCACCATGGACTTGGTGGTGGGTATACTTGTTACCCAGCGAGGACACGATGTAATCTGGGTGATAGTAGATAGGTTGATGAAGACGACGCATTTCCTACCAATCCGAGTCACCTTGGGACCAGCACAGTTGGCAGAGAGGTACATTCGCGATGTGGTGTGCCTGCACGGAGTTCCACGAGAGATTGTATCCGACAGGGATACCCATTTTACTTCCTAGTTCTGGGCTGAGTTTCAGCAGGCTTTGGGGACACTGTTGAGATTCAGTACCGCGTACCACCCCCAGACGGACGGACAGTCAGAGTGCACCATACAGACAATTGAGGACCTTTTACGTGCCTGTGTACTAGACTGGAGAGGCTCCTGGGAGGAGCATTTACCCCTGGCAGAGTTTGTATATAATAACAGTTGCCACTCGAGCATCGGCATAGCACCTTACGAGGCACTGTACGAACGAAGGTGTACTGCACCCTTGATTTGGGTCGAGGTGGGGACCCAGTGGGAGGTTGGCCCCAGGTTGATCCAGCAGAGTCAGAAGGTGATAGAGCAGATTCACAGATGACTCCACACTGTCAGGAGCAGGCAGAAAAGTTATGCTGACCAGAAACGCAGAGAGGTGCAGTTCGAGGTTGGGATCACGCCTTTCTCCGCGTTTCGCCCATAAAGGGCCTACAACGTTTTGGGGTGAAAGGGAAGCTTGCGCCGAGGTTTATGGGGCCTTTTGAGGTCCTGGAGTGGGTAGGACCCGTTGCTTACCGGCTTGCCCTTCCTCCCCTACTTTCTGGAGTGTACGACGTGTTCCACGTGTCCAACCTCAAGAAGTATGTCGCTGATCCCAGTCACATTCTGAGCTACGAGAGCGTCGTGGTGGGTGACAACCTGACCTACCCCGAGAGACCAGTGCAGATACTAGACAGAGTCGTTTGGAGTCTGAGATGGAAGCAGGTACCATTGGTGAAAGTCCTATGGAGAAGCCAGCAATACGAGAAGGCTACCTGGGAGCCTGAGGCAGCGATGCGAGAGCAGTACCCGTAGCTTTTTGAGGGTACATCCCTTCAGATCTACTTCTGTCCTCTTTAAGTTTGTCATGCGCTTTATGTTCCTTTTTCCACACCCTAACTAGCTCAAGTTTTGGGGACGAAACCTCCTTTAAGTTTGTTATGATGTAGAGACCTATCACACTTTTACCCTTTTAAGACGTCTGGAGTCTCAGTCAGATGTCTGGACCCTTTTCCAGACGTCTGAAAATGAAATTTTTTTACGCACACTGCGTCCTGCGCATGGGCGACGTGCAGGACCTCTTTCCTCTCTCTCCTTTCCCTACTTTCCCCGAACCCTAAAACCCCCACGCCACCTATCTAAGCCCCTCCCCTCCTCTCCTCTCCACTCCACACACCACCACCTTCACCTTCAGAGATTGTGGGAGTGGCGAGAGGAAGTGAGCGAGAGGGAGAAGGAGGAGAGTGTGGGAGGAGGAGGAGGCCGAGGTCAGAGAGCTTTGGTGGAAGCTTGGCGGAGCTCGCACGGCCACCGCAGGCGCGTGTGGGAGGAGAGAACTCGGGGAGGCAGCCTCCCGACCATCTGCAACGGTTGGAGCTGCGGCGGCGCGAGGAGGAGCGCAGTGGAGAGTGCTGGGAGGAGGTTCTGGTACTGGAAGTTTTCCAGTATCAGACGTCTGGAGTGGAGTCCAGATGGCTAACAGAGCACCTGGACATCTGGGGTTAAGGCCAGACGTCTGAAAGCTCATTTATCTCGAAGGTATGTTCTTTTTCGCCGTTATGGCCATGCAGGCCTCACTGCAGACAAATGTTTGGTCTAATTTGGGGGCTGCGGCTGTCGTACATAGGAGCAACCTTGGGAAGGAGTGCGGAACGCTTTCCCACGCACTTTTGGACGTTTGATTAGATCACCAAACGTCCAGAGGTGCTTCCAGACGACCGGAGGCATGTTCCGATATCTGGAACTGCCTTCAGACGATTGCAGTGGAGGCTTGGATGTCTGAGGACACTGCAGGGACTTAAGGTAAGGTTCTGGTACCTTTTAAGATGTCTGGACTTGTTCCCAGATGTCTGATTTTGAACAGTAGTCACATTTTTGACTCATTTGGGGTCCAATCGGGGTCCGTTTTACACAAACAAAGTACCTGTAGTTTCCTTGTGAGTTTCTCTACGTACTAGAAACCTTTGTACACTGTTCTGAACCCTCCTTTTATGATGTATTCCCTGGTATAAGGTTTTAGCCTGTTGCTTGTTTGGGGCTCACAGAGACTCCTGGGTCTTTGGTTCGAGCCTCCATTACTCCCGAATTGTCTGGTAGAGTGGTTAATTCTGTTAATGATATTTAAATAAGAATGTGCTTGTGGAAATAGCCAATGGAACCCTAGGATGTGTCATGAACCCTAGGTAGAGAAATGAATGAACCGTTTGTGCTGTATAATTGAGCTAAACTGTTAGCAATTGCCTGTATTTTAATTATGAGCTGCCTGTAATTTATGAACAATTACCTATAAAATTACCAATTGCATGTATCGAATTATGGAAACACGAGCTGCTTGTTTATGGACGAGAAATGAATTGTGAATGATGAAATCTGGATCAGAATAAATGGGGTGAACATGAGCATGAACCCTACGGGGAATTAGGAGTAGAAGTCCTGTGGTTAGATGGAAATTTGGAATGTAGACAAGAAGTGTGCTAGCCCTTGAGTATGTGGTACCAAAGAGAACGACTGTCCCCTTTTCGTGTAGAGCAGAGCTAGCCGCACTTGGGTTGAGACCTGGGGTTAGGATTGGCCACTCTACACCGACTCCTATTGGCCCTCGTGTACGTGGTACCGAGGCAAGCTACTAGTGTAGGGAGAGAGCTAGCCACTCCACGGGGCCTGGGGTTCAGCTAGCCACCTTACACTGACTTGTTTGGCCCTCTGGGCAAACTAGGGTAGTCAGACGAGGGTGCGCGGACTGTGGAGGGGCGAGACCCCTGTTTGGTTCTGAGGGGCGAGATCCCTGTTCTGAGAAGGGCAAGGCCCTATACTATTCCGTGTTGTACTCTGGGTGTACCCGCTAGCGGAAATGACTGACCGCGTGTCAGTGTGGGATAGCTACCCGTGCGCTTATCACACGTGCCGTAGTTACCGCTACGTCTGGACAATGACCTCGGGGTGGTTGACTGAGTATAGGACTACCACGGGGGACTCTCCCGACCAGGAGAGCACCACGTGTACCTTCTACTCTACGAAAAAGACTGCAATCAAGATCGTTCCCACAAGGAACTTGCAAGATCAAGAATATCTGGATGTTTGAATAAAATGGGTGAAAAGGAAATACGCATAAAACAGATAAATAGAAAAGAGAATTAAACATGTTACTTTTATTGTTTTAGATAGTATAGATACCACTCTACTTAGTATTCGCTGACTCTATCTTTTCATAATACTGTTCAGGACCAGGAGTTGAGCAGCCCAAGCTTCCAGCTGCGGAGGGTGCTGAGCCCAGTCAAGTCCAGCAGTAGTTTTCAACACTTCCTTGTTGTTCCTTTACGATTGTAGTAAGTATTAGACTTCTAGTTACTGTTTGTCTCTACTATTTACTTCCGTTTCCGTTGTTTTGTTGTTGTGGTGGTATGTAATGGAACAACAGATTTACTTTCCTTTACTGTTTTGTACATTTTTTCTGCTTAGTTACATTACATATGTGAATGTGGTTTACTTTCCTGCTTTTTTGTTATTTCTTGTTGGACGACTGGGTCTTGGGATTAGTCGAGGCGAGCCGGTCTCGGGTCCTGTAGGAGTCCAGGAATCGGGTTGTGATGGGTGATCAATGAATAAAATTCAAGGAAAAATCAGAAGTGAATCGTAAAGCGAAGAGATAGCTGTATGCGTCGAAATGGCAATGGAAAAATACCTTTCTAATCTGAATTGATCAGAGAGAGCAGAGTGGATCTACACTAATCTATTCCTAAACTACACTAATCCATCACTAAATTTTTATTTCTAACATCTAACCTACTCCTAAATTACTTGAATTAACACTACAATTAATCTAACAAGCAGGAAATCCTAATCTAACAAGAGGAATGGGGTTGCTTGGATCCAAAGCCTGCGGCTAAGGAGGAAGAATGGGGGAGATCTCCAGCGAGTGAAGAGCCCTCTAGTGGAGCTCTAGTGTCTTCCTCAGGCGTACGTCATCCCTAGTGGCGAGGAGGAATGGGAGGTGAAAAACCACACCTCTGTCACAGATGTGGCGAATGAAGAGGTTAGGAGAGCTGGAGAGGGAGGAAGGGTTCTCCTCAAGAAAGTAGGAGGGGAGGTGATCTGCGTGGGCGCAAGCTCATGGAGGGACTTCAGTAGCCGAGGTGCTGAATGTGAGCACCATAGTGGTTTGATTAGGCACCAAGGGTATTGGCGGCTAGGATGAGAAGAGCACGCACGAAATTCCTATCCAAATTGAAGTCGTTGGAGGGGATCTACGGTAAGAGGTGATCGTATGCACCGAAACCTGCGAAGCTTCGAATGTATCTAGGCCACAAGATCGTGGGAGCAAAGGATGGATGGCTACGATAGGGTAAGTTCTTTGTGGCTATAGTGTCTCGTAGCAGTAGGTCTTTTGGTATTTTTGCGCAAAGGCCCTTATGGGTGAAGAGGTAAAATAATTGCTCAGAAGCCCATAAGTGGAGAGAAAGCACTTCAGAGTTGTCCCTAAGATTTGTAAAGAAGCCCCTATGATTTACAAAATGATCCCTAGAAGGTTTTTAATGTGGATAAATGTATGTGAACAAAGGACCTAAATGTAAAACTACTAATGGAAGGTCTTAATGATGTCTAAATGCAACCAAGTTTTTATTTAAGCTTAATTGAACATTTAGAAAGTTAATTTTACTTTTGATTTGAACCTTTGGACTCAAATGCTTGTTCAATTTGCAAATAAATCATGATTTTACAGTAATGGATAGAATACCTCATTTAATGACCTAATTTCGTGTTTTTAGCATAAATTTGATGTTTTAGGTCTTTTTTCCTATTTCTCACATTTAACTCATTTCAACAGCAAGGACGAGGAGGAGGTTGTCCTAGGAGATGATGGTTGCATGAGGTCGGTGAGGACGAGGACGAGGACGATGACAAGCGAGGTCGAGAGAAGAAAGGAGAGGAGAGGGTTTCGTAGGGAGATTGGGAGAGGTGCGCGATGCAGTGCAAGATAATATTTGATCGAACGGTTTTCGTTTTGAAATAACCTTCGCACAAGAAAATAAGTCATCAAAGTAAAAATTAAGTGGTGAAAAATCAATCGTCAACAATTAAAATAAAATCACTCATAAGAGAGTGGGTCATGTCCACAGGGAGGCACAAATGCAATAAATTTATGAATACTTTCTCATTATAGTTGTCCAATCATATGCGGGATCCGTGCCCAAATCTGATGCCAAATGAGGTGAAAAGAAGACAAACAATAACTCAAGAATGTAAGTGTTGTGTATGCAATTTTACCTCCATAAAATAATCCACAATGACATGTAATGCAATTAAAATTAGAATTCAAGACATTGGAGTCTCTTCTCTATGCCGTGTATGCATGTGGTGATATTTCATACATTCATGTCAAGAATGTAATTGAATATATAAAGAGATGAGAGCATGAGAGAAATAGTGGGATTTGAGAGGGCACGCATGCAAAGTGACCTGATAAAATAATAATTACGTAAATCTAATGTTTGGCAATGGCTTGGAATGTAATTAATAATTGACCCACTGTCATGACCCACTCTCGGCTCCCTACAGGACCCGAGAATAGCTTGTCTCGACAAACCTCAAGATCTAGTTGTCCAACGAGAAACAACCAAATACCGTATTCATTCCACAACCACACGAGTAATGTAATTAAGCAGAAAATATAAAACTGATAGTAAAGAAAGGGAACGACAACCACAATATTTTTTTTTTTTAAGCAAAACCAAAATAATATTACAGGCCATCAATGAGAAATACAAGTACAGAACATAGCCATCACAATAGAAACTGGCACAAATATAATTGAATATAACTATGGGCTACAGGTATTCACTACCACAAAACTCTCTGTAAGAGAAACAGAAGAAAACCATAGTTGGGCTCGACTAGGCCCAGCGCCTTTAGCAGCCGGTGGCTCTAGCTGCTTGAATCCCTGTCCTGAATAAGGTTATAAAATCTGTGGTCAGCCAACGCTAAGTAGAGTGGTGGTTAAATCATATAATTTAAACAGACAGCTAGCTAAACATGCATTTAATGATTTACTGATCATCATCTGTTTCCAATTATTATTTTTCTGATTTGAGTACTCTAATCAGGTTCCATGACATTTCTCAATCTTCTTGTTCCCTAAGGGAACGATCTTGCTTGCAGTTTTCCCGTGATGCAGGATGTACACGTGGCACTCTCTTGGCTGGGAGAGTCCCCCGTGGTAGTCCTACACCCGGTCTACTACGCCGAGGTCACGGTCGTGATAGCGGTGACTACAGGACGCGTGATAAGCGCACGGGTAGCTACCCCGCACTAGCACGCGGTCAATAGTTTCCGCTAACGGGTACGCCTAAACATACAGCATGAAACAGCACATGGCCTTGCCCTCTCAGAATAGGGGTCTCGCCCCTTACAGTCTACGTACCCTCGTCCGACTATCCTGTTTTGCCCAATTGGCTAATAAGAGTCGGTGTAGGATGGCTATACCTAACCTCGGGCCCCATGGGCCGACTAGCTCCCCCCTACACTAAGTAGCTCACCTCGGTACCACATACGCGAGGGCCAAATAGGAGTCAACGTAGAGTGGCGAAACCCACCCCGGGTCTCAACCCAAGGGGTGGCAAGCTCCCCTCTATTCTAAAGGGAAAGTTGCTCTCCTTAGTACCACGTACACGAGGGCCAGCTCACTTCCCTTAACCAAGTCCGAGCAGCTGCCTGTAGGCGACGTGTTCCCAAAACCATCAAGTTTTCCGTACTACCGTATTCATGGTTTCTTTCTAATTCCCCATAAGGTTTGTACTTGAACTTTCTTATTTCCATATTTGGTTCGTTATATATAGAACAGGTAACTCAAATTCCACCATTTATTATTCAGTAAAAGCATGCATTTCCATTTATGATGTTCATTACAGGTAGTACAGGCAGCTTATGGTTTATTTCTTTTCAGGAAACCTCACGGTAACTTGATCATTCATTAACTATACATGCATTTCTTCCAACCCTAGTGTTCATTTCACAATCCTAGGGTTTGATCGAATATATTCTATAGCAGCATGCATTTATCTCTTTTCAATCTTAGGGTTCATTTCACAACCTAGGTTCAATCAATTCTACGCATGCAATTAATTATTAATTTTGAGATTAATGTGAGAACCACTCTACCAGTTAACCGAGTTGAATGGGGGCTTAGACGGTAGCTCCCAACGTCTCCGTAGGTCCCGTATATGCTACGGACTGGAGAGCTATGACATAGATTGACAGGTCAAACTAGCTCAAAATGACATAGACAATGTATCATTACGTAGAGAAACTTGAACGGAAACTAATGATGTTTCGTTTGTGGAAAATCGACTCTGTTTGGGCTCTGAACAGGCCCAAAAATACCAACCCTAATCAAAATCAGACGTCTGGGAAGAGTCCCAGACGTCTTAAACGATCTCAAGAACTCACCTTGCTTGGGGTACCTTTTCCGAACATCTGGAACTCCGTGTAGACGTCTGAGGGTGGCTTCAGACGTCTGAAGACACTTCCGGACGTCTGAAACTGCCTCGATCCTCCCACCAACACGCTTCCCAATCCTCTGACATATGCGCGTGCACGGTCAGAACTTTGGCAGGAAGAATAAGTAAAAATACGTGCTATCAGACGTCTGATCATACCTTCAGACGTTTGACCTGACATCTGGAGGTCACTCCGAACGTTTGATTCTGTGGAAAAATGATTTCGCAGAATCATTTTTGAGACTTTTCTCACTGCAGAAGCTGCAGCTGTAGCATCATCTCACTCCTCCACGAGTCCTTTGCTCTCGGCCTCCAATCTCCTCTGCTCTCCGCTCTCCCTCTCCCTCTCCCTTTCCTCTCGCTCAGCTACTGGGTGGTAAGCGAATGGAGGATGGGGAGTGGGGGGGGGGGGGGGGGGGTTTATGGAGCTGGGAGGTATGGAGGAGGGGATTGTGGAGAGTGAGGGAGGTGAGGGTGTCACAGGGGATGGCGTCGGCATGCGTAAGGGGTGAGGGGGAAGAGAGGGTGTGCGTGGGTAGGGAAGTAGTGGTAGGGAAATTGCGAGGATGCCCCTGCAATTTTCCTCTCCCCCTCACAAACCCCACAACAAAAACCTAGGGGGTTAAAAACTTCACAAAAACCCCTACGAAGTTCAGAAATGCCAAATGACCCTAAGAAAGGGTCATTTCACCCACTAATGTTGGAAAACAAGGGAGTCTTTCCCCTTTGTACGCACGTGGAGAAGGAAGTACAGCTAGCCGCGGGAAGCTCAGAGGAGGTCGAGGATGCGAAGGGCTTCGCACCACAATAGATATCAATAGGTCGAGGATGCGGATGACATCATCACCAATTGCATAAGTTTAGATATCAATGTCATCACGTACATTTTCATGTTGTTGTTGATATAAATTACTTATCACTTATCTTATTGAGGTGGATGTCATGTGGATGAGGTAGACCCACATAGGAGAGTCACATGTACTCATAGATACAAATGGTTAAACCAATTTTTTATACCCTAAAAGTACTATTACCATTTTTAACTGAGAAAAAGGAGAGTCACATGGAGTCGCATGTGCCTCTCCCATTCGAATTCAAATTTCGGTGGAGGGAGCGGGAAACTCTGTCTCCAGTAGGTGCCGTTGGCACTACAATAAATGCTAATGACACTACCATCTCAAATTTCGGTGAAGACAAGTAGATGCTGACGACATCACCATTAGTGCTAATAGCATCACCACCAGTCGCATAAGTTTAGATACTAATGTCACCACGTACATTTTCATGTTGTTGTTGGCATCAATTACTTATCACTTATCTTGTTGAGGAGGATGCTATGTGGATGAGGTTGAGTCACATAAGAGAGTCATATGTGCTTATGGATATAAAAGGTTAAATCACCTTTTTAGATCCTAAAAGTACTATTACCATTTTTAACTAAGAGAAAGAAAAGTCACATGGAGTCACATGTGCCCGTCACATTCGAATTCAAATTTCAATGGAGGGAGAGTGAAAATCGATCTCCAATAGGTGTCGTCGGCACTACAATAGATGCTAACGGTACCACTAGCTCAAATTTCGGTGAAGACAAGTAGGTGTTGACGGCACCACCATTGGTGCTGACGGCATCATCACCAGTTGCATAAGTTTAGATATCAATGTTAACCACACTAGTGGAGATAATATTATGAGTGGAAAAACCAATCTACCATAATGAAGAGAGCTAAATGGTCAAGAGTTCTTGCTTGCCTTTCCTTCATAGTCTGGGGTTACATATATAGAGTGCCAACATTCAAAAAGACAAATCATGCTTCTCATCGGTAGCTACATCCCACACGACCCAAGACAATCTTTCCTATTTTATGAAACACAGCTATTGAGGCAAAATGGGGGTTGGTGTTGTTAGACAAAAATGGCCCTGACAGCTCTGAGAGGTCACCTCGGGTGCATGGGTAACAAAGGAGAGCTTGGTGAGAAGGGCATAGGCACCTGAGAAGAGATGGTGATTGGAGGGGAGTTTGACATAGTGGACAAGGTTGTCGAGGGAGAGGTGAGGTCGGAGGGGGTCACCGCGGACCTGGTCGGAGAGGCCGAGGTGGCTGACAGTGAGAAGGTCCTTGGAGATAGTGGCGAAGACGAGAGTGGAGGAGAAGGTGAGGATGAAATTGGGGTGCACAACGAGGACGGCCTCATCTTTGAGGTCTCCAACGAGGAGGTGGTTGGTGGTGTGCATGCGGGAGAGGTGGTCCTCAAGGTGGAGGGTGCAGATCGGGGAATCGGATGGGGAGGAGCGGCGACTCTAGTCCTCGACGAGGCATTGCCTGGCACGAAGCTCCTCATCTCGCTGGCAGGTGGCGAAGACTGTGGCCACGACGACGTCAGTGGTGACCATAGGGGGTTGTGGGTGGGTGGGTGGTGTGGCGGGGGGGGGTTACACATGGAATCCTAGTAGGATTCCACCTTAGATTGGGGTATATTTTGGGGTATGTAATATAGTATATATAATACTACCCCAAAAGAAAAGAGGGCAAGAAGGGGAATAATAGGAAAGAGACAGAGAATTGGAAAAATCGGAGATAGGGAATCTCTCATAATTTTATCCTTTTGCAACATTCCAAATTCTCGTCCCCAATTAATTTCTGCAAGAGAACACCCATTAATATATGAATGTATGTTAAATACATATGCAAATAAAGCACACAAATTGAGAAATACAGGATAATTAATTTTCGTGCTCAACGAATATTCTTCTATAATGCGTACTAGAAATTCATTTCCCAACTCGCAATTAAATGCTCTTAGGTTTAATTCTAATCCACTAAAGTGGAGCTATCAATATCGCCATTTAGCCATGATTATTAGATTAACCGTTGCATAGTTCGCGCTTTTTACATGGATGCGGGAAACGAAAATTTCGCTTGTGCTCAGAAATGATGGCAGAGTACTTCACTAACGACAGATGTACAAATCGTCTCAAAACAAGTAAAAAAATTCCTCTCCAAATTAGGAAGAGTGGTCGAGCCTCAAGACTTGCGAAGGTTACATGTTAAATCATCGTGAATAGTAACTATTCACGATGGTGTCGCACTGGTTGTGAAATATACATCTCTAATAAGTAGTTTTCTAGTAGCGATGTGATCTTGGTCATTTATGAGGAAGAATGAGATAAAAATAGAGGGTAGGTTTTTGTCTCATTCTCCTCCATCAATGACCAAGATCTCATAGGTGAGATGTTGGGTGAGATAAAAGATGTGTTAAACATTTTTGTGAAAATCAACTTGAGGTATCTCCTCACAAAAACATTCCACACCATGTAATTCCAACTTGGCATGGCATCAAACACCATCGTCACCTCCTCTGCAAGTCCACACTTGACATACACGTCAACCAACAAGCAACCCAATACGAAGTCGAAGCAAAACCCCAACTCCGTAGAAAACCCATGGAATTGCAATACAAAGGCACAAAGCTAGTAGATCCCTGCACGCATCCAGACATTTGTGCATGTAATATGATTACCATGAACGCCTAACCCATTCATGTAGGAGAGAACAGTAGAGGATGCAACCAGACGCGGATATATTCAGATCCATCCGTGACCTTATCCATTGTAAAGAGAATATGGATATCTATTTTAAAAGATCGACGAAAATGGATGTAGATACCGATTTTAAAATTTAAATTTTTGCAAGTATACAAAATTTTGGATTTTAGAGGATGCAAATATGATATCCATTTTTTTGAGGATACTAATATGGATATTTGTTTTTTGAGGATATAGATAGAAATATCCATTTCTTTTAAAGGTCATTTTTTACATAATAATTGTCTATTAATAATTCATCTTAAGATTTCTCAAATCAAAACCTCTCCAACTTCCTATGTCTCACTCCCTCCCTCTGTATCTTTTATGTATATCCTCATTTTAATGATATGACTTTTTAATTTTTACATTTGTATAATATCAATTTTCAGATCCACATTTATTTTGTAAAATAGATATGGATAGGATATCACTTAGACCACGAACATGTCCAATTGTTTTTGTATTTAAACATACACAACAATCATGGCATTCTAAGTGCCCTCATCTCACTCAGGAATTTCATCAAACGATTCATGTGTGTTGGTGATATGGTCACACTTGTCGTAGATCTCAATGGCACGACTGAGAAGGAAGGTGATGAGGGAAGAAATTACCCTCATGATATAAATGCACATGGCTTGTGATCACACTAGTAGGACCCACTTAGATCTTAGAGTCGATGCACATGAAAATTTGAAGAGTTGTGGATCTATCGAGCAGTTATGCAGTCAACATAATAACTCTTCATAACTCACCATTATTCTCCATTATCCTCTATTACTTTGGAGTTTATACCTCAAAATGTGTAACTTTCCATGATTTGTACTCTATAAATGGCTTCTACCCACATGGAGGGAGACACCCAATGAAGGCAATCTAAAAGATCTATAACTTATGTACCATATCACCTATAGTGAATATTGAGGGTTAGATACCTTCCTTAGATGTACACTCATCAAAGGTGGAATCGGGTTAACAATTCTCTATGTCTATGTGGTTTCTTATCGATTCCTAGTGTTGGTGGTAACGTGAAATGACCCTTCCTAAGGGTCATTTGGGCTTTTCTTGTACCTTAGGGGCCTTCTCGTAATTTTCTATGCATCAAAAGGACCCCATGTGAAGTTTTTGGCTTTTGGAGGGGTTTAGCACAATTTTACCACCCTCTGGAATTGTTCTGTGGGGCCAGGTGTAATTTTTCCCGACCATACATCACCCCACGTGCCCCCAAAACCCTATCATTACCCTATAAAACCATTAAAACCCTCAATTTCCATGCCCTCTCCATTCTTTTCTCCCTTCGCAGCGGCGCACCCCCCCATCCACAGTAGCTCCTTTGTTTGTAAAAAGGTGTGCGGGAGATAGAGGAAGGGTGTGAGGCAGAGAGGTGTGCGAGAGAGGGAGGAAGATCATGAGGAGAAGGAGCGTGCTGCAGCTGCTACGACGCGAGGCCGAGGAGCAGCGCAGCAACTAAGGAGGAGTTGCGCTGCTAGGAGGTCCTGCACGCAGAGGTTAGCCTCGATTCTTGCGATTATCAGACGTCTGCGACACCTTGCAGACGGCTGGAGGGCTCCGCGGGCGTCCAAGAAACGCTCTGGACGTCTGGGAAAGCGCATAGTGCCCAGGTAAACTCTGCCCGAGGAGTTTGCATGGTGTGTAGGCGTAGAAACCAAGTTTCCGCTACCCTAGTGGTTGTAGAGTGTGGATATTAGCCTGATAGGCCTGCGCAGGGGCAAAGGACATTGGGAAGGCGCACTGCTGCAGCCATTGAGGTGCTTTCGGATGTTTATAGGTGGTGTTAGACGTCTGGCTTCACTCCCAAATGACCGGGCGAAGTGTCAAACGTCTGGTAGCACCCTCAGACGGCTGTGAGGGGTACTAGACGACGAGGGATGGAGTAGGAGCGCTCGGTGGGATTTCTGCGCACGTTTAAGACGTCCGGGACTCACCCCGGACGTCTGATTTTAGTCAGGGGGCGCATGTTTGGGCTGATTCAGGGCACAAACGGAGTTGGATTTGCACAATCAAGGTATCGTTGGATTCCTTCCTGAATTTCCTACGTATTAGAGTCATTTCCACACTTTTTTGATCCTAATTGACATATTAAAATGCTGGTCAACGATATTAATGCTTGGTTTGACCAACTATTTGGTGTAGGTCTCCAGTTTGTAGTGCTCATGGGACCGCGAGGAGAGATTGGGATCCACCGTGTGTGCCCCCATATCACCCGTACCTTTTGGTTGAGTGGTTATCTCTACTCCTGTTGATTTATTTCATTAAGTGTATGTTAAACTAGAGATCTCTGCCTGAAACCTGGGTCATGAAATGAACCCTAGGAGTAAGAATTATATATGTTACGTTTAGTACGTGAACCTTGCTTGATACAATTTAAGTATGCATGTTGATGAATTTCATATTGTGAGTAATTAGTAACTTAATTGATATAATTGAATGCTTTTCCTATTGAATCACGAGCTACCTGTTACATGATTAAAAATCTGAATGTGAATAGAGATACATTCCTTGTGTTGGAATGAGACGAATACTATGAACGAACCCTACGGAGAACTAGAAAAGTAACTAAAGTACAGTGACATGGATACTTTAATATATGATGTTTGGTTGGTTGGACTTGGGTGCAAAAAGTGAGCTGGCCCTCGTGTACATGTTACCGAGGAGAGCTATCGTCACTTTTGTGTAGGGAGAGAGCTAGCCTCCCCTTGGGTTGGCACCCGGGGTTAGGAATGACCTCCCTACATCGACTCCTATGGAGCCTACTGGGCAAACCAAGATAGTTGAGCGAGGGTATGCAAATTGTTGAGGGGTGTAGCCCCTGTTCTATTCTGTGCTATACGTTAGAGCATACCCGCTAGTGGAAAGGACTGACCGCGTGTCAATGTGTGGTAGCTACTCATGTGCTTATCGTGTGTGCCATAGTCACCACTACGTCGTGACCATGACCCCGGGGTGGTAGACCAGTTGTAGGACTACCACGAGATACTCTCCCAGCCAGGAGAATCCACATGTGCATCCTGCATCGCGGGAAAACTGCATCAAGATCGTTCCCTTAGGAAACATGTGGATTAAGTGATGATATGAACCTTTACTAGAATAACCGAATACTAAGCACATAGTGATTATGAATAAAACTAGATGATAACTATCTAAATAACTGAAAAATACATGAATGGTTTACTGCTTTCCTTCTTTTATTACATTAGATGTTCTTATGTTACCACTCTACTCAGCGTTTAGCTGATGACCGTTATATATGTTACATGCTTAGGTCAGGGAGTTGAGTAGTTAACACCATCGGCTGCAGAGGATGCTGGGCCCAGTTGAGCCCAGCAATAGTCTGTTTTCTTTTCATTCCGCTTCTGAGGCATTGTTTATTGTTAGTGAGTATTTTAGTGTACTTGGAACCGTTTGTTGCTTTACGTCTTTTCTTTCCTGTTGTGATGGCATAGTTAGAAGACTCTATTTTTCGCCTATGGCGTGTTGCCCCTTTTTAACTACTATTCTAATCTATTGCTGCCATTTTTATTTTATACTTAGCTATATTACATGTGTGGAATGTTGTATGTTTTCTTGCATTTGGCGTATTTTTCGATAGACGACTAGGTCATGGAATTAGTCAAAGTGGGCCGTCCCCAAGTTCCATGAGGGGCAGGATTTGGGTTGTAACATTATGTTATGTTTCCTATGTATATAAATTTTTTGATAGCTATCAGTGACCTCGATAGCGACTTCTGAGGCCCATAAGAAGGTAAGGGGATTGGGATGAGAGAGTAGGAGATGGCATTGGACAATAGCCCTACAGGCCTTGACGAAGGCATGATGGGAGCTATGAAGGCAGAAGAGGGAGGCGTAGGTCGAGTGGAGGATGAGGTTGGGGTCCATGTGGTCACTGAGGAGGGAAAGGCTGTCTCGCTTGTAGCTTGGAACTTGGAGATCCACAGGCTTAGATGTGCAAAGATGTGGAGAGGTGTACGGGAGAGGTCGACGAGGGAGGAGGTTACAAGGGGTGAGGGAGCTTAACCATGAGAGGGAAAGAGTTCCAGAGGAGGAGGTGAGGAATAAAAATGTTTAGTACACCCTTAGTCTCATCCAAGATCTCACCTATTAGATCTTGATCATTAACGAAGGAGAATGAGACAAAATTCATCCCTTATTTTTTTTCCATTCTCTCTCATAAATAACTCAAATCCTATGGGGGTGGATAGCAGCGTCCCGTGATGAGGTAGAGATATACGGTCTCAATGGAGTAAATATGAGATAAATAAAGAAATACATATCATTTGCCGATTTTCCCATAGGCAACCGTGTAATTATCCGGTAAAATAATTCGTAGTGTACACCAAGCATGTTTTTATTTTTTCTTAATTAAGGAAAAAAAAGGAAAATCCTATAATTACATATCCTCCGTCGCCTCTTGTGTGCGTATAGGAACACACACCGACTCTCCTGCAACAACTCCGACCTTATCCTCCTCTCTCCAACGAAGCTCCCCGTTTCTTGTGGTTTGGGCGCTCACAGAGAGAGAGAGAGAGAGAGAGAGAGAGAGAGAGATTTGTGATGGAGATTGTGAAAGCCCCTTCTTCTTCTTCTTGCGGAGGTACATTCCATGACTCTCTTGGATCGTTCAACTGCCGGACGAGGCAACGTCCACCTCCCATGTATCGGCATCATCATCTTCTACCGTACAGGTTGGTTCCACTCTCCCCTTTCTTCGCTACTCACTCGATTAGTTTACAAGGGGGGTGAAAACGATAAGATGAAGGGCTCCCCGCTGTCTGTTGGATCCCCAAATCACTTCAATACAATTCTTTGGTTAACCTCCTACTTTTTTTCTTTTTTTGGGAATTAAGATGATTGTTATTACAACCAACCTCAGAGGGCACAAGGGAAGTGAGGCCAACGCCAGAACCCAGAGACATGGAAAGAAATACGATACTGATGAGCCAGATTGTGTGCTAACACAAAGCTGGGACGGTGGAGAGCAGAGATTGACACGGAGAAACCACGTGCTTGGACCGCCACAGAGGTTGCGAACGCTTAGGGCTAGTTGACGTTGCGGGATAAAAACTTGCAGACAGGGGATATCCCATGTTGGTGTTTACGTGCAACTCGGGATGATTCTGTGGAGGTGCTTACATGAATAGGTGATAAGGTGGGAATAAGCTGGGACTGCAAGGGATTTGGGTATGGGATAACTCATCCCTCACTCATACCCGGGTTTAAGGCAACACATGGGTTCGTTTATTTCCCATCGTAAACACAGGACATCCCGTAAAAACGTGGGATATCCTACGATGTAAACGGGTCCTTAAGGATATGGGAGACCGGCCCCGCTGCATCGCTGAGAATGCAGCCGTCGACCATTACCAAATTCAACGCAAAGATGAACGGCCTTGAGAGATCGGCAAGTGTTTCAGCAGGCTGGGCACCGTCAACAGGAAAAGGCATCGCTTCCCCAGCCACCATCTCGCTCTCGATTCGTTCAGAAGATTAGCCGCAACGCAAGATAAATTGTGACGAACTGCTGCATCAACAACAATCCGGGCACCCCTCAATCCCCTCCGTTCCGTCCTCGTCGTCTCTATCCATTAAGTGGGTGGGACTTATAAAATTCAGCCATTTTGTTTGCTCTCTGGACAGCAGCAGTAACATTGATTGGAAGTCCACCCATGACGAAATCACACCGTTAGCAGCCACAACACTTGCATAATATTAGAAAGGAAGAAGATTGAGATTCCCATCAGTCATCAAATCTTTCCCAATCTGAAAGCAGTGATCTTACCAAGCTCCAGTGAAGCTGTCAACTCTAATTCCCAAGGTAAACCAAACTGCACGAGCAACCTCAAGTCTATAGAAAATATGTTCCAGATCTTTGAGGTTCGCACCACAGATCTTGCAGCTTGGTGAAATACCCGGGATTCCATGTGCAAGGAGCTCCTTGGTGGGTAAGGCAGCAGTAATAGCCTTCCACAAGGTGCATTTTGTACGAGGGGCTAAAGTGGAGCAAGCCCAGATCCACCTGCAATCCCGAATAATCTCCGAAGAGTGACACTTGTCTCTACTAAGAGAAATAAGTAGGGATTGGTAAGCAGATTTGATAGAGAACTTCCCAAGCTTGCTGTCCGCCCATAATTCATGCATCCTCGTCATTCCGAAGGATAGGGGTACTGCAGATTTTCTGTGCAGCTTCCATATGAAACATATTTTCCACTCAGGGGCGATCCCATTGCTTGCCATCGATCATGAGGGACTTGACATCAGATAAATGACACCCATCTTTTTAATAAGCTAGAAGGGGCATGTTAAAATCCCTTATTCAGTTATCTCTCCACAAATTAACTTTATCCACTCTTCCCAGCATCAAATGGGCACCATTGAACAGCCTTTGTGAGTCTGTGACTACCTTTACCACAGCTGCTGGCCTAACTTTTTTGTCTCTGGGAGTACCTGAAAATACAGGCATTTAGCCCACTCTTTCAGGTCACTCAGATCTTTCACGTTCATTCTGACAGAAATCTTTCATTATTCCTTGGCACTCAGATCTTATCTGCTCACGGCTGATAGATTGTTATCTTGGGGGATCCTCTCGGACCCCACCTGTATCCTCTGCGGTACTCTCTTGAAATCAAATACTCACATATTTCTCCAATGTTCCTATTCCACAAGAATATGGGACACACTGGATGAACAATTTTCTCTGTTGGGACTGTTGCCCCACTCTTTTGAAGGCCTCTCATGCACAGTTTCCCTGTTATTTTGGAGGGCGATTGCTGGTCTTACATGGCATGTATGGAGTGAAAGAAATTGAAGGCATCGCAGACATTCTCCTCTCTCTGCTGATGTTCTGCAAGATCCATCAGTCGTGAGATGTTATTTTTATTCTAGTTATTGCTCCCTTCCTGTTTTGTTATCCTTTGTTATTACCCTTGACTTTCCTACAGCTATGCTCGGAAATACTCTTTGTATTATTTTGGGTCGGTGACCCTTTCGAGTAATATATTAACCATTACTCAAAAAGAAAAAAACTTTCATTCGTCCTCCCTCATCAGCTCTTGAATACGCTTAATGATATCTAACTCTTCGAATTCCATCAAAGACAGATGGGTGACAGAAGAAAATGCAAAACAGAAATTAATATGAGATAAAAATAGCATGCAAGATGACAGCACACGAGAAGAGCATACAATAAGTGCAAGGAGTGACGGTAAATGCAAACAGAAAGCAACGGAGAAGACACAACCAAGAACAACAATCAACGGAGAGGGAGAATCCCAAGACAACGAGAGGAGGAGACACAACCAAGAGTAGTAACAGTAGCACACATAACACCACCTCTATGGGCAGGAAGTAGGCTCCCTCAGCGGGGGACGCATTACCATCCAACTTAACTAGTCTTGGTTAACCTCCTACTACCATTCCCATTTCTTGCTTTCCAACTGCCATGCTAGTCTCTATCCTCATTACGTGGAACTTGATTGTAGGTTTTTCCCCCTTTGCAGCCTATCATTTCTTTGCCAAATCCCTTATGCATGATTTACCAGTATGAGACGGACTTTCTAGATAAAGACTGACTTAACCCAATTGTGGATTCATTGTTGTTATTATTATTATCATTCTTGCAGAGCCCGAGTCGATTTGTCCAACCAGCTTTTCCTATGCAAAGCAAAATCGGGTAATCCAAACCTATATTCCACTATGGTTTTGATCTTAGCATCTGATCTTTCCTGTACCACTTTGTCTCTGCAAAAAAGTTCCTTCTGATACGCGAAATTTTCGACGAAAATTCGCAGATGATTCTTATGGAGTTACTTCTCCTGGTCTCGCTATGGTTCCAACTACCATGCTGGCAGCTGAAAGAGAGGAGGCCAGAGCCATTTTATCACTGTTCCTAACAAAGCAAGGTATGAGCAATGCAGCTGCAGCTGAAACCATCGACAGATCGGATCAGTTTGTAGATCATCTCGTATCGAAGCTCCACTGTCTAGGAGGTGCGGTTTCAATGAACCTTGGCATTTTGTAATCTTCCCCACTTCCCGCAGCTAGGAACCTAACATTGTTAGTTTTAATGCTTGTAGGAAGAGTGCTTACAACTCTTGAGATGAGTGATGTGCTTGTTCCATACATGAAGTCTCTCCTAGAGGAGTATGGAGATGTTCTGATTGATGTGGTTGGGAAGTTCCCCAACCATCATACTTTGGGTAAGAAAAGGGCAGTTGTGGAGCGTCCTGTTGGCTGTAGCTTGAAGAACGAAAGGGCCATCGCACACGCAAGTGGGCGAGGATCTGATGGAATTCTCCCCTCGCAGATTCTTTACCTAATAGACATTGGCTTAAATATGGACCAAATCAAGTCAATGGCTCGAAGGCAACCTTTTATTGCCTACTGTAGTTTGGAACGGAACGTTAAACCTGTGGTCGAGTTCCTTCTTGACCTTGGCCTGGCTCACAAAGATATACCTACTGTTTTGACCAAATGCCCATCGTTGTGTATCCTGCGCATCAATGAGAACTTCCTGCCGAAAATGGCATTTTTAGAAGGCCTAGGTATGGACAAGGAGCAATGGGCGAAGGTGATTTATCGTTACCCCGGGATGCTTACCTTTAGCAAGCAGAAGATTAAGGCAATTGTCGACTATCTCCATGAATTGGATATATCAGATAAAGTCATTGGGAAGATATTGACCCGTTTTCCAAATATCGTAGGTTGTCATGTGGACATGAAACTCAGGCCTACAGAGGAATATTTCCAATCATTGGGCATAGATGCTGCAGCTGTCATGCGTCAAAGTCCACAAACATTTGGATTAAGTCTCGAGGGAAGTATTAAGCCCATTACTCAGTTTTTCTTTGACAAAGAATTCGCCATTGAGGAGGTCCGAAACATGATCTCGAAATATGGGACTTTGTATACTTTAAGCTTAGCAAAAAATTTGACACCGAAGTGGGAGTTCTTTGTGACAATGGATTATCCAAGATCAGAGCTTGTCAAGTGTCCTCAGTTCTTTGGTTACAGCTTAAAGAAGAGGATCAAACCTAGATACAATCGTGTCAGGGAAGACAAGGTTCAATTGAAACTAGGCACATGGTTACACGCTTCAGACCATGAATTTGAAAGGATGTTGAGAAAAGAGATGGTGGTTGATGTGTAATGCTTCTTTCCAATGGCCCTCCTCAGCATTACTGCAATTCTTAACCTTAACATTCAGGAATTGAAAGTTCATGGAAATTTTCCAGTATACTTAGCTTTTGTCGGCATATATTACCAAAAATGGATATTTGCACTTTGAGAGCCTTGATGCCACAGCGCTACCATCCAGGCTTTACATCTCAGTGATGCAGTCTTTTTTCCCGAGAATTCCACCCTTAATCTTCAGCTGAAAGTTTCAGCCATTCTTCAACTTGAAAAGGTCCTAGTATTCAGTTTGAAAGAAATTGAGGTAATGAAATCATTGTACGTACGTGTATGCACTTCCAGAAATCCAATCCAAAATACTTAATTCAGGTGATCCTCTTCCTAGTTGTCACTGGAAGCTGAGTGTGAAGCTTACCATTCAGGATGAGAGTATTTTATGAATCCCGTATTCCTCTGTGCTGAGCATGATCACTTCTCCACTGATCTGATTCATGCTTCTTGAATTTGATAAGTTTGCCCCAATACTGACCCTTTCATTGCCCTTCCAAGGCCTTAGATGATATCATGTCTATATTCTTGCAGACTCCTTAAAAACCAGTAAGGGCTTAATCAGTGAACACTACAAGGACAGCTGCTGTTGGCACATCCAAAAAATAAGTGTCTATCTCTACCTGCAAGAGAAAATGCAAGATTTGATGTATCCCTCAAATTTCAATGGTGGCCTAAAGGAATGCTCCTATAAAGTATTCCCAACGTCTAAACAATTTTATAAAAGAAAAAACCACTTATATTTGTCTCAGAAAATGGGGAAGAAGGGAAAAAGGAAAATGGCATAGGATATTCTCCACATAGGTTATGCTTTGCTTCATATAGCAAATTTTCTATCTGCTGTTGGACAGGGGTATAAACTTGTGGTTTGGTGATCTTTGTGACCAATCAACTACTTATCCTCCTGAGATTGACAATTCCTTTGGTTTATGATGTTACACATACAGCTACAATGGCATGATTATTGCTATTAACCTATGCAAATCTCCCAACGTAAAATTTAAGGCATTGATAGCAATTTATCTATCAAGTGCTAAGGAGTTTGTACTTCTCAATATTATGTTTAGGTTTTTCTGCACTCCTCTTTTCATGGAAGATGTGAATGCTTGAGTAGCAAGTTAATAATGGAGTGATTAATGCAGTGATGAAAGGAACTAGATTCAATACCTAGCCCAGACCAAAAGATCAGTAACGGGTTTTCCTGCACAAAAATGCTCAACAATTGAACAATATTGGCAAGAAGCACCGGATTTCGCAATTAAATCAACATTTGGCTTTAAAAAAGTTAGTTCAAAGTCATGCTATTGAATTTATGTAGAAGCAAGCAAATAATAAATCACAAATTCATATCAGCATGACACAGCAATGACATTGAGAAATGGAAAATGACAAAGTACAAGGGCACCTCTGAAGATGTACATGCTGATTTCTTGCTGTCTTTGTGAGCGATTCGTTGACTTTCATCACTTGTATAGCTGCTTTCCCAAGGTCATGAACCAATTACAGAACTTGAAGCAAGAAAACTAAGACACCTCTAAATGCTTATGCTCACTTAGATTCCACCTAAGGATTATATCAACAAAGGTTCACAAATTGTTAATTTTCCCACTATCATCTCATCCAAATCAAAATACATAAAAGAGTCATGGTGGAACTAAACATGGCAAGGTCACCGAAGTCCTAACCTTCACTACCAAATGAACCAGATGACTCGCCCTTTCAAAAAAAAAAGGAGAGAGAGACCCGTCTCTCTTACTATTATAACCCTAGCAAAATCAACAAAATGTAATATATAATTCACTTTAGAATAGGGGTTACTAGGGCAGCACAGCTGGTGCATCCGTTCCACGTAAGACGTTCTCTTTGTGGGGTGCGTGGTTCGAAATCCCGTGATTTGCCTAATCGCACATAGCGTTATTATGGGTGGATGTGCTGTTGGTGTGTTCAGCCATCCCGACTCGACGTCAGAGTGGTCGTGGCTCTAATCACGGAGGAGTTCTGTGATAAGCGAGAAATTCGGGACCCCTTTTCTTCTAAAAAAAAAAATTTGCTCTAGAATAGTCTAAAGGGAGTTTTGTTGGGATAGTGATGGTGGAAAAGTTAGTTTAATGATAATATAGCCTTATTTTTGGTATGTGTCCATGATCAATGCACCTACTAGACATGATATAACATATAAAATAAGTAAATTGAGTCTAGGTTCATCGGATAATTCTTCTTATCTATACCTGTTGTAAAATCTAATGGCATATAGGAAATATGGCATACCATCTTCAAAAGAAAGTTGCTTCCATCAATTCAAGACTCTAAACACAACCACCGTCCACTCTTCACAATGAATGGATTCTCACAACCACCAATATGACTCCAAAATGAATATCATATGTTGAAAAATGAGGTAAACAAGAAACTAAAAATTTTGAACAACAATCATTTTCATACACATTCATGGTATATTCCCTATGATTCTTTAAATGAGAAGATATAGCATTCAATTGCTCAGGTAGAAAAATGGAGGATGCCATGAATTTTTCAAGGACTAGCTAGCTATGAGTCCCCTCATTTTTCTTCCAAATTTCCCAAAGCTCCAAAAGACACTATCAAGGTGGCAAATGATTATAATAAGACCTCTCTCTCACTTTCTCAGTGGATAAAAGGACCAGCGAGGCCTATTCGTCGATGTCCTCCTTTTATTACCCTCAATCTCCTTTTATAGGCAGACGAGTGAAGCTTCCAGAAAACCACCAAATCTTCAATTGAGTGGCAAGGATGATTTTCCATTGATTTGATATTGATCCAACGGTTGAGACTTATATCCAAAATTGATTCTTGTATCCTTAGGTAGTTAAATGTTGCACTTCCTTATAAATGACATAGTAAGGCCGCTAAAAAATGTGGAGATTTCATGAGTGTGAATCATCAAAATATACAATAACATTGCCCAACACAAATACATTGCATAGCCAAAATGATAATAGAAATGCTAACAAAATTTTATTTCAAAGTTGAAGAGGTCAATTCAATAAAAAGAACAAGAAGTGTGTTGACTTAGTCAACCTACCATCATGTCCTTTTGAGGTTCTCGATAATTCATGTGAGATATTAGATCTCAATTTCTGCACTTAAATTAAATTCTACTCTTCACGAGGAATCCAACGCTTTTTATTTCGCGCAAATTGAAGCACCGTAGCTTACGTTGTAGGAATTTTGTGAGAAACCTCTGCATTTTGAAACCAACATCATTCTACCGTCATAAGTTATTTTTGAACTCCTTGCGGAAATCTGAAACTAATGACACCGATTTTGCATAAATTGGAGGTTGTTAACTCCCTTTTCACAATCCACGTTTCTCGTTTCGTGGTATTTAGCGTACTTTACCCATGCTTTAGCTCAAAATTTCTAGAACATAAATGGAGATTTGTATTCAAAATCTAAGACCACCACGGTGTTCGTTGTGACGTAACAAGTCCAATGGGCTTTGTTATCGGGGAAATCGAGGGTTTTGGGACCAGAAAATGATAATTATGGGTTCTCGATGTTCGTTTAAAGAAAAAAAATGTGAAGAAACTCCCACCTAGAAATATCTACCCCTTAACTACCCCCCCTCCCAACCTCGATTCACACACTGCCCCCACACCTCTCTCTCTCACCCCCCTCCCTGTACGATCTCCTCTCCTGTTACGACCCGGTTTCCGAAACCTTACAGGATTCGAGATCGGCTCAACTCGACTAATCCCAAGACCCAGTTGTCCAACAAGAAATAACCAAAAAGCAGGAAAGTAAATCACATTCACTATACAAAGTAACTAAAAGTAAAAGAGTACAAGCAGTAAATGAAGTAAAAGCTACTAACAGTACATATCACCACCATAACAGTAAAGTAGAATAAAGTACAGAAACAGAAATGGTAACAACAGTCTAAAACTCACTAGTGGAACAGAGAGTACAATAAAAATAGGAAACTACTGCTGGGTTCGACTAAGCCTAGCACCCTCTGCAGCTAGTAATTTGGGCTGCTCAACTCCTGGACCTGTAAAGGGTTATGTCAAAATGGAGTCAACGAATGCTGAGTAGAGTGGTAACCAACTAACTAAAGAAGTAAAAGCTAACAGGTAAATTTATCTTTTCCAATTATTTTATTTTACAAGTCATTTCTTTTTACCCATTGATTTACTTTCAGATCACTTTCTTGATCTCGCATGTTCCTTGTGGGAACGATCTTGATTGCAGTCTTTTCCGAAGAGTAGAAGGTACACGTGGTGCTCTCTTGGCTGAGAGAGTCCCCTGTGGTGATCCTGCACCTAGTCAACCACCTCGAAGTCACTATCTAGACGTAGCAATGACTACGGCACACGGGATAAGCTCATGGGTAGCTACCCCGCACTGGCACGCGGTCAGTCGTTTTCGCTAGCGGGTACGCCCAAAGTACAGCACGGAACAGTACAAAGCCTAGCCCTCTCAGCAATAGGGGTCTAGCCCCTCAGAACCAAACAGGGGTCTCGCCCCTCCACAGTCCGCGCACCCTTGTCTGACTGTCCCGATTTGCCCAGTGAGCCTAACAAGTCGGTGTAAGGTAGCTAGTTGAACCCTGGGTCCTGTGGGGTGGCTAGCTCTCTCCCTACACTAGTAGTTCTCCCTGGTACCGTGTACGGGAGGGCGAACAGAAGTCGGTGTAGAGTGGTCAATCCTAACCCTGGGTCCCAACCTAAGGATAGCTAGCTCCGCTCTACACTAAACAGGAGACTGTCACTCTCCTTGGTATCACGTACTCAAGGGCCAGCACACTTCCCGCTCACATTTCCAGATCCTTTCCATTCATCCATAAGAGCTCTACTCCTAATTCCCCGTAGGGTTCATGCTCATATTCGCCATGTTGTTCCATACCAGGTTTCATCATTCACATTTCCATTCTCGTATTTACACATGCAGTTCGTATTTTCATAATTAACATATGCAACAAGTGATATCACAGGTAACTGTTTAACTAGCACAGGCATTTCATATTCTAACAGGCAGCTCGTATTTATTAACAGATAATTGTTTATAATTCTACTCATTCATTTACGACTGCAATCTCAAACACGCATACAAACAGTGCAACTGTTTCTCGTCCCAGGATTCATACCACATCCTAGGTTTCTAGTTATTTAATTTCACATATGCATTCATATTTTATAATTAAAATATGGGGAAAACACTCTACCAGACAATCCGGGAGTACTGGGGGCTCGAACGGCAAACTCACGTGCCTCTGCAAGCCCCGAACACGCAACAACTCGAGGTCCTATACCAAGGAACAAACCACAATGGAACATTCAAAACAGTATATAAGGTTTTTTAACATGTAGAGGAACTCACAAGGAAACCATAGATATCTTGTTTGCGTAAAACGGACCCCAAATGGACCCTAAACAGGTCAATAATAGGACTGCAAAACCAAATCAAACATCTGGCACAAGGTCCAGATGTCTTAAAAGTCACCAGGGTCTCACCTCAAGTTCCTGCGTCGACCTCAAATGTACAGGACCCTCACTTGACCGTCTGGACTCAGCTCTAGACGTCCGACCTCTCCTCCAGTCATTTGGAAGTGTTTCCGGTCATCTAGTAAGCTGTCCAGACGTTCGAAACGCGTGGGAGGGCATGCCCCGTGCCTTCCCAAGGCTGTCCCTACGCGCGACAGACAATATCTCCCACTTTTAGCCACACAAATCAGCTCTACGGTGCGACCTGCATGGCCGTAACCGCAAGAGGAACGTACCTTCTCGAAACCTTGCTTTCAGACGTCCGGTGTCGTCACTAGACGTCCAACCCATCGTCTAGACAGCACTCCAGATGTCAGATTCTGGAAAAATCCTAGAACCAGAGTGAGCTCCCGCTTCTCTTGCCGCACGCAGCCGTGGCTCCTCCCTCTCGTTGCAGCTCCAGCTGCAACAAGAAGTCGGGGACGACTTCCCCAACGCACTCCTCCCACATGCGTCGCTCCGACCGTGCGTCCTCTAGCGAGCTCCTACAAACTCGCGAGCTCAACCTCCTCCTCTCTTCACGCCACTCCTCCTCGCTCCCTCTCTCTCTCTTATTCCTCTCACATTAGTGGAGAGGAAGAAGGTGGTGGTGGTGGAGTGGAGAAGAGAGGAAGGGGGGAGAGGGGTCTTATATAGGGAGTGGGGTTAGGGTTCGGGAAGGAGAAAAGAAGAAAGAGAAGAAAAGAAAGGCTGTTTGCGCGTAGACCCAACCCTGCGTACAAATTTTTCAATTCCAGACATCTGGGAAGGGGTCCAGACGTTTGACCAAAAGTCCAGACATTTTAAAAGGTTCAGAACAGAACAGGTTTTTACATCATAAAAAACTTAAAGGAAGTTTCATCCTCGAAACTTGAGCTAGCTAGGGTGCGGAAAAGGAAATATAAACGCATAACTTAAAGAGGACCGAAGTCGGTCCGAAAAGACGTACCCTCAAAATGCTCCGGGTACCACTCTCGCATCGCTGCCTCAGGCTCCTAGGTAGCCTCCTCGTACCGTTGGCTCCTCCACAAGACTTTCACCAGGGGTATCTGCTTCCGTCTTAAACTCCGGATGACTCTGTCTAGAATCTGCACTGGTCTCTCGGGGTAGGTCAGGTTGTCACCCACCTCGACACTCTTGTGGCTCTGAACGTGACTAGGATCGGCAACGTACTTCCTAAGGTTGGACACGTGAAACACGTCGTGCACACCAGAAAGCTGGGGAGAAAGGGCAAGCCGATAAGCAACGGGTCCTACTCGCTCCAAGATCTCGAAGGGCCCCACAAACCTCGATGCAAGTATCCTTTTCACCCCAAAATGCTGCAGGCCCTTCATGGGCGAAACACGAAGAAAGACGTGATCCCCAACCTCGAACTGCACCTCTCTGCGCTTCTGATCAGCATAACTCTTCTGTCTGCTCTTGACAGTGCGAAGTCGTCTGTGAATCTGCTCTACCACCTCCTGACTCTACCGGATCAGTTTGGGGCCAACCTCCCACTTGGTCCCTACCTCAACCCAACTCAAGGGTGCAGTACACCTCCGTTCGTATAGAGCCTCGTAAGGTGCCATGCCGATACTCGAGTGATAGCTGTTATTATATGCAAACTCTGCCAGGGGTAAGTGCTCCTCCCAAGAGCCCTTCTAGTCTAATACACAGGGGCGCAAAAGGTCCTCGAGTGCCTGTATAGTGCGCTCTGACTGTCCATCCGTTTGGGGGTGGTACGCCGTACTGAACCTCAACTGTGTCCCTAAAGTATGTTGAATCTCAGCCGAAAATTGGGAAGTAAAACGGGTATCCCGGTCGGATACAATCTCACGCAGAACTCCGTGCAGACGTACCACATCACGAATATACCTTTCTACCAACTGCGCTGGTCCCAAAGTAACCCGGATCGGCAAGAAGCGCGCCGTCTTCGTTAATCTGTCCACTATCACCCAGACTGCGTTGTGTCCTCGCTGGGTAATAGGTAAGCCCACCACCAAGTTCATTGTGATGCTCTCCCACTTCCACTTCTGCACAGGAAGTGGCTGCAACGGCCCTGCAGGCCTTTGATGCTCGGCCTTCACCTGCTGGTACACCAAACACTATTGCACGAACTTACCTACATCCCGCTTCATCCCTCTCCACCAAAAGTCACGTCTCAGATCATGATACATCTTTGTGTTCCCAGGATGTATGGTGAACCTGGACCCGTGCGCCTCAGTCAGGAGCTCTCTCAACAACTCCTCGTCCCTGGGAACGCACAAACATCCCCTCATGCGCAGCTCCTCCTCTGTAAAAAAGAAGTCTCCTGGATTCCCTGACAGCACTCTGTCTTGCAACGACTGCACATACGGATTTGTCATCTGTCTGTGATGATGCGGTCTATCAGCTCTGGTCTTGTTTGTCGTGTCACCATCACTGCCCCACAATACCCCTGTGACTTTAGGGGTCGCCAACTGCCCAACTCCTTCATAAGTCTCCAACTCTGTGCCTGTAAACTAGCCAAGTGGGCAGGCGCCTTTAGGTCAAGGCGTCAGCCACCACGTTAGCCTTCCCCAGATGGTAGGAGATACTGCAGTCATAGTCTTTCAGGAGATCTAACCAACGTTTCTGTCTCATGTTAAGCTTCTTCTAATCAAATAAATACCTGAGGCTCTTATAATCCGTGAAAATCTCAAAGGTCTCATCATAAAGGTAGTGCCTCCATGTCTTCAGCGCGAAGACAACAGCTGCCAGCTCTAAGTCATGGGAGGGTAGTTATGCTCATGGGACTTCAGTTGCCGCGAAGCGTAAGCGACAACGTGACCCCGCTGTATGAGCACACCCCCTAACCCCTGCAACGAAGCATTCGTGTAGACCACAAAATCGCCAATGTTATCTGGGATGGTAAGCACAGGAGCCGAAGTCAGCCTTTCCTTCAACTCCTGGAAACACTCCTCATAAGCATCTATCCAAGCAAAGGGCACCTCCTTCCGGGTCAACAGAGTCATAGGACGTGCAATCTACGTGAAACCCCTGATAAATCACCGGTAGTAACCTACCAGTCCCAAGAAGCTGCATATCTCTGTCACTGTACGTGGCCTCTCCCACCTGAGTACGGCCTCAACCTTGGCTGGATCCACAGCCAGACCATCCCCCGAGATCACATGGCCCAAGAAAGTCACCTGCCTCAACCAAAACTCGTACTTGTTATATTTGGCATACAGCCTGCGTTGTCTCAAAGTGTCCAGAACCATCCACAAGTGCTGTCCGTGTTGTGCCTGATCCTGCGAGTAAACGAGCACGTCATCAATAAATACCACCACAAACTGATCCAGATACGATTTAAACACCCGGTTCATTAAATTCATGAAGGCAGCGGGGGCGTTGGTCAGCCCAAACGGCATGACCAAAAACTCGTAATGTCCGTACCGGGTGCGGAAAGCTGTCTTCGAGACGTCGGTCTCCCTGATCCTCAACTGGTGGTAGCCTGATCTCAGATCTATCTTGGAGAATACCGTGGCACCTCGTAACTGGTCAAACAGATCATCAATCCTCGGCAGCGGATACCTGTTCTTGATGGTGACCCTATTTAGATGTCTGTAGTCAACACAAAAGCGCATGGTACCATCCTTCTTCTTCACAAGTAATACAGGAGCTCCCCACGGGGATGCACTGGGCCTCACAAAGCCCTTCTCCAACAGGTCCTGTAGCTGTGACTTGAGCTCTCGCAACTCAAGTGGTGCCATCTGGTACGGTGCCGTAGAAATGGGGCTGGTCCCCGGTACCAGTGAGATCTCAAACTCGATCTCACGCTCAGGGGTTAGTCCTGGCTGCTCCTTTGGAAACACGTCAAGGTACTCTCTGACACCCGGGATGCTCTGAAAGTCTACCACGGAGCTAGGCTCCGCCACCACACAGGCTAGAAAGCCCTCACACCCCCGGCCCAAAAGTCTCGCTACTCAAAGCGCAGAAATGCACCTGAAACCTCCGTCCACCGGCTGTCCGTGAAACTCGAAGGAAGGCATCTTTGTTATGGAGAAGACGAACTTCCTCCCGAAATAGTCCACCAAGGCGTGGTAAGTGGAAAGCCAATCCATCCCCAGAATCACGCCAAAATCGCCCATCGATATCACGATTAGGTCAGCAGGGAGGCTGTGTCCCCCAATACTAACCTTACAGTCTGTGTAAACTTCCTCAGCTACAAACAACTGACCACCCGGGCCTCTGATCACAAAAGGATCCTCTAACAACACGCAGTCCTGTCCCAAATTGACAGTAAAACTCGCAGCGACAAAAGAGTGTGTGGCATCGAAATCAAAAAGTACGTAAACTAATCTACCGGAAACTGTAACCACACCTGCCACCACTGAACCTGATAACCTGGCGTCTCTGTGTGTCAGGGCATTGATACACCCCTCAGCTCTCGGTGCAGAAGAAGCAACCACACTCTGCGTCGGGCAAGTAGTCGCTGGCTGGTACCCTCCCCGTGACTGCTGTCCTCCCCCATGCGCCTGGGAACCACGACCACCTGCTCGGCCTCCAATGCTCAGTGAGAGGAGCATCTGCTGCGCTCCAGCCCTAGACGGGTAGTCCCTCCTGATGTGGCCCAGCTAGCCACACTGGTAGCAAAGGGGGACTCGACTCCCTCCCTCAGTAGGTCCTTGCTAACGGCTAGGCGGGGGTCCAGTGCTGACAGCTGGCCCCTGTGGGGGGGCCCCAAAGGCCACTGACGGCCCCGCAAAACGAGACAACTCTCCCACGGGTGCTGCGTGCCTCCTCTCTCGTCTACCCTATGAGTACTCTGGCTGGTAAGGTGTTCGTAACGCTTTTGTGCGGGTTTTAAAGAGAATATGACGTAGTATAGCCGACAAAGCGTTCAAACAAATAGAGAATTTTATTACTCGAAAACCGGAGTATCCGAGGTCGAATACAGGGAGCAAATGGAATTTACTACTAATCAAAGTGTAATTGAACACTCTAATTTACTCAAAACTGGAATTCAGAGGTATCTAAAAAAATAATTCAGACAAAAGAGTCAAATTGGACGTCTGATCTTGGGATTAGACGTCTTAAAAGTGTTTTCCCTTTTCCTTTTGATTATTCTTCTTCTTCTGATCTTGCTTTCTTTCTTCTTTTGCAGACTCTTTTTCTTCTTCGTCTTCTGTCTTGGCTTCTCTTCTTCTTTCTCTTCTCTCTTTCTGCTTTGCTTCTTTTCTTGCGAAGGCTTCTTCTCCTGCCTTGCGCTTCCTTCTTTCTTCTTCTGATCTTTGCAGTCTTTCTTCTACCTTGCCTTCCTTCTTCTCCTGCGAAGGCTTCTTTCCTCCTTCTCTTCTCTACCTTGCCTTCCTTCTCCTTTGGTCCTTCTGTTCTTCCTGCCTTTCCTTCTTCCTTCTCACGGCCAAGTCTTTCTTCCTCAACGTTCAGCCTGTGCCTACAAAGAGCAAAACCTACCCCTTTCCCTCTACCCGCGCGTCTCTCTCTCAGCAATTCACTCAAACACACTCTCCCAGAGCCACACGGGTAATCGGGTTGGATTCGCACCCGAGACAAGGCGCACCTGGAGGTGGTGATGCGCGAGGAGTGCGTAGGTTCGGGTCGAGTCGGATCCCGCCAGATCCGCGAGATGAAACCGCGGACGAGGCAGGCGTGAGGGCAAGTGAGGGACCTCACCCCTGTGCTTTCAGAGGTGGTAAGCATAAAGCACAAATTCAACTTATAGCATACCCGCGCCTCGCGATTCCACGATGTGGGACTAAAGGTTCTGCCCTGATTTCGCGCGCGCCTGCAGACCTGCGTGCAATCGCCACAGCTGCTTTCTTCGCAGCGCCCCTTGCTGGACTCGGGGAACTTTACGACGCTTGCCCGAATACGCAGCACCTGAAGCCTGGAGCTGCTGCGAAGCTGCTTCAACCTTCGTCAATGGCGGCAGGAGCTGAAATCTTGTCAGACACAAAGCGAGCCTCTCGGCTCAATTAGACCAGCTAGGGACCTTCTCCGTAGCACGGCGAAGGTGGTGAGCCATGCTGCAGGCCGCAGGATGGCCTAGGCGTGCGTGCCTAAGTCAACCTGTGGCCGGATGTGTGGGGTTGTTCGGGGGGCTACAGTGGAGGTGCGGAGTGGCAGTGGAGGGGTGGAATGTGTTCCTGGTGGTGAGGCAGAGCTTACGAGATGGTTAGCGAGCCGTGTGGAGGGGCGGAATGGTGGGAGCGGCTCGCCGGAGGTCGGTCGGTGATGTGGAAGATGAGGGTGGTCAGCGTCGGTCGAGGGTCGATTAGATGAGATAACAAGGGGAAAAGAGAGAGGGGACTATGGGAAATAGTTCTAACCTAATTGTAGGGACGAAGGAGGACGGAGGGCGGACAGCTGTACCTACTGTCGCCGAAGAAGACGCTGCCCAGTGGGGGAGAACGGCGGCGACGACAGGGCTGAGTCGGCGTGCGCGGGTACTGCGCGACGCGGAGGGTCAGGAAGATAACTTTGCCACTCGTTTTGTGGCAGAGCGAAGAGGGAGGGGAGGGGGGTTCGCCGGAGCTTGCTAGGAACTTTGGCCGGGTAGGAGGAGATGAATTGGAGGTGGAAACTCGGCCAAATCAAGCTGAAGATCTGCGGTCGGACCTAGAGGTTATTTTATAGGCACTGGGCCGTGCTGTCAGAGCGTGGAGGGCGTGCAATCGCCTGAGGTCGGTCGTCGGAGATGGAAAGAGGTTAAGATACCCAAATCTCTCGTGCGTTCGCAAGAGAGATTGGGTTCACACCAGAGATTGTGATTGGCCGTAGATGGAAGGGAATTCCTCAGAGAATCTCCCTTCCATTTCTGGGAGAGAATCTCTGAGGAATCAGAGAGTAATCCCTCTCTAAACCTCGCCAGAGCTTGGTTCTGCCCTAACAATGGCGGTAGGACCTGATTGCAATGGTGGCGAGGAACTTAGGGGGCTCTCTGCAAAGATATTCAAAAGATAGGGACCAAATTGTGATTTGGGTGTACTAAATTGCAAAGTAGGCCAAGATGACCTCCCCTTAGGTCCAAATTTTGGTACAAACCTAATTTGGACCTAAGGAATCCAATGGTGAAGTTGGATTTTAGGTTTGACCTCATTTGACTGGACATTTTGCGTAAAAACCTAAATTAGGTCAATTAATGTGCTAGGACCCTAATCTAGGTCAAGCCGGGTTCCAAAGGCCAAATTGAGTGTTCTGAACCCTAGAGGATATTTTTCCATGATTTTTAGAGGGTTTAATTGATTTTTATCCTGACCGGAACCTTGTTAATTTAAGTGGGTCTGTTTTAGGGTTACCAAATGTCATTTAATTCCTATATTGCACATGAACCCATTTCTGATTGACTCAACCCACTTTTTATCTCATTTAGACCATTTGACCTATGTTTTGCCTCTGAGAAATCCCATTTATGTACTGCAATGGTAAAATTACAATTTTAACCTTTATTTCATATTTTCTTCTCAGAGCACTTGTTCCTTCAGTTAAGCCTTCTTCTAGGTTATGTAGGAGCTTTTATCTTCTTTATTGGGTCAAAATGAGCTAGTTATGGCTCATGATGAGGCTTTCATCATAGGGCCTCTTCCGTCCGCTGTCGGTGTCTCGTGCGGCCAAGTTGGTCTCCACGTACGGCATAGCTGCCTCCACCACTCTCGAGAAGGTGGGTACCTTCAAGGGCTTGACATATCCCCGAATGGTAGGCTGGAGCCCCTCAATGAACCTCCACAAGCGCTCCTCCTCCGTAGCTACGGTTGTCACAGCAAAACGTGACAGCTCCAAGAAGCATGTTCGGTACGTGCTAACAGTCATCGTCCCCTGGCAGAGAGCGTGGAACTCCCGCCTCCTTTGGTCCTGCCAAGTCTGCAGGAAGTACTGCTCACAAAAGAGGGTCACGAACTGGTCCCACATCGGCTCTCCCCTCTCCTGGCCTCTTATTGCCCTCCACCACCTATGTGCCGCACTCTCCAGTTGGTACATGGCAAAGGCCATGCAGCACTCCGTAGGGGGGCGAAGGGTGTCAAACACCTTCTCAATTTGCTCCAGCCAGTCCTCGGCCCCAGACGGGTCCTCATCCCTCTTGAAGGAGGGGGGCATCAGCTTCCGGAACTATCCGAAAAGCTCGTAGTGTAGCTGTAGTGGGGGAACGGGCATGCCTCCAGGCAGGGAGGGCTCGTGCTCGGAAGTGTCAGAGTGCGGTGGGGGCGATGGAGGACCACCCCCTCCCCCTTGTCCAACGCTGCGTCTGTCTCTCGGCCCCACGGAGGACTCCCCCTCCACGTCCCCAGGGAGAGGTGCCCGTGGAGGCAGGTGGAGCTCCTCTCGTACTATGTCTCGAATCAGCTGAGCGAAATCCTGGGCCTGAACACTCGGGAGAAGTGGCGAGTCAACGGGCACCTTGGGCCTGGCACGTTGGCCCCTCTGACATCATCCACGGCCGCATTCGCGGCCCGCCTCAAGAACTCCACGGTGAGGCATCTCCTGTGTTAAGACCCGTGCTGTTTGAGCCTTTTAAGACGTCTGGACTGTAGGTCAGATGTCTGGTCAGACGTCTGGGAAGGTGTCCAGACGTCTGGAAATTAAAATTTTTGGGTATGAGCTCGCGTCTGTGCGTAGGCTGCGCGCAGACAGTACCCTCTTGTTTTTCCTCCTTCTTCTATCTCTTCCCTTGCCTTCAAGCAAACCCTAACCCTAACCTTATAAAACCCCTTCCCCTCTCTCGTTCTCCTCACATTAGCCACCTTCCCCTCTTCTTCTCCACTCCAGCGAGAGAGGTAGCGCGAGCGAGAGAGCGGGCGGGTGGCATCGAGGAGGAGTGGCGTGAGGAGAGGAGGAGAGCAAGCTCGTGAGCTCGTGTGGGAGCTCATCGATGAGCGCACGACCGGAGCAGTGCGTGCGCGAGGAGGAGGAATGCATCGGGGAGGTCCTCCTCGACACTGCTGTAGCTGGAGTTGCAGGCGAGGGGGCGCGGCGCGGCCACGCATGGCGCGGGAGAGCGGAAGCAGGTTTTGGTTCTGGGTTTTTCCCAGAATCAGATGTCTGGAGCGACGTCTAGACGATAGAGCGGACGTTTGGAGGCGGCTCTAGACATCTGAGGTGAGAGTTTCGCGAAGGTACGTCCTCTTTGCGAATACGGCCATATAGGTTGCTCTGCTGCTACCACTTTGCATGCTCGTTTTGAGAGGATTCAGTGTCTGCATGCAGGATTCACTTTGGGAAGGCGCGAAGCACACTCGCCCACGCATTTCAGGCATCTAGGGAGCTTACCAGACGACTGGAAGCACGTCCAGACGTCCAGAGAGGTGGTCGGACATCTGAAGCTGGGTCCAGACAGTCCAGAAGAGTTCCTGGACGTCTGAGGATTGGCACAGAGACTTAGGTACGTTATTGGACCCTTTTAAGACATCTGGAAGTTGTTCCAGAAGTCTGATTTGAGTCAGAAACCCTATTTTTGTCCTGTTTAGGGTTCGTTTAAGGTCCGTTTTACGCAATTAAGATACCGATATGTTCCTTGTGAGTTCCTCTACTTGTTAGAAGGCTTTCTATACTATTCTGAATGTTCCTTTGTAACTGTTCCTTGTTATAGGACTTCGTTCTGTTGCGGGTTCGAGGCTTGCTGAGGCACGTCAACCTGCCATTTAAGCCCTAATACTCCTGGGTTTACTGGTAGAGTGGCTTCCCCTAATTTACTTACAAACATGAGTGCATGTGTGGAATGAATTATTAGAACCTAGGATATGGCATGAATCCTAGGACGAGAAATACTGGAAATGTCTGTATTGGTTGAATGATTTGCAATCTTGAATGAGTAGATAGAAATGATAACAACTTCTTATAAATGAATAACAGCTGCCTGTGAAATATGAAGTACTTGTGCTAATTAACTATTACATGTAACTTTCTTGTTATATACGTTAAATGACATAATACGAGCTGCATGTATATAAATTGAGAATGACAATGTGAATGATGGAAATACGAGCTACCTGTATATAACCTGAATATGGAAACGTGAATGATAGCAATACCAACTGCATGTGTATAACCTAAGAATGGAAATAGAAATGATGAAACCTGGTATGGAATGACCTGAGGAATATGAGCATGAACCCTACGGGGAAATTAGGAGTAGAGCTCTTGGAAATAAATGGAATGGATCTGGAAATGTGAGTGGGGAAGTGAGCTGGCCCTTGAGTACGGAGTACCAAGGAGAGTGACTGTCCCCCTGTTTAGTGCAGAGCGGAGCTAGCCGCCCTTGGGTTGGGACCCAAGGTTAGGATTGGCCACTCTGTACCGACTTCTTAGCCCTCGCGTACACAGTACCGAGGAGAGCTACTAGTGTAGAGAGAGAGCTAGCCACCCCACAGGGCCCGGGGTTTAGCTAGCAGCCTTACACCGACTTGTTAGGCCCACTAGGCAAACCAGGGTAGTCAGGCGAGGGTGTGCGGACTGTGGAGGGGCGAGACCCCTGTTTAGTTCTGAGGGGCTAGACTCCTGTTACTGAGAGGGCTAGGCCCTATACTGTTCTGTGCTGTACTTTGGGTGCACCCGTTAGTAGAAACGACTAACCGCGTGCCAGTGCAGGGTAGCTACTCGTGCGCTTATCGCACGTGCCGTAGTCACCGTTACGTCTATCCGTGACCTTGGGGTGGTTGACTGGGTGTAGGATCACCACGGGGACTCTCCCAGCCAGGAGAGAACCACGTGTGCCTTCTACTCTTCGGAAATGATTGCAATCAAGATCGTTCCCACGAGGAACATTCGAGATCAAGAAAGAGATCTAATAAATAAACCAATGGGTGAAAAGAAATAATTTGTGAAATAATGTAATTGGAAAACAATAGCTACTTGTCCACTTTAGTTAGTTGGTTGCCACTCTACTCAGCATTTGCTGACATCGTGTACTCATAACCCTTTTGAGGTCCAGGTGTTGAGCAGCCCGAGTCTACGGCTGCAGAGGGTGCTGGGCCTATTAGAGCCCAGTAGCTGTAGCTTCTTTGTTGTACTCTTTTGTAGTAGTGAGTTGAACTCTTGTACCTTTATACTCTATACTTTTACGTTCTGCACTTTATATTCCTGTACCTAGCTACTTTTCTACTGTTATGGTGGTATGTACTGTAGCAGTTTTTACTTCTTTACTGCTGTACCTTTTTATTGTTAGTTGCTTAATATAATGAATGTGGTTTACTTTCCTACTTTTTGGTTACTTTCTCGTTGGACGACTGGGTCTTGGAATTATTCAAGTCAAGCCGGTCTCGGATCCTGTAGGGATTCGGGTCGTAACATCCTACAAGGAGACGCGGAAGATAGAACAAAAAGAAGTCAACTCTATCGGACTTTAGCGAAAGAACTCAGAATAGATGTCAAGCGGTACATTGTGGTGGTTACTCTAGTTACATACACATGAATTGGTTATTCTCAAGCTAGTTGGTTCACTTCTCGAGATGACCTTGCTCTGATACCATCTTACTATGACCCGGTTCTCGAATCCCTACAGGACCCGAGACCAGCTCGGCTCAACTAATCCCAAGACCCAGTTGTCCAACAAGAAATAACCAAAAAGCAAGAAACTAAACCACATTCACTATGCAAAGTAACTAACAGTAAAAGACTACAAGCAGTAAAGAAAGTAAAAGCTGCTAACAATACATATCACCACCACAATAGTAAAGTATAACAAAGTACATAAGTAGAAATGGTAACAACAATCTAAAAGTCACTAGTGGAATAGAGAGTACAATAAAAATAGGAAACTACTGCTCGGCTCGACTGGGCCCAGCACCCTCTGCAACCGATAACTCAGGCTGCTCAACTCCTGGACCTATAAAGGGTTATGTGAAAACGAAGTTAGCGAATACTGAGTAGAGTGGTAACCAACTAACTAAAGCAGTAAAAGCTAACAGGCAAATTTATCTTTTCCAATTATTTTATTTTACAAGTCATTTCTTTTCACCCATTAATTTACTTTCAGATCTCTTTCTTGATCTCGCATGTTCCTCATGGGAACGATCTTGATTGCAGTCTTTTCCGAAGAGTAGAAGGCACACGTGATGCTCTCTTGGCCGGGAGAGTCCCCCGTGGTGATCCTACACCTAATCAACCATTCCGAGGTCACTGTCTAGACGTAGTGGTGACTATGGCACGTGCGATAAGCACATGGGTAGCTACCCCGCACTGCCACACGGTCAATCATTTTCACTAGTGGATACGTCTAAAGTACAGCACCGAACAGTATAAGGCCTAGCCCTCTCAGCAACAGGGGTCTAGCCCCTCAGAACCAAATAGGGGTTTCGCCCCTCCACAGTCCACGCACCCTCGTCTGACTACCCCGATTTGCCCAGTGGGCCTAACAAGTCGGTGTACGGTGGCTAGTTGAACCCCAGGTCCCATGGGGTGGCTAGCTCTCTCCCTACACTAGTAGCTCTCCCCGATACTGTGTACGCGAGGGCCAACAGAAGTCGGTGTAGAGTGGCCAATCCTAACCTCAGGTCCCAACCCAAGGGCATCTAGCTCCGCTCTACACTAAACAGGGGACAGCCGCTCTCCTTGGTACCACGTACTCAAGGGCTAGTACACTTCTCGCTCACATTTCTAGATCCTTTCCATTCATCCACAAGAGCTCTACTCCTAATTCCCTGTAGGGTTCATGCTCACATTCGCCATGTTCCATTCCAGGTTTCATCATTCACATTTCCATTCTCGTATTTACACATGCAGCTTGTATTTTCACAATTAACATATGCAACAAGTGATATCATAGGTAACTGTTTAACTAGCACGGACACTTCATATTCCAACAGGCAACTCGTATTTATTAACAGATAATTGTTTATAATTCTACTCATTCATTTATAACTGCAATCTCAAACACGCATACAAACAGTGCAACTGTTTCTTGTCCTAGGATTCATGCCACATCCTAGGCTTCTAGTTATTTAATTTCACATATGCATTCATGTTTTATAAGTAAAACAGGGGGAAACCACTCTACCAGATAATCCGAGAGTACTGGGGGCTCAAACGGCAAACTCACGTGCCTTTGCAGGCCCTGAACACACAACAACGCGAAGTGCTATACCAAGGAACAAACCACAATGGAACGTTCAGAACAGTATATAAGGCTTTTTAACATGTAGAGGAACTCACAAGGAAACCATAGATATCTTGTTTGTGTAAAACGAACCCCAAACGGACCCTAAACGGGTCAAAAACAGGACTGCAGAACCAAATCAGACGTCTGGCACAAGGTCCAGACATCTTAAAAGTCACCAGGGTCTCACCTCAAGTTCCTGTGTCGACCTCACACGTCTAGGACCCTCACTTGACCGTCTGGACTCAGCTCTAGACGTTCGACCTCTCCTTCAGTCGTCTGGAAGTCCTTACGATCATCTGGTAAGCTATCCAGACATCCGAAACACGTGGGAGGACATGCCCCGCTCCTTCCCAAAGCTGTCCCTGCGTGCGACAGACAATATCTCCCACTTTTAGCCACACAGATTAGCTCTACGGTGCGGCCTACATGGCCGTAACCGCAAGAGAAACGTACCTTCGCGAAACCTTGCTTTCAAATGTCCAGTGTCGTCACCAGACGTCCAACCCGTCATCTGGACGGCACTCCAGACGTCTGATTCTGGGAAAATCCCAGAACCAAAGCGAGCTCCCGCTCCTCTTGCCGTGCGCAACCCCTGCTCCTCCCTCTCGTTGCAGCTTCAGCTGCAGCAGGAAGTTGGGGACGACTTCACCGACGCACTCCTCCTCCTGCACGCGTCGCTCCAGCCGTGCGTCCTCCGGGGAGCTGCCACGAACTCGCGAGCTCAACCTCCTCCTCCTCTCTTCATGCCACTCCTCCTTGCTCCCTCTCTCTTGCTCGTTCCTCTCATGGTAGTGGAGAGGAAGAAGGTGGTGGTGGTGGTGGAGTGGATAAGAGAGGAAGGGGGGAGAGGGGTCTTATATAGGGAGTGGGGTTAGGGTTCAGGAAGGAGAAAAGAAGAGAGAGAAGAAAAGAAAGGCTGTTTGCGCGTAGACTCGACCCTGCGTACAAATTTTTTAATTTTCAGACGTCTGTGAAGGGGTTCAGACGTCTGACCAAAAGTCCAGACGTCTTAAAAGGCTTAGAATAGAATGGGTCTTTACATCCCCCCACCCCCCAACCCCACCCACAATTTTCCATGTAAATCACTACCTTCCACATGGTGGATGCAATGTGTCAAAGGTCTTCTTTATTTGCTCCAGCCAATCCATTACTTTATTTAGGCCCCCGTCCCTTGAAGGTAGGAGGCTTCAACTTCCTAAAATCCACAAACAACTCGTAATGTTGCTGTAACGGGTTCACCTGCTTGTCTCTGGGTGGTGGTAACTCCTGATCTGTGCTATCCTCTAAAAGTGGGGGAGATGGCAGAGCCCCACCTCCAAGTCCCACACCTCCTCCTACTCTATCGCAACCTCGTGCTCTACCTCGGCCTCCAGCACAGCTGCTACCACAATGGCTACTCTGCCCAACAAAGGCCTCTTCGCTCGATAGGTTCTCGAAGCCTCCTTTACCCTACTGCTGCGGAAGATGTTACCCCAGAAAGGCAATCAACATTTCTGCTACCTTCTAGGCTTGAGCGCCTTGGCCCTACTCTTCCTCAGCCTGAGCCTAGTAGCTGCCTCCACCACCGTGAGCTCTGTGAGCTCCACATCGGGGGGCCATCTTCTGCAAAGACACAATCGGAGTTTAGATACACAAGCAGGTAGATAGAATTTTGATTGACAGAAAAAATTTTTGGAAATCAAGGAAAGTAAGATTTAACTCAAATTGATTTGACCTGATGGCTATGATTCATGATGTAACACTGATGTGCTGCTTAATTCGAACTATCTTATGTCTATATGAGATGATCTTACTCCGATACCCTCTATAACAACCTGAGCCCCTACTTTAACAGGGACTTAAGTCGATTTGCCAAATACCCAAGACCTAGTCATCCATCACATAAACATAGAATAATAAAAGCATTCACAACACATTACATCACATAATAATATGAAACAACAAGAGTAAAATTGAATTGAAAAGGATATTATTAGAATATTCATAGTAGTCAAATGTACGGTACAAGTGAAAAAAAAATTGAATAAGCACTGAAATAAACTAACAGAGTATTGCAGAAACTAAAATAGGAAAGAAAACACTAAAACTAGAACCATGATTACAACTACCAGACTACGGTGCTGCACTCAGACTGACATCATCAGCTCCTACAGCCACAGAGTCCAACCGTATCTCTCTAAGACCTGAGTACAGAGTTCACAGAAAACCTTAGCGAATGCTGAGTACCGAAAGCAATGGAAAGGAGAGCAAAGCTAAACAAATACGAAAATAGGAAGAGCAAGTATTGCTCTTAATTATTTTAATTAATCTTTTATTAATTCCATGGTTTGTGCCTTGCCTTAATTTCAATCATTATCTATCCAAATTACTTTTCTCAAAAGGTGCGAAGAGATTTTGCTATGATATCTTAGACGATAGATTTCATGTGACTCACCTCATTGGCCAAGGGGATGACCCATATTCACTCTATCATCTGGTTAATCGCCTTAGGGTCTTGGCTAATGAGGTGAAGTAGTGATTACAGTCCATACAATAAAATGCAGGGAGCTACCCTGCACTTGTACACAAATTGAACAGAAACAAGCCCTTTGTGAAGATAGTAGCAACTTCTTCACCAAACTTTATGTATGCCAAGTATTGGATTTGAGAGCCTAATTGCATCAATCGAGATACAATTGTTATATGGTGAGGTGGGAATTCATCTTGAAATCTGTGAGATTTGAGAGAGGTGTTTAGTCCCATATTGAAAGTGGACAAACCTCTTGGTGGGTGTAAAAGGCTTCTACCTTCCATGGCTTACGTAGCAAAGAGTGAGAGGTGGGCTAGGGACCACGCATGCACACGTGCATGCCACGCCCTGCCTCGGCTTCGGCTCTGACTCGGGCTCAGGTTCAAGTGAGAATCAATTTGGAACTTGGAACTTGGATCCCTTTTGTTATGGATTTTAATCACACGATTTTGATCTGGATTGATCGATCAGATTGTAAAATTGGTCGACCAATTTTTTTGGTCGATCAATGGGTTTAATTGGTCGATCAAATGATTTTGGTCGATCAATGAACTTAATTAGTTGACCAATTACCGTGTTTCCATAAAACGGGAATTTTTTTAAACGTCTGGTCATGGGCTCTACATAAGGGCCACGAGGGGACTCTCATTTGACACACAACAAGAGCAGAAAAGCTCTCTCCACTCTCTCCCTCTCTCTCTCTCTCTCTCGTTCTTGTCTCTCTTTATTGGTGCATTCATTCGACGTGAGATCGGTAGAAAAATCTCCAACCACTTTTGTCGATCTGGCACAAGGAGATTGAGAGACCCACGAGAAGTTTTTGGTTGATCAAACTATTCAGTTGGTAGATCAATCGGGAACTTGGTTGGTAACCAAATTGCCTTGACTTCATTCTCCTGAGGTAGTTTTCAAGGACGTCCAAGATTAGAGTGTGTCGAATCTTGGAGGTGAATCGTCGTATCCTGGGAGGAGTTCGTCAAACCCCGACACACCGATATTGTGGGGGGTGATACCTTCTCTAAGGGAAGTCCTTAATGGGCGCTTCGATCGGAGTAAAATCTAATCCCTTCTCGTTTTGTTTATTTGTACTATTGCATGTTATTTATTCTTTATTTTATTCTGGATCTTGCCAAATCTTGTTTGACTTGCTTGATTTAATATTTTTTATCTATGCAAAAACGTTGGAAATACATATATTTTTATTTGTTTATTTCTTATATGCATTATTTTCAACACTAAGAACATTCTTGAGTTACTCTTTTCCCAAATAAAATGTTTGTCTATCGCCACATGAAGTATTGTGTTGTTGGAAAGATTGATAGAAAACTTGTTATGATAGTAAAGCTTTAGAGGAGTGATGAGAGGCTCATCATGATCTCTAATTACCACTAATTAACTAGTTTTCCTAGTTAATTAGCTAAAGATATGAGTATATATGGGTTAATTATAAAATAAGGGATATATAGTAAAGGACCTTAAAGTGAGTTAAAAATACTATTTTAACATTCAATTAATATTATTAATAATTTAATTAATAATTGGACTCAAGATATTAACAATCATTCCTCTAATTAATAGATTAATTAAGCATAATATATACCTAAGTATGTAATAACTTATGTAACATAACTTAATTAAATAAATTAATCAAAAAAGGTCAAAAATGTAAATTCAAGATCTAAATATAATAATTACCTTATTTATAATCATATATAAAAAGTTGGAAAAGATCTAAATTAAAATAAACCTTGAAAACCTGAGTTTACATTTTGGTCCTTAAAACTCATTTCAATCGGGTCCTTAATTCTCTTATAGGTCCTTAAGTTTCATTGCATAAAGGTCCCTATCTTCTTCTTCCTTCAACCGGATTAACGGCTGACGACAGAGGGTGATTCCACCGCTCGATCACTGCCCTGTCAACATCATTCTTCTTTCTCCAAGCTCTTGGAGCTTGCGCTCACCATCCCATCTTCATCCATCGGTCTTGATGACTCTGATATCCTAATTTAGGGTAGAGGATAACCTCACCGTTGTAGAAGACGACACTGATGGTTAACCTCCTCTAGCTCCTCTCACGTCCAGACTCCGCCGCCCTCTTCATCACCGTCAACTATAAATAGCCCCTCACTCCCTCGATTTCTGGTAAGTTGGCTCCCTTCCCTCTTCTATCACTGAGCTGACCCAATAGGATATTCGTCTGCAACTCCGGTGCTCTTCCACATCAATCTCCGACTTCCTCCATTCATCCTGACCAGCTTAGGAACTTCACCAAGGTCAACTGTGTCTCTGGATAAAGGCAACGACCAAGGAGATCCTCTGCTCCATTCATATTCGCCCACCGGAGATCTTCCTCAATACCCTCTGATTTCTTCATCAGTTATGAGCCTTCGACGGAGTTCCCTTTACCCCTTCGTCCAGGTAACAGTAGATAGGAGTAGGAGTAGAGTAGTTTAGCTAGGTAGTTAGTTAAGTAGTTAACGTAGCTTAATGTCATATTTCAAAGATCGTCTTCTTCGACTCTGACGAGTTCCTTGAGCTCGCCAAATCCCTAATTTGGTCTTTTGAATCCGTTGATCACCTTCCTCTATCACTCATAATCATTTCTAACCAATTTAAACACTAATTATATCACTTAATCGCCTAAATCATATCCACCTTCAACAGCTACTGTTGTTGTCCATCGCGGCAGTAGCTGAGCTTAGGTTCACATTCACAAGGTTCTTCACCACTTATTCCTCACTAAGGACCATAATCCTCACTATAATTCAAGTAATTACCACCTATAACCTAAACACCCAATTTTTAATTAAGCTCCTGAGCTCACTGTCAATGGCAGCTCATGAGTAGTTGAAAGCTTTAAAGAGTGGTTGAGACAAGTCAAAACAGGACTGTGATCATAAATATATAGTTAATTAAAGATTTCAACTACTCATGAGCCACCAGTGACAGCGAGCTCAGGAGCTTAATTAAAAAAATTGGGAGAGCAAGTTATGTGCTTCAACCCACTTAAAATTCATTCAAATTGAATTTACTGTTTAATCATTCATGTAACAAATTAATGAAGAATTAAATATGATTATGTGGTTCCTTGCAACCTCAGAAACCTTTTCAGATAAAAAATGGCAAAAATTCACCATTTTGAACATGATTTGAATTTTTCTAGACTCGCCAGAGCTCCAGCGAGCTCTGGTGAGTCATTTTTTAGCTTCAACCTTTAAAATTTGTTGAAAAGCTCCAGATTGACATGATATTGATCACTGAGTAGTTTGAGGTCTTTAATTTGGGATTTTAACATCTGGAGCTACACATTAGTCTTCATCTTCTCCAACTCCAACAGAGTTGGGGAAGTCTGACAAAAGGATTAAAGATACATTTGATAGATCTAGAAGCTTCAATGCAATGCACTGAAGTTAATTTTGCCTTCAAATTAGTGTAACAAACCCCTGATTATTCTGACGAATAGACAACATTTTTAGCTTAGGCGATGATCCTGAAACCCTAGATTCTTAGGTTCAAACATATGTCCAAGGGATTGGATAAGTTTCTGAGGTTGTAAAGATCCTATTCAAGGTGTCAATTTTGTGAAATGAAGCTTTAATCAGAAAGTCAATTTTTAAGCTTTTCAGTCAAACCTGAGGAGGAAATTTTGATTCTAAGCTCGATTTGAGGAATTGAGGAGTTAGAATTGTTTCTGAGATCTTGTTGAATGATTTAAGAGAGATTTAAGTAAGCTCAGACTTGTTATTTTGTTGGAATTAATGATGTCGCTCGTCAATTTAATTTGTTTATTACTCGAAATTTGAAAACATTCTAAAGTCGAACTTAGGGAGCAAACTCGATTTTAGAAGTAGAAAAACCACCATTCACAATACTGTAATGTTTTACAAAAACTGTAGAAACTAAAAGTAGAATTTTTCTTCTCTTTTTCTTCTTTTCTCTCCTTCTTCTTTGCACTCTCTCTTTTCTTTTCTCTGTCTTCAGATGTTTGATTCTAGGAATCAAACACCTTAAGTGGCAACTGCTACAGTGCCCACCTTCTTCTTCTTCCTTTCTTTTCTTTGGCTGCTATTGCTGCTGCTTCTTCTTCTCCTTGGCTTTTTCTTCTCTTCTTTTCCTTTCTGCTTGGTCTTCCCCTTTGCGGCAGCTCCCTCCTTCTCTTTCCTTCTCTTCCTCTTTGGCTTTGCTTCTACTCCTTCCTCTACCTTCTCCTTCTTTAGCTCTTGGTCCTCCTTCCTTGACGCAGCTAAGTTCTCAACCTCTTCCTCTTCTTCTGCTTCCCTGCACAGGTACACAGTTAAGCAAAACCTACCCCTACCCTCCCCACGTCTCTGTCTCTCTCTATTTCTCTCTTCGATTCACTCTCCCAGAGCCTGCTCGGGTATATGGGACGGGTTGGTGCACCCGTGACTAGGCCCACTAGTGTGCGGTGGTAGGCAAGGTGTGTAGGGTTATCGAGTTAGGTCAGCCAGGTCTGCGGAGGAGTGAGCGCAGACGAGGCGGTGAGTGGGCTAGGGGACCTCACCCCATGTCAGGAGGCAATAAGCCCCTGACACTTTTTCAATTTAAGTGCCTATGTCCGCTCGAAAACTCACGAGGTGGGACTAAACGTCCCACCTTCTTGTCGCGCACCTGGCAGCAGAAAGCGCGAGCAATTGCTGCTGCAGCTAAGGCCTTCGAGGCCAATTGTCTGCCTGGAACTGTGCGCGAGGGAAGTCCGCGCCTTCTAGACCTGGAGGCCTGGGGTGATGGGACCTAAACGAAGCTTCAAGCAAGCTTCGTGCTTCTGCACCAATGGCGGAAGGGGCCGCGAACCTGAAATCACAAACACGCCCTTGCGGCCCTGTCAGAACCTTCAGTAGGCTTCGCCTGAGCACGGCGAAGGTGGCTCGAGGGTCAGTGTGGCGTGAAGACGCTTGTGCGTGTGTGCCTAAGGCACACTATGTGCGTGCAAGTGGGTGTGTTTGGGGGAAGGAGACAGTGGGTGGCGCGGTGAGTGGAAGGGCGAAAGGTGATCAGTGGGCTGTGGTGAAGTGATAAGAGCCTCATCATGAACCCTAACTAGCACATTTTGATCTAAATAAGTGTACAAAAGCTCCTACAAAACCTAAGGGAAAGCATAAATCAAAGAATTCTAAATTTAAGAATAAAACAATTCACAAGGGGTAAAACTGTAATTTTATCATTGCAGTACGCAAACGGGGTGTCTAAGGGTCTAAACACAGGTCAAATGGGCTTAATAAGAAAGAAAGTGGGATGACCTAATATGAAAAGGGTTACGCAATTTCTAGGAATTAACTGACATTCTATAACCCTAAAAATAAATCTGCTTTAATTCACGAAGTTTCTGGTAAGATAAAAGTCAAATAAACCCTCTAAAATTCATGGAAAAACATCCCCTAGGGTTTAGAACCTTCAATTTGGCCAGTGGAACCTGTCTTGACCTAAATTGAGAACCATACCCAATTTTTGACCTAATTTAGATTTTTGTGCAAATTTACCGGTCAAACGTGGTCAAACCAAAAGTCAAACTTCACCATTAGATTTCCTAGGTCTAAATGAGGTTCATACCAAAATTTGGACCTAAGGGAAGGTCATCTTGACCTACTTTACAAATTTGTCCTCTTCAATTACTTTTCGACCCTTCTCTTTTTTGAACCCTTGCATTTTGCCCCCCAGCTTCCCTTTCGTTCTTTACAGAATGGTCCCTCTGCCACCCCACGCAGCCGCCCATACCTCCAGCGACCTTGCATGGAGGATGGCACCGCGCAGGGTATGGGGGCCGCTCTTAGAAATGAAAGGGGGTTCCCTACGTCGTCCTCTTTCGCAGAGACCCCCTCCCATGACCTGCCATTACCCACTCCTCTCGTGCGAATGCACGAGAGGAATGGGTCTCCATCTCCGGCCAACTCCAACAAGCTCTCCACTATCTCTCCTCAAGATTCTCCTCTCGCCAGCTGCTATAAAAGGGACGGCAAGGCTCTCCGGTAGTCTCAAGCTTGTTTTGGCCGAGGAAAACCCCCAACTTCGTCTCCTCCTCCTCCTCCGGTCAAGCGCCCGTAGGCTCCGGTGACCCTTCCTCCTCCCCTTCGTCGCTCTGCTGCCATACCTGCAGCAGAGTTCACTTCGCCTTGTCCTCCCATGCCAGGCCGCACCAGCTGGCACCTTCCTGACCTCCTCCTCGTCGCTGTTACCCCCTCTAGGCATCTTCGTCTCCGGCGTCGACAGGCACGCGCCGAGCGCCTCCTCCCCCCCCTTTCGTCAATTAAGTAGGTGAAACTCTTCCCCTTACTCTCTCTTTTATTTCCCCCTTTTTAATTTGCTATTTCCACCCACCGACCACTACTGTCCATCGCCACCTTCTCCATCTCTGGCCACCCTCCGGCGAGGCATCCCCACCGCTCCACTCCTCCATCTTCCTCGCCAATCACCCCTTAAGTACTGCAACACCTCACTGACACTAAATCCGCACTCCACTCACCACACCACACCTCCAGAACACCCCCCGAACACACCCACTCTCATGCACACAGTGTGCCCTAGGCATGCGCACTCCAGCCTCCCCACGCCACGCCGACCCCCGCACTGTCTTCACCATGCTCTGGCGAAGCTCACCAAGTGTTCTAATAGGGCCGCAAGGTCGTAGTGGTTATTTCAGGTCTCGTACCCTCGCCGCCATTGACGAGAAGCTTGGAGCAAGCTTGCAAGCAGCTCCAAGCCCCTTCAGCTCCAGATCCGCAGCCCAGGTCGCGTGGAAGACTTTCACGCACGCACCCAGGACCTCAATTGGGGTCGTAAGCCTCGGCTGCTGCCCCAAATCGCCCGCGCCTCCTGCGTGCAGACGCACGAAACGAAGATGGGACTTTAGTCCCACCTCGGAAGTGTGTGAGCGCGCGCCCACACATAAATTGAAAAAGTGCTCCTAGCTTATCGCCTCGAAGCACTGGGGTGAGATCCCTTGCCCTCACTCACCAGGTCTCGTCCGCGGCACTGCCCATGCGGACCTGACCCGCGACCCGATTACCCTGATCCGTGCACTCCTCGCGCACCACACCCACGCCAGTGCGCCTGGACCCAGGTGCGCAACCGACCCGATAACCCGGCTCTGGGAGAGCGTACCGAAGAGAGATTCAGAGAGAGAGACGCGCAGGGAAGGTAGGGTTAGGTTTTGCACTCGTGTTTGCAGGGAACATGTGGGAAAGAAGACGGAGAAGAAGAGGAGCGGCGAGGACTTAGCCAAAAAACTCCAGCAGCAGAGAAAAGGAGGAAGAAAGGAGGAGGAGCAGAGCAGAAGAGAAGAAGGAAGGAGCTGCTGAAGAAAGAAGGAGAAGAAGATGCAACGGAAAGAAGAAAAAGAAGGAAGGAAACTTCGCAGAGGAAAATGAGAAAGGGAAAGACAAGCAGAAGAAGAAGAAGAAGAAGAAGAAGAAGAAAAGCTGAAGCCAAGCAGAGCCAAGGAAGGAGAAGAAGAAGAAGCCAAAGCACTGTAGAAACAGAGCTGCAGGAGAGGGGAGGGCCAGAGAAAAAGAGAAGAAAGAAGGAGAAGCCGCAGCAGAGGAGAGGAAGAAAGAAGAAGGCACAGAAGCTGATTGAAGAAGAGAAGGCACAGTAAGAGAAAGAGAAGAAGTAGAAGCCAAGAGAAAGAAGGAAAAGAGAAGAAGAAGAAGAAGAAGAAGAAGAAGAAGAAGAAGAAAAAGAAAAGGAGTTTTTGCTCATACTCTCTCTCTCTTAAATTTTTGTAAAATAGTATGTAGCAATTGTGAATTCATATGTTTCTAGAATGATGTGTGCTCCCTGAGTTCGACCTCGGGATATTTTAAAATTTTGAGTAATAAATAAATTAAAGTGATAATCATCTTTCATAATACTACAACGAATACATCATTGAAACCCGAAGGATGAGCCCAACACTTTTTCGCGCCATTGCCGGGGAGCAACAGCCATTCTAGAAGCTATTTATTCATAATTTTTTATTTACTACTGACTTAAGCTCTTCTCTTTTGTTGTGCAGGCATAGGAAAACAAGGAAACAAGCAGCCGCACAACAACCACGCCAAGGGACAGGTAATTTTCTATCCTCTCTTTTAAGCCCCTCAAAATTCTAAAGAGGAAGAAAAAAAGAAAGAGCAATTTAGGAATAACCTTCGTCCATACCTAGTAAATCAAAGAAGTTGCCTGTTTTCAAATTTCAACACATTCTATCTGTACATCCACTAAAGGTATTTAGGGCTAAAACCTTCTTGCTTGAGCCCTAATTACTTAATCTTAAGGCAACTAATTGGACCAATTAGAGCCAACTTAAGACTCAACGCTAGGGTTTTAGAGACACACTTTCTAATCAAGAATTGAGAATTCCCAAAAGAAGTGTGCCTAAGCCATTGCTTGAAAACATCTATCAAGAGAAACCCTAATCAATTCGGCTCTTAAATCACTTGAACCTTAAAAGACAAGATCTAATAAGCTCTCAAAGGAACTAATAGGGGAAGTTGATCCCTTGGATCAACCAACCTTTAAATTAGGTCACTTTTTGCACTCAAAAGGTTAAAGTTCAAGTGAAACGCTAAGCACCTTGATCCTAATTAAAAGTGGTAGACTTAAGAGGTCAAGGTCTCCATTCTAGTCTACCTGGAATCTCAGTGACAAGAGAGGTTGGGTAGGGGAAACCCTGTAACCCGTGGGGGCACTCTACCGTGTAAGGGTCTTCGCGGGACTCACCCTCTCTGGCTGCCCAGGTAATTCTCAGGTGGACGACCTTCTGATTAAGGGGTACCATCCGCCCCGAACCTCTATAGTCACCCAACATTTTGGGTGTCTTGATTGGGTCCAACACCTGCTAAACTCGTCTAATCCATCAATGCATGTTTGGTAGGAGGTCCTTGAAACCTCCTCTAGAAATTCACTTTCCCCGAGGCCGAGCCTTGGTACCCTTGTTTGCGCAACCAACTCTTCACATTGACCTCTCCTCTAATTCTGAACCCAACTCACCTTCTTCTTCCACAATGGCTTAGCCAGTTGAGGAAGAGAATAGTCTTGAGCACCAGCTCCAGCGACTCAATGACCTCTTCCAGAACTTCATGAACCCACCGCAACGTCCCATGATACAAGATCACTATAATCCCGCTGCGGTGGCAATTGAGCCTTGAGTTAGAATCCCAACTGGAGGACCTGATTTTGAACTGAAGCCCAACATGATTCATGCCATACCTAAATTCCATGGGCTTAATTCTGAAGACCCCTTCAAACACATCAAACAGCTAAAGCATCTGGCCCAGACTTTCCGGTCAGATGCGCATAATCGGGATATCTTACTTATGAAGATGTTCTCTTTCTCCCTTATGGACAAGGCAGCCCATTGGTATCAAACCCAGACCCATCCGATCAACACTTGGGAGGAACTTCAGTCCGAGTTCTTGAAAATGTTCTTCCCCATTGGTCGGAACAATGCCTTGCGCCATCAGATTACTCACTTCATGCAATAGGCGGGAGACCTCTTCATGAGGCATGGGATCGTTTTCAGGATCTCATGAGAAAGTGCCCCCATCACGAAGTTCCTAAATGGGAATAAGTCCAGTCTTTTTACCAAGGACTCCGTGAGGATATTAGACTGTTCGTCAATGCAACTTACGGAGGGAATATCATGGGTCAACATGAGGACACCGTGTGGGAGATTCTCGAGGACATGTGTGAGAACTCCATCAACAATGACTCCATGGGACTATTCGACAGGACAAATGCCCGCGCAGCGACGAACCTTAGGGGAGCACATGAGACGCATGGCCTGTCCACATCAGTCGACCTGGAATTAATGGCCAATCGATTGGACAAGGTCTCTATTATTGAGAAGAAGGTGGATGAGCTGACTTAGCATTTGCAGCGAGCCACCTCTATGTAGAACTCCTTCGCACAGCCTCCTCCCGCACGGGAGACTGTGCAGAATATTTTCCACCGACCTTCTCCCGAGGTGAACTTGTATCCACCCCCATCTGACTCACGGATCGGAGGAACCTCCAATCCTTTCTATTCTAGTCGAGGGAGCTCTACTCCCCCGTTCTCTGACTTTTCTGAGGCTCCTCAGACCTGCGAGGACCACAACGCCATCCAGAATGACCCATTCTCCAATACCTACAATCCTAAATGGCGAAACCATCCCAACTTCCAGTGGGCAGGGAATTCCCAGCATCCGAGACCACCCTTTCAGCCCCGTCCACCAGCACCTCGTCCTTATCAGCCACCTCAGCCTCAGCCCAACCCCACTTATCCATCCGGGCCAAACCAAGACTAGATGTCCCTCATCCTCCAAACTTTGGCTGATATTCAGAGAACGAATGCGGCTATTCAAAAGCAACACAAGGACGAAATCACAGAGGTCCGAAATCAACTTGCCCAGTTAGCAAATTCTCGCCAACCAGGCACACTTCCTTCTCAACCTCTAACTAACCCTAATAGCATGCCGACCCAGCGGCTCGTTATGAACCCAAACCCAGGTCAAGCACACATGGTTTATCAGGCCCCTTCTATTCCTTCACCTGACGGGATGAAAGCTTCAACTTCTTATGCAGGTTATCAATAGCAGCAGCCTATTCTACCAACCCCCAACCAGAACCAGGCAGGACTTAACTCTGAAACAACCTGTAGTGGTAAGGCGACCCAAGATCCACCTTATCCAGACCACTCCAAGCCTGGTAGTGACCCGAATCCTAGGGCTGTCATCTAGGATGTTCCTATCCCTGTCTCAGATCAAAAACCTGGACCTATCCTAGAGGAACCAACCATGGTTCCATTTCCTGAGGCCTTGACCAAGGGAAAGAAGACAATCAAATCCGTGGCACTTGAGGACCTGGTCAAGCTCTTTGAGCAGGTCCAAATAAACATCCCCTTGATGGATGCGATCCGCCACGTACCGGCTTATGCATGATTTTTGAAGAACGTGTGTACACCTCAGCGTAAGCCGCGAACCAAGAGTGGGAATCCAATTGTACTGTCAGAGCAAGCCAGCTCTGTAATCCTGAGTAGACTCCCACCCAAGGCAAAAGACCTAGGCACTCCCCTGATTTCATGTAAGATCGGTGAAACCCAGTTCGACAGAGCATTGTTAAACTTAGGTGCCTCCATAAACTTGATACCCACATCCTTACTCAACCATCTAGAAGAATCTGAGCTAAAACTGACCGAGGTGACATTACAGTTAGCAGACCGATCTATCAAGTCACCTAAAGGAATTGTTGAGGATGTTATTGTGAGGGTGCAGGATTTCTATTTCCCTGTAGACTTCATAGTCTTAGATATGGACGCACCTGAAAATCCAAGGGATACACCGATCATACTAGGGAGACCTTTTCTGGCCACTGCAAGGGCCAACATAAGTTGTGAGGAGGGTTGGCGTAGCTGACTTCCTCTATAGTTTTATTATTCCGTCGTAGTATAGTATAGAGGGAGGTGATTACCAGTTTAATACAATTTGTTACTCGGAAATAAAGAGTTCCCGAGGTCGAACTCAGGGAGCAAGTTGTATTCTAGGGGTACAAGTTTCTTTTACAAAAATAAAGAGAGAGAGAGAGAATTTGTTGGCTTCTTTCTTCTTCTCTTCTTTTCTCTTTGCCTATCTTCTTCTGCTTGACTCTTCTGCTTTATCTGCAGCAGTAGTGATGCGTTTCTTCTTCTTTCAGTTCTTGTTTCTGCTCGTCTCTTTCTTTTTCTTCTCCCTTGCGGTCCTGTTCTTCTTCTTCTTCTTTCTTTCTTCTTTTCCTTTCTTCAGACCTTCTTCTTCTCGTGTTCTTCTTCTTCTTTCAGTTCTTGTCTTGGCCTCTCTGCGTTCTCCTCTGCCTCGCCTTCCTTCTCCTTCTTTGCCTTCAGGACGTCGTCTGATTTTCCAATCAGACGACTTAAACCGCAGCTGCTACAGTGCCGCTCGGTGATCCTCCTTCCTTCAGCTTTCGTCTTCTTCCACGGTTCTTCTTCACATGTGCCTGCACACTTACACAGCTTGATCAGAGAGGGGCAAAACCTATCTCTACCCTCCCCCGCGTCTCTCTCTCACAGAATCCGCTCATGGGATAGCTCTCCCAGAGCTGCCGGGTAGCCGGGTACGGGTCGCGCCCGGGTCCAGGCCCACCGGCGTGCGTGGTGGGCGAGGAGTGCAGGTCAGTCTAAGTCGGGTCGGGCCAGGTCCGCGGGGCGTGAGCGCGGACGAGACCGGGTAACCGGGCGGGTGAAGGGGACCTCACCCCGTGTGCTGAGGCAATAAGCCTCCAGCACTTTTTCGCTTTATACCGCTGCGTTCCTTCAGAGCCTTCCGAGGTGGGACTAAATGTCCCACCCCAATTTCGCGCCTGCGCGGAGGAAGCAGCCGGTAATCGCAGCGTTACGCGAGACCTTCGCGCGAGGCCTTCGACTCGACTGCAGCCTGGTGCTTCGCGAAGGCGCCTCGCGCTGTCTGGGAGCGTAACCTGGGCGTGACTCACCTGGGGCAGCAGGTGAAGAAGCTGCTTTGCTTCAACAATGGCGGCGACGAGCGCAGGTACCTGCCCACAGAAAAACGGCCTCTCGGCCCAATCAGAAACGCGGAGGACCTTCGCCGTGGCACGGCGAAGGTGGTCGGGGGGGTGTGCAGGCGGTGGGGCGGAGCCTAAGGGCTGCCCTAGGTCGGACTGTGGGTCGGGAGATGGGTTTGTTCGGTGGAGTTGCAGGGGGTGATTTGGGGGAAGTGGAGGGGCGGAAATGGATCAGGGTGAGGAGGCGGAGATTATGTGCAGGTCGGCGAGCCGTGTGGGATGCTGGAGTGATGGAAGCGGCTCGCCGGAGGATGGCCGGAGGTGGAGAAGGTGAGGGTGATTGGTCGGAATCGAGGGCGACAGTAGATGTTTAAAGTGAGGAAAAGGAAGAGGGGAGGAAGAGGAGGAGTTCTATCTACTTAGCAGGACGAGGAGGGGCCGGAGCGGGCGACAGTCGTATCGACTGTCGCCGGAGAAGAAGATGCCCGGGGGAAGGGGCAGCGGCGAGCAGAGGGCCGGAGAGGCGCCAACTGGGTGCGGCGTGGCGCGGGAAGAGCAGGGGAAAAAGTCTCTGCTGCTGGTATTGCGGCAGAGCGAAGAGGAGGAGGAGGAAGAACCGCCGGAGCTGGTGGGCGTCTGCCGGAGTTAGAAGAGAGGAAAGTTGGGGGTTTTCTCCGTCAGATCCAAGCTGGGAAGAACGGTGGAGCGACGGGGGTATTTATAGGGACCGAATCAGGGAGGAAGGCGGAGGGAGACGACGTGTCTCCCTCGCCGGAGGACGCCGGAGATGGAAACCCATACCGTCCGTGCGTTCGCACGGCCGGTATGGTGGGTTACAGCGATCAGGGGGGTGTCCCTGCGACGGCTGACGACGCAGGGCACCCCCGGTTTACTTGCCAGACTCTCCCCCTCACCCTGCGCGGCGCCATGCTCCGTGCAAGGTCGCCGGGGCATGGTGCTGGCAGGTTTTGCAGGGAGGACCTGAACGCAAAGAACGAAGGAGAGTTAGGGGCCAAAATGCGAGGGTTCAAAAGTTGAGGGCCAAAAAGTAAATATATGAGGACCAAAGTGTAAAGTTGGTCAGGAAGGTTTCTTCTTAGGCTCAAGTTTTTATACATGACTAATTAGGACCTAAGGAATCTGATGGTGAATTTTATTTCTAGATTAAACCTTCTTTGACCGGTCAATTTACGCAAAAATCCAAATTAAGTTATTAATTGGGTATGGTTCTCAATGTAGGTCAAGATGGGTTCCTAAGGTCAAATTGAAGGTTCTAAACCCTAGAGATTATTTTTCTATGAATTTTAGAGGGTTTATTCCATTTTTTCTTTGCCTTGAACCTCGTGAATTGAAGTGGGTTTATTTTAGGGTTACAGATTATTATTTAGTTCCTTGGAATTGTTGTAGCCCTTGCCAGATCATCTCATCCCACTTTTATTCTTATTAGGTTGCTTTGACCTATGTTTGGACCCTGAATTACCCTGTATACAGATTATACTGGTAAAATTGCATTTTTACCCCTTATGACTTGTTTTCTCCTTAAACTCAGAATTCTCTGAGTTAAGCCTTTCCTTGAGTTATGTAGGAGCTTTTATCCTTTGTATTGGGTCAAAATGAGCTAGTTATGGCTCATGATGAGGTTCTCATCAAGGGTCAAATAGAACTGAAATTTGGGAAGTAGACTCTCAAAATTGATATCTTTAAGGCCCAACAAGGGATCAATTGCGGTGTCATTGAACAAATCTGTGATGTTAGAGCGTTGATTGATGAACCACAACTTGAGGACAACATGATTATTCCTCATCAACCACAAGAATATCTTGAACCGCAATTAGAGGAATCAGACCCTGATTTAGACAAACCCATAACTCCTACCCGTGTACCTCACACTCACCTTGAACCTCCCGCTGCTGATAACCCCATTCTTGAACTCAAACCCCTTCTTAACCATTTAAAATATGTCTTCTTGGGTTCTATTCAGACATTTCCTATGATTATAAACTCCAGACTCTCACCTTATCAGGAATCCCGTCTGATTACTGTTCTCCAGCAACATCGCAGAGCCATTGGTTGGACTCTCAATGATTTGACTGGAATAAGTCCCTCTTATTGCACACACCGTATTTATTCTGAAGAGGGTACACGACCTTCTCGTGAAATGCAAAGACGCTTGAATCCTAATCTGCAGGAGGTCGTGAAAAAGGAGATCATTAAGTGGTTAGATGCAGGGATCATCTACCCGATCTCCGACAGTTGTTGGGTGAGCCCAATCCAGGTTGTGCCTAAGGCAGGGCTCACCACTATCATGACTGAAATCGGAGAAGTCATACCTACCCATATAGCCAACTCGTGGAGAGTCTGCATAGATTACCGAAGACTCAATTCCTCCATGAAGAAGGATCATTTCCCACTACCATTCATTGATCAGATTCTCGAGAAATTAGCGGGAAATAGATTCTTCTGCTTTCTTGATAGGTACTCCGGTTACAACCAAGTAGCTATTCATCTAGAGGACCAAGGAAAGACCACATTCACCTGCCCCTTCGGGACGTACACGTTCCGAAAGATGCCTTTCGGTCTCTGCAATGCACCCGTGACTTTTCAGCGGTGCATGCTTGCCATATTCTTTAATATGGTAGGTGATTATCTGGAAGTCTTCATGGATGACTTCTCAGTTTTCGGGACATCATTTGATGATTGCCTCCAGCACTTGGTTCATATACTCAGGCATTGCATTGACGTAAATTTGGTTCTTCCCTGGGAAAAGAGCCACTTTATGGTGCCTGAGGGGATCGTCCTAGGGCATTTAATTTCTGAGAAAGGCATCCAAGTGGATCGAGCCAAGGTTGATCTGATTTCTCGACTTCCTATGCCTAGCTCGATCAGGGACATCCGTTCTTTTCTGGGACACGTCAGTTTTTACCGTCGTTTCATCCCTGATTTCTCGAAAATCTCACGTCCCCTGACTACTCTTCTCTCCAAGGATGTACCCTTTGAAATTTCCAAGGAATGCACTCAAGCTTTTGAGAACCTTTGTGACCGAGTCACCCAAGCCCCGATCCTACAGTCCCTTGATTGGTCTCAACCCTTAGAGATCATGTGCGATGCATCCGACTTCGCTGTAGGAGCAGTTCTGGGGCAGAAGATTGACGAGAAACCTGTTACGACCCGATTACCGAATCCCTACGAGACACGAGAATCGGACCGACTCGACTGATCCCAAGACCCAGTCGTCCAACGAGAAAGTAACCAAAAGAGCAGTAAAATAAACCACATTCACCATGCATATAACTGGCAGTAAACAAAATACAGCAGTAAAGAAAAGAACTACTACAGTATACACCACCACAACAGTAAAGAAATAAATATGTACATAAACGTGAGGCTTACAATAAAAGAGTACAGGGGTAACAGAAACTACTCACTACAACAGAAGGAAAAGTACAGTGGGTACTACACAAGTAGAAACTACTGGGCTCTACTAGGCCCAGCACCCTCTGCAGCCACCGGCTCTGGCTGCTCAACACCTGATCCTTAAAAGGTAACAAAGGTGACACGTCAGTGAAATGCTGAGTAGAGTGGCAACTAAAAGCTAAGAAACAGCAAGGTGGACAGTAGTTGTTATATTTTTAATTTCTTTTTTTATATTTTCCGTTTACTCGTTATTGAATTATCCCTCAGATTCTTCTCTTGATCTTGAATGTTCCTCGTGGGAACGATCTTGATTGAATTCTTTTCCGAAAAGTAGAAGTAACACGTGGTGCTCTCCTGGCCGGGAGAGTCCCCTGTGGTGGTCCTACCCTCAGTCAACCACCCCAAGGTCGCTGACAGACATAACGGTGACTATGGCACGCGCGATAAACGTATGGGTAGCTACCCCGCACTGGCACGCGGTCAGTCGTTTCCGTTAACGGGTGCGCCCAAAGCACAGCACGGAACCAGTATAGGGCAGAGCCCTCTCAGTAACAAGGGTCCAGCCCCTCCATAGTAACCAAACAGGGGTCTTGCCCCTCCACAGTCCGTGCACCCTCACCTGACTACCTTGGTTTGCCCAGTGGGCCTAACAAGCCGGTGTAGGAGGGCTAGAAGAACCCCGGGGCCCGTAGGGTAGCTAATGCTCTCCCTACACTATTAGCTCTCCTCGGTACTGTGTACACGAGGGCCAAAAGTCGGTACAAAGTGGCCAGACCTAACCCCGAGTCCCTGGAGTGGCTAGCTCCGCTCTGCACTGAACAGGGGGACAGTCGCTCTCGTTGGTACTCCATACTCAAGGGCCAGCTCACTTCCCCAATTCTATTTCATTCACTTTCCAGGAGTTCTACTCCTAATTCCCCGTTGGGTTCGTGCTCTTTCAACTCAGCCAATTTAGGTTTCATCATTTCAGCTTTATATTTATATAGCACATGTTCCCAACCGCAATTATTCATATACGCAGCCGAACCCTTGCACCTTCCTGAACGAGTCCTACACATATACGCAGCCGTCCTCAACACGAAGCGATGCAGAAACCTTCGGCGAAACGGCTGCATGGCCGTACACGCGAAAGAATAAGAAAGGTAAAATATCGTACCTTTCAGACGTCTGAACCTTCCCCCAGACGTCTCCTGCATCGTCTGGACGTATGTCCAGATGTCTGATTCTGGGAAATTTTCCCAGAATCAGGACCTCCCCGCCCTTCGCCCACAGCGCACGGCCGTGCCACGCCGCGCTCGCCTACTGCATGAGCTGCAGCAGCTCCTCCCCAGCACCACACGCTTGCTGCGCACCCACCGGTCGGCTCTGGCTGCTCCGGCAAGCTCCCACCCTCGTGGTCAAGCTCTCTCTTCCTCTCGTAGCAGCCCCTCCTCCCCACACACTCGCAACAGCCGCTGCTGCCGCCCTCGCCCCCTCACTCTCTCGCTGACAGGGAGAAGAAGAAGAAGGCGGTGGAGTGAGGGTGAGGGAGAGAGAGAGGTGTATTTGAAGGCAACCGTGGGGAGAGAGAGAGAGAGAAAAAGGGCTGCGTCTGCAGGGAGGGAGGAAAGAGAAGAAAGAGGGCAGCGGTGCAGTCTGCGCGCGCATGCGCGCAGACGCGAACCCGTACGCTGAAAAAATTAAATTCCAAACGTCTGGGAAGGCTTCCAGACGTCTAACCAGACATTTGGACCAATTCCCAGACGTCTTAAACGACGTTTGATGCCAGGGTTATAACAACTTAACAAACTCAACGGAAGTTTCGTCCCCGAAACTTGCGCTAACTAGGGTGCGAAAAAGAACGATATAGGTATAACAAACTCAAAGAGGACTGAAGTCAGTCTGAAAAAAAGTCATACCCACAAAAAGCTCCGGGTACCGCTCCCGCATCGCCGCCTCAGGCTCCCAAGTAGCCTCCTCGTACCGCTAGCTCCACCACAAAACCTTCACCAGGGGTACTTGCTTCCGTCTCAGACTACGGATGGCTCTGTCGAGAATCTGCACTGGCCACTCGGGGTAGGTCAGGTCGTCGCCCACCTCGACGCTCTCGTGACTCAGGACGTGACTGGGATCAGCGACGTACTTCCTGAGGTTGGACACGTGGAACATGTCGTGCACACCAGATAGCTGAGGAGGGAGGGCAAGCCTGTAAGCAACGGGTCCAACCTGCTCCAGGACCTCAAACGGCCCCACAAACCTCAGCGCGAGCTTCCCTCTCACCCCAAACTGCTGTAGGCCATTCATGGGCAAAACACGAAGGAAGACGTGGTCCCCAACCTCAAACCGCACCTCTCTGCATTTCCGATCTGCATAGCTCTTCTGTCTGCTCTTGACAGTGCGGAGTCGCCTGTGAATCTTCTCGACTACCTCCTGACTCTGCCGAATCAGCCTGGGGCCAACCTCCCACTTGGTCCCCACCTCAACCCAACTCAAGGGTGTTGTACACCTCCGTCCGTACAAAGCCTCGTAGGGTGCCATGTTGATGTTCGAGTGATAACTGTTATTGTATGCAAACTCCGCCAGGGGCAAGTGCTCCTCCCAAGAGCCCCTCCAATCCAGTAGACAAGCACGCAAAAGGTCCTCAAGTGTCTGTATTGTGCGCTCAGACTGTCCGTCCGTCTGGGGGTGGTAAGCTGTACTAAACCTCAATTGCGTCCCCTGGGCCTGTTGAAACTCAGCCCAAAACTGGGACGTAAAGCGGGTATCCCGGTCGGATACGATCTCCCGCGGAACTCCATGTAGATGTACCACATCGCGGATATACCTCTCTGCCAATTGTGCTGGTCCCAAGGTGAATTGGATCGGCAAGAAACGCGCCGTCTTCGTCAATCTGTCAACGATTACCCAGACTGCGTCGTGTCCTCGCTGGGTAACAGGTAAGCCCACCACCAAGTCCATGGTGATGCTCTCCCACTTCCACTCTGGCACTGGAAGTGGCTGTAGTGGCCCTGCAGGCCTCTGATGCTCGGCTTTCTCCTGCTAGCACACTAAATACTGCTGTACGAATTCACCCACATCCCGCTTCATTCCCCTCCACCAAAAGTCGCGTCTCAAGTCATGGTACATCTTCGTGTTTCTGGGATGTATGGTGAATCTGGAATCGTGTGCCTCAGTCAGGAGCTCTCTCAACAGCTCCTCGTCTCTGGGAACGCACAGACGTCCCCTCATGCGCAGCATCTGGTCTGTAAAAGAGAAGTCCCCCAGGTCTCCTAATAGTACTCTGTCACGCAAGGACTGCAAGTACGGGTCGACCATCTGTCCTATGATGATGCGATCTATCAGCTCTAACCAGCGTCTCTGTCTCATGTTGAACTCCTTCTGATCAAACAGGTATCTGAGGCTCTTGTGATCTGTGAAAATCTCGAAGGTCTCACCGTATAAGTAGTGTCTCCAAGTCTCCAGCGCGAAGATGACAGCTGCCAACTCTAGGTCATGGGTAGGGTAGCTATGCTCATGGGGCTTCAATTGCCGCGAAGCGTAAGCGACAACGTGACCCCTCTGCATGAGCACACCCCCTAACCCCTGCAAAGAGGCGTCCTTGTACACAACGAACTCGCCACTACTGTCTGGGATGGTGAGCACGGGAGCCGAAGTCAGCCTCTCCTTCAGCTCCTGAAAACATGCCTTACAGGCGTCTATCCAAGTAAAGGGCACGTCCTTCCGGGTCAACTGTGTCATAGGATGTGCAATCTGTGAAAAGCCCCTGATAAACCGCCTGTAGTAGCCTGCCAGTCCCAAGAAACTACGAATCTCAGTAACCGTGCGCGGTCTCTCCCACCTAAGCACTCCCTCGACCTTGGCTGGGTCCATAGCCAAGCCATCCCCAGAGATCACATGACCTAAGAAGGTCACCTCCATCAACTAGAACTCGCACTTGCTGTATTTGGCGTACAACCTACGTCGTCTAAGTGTATCCAGAACCATCCGCAAGAGCTGTCAGTGCTGCGTCTGATCTCGAAAATAGATGAGCACATCATCAATGAATACCACCACAAACTGGTCCAAGTACGGTTTAAACACCCGGTTCATCAAGTCCATGAAGGCAGCGGGGGCATTGGTCAGCCCAAACGGCATGACCAGAAACTCGTAGTGTCCGTACCGGGTGCGAAAAGCTGTCTTGGAAACGTCTGCCTCCATGATCCTCAATTGGTGGTATCCAGACCTCAAGTCGATCTTGGAGAATACCGTGGCACCTCGGAACTGGTCAAACAAATCATCAATCCTCGGCAGCGGATACCTGTTTTTGATGGTGACCCTATTCAGCTGTCGGTAGACCACACAAAGGCGTAGGGTACCATCCTTCTTCTTTACAAACAATACCGGTGCTCCCCAGGGAGACGCGCTGGGCCTCACAAATCCCTTCTCCAAAAGATCCTGCAGCTGAGACTTGAGCTCTCGCAACTCAAGTGGTGCCATCCTGTACGGTGCTGCGGAGATGGGGCTGGTCCCTGGTACCAGTGAGATCTCAAACTCGATCTCACTGGCAACTCGTTGGGAAACACGTCGGGGTACTCTTTGACCACTGGATACTCTGGAAATCTGCCACAGGGCTGGGCTCTCCCACCACACAAGCTAGGAAGCCCTCACACCCCTGGCTCAAAAGTCTCGCCGCCCGAAGTGCAAAAATGCACCTGAAGCCTCCGTCCACTGGCTGACCGTGGAACTCGAAAGAAGGCAACTCCGGTATGGAGAAGACGATCTTTCTCTCAAAACAGTCCACAAAGGCATGGTAAGCGGACAGCCAGTCCATCCCCAGAGTTACACCAAAGTCCTCCATCTGTATCATAATCAGGTCAGCGGGAAGGCTGTGTCCCCCAATACTGACCTCGCAACCCGTGTATACCTCCTCAACTACAAACAGCTGACCACTCGAACCTCTGATCACGAACGGATCTTCTAACAGCACACAATCCTGCCCCAAACTAACCGCGAAACTGGCGGCGACAAACGAGTGCGTAGCGACGGAATTGAAAAGCGTGTAAACGAGTCTGCCGGAAACTGAAACCATACCTGCCACCACTGATCCCAAAGCTCTGGCATCCCTGTGTGTCAGGGCGTTGATACGCCCCTCAGCCCTAGGTGCGGACGAAGCAGCCACACTCTGTGCCGAACGGGTAGCTGCTGGCCGGTACCCTCCCCGTGACTACTGTCCTCCTCCTCGTGCCTGGAACCCGCGGCCTCCTGCTCTCCCTCCAGTGCTCAGCGTGGGAAGCATCTGTTGACCTACTGCCCTAGACAGGCAGTCCCTCCTGATGTGGCCCGGCTGGCCACACTGGTAGCAGAGGGGAACCTGACTCCCGCCCTCAGTGGGTCCCTGCTGTCAGCTGGGCGGGGCTCCGGTGCTAGCAACTAGCCCCTGTCGAGGGCCCCCAAAGGCCACTGATGGCCCTGCAAAACGTGATGGCTCTCCTACGGGCGCCACGTGTCTCCTCTCTTGTTGGCCCTGTGAGAAGTCTGGTTGATAGGGCATCTTCTGCCCGCTGTCAGTATCTCACGTGGAGTGGTTGGTCTCTTCGTATGTCATAGCTGCCTCCACCACCCTCGAGAACGTAGGCAGCTTCAGGGGTTTGACATACCCCCGAATCGTAGGCCGGAGCCCCTCGGTGAACCTCCAAAAGCGCTCCTCCTCAGTGGCCACTGTTGTCGCTGCGAAGCAAGACGGCTCCAGAAAACGCGTGCGGTACGCGTTCACGGTCATCGTCCCCTGGTGGAGAGTGTGGAACTCCCGCCTCCTCTGGTCCTACCACGTCTGGGGAAAGTACTGATCACAAAAGAGGGTGACGAACCGGTCCCAGGTCAGCTCGTCCCTCTCCTGTCCCCTGATCACCCTCCACCACCTATGTGCCGCGCTCTCCAGCTAGTACATGGCAAAGGCCACGTAACACTCCACCGGGGGGCGAAGGGTGTCAAAAACCTTCTCGATCTGCTCGAGCCAGTCCTCCGCCTCCGTCGGGACCTCATCCCCCTTAAAGGAGGGGGCTTCAGCTTCCGGAACTGTCCGAAAAGCTCGAAGTGGCGCTGCAGTGGAGATGCTGGTGCACCTCCAAGCAAGGAAGCCTCGTTCACAGAAGTGTCAGAGGAAGGTGGGGGTAGTGGCGGCCCATCCCCTCCCCCACGTCCAGCACCACGTCCGTCGCGTGGTCCCATAGAGGACTCCCCCTCTGCAGCCCCAGGGAGAGGTGCTCGTGGCGGCGGGTGGAGCTCCTCTCGCACGATGTCCCGTATCAGTTGGGCGAGGTCCTGGGCCTGAATGCCCGAGAGCAATGGCTGGTCCACTGAAACATCGACCTCAACACGACCACCCCTCCGACCTCGTCCTCGGCCGCGCCCGCGATCCGCCTCGCTAGTCCCGCGTCGAGGCATCCCTGCAAGGAGACACAAAATACAGAACGGAAACACGTCAATACGAAACGATATCTAACAGAGAAGTCTAAGAACATATGTCAAAAGAAACGTTGTGGTGGCTACTCTAGTTACAGACACGTGAATTGGTTACTTTCCAGTCAGTTGGCTCACTTCTCAGGACGACCTTGCTCTGATACCATCTTGTTACGACCTGATTTCCGAATCCCTACGAGACACGAGAATTAGACCGACTCCACTGATGCCACAACCCAGTCATCTAATGAGAAAGTAACCAAAAGAGTAGTAAAATAAACCACATTCACCATGCATATAACTAGCAGTAACAAAATACAACAGTAAAGAAAAGAACTGCTACAATATACACCACCACAACAGTAAAGAAACAAACATGTACATAAACATGAGGCTTACAATAAAAGGGTACAGGAGTAACAGAAACTACTCACTATAACAGAAGGAAAAGTACAGTGGGTACTACACAAGTAGAAACTACTAGGCTCTACTAGGCCCGGCACCCTCTGCAGCCGCCGGCTCTGGCTGCTCAACACTTGGTCCTGAAAAGGTAACAAAGTTGACACGTCAGCGAAACACTGAGTAGGGTGGCAACTAAAAGCTAAGAAATAGTAAGGTGGACAGTAGCTGTTATATTTTTAATTTCTTTCTTTATATTTTCCATTTACTCATTATTGAATTATCCCTCAGATTCTTCTCTTCATCTTAAATGTTCCTCGTGAGAACGATCTTGATTGCATTCTTTTCCAAACAGTAGAAGTAACACGTGGTGCTCTCCTGGCCGGGAGAGTCTCCCGTGGTGGTCCTACCCTCAGTCAACCACCCCAAGGTCACTGACAGACGTAATGGTGACTACGGCACGTGCGATAAACGCACGGGTAGCTACCCCGCACTAGCACGCGATCAGTCGTTTCTGTTAACGGGTGCGCCCAAAGCACAGCGCGGAACCAGTATAGGGCAGAGCCCTCTCAATAATAGGGGTCCAACCCCTCCACAGTAACCAAACAGGGGTCTTGCCCCTCCACAGTCCGCGCACCCTCTCCTGACTACCCTGGTTTGCCCAGTGGGCCTAACAAGTTGGTGTAGGAGGACTAGCAGAACCCCGGGGCCCGTGGGGTAGCTAGTGCTCTCCCGACACTAGTAGCTCTCTTCGATACTGTGTACACGAGGACCAAAAGTGGATACAAAGTGGCCAGACCTAACCCCGGGTCCTTGGGGCGGCTAGCTCCGCTCTGCACTAAACAGGAGGATAGTCTCTCTCCTTGGACTCCGTACTCAAGGACCAGCTCACTTCCCCAATTCTATTCCATTCACTTTCCAGGAGTTCTACTCCTAATTCCCCGTAGGGTTCGTGCTTTTTCAACTCAGCCAATTTAGGTTTCATCATTTCAGCTTTATATTTATATAGCTCATGTTACCAACTGCAATTATTCATTCATAATCAGGCAACTGTTAACCAATTACAGGCAGTTATCGCTTCCTTTCTAGTTTTCCAAGACTGCAATGTATATGTATTCAAGCTAGTTTTCCAGTCCTAGGATTCATGCCATACCCTAGGATCTATCATTCAATCTAGTTTTCCAGTCCTACGATTCATGCAATACCCTAGGATCTATCATTCAATCTAGTTTTTCAATCCTAGGGTTCATGCAATACCCTAAACTCTATTAATTATTTCACAAGTGCATAATTTTTGATAAATAATTGAAAGGGTCACTCTACCTGCAAAATCGGGAGAACTAGGGCGTGATCGGCAAGCCCACACGCCTCCGCAACCCCTAGAGCCGCAATGGAACGGGGTCCTAACATAAGGATCAATTACAAGGAGCCACTCAGAACAGTATACAATTACTGTAAACAGGTAGAGGAACTAAAACTGAGAAGAACGAAACTTGAAACGTGGAAAACGGGCTCCGAACAGACCCTAAACGGGTCAAAAACGACAAGTCTACCCAAAATCAGACGTCTGTCTTAAATGATAGCTCAGGTCATAACTTGATCCTGCGCGGTCCTTCAGACGTCCAGAAGCCTGCTAAACCATCTGGACTTAGTTTCTAGACGTCCGACTGTCACTCCGGACGTCTGGAGACCCTCTCCGTCGTCTGGTGTTGTGTCCAAATGTCCGATCTGTGTGGGATGGCGTGCCCTTGTGCCTTCCCGAACGAATCCTGCACATATACGCGGCCGTCCTCAACACGAAGCGATGCAGAAACCTTCGGTGGAACGGCTGCATGGTCGTACATACGAAAGAAGAAAGGTAAAATATCGTACCTTTCAGACGCCTGGACCTTCCTCCAGACGTCTCCTGCATCGTCTGGATGTATGTCCAAACGTCTAATTTTGGTAAATTTTCCCAGAATCAGGACCTCCCAGCCCTCCGCCCGCAGCGCACGGCCGTGCCGCACCGCACTCGCCTGCTGCCTGAGCTGCAGCAGCTCCTCCCCAGCACCACACGCTTGCTGCGCACCCGCCGGTCGGCTTTGGCTGCTCCAGCGAGCTCGCACCCTCACGGTCAAGATCTCTCTTCCTCTCGCAGCAGCCCCTCCTCCCTACACACTCGCAGCAGCCGCTGTTGCCGCCCTCGCCCGCTCACTCTCTCGCTAACAGGGAGAAGAAGAAGGCGGTGGAGTGAGGGTGAGGGAGAGAGAGGGGTGTATTTGAAGGCAGCCGCGAGGAGAGAGAGAGAGAAAAAGGGCTGCATCTGTAGGGAGGGAGGAAAGAGAAGAAAGAGGGCGGTAGTGCAGTCTGCGCGCGCATGCGCGCAGACGCGAACCCGTAGTCGAAAAAATTAAATTCCAGACGTCTGGGAAGGCTTCCAGACGTCTGGACCAGTTCCCAGACGTCTTAAACGATGTTTGATGCCAGGGTTATAACAAAACCCATGGTCATCTACTACGCTAGTAAGACACTTGACGAGGCTCAGCGTAACTACACAGTTACGGAGAAAGAGCTGCTAGCCGTAGTATTTACCCTCGAAAGATTCCGATCTTATCTCTTGGGTTCCTACGTCATAATCTACTCGGATCATACAGCTGTGAGGCATCTCCTTGCTAAGAAGGATGCGAAGCCTCGATTAATCTGATGGATCTTACTGTTGCAAGAATTCGACCTCGAGATTCGCGACAAGGCAGGAAGACAGAACGTGGTAGCTGACCACTTGTCTCTCCTTCCTTCTGAAATCATCAACCCTTCTGGACCCATCACAGAGCATTTTTCTGATGAGCACCTGTTGACTATTGATACTAGGCTTCCATGATTTGCTGATATAGTAAACTACTTGGCATCTCATCAGATCCCATCTGATTGGCCAAAGGCCAAGAAAGACAAGTTGCGCTCCGAAGCCAAGTACTGCATCTAGGAAGACCCGTACCTTTTCCGCATAAGTGCTGACCAAATCATCCGGAGATGTGTCCCAGAGGGAAAAGTTAATGACATTCTCTCCTTCTGCCATGACCAGGCATGCAGTGGCCACTTCTCTGGGCACAAAACTGCATCAAAAATCCTCTAGTGTGCCTTTTACTATCCCACTATCTTCAAAGACGCATATAGACACTGTAAGGCATGCAGTCATTGCCAAACTTTGGGCAACATGAGCCACCGCGACATGATGCCTTTGCAGCCAATTCTCGTATGCGAGATCTTCGATATTTGGGGGATTGATTTTATGGGCCCCTTTCCTATTTCGGACGGCTTCGAGTACATTTTGCTTGCTGTGAACTACGTGTCCAAATGGATCGAAGCCATTCCGACCTGAACCTGTGATCACAAGATCGTCATCAAATTCATTCATCAGAAAATCTTCTCACGGTTCGGTATTCCTCGTGCTATCATCTCTGATGGAGGGACCCATTTTACCAACGCTCAGTTCAGGTCACTGATGACCAAATACGGGGTGTCTCACCGAATCTCTACTCCTTACCACCCCCAAACTAATGGTCTAGCTGAGCTATCAAATCGGGAGATCAAGAAAATCCTGCAAGTTACTGTTAGACCTAACAGGAAGGATTGGTCGTCCTGACTTCCGGAAGCTTTGTGGGCTTATAGGACTGCCCACAAGACCCAATTAGGCAGTCTTCTTTTAGACTGTTGTACGGGAAGGCGTGTCACCTTCCCGTCGAACTGGAACACAAAGCCTATTGGGTAGTATGGAACTGCAACTTAGATCTTTCTAAGGCTAGAACCTACAGAAAGCTTCAGATAAGCGAGATCGATGAATTACGCCTTGATGCATATGAGAACTCGCGAATCTACAAAGAGCGGGTTAAAACCTTCCATGACAAGCACATATCTAGAAAGATCTTCCATCCTGGTCAGAAGGTCCTACTCTTCGATGCCCGACTCAAACTCTTCTCTGGGAAACTGCGATCCAAGTGGGTCGGACCGTATCTTGTTCGACAGGTTTTTGGAAATGGAGCCGTCGAAATTAGTTCTCTCAGCCACAACTCCGAACCTTTCATCGTGAATAGTAAGAGACTCAAACCGTTCATTGATGTAACCTCTACAGATTTGGCTGAGTCATCATTTATCCTCCATTCTCCCTGAGCTTATTACGCTCAGCTGATGGCGTAAAACTCAGTGCTTAACGGGAGGCAACCTGTCATTCTTTCTGAAAAATCCGAAACCTTTTTTAACACCTCTTTGCACTCTAGGTTCATCCTTTAGGACAGCCGACTCCACCTCAGGTGCTCGTATATGAGATTAGAAATCGTCCGCAACAGTCACCCCGACCCATCCACTCACTAAAATACCTGTCCTAATGCATGAACCAAGCTAAATAAAAATCCTTCTAATTTACAATGAGGACATTGCAAATCTTAGGCATGGAGGGGGTATGAAAGTGCAAAATGAATAAAAACTCATAAGAAAAGGTTTCAACATAAAAAAAAAAAATTGGAAAGGAGGGAAGGATTCTTATGGATTTTACAAAAGGAGGAGGAGAAAAGAGCTAAATGATAAAAAGGAGCACAAAATGAAAGAAAAGAGATAGTCATTAGAAAGAAATTAAGGAATTAACCTAAGTTCTAAACCACATTAAGGAAAAGAAAGAGGACAGTGCACAACAAGATTAGTAAGAATGCAAACCTTAGGCATTCTTGGATAGACTCTTAGTACCCATTAAGATCTAGATATTCCTCAAGAGGTTGAGGAAATTGAAAAGCTAAAGTATTAGGTCCAAGGCTTAGGGAGTATTTGGCCTCGTTAACTTACTTTTGGTTTACGGGACTCAGTAACCTAAGCACCCAAATTCACACACACAGTCTGGTTCAGTGAGCATAAGTATCAAAATCGTGCAGAAGCATTTTAAATATTCTGAAAAAGTCACCTAGATTAGGACCAGTCGATCAACACAAGTTGATTTGGACGAGTTCTCGACGCAGAGAGGTGGGAAATTCCCCTCGAAGATGTGTAACAACATATCATCTCCTCGGTGCTTGTCTCTTAGGATATTTACATATCCTACTGGGAGCATGTAAGCACTCTGCCAGTTCAGATTCCATGGATGGCATTATCACGAAGTGTCAATTGCCAGGGTCTGAATTCAGCCACGAAACACCATGGACGGGATTATCTCGAAATCTCGAAAATTAGGGTTCTGGGGTTTACCATGGGCGGTGCTATCTCGAAGCATCGACTGCCAGGGACCCTTGAAGAATGATGATGGGGACAAAGAATCCGATACAGATCGTGTTGTGAAGCCAATCCTAACCTAGAATTAAAAAGAAAAGAGAGAGAAAACTCTCCAAACAAATAAATCTTCTGTCTCTCTCTCTTACAAAATGCACTGCAAACTGAACCAAGGCTAAAATTATCTCAAGCATGGGTGCTTTAACCACGAAGTCCAATAAACCTTAGGTTAGTTCTTGTAGGCCTTAAAACCCTTTGCTAAAGTCTAAGGCTAAAGCTAGACAGATCTGGATCTTGGTTGGTACTAGAGTACCTTTTAGGCCTATGATTGGCATTCTGACCTAATCAAGGATACAAGAGAAAAAGCACTTATCTAAACTTGATAAGAAATTCATGGTCTAGAACAAGGGTTAAAATCGTAAAATTTTGCTAAGGGACTAGCAAAAGCTAGGCATGGGGATATGATGAGAGCCTCATCATGAATCCTAACTAGCACATTTTGATCTAAATAAGTGTACAAAAGCTCCTACAAAACCTAAGGGAAAGCATAAACCATAGAATTTTAAATTTAAGAATAAAATAATTCACAAAGGGTAAAACTGCAATTTTATCAATGCAGTACGCAAATGGGGTGTCTAAGGGTCTAAACAAAGGTCAAATGGGCTTAATAAGAAAGAAAGTGGGATGACCTGATATGAAAAGGGTTATAGTAATTTCTAGGAATTAATTGACATTCTGTAACCCTAAAAACAAACCTGCTTTAATTCACGAAATTCCTGGCAAGATAAAAGTCAAATAAACCCTTTAAAATTCATGGAAAAACATCCCCTAAGGTTTAGAACCTTCAATTTGGCCAGTGGAACCTGTCTTGACCTAAATTGAGAACCATACCGAATTTTTGACCTAATTTGGATTTTTGTGCAAATTGACTAGTCAAACGTGGTCAAACCAAAAATCAAACTTCACCATTAGATTTCTTAGGTCCAAATGAGGTTTATACCAAAATTTGGACCTAAGGGAAGGCCATCTTGACCTACTTTACAAATTGGTCCTCTTCAATTACTTTTCGACCCTTCTCTTTTTTGAACCCTTGCATTTTGCCCCCCAGTTCCCCTTTCGTTCTTTACAGAACAGTCCCTCTGCCACCCCACGCAGTCGCCCATACCTCTGGCGACCTTGCGCGGAGGATGGTGCCACGCACGGTATGGGGGCTGCTCTCAGAAACGAAAGGGGGGTTCCCTGCGTTGTCCTCTTTCACAGAGACCCCCTCCCATGACCTGCCATTGCCCACTCCTCTCGTGTGAATGCGCGAAAGGAATGGGTCTCCATCTCTGGCCAACTCTGTCAAGCTCTCCACGATCTCTCCTCGAGATTCTCCTCTCGCCAGCTGCTATAAAAGGGACGGCTGGGCTCTCCGATCGTCTCAAACTTGTTTTGGCCGAGGAAAACCCCCAACTTCATCTCCTCCTCCTCCGGTCAAGTGCCCGCAGGCTCCGGTGACCCTTCCTCCTCCCCTTCATCGCTCTGCTGCCATACCTGCAGCAAAGTTCACTCCGCCTCATCCTCCCGTGCCAAGCCGCACCAGCTGGCACCTTCCTGACCTCCTCCTCATCGCCGCTACCCCCCTCTAGGCATCTTCGTCTCCGGCGTCAGCAGGCACGCGCCGAGCGCCTCCTCCCCCCCCTTTCGTCAGTTAACTATGTGAAACTCTTCCCCTTAATCTCTCTTTTATTTCCCCCTTTTTAATTTGTTATTTCCACCCACCGACCACCACTGTCCATCGCCACCTTCTCCATCTCCGACCGCCCTCTGGTGAGGCATCCTCGCCGCTCCACTCCTCCATCCGCCTCGCCAATCACCCCTTAAGCACCGCGATACCTCACTGACACTAAATCCGCACTCCACTCACCACACCACACCTCGAGAACACCCCCCGAACACACCCACTCTCACGCACACAGTGTGGCCTAAGCACGCGCACTCCGGCCTCCCCACGCCACACTGACCCCTGCACTGTCTTCGCCGTGCTCTGGCGAAGCTCACCAAGTGTTCTGACAGGGCTGCAAGGCCGTACTGGTGGTTTCAGGTCTCATACCCTCGTCGCCATTGACGAGAAGCTTGGAGCAAGCTTGCAAGCATCTCCAAGCCCCTTCAGCTCCAGATCTGCAGCCCAGGTCGTGTGGAAGACTTTCACACACGCACTCAGGACCTCAATTGGGGTCGTAAGCCTCGGCTGCTACCCCAAATCGCCTGCGCCTCCTACCTGCAGACGCACGAAACGAAGGTGGGACTTTAGTCCCACCTCGGAAGTGTGTGGGCGCGCACCCACACATAAATTGAAAAAGCGCTCCTGGCTTATTGCCTCGAAGCACTGAGGTGAGGTCCCTCGCCCTCACTCACCGGGTCTCGTCCGCGGCACTGCCCACGCGGACCTGACCCGCGACCCGATTACCTTGATCGGTGCACTCGTCGCGCACCACAACCACGCCAGTGCGCCTGGACCCGGTGTGCAACCGACCCGATAACCCTGCTCTGGGAGAGCGTATCGAAGAGAGCTTGAGAGAGAGAGAGACGCGCAGGGAGGGTAGGGGTAGGTTTTGCACTCATGTTTGCAGGGAACAGGTGGGAAAGAAGACGGAGAAGAAGAGGAGCGGCGAGGACTTAGCCGAAAAAACTCCAGCAGCAGAGAAAAAGAGGAAGAAAGGAGGAGCGGAGCAGAAGAGAAGAAGGAAGGAGCTACTGAAGAAAGAAGGAGAAGAAGATGCAACGAAAAGAAGAGAAAGAAGGAAGGAAGCTTCGCAGAGGAAAACGAGAAAGGGAAAGACAAGCAGATGAAGAAGAAAAGCTAAAGCCAAGCAGAGCCAAGGAAGGAGAAGAAGAAGAAGCCAAAGCACTGTAGAAATAGAGCTAAAGGAGAGGGGAGGGACAGAGAACAAGAGAAGAGAGAAGGAGAAGCCACAGCAAAGGAGAAGAAGAAAGAAGAAGGTACAGAAGCCGATTGAAGAAGAGAAGGTGCAGTAAGAGAAAGAGAAGAAGAAGAAGCCAAGAGAAAGAAGGAAAAGAGAAGAAGAAGAAGAAGAAGAAGAAAAAGAAAAGGAGTTTTTGCTCATTCTCTCCCTCTCTTAAATTTTTGTAAAATAGTATATAGTCAATTGTAAATTCATATATTTCTAGAAGGACTTGTGCTCCCTAAGTTCGACCTCGGGATATTTTAAAATCTCGAGTAATAAATAAATTAAAGTGATAATCGTCTTTCATAATACTACAACGAATACATCATTAAAACCCAAAGGACGAGCCCAACTTGAAGCTTAGGGACCGGTCGGCGAGGGGTGGAACGGCCTGTGGAGGTGGAGCAACCTCGCCGGTGTTGGTGGCTGGAGGTGGAGAGGGTGATGGTGGTCTGTGATGTCGAGGGGTCGAAGGTGCAAATTATAAGAGGGGAAATAAAGAGGGGAGTAAGGGGGACTTATCTAACGAGTCCAGAGCGAAGGGGGAAGGCGGATGGCGAGCGGCTGGTGCCTGCCGTCGCCGGAAACGAAGGCGCCGAGGGGAAGAAGATGGCGACGAGGAAGGGGGTCAGAGGGCCCCTGCTGGTACGGTGCGACGCGGCGGAGGACGACGGAGCTAGCTCTACCACTGGTACTGTGGCTGAGCGACGAGAGAGGAGAGGAGGAGTCATCGGAAGCTCTGGGCAGTCGGCCGGAGTTGGGAGGAGACGAATTAAAGGGGGATCTCAGGCCAAATCGAGCTTAAAGGATACGACATGGTCTGCCATTCCTTAAATAGGCAAAGGCCGGCTGGGAAGCGCACGAGAGTGGCGGGGAGGTCATGCCGGAGGTATGGCCGACCGGAGACCTATACCTCTCGCATGTTCGCATGAGAGGTATGGCAGGCTTCAGGGCATGGGGAGCAGCCCATGCGGTAGGGGGCTTCGTAGGGAGCTCCCCTTTCAAATCTGGGGCCGGCTCCCCATGCAAATGAGGTGTCATCCTCTACGCAAAGTCGCCGGAGGTATGGCCTTCTGTTGCGGATGGCAGAGGGACCGAAGTAAATAAAATTACAAGGAAGTTGAGGGGGTAAACGCAAGGGTTTCAAAAAGTTGAGGGTCAGAAAGTAATTTTGAGGACCAATTTGCAAAGTGGGTAAAGACGACCTTTTCTTAAATCCAAATTTTGGTATAAACCTAATTTGGACCTAAGGAATCCAATGGTTAAGTTGGATTTTAGGTTTGACCACATTTGACTAGACATTTTGCACAAAAACCTAAATTAGGTCAAAAATTGGGTATAGACCTCAATCTAGGTCAAAACAGGTTCCAAAGGAAAAATTGAAGGTTCTAAACCACAGAGGATATTTTTTCATGAATTTTAGAGGGTTTAGTTGATTTTTATCTTGCCTGAAACCTTATAAATTAAAGTAGATTTGTTTTAGGGTTACAGAATGTCATTTAATTCCTAAATTTTGTCATAACCCTTTTCTGGCCAAACCATCCCACTTTTTCTCTTATTAAGTCCACTTGACCTCTGTTTAGACCCTTAGAAATCCCGTTGATGCACTGCAATGATAAAATTACAGTTTTACCCCTTGTGTCATGTTCTATTCTCAGATTAACAATTTCCTGAATTAGGCCTTCCCTTATGTTATATAGGAGCTTTTATTCACTTTATTAGGTTAAAATGTGTTAGTTAAGGTTCATGATGAGGTTCTCATCAATTAACAACCTGCCAATTTGGGTTATTTTCAAACCCAAACTGTTGACAGTGGGTTTTTAATGAGATTTGATTGCAAATCCTGCCTAGTTTAGTTAGTTTTAATCCTTAGAGTTTATTGAAATCAATTAGAAATTCTCTTAAGTGTCTGTTCACTTAATCAGAGTTGAAAATTCATTCTCTAAAGCTTTCAGAGAAGCTTGAAGCCTCTCTACGATTTCAAAAGCTTTAAAGGCTTCAGGATCCACTTCTATAGATGTGGAATTACCTGCAGAGTTAGCTCAAACCCTTAGTTAAGCTAGAAAAACCACCCTATAGACACTGTAAGTTTAATCTCTATTTCCAGGCATAAATAACCCGTAGGAACCCCCTAATTTTACCTTTCAAATTGAAGAGGAAAACATCCTCTAAACCTAAAATTGACCCTGTAATCTTGTAGAGCCATCTTAGAGCTTTCTATCAAGCTTTAGATCGTTGATTTGGAGCTCTGAGTAAGGAGAAATTGATGCTTAAAGTCAGGTCTGGAGGGGGAAAATAATGTCCCACATTAGAAACTGCTGAGAGCGCACCTTGGTATAAAAGCATTTTGTGTTTAATGCTCACCAGTCGTCAAGTGCTCGGCGCGAACTGAACCTCTGACCATTCTAAGCATAGCGTGTGTATGTGCAGGCGTGTGCACCTGCGAGTGTGCGCCCGAGTAGGCGTATGTGCGATGTTGGCCCTGGGAGGGCGAGGCGTGGGAGGCGTTGAGCCGGTTTGGCTCGAGAAACTTGAACTGGAAATAAACCGATCTATAATGAACCAGGCGAGGACCTAGTAGGGTCTGGTCCCACCCTGTAAAAGGTGCTACATATCCCTGAAAAGTCTGAGCCGCAAACTAAAAACCAATTTTTGGTTGAGGAAGGAAAATCTGGTCTGGTTCAGCTGATGGTTCAACAGAAAGAGCTAAGTGTTAAAGACTCTGAAGGCTAAGGGTAAGGAAGAAGAAAAGAAAGAAAGAAAGAGAAGGCTAACAGAGACTAAGGAAAGAAGAGAGGCAGAATAGAAGAGAAGAAAGAAAGAAGAGATGAGCTCGAGAGAAATAAAAGAGAAAGAGAAAAGATAAAGATAAACAAAAGAAAAGAAAGAAAGAAAGGTAAGAGAAGAAAAGAGAGAGAGTCTGAAGAATAAAAGGAAAAGAAATTGATTTTCTTATTATATTTTTATTTTTTTTTGCTCTTAATTGTTAAAATAAGGCATGTTGTAATTAGATAAATTCTTATTTACCTTAAATCTTTTGAAATAAATAGAGAAATTACATATTTTTAAATGTTGAAAATGAGATTTCATATGGAATTTTGCATATTCCTTCAATTTAAATCTGCAAAATTCATGTTATTAAATTTAATTGAAGTATACCTCCTATACTTAAAGATGTTTTGAATTGATTAGTAAATTTAAAATAATATATACCTCCCAGTGAACGACTTGGACTCAACCAATTAAAAAATTCTAAAATGTTAGGTTAATTCGACTCTATACTACTAAATGACACAATTTCGAGTTAACCTAATTTATTTTTCTGTACTCATAATTAAGTAAAATTAACTTAATTAACTGAGTTGAGGGAGAAGCATCAAGGAGCACATGGAAACAACACCAATATCGGACAAGAAATCTATAGCTAAAGCATCTCAATAACTCGAAATGCTACTGCTTTGAACTCAGCCTCTGTTATGGACCTAATAACAACTGATTGCTTTTTTCTCTTCCAAATGATAAGATTTCCCCCAAGATATAAACAATATCCAAATGTGATCTTGCCCAATCAGCATTAGGCTTTTAATGACCATTGATGGAAATTGGACCTTCAAAGTCATAACATTAGAGCTCAAACTCCACTCCAATTATTGGAGTTGTATGAATCCCATCATGAGAAACTATCTATGTCCTATATTGGATTATGCAAACCAATGTCCTTAAATATCGGTCTCAGCCTCTACGAAACTTTAGCCATTAGGTTTCCAAATCTACATAATCTAAATACAGGCAAAGATTTTTGTCTTGGGTATAAGGACATATGCGTCTTTCTCTAAGGAAAGTTTTTGAAATAGGACTCCCACTATCCCAATTTCATTGATCAACTCCTTTATCATACTCATGAGACAATTTCTAAATTTCCATTCTCTATGGAACACATTCCATTAGGAATTCAATTAGGTGTCGGTCTCACATGATAAACTTAGAAGATTACCATCTCTTTTGAGATTGGGAACCATGATCAAGAAAATCCAATTAATGATAGTGATCATCTACTGATCCATATCTTGTATCCACTATCTAGAATCGTTTTGAGTAATTGATCCACTATCCTTACTTGTTTGATTAAGCCTTTGTGCAACCCTAAAGGCACAACAGGATCAATATATATTTATACTCAAAGTTCATTTATTTAGATGAATGAAGAGAACATATCCAATCAATGTACCAATTACATAATTAGATGGCTTGCTAAGGCAATACAACTCCAATAAGGAAGGGACAAGGGGAGATGAAGAGGTGGTTAGGGTTTTTAATTCAAATGGGAGGACATTTAGGTGATGGGGAGAGGGCTTTGGGAGACGAGAAGATGAGGATGAGTTGTGTTGAAAGAAAATAAGAGGGGGTAGTGTTTTGACACAAGGAAAGCAGGAGGGACGAGGTGGTGTGAGAATGAGATGAGAGATAAAGAGAAGTGGTTACAAGAAAAAATAAACTCTTCTATCTCAAAATCAAATGAAGGAGATCATGCACATGGAACCATGACTAAATGTCATGTGTCTTGTGGAGAAAGAGCTTGACTATTGTTTTAGTCTAATTAGGTTTTAATTAGGCTCCAACAACCTATTTGGAAACAAAGTATAAGTCCAATAGAGCCGATAAAACTCAACATAATAAGAACTTGAGAATACTACGTTATACTTGGATTAGAGTTTAAAGATCAGGAAATATTGCAAGTGGATGACTTAAACAGGCTTAGAGTTATTACTGAAATGGGAGATTATTTGTATGTAAGAGAGTCATTTTTTATGCAAGATATTTCAAGGATATTTATAAAAGTATTCAAAATTCCAAAAATTAATTTTGAGACATTTTAGAATGTTTAAGATTTGAAAGTAAGATGCATCTCTTGAAACAATTAATAGATTTTAAGTATGCTAAACAATCTCATATTAGTCGATTAATTTTTGATAGACTATTGAAATAAGAATAAAATTAATTAATTAAGAAGATCTTTTTTTTAGAAGATAAATGTATGGATCATGGAATTTGATTCCATGACCTCTAGAATGTCAATAGAGAACTTTACCACTTAGTTAAGCCTTTGGTAGCAATTGCTTAAGAACACTGGTTAATCATTTATTGAAAACAACTCACTTTTAGCCTTAAAGTACCAATAGGAATTAATCAATTAGATCAATTAACCCTAATTTTTTAAAGTTATTGAAATTTGATTGATCGATTAGGATTGAGACCTTAATTGGTTAACCTAACGGATTAGGAAAATCTGTTAATCAATTAATAAAGCATATTTTCAAGATATAAATGTTGGAATTCAAATCTTAGTTGACTATTAAAAATACAAGAGAAGATTAATAGATTACTAGGATAGATATGATTTGCATAGTAATGTGACATTAGTAATTAACATTTTAATATTATAATATGAGTGTGGGATGGGTTGATATGAAGAAGTGAGTATATGTTACATTAGAGTGAATATTTTTTAATATATATTGACATTGATGTGATATAATGCGATGGTTAAATAATGGTATATTTTGATTGATGTTGATGTTGATTTCATGAGGTGGGATAAGTTGAATCCCACCCCTTGGGGGATTTATTCCACTCTTATCCCTCCAACCATGGGATATCTTGTAGGATATCCCTTAACCTAACAGTTTCTAAGGCTGCGTTTGGATGAGGGAAACCACACATGAGGATAAGTTGCATTGGGTGTTTGCTTGAGAGATGAGATATGTAGTGGGATAGATATGATTGGTATGATGATGTGATTTTAACGGGTGATATTTTAATATTATGATATGAGTTATGAATGGGTTGATATTATGTAGTGAATATATATTGATGGATTTATTATGTTAGGTTAAGCATATTTTAATACATATTAGTATTGATGTGATGTAATAAAATAATTCGATGGTAATATATTTTGATTAGATGTGAATAATGAGTGATGGATAGGTATGAGTTGAATCCCATCCTTTGATGGATTTATCACTTGTGTATTGGATACCCTTCCGGAATATCTCCTATCCAAATGGATAGAAACCTATAAAACCTAGAAATATGAGAACCATCGGTTCTTTAACAATCTACTGAGAAAAACAAAGTACAACTAAAGCCTTCTCGTCTTCTTCGTACATGGTCTTCAACTCATACAAGCCTTAATAAAGAAAATCTTCGGGATATCTTCTTTATCATCTTTTTCATCTAAAGTCAATCATTTGTGTAAGCTCTTGAAATGTTGGTAATATGAAAAGCAATACAGAACAAATATCTTTATCTCCATATTTTATAAATATCAAAATAATGCGTTATCACTAACGGAGTTAAGTGCATTGAGAGGAGATATATTATAGAAGATTTTAGTAACATTGATAGCAATTGATGTTTGCAATATTGGAGCTCCAAATTGGATGTTATCTTTTGATAAGTTGGGTTTCTTAACATTGGATTAACTTGTGAGGTAAATGAAGGTTGACCCCCTAAGGTAAAGGTTAACTCCTATAAATGGGAGCCAATCCCCATTTACTTGGTAGCCTAATACTAGCCTTCAAAATCCATCCACATATGTAGATCCATGTAGGTGCTTACTGCAACATAACATTACGATCCCTTTTCAAATTGTGTTCATAATACAACATGTTAATACTTATTTCAGATAAAGAGAAACAAGTGTAAACCCCTAGGTGAGCACTTGCAAAGTGTAATGACTCAGCCTCGAGGGATCAAGTTAGAACATTTAGACTTATCCCATATCACCACGTCATTGCGTAATAAAAAGTATACACACAATAACAAAGTAATAATAGTGCAAAAATTTAAGGAAATAAGTAAAATTGTTCACTTCTAAATATGTTATGATCCGAACCCGATTCCACTTAGAAACTAGGGTCGGGACGTCTTAGCTAATCCTAAGATCTGATCGTTTATCGAGAAATAAGCCGAAAATATAAATACAACATTCCACATATGCGATATAGCTAAGCATTTTAAATTAAGATAGAAAAACAGAACAATAGTCTCAAGTAGACATTGCACCACAGGTGAAAAATGGAGTTTGCTATCTAGCCATCACAACAGAAATAGAAAGATGGAAAGCAACATTACAGGTTCCAAATACACTAAAATACTCACTAAAGCAGTAAAATAGTGTCTCAGAAGCGGAAACGGAATGGGAACAGACTACGGCTAGGCTCGACTAGGCCCAGTACCCGCCGCTGCCAATGGTACCGGCTTCTCACCTCCCTGACCTGAACATATGTAACAGTTGTTAGCTAAACGCTGAGTAGAGTGACAAACTTAAGAACATTAGATGCATTTAACTGTTAAAAATAGCAAACTATTTATGCAATTTCAGTTTTTCATATAGTTAACACCTGGTTCTATTCATAATCACTAGTTGTTTAGTACTCAAGCATTCTAGTAAAGGTCCATGTCATCACTTAGTTCCCATGTTTCCTATGGGAACAATCTCGTTGCAATTTTCCCGCAATGTAGGACGCACATGTAACACTCTCCTGGTCGAGAGAGTATCCCATGGTAGCCCTACACTCGGTCTACCACCCTGGGGTCATGGTCGCGACGTAGTAGTGACTATGGCACGTACAATAGGTGTATGGGTAGCTACCCCATACTGGCACGTGGTCAGTCTTTTCCGCTAGCGGGTATGCTTTAACGTACAGCACAAAACAGAACAGGGGCTACGCCCCTCACCAGTTTGCGAACCCTAGCCCGACTATCTTGGTTTGCCTAGTGGGCCCAATAGGAGTCGATGTAAGGAGGCCATTCCTTTCTTGGGCCTCAATCCAAGGGGAGGCTAGCTCTCTCCCCACACAAAAGTGATAGTAGCTCTCCTCGGTACTACGTACACGAGAGCCAGCTCACTTTTTGTACCCAAGTCCAACCAACCATCATGCCTGTATAGGTGAGTTATTCCATCATACATCAGATTTTCCATGTCACAGCAATTTAGCTACTTTTCTAGTTCTCCATAGGGTTCGTTCACAGTACTCGTCTCATACCAACAAGTTACATGTATCTTTATTCACATTCAGGTTTCAATCATGGAAATAAGTAGTTCCTAATATAACATTAAAGGTATTTAACTACATCGTTTGAGTTACCATTTTCTGACAATGTGGAAATAATCATCATGCATATTTAAGTTATGTCAAGCAAGGTTCATGTGCTGAGCTTAAACATACATCATTTTCAATCATTGGGTTCATTTCATCCCTTAGGTTTCAGGCAGAGATCTCTAGTTTAACATTCACTTATCAAAATCAATCAAAAGGAGTAGCGAAAGACCAGTCTACTAAGGGGTACGGGTGATATGGGGGCACCAACGGTGGATTCCAATGCCCTCGCAGGTCCCATGTGCACTACAAACCTTGCCCAGACCAAATCGTTGGTCAAACCAGGCATTAATTTTGTTGACTGATGTTTCATCATGTATAACAGTCCTAAAATAGTGTAGAGATGGTTCTAAAATGTAGGAAATTCAGAAAGCTTTCCAACGATACCTTGATTGCACGATTCCGACTACGTATGGACCCTGAACTAGCCTAAACACACCTCTCGGTTTACTTGAACAGGACCAGGCGAATTGGTCTGGCTGGATCGGCCGCTTGCATGTAGAAGACACGCGCACTGACTGAGATCAGAAGTCTGGGATGAGTCCCAGACGTCTTAAACACGTGTAAGAACCCGCCTAGCGCTCCTGCTTCTCCTTCAGTCGTCTACTACCTCTCACGGCCATCTGAGGATGTAGTTGGACGTCTGACACCACCTCTAGATGTCCAAAAGCACCTCGGTTGTTGAGTGTGCATGCTTTCCCAACACCCTTCTCCCCTGCGCAGCTTGCCTCCCCACGCAAACTCGAGTCCCAAGCTTGCACACAGTGCAGACACCTCGGGCAAACCCCACCTCGGGTCCTGTGTGCACCCAGACGTCCGAAGCTCACTGTGGAAGTCTACGAAGCCTCCCAGCCGTCTGTCGACCTTCGTAGATGTCTGATGGACACAGGGCTTACCTCCTGCTCTATGCTTCGAATGCAGCCGTCTGTACCGTCAATGCCTTGCACCGCATGCCACTGTGGCCTCGCACCACGTGTAGCAACAGCAACGACCCTCCTTCTCAATCCCTCGATGTAACGACCCGATTCCCGAGTCCCTACGAGACACGAGAACCGGACCGACTCGACTAATCCCAAGACCTAGTCGTCCAACGAGGAAGTAACCAAAAGAGCAGTAAAATAAACCACATTCAACATGAAATATAACTAGCAGTAACAAAATACAGCAGTAAGAAAAGGAACTACTACAGCATGTACCACCACAACAGTAGAACAACATTTATAACATAACAAGAATTGCGAGTAAAGAAAAGTACAGGGAGTAACAAAAACTACTCACTACAGTGGAACAAAAAGGGCACAAAAGAACAGTGGTAACTCTACTGGACCCTACTCAGCCCAGCGTCCTCTACAGCCGTTGACCCTCGCTGCTCAACACCTGATCCTGAAAAGTAACGAGTGTAACACGTCAGCGAAACACTGAGTAGAGTGGCAGCTAAAACTAAAGAAGCAGTAAAGTGTACAGTAGCTGTTTTATTTTCTTTCTTCCTTTATTTACGTCTTTCTATTGTTTCACAATTTATCTATTTCTCAGATCCTTCACTTGATCTCGAATGTTCCTCGTGGGAACGATCTTGATTGCAGTTTTTTCCTAACAGTAGAAGTAACACGTGGTGCTCTCCTGGCCGGGAGAGTCCCCCGTGGTGATCCTACTCTCAGTCAACCACCCCAAGGTCACTGACAGACGTAACGGTGACTACGGCACGCATGGTAAACGCACGGGTAGCTACCCCGTACTGGCACGCGGTCAGTCGTTTCCGTTAACGGGTGCGCCTCAAAGCACAGCACGGGACCAGTATAGGGCAAAGCCCTCTCAGTAACAGGGGTCCAACCCCTCCACAGTAACCAAACAGGGGCCTTGCCCCTCCACAGTCTGTGCACCCTCGCCTAACTACCCTGGTTTGCCCCGTGGGCCTAACAAGTCGGTGTAGGTGAGCTAGCAGAACCTCGGGGCCCGTGGGGTAGCTAGTACTCGCTCTACACTAGTAGCTCTCCTCGGTACTGTGTACACGAGGGCCAACAAGTCGATACAAAGTGGCCAGACCTAACCCCGGGTCCCTAGGGCGGTTGGCTCCGCTCTGCACTAAGCAGGTAACAGGTGCTTCCCCTGGCACTACGTACCCAAGAGACAACGCACCTCCACATCTCTCTTTCTCAGTTCCATTTCGTTCTCTTTCCAGAAGTTCTACTCCTAATTCCCCGTACGGTTCCAGTTCTTTTAACTTAGCACATTCAGGTTTCACCTTTCCAGTTTCACGTTCATACAACCCATATTCTCAATCATATTCATTTATTCATAACAGGCAGCTGTTAAATCAATTTACAGGCAGCTATTACTTCCTTTCCACCTTTTCCAAGACTGCAATATGTATGTTCATTTCGCTAGTTTTCCAGTCCTAGGATTCATGCCATACCCTAGGATCTATCATTCAATCTAGTTTTCCAGCCCTAGGATTCATGCAATACCCTAGGATCTATCATTCAATCTGGTTTCTCATTCCTAGGATTTATGCAATGCCCTAGGTTCTATTAATTGTTCCATAATTGTAACAAATTATGTTAATAATTTCTAAAGCCACTCTACCAGCTACAACGGAAGTACTAGGGGCGTGGTCGGAAATCCCGCGCGCCTCCACAAGTCCCAAGACTGAAATGGAACGGGGTCCTATCATAAGGATCAAACACAAGAAGTTTCTCAGAACAGTATATAATTACTGTAGACGGGTAGAGGATTTTATTCCGAAAAGAACGCATCTCGAAATGTGGAAAACGGACTCCGAACGGGCCCTAAACGGGTCAAAAACGATGAAACAGTCCAAAATCAGACGTTTAGAACATCTTCCAGACGTCTTAAAAAGTGGATCAGAGGATACCTTTGTTCTATGTAGTCTCTCAGACGTCCAGAAGCCTGCGGGGGCATCTGGCCTAGTTCCCAGACGTCCGATGGTCACCCCAGACGTCTGGAAGTCCTTCCAGTCGTCTGGCACTGCAGCCAGAAGTCTGATTCGTGTTGGATGCGAATCTCAGTGCCTGCACGTACCCACTCATCGTTCTCAGTACAACGGTCGCAGAAAAGGATGAAGGACGAAAATAACTTACTTGCCAGACGTCTGGACAGTCCTCCAGACATCTTCACCGTCATCTGGTTGGAAGCCCAGACGTCTGATTCTGGAAAAACTTCCAGAATCAGAGCTCGACGCGCTCTCCGCCAGCGACGCACGGCCGCGCCGCTCCTCGTCCGCCTGCTGCTCGAGCTGCAGCAGCCCTCCCGCGTCACTCCGCGCCCGCTGCTCCCCCGCTGGCTGGCTCCCGCTGCCCCGGCAAGCTCGAGCCCTCACGGCCGAGCGTCTCCTCCCTCGCGCGACACCTCCTCCCGCAACTCGCCGCAGCTGCCGCTGCCGTCGCTCGCTCGCGCTCGCACTCGCACTCCGGCTGGAAGAAGAAGAAGAAGGGAGCGGAGGAGATGAGAGTGAGGGAGAGGGCGAGGGCCCTTTTAAAGCCGCGCTGGGAGAGAGAGAGAGGGGGCAGTGCCCCGCCTCTGTCCTCCTGCTCCGTCATCGTTCATCCTGCTTCTCACCACCTTCCTCCAGGTGACGTCAGAGCGAGTCGTCCTCCAAGTGACCGTCGAGGGGAATTTCTCGCACCATCTCTATCTTTATTGCTTTCGTAGTATAGTTTTCCTGCTTTCCTAGTTGTAATAAACATTTGATTATAAAAATACATTATTATTTCTCTCTCTCTCTCTTTTATTTTGCAAGTAGATTAGTTAAATAAAAATTCATCGATCTAATCTCTTACTTGCTAAAAATACCAAAAAAATTAGAAAAACGACAAAAATAAATAAAAGCAAAATGTGTATTTTTCAAACCAAACGTTTGCTTTTCCGTGTTCGACCCGGGACTCACTTTTCGAGTTTCGGTTATAAATTTTATCTGATCGACGGATTTTCTCACGAATCAAACTACGACAACGGGTTTTCCAAATCCAATCCTTTTCACGTGCGAATCCAACGCAGTCACCAGTCCTAGGTTCTTAGGTCTGTTTATACAAGGTTAAACATGTGAGAAGTAGGGGTGTAAAATTTATGATAGGAGCTCTATAATTTAGGGGAAAGCCCAAATGGCCCTTAGAGAGGGTCATTTCAAAATATAAGCTAGAGCACAAACATAATAGTAGTGTGCAAGGAAAGAAAGGTAAAGTAAGGTGCAGTACAAGCTGAAATGACGCTCGTACAAGACGGGAACATGTCACCCGATGGAAAGAAAAAGTATGGTAAAAATGAAAAACTATAAAAGTAACACTACCTTTAAGTAAGGAGCTATGATATCAACTAAAGCAACCTTGCAGACTTGCTAACTCTTGGTCAGAAGTCAACAAGGAACAACATGAGTTAAGGAGCTCAGTAAAGCATTAAAATAAAATGGGTGATGAGTACCAAGCTAGTAAAGCATAAAGGGAAAGACAACCCCGTAATTGTTTATTTAAATGATTCAGTTCCACTTCCTTTCATTTATCTTGTTCCTTTAAAAATATAAATTTATTTTTTGAAAAAGTTTCTCAACCTGAATTGTCAAGACACGGTATGAGATTTGATGAGGTACATCGAGTGGCCAAGCCGACATGCCTCGTCATATCTCAACTTAGCCGTGATGAGACATGTAGTTGCCTACAGAAGGGAGTTCGTATTTAGGAACAATCTCTGCATCCATGGAGTCGAATCATCCCCACTCACTAATCCACCATCACCTCATTTATTTCCAATCATGCACTAGCCCTAGCCATACATAAGGCGCTATATGTCTTGATCAAGGTGCCAAAGAGGCATGCAACTACCTTTGACCAGATGCCTGGTAGTCTGGTCATATGTCGCATTTCGAGAAATAAGGCATCTACCTTATCCATCAAACATCTCCTAGGCCATGTCTTGAAATGACCCAAATACCATTTCCATTAGGCATCCCTTTATTACAGTATCAAACATCTGACCATAATGTCACACGATCGAACTGTAATCAGTGTGACCCTAGAGGAAAAATTCCCTCTAATGGTTGTCTGATTTGGTCATAAGATGTCTGATGAGCCTTCATCAGATGTCTAATTAACAAACCATGTGACGGCTGATGCTGTTTGTGTGCGCTATCAACATGCACGCAACTTGATTCATTTCCCAACCTCTTGGGAGCTTAAGAACGCCTGCCTAAACATCATCCAACCCAGGAATGACCTTTACACTTATCCTTGGAACAAAAAACTACCACAATACTCATCAAAACCACGTTTATTAAAGCATGCAACTTAGTCCTTGGATTGGGGTGCCTTCCTACACCACTCTCGCCAAGGCCACCCAAAGTAGAGAGAACCCACTTATTTCCTCCCTCATTGGACCACAATGCACTTCAATACTAAAAACAAGGGGTATTTTGCCCTACCTCAAGTTCAAATGGTGCCACTGTTGCCACTAATTCTCTTTTCCCCCTACTCATTCCAAATTACAACCACTAGCTGTAGAAACTCAAACTATAACAGCTTATCCAAGTCAATGGAAGCCCCCAACCAAACCTCCAATCAGGTTTTCAATATAAATCTCACGTCTGATCATTCAATTCTCCTCTTAGATTAGACATGCAAGTCACTTATTTCCTAAGAGCTTCAAGTGGGAAGAACCTAAATGGAGAGAGAGCTTGTACTTTAGGGGTGGAGGTATGTCCCTTCCTCTCTTTGTAGGTGGCAATGGAGCTTCCTATTCCTCCCTCTTCTTCTTTTGTTGTTGCAAGCTCTCCCTTCCCCTATTCACTCACTCACTCTCTCTCTCTCTCTCTCTCTCTCTCTCTCTCTCTTGCACTAGGATAAGGAAGGAGATTGAAAGGGAGAGGGCAAATGATTGGGTGTGGGGCCATATTCCTCTTTAATTATTTTCTTTGGATTGGGAAATTACCAGGATGCCCCTACACTCCAACACTTTGCTTTTTTTGCCATAACCTTTCTTCTCTCATTCCAAGGTCCTCCCAACTATCTTAGTCACCAATTACCCCAAGTGGGACAACTTTCCAAATGGGAATTTAAAGCTTAAGCCCTTGGGTTTCTAATTGGATGACCAAGGTCTCCCAAATCCTATGTTAGATGGTTAGTTCCCACTAATGCCCTTATACACTTAATTAAAAGTCTAGGATTTTTTATTTGCACATTTAGAGAGGTTATTCACTTGATTAGTCTTAATTAATTATGAAATTATATACGGGCTCTCACATGACCAAGTAAATAGTGTCAATTTGAGTCTCAAGATAGGTTAGTGAAATACATCTAGAAAAGTGTAAAGGTCCCAGAAGGAAATACAAAACTTTCTAGAAACGAAAAGCAACGAATAATCAACCGAGGTAATTATACAATGCAAAAATCTCAGCAGAGTTGAAGGAAGCTAATGATTGGTGAGGGGAAACATTTAGATCATAAGAAAATTGAGAAAGTAAGACATAGATAATTAATTTAGACAAAATTTAAGGACGTTGACATTGGGATGGTAGTTATTAGTAAATGAATATTAGATTAGTTAAACTAATTTTTATTTCCCTTTGTTAGTTCCTTACCGTGATATTACCCATGCCTTACTTTTACCCTTGTTCTATTCATGTTAAAGTGGAAGAATAGTAAAGTGATCATGCAATTTTTGATATCCATTGTAGCTCTCATTAAACTATAAGATTTTAATGTCAACTTTACCTATTTCTATTATTTATGCATTTTTGCTATTATTAGTTGGCAAAACAACCCAAATTGAAAGGGATATGAATCGTAATAAGAATGATCGTGATAATGGTAGAGGATCGTAACGGTGGATATTTAAGAAATTAGTATAATAAAATAAGAAAAATGGAGTACAATGTTAAGGAGACATCACAATCCCATCAATAGCTTAAAAATAATACTAAATTAAAGAAAATATTAAAAGCAACAATAAAGAGCAAAGTCAAATAAACATAATAGAAATTCATGTGTGATGAGACATTAGCAAAAACATGCATGAAGGTTAACTATTCCACGAGCATCGATTGACCTAAGACATTTTATAAGTATTTTTTTAAGTTTTGCATCTCAGCTTTTGGATCAACAGCACATGTATCTTTTTGAACAGTATATGTGTTGTTTGGGATATGTACCCTTTTTTGAGGAGGAACTTAGAAAAGAGTTTGGAAAAAGGCTTATGGAAAGCCTTTCTCCTCTTTCACTATTCAAAAGAAAAGTTCGCATGATCCAAGGGAGTCGACACACAGTGGTACCCTCCCCCTCTTGCACCAACGCTGTCCACTTTGCCCCAAGTCATCGCTCAGGTCTTGATTGGCCTCAACTCGATAGTCGGGCAGCCCACCCCACTCCTCCTCTCTTTCACTCCCCACTTCCCTCCCATCTTGGCTACCTCTCTCTGACTGACTTCGCTCTTTGGCTTTCCTTCCTCTCTGCTTGCATTGGTGTTTGTGACAAGTCCCTCCTGTTGTCGGTGCAGTTGAGCGTGGTCATCCGCAAAGTTTGGTTGCTGCTGTGATGGTGTGGGGGAGGCTTACTGTGGTCTTTTGTGGCCATCGTGGAGTTGACATTCGTGCCCTCGACGGTGTTGTTTGTGGCGCGAGTTCTTGGATGGTCTAACTTGAGCTTGGTCGTCGGGAGTGGTGTTACCTTTCTCACCCCTTGGGATTATGTGAGATCTCAGGCCTACCAAGATCGAGATTTACCAACTCCTGTCGATTGTTGATTTATATTGGTTTCTTGTTAGCACAGATCGTGAAAATCGGTGAAATTAATTTCTTGGTGGTGCTGTCGTATCATTGAGAGCGAAGTTGCAGCTCTTTCGTGTGTGGAGGATTGCGACTAGTTTCCTTACTCTAGATGATTTCTTTGTCTTTTATTGTATTTTCAATTGTTTTTCCTTTTAGTTTTGTGTGATTCATCTATCATGGAGTCCTCCTGTTACATCAGAGAGTAACTTTTTCCTCCTCGTGAGGAAATTCAGATCTCTCTTCCTTCCTCTCCTTCTTTATAACGGATTCCACCCTTATCAATGAAATACTTTTATTTTATTTTTTAAAAAAAGAAAAGTTCTCGTAACAAATGAGAGGAATACCAACCAAGAATTGTAGTAAAAGAGAAAAAGAAAAACCGCATGAGGCACTTTTTGTGTTTTTGTTTTTAACAAAGGGGGAAAAATGAAATCCTGTCGATTACGAATATCCTCCGTCGCGGTCGCCTCAGTTGTGTGCGTGCGTGATAGAAGTTTTAACCCTAACGCTGCAATTTCCGCTTATTCCACTTCCGCTCTCTCGTCCCTGTCACGACGAACTCATGCGGTGGCGCTCTCTCCTCGCTTGTTTCCGTGTGATGGAGATGGTGGAAGCCCCTCCGAGGGATACCACATTCTACTCTCTTGGGTTTCACTCTCCCATCGCCAACTCTCCTCTACCGACGTCTATTACTCGTTTCCCTCTGTATCCCTACAGTTACCATTACGAACGCCACTCCTTTCCTTCTTTCTTGGTTACTCACTCGCCGCTCGTGTAGGATTTGAAGTGTTTTCTTTCTAGATGGAGACTATCACGCCTAACCCATTTGTTGATTTATTATTATTATTCTTCTTCTTGCAGGACCCAAGTCGATTTGCCCAACCAGCTTTTCCTATGCAAAGCGAAATCAGGTAAAGCTAAACCGCCGATATCTCCATCATGGTTAATTTGATCGTAGCATCCTCTTTTTTTTTTTTTTTTTTTTGGTTAATTTCCTTGTGTGTGTGTGTGTGTGTACTACCTACCTTTCTTTTGTCTCTACAAAAAGTTCTGATCTTCTGAAATCCTCGGAAAAAAATTGCAGCTGATTCTTCTGAATATACTTCTGTGGCACCACCACCACCTGTTGCTGAATTTGTGGTACCAACATCACCTGATGGACCCAGATCGAAAGACCTGAAGGAAAAGGTCATCAAAAGTGAGCAAGGATTGGAAGGTCCTCTTTCTGAGAAAGTCCCTTACCTAATGGGCATCGGCCTGGATCTTGATCAGATTAAGGGAATGGCTCGAAGGCATCCCCCTTTTGCCCGTTACAGTTTGGAACGGAGAATTAAGCCAATTGTTGAATTCCTTCTGGGGTTCGGTGTGGCTCACACAGACGTACCTTTTATCCTGTACAGACGTCCGTCGTTATGCGGCTTCAGCATCAAGGAGAACTTAATACCGAAGAAGGAATATTTGGAAGGTCTGGGTGTGGACAGGAAGCATTGGGCAAAGGTGATTCGCCGCAACCCCGTATTGTTAACGTGTAGCAACCAAACTATGAAGGCAGCTGTCGACTACCTCACCGAGTTGGGCATATCAAGAGAAAACATTGGAAATATATTGATGAAATATCCAGGTATCATATGCTGTAATGTCGATGCTAAACTAAAGCCCTCAGAGGAGTATTTTGGTACATTGGGCATAGATGTCGCAAATCTTATGTGTAGATTTCCGCAGATATTTGGCTTGAGCATTAACAAGAACTTGATACCAAAAATGAAATTTCTAGAAGATTTGGGTGTGGACAAGGCACGATGGGCAGAGATGATCCGCCGCTGCCCCTCTCTGCTTACTCTTAGCAAGGAAAAAATTAAAGCAACTGTTGACTACCTCACCGAATTGGGCATATCAAATGGAAACATTGGAAAGGTAATCACAAAGTTTCCAGATATTGTAGGTTATAACGTGGACACTAAACTCAGGCCTACAGAGTTGTATTTCCGTTCATTGGGTGTAGATGCTGCAGTTGTTATGTATCGGAATCCCGTTGTATTTGGATTAAGCTTGGAGGCAAATGTTAAGCCCACTAGTAAGTTCTTCTTGGACAAGGGATTCACCACCGAGGAGATCCGAATCATGGTTTCAAGACTACCAAAATTGTATGTCTTAAACACAGAAAAAAATCTGACACTAAAGTGGGAGTTCTTCATGACAATGGATTACCCGAAATCAGAGCTTGTCAAGTATCCCTCTTTCTTTTTCTATAGCTTAAAAAAGAGGATCAAACCTAGATACGATCTTCTCAGGAAATGTGGAGTCCGGCTTGAACTAGGTCGATGGTTAATCCCATCAGATGATGAATTTGCAAGAATGTTGGAAAAAAAAAACAAGGAAAACAATGGAGATTGGTGTTTAACGCTTCTTGGCAATGTCTCTCTCCCAGCATCATTATATATACTGGAATCCTTAAGCTCAGGTCATGGTGAGATAAACGAGCCTCTGCAATGCTACACGATGAATGTACGGTAACAAAAAGATGGGAAAAGATCCTTTGGGGACATTGGGAAATGATTGTTGTTGTGACCTATATCTTCTCAGTCCAAATCTTTTGAAACAAGAGATCACTTCCTATGTTTTGGTCAAGTCAAGTGATCGAACTGCAATCATCACTATAAGCATGACTGTGAGTAACTCAATGCTTTGACTACGCTTGTAGGAGAGATTCTTTGATTAGTAGTTTTGTATATTATCTCTTTACTTTTTACTTTATTGGGAAGAGTTGCCTTCTTGTATTTAGATCAAGAGAATTAAAAATTATAACCTAAATAATAGACATATTATTGAGAGTTATGCCGGCAGGAATTAATTTGGTCATATTACCATTCGCTCAAAATGAATGAGTTTGGTCCTACACATCCTAAGAATAAGATTAGCATTTGGATTTGGAGTTGAACAAGAGTGAGGGCCTATGTAAAGAGTGTTGCAACACTATTTTTCTTTGAGAAAAAAATCAACATGATATCCAATTCTCTAGGATGTTTCTTCGATAGGTTTTCCCTTGATCATTTGGGTTCTATCTCAATAATTATCTAGTCATCTTGTGGAGGCAATTTCAAAGAGTTACATTCATTGTTTGTACATATCATGAATTGGATTCTAGTACCTAGATTTGATGACTGCATTTTATCCTTGGAGTTCCCACAATAATTAGAGCTTATGTGGAAATATATCAAACTTCAATATTGTACTTAATTTTGTGATGATCTAACAAGACATTTTATGGTAATTGAAAGCATTCCAGGAAACAAGGTTTAAAATGTCAATTTCGACGTCGTGTCGATAAAATTATATGTATGGGCATGTCGTGGAAATGTCTATTTTTCGATGGCAGATTTCGATGATTTCGACGGGCCAAAAAAATGACATTTCGAGGCACACCGAAGGCATGCCGGTACATGTCGACAGAAATAATTAAGATTTGAAAGACAACTAAATCAAAATATTAGAAACGTGTTTACAGGTTTTTTATATTAAAGACATGTTTACAGTGTGTGTGTGTGTGTGTGTCCAATCCCTTCTTCCAAGGTCCAATCCCTCCCCTCTAGCCAATTCGAATTCCCTCCCCCCGCTGCCCCTTCCCTCCCAGACCAGCGGGAACCTTTTCAAATTTCCCGGCGCTCCCACTCATCGTCGGCATACCGACTTTTCGTCGGTAACTGTCGGTATGCCGGCGAAATCCTCGGCATGTCGATGGTTTTCCTGCAAAACGACATTACATTTATGTCGATATGCCCTCCCTCCAAAAATCTCCTTACCGACGGCATGCCGGCGGCATTTAAATCACAGCCAGGAAATGAAGAGGCAATGATTCTTTTCAGATATTTCGTGATAATAAGCTTGCTTTGGTGAGCACCTTTTAGAGTTTTGATAAGTCTATTCTCCTAATCTAGTGCTCATTTCTCTATTGAGCATTTGCACAAGCGTGATGCCAATCTTTAGAGCAATAGTTCTTCATTGCAACAAGTAAAAGAGCTAGTAGGATCAAAAGGCACTATGATGATGCGGGAAGTGTTTAGACTATCTTCCCCTTCTCTAATTTAAAATTAGTGGGCCATTTCGAATAATGGAGTGGTATACTTAGAGTGATATTCGTGGTAAACTTGTTACTATAAGTCATTTTCTTGTTCATGCAAGCAATAGCAACATCGAGCAAGATTGAAAGGTGTCGTAATAGTTCAAAAGTGGGAGATGGCAACATTGCACCCTTTTTGTGATTTAAACTAGTAAAGGCATTGATGAATGGCATGGTAAAGTGGACGTTTATGGGAAACTTGGTTGTTTAATTTGTTTTCTAATATTTTGTTCTTTGAAATAAGTTAGCTGTTTCTTGAGTATATAGGGTAAGTATGTTTGGGATGGGCCATTAGTATGTGAAAGGGTCTTTGATCTAGCTTTTTGAGTCATCCTAATTTAGCCGATATCATGTGACATCTTGATGCTTCCTCGAAGATTCAAGTCTAAGACAAAACATGAAAAAGAAAAGAAAGGAACGCAAGAGATTTAGTTACATTCATCATTTGGATACATCTTGGGAAGGATTGAGTATCCCGTTTACTATGTATCACCAAGGAGCATTGTCTTGGATTACAAGCTTACACACAAGAACAGCAGGCTCTACCTCCTAACTTCTTGGAGATCCTTATATAGGGAGATCTTGTGGGTCACATTGACAAAGACAGAGAAAGGTTAAGCATTATCTTGATTGGATGGAGTTGGTGGTGCATGGATTGGAGCAATAGGATTGGTTGGTCGCTTCCTACCAGAAGCATGCCTCTTCTCACTCTCCTCCTCAACAAGCATGTGCTACACCCTTTGTTAGGAAGAGATGACTACAACAAGATCCTTATACTATCCTTAAGGCTGTGTTTAGTTGTGGTTAAGGCTGTGTTTAGCTGTGGTGTAAAGGGTGAGATAAGGGTTAAGAGGTGAGATGGGATAAGAATAGTACGGATTCCAAGAAATTCACTCTTCCCATATATATTCTCTCTTTCCATCACATCAAAATCCAGTAATACTCTCTTTTTCCACATATAACTAAAAAAATAATACTTAATAATTAAAATCTATCACATCAAAACCCACTAACTCTCTCTCCTCTCTCACAAAACTAACATACCAATCATTAATAATCCCACCAATCATAATAATCCTACCAATCATTACAATCCTACCAACCAAACACTTTCTATGCTTATTCTACTCCTATTCTATCCCGGTGTAACACTATCCCTCTGCCAAATGTAGCCTAAGATGACACGAGGGGTAGAGAACCAATAGGCATTTACAATGTGCTAATGTGGGGTGAGGCATCAGCGTTGGGTGGCTTGGCATACCCCAAGGTACTATAGAAGCTTCTTTCCAAGGGCAAGCCCTCTTCATACCTTTCCCTCCGTGCCTTTCCATTTTCATCCTACTTGGGGAGATCTTCCTGTAGTGTAGATTTCCTGACAAGAGGTCAATTTTCTATTGAAGGGACCTCCTTGGATTTAAGCTTTTGCTCTTAAGAACTCAACTTGGCTAGGGTGTGTCTAATTTAACTCGGTTCTTAGGGGCATATGTAGAGGCTTTACCTTGCATTTTGATCTTTTGATTGACTTTTCCCTTCTATGCCAACTTAAGCATTTCATGTGTTGAGTCACTTAGAGGACTCATCTTGTGCCAGATCTTGTCTTGGATTTTTCTTAGACAAATCATTTGGAGGATCTGGGAAAATTTGGTCGCATCATTTGTCCTCACTCATTGATAGCTTGCTAGCAGGAAGAGTAGCTTAGGATTGTTTGTGGAGGTTAATCTCCTCCCTACTATGATCATTTTATTTATAGGAGGGCTTTTCTTGGATGGTTGGGTTTGCTGAGTTGTCCAAGCTTTGGGCTCAAGACTTCCCCAGGCTTGTACTTAGGGGCAAGCTTTCAGCAAGATGCCCTTGAGTGTCCTTACTCTGTCTTTGAGGTTTCTGAGAGGGTTCCTTAGTAATTCCTAAGATAAGTTTCGAAGGCTTGGCTTTAGGAATCTCCAAGTTCATATTAAGGATTTCGGCCTTTTAGAACTAGAGTTTTGGGTTAATCTTCCTCACCTTCCTAGGGTTGTCTAGTTTTCAAAAAGCTCATCCTAGGGCTTGGACTTAAGGTGATTGTGGCCTCTCAAATCTTTACATAATTGTATCTTTTGGGAGCATATCCCAAGTGTTGCCGATTCCATCTTCCAAGTCAATCCCCCAAAGAAAATCTATCTTGAGAACTATGATCAAGAAAATCCAATTAATGATAGTAATCATATATTGATCTATATCTTGTATCCACTATCCATAACCGTCTGGATAATTGATCTAGTATCCTCACTTGTCTGATCAAGCCTTTGTGCAAGTAACCCTAAAGGCACAATGGGATCAACACATATTTGTACTCAAAATTCATTTATTTAGATGAATGAAGTGGACATATTCAATCAATGTACAAATTATATAATCAGATGCCCTACCAGGAATGTACAACTCCAACAAGGAAGGGACAAGGGGAGAAGATGAGGTGTTTAGGGTTTTTAATTCAAATGGGAGGGCATTTAGTTGATAGGGAGAGGGCTTTGGTAGACAAGAGAACATGGGGAGGAGTTGTGTTGAAAGAAAATAGGAGGGAGGAGTGTTATGGTGCAAGGAAAGTAGGACGGATGAGGTGGCGTGAGCATGAGGGGAGGGATAAAGAGAAGTGCTTAAAAGAAAAACTAAACTCTTCTACTTCAAAATCAAATGAAGGAAATCATGTCACATGGAACCATGACCAAATGCCATGTGTCTTGTAGAGAAAGAGCTTAACTATGATTGTAGTCCAATCCTTAATATGAGTGAAGCCCCCATCAAGTAGGGACGATAGCGGTGATCGTAGCGACATAAGAATGGCATTAGATGTTATTATCAGAAACATTAAACCCTATTCTTGCTGCCTGTCGAATAAATAGGGAGTAGTCCACACCCCTCTCTCTCTCTCTCAACCCAAACTTCTAATTCTTATTAAATTTTGTATAGAAATAGCAAATTATTTAATTGTATTAATCTTGAGTCACATATTTTGCACGAGTAAATGTATATTAAATAATTTTCATCATAGGAATTTTATACATAATGGTGACATATTTATGATTATATAGATTAAAATAAATCAAAAAATCATAAGATATCGTAATTTTGTTAATAAATAAATAAAATTATATTTTTACATAAATATTGTAAAAAATTTTTGATGTTACGTAATTACCATAATAAACTTTGTATTTACATGTAACCATAGATGTAGTGTGGTGGAAGAGATTTAAGTCATCGGATCTATTTTTCTAAAATATATGTGGGTGTCCTTATTTTTCCATCATAATATATACGATGAATATGATATTTATGGTAGACTTGTATGTGGTAACAAATAAAAAAGAAAATCCTCCTCTCCAAATTAAGATCTAATTTTAATTTTTTATTTTATTGTAATATTCTTTTAAGTAATAAAATTTTGATATAATTTTGATTTTTACGCTCTCACGGCAAAGTACAAGTCACATATTAGTTAGGTTCCATCGACCTATTTGAAACCCATGTAAATAATACTCGAGCATGATTAAAAAATTAGATTGGGTACCATTGCCTCTATTACGCGTGTCCGCGACAAGTTACTCTCATGCTGCAAATCGCCCCTTATCCCCCTTCCCCCGCTCTTCCGTCCCTCTCTCAAACTCATACGGCGGCACTCTCTTCTCCCTTATCTTCGTGTGATGGAAATGGTGAAAGCCCCTCCGACGGATACTACATTCTACTCTCTTGGGTTTCACTCTCCCATCACCCACTCTCCTCTACCGACGTCTATTCCTCGTTTCCCTCCATATCCCTACACGTACCATTACGAATGCCACTCCTTTCCTTTCTTCTTGGATCGTGTAGGATTTGAAGTATGAGATGAACTTTCTTTTTAGATGGAGACTATTAGGCGTAACCCAATTGTTGATTTTTTATTATTGTTCTTCTTGCAGGACCCAAGTGGATTTGCCCAACCAGTTCTTCCTATGCAAGGCAAAATCAGGTAAAGCTACACGGCCGATATCTCTATCGTGGGTTCTAACGTGGACGGTAAACTCAGACCCACAGAGGAGTACTTCCATTCACTAGGCATTGATGTTGCAACTCTTATGTGTAAGCAGCCGAGCACATTTAGATTAAGCTTGGAGGCAAACATTAAGCCTACCACCGAGTTCTTCTTGGACAAGGGATTCACCATCGAGGAGGTCCGCTCCATGGCTTCAAGATGTCCGAGTTTGTATTGTTTGAGCATGGAAAAAAAAATGTAACACTAAAGTGGGAGTTCTTCGTGACAATGGATTACCCTAAATCAGAGCTTGTTAAGTATCCCGCTTTCTTTGGCTTGAGCTTAAGAAAGAGGATCAGGATACCATCTTCTCTAGAGATGTGGGGTCCGACTGAAACTACATCGATGGTTGTGCCCTGCGGATGGTCAATTTTCAAGGATGTTCGAAGAAAAAAGAACGGGAATTGGTGTCTAATGCTTCTTGACGTTGTCTCTCTCCCAACATCATTGTATATATACTGAACTCCTTAAGTTCAAGTCATGGTGAGATAAATAAGGCTCTGCGTTGCTCTATAAGTTAACTCTTTTTGCAAAAGGGGATAACTCCTATTTCTAGGGTTAACCACTATTTATATTTCCTGAATGAAAGTTAGGAAAGGAGATTATCTTGTGATGCGATGGAAGGTGTAAATAAATTAAGGGAATAAGTCAAGGCATAAGTTAACCTCCAACAAACACAAGTTAGTTTATCTCGAGATAAGAATGTCATGAGGAATTAAATTATCCCATTAGGTAAACGTAGATTATCCCTTAAAAAGATGAGATAACCCCCTCAGAAGACTAGCCCTTGGGGATGGGATGTTGGGGAATGATTGTTGTTGTGACCTATATCTTTGATGTCCAAATCTTTTGAAACAAGGGATCACTTGTTTGGTCAAGTCATGTGATCGAACTGCAATCGTTACCATAAGCGTAACTGTGATTAACTCATTGCTTAGACCATGCATGTAGGAGAGATGCTTTGATTAATCGTTTTGAATATTATCTCTTTACGTTTTCCTTTATTGGGAAGATTTGCCTTCTTGTATTTAGATCGAGAGAATTAAAAACTATAACAACCTAAATAATAGACTTATTGTTGAGAGTTATGAAAGCAGGAATTAATTCATGCAATGGTTTTACCTCTCACCAAATAAAATAATAACTTTTCTGAAAATTTTCATTTTACATTATATATGGATATTTCATTTTTGGAAGATTATCTTAATTCTTATATGAAATCTTCTCATAGTTTATTATTGTGCAATATGCTTTACATGAGTTTCATGATATCTATTATTTTATCTTTCATATAACACTATAAGTCATATATATAAATCAATTAATTTATGTAACATGTATATTTTGTATTACAAGCACCATATGATTTTTTATTATATCATTTAAAACAAACATTTTTATTTTTGTTGTATTACAACATATAAATTGATATTTACAATTTAATATACTTGTTACAACATAGCTACTATTTTGTTACAAATTATATTCTAATTGTTACAACTGTAATGCCCATTCCTCACAAATATTCTTATTAAACATTACAATACATGTACTTTGCTATTACAATGTAAATTTATTTCTAACACACATGATATATATATTATTTTTTATAATGAATGACGAGATTCGTTGGATGTGTTTATAAATCAATATCCCCAGTGTATTACATCTTTATGTCCTACTATAACTTTTGAAATGCATTACCTCTTTTAATACGTTGATATGGTTGTATTACAAGATTTCGATACAATACATAATACCTTAGTTGTCCTTAATATTATCCAATTATCCTTTGGTGTGGTATATTATATACCACGTTTTGTATTACAAACTAATGTGTATTATTCATTTATCTTAATCATTAATGTTTACAATTTGATATATTTGTTACAACATAGTCACTATTTCGTTACAAATCATTTCCTAGTTGTTATATCCGCAATGCTTATTCATTACAAATGTTCTTATTTGACATTACAATGCACGTACTTTAATGTTACAATGTAAACTTATTTTTAACACGTAAGATACATTATTTTTTACGAACAAAATGAATGGCAAGATTTATTTTGTTGATTCAATTATATACCATCTAGTTATTACAATCACGAGTTTTCCTTTATTTGAGCCTTGTATTTAGAACGTCATATTCATTTTAGTTATTATTTCAATATCTATTTATAGCATATATGATTTAATTAAATTTGATTAAGTCACTCTTTTTAGAAATTATTTTATTTTAGATAACATAAAAGTCTTCTTTTATTTTTTTTGAAATATCCATCATTTTTGTTGAAATGCAAAATCATCGTTGTTGAATTTGATGATTTTGCTGTAGAGCATAGGATTTTAATCTAATATTCCCCGTCTTACGTTCGTATGTATATTTTTAAACACGGTATTCTCTTGATAGCTCGCTGTATATATATATATATATATGGAAACCACCCCATTATTATTTGTGGTGAGAGAACAGCATGCTCGCATGCACACTACAAAGTCCACGAGAGAACGATGGCTTGTCGGTAGCCTATTGGTCATGGGAGGCGAGAATAACGGGGAGCCGCATCCAGACAAAATGTCAGCACCGTCCATCCAATGCCCTTTCTTCCGCCGCATTTATTCAAACCTCTTTTTCTTTATTTATTGGGATTAGTTTCACACAGGTGCCCGCCCCCTGCAAATTTTCCAATATCATGGGTGCTCCCAATTTTTCCATTGTCGCACCGATGCCTCCCACGGGGTTGGTAGATCTTGCAGCGTACCCTTCCATAAATATGATGCCACAAATTGACCATCGATCCTTGAGCTAATCTGGAATTGGGTTGACTAAAAACTTACGGTCTTATCTAAAACGTTGAGATTATCGTCCGGTTCTCGTAGGGTTAATTTATCTGAAGATTTAAAAAAATAATGTTAAAACAATAATGAAATTGATATTAATTTCTAATTATGTTTATTTACGACGTGATGTTAAGATCACGTCTGTATTTATTTGAATCGATGTTAAATTTTAATGTTAATTCTTATGATATTTACTTGATAACGATGTGAGATATATATAATAGGAAAGATGTTCAAGACACGGTGATGTAAAATTTTAACGTAAATTTAATTAACAACCGTTGAAATTAATGTTAGAAAAAATTTATATTAAAATTACTAAACCTAAGTTGATAAATAAGAAATTAAATAATTAAATAAATAAAAATTAATCTCTCTTTTCAAATATTAACCCATCAGATAAATTAGGTCGTAGGATGTGAGATGGGGCCATTAATTTGATTCCTTATCCTAAAGCAATAGATTTATGTGTCTCTCGCGTGCGAGTAGAACAGCGACACGAGATGACAGGAACAACGAGGGCAATGAAATTTGGTTTTTTTCTTCGGGAGGGGATATTCGCACAAAAAACGAGGGCACGAAAGCAAGGAATGAGATAGCTGGTGAGTGTGATGTGGGAAGTATGTGGCCGATGCGATGCCTAAGTGGGGTGTGCGTGTCTCTGACTGGGCATCTAAAATGGAGCCCAATACTTTCGGCTCCCTTGTATGAATGATACCATCTGCTTACGAGTTATCTGCGTATGTAAGTGAAATCCAGAGGCACGGTTTGCTCGAAAGGATTGAACGATTTATGTTGTATTCATATCTTTTAATTTTGTATTCTAATAATCTTAGAATAAAATTTTCAATCTCCAGATTATCTAATCCTAAAGGACAGAATGAGATAAACTTAATCCACGATTGCGTGAAAAAATGCCTCTCTCTGTCATTTTAAACAAATTATGAATTGACCTGTACTTTTTTTAAATACAAAAATTTTACGATCATAAATTTATCTCGTCATTTTATTCTTTACAAAATTAACATCTCAACATCAATCCCCCTCGAAGTAAGAAAAAAAACGTTACGAGAGGCCATGAGCATTGACGTTCCAAACCCATGATCAATCGGAAACCCCTATCTAATATTTGCCCTTGTTTACCGGTTGGTGACCCAAACTTAAACACATTGCCCTCTGAGGGCTTTCATTTATCCACCGGATCCTTGTTCTAATCAAGCTACCATTTCCTCGCCTCTTTTTAGTTGCCTTGAATAAAAAAATTCACCAAGAACACACCTCTCAACAAAATTAAAGAAATCGCCAAGGATGATAGAAAGGTAAAAAAAAGAAGGCATGGGGTTTTCAAGCACAAACAAAGAAGAATAATAATGCACATGTCTTTCTTTTACTGAGTTTCATCTCATATTTACAAGACAATTTCACTACCCAAGATGCACGTGCCTCGTGAAAAAGGTGAAACATGATTGCATAGTTAAGCTCAATCTACGATCCCATTTGATGTGATTTAAAATAAAATTTTTATCTTATGTATCAATCATAACTACTCCAATACATAACTAATGTAAAAATTTTATTTTTCACCCATCATTGTTGTAGGACTCCTACCGGTTGTATTGTTATTTCCTTTCTTATTAGACTTTTGTTGCTATTTCTCCCTTCTACCTCACTTATACAAGAGGTGTTAGGGCTTTCTTTGAACTTTAAATAGCTTAATTCCCATTTACTTGGTATCAAAGTCAAGTCCCACCTGCACAACACCTCCTCCTTCACCTTAACCCTTCTTCCTTCCCTCTCCTCCTAGTCGACGACCACAGGTGGCAACAGCCTCGGTGCCAGCAACACCAATAGCCTCAACCGGTCGCCAGCACCTCGGGCGACCACCTATAGCGACTAGGAGTGCGCCAACGCCCTATCCCAAGGGGCTATGGGTTCTTCTTGCTGCATTTAAGGTGCATCTGCCTCAATCAAGGAAGAGAAGAACCATACCTTGACATGATTTCTCAAAAACAAAAGGTCTGATTTTTGTCGTTCAAGATCAGTCGGTACTCTTTTTTCCTGATCTCCATATGGCACGATGAGCATGCAAGAATCTGAGATCTCATCAGTTACCGTGGGAGATTCCGAGTCCTACAAGAACATTTTCTTTGTATCGATTGTGATGCTCAACAAGATCAACTATGCACGATGGTCTCAAACCTTTTTCATGATTGTGGAGGGTCATGACAAGGAGCATTTGCTCCTTGAATCTGAGCCGAAGAACAAGACTGACAAGTATGCATCATGGAAGAAAGATAATGCAATGGTTAGGTCATGGAACATGAACATCGTCTCCCCTCGTATTGGTGATAGCATTATGTATGACAAGATAGCAAAGGAGATGTGGGATTTACTCCATACTACCTATTCGCATGCAAAGAACTTTAGCAGGGTGTCTTAGATTCATCATGATATGAGAAGTCCTTGCTAGGAGGATCGAACTTTTGCACAGTATTACACTGATCTCAGGGGGCTGCTTAAGAAATATAATGTCGCATGGCCTATCTACACATGTGCAAGTTAGAGGAAGTATAGGAAGAAGTATGAAGTCTTGTAGTTTCTCAGTGGACTTGGACTTGAGTATGAGGGCGCTTGTGCCTAGATTCTTTCACTCTCTGATCTCCCCTCCTTGGAGGAGGTTTATAGCAAGCTGAGTAGAATTGTGATCAAACCACAACATATTGCTTCGATAGGCCAGACGATAGCCTCGGTTGCATCTGGAGGACATGGAGGTTGTGGTACACCTTCCACCCATGGATGTGGTCGTGGACGCGATCAAGCTGGCATACCACATACCACATGTACATTTTGTGGCAAGATTGGTCATGTGGAAGACAAATGCTAGGCCAAGTATGGTCGTCCTCTCATGGCTAATCAGGCAAGTGTTGTCGTTGATGACCAGACTCAGTTAGTTACAAGGGTTGAGTTTGATGCCATGGTTCAGAAGTTCTCACAGATGAGTCAGGAGATGCCCACTACTGTTACACCAAATACTACTACCTTAGCTTTCTCCTCAGGTAGTATTTTTGGTTGTGCTATTAGAGTTCACATATTAGTGAGACATCTTGGTTAGTTGACTGAGGTGCATCTAGGCACTTGAGTGGAAATCAGTTTGCCTTTCAATGTTTGCAGTTGGTTCCACCAAGCAGAATCATTTAGGTAGTTGATGGATGCCATTCTAGAGCTGATGGCCAAAGGGATGTGGCTGTCACCCCTACACTTCGATTACCAAATGTCTTATTTGTTCCAGATTTCCCTATTAGTTTGTTATATGTTAGTAGAATTACTAAAGAATTGAACTGTTGTGCTATCTTCGATGCTATGGGATGTCTTTCAGGACAAACTCACAAGGAGGAAGATTGGTGGTGGACATGAGAGGGGTGAGTCTATCGCCTAGTTCAGAGTACTTTTGATGCTACATGTCAAGGGGAGATTGTTATGGCTATTGGGACTGCTACTCAGTGGCATAGACGACTTAGATATCCGTCTCTAGACAGGCTATGACATGTGCTTTCTCATCTATCACCTACCACTCAGATCACTTGGGAGGCATGCCAACTTGGAAAACATCACAGGACTACTTTTTTTGCCAATTCTTCTATCAGTTCTTCTGCTTGTTTTGATTTGATACATATGGACATATGGGGCCCAAGCCGTGCACCTGACCGGCTAGGTCATAGATATTATTTGGTGATTGTTGATGATTTTCCAGGATGCCCTGGTTATTTTTATTGAGAACTAAGGTATGTTAGTGGCGTGATTGAATATTCTCTTATTCAAATTAAGAATCAGTTTTCTACTGTGGTTAAAGTTGTTAGATTTGATAATGCAAATGAATTTCTCACTATACGATTGGATTCTTTTTATCGTTCTCACGCTGTGGTTCACCAAACTAGTTGTCCCTATACCTCTCAGCAAAATGAGGTAGCTGAAAGGGGACATAGATATTTATTAGATATGGCACACACTCTTGTGATTTATCATAATGTTCCTTCTAGATTTTGGGGTGATGCTGTACTTACAGCCTGTTACTTGATTAATAGGTTGCCAAATTCGGTTGTACAGGACCAAATGTCATGGCAGATTTTTCATCCAAAAAAGCAGCTCTTTCTTGTGCTACCCAAGGTATTTGGGTGTGTTGCTTTTGTCCACATTCTTGGTCCAGGACATGATATGCTAGCACCCCATGCTGTGAAGTGTATCTTTTTGGAGTACTGTTTCACCCAAAAGGGATACAGGTGTTATGATGTTAAGACTCATCGTCATTTTGTCAGTATTGATGTTACCTTCCATGAAGAGGCTCCTTACTTCTTAATGGCAGAGCATGAGATCACTACTGACACTGAGTGTGTTCCCATACCCATTCCTCCAATCTAGCTAAAGGAGCTACCGATCAGTCCTACTCCTGCTGATGCACAGGTCGAATTACCCAGATACAATGAGCCACCGAATGTATATACATTACCAGTTTCATACAAACAATGACCCCCCTGTCCTCCCCAGTGCCACCTCCCTCCTCGCATCCACAGGTACATGTTGAGGATACTGACATTTCACCTGATTATGATGGTTGTACAGGTCTACCTGATGGTTTAGGTCTAGATCCTATTATGGATCTTCCTATTGATGTTAGGAAGGTTCTACATTCCTATCCATCTCACTATAGGGTCCTTTATGATCTTCTTGCTGCTAATCTCGGGAGATCCTTTGCTATGTTTACCACTACATTGATGGCCACTATTGTTCCTTCCAACTACCAGTAGGCCATGCTTGATCCTAAATGGCCTCAAACCATGGAAGATGAGATGGCATCTCTTCGGTCTCAGCGCACTTGGGAGCTTACTTCCTTACTTGGTAGAGCTCATGTTGTAGGATGTAGATGGGTATTTACCCTCAAGTATAATTCTGACGGCTTTATATCATGGTACAAAGCCTCCGTAGTTGCTAAAGGATTTACACAAACATATGAAGTAGATTTCTTTGATGTTTTTTTCTCGTTGGCTAGGCTACCCACTGTTCGTATATATTTGTTTGCTGCTCCTCATGATTGGGATTTATATCAGCTAAATGTCAAAAATGCCTTTTTATATGGAGATTTTCGAGAGGAAGTTTATATACAGCAGCCCCTTGGATTTGAGGTTTAGGGAAAGTGTGTATGTTGACTTAGAAAAGTCATCTATGGTTTAAAACAAAGTCCCCGAGCATGATTTCAAAAATGATCTAAGGTGGTGCGTGACATTGGACTCTAGTGATCTTCTTCCGATCACTCTCTATTCACTCGAAAAAGTGGTCAGGGAGTTGTGGTATTACTTGTCTATGTAGATGACATTATTATTATTGGAGATGATACAATAAGAGTACAACAGGTAAAGCAAACCTTGGGCAACAAATTTGTTATGACTGATTTGGGCACTTTGCTATATTTTATTGGTATTAAGGTGGCTTGTGGCAAGGATGGCATTATGATTTCTCAACGCAAGTATGAGATTGACCTTCTTAGGGACACAAGAATGTTGGGTGCAAAACCTACCAATATTCCTGTGGATCTTAAAGGGCATCTATATGATTTGGAGTTTTTCCAAATTGATAGCAGATCATATCGCCAGCTTATTAGGAAATTACTTTATCTTACTATTACTAGACCAGATATCTCTTTGGCTATTGGAAAATTGAGTCAATTTATGAACAAGCCTACTAGACAGCATTAGGAAGCTATAATGCAGGTTCTTCAGTACTTAAAAAGGCCACATGGCATAGGCTTACTATTCAGGAAAGGAGCACCTATGTAGGTTGTTGACTGTTCTAACGCTGATTATGCAGGATGTCTAGTAGACAGGAAATCTACGATAGGTTTCTGCACATATGTAGTTAGAAATCTTGTGACTTGGAGGAGTAATAAACAGGCTATGGCATCCAGGTCGAGTGCGAAGTCTGAGTATCGAGCGATGGCTCAAACGGCTGCATAAATGGCGTGGATACAAGCTGCGTTGCAGGATTTACAAATCTAGGTCCAGCTACATATAGAGATGCGGTGTAATAACCGATCTATTGCATATATTGCAACTAATCCTATGTTTCACAAGAGGACAAAATATGTGGAGGTGGATTGTCATTACACTCGTGATCTGATTCAGAGGGGTATTATCTACACCACAGCTGTTGCTTCTGAGGACCAGACTGCAAATGTGTTCACCAAGCCTTTAGCCTGAGCTCTTTTTGATACATGCTGTAACAAACTAAATATGATAGATATCTATGTTCCAGCTTAAGAGGGAGTGTTGTAGGACTCCCACCGGTTGTATTGTTATTTCCTTTTTTTGTTGGACTGTTGTTGCTATTTCTCCCTTCCACCTCTCTTATACAAGAGGTGTTAGGGCTTCCTTTAAACTTTATGTAACTTTATTCCCATTGACTATTACATTTACCACCATTCATCACATATATCCCTTACCAATCATACATACCATCACAGACTCTCTCGTACCTATCATGTCTACATCTCACTAACCAACTCAATATAAATAAAAACAAAATCAATAATAATATATTAACTCAATTATCACATCCACATCCACTACCCCTCATCTTACTCATCCACTTATCTCTCCTTAAGACTTCCTAAACTTTACCTAATCTTAAACTTTAAACTTCTACCAAACGGGACCTATAGTATTTCACTCCCTGTGCCTCTTTCTTCTTTTTGTTGACAAGGAACCTCCCGTGGGTAAATCCTAGGCAACTGTGGATGATTGAATCCACAGCTTCCAGGTAAGTGTCCAAACCTCAAATGGGTGTCCCCTTATTGTGCCTCTTCTCCCCTACGTAAATTTCTCTTACCATGAGATACCGTGTTGCCAAAAGATTCAACGGAGTAAAATGCCTAATGCAACCACACAAAATAACCCTAAGTATGTAATCAGGTAAATCGATTTAAACCTCCCCTTTCTACGGAAGTGAATTTATTCGATTGAAGCCTATTATTAATTCATTTGAAGTTCATCCTTCATGTAACTATAGAAAATTATTGTTGGCTAATTACCAGCAACTCAAATCTACACTATTTACCCATTCAAAGTTTCTAAAACCTCATTTATCAATGTAATAAAAAAAAGAATAAAAATAAATTATTTCAATCTAACATCTCCGTATATCATCATATCGTATTACACCAATATCAATATATATTAAAACATATCCACTTCAATATAATATATATATATTAAAATATATTTACATACACCGTAAATTTAAATAAATTCATATCTTAATATAAAATAAATATTTATAAATGTGTAGTCAACATCGTCGATCATTTTATCTTTACAATACTTTATCTTAAAATAATTCTGATTTCGAAAAAGTAAATGGGAGCAGATTCACATGGCCATTCAATCCACGTCAAAATCCCCCCCGTTTCGACACTGCTTGCTTTGCGTTCGATTGCGTGCGAGTGCGAACTCACTTCCCCCTCTCTTACCTCCAGCTGCTTCCGAGGTTTGCCCTCTCCTTCACCCCCACTTCCCTCCGCTTCCCTCTCTCCAAGAGGCAGCAGCAGCGATCGCCAACCGAAAGCCGCGAGTCAAAACCACCGGAGCATCGATCAGCCCGATCGATCGCCTCCGCTGTTCCCCTCATCGACGATTCCAACCACCCACACACACCCCCCCCTCCCCCCCCGCTCCTCCTCTGCCATTAGGTGTAGTCCACCCGTTCGCATCTCGATCCGTTCCGAGCAGAATCCGCATCCCTTTCCGATCGAAATCCTCCTCGCGGCGTTGTGCTTCGGCGATCGGAGCTCTAACTCTACCGTTCTCGATGGGTCCGGTTCACGGAGGATCGACGTGGTTCGTTGCCGACCTCGGGGATGGGCGGAGATGCGAGCGGAGCGGTTCGCACGACCCCGCGGGGGATCGCGTGAGGTAAAGGAGGGGGATTTTCGGGAGTGTTATTGGTTTCATTCCTTTTGAGAGGTGTGGAGGAGTCGTAGAATGCGGGGATGGGAAGGTTTGGGGTGCGAACGCGTCCGCGGGGATGGGGACGCGAAGGGAAGGGGGAGGAAGGTGGGAATTGGACTGCGCGATGATGGGGATGGGTTGTCGTTGAAGCTTGGGACGTGCGGTGGGGAGGAGCTGGTGGTGAGGCCGAGCAAGAGGATAAGATTGGGCGGTGCGGGAGGGCGCAGCGTTGGGGGGGGTCTCTGCCAGGTAGATGGATGCGAGAGGGACCTCTCGGGCGCGAAGGATTACCACAGGAGGCATAAGGTTTGCGAGGTTCACAGCAAGGCCGCGAAGGCGCCGGTCTCCGGGGAGATGCAGAGGTTCTGCCAGCAGTGCAGCAGGTGAGACTGTTGCTGCTTCTTTGTTTGAATTGCAGCTGTTTTGTGATTGAGCAGAGCTTTAAACGTGATTATGATTGGTGTTAAACGTGTTTTGTCTGGTTTGTGTGATTTCTTCTTCTCGATCGCTCTTCCTCGTGTGAGAAGTTGGCTGAATTCGACTTGGGAACGCGAGAATAGAGTGCGGATTTTCTCGGGATAGGTTTGGCATGTGTGTTTTGCAGTCGATATGCATATCTGTTTAGACATGGATTTTCCACTCCCGTTTCATACTTGGATATGGCTTGTTTGTGTAGAAGTCAAAGAGAGAGCCAAAAGAGGATTTGGTTTCTAGTGATTGATCTGCCGATGTGGAGAAGACTTCAGGAAAGTGTGTGGGTTCTTTTTTATGATGCAAAGTCAACATTATTTTTTTTTTCTCCTTTTTCCCATTTTAAAGAAACCTGAAACACAGGGGATTGATTTAGCCCTTTACTAAAAAACAAGAAACAATTGGTACATGTCGTACCTTTCTTTGTGACTGACTATAGATAAGAAAATGAAGGAAAACCCCGGACAATGACAACAGTCCGTCATCCTGATGAAAAGAAAAATTATTATTGCAGTATTTATCTCCATCCTCTATAGTATATACCTCAAAAATTACTAACCTAATAGTATACCACAGTAATTATTATCTCCATCCGTGTACTGATTCCAGCCACAGCTGGTTTCCGTTGCAAGTTTCATTAATTCTCAAATCATCTTTACAATTTGGCAAAAGACTCCACATCAGAAATGTGTATCAGCTACACTTCAGCGTAGGAAGATCTTTCGAATCAGCATGGAATCATCCTTAATGATAATTTTGCTCCAAATTGTAAAACTAGAAATAATGAATATTCGAGCAACTAATGATTTATAGATCTTCGAATGGTTCTCGAACATCTCATATCAGCTGCATTGGTGGCTTATTTTTTGAAAATAAAGATTAACAATAGTTCATTGGAAGGAAAATAAAGCAGGGGAGATTATTTTGAGTGATATTTATCTTTTGGAATGTCAACATGATTTTAAACATGAGAAATCATGCACGTTCTTCCAAAAAAAATAAATACCTTTTCAAAAAAAGGAAAAATAAATATAGTTTCCCACTATGGATCTCAAACTCCATTTTATGTAGTTATTAGACTTAAATGCTCTCTCTCTCAAGGTTTACTTAACAGGGCTCGAGAGTGTATTTTTCTTGAAAGATGTAATTTTTTGAAAAAAAAAAATGGTTAAAGGCACAACTTTTGAGTGATTTGATTACTTTTCTACATGCTTTTGAATTTGTTTATACAATATAAAGAATGGAATGAAGTGTTTATTTATGTGTCTTAAGCCCATTAAATGATGCCTCTTCCTATACCTTCTTATCCAGTATAGGAAGGTCTTTAGCTATCTTTATTCCCTATCTTTCCTGATCTCAATTCATAGAGTCCTATACCTGCCCCTTTTTTGTGCTTAGGGAATTTTTTCCTTGTTTTATACCAATTTTTTTTATAAAAAAATTCTTACTTCATATTGAGATTATAACTAGAATAGTTGTACTCAATTAGTGCATACTTTGAAGCAGAGGCTTGAATTTCAGAAGAACAACTAGACATAAAATTTTAATAAAACATCTTGATTATGAGAAAGAACTTGACCCTATCATAATTTAGAGTCCTAATAAAATCTGAATAAAACTATGGCAATGGATTTTTCAGAAGAAAAAAATATGGCTATGAAGACGTACAGTGAACACCACAGAAACACTTGGGTTGATTTGTTGGATCCACATGACTCTACAACTACAAGTGTGATATATAGAGAGGGATTTACTGTTGAAAAAATAAATATTTTTGAAGAAGCAACCTCTCCATGTTTTGACCCCTCTTACCTTGTGATGATTTATGGTAAGTGAGTAGCTATCTCATTCTTCCATACTTTATTAGAGCATGTGCTCATTAGGTTTCAATTCAACAATCCATGGTCATCTTCCTTGTCCCCCAACCCATCAATGATTGTGCGGTTTGACCAATTTTTGTGATAGTCTCTCTCCAACATTCCAGTAGCCTCATGCTTTCTGCCTATTGAGACCTTGTCAAGTGCCCCTAGCATTAATGGATGGTGGTGCTCGGCTTAAATCCACCAACACAAGCACCGCTTGTGTGGCATTGTGGTCCCAGCAGCTTTTGCCTAATAACACATGTCCTTGCGAAGGGTACCCTAGTGATATGCTCCGTAATAATGCAATGGGGCGACCTAGCTAACGTTGTTCATCTCTCTTTTTTTTTTTTTGAAAACTAATGTAGCTCTTGTGCAACTTCGTGTGCAAGCTATTTAGTGATTAATCCCTGCTTTTGTGTTTTGATGACCGAGGTGCAGGTGTGTTAACTGCCTTTGCAAGAATGTAGGATATGCTTTAGTTTTGTTTTTAGCCATCTAGTTTTTTGGTCGTTGTTTGCACTGACATTGAGGTTTCTTCATTTGTTGAGACTCTAAACAAACTTGCATCACCAATTTGGATCAAACATTGAACTTGGCGATAGCAACTATATTTGTTTTTTTTTTAAGAAAGCAACTATATTTGTTGTCAACAAGATTTAGATGCCTAGATGCAAGGTTGCTGTATGTTACTCGAAATAAGGTTTTAAATGTCGATATCGATGTCGTATCAACAAGTCGAAAATGGGATATGTCGGGAATATGTCGCTAATATCGGTGAATTTTAGGGAAATCACTAAAAATGGTCTAAAATGTCACAAAATGTCACAAATTTGATGAAAATTAACATTTTAATAACTACTCTATGTACAAAGAAATGCTTAGAAGATCAAAATCATATATTTTGAATAAAAACATAATAAAAATGTGCTACTGCCATATCGATAGAGTCATGGCATTAAAAGAAAAAGACAAAAAGTAATCATACACAATTTTAAAGTTCATGTGGTATTTGTATTTTCACCTTCTTCATACCCTTCCATATTAAAGAAGAATTCTCAATATTGAAGATCTCAATGCAGAAGTAGATAATCAAGACACGAGGTTATAGCCTCTAAATTTTTAATATGCCATCAATATAGTTGCAGCCTTAGGATGTTTCCTTCGTCTGATTTGTGGAGGACAAGAGAGTATTTGAGTAAGTTGCATCACCATAGATATTTGCGGTCTCTATTTGTCATGATTTCCACAAAGCACATTGAGAAGGATCTTAAAACTTGATGTGTAGGCTTCTACTTCTAGTTTGTACCACCATCATTGGTCAAATTAGATTTGAGGTAAGTGATTTTAGATATATGACATGTTGTTACCCATAGGCTCATTGCTTACAGCATTGTCTCATGATGACAACTTCTCAGAATATTTGTAAATTAGGAATCACTTACATATGTAAGAAAATATTTATTTGGAAGGAAAGACATGTCAGCGACATCAAGGAAAAAGATATGGTAGAGGATGTCGATATCTCTTGGAGCATCGATACCGACATATCAGTGACATGTCAGCAACATTTAAAAACTTGACTCGAAGACAACATCTATCTTGCTTTTGGGAAGGTAGTTCTTTTTTTGGGAAAAGTTCTTGGATAAACCTACTAAAGTTTAGCAGGAAGTGAGTGATTTCTGTTTGAGGTATCAAAATGCTCTCTAGGGAATGACCTTCTCTTTATGGAGATTCCTCCCAATAAAGTTAAATTTCTTTGATGCTCACTCTGTTAATTGAACATCCACTACCTGTTTGTGCACATTTATTAGTGGAAATCTGATATTCAGAGGAGCAAAGAGCAGAATGCGGTCTCAGGGAGGCACTGTAAATTAGATATTGGCAGATGACATGGGAGAACATGTGCTTTCAGATCTGCATGTTTGGTCCATTGTGCCAATGGAGAGGATGTGTTGTGACTGTGTTCCCATCTCCATTGTGAACAAACTTGTTCTTCATTCACAAACTGATAATGCTGAAGTAGATATCAGTTGTTTCAAGGGACAGGGATAGAAAAGAATATCTCTCTTCAGCTTATACTTCTCCATAGGAGAGGAGTAGCTACTGAGCTTGTCAGTGAATCCTTTATCATGCTCCTCATCTTTCTACATGTTCTGACAAGCCAAGAATATTTTGTGCTCCAGATTGAGGAAGAGATATTTATTTTTCTTCTTATTCTTTTACCCCTTACTGGACTCGATTTCCTCCAGAAAATCCCTCTATATAATGAGGATTTGTGGTCAATGAATAGCATTCTCCTATAATCCCATGCATCACATTGATCTTATTTTTTCTTCTTAAGTTTTATGCAAGCAAGGATAGTGTTTTCCTGTCTAGGACCATAAGCAGTCAACATACTTACCGCTATATATATGTAATAAATTGTGGGGACTTTCTTTCCAAACAAGAAAATTGTGGAGACTATTTATCTCTTATGTTGCACGGTCTTCATGATATTTCCCTGCTTGGTGGGAGGGATGGTTGGGTGTGGAATATGGCCATTTTTCTGTAAGAAGGGCTTATGATCTATGAGTGTGCATGCACCTATTGACCTGGTTATGTCAAAAGACTGCGAGGGCATTTAGAGGACCAACTTTCCTTTGAAACTTCATTTTTTTTTTATTTAATGTGGCTGCTGAGGAGAAAGAGGTTGGTTCCATGGCATTTCAGAAGACAGTGGCTCTGGGAGCAAATGCTTCCTCCTTGCTTTGCACTCCTCTAATGAAGATGTGGCCACCATTTCTTTGCTTGCTCCGCTGCTCAGCAATGTTGGCAACATGCCCATGATTGGCCTTCAAATACTACTCATGATTGCATGGAGGATTTGGATATTGATGTAATATGTTCTCCTTTGGTGCATTTGGTAAGAGTGGAATGGGATCATCTTTAGAGGGGAGAGAGTTAGTATAGATGGGGCATTGTACCATTTCTCTTCTTTATGTGACCACTGTGGTAACTAGCTCTTTTTTATCCACTGAATCTGGATGATTGACAACCTCTGTCAACCTCCCTTTTCCTTTCAAAACAAAAAAAAATTGTGTGGACTATTTATGTCCATGCCTTTAACTGTATTTTTTGGATTGCTAGCCTAATTTAGATTGGAATTAATCATATCTGATAGCAGAAAACCCAAACATTTCAGGTTTCACCTGCTTTTGGAATTTGATGATGGGAAGAGAAGCTGTCGGCGTAGGCTTGCTGGACATAATCAAAGACGAAGGAAGATCCAACCAGAGGAGACTACATCCCAACTGGTGCTTACAGGAACTCAACACAATAATGGTGTTGAAAATTTAGAACTAATTAATATGTTAACCGTACTGACCCAATTGCAAGGTTAGGTTATTTTGCTAGCTGGATGTTCCTTTTGTTTTTTCCCTTTTGCTAACTTTTGGTAACTGATTGCAGGAGTTGATTTGGAGAAAGCATCTCATACATTTCCCTTACATGGAAGTGATGAACTAATTCAAATTCTAAGAAAAATGAACTCTTCAGATGCTTCCAGCTCCATTCAGATGCCTCAGGCTAATGTGCCACAATTATGTCAACCTTCAGAGCCCTTGACCAATGATAATATTAACTCACCTCCTTTGACTTTGGATTTTCTTTCCATCTGTTCTACTGCACTAAATGCATCTAATCCTGTGGGCATAGCAGCATCCTCTCAAGTAAGCAGTGAAAGCAGAGATGATGACAGTGCTAAGAAAACTTGCACAGGACTTACAGAAGAAAGCTCAGATAATAACTCAACTGTGACAGTGCCTCCAGTTGTTGATCTAAATAATTCTGCAGCTCATTCTTCCTTTGAATCTGCTAACCATCCCATTCAAGATTTCGGAATGACATTGCAGCTTTTTAGCCCTCCCAGGAATGAGTATCCAGATAGGCGGTCTTCAAGGGAATGCATGGTTACTCCAACTGGTTCTAAGCCTCTATATTCATCCAGTAGAAATTCCAAAGAAATTCCAATAATGGATGCTTGCCAAGGTCTGAATTCTCTGAAAGACTCGTGTAAAGATTTGGAAAGAAGAGGTGACAGCCATGTAATTGAGATATTACAATGTCAGAAAGAGTTTCCTGCTATTCTTTCAGATCCCTATCCTTCAAGACATAGATATGATTCTCAGGTAGCTTTACTTTTGTTAATAGGTATCTGAGTTTTCCTTTCAAAATAAAAAAGTCTTTTATGTTCCATTATCTAAACAATTTTATTCACTCTTGAGTCTTGAGGACATACTTGGATTTAACAGAATTTTTAATGTAATTCAGCAGGATAGAACTGATAGAATCCTTTTCAAACTTTTCAACAAAGAGCCAAGCAATTTTCCTAAATCTATCAAGCAACAGGTAGTGTTGACTCGAGAATTACACCTTCACACTGTCTACCATCATCCACCAACTAGGCCTGTGGATGTAAAGTAATCATTCTGATTCTTGTTTCAGATATTGGAATGGCTTTCTCTCGTTCCTTCAGATATGGAAAGCTATATGCGACCTGGCTGTGTTATTTTGTCTATGTATTTGTCAATGCCATCTATGGACTGGGATAAAGTGAGTCAAAGCTTTTTGTTTTAAACTATCATCTAAGATCTTTTTCATCATGAATCTCGTTCTTATGGGAAAACTGGCATTCAGTTATGTCTAGACTTGGTTCAGCGGGTGGAGTTGCTTCTCCAAGACACCAATTCGAATTTTTGGAGGAGCTCCAATTTTCTTATTCTCTTGAATCAGCAGATGGTGTCTCATAATGATGGTATGTATATCTAATCTTTTCTCATTTTCCAACATGTTTTACCTTCCACGCTTTGGAATACTTCTTTCAAGGTTCCATAATGATGTTTTCAGATTTAAAAATTGCAGAAGAATAAGTAGAATAGTTTTCTATATTGAAAGTATAAAATCTTGACCCCTTTATATAGAGGCAGGGTGGAGAAATTACATGGTAGACCTGCTAATTGTTTAAGAAAAGAAATAACAGTGATAACAAGAATAGAAATAACCAACTCTATCTCTAACAATAAAAATAAGTAAAGCCTATTTTTCTAAGGACTCTTATTCCCCCCCAAGGTGGAGAGTAGAATAACCAACTTGTAAGTTGGTAGGTTGGTGACAAAATATATCACCCCCCCCCCCCCCCCCCCCGCAATAATGATGGCAGTTAGAAGTAGTCACCTCAAACCAGTGGAAAATTTTCTCTGTGAAAGGAGAAAAAAATTTAGGAAGAGGCATGTAGCCAGGAAATAGCAAGTAGGCAAAAAAGCCACGCAATTAAGGCCTAGCCACAAAAAAACACCCAAAAAGTGAAAAACATCGGCAATGCATTAATAGGCTGTAATGGTAGTAGTAGATAGTACGTAGATAGTCAAGAATGGGAGACGAGGACCTTGCTTAGATGCCTCATTAGTCATCACCATTATCATGATGGGTAGTAGTAGGATTGGATGCTCCAAATGTAGTAAATTGATCAAAAGAATTGGTAGCACTAGTAGTGGCCATAAGACTTATGGTGGTAGTAGTAAGAGAGGAGAGTTTGCTCCTCAGTGGAGTCCTTAGTTCCCATTTGAAAAATTTCCAATTCTCATTGCCCTCCTGTAGTACAGATCGTTCTCGCATTAGAGGGCAATCCACATGCTTGTGTGCATGTAAGATGATGCAAATGTCGACATGTTATCCACGCGGAGACAACACCTGCACTCGTGTGCACACGTCACAGGAAAATGCACATGTGAGGATCATCAATTGCAGCAACATCGACAACAACATCATCATCAAAAGCTACACACTACGCACGAGAGTAAGCAAGGTAGCACCATATGTTGTGCACACGGTCAAGCAGCACATTTGCACGTGATGGAGTATGCGAGACGGGGGAGAAGCACAACGTGCTAACCACTCCGGGCAGATGTAGCACTACACACATCATAAGGCAAGTAGTAGCATTGTATGATCATGCACATGGTAGGGGCAGGTGTGCATGCGGATTCGTGTGAGAAAGTGGCTATACGCATAGTGTCATGTAAGAGAAGAGAGGAGAGGGCATGGTGGTTGCTGCCCCCTCATTACGCATGCGTGAAAAGGTTGTACACGTGTGGAGAAGGGCAATTGTGGCAACAATGGGCCCTCTCTCTCTCTTATGTGGTCTATGGTTAAGGTTTCTTTCTTTAGGATGATCTCTGGTTTGATACCTGTGGAAGAATAAGCAAAATAGTTCTCTTTATTTTTTGAAAGGTAGAATAGTTCTCTGACCTCTTTATATAAAGAGAGGCAGGGTGAAAAAATTATATAGTAGTCCTACTTATTGCTTAAGAAAGTAAATAATAGGGATAACTGGAATAGAAATAACTATCTCTCACAATAAATATAAGTAAAGTCTATTTTTCTGAAGATTCTAAGAAAAAATACTGGTCTATATACATCTAATATTTTGTCATTATGTGGTTTTAATAAATGCTTGACAAGAACTTAGTGAATGCTGTCCAATGGCAATTGATATCCTAAAGTATTACTTTTTGATGGACCACACTGACATTCTATATAGAAGATCTCCTTTCCTTTGTTGCCTCTCCTGGAAAGAAACGTTAGAACCATGCCTTTACTAGAAACCTTAAAATAATGGTGGATATTTTGTTTTGTGCACCGTATAGCTGTTGCTTTGCTGTATATTTGTGTTAGTAGCATCACAGCATATGCTATGTGAACTTTTTGATTTAGTCATCACCTCCTTTGTTTTACCTTTTCCATATTAGTCAAGAACAATAAAAGTTTGTTTTCATTTTAAAAAAATCCTAATTCCGGATAGTTATTTTCTGATTGGTGTATTTTCTCAAAAAGGTGCTTTTTTACACGGGCTTTGTTGGTTGCTTATGACCATAGTCTGACAGCTGTGGGGCAGTGACCAGTATTTATCCAGTTTTCCTGCATTTTCCATTTTTATATTAAATTGTATTTCATTTTTGTATTTGCCATTTGTTGTTTAGTCTTGGGGCAACCAATACTAACCCTGGGATTTTGAACATTGAGACCCGGAATGCTTGCAAACATGTGTGATGCTCCTGTTTACTAGGACAGTAGATGATTTTGATTTCTCCTGTCTCCCAGGGAAGGTTCATTTACTGAAATGTGATAAAACATGGAGTTCACCGGAACTTTTAATGGTCTCACCTCTAGCTATTGTAAGTGGAAAGAAGACAAACCTTTTATTGAGGGGTAGAAATTTGAGAATTCCAGGCACCAAGTAAGCTTGAATTTGTGTTGTATTAGTAGAACATAATCGACAATAAACTAGTTAGGACTTTCATGAGCTAAGTTGGCGTCAACAGAATCCATTGCACCTATATGGATGGATACACTTCAAAAGAAGCCAATTCAGATGGTGAAGGTGCCACGAATGATGGTGGTTGCTCTGAGCATTTTGTCATTCCCGAAAGGCCAGCTGGTGCTTATGGTCGGTGTTTCATTGAGGTAACAATTTAGAATCATCTAATATCCTAGAATGAAATGGGATTTTGTTGATGGCATTGTCCTATATTAGTCACCTTACAGTAAAAGCTGCTGTTTTTCCAGTTGTAATTTTATTGGCAGGTTTGAAAGGACTTCAGAAATTGCTGGGTTGCTCAATTTTGATCTGTATGCAGGTGGAGAATGACCTAAGAGGCAATTCTTTTCCGGTTATAATCGCAGATGATAGCATTTGCGAGGAACTGAGAATGCTGGAGACTGAACTTGAAGGTGTTAGTAAAAACACCAACCTTGACCATCCAGGTCAAGATTCAGAAAGGAGGTTGAGGGAGGATATCCTTCAATTCTTAAATGAAATAGGCTGGCTGTTTCAAAGAAGTAGCACACAGGCTAACTTGTTTTGCAAGTATTTTTGTTGTACGAGGTTCAAGAGCCTCCTCTTGTTTGCAGTGGAAAGAGATTGGTCCTCTATAGTTAAGAAGATTTTAGACATACTTGTTGATAGAAGCTTTGAAATGGAAGATCTAACACATCAATATCTTGAAGTTCTTAGAGAAATCCAGCCCTTAAGCCGAGCAGTGAAGAGGAAGAACAGAAAATTGGTCGATATGCTTCTTAATTACTTAATTGATGGTAGGAGCACTGCCTCTAGGGTGTATCCTTTTCTTCCTGATCTCGCAGGACCAGGTGGTATCACACCTTTACATATAGCTGCATCCATGGATGACTCAGAAGAAATGGTTGATGCGTTGACAAATGATCCACAAGAGGTAATGCACTATATTTCTTGCTACCACTGTGCATTCATATCCAAGCAAGCACATATTTCAATGACCCCATTTGACTACACACACACACACACATGTATGCACATACAGACATACTCATACCATACATTGATGCCTGTGTCCACATGCCTGACATTTTGTGCATATATGGATGCATGTATCCATTTGTCTGTACATATATGTCTGTATATGCAAATATGTGATTAGCATTTAGGTATTTATGTACATGCAAATGATTCTAAGATGCACTTTTTTTATAGCACCCTTCAAAAAAAAGAAAAATTGCATCATAGCATCAATAGCACATTGTACATCTAGAGTCACTCCATCCAAACGGTTAAATCATAGGCATTGCACTTAGATGCCTATGCGAAGTCATTACTTCAGGGGTCCTTATTGCACAGATGTTTGGAACTTTTTTAATTGTATTGATGAACTATTAAAACATACTTTTGTTGATGAGCTCATCAGATTTAAAAAAAACCCATCAAGATGAGTGTTGTAAGGTTCTCAGGTTGGATGCTATTTTGTTGGCACCAAATACAATTCTTATAATTCAACCCATTCTGTTGAACCACGGCCTTGAACTTGATATATGATGTTTATTGAAATTCTTGTTATATGTATTTATGACTGTAGATGTGTGCACATAAGAGATGGTTCCCAAGATTTCAGTGATCATTTTTTACGTACTACAAGCATTTCAGTTACTTAAGTTGTGGCCTTTAATTTGTAAGCCATTGCTCAACCATCCAAAAGCTGAGTCACTGGACACTGCCTTTCATAACCATCCAATTATTTGTCATCTCAAAAGGAAAATTGAATTCCTAGGAGATGGACATGTAGGCCCCATTTGGCATGGTTTTAAATGGGTTTTTATCCTACGTGTTAGTTATAACCGTTACAGTGCAAAAGTTTTATTCCCTACTTATCACATCTATCACCATTCATCACATCTACCCCTCACCAATCATATATTCCCCTGCTAACTTTCTCACACCCATCACATCTACCTCCCACTAATCCACTCCCAATACAAATAAAAATAAAAATCAATAATATCTTATTAACTCAACTATCATATCCACACCAACTAACCCTCCTCCTACCCATCCACTTATCCCTCCTCAAGGGGGTGTTTGGTTGGCTGGTTAAGTGAGTTTGCACCAGGTTAAGTATTTAACCCACCACTTAACCCGTTCCCTATTTACGTAGGGTTAAGTGGACTTAACCTGGGGTAAAGTTATTCCACCCCCTCTATGGAATAACTTTAACCTGCCAAAACGTCTAAACGGATTAACTTACTTATTCCATCATTTATTCCACTCATTCCCTATTTCTTTACTTATTCCACAAACTTATTCTCTTTACCAAACCGGTCTTATTTCCTAAACTTTACCCAATCATAAACTTTAAATATCTACCAAATGGGGCCAAAGGGTTTCGTTCTTAAATGGTTTATTTGCTAAATCTGTGAAAACTTTAGTCCATAAACATGCCAGAAGACATTTTGGACCTTTGTGTACGTGCCTTTCTAGAGTAAATATGTTGTGCAATATAAATTACAGAAATGTTAAGAAATTGGCATTACCTATAAAAGGAATTTGATAATGATTTCTCTTTAATATATGCCATTTTTATCTCTAATGGTAAAAGTATATCATTTTTGTAAAAATGAAAAGATTGTATACACTCAATTATCATTTTGTTCTTGACATACAATTGTACAATTTTCTTGCAATAATTAGCGTATCCGTGAAGTTGGTAATGCATCAATTATATATATTGAAAAATGCACTTTTTCTTGTAAAAAGTAGCAGTTTTCTAAGTAACAGTAAAGGACAAATAGAATCGTAGAGGAAAGCAGTAGTTTGGCATCAACAGTCAGATCACAGACAAGAGGACAATGAATAGTGCCTCTTGATAGAAGATGAGCACGTTTTTGCAATTGATCTTGCGAGATTGAAAGGTCGGAAATAATGTAAATGCAGAATCCAACTATATTGATTGAAAGTTTCACACCGAAATGACACCTAAGAGATGAGCTCATCTGGAGTTGTCAATGGCATTCATTTAGACATATCAAATTTTCAAGGATAATGAACAATTGGACAATGGTCACGGTACATATCCAGAAGAGTTGTTTTTCCCCTATTGGAGTATGAGTTCAATTCCTATGTTCGGAATCTTTGGATTACCTGTTTATGGTAGTTCTCATTGTTCCTCATGCAAATGAATGTATACACACATTAATGCACATATACACATGCATACGACCCATGTGCATCCATACACAGACATGGACTGATGCATCCCCTGGCTATTACTCATTACGTTTTTGGGTTTGGAGAGTTAGCACCAGCATACATGCATCAAAAGAAGTTCTTGCTTTTGATGATTGACATTATACACTGTAATTATTTTGCAGATAGGGTTGAAATGCTGGAATACCCTGTTGGATGATAGTGGTATGTCCCCTTTTGCTTACGCACAACTAAGAAACCACGAGTTGTACAACAAACTGGTTGAGAGGAAGTCTGCAGAGGGGGAGAATAGTCAAATGCCTGTAACCATTGAACAAGACAGCAGAATATCCTCAGATACCTTGCAGACAGCAAAAGAATCTGATCAGCCATGTATCAAACCAGTGCCGGTAATGTCGTGTGCACAGTGTGCTGCAGCACTGGGGAATCGGCAATTGAATAGAATTACCTACAACAAAGGGATGGTATATCGACCCTATGTCCATTCCCTGCTTGCCATTGCCACGGTGTGCATGTGCGTGTCCATGCTCCTTCGAGGGCCACCAGAACTCAGCTCGATAGCTCCCTTTATGTGGAAGAATATTGAATTTGGCATAATGTAGTTCATTTCTTGTAGGCTACAGATTTAGTTGATTCTCTCTCTCTCGTTCTCAAGATTATACTCAAAGGCCTTGGCAATCACAAGCAAGAGACAACCAATCTGCAAAATCCAAGAGTTTCTGAGTCGGAATGACGAGTCAACATGTCACATCTGCAGAGCCCTTGTTTTTCCATTTCCTAAACGAATGTAACGTCATGTTATTGTTGTAAGGTCGTATGTTTACATCTAACCATACAAAGGTTCTGCAATTGTACAAGGAAAGAGAATGTAATAAAGCTGAAATATGTTTATCCCAGCATGGGGTTCACCCCCATTAGCTCATGGACAAGAGCAACGATCTTGTTGCATTCTGGGATGAGATGCTCAGAGAGGCTTGTTGCCCATTTGGTTGTAGCTCTTGCCACACTGGTGTTTGAGGCGAGCCAAGTGTTTGGATGGGGATGATCCAGGTAAACATATGTGTATGCAGAGGCAGGTCATTTAACTTGCAACTCTAAAACGAAACCCTTGTAAAGCTATGTGGAAGAATGAGATGGATAATCGATGAAAGCAGTATGAGATGTTGTGTTGTGGTAAACATGAATCTGTGCTTACCATTTGATGTATGTTGATTCCTGACCAAGTTAAACTGAGATAAATTGTTCATTTCAAGTGGCTGATTTTTATCAGATATCAGATCATGAATTTAGAAATTACTAATCGTTGTTTTTTTTTTAAATGCCACATGGCATAATGATGGTATAATATAATACATGGAATTATTTTCGTCTTTTTTTCTGTTAGTCGGAAAACATATTACTTGTTAAGTTTAATTATAGAAAATTTGAACTTTGATCTGTAACACATGAAATAGTGGATGAAATAGAACATGATTTTCAGTCCAAAGTGGACTTCAAACCATCTACAATCTGGAAATCCCTTCTGTATTCATCATCATGATGTTACATGTTCCTCCCTATATCTATGTACTGCATTTTAAGCAGGCATCAAAGTCATAAATGTGTATGCGCACGTGATTGCACATTCGCACTATGTATTATGTCCTCTGGTCTACATCAAAAGTTCTAACTTTGTCCACTAGGGTATATGGTTGAATGGTTGGGATTCTCAAGACCTAGGTTCAAGTCCCTATTAGAATTGGTGAATTGGTGTGCGGGGTATGGTTAATTCTCTTCATTTTATCCAAAGGAGATTCTGGATCATAAAAAAGAAAACTCTTAGCTGTATACACCATTAAAGAAACATTTAGCAATATGTTTCCAACTTAGACAAGATCTAAAGACACACCTCAATGTTCACCATTATAGTTCCATCCCAAGGTCATTCCATTTTGGAGATTCCAAGCATCGGTTCCCGTAACAATTCTATTAATTGATCTAGTTGGTTATCATCAATATCTTGATAATAAAATTGTAAAATTGGATAATAATGATGGTCCGATCTACCTATGAACTTATGAATCATTTACATTGGAGTCTCTAACTAGCATTTATCAAGGGAATCACCATTCTTTTGGTGACCCAAGGTACAACCTTAACCACTGGATTTTTGCCTCCTCCTTGTGTTATCCTGGTGTTTAGATCCATCAACCACCTTGCACGAGGAACTCCTAACTCGTGCGTCATTGGAGCCATCAGTTGAGGCAACCACGTCTTCGCGGCCATCCATATGGGGTGGTTGCGGTTTACATTCTGGAAATTCTCGAATGTCTTCAAGAAGCTGGACAACTTGGCCCATTGTAGGCCTTCCCTTGGGGCTTGGGCTGAGGCACAGGTGTGCTAAAGTAGCCACCTTCCTAATAGCTTTGTCAGTGTATTGGCCTTCCATCCTTGGATCAAGGATCTTCAACAACTTCTTATTGTGAACAAGGAGTGGTCGTGCCCATTCGACGAGGTTGTGTTCTCGAGTGGGCTTGCCTCTATATGTAGCCCTTTTGCCTATTAGCATTTCGAGGAGCACAACACCGTAGCCATAGACGTCGCTCCAAGCTGTTAGATGGCCTGTTGCGTAACAATTTATGAAATTCTTAGTTTGAGTCAATAGGCAAATCAGTCTCCTAACTATATATTCTAGCTTGCAAAATATAGTGATAAGTAACTTGTGATGTTCAATGAGAAATAAAGATTGCTAAAGAGTAACATCACTTGTCACTTGTTCGAAATTCTCATAATTTGATAACTATGTTTCTTTCAATCTTAAGCAAATTTTTAGTGGACAATCTCACACCAATCTCACCATTTTCACATGTTGATAATGTGTTATGGATCTAGCTATCATGTATGAAAATGTGGGTGGGAAATGTGAACACATAGGATTGTGAACCTAGTTCTTACACAACTTAATCCAGTTACTTGTTCAAATATATTATGTGCAGCTTGCCACTTTGAGTGCCATAAACTAAAATCTTTGAAAGCCCAACATACCAGTCATCACGTACTCAGGAGCTGCATAGCCATAGGTGCCCATTACACGAGTGGAAACATGTGTTTGATCTCCCGATGGGCCCTCCTTAGCAAGGCCAAAATCCGAGAGCTTCGCATTAAAATCCTAAAGGAAGGCATGGAGAATTGCTTCAGCATGGTCATTTGGAAGCTATAAGGAGAAAGGAATATTGAACATATATAAGATATGGACTACAAACCTCATCTAGCAAGATATTGGCTGTCTTGAAATCGCGATAGATAACAGGTCTTTCACCTTCATGGAGAAATGCAAGACCTTTTGCTGCACCTAATGCTATCTTAATTCGAACTGGCCATGGCATGGTCAGGCAAACACCTGCCAAGTAGGGAAGGAAAGCAGATTAAAAATTTGCTTCTTGTCCAAGAAGAATCCTTGATAGTGTTACCACATTAGTCAACAAGTACCCATGTTCGACGGTATTATAATATCCGCGTATGATTCCATGAATAAATAGTGTGCAAGGAAGGTAACATGATTGTCAAGTCCATAATAAAATGTAAATGGTGCACAATAGCTTGGAGTGAAAAAGGAACAAATGATTCAAAGAATTCCATAACATAGAAAATTGTTGGAGAATAGAATAATGTCTCTTGTTATTCAAAATAGAACCCTAACCCCATTTATATTGAGAGTTGCGTTAACAAATCCTAACAAAAAAAAGGAAATAGAATGCTAAAATATTACTCAGGACTTTTAAACTTAACAAAATAGATTAACTTAACTAAACTAGGATTCTTTCCTAATACTTTAACACTTTTCTGATTCTTTAACACTCCCCTTAAGTTAGAGCACATATAATGCCTAATTTATTACAATAGAAAAAATTTGGACTCCACATAATGTAGACATCCAGAGGAGTAGGTCGGTAGTAGATCGAAGGAGTAGGCAGGCAGTAGGGGTACGGAGTTAATAGGAGTTGATCCCAAGCAAAGGCAGTAGTCGGTTGGGAGTCGATCCCAAGAAATCAGATAGTAATAGGGTGGGAGAAGAGCCTTACTCAAATCCATCAATCATTAGCATCAATGAGGTTTTCAGTAGGAGTAGTGGATACTCCTAAACTTAAGGTAGCAAAGGAAAAATTTGCCATAGGTTTACGAGCAACTAGAGTAGTTGAGAAGGGTGGCTTTCTCCTCATAAGAGTCCTCAGAAGATCTAACTCCTCATCTGTGAATTATATAGGAGACTGTTTAGAGGCAACCCTTAGAAGATCTAATTCGCCCAAGTGGGCTTGCCGAACTTCTCCCAACACTTCTTATATGGATGGTTTATGTGCTTGCAGTGTATGTAGGGAGAATAGATATAGTCACGACTGCAATTGCCACTGCGGCCTCTAGAGCGACCTCCTTGCCCTCCAAAGGCAATGAAGGCTGAGGTGTCATAAAGAGTAGTAGGAGTCATAATAGGAGGGACATTTGCATCAATGTTTTAACGACAGTCATAGGCAGTCTCCAAATCAAGAATAGCATCAGCCAACAAAAGTTGATCCTTGGAGGATTGGTAATGTGGGCCTAGTTCGTCATGGAATTGATCACTTTTCCCATTGAGTAGTTTACACTTTATAACATGAGGGCTGGAAGACTATAAGTTCCTCATAGAGAGACTCCATGGTCGTGTAGTAATCGACAAGTGGCAGGTTCCCATAATTGGTGGACCAAATCCAGTGATAGATGTTAGCAAGTTGGAGTCATTCAACTTTTGGGAATATTTTTTGGCCAAGTTATCCCAGATGTCTTTCGTCTTCTTATGCAACATCTTTTCCGCAATCTTCGGTTCTATGCTACTCATGAGCCAATTCATGACCATTTAGTTGTCTTTCTCCCACTTGTCATAGTCCTTGTCTTTGGTGTCCAATGCTTCCTTGGTTAGGATGGAGAGTTTCTTTTGGCCTCCAATGAAGAAGATCTTAAAAGCCCTAAACTAGAGAATGTAGTTCTAGTCACAATTGAGTTTGATCAAGGTGCCCTAAATGACTACAGTAGTAGTAGATGCTGGAGTCTTGGCATCCATAGAGGAAGAAGATCCCGGTGTTGTAATGGTAAGGAGAAGAGAGAATCACATGTATGGAACACGCAACAAGGATATTGTGTGCTTGTGTGCACATGTGGTAGGTAGAGATGCACATGGTGTATGCACAAGGCAACAACAATGCACGTGTTAGCATATGTAAGGAGAATAGCAGCACGTAGTAGCACACGTAAGATAGCAGCTGATGGTGTGCATGGTGCACATAGGGAAAGGCAGTACTCCGTGGGGCCCATGTGAGGCAGGAACAATGCATGTGGTGGCGTGTGCTGAGGAATGGCAGTAGCAACAATGTGCAATTGCGTGCATTGGTAGGAGCAGCAATGAATGATTGTGTGCATGGTGGAAGCAAGAGCACACAATTGCATGCGTGGTAGGGAGAGGCGTTGCATGGTGGCCCACGATACCCTAGTAGCATGCATGCAATGTTGTGAGCACAAGAAACACACATGTTGGGCGTGCAATGGGTAGGTAGAGGCCTGCGTGTTCCAGGCATAGGAGGCATGCATGAGAGAGAGTATTAGGGCTAGCGACGGTGGGATTCCCTAGGGCCATTCTTGCTGTAATACCATGTTGGAGAATAGAATAATGCTTTTTGTTATTAAAAAGAGAACTCTAACCCTCTTTATATAAAGAGTTGGGTCAACAAATCCTAACAGAAATAGGAAATAGAAACAAGAATAGTAAAATAAAATGCAGGACTTTCAAACTCAACAAAATAGACTAACTTAACTAAACTAAGGCTTTTTTCTAATTCTCTAACAAAAATAACAATCAAGATTTTACAAAGGTTGAACACTTGTAACACTTTGAGGGGCATTTTTCAAAAGGAGCAATGTGCTCGTAAATGTTATCTATGAAGTTTGGAAAAATCAGCCATGTGGCAACTTGTGTGCATGTCCATGTGTGTGCATGTGTGCATGTATGTGTGTGTGTAAGTTAGCATAAGTTGTTGCTTAGGTGCAAGTTTTCTTTATTAATTGTGGTGATTGGGTTGTTTAGAAAAGAGTCAATTAGGATTAGGATTACTAGAATCCTAATCTCAAGTTAATTTGTTGGGATTGTGATTGGCGTCAATAATGGGATTGGTTCTCTTTAAATACTGATAAATACCTCTTGTTTTTTCCTTGAATCCAATAATAAACTTTTTTTCATCTTCATGGTGACTCCTCTCCTCTCTCCCTTTTCACTCGCCATCTTCTCTCGCATGCTATCTTCTTCCACGCGTGGACCTTGTCTTCCATGTGGGTTCAACAAAGCACTCCGATTCTTTGCATTATTGATTGAGTAGAATTATAGAACTTGATTGGATCTCCTACCATAGATTTCTCTATCAACCTAAATAAATGCAGGAAAAGGCCTACATTTTGTAGCAATGTTTTTGTAAAAATTTGTATATATGTAATGTAGATGAATGAATGTGTGGAAAAGAATAGAGTTACTATATCTATTACTATTAACTTGAAGACTTAAGCCCCACTCATATATATGTATATACATGCACAACTGAAGAGCATATACATTCGATGAACCTACGTCGAAAAAGGTGCTTTTCAACACACCCGCAAGCCATGTACTCGTAGACGAGGATCCGATGTGCACCCTCACAACAATAACCAATAAGTTTCACAAGGTTTGGGTGGCTAAGCTGCCCAAGATGGTTCACCTCTGCCTGCATTATCACCATGATCAAAAAGAACATCAATGGAATATATATGTCTTGGAGCAAGATTGACAAAGAGAACGAAAATCCAACTCCTGCCTCCCAAAAAAGCAAGATTAGTTTGTTGTGTTTGAAGGCAAGAGATGATACTCAAACATGAACCATCAGATTTTGACAAAAGTCATGATCTACCTTCCAATTTCTATTGCTTTTTTTTTCTTTTTTTTATCTCAACTAAGTTCAGATCTTGTCTGAATTATCATCCAGAATATTTGAAAAATGTAAACAGCTGCTGATAGAGAATTTACCAGCCATTCCTTGTCACCTTGGTATCCGTCAGGATTGAGAACCTTCACTGCGACTATGGAGTCCTCGAATCCACGTCTCGTGCTCTTATCGATGACACCCTTGTAGACGACGCCAAATCCACCCTCCCCAATGATCAAGTCTGGCTTGAAGTTCTCTGTGATCTGTTGGATCTCGCGGTATGCGAAGACAACAACATTGCCATATGCTTCCATGTTTCTTAGGTCTTCCACTGCTTTTGGGGTGAAGGGAAAGCTTCTAGCATTAGTTGACATAGGTGTTGTGCTTTGGGATTCCATGAGATTATTTGCAAGGATTGAGGTGACTCCTCCACTCTTCCCATTCGGTTGAGCTAAAAATTAGAAAGGAGATGGATGAGATGATCACGAAAGAGGGATTAAATTAGAAATATTGCCCTTCATGGATCTTCCTCTCATAAGATCTTAAATATGACAAAAGGCTAGATGAAAAAAAGAAAAAAAGGCAAAGACCATGGTACATGAATCTATAAAATCTATACTTTTTACAGAGAATTTTGTCAACAGCATCAAACCTTGTAGGGAATACCATTAGATAAATGAACAGGAACATATCGCGAGGTTTAAGTTTAAAACCTTATTTCCATAATTGCACCGCACAATATATTAACCATGAACAAAATGTGTGGTTTATTAAGCGATTATATGTTCCAAAGAATATGCTTAGTGAGGTTCATGGAAAAATGGCTTATTGCAAACAAGCTCGAGATGTGATTGCCCATCCAGACTAAAGATGGTAAAATCTCCCACCCTTTTGCTTAGATTTGGATCTCCAAAGGCGTGAGAAATGAGGATACTTTGCGAATGATTATGTTAATGATGGTATATATATCTTTTTCCATCTAAACGGTGACCAGCAATACAAGTGAAAGGTGATAAAAATGGACTTTTAACTCAATCCCTCCAATTTTATGCACATGTTTCTATGTATCCTCCCATATCCCCATTTTTTAATGAATATTTTAGATTGAAATAATGAGAAATTGCAAGGTTGTCATGGTAAAGATCCAAAACCTCCACTGCTATCGGTGTCCTTGGACTTCTCTCACGTATCGAACTAAGATAGGAAAATTTTAGGTTGCATCTGGCTGGAATAGAAGAATAGAAGAATTTCTTCAAAAGGGTTACATAATTCTCTATCCACATCACATCAACATAATTTTCTATATCATATCAACATCAATACCCACTCACATCATAATATACACACTCACATTAACTTCAATGCATATTAAAATATACCTACTCCAATACAGTATATACACTCACATCATATTATAATATTAAAATATCATCCATTAACACAATACCACCGTACTAATCATCACAGGGTCCCAATCCTTATAATCCCTCCAACCAAACTCCTCTTTTCTTTATTTCACTCCAATTCTATCTTGTGATAGCCCAAACACCTTGCCAAACATAACATGAGAGAATCGGTCAGCGTCATTTATTGTTTTTGGAGTCGGAAACTTGGAGGACCAACTTGAGAGAACTTTGCGGAGTTTATCAAACGTAAGCAAAATAAGGGAAATAACTCTTCAGTCTCCATTCTTAAATACGTCGGTGATGATATTTGGTACGACGACCAATACGCCAAAGGAAAGGTTAACATTCATATCGACTTCGGTCAACAAATGGATTAACATGCTTTGATCAAGGGATAACATGACGGTAAAGTGGTATATATCCAGAAGCCGAGAAAGTCCACAGATTTACAACCAATTGACCATAGAGACCCGCATTCTTGCCTTACATTTTTTTATTTTCGAAGGAAGTTTCCTATTCTCAAAAGAAGTGGGGGTGGGTGGGTGGGTGTTTGGTCGTGGGATGAATTTTTCACCGTAAGAGGTGAGGTTAATAAAAAAAAGTAAATTCAAATCATATCGTTCATTCACGTATCACGTAAAAAAAATAACTTAAGTATTACCATGTGTGGGTTCATCGATGCTAAAAAAGTTCATCATCAATTTTAAATTAAAAATTAAATGAACACGAGTATCGAAACATGTGTTGTAACATGTGATCCTCCCTCACGTTTCTATTAAAAAAATTAAATAAATTATATCTATTTAAAATCAAAATATATCAATAAAAAATTAAGATACATCAACTAAAAATTAAATTACATTTATTGAAAATGAAAATATATCGACATATTTTACCTTTCAATTTATATCGGTTGAAAATATTTTTCATCAATTGAAAATTAAAATACACTGATTGAAAAAATGAAAAACATACTTATGGAAAGTAATTTTTTACCTATGAAAAATAATTTATACCGATTGAAAATAAAAATATACAAATTTAATCACATTGCCCATGTTATATAACGTGTCATAACATATATTTCTTTACCTTTTTTTTTATTTACAAATATAATTATTTTACACCTTAATATAAAATTATCAAACTCACGTTCAAAATTATTTTATAGAATTATTTTGATTCAAAATGAAAAATGACTCTTGTAAACTTTTTAAGTGAAGTAGGATCTTCGAGAACTTTTACGCTATTTTTAAAAAATTTTACACTAAATATTAGCTATACGATAGGATCATCTTTAACACGTTTATATCTCGTAAAACGCATCACACTATGTATTTTTATATTTTTCCTCAAAATAAATGTTAAGCCGTGAGATTACAATGCGATCCTCGGGGCAATAATGGAGAACATAACACGGTATCGTACAAGTATGATGCATAGAATCCGAAAGAAGCCAGTGATGATCAAGCTCAAATTCTTGGTGATTTATTTATTTATTTATTTTTAAATGGAAGTAGATCACCGAGGAAGATGCATGATTAGTAATATCTTTATTAATAAAATTCAATGTTAATTTGCCAAGCTGTAAAATTACAATTTCTAGTTGGGTTATAGAATGGGATAATATACTGAGATGCTTTGAAAAATTGAGGACATTATATTGGATTGCTCATGGTGTAATAAATATTAGTGTATAGGTTGAAAAAGGTAAAAGTTGATGTATAATTATAAATGTGATCTCAACCTATGTTTTTTTTTAATGTAAAAAAGTGTTGACACGTGGTGAGGTTCACCGTTATTAAAATTAACAATAAATTATTTTTGTAGGGATGAGTGGTTGTGTAAAATTACTTTAAAGTAATTTTACACAGGTGCAAAGTAAGATTATACCAATACAAAGTAATTTTACACAGGTGCAAAGTAAGATTATACCAATAAAATCCTACTTTAAAGTACTTTGCACCGGTACAATATTTTTTTGCACGGGTGTAAAGTAAGATTGTATCTTACTTTGAACTAATTTACACGGTTGCAATGTAAGTTTTCACCTTACTTTGAATTACTTTGCACTGGTGCAATATTATTTTACATAGGTACAATATTTTTTTACGTGGGTGCAAAGTAAGATTGTACCAGTGCAAAATTAAATTCCAAGTATTTCTTCAAGTATGACAATCGATTTTACACTTTCAAGGTGATTTTTTACCTTAAGGTTTAAGGTTTAGTCTTTAGTGTTTAGGATTTAGTGTGATTTTTCACTTTAGAATTTAATCTTCAGTGCTTGCTAAACCCTAAACCTTAAATCCTAGACCCTAAACCTTAAGGTGAAAAATCACTTCTCATACGTAAAATCATTTTTCATAAATCTAAATCCTAAACTCATATATCAAAATCACTTTGTACAGGTGTAAAATTACTTTGGATAGGTGAAACTACTCTTGAAATAATTTTACACCGATGTAAAATGAGATTACATCGGTGTAAAGATACCTTATAATAATTTATCACCAATGCAACGTAGTTTATCATCGATGTAAAAATTTTTATCACCTATGTATATTTTAAGTTAAAATGATGTGATAATTTTTTTAAATATAATGAAAATTACCTCATAATAAATCTTACGTTCTTTAATTTTTTATATTAAATATTAATTATGAAGAGGATCAAACATATAAAATACAAAAATAATATCCCACGTCAATGTTTACGTTAAAATCTATATTTTCTTACTTTTTTTACCTAAATATTAATGTAGATAGAATCTGAAATTAAGGAACCATTTATTTGCAGCCAATTGGTTAACAAGATCAAATTCTTGCCCGGTAAAACTCTAAAAAGGAAAAGAAAAATCAATAAAAAGAAGTCACAAGGAAGATACTTAATTAGGAACGTATTATTAATAAAAATCTAATGTTAAAAATAGGAATGTGTGGGTGGGGGTTGACAATGGAAATATGCTTTGATGAAGTGAAACCATAACATGCGACTAACTCTAAGGATTGACATGTAGAGTCCAAAGAAGACCATTGATTTCCAGCCAATTGGCTATCGAGATCGAATTCTTGGATTGTAAATTTTAAAAAAGTTAAAATGTATAAAAAGTATCATACGATGCATTTTGTAAAATATTGATGTGACACGTCAATGTGCACGAGTGTAAAGTAGCTCTGGAAGATTTTGTATTGATACAAAATGATCATAAAATTATTTTATATCAATGTAAAGTAATTTTAGATGATTTTATACGGATGTAAAATAATCATGAAGTGATTTATATTAATGAAAATTGATTTACGGTACATAGGTGAAAATTGATTCGTTATAACTTTACACTGATGTAAATTAATTATAAATTGATTTTACATCTATATAAAATAATTTTAAATAATTTTACATCAATATAAAATTATTGATGATTTTATATTAATGTACCACATCAACATGTTACAAAATATATCAATTTTTATATTTCAATATCGACATCTTAAAAAAACAAAAGAAATCAGTAATGAGAAAGATGCATTATTAGAAACATCTTATTGAGAAAAAATAAAACTAGATGCTAATTTAGCCAAGCTGGAAGATCACACGCGTGGCTGGCGGCTAGAATAAAGTAATAGATTAATAAGCCCTGACGAACCGGAAGCATAATATACTACTAATAGTATGGTGAAACGTCGAGATCAAAATTCTTAGCTTGCATGTTTTTTTTTTTTAAAACGATTATTAGAAAATTGGTCACGTGGAAGAAGAATAATTCTAACATACTGTTAAACGTAAAAAACAAAAGTTAATTTAGCCGAGATGTGATGGATGGGGATGTAGAAATGTCAAACTTGCGGTATTTTACGATGCAAGGAGTTGCATGTTATTTTGCATCTGAAAAAATTTGACTTCAATGGATAGTTTAGTTGGTGAGTATCATTTAAATAAGAATGGTAGGTCTTAGATTCGAGTTTTGATTAATTTTAAGGGATAAATTTATATGTTATTTATTCCTTCACCTTGGATGAATGTAATTATCTTTAAAAATGTAAAATTTGACTTGTTTTACGTTATAAGGAGTTGCATATTATTTTATATCGGTGTAATATTATTCTATAATCATTTTGTATCGATGTAAAATTATGTAGAATTATTTTGTGTCAATGTAAAATTATTCTATACTAATATAAAATCGTTGCGTAATCATGTATGGATGTATCATATCTACGCGTTACTAAATGCATCAAATATATTTGTTTTTGGACACGAGTACGGAAACGTACCTTGCAGCGCATTTTGCAACGTACAGTCAAAATTTATCAGTTAAAAATCAGAATCAACAAGTTGAAAATCAAGTATATCAAAACACACTGATTGGAAATAGTTTTGAACCGGTTGAAAATCAAAACACGTCGATTAAAAATGAAAATACACTTGTGTATTTTATCTTCCTATTGGTGGTAGATAATTTTTTAATTTAAATATGATTTTTCACCTATAAAAAATAATCTTTCATTTAGAAAAATAATTTCTCATTGAAAGTAATTTACATCAATAAAAAATTAAAATATACGGATTGAAATCATTATTGTCATTTTATATCTTACAAAATATGCTTCTTTTTTCTTTTTTTTAATACATTTTTTTGATGGTGGGGAAATTTAAGAGGAGGTAACCAACAAACCTGAGGTGGGGGAGGAGGAGATGGTGCTGATGGAATGGGTTGTAGAAGCGAGTGTCTGTGACTTGACAGAGGGGCCGACGCATTTGCCAAACAATTTCCAGAATCTCCTCCCGCCTCCCCTTCCTCCTCCTACTCCTACTCCTCCATACGTCAATGAGGTCGGTGGTGATGGCGACCTCTCCTCTTCCTCTCCCATTATCATATCATGTTGACGATCCCTTTCTCGGGAAAGATATGATATGATGGCTATGTTTTCTTTTTGATATGTTATCTTGCGTTGACCGCTCTCCTCCTCTTCTTTTTCCATAGATTCTCTCCGTCTTTATTTCTTTCCCTTCTTTTTCCTCCCCACTTCTTTATGTTATTTTTATGAGCCCACTCGAAAGAAACGGCGAGGAGCGCGCCCAACCAACAATGGCTGTACGCTCGTGCGTTTGTCATCTATTTCGTTTTATTTATTTATTTATTTATTTATTTGAATTTGATTTGGCATATATCCTGAATGATACGATAATAATAGCTTACAAAGACACTCGGTTGTATGGCTGCCAGACGGGTTCGACCTCCCATTTATAAATAGGTTGGTTCGAGAAAATCTATTTCCTAAATGGGTCCACACCGTTACATCCGCAATCCTTCAAATTTTATGGGATCTGATCCAACTTGTATATTTAAACAGATCCAAACGGATCCTGATCGGCAGGTTCGTAAGCGGATTCAAACGGATCAGCAGGTTTGATCTGGCAAATGGATTCAAACGGATCAGGAGGTTCGTAAGGGTGGAGACGAGAGCGGTTGGGAACGTTTTTGGGAGAGATTCTGGCACTCGGCCTTGCAACATGTCTCTTTTGCACCATGACACTATGTAGTTAGAGTCTGAAGATGAGTGTGAGATGAAGAAAATTATTTTTTATATATCTTAAAGAGTGGTTAATACAAATTAACCTATATTTTGATCATGGCTTTGAAAGGTTTTGATGTGGTTCCCAAACTTTCATCGAGGAGCATCGATGTCACCCATCCGCTTATCGTCCACGATTGTCGCAAACCCCCCACAATGGGGATCTGTTCTCGAAGGCCTTCGAGGGACTTATACATATTTTATTTCTTTATCTATTTTTATTGCCCTTTAAAAGAGCAGGAAGAAGGTGCTACGTTTAAGAAGGTTACTTTGTCTTATATATGTGAAATTAATACGTTGGTAATTATTTTCATAAGGAGAGATCGCTGGGGTTAATTCATAAAAGGTCCACTTCTAGTTTAAGATGGACCTAAATAATAATTAATGTCAATTGAACTTTATATTGAATGGATATCGATATTGGTATATCAATGCCACCATCACATATTTTGAGTACCGGTACTGATGGACCAATACCGGTACCACTAACATACTAGTCCTGATCCCATATCGAAAGAAGTATGGATACTAATGCCAAATACCAGTACTTATGATTTACAGTTTAAGATTTAAGTTCAGATGATCCAATACTCATAGTGTATCGGCACTTATGATCAATACCGGTACCTAAAAGATACTGGTATGACTCCAGAATTCACTGATCTCTACGAGTATCGATACTTATGACAAGCACCGGTATTTGTTGAGCATTATCTCTTAACTTGTAGCCAACATGTATAGATACTAATGATTGGTATCGGTACTATAACATACAGGTTGTGGTTACTTCAACACATTAATCAAATCAGTGCCCTATGAGTACTGGTACTCGTGAAGAGTACCAGTAAACATAAGTCACAGATTTGAACTTCTGCAGCCTAGAACCAAATCTATTACTCACCAGTACCGATATTCATGATGAGTACTAGTACTAGTAAGCAATAGTTTTAGTACACTAGTTCTTGAGTCAAGGTTATAGCACACATATACTGGTACTCATGATGAATATCGATACTTATGACAATTACAAAATATGAATCTGGATTTTCAAGATTTATGATGCTATCTATCTAAATCTCACTTTATGCATTACCTATAGTATTCTAACAAGATTACTTGAATAAGATAAGGCACGTAAACATATGCAAGGAATTAATCTGAAATAGGCATAATGAAATAAGTAATATAACATGACAGTTGTATTCATTCTCCTTCAAATGGAGAAAATGTTGCCGAATGAATCTTCCAAGAGTTTCTCTCCCTTAATTGGGATCAAGATCGCACAAGAGCAGGTCTCCCTGTTCAACCTTCCTCCCTACTCTTGCCCTTTCTCCCTCTCTCTCACTCTCACAATGAGGGTGAAAAATTAAGAAAATTCAAGAGGTCTGTTGGGGATCATAACTATCCTTAATAAGCAATTAGAGAGAAAATAATCGTTATGTATAAATTGCAATCCCACCCATCAAGATATTGTAAAATGCGAAAGTCTCTACACATTTCTTTAAACCCATACTTTTCTTTTGTATTTTATATACATATCAAATGATAATTTTAGTTGATCATTTTTTACTAATGGACATTATCAATGACAATTCATAATTTTTATATTATTTGATTATATCCATGTATATACACACAAAGTATATATGATCGATTTTAATCCAACAGAGTGGATCGAGGTCCAAGAATCGCACAAGATAAAGGTCAAGCTTTAGAAAATATAATGCAAATTTCTTTAAATGATGGTAACTTTCCCTCCCTCACTGGGGCCCGATTTAAACTTGCATGCCCAAAGGTAACGCACGCTCTGGGGTTTAAAAAATAATAGAATATGGGTTAGGAAATGTAATAACTGACGTAAAAGTTGACTTGTAGTAATTTAAATGTGGTTTTAATATGTATTCTTCCTTTTTATCCAAAAAAAAATGATGACATATGATGTGATCCACTATTATTGAAATCAAGAGCAAATCACTTTTGTAGGGATGAGTGGTTGTGTAAAATCACTTTTCACTTTCAAAATAATTTTACACGGAACAAAATAAGATTGTATAGGTGTAATTTTATTTTGAATTACTTTTCATCAGTGTAATATTTTTTTGCATGAGTGTAAAGTAAGATTGTACCTTACTTTGAACTACTTTTCACCGGTGTAATATTTTTTTATACGGGTGCAAAGTAAGATTACACCGGTGTAAAATTAAATTCCAAGTGTTTCTTCACGTATGAGAAATGATTTTTCACCTTAATATTTAGGGTTTAGTCTTTAATGTTTAGGATTTCACCTTACGGTTTAGTCTTTAGTGTTTAGCGTTTCGTTAAATCATAAACCCTAAATCCTAGACTCTAAACGCTAAAGTGAAAAATCACCTTTTAAGTGAAAAATCACTTTTCATACGTGAAATCACTTTCCATAAACCTAAACCCTAAACCCTGAACTCATAAGTCAAAATTACTTTGCACGGATGTAAAATCACTTTAGACAGGTGAAATTACCCTTAGAATAATTTTGCGTCGATGCAAAATAAGATTACACCGGTGCAAAGATGACTTACAATAATTTATTACTAGTGTAAAGTAGTTTATCATCGATGTAAAATTTTTTATCACTTGTATATTTTTTAGGTTAAAGTGATGTGATAATTTTTTTAAATATAATAAAGATAGACTACCACGTAAAAAATTTTATATTCTTTTATTTCTTTATAGTAAATATTAATTATGGAATAAATAATATTTTTAATATTATATAAAATAAAAAAATAATATCCTACATGAGTCTTTACGTCACCGCTCACGTTCCCTACTTTTTAGCAAATCCAATATTTAAGTTTTAAGAGAGCGAAGCGAATGGTAGAAAACTACTGACATGGAAATGCTAGAAAAGAAGTTAGAAGGCAATGTTTACGTAGTTGTTGACCCTGTGAAGATATTGGAGTTACTTGCGGACCTGACCTTGCCACGTAACACGCGTGTACGTTAACGCACAAATTTACTTGTCTCCCCCTTCACAAGAATTAAACTGCACTAATGATAGTTGCAAAATAAAAGATGTGAGCAGAAAAAAAAATATATATATATTTTAATATATTTTGCAATGGCCGAGTTTCACTTATGCATCCTCTACAACAAAAAAAGAAAGTATAATATATCAATTAAAAATAAAAATCTTTGATTGAAGATGATTTCTCATCAATTAAAAATGAGAATACACGGATGTATTTTATCTTTATATCGGTGAAAAATAATTTTTTATTTAAAAAATAATTTTTTATATATAATAAGTAATTTTTCACTTATGAAAAATAATTTATACTAATATAAAATAAAAATACATTGAATGAAACCACTTCAGTGATCCACCATGTCACTTACTTTAGGTGTTGAACATGCATCTTTTTATTTTTTCACTAAAATAAATTGAATCGATGATATTAAATTATATACTAAATTACATTAATAATATTTATGTTTTAAAGTAATTTTCATCGATGATTATTTAATTATAAATTAAATTATGCAAATGATATTTGGTGATACTTTGTCACCAAATATTATTAGTGACACTCAAATATAGTCAATGAAAAATAACAAATATTATTAAGATATCCACTTTGTGAAGAGAGCAAGACGCTTTACACAAACTTTTGCATTTCTTCTTTTGAAACAGAACTTCTGCATTTCTTTGTAATGTCCTTCTGAGTATATACGTACATCCAAATAAAGTTCATTTCCTTTACTTAGATACCCCTATAATTAAGTTTTGAAAATAAATATCCTTAAATACTACTATAATGAATTTGATTTTTTCATGTTAAGCTTCCCAAATCTTAATACTCAGATCAATACCATTTTTACCTTCCATCACCTTAGTTACGAACTTGCCACAGTTTTATGCTCTTTTGGTGTATAGATTCACATGACAAAGATTATTAATTTTCATCGTTTTTTATTTTTTGCCTACCTTCAGATAGACAATAGGCTCTTAAATAATTATTAATTACAAATCTTGGCTTAAAAAAAATGCTTGTGCATCCTTAAGTTCTAATCTCATGATGTTATATACTGGAAGGGACATAAGTATGAAATCAGGTAACTTTACAAAGACATTTATGTAAATACGGTGGATGTAAGAACATACTTGGAATCTATACGTGTCGATGCAGCCATCTATGTAAGGTCCAGATTTGGAGAGGTTCCGTGGACTCAAAAGTATGAAGATAACCTCGATCGGGTGACGTGTGATTGCATCATCTTATCCATTGCCACGCAATGCGAACCTCGAACTTGATTTCTGTCGTGGGTGGGCAAAGGGGGTTTGTGGCTGTGGTTTGTGCAGGCGCCGTCACGCCACACGCAACCATTGGGCCAATTGGCATTTGTTTATCAAGCTTCCAGCAGCCAACTTAGATGGATGGAGACTCTCACCCAATAGATTAGGATCGAATTCCTCCCCTTTGTCAAGGGATAAACATTACTGTTGTTGCACCCTCTTAAGCTCCGTTTGACGAGGGAAGTATGTCTGTGTAATAAATATAAGAAGAATAAATAAAGAGTGAAATAAATAATCAAATAAGTGAATTAATTAATCTATTTAGATATTTTGATGGATCATAATTGTTCTGCAGAAAGAATAGAATAATTTTACCTCCCACATAACGTGCTAAATGGTAAAATAGGTGGAGGATAGGTTAAGTGATAGATTAAATATTTAATCTGACAAAAATCCACTTAACACGCTAACGAAAGGGGGCCTCAATTACTATTTGTGGCATTCTTATGGAAAAGGGACGATTATTTGTGGTTAGACTACTGCCAAGAGTAGCATGCATTTGCCACACTCTGTCATTTTGGTCAAAACTAACACCTTTTAGGAATGTATTCTCCTTTTTAGGGAGGTGCAGCCACTCCTCTATCTTATATATATATATATATATATATATATATATATATATATATATATATATATATATATACCCTTTCTCGTCGTGTTGTCTTAAAACTCGTTGTGTCCTCCTGAAGCCTTTCAATATATATTCCACAGTCTCCTTTGGAATTAAATAATGCGAGAACCGCAACTGGAATGGTGCACTATCTGGGGTGAAGCAGTTGGTTTTGATCATAATTCTCAATCCTCCTCTTTTAGCTGAATTCGAGTCAAGGTTCTCATTGCCCCTCGAGAAGTTTACAAGATTCAGCTGTAGGGATGGGTCAGTTATGCAACTCAGGGTCAGATATGAAAACCTTCGTCGTTTTTGTACCTTCTGTGGAATGATAGGTCACGGATATATGTGGTGTGGATACATAGTTGAAATCAAAAGAAAAACGAGCTCGACATCCTCGTTGAAAGTCCACAGGATGAGGCGGAGGAAAAAATGAAGCCTAAATATGGAGACAAAATTCAAGCTTCAACCCGCACCACATCGACTAATAAATCTAGTCGAATTTCGACCATGTCTGGACCGCCCACCCTACAGGGAAGAGAAGAAGGCAAAAGGCATTAAGCTCAAAGCCCACTCCATACAATCTCGAGCTGGCAAGGACAAGCACCCTCCTACTGAGCTACATGATATGTTGAAGATACACGAGACTGAATCCTCACAATCTGGAAGTGGACACTTCTACACTTAGGGGCTATGGCAGCTGATCCCGAACAGTTGCACGAGACCAAATGAGTATTCTCTCTTGGAATCGTCGTGATTTGAGGGGTGCCACAGCAATCCAACATCTAGGAAACCTCTCGCAGAGCAACACACCCATCCCACTTCGTTTCATATTAGAAACCCATTGTACGGATCACCACATGGATAGATATAAAAGGCACTTTGATGAATACCACTAGATTACAATGGACGCTCTGGTTGGGGGACCTTGCCTTCCTTGTCGATAAAAACATGGATGTACATCTCAAATTCCGGGATACAAATTGCTTGTTTGGGGAGGTCACAAAGCTTGGAGTCAGAAGCTGGTACCTTTTATGTATTTATGGAGTTCCCCATGCAAAGAGAAAGAAGATGATAGAACTGGAGGAAAATGATCACCCTTGTGGGAGATGTTGACAGACTAGTGGTGATAGGGGACTTCAATGCCATAATTTCCTCGGATGATAAAACTGGAGGAAAGTATATTCGGTCCATGGAACTCAGATATGTATATATCTATATAACTTCCGCACTTGGCCTCATGGATCTGGGCTACTCGAGGCCTGCTTTTACCTGGTCCAATAGAAGACGTAAAAGATTTCTCATCAGAGAACATCTTGGTAGAGGTTTTGTGATGAGATCTTGGCGGGAATTATTTCCAAGAGCAGGCATTCCCCATTTGCCCGCCATTAGAAGTGACCACGCCTGCATTCTCTTGAAACTTCAGCGATGAGGGGATAGATTCAAAAGACCATGGCGCTTTGAGGCGTGGTGGATACAGAGAGAGTTACAATGAGAGCATCAAAAATTTTGGGATAAGAACGGCCATTGCACTCACCTGTCAGGGAAACTCCAAGCATTGAAGGGAGACCTTACTAAATGGGTTAAAAAAGACATCAAGGGGCTGTTCGGTTGTTGGAATAGAGGGGGAATTAGGGTCGAATTCCACATTTGGCAGCTTTTATTCCGGGGTCGGCGGATTCTGGAATTGAGGGGTGGATTCCGGAATAAACGAATTCCACCGCTGGTTTATTCCGCCTCTCTCATCTCTCTCTCTTAACTTCACCACATAAAATTCGTCTATTCCTCCTACCAAATACCTTAGGCGGAATAAACACTTCTAATTCTTTGATGTGACGACAAATATAATCAAAAACTTAGGTGGAATAAAAATCCCTAATTTCTCCTACTCTTTTACATCCTTTTTTTATCCCTCCTAATTATTCCTCTAACCAAACAGGTCCTAAGAGTTGGGAGGAGATGAAATCTACTTTTGAAGAGGAGCTGAAAATTATACAGAGGAAATGCACCGAAGAAGACGTTGCAAGCGAAAAGCATCTCATGTGCTCATATGAAAAGGCACTCCAACAAGAAGAGATTTTTTGGTTTCAGCGCTCAAGACATAATTGGTTGATAGGGGGAGATAGAAACACGAGATATTACCACCTTTATGCTCTCAATAGAAGAAGGAAAAAAATATGACCACTTGGATCAAACTTGAAGACGGGGAATATACTAGGGATGCAAAGAGGATTCAGTCTGCCTTTGAAAAATACTAAGCATCACTTTTTTGCAGTGAGAAAGATAATCCAAGCATTCTTGCTATTTTTTATGAAAAGGACTGCATAAATGAAGATGAGGCAAACTCCATTGTAGCTGTCCCATGCAAGGAGGAGATTCAAATCACCCTCCTCAGCATTGACAGAAATAAATACTCTGCCCGAGACAGTTATCCAGCTTTATTCTTCTAGAATAATTGGCAACTATTGAAAAATGACATTATCTCAGCCATTCAGAGAACATTTCAAAAAGGAAGGCTCCCTAAAGGCATGAATCATACTTATATAGTTCTTATACCGAAGAAGGATGAAGCGTTGGAACGAAAAGACTACAGGCCGTTCAGTTTAACCAACACAGTTTACAAACTAGTTACAAAAATTATTGCAGGAAAGGTTGAAGCCTATACTTACGCATATCATCTCCCCAAACTAAAGTGTTTTTTGAAAAGGGAGGAGCATCTCTGACAATATTGTTATAGCAAAAGAGTTCATCCATTCAATGCGTACCAAGTGCTCGAAAAGAAACTACATGGTCGTAAAGCTAGACGTGGAGAAAGCCTTCGATCGCATAGAATGGAGGTTTGTCATACACTTACTTGCCCAATTACATATTCCACACTCCATTATCTCCCTCATTTATAATTGCATGTCCACTTTCACTTTTTTTATCCTCATAAATGGCAAGCCTTCCAGGCGGGTGACTTGCAGGGCTTCAGGGCTGCCAGAGGAGCCCCTACTCTCACCCATCTTATGTTTCCAGATGAGACTATTATATTTGGGGAAGCCACACCCTTAGAAGCTTAAAGAGTTCTTGCACTGCTGGATTGCTACAATCGTTATTTTGGGCAGAAAATAAATTTAAAGAAATCATAGATTTTCTTTGGCCAAAATGTCATAAAACGAGAAAAAATTCACATTATGTCGCTATTGAAAATTCATAGGGAGTTCAAAGATGAAATGTATCGAGGGAGCCCCCTAAATGACAGCAAAAGAAAACACCTTATGCACAACCACGTTATGGGGAAATTTTACAAGAAACTTGGGAAATGGAAAGAGCATTCACTCTCTTAGGCCGGAAGAATTGTGCTCATCACCTCCACTCTTTAGCGATTCCCTCTCACCAAATGACTACAAAACTTTTACCAAGTCGCACTTGCTATGTTCTAGACAAAGCTATTACGAATTTTTGCTGGGGCAAAAACAACAATTCCAAAAATTTCTACCCGAAGGCTTGGAAGCAAATTGCCCCCACCCCAAGAAACTTGGTCTGTCACGCCCCAAAACCCAGGCCCCTAATCAAGGATCAGGGTTCCGAGGGTGGCAACAGGAAAAAGGTGCTAGTTTATTTAATCCAGGTTGCATTAGCAACGTCGAGCTACCAAAGTATTCTATTAATCAACAAAATGGAAAAGTACGGGAGGTATGGCACAAATTAAATAAAAAATAACCATAACTAAAGCTTAAATATTACTTGTCCAGTAGTGCATAGCGAATCCCGCACTATATCTAAATCCCGCACGTCGACAACAAGCAACAACACCTGAAATTAGGTCACAAATGTAGGGATGAGCCAATCGGCTCAGTAGGAAATAAGCAACTGTTGTAATCCAATAAAAACAAGGCAGTGTACAGTTTTGCTAATCAACTAAATCCCTAACCTAAATTCAAAACCTTAGGTTTCAACCCTAACCCAGATTAACATGACCAACCACTATGATCCTAGTCCACTAATCAAATCCACTTGATTAAAGACACGTTCTAACGCAACTATCCAAACGATCCAAGATCCTATTACTCGCCACTCCGAGTCCTGGAGTGACTAAATAAGCCCTTCATGCCGAAGGAGATCTCGATTTGCCCTCTCCAATGATACACATGTACCCTAACCCTTCCTTGGTTAGAGGAAAGATTAAAGCACTCATGTCCACTAGACAAAGGATACCCGCTTCGATTGCTAGAATGTTGATTGTATTCAGAGTCTTGGAAACTATTCCACTCAAGACATCCCTGAGTACTGATGAGAACCTCATCATGAACCCTAACAAACACATTTTGACCTAATAAAATGAACAAAAGCTCCTATATAACCTAAAGGAAGGCCTAATTTAGGGAATTACTAATCTGAGAAGAAAACATAACACAAGGAGTAAAACTGTAATTTTACCATTGCAGTGCATCAACGGGATTCCTAAGGATCTAAACAAAGGTCAAGTGGACTTAATAAGAGAAAAAGTGGGATAGTTTGGTCAGAAAAAGGTTATGACAAAATCTAGGAATTAAATGACATTTTGTAACCCTAAAACAAATCCACTTAAATTCATAAGGTTCCAGGAAAGATAAAAATCAACTAAATTTTCTAAAATTCATGGAAAAATATATCTCAGGGTTTAGAACCTTCAATTTGACCTTTGGAACCTGTTTTAACCTAGATTGAGGTTCATACCCAATTTTTGACCTAATTTGAATTTTTATGCAAAATATCCATTCAAACGTGGTCAAACCTAAAATCCAACTTCACCATTGGATTCCTTAGATCCAAATTAGGTTTATACCAAAATTTGGACTGAAGGAAAGGTCGTCTTGACCCACTTTGCAAATTGGTCCTCAAAATTACTTTCTGACCCTCAACTTTTTGAAACCCTTGCATTTACCCCCTCAAGTTCCTCATCATTTTCTTCACTTCAGTCCCTCTACCACCCGCAGCAGAAGGCCATACCTCCGGCGACTTTGCGCGGAGGATGGCACCAGATTTACATGGGGAGCCGGCCCTAGATTTGAAAGGGGAGCTCCCTACGGAGCCCCATACCGCATGGGCTACTCCCCATGCCCTGAAGCCCGCCATACGTCTCGTGTGAATGCGCGAGAGGTACGGGTGTCCCACCGGCCATCCCTTCGGCACGACTTTCCCGCCGCTCTCGCGTGCCTCCCGACCGGCCTTTGCCTATTTAAGGAGCGGCACACAACGCCGCATCCTTCAAGCTCAATTTGGCCTGAGATTACCCCTCCAATTCGTCTCCTCCCAACTCCAGCCAACTGCGAGAGCTTCCGGCGACTCCTCCCCTTTCTCGTCGCTCTGCCACCGTACTAGTGGTGGAGCTACCTCCACTGTCCTCCGCCGCGTCGCGCCGTACCATTGCGCGCCCTCCAACCCCTCTTCCTCGCCGCCGTCTCCTCCCCCTGGCACCTTCATCTCCGACGACGGCAGTACCAGCCACTCGCCATCAGCCTTCCCCCTTTTGCTCCGACCCTATTAGATAAGTTTCCTTCACTCTCCTCATTATTTCCCCCTTATTAATTTGTTCTTTCAATCCCTCGACAGTCGCCAACCACCACCATCATCCACACCTCCAACAGACCACCGGTGAGGTGTCCTCGCCATTCCACTCCTCCATCCACCTCGCCAAACCCCTCTGAAGCTCCGCCATCACTCCTTGATCATTTCCCCCCTCTCCACTCACCGCACCACCCACTGTCTCCTTCCCCCGAACACACCCACCTGCACGCACACAGTGTGCCCTAGGCACACACGCACAGCCACCCTCACGCCACGCTGACCCCCAGGCTACCTTCGCCGTTCTCCAGTGAAGCCTGCTAAAGGTTCTAACAGAGCGGCAAGGCCGTATTTGTGATTTCAGAGTCGCAACTTCTTCCGCCATTGGCGCAGAGACACGAAGCTTGCTTGAAGCTTCGTTTAGGACCCAGTGCACAGGCCTCTAGGTCAAAAAGGCACGGAATCCCCTCGCGCAATCAACCAGGCCTTCGCTTGGTGTTGGGGGCCTTCACTGCAATGGAATTGAACGCGCCATCTGCTGTCGTGAGTTTTCAAGCGAGCACTGGCGCTTAAATTGAATTTATGAAATAGGCTTATCGCCTCCTACTACACGGGGTGAGGTCCCTTGCCCACTTACGACCTCTTCCGCGACCCCACGCCACACGGACCTAGTCTTGACCCGCCTACCCAAGCACACCTCGCCCACCACCATACGTCGGTGGGCCTGGTCCCGGGCACGTATACCCGACCTGATAACCCGGCTGGCTCTGGGAGAGCTGTGACCCGAAGAGGGAAATAGAGAGAGAGAGAACCGCAGGGAGGGTAGGGGTAGGTTTTGCATAACCATGCCTGTGTAGGGAAGAAGAAGGAGGAGGAAGCAGAAGTAGCTGCGATGAAGAGGAAGAAAAGAAGACAAGGCGCAGCATAGAAGGAAGAAGGAGCTGAAGAAGAGGAAGAGGAAGAGGAGAAGAAGCCAACTGAAGAAGAGAAAGAGGCTGAGGACTTGGTCACAGGAGCAAGAGCTAAAGAAGAAGAAGGCAGAGGAAAGATAAGAAGCAGAGCCAAAGAGGAAGAGAAGAAAAGAGAAGGAGGGAGCTGCAGCCAAAGAGAAGAGAAGAAGAAAAAGCCAAGGAGAAGAAGAAGCAGCAGCAGCAGCTAGCCAAAGAGAAGAAAGGAAGAAGAAGAAGAAGATGTGCACTGTAGCAGTTGCCACTTAAGGCGTCTAATTCCTAGAATCGGACATCTGAAGATAGGAAAAAAGAAAAGAGGGAGAGCAAAGAAGAGGGAGAGAAAAGAAGAAAAAGAGAAGACACATTCTACTTTTATTCTCTACATTTTTTGTAAAACATTACAGTATTGTGAATTGTGATCTTTTTGCTTCTAAAATCAAGTTTACTCCTTGAGTTCGACCTCGGAACATTTTAAAAATTTCGAGTAATAAAACAAATTAAATTGATGATAAAAACACGACCATCAGTTTTTGGCGCCGTTGCCGGGGAGCAATGGGCATGTTAGAAGCTTCAAAATCACAATTTTTGATTTTATACTGACTTAATCTCTCTTTTGTTGTGCAGGAAAGGAAGGCAAGAAAGGACAAGCAGCCGCACAACAACCACACCAGGGGACAGGTAACCTTCAACCCTCTCTCTCAAGCCCCTCACATTCTAAAGAGGAAAAAGCAAAAGAAAAATCAATCTAGGGCTACCTGTCTTCCATACTTAGTAATTCATAGAGTTGCCTGTTTTTGAGTTTCAACACATCTTAACTACATATCCACTTAAGGTAACTAGGGCTAAAACCTTCTCGCTTGAGCCCTAGTTACCCATTTCTGAGTCAACTAATTTGGACCAACAGAGCCAACCTAGGATTCCAAGCTTAGGTTTTTAGAGACACATCTTTTAAGCAAAGAATTGAAAAATCCAAAAGAGGTGTGCCTAAACCATTGTTTGAAAAGACTTATTCAAGAGAAACCCTAAGCAATCAGGCTCTTAATCTACTTGAACAATAAAAGAAAGGACCTAAGAAGCTCTCAAAGGAATAAAGAGGTGAAATTGATCCTTTGGATCAACCAACCTTTAAATTAGGTCACTTTTGCACAAAAAAGGCTTAAAGTTCAAGTGGAACCCTAAGCACCTTGATCTTAATTAAAAGTGGTAGACTTAAGAGGTCAAGGTCCCCATTCTGGTCTACCTGGAATCTCAGTGACAAGAGAGGTCAGGTGGGGAAAACTCTATAACCTGTGGGGACGCTCTACCGTGTAGGGGTCTTTGCGGGACTCACCCTCTTTGGCTGCCCAGGTAATTCTCAGGTGGACGACCTTTTGATAAAGGGGTATCATCCGCCCCGAACCTCTATAGTCACCCAACATATTTTGGGTGTCTTGATTGGGTCCAACACGTTCTAACCTCATCCAGTCTATCAGTGCATGTTTGGTAGGAGGTCCTTCAAACCTTCTCTAGAAATCTACTCTCCCTGAGGCCAAGCCTCGACTCCCTTATTTGTGCAACAACCCCTCCACATAGACCTTTCTTCCAATTCTGAACCTAGTTCTCCTTCTTCCATCATGGCACAGCCTGTTGAAGAAGAAAACAATCTCGAGCACCAGCTTCAACGTCTTAATGACCTCTTGCAGAATTTCATGAACCCACTGCTGCGTCCCATGATGCGAGATCACTATAATCCCGTTGTGGTGGCAATCAAGCCTCCAGTCAGAATCCCGGCTGGAGGACCTGATTTTGAATTGAAGCCCAATATGATTCATGCCATACTTAAATTTTATGGGCTTAACTCTGAAGATTCATTCCAGCATATCAAACAGCTTAAGCATCTGGCCCAGACCTTCGGGTCAGATACGCAAAATCGGGATATCTTACTCATGAAGATGTTCTCTTTCTCCCTCATGGACAAGGCGGCTCATTGGTATCAGACACAGACCCGTCCAATCAACACCTGGGATGAACTTCAGTCCGAGTTTCTAAAGAAGTTCTTTCCCATTGGTCGGACAAACGCCTTGCGCCATCAGATTACTCACTTCACCCAGCAGAGGGGAGAACCTCTCCATGAGGCATGGGATCGATTCCTGGATCTCATGCGGAAGTGACCCCATCACGAAATTCCTAAATGGGAACAAGTCCAATCTTTTTACCAGGGACTCCGTGAAGACATTAGATTATTCATCAATGCAACTTGCGGAGGGAATATCAAGGGTCAACATGAGGACACTGTGTGGGAGATTCTCGAGAATATGTGCGAGAACTCTATCAACAATGACTCCATGGGTTTATTCAACCGAACGAATACCCGCGCATCGACGAATCTTAGGGGAGCATATGAAATGGAGGGTCTGTCCGCATCCGTCAACTTGGAACTGATGGTCAGTCGATTGGACAAGGTCTCTATTATCGAGAAGAAGGTGGACAAGCTGACTCAGCATTTGCAGCGAGTCACCTCCGCACAGAACTCCTTCGCATAGCCACCTCCCGCAAGGGAAACTGTGCAAAATATCTTCCACCGATCATCTCCGGGGATGGACTCGTATCCACCCCCATCTGACTCCAAGACTGGAGGGACCTCCGATCCTTTCTATTCTTGTTGGGGGAACTCTGATCCCCCATACTCTAACTTTCTTGAGACGCCTCAGACCTGCGAGGACTTCAACGCCATCCAGAATGACCCATTTTCCAACACCTACAATCCTGGATGGCGAAATCATCCCAATTTCCAGTGGGTGGGAAATTCTCAGATCCAGAGACCACCTTACCAACCCCGTCCACAAGCGCCTCGTCCTTATCAGCCGCCTCAGCCTCAGCCCAATCCCACCAATCCATCTGGTCCCAACCAAAACCAAATGTCCCTCATCCTCCAAACTCTGGCTGACATTCAGAGATCGAATGCGGCTATCCAAAAATAGCACAAGGACGAGATCACAAAGGTCTGCAACCAACTCACCCAGATGGCTAATTCCCGCCAACCGAGCACACTTCCCTCACAACCTCTGCCAAACCCAAATAATGTGCCAACCCAGCGGCGCATTATGAACCCGAACCCAGGCCAAGCACACATGATTTATCAAGCCCCTTCTGTTCCATCACTTGACGGGATGGAAGCATCACCTCCTACGCGGGTTATCAACAGCAGCAACCCATCTTACCAACCCCCAACCAGAACCAGGTAGGATTAAATTCTGTAACAACCCGTAGTGGTAAAGCAACCCAAGACCCACCTTATCCAGACCACTCCAAGCTTGGTAGTGATCCAAGCCTTAGGATAGTTATCCAGGATGTCCTTGTCCCAGATCAAAAACCTGAACCTATTCTAGAGGAACCAACAAAGGTTCCATTTCCCAAGGCCTTGACCAAGGGAAAGAGGACAACTAAACCCAAGGCTCCTGAGGAGGACCTGATCAAGCTCTTTGATTAGATCCAAATAAACATCCCCTTGATGGATGCAATTTGTCACGTATCGGCTTACGCATGATTCTTGAAAAATGTGTGTACACCCCAGCGTAAGCTGCGAACCAAGAGTGGGAGTCCGATTGTACTATCAGAGCAAGCCAGCTCTGTGATCCTGAGTAAACTCCCACCCAAGGCAAAAGACCTAAGCACTCCCCTGGTTTCTTGTAAAATTGGTGAAACCCAATTTGATAGGGCATTATTAGACCTAGGTGCCTCTATAAACCTGATACCCACATCTCTGCTTAACCACCTTGAAGAATCCAAGTTGAAACCGACTGAGGTGACATTGCAGTTAACTGATCGATCCATTAAGTCACTTAAGGGAGTCCTCGAGGATGTTATTGTTAGGGTACGGAATTTCTACTTCCGAGTAGATTTTATAGTTCTAGACATGGACGCACCTGAGAATCAAGGGATACACCAATTATACTAGGGAGACCTTTTCTGGCCACTGATAGGGCCAACATAAGCTATGAGGAGGGCCAAATAGAGCTGAAATTTGGAAACCAAACCCTTAAGATTGATATCTTTAAGGCCCAACAAGGGATTAATTGCAGTGTGGTAGAACAAATATGTGATATCAAGACCGTGGTTGATGAACCGCATTTTGAGGACAACCTGATTATCCCCAATCAACCACAAGAAGAGAAAAACCCGCAATTGGAGGAGTCTGAACTTGATCTAGACAAACCCATAACTCCTACCCTTATTCCTCACACCCATTCCGAACCACCTGTTGCTGCTATAATCTTGTTTTGGAACTCAAGCCCCTTCTTGATCATTTGAAATATGTCTTTTTGGGTTCCAATCAGACACTTCCTGTGATTATAAACTCCAGACTCACACCTGATCAGGAATCCCATCTGATTGCTGTTCTCCAACAACATCGTAGAGCCATTGGTTGGACTCTCGATGATTTGACTGGAATAAGTCCCTCTTATTGCACACACCACATCTATTCCGAAGAGGGTGCATGACCTTCACGTGAGATGCAGAGACGTTTGAACCCTAATCTACAGGAGGTCATGAAAAAGGAGATCATTAAGTGGTTAGATGTAGGGATTATCTACCCAATCTCCGACAGTCGATGGGTGAGCCCAATCCAAGTCGTGCTTAAGAAGGCAAGGCTCACCACCATCACGACTGAAATCGGAGAGGTCATACCTACCCGTATAGCCAATTCGTGGAGAGTCTACATTGATTACTAAAGACTCAATTCTTCCACGAAGAAGGATCATTTCCCACTACCGTTTATTGATCAAATCCTCGAAAAACTAGCGGGAAATAGATTCTTCTGCTTTCTTGACGGGTACTCCGGTTACAACCAAGTGGTGATTCATCCTGAAGACCAAGGAAGACCACCTTCACCTGCCCTTTCGGGACGTATGCGTTCCGAAGGATGCCTTTCGATCTCTGCAATGCACTCGCGACTTTTCAGCGGTGCATGCTTGCTATATTCTCTGATATGATAGGTGCTTATCTGGAAGTCTTCATGGATGACTTCTCAGTATTTGGGGCATCATTTGACGATTGCCTAAAACACTTGGTTCATATACTCAGGCGATGTATTGACGTGAATTTGGTTCTTTTCTGGGAAAAGAGCCACTTTATGGTGCCTGAGGGGATCATCTTAGGACATCTGATTTCTAAAAGGGGCATCCAAGTGGATCGAGCCAAGGTTAACTTGATTTTCAAACTCCCTATGCCTAGCTCGATCAGGGACATCTGATCTTTTCTGGGGTACGTCAGTTTTTACCGTCGATTCATCCTTGATTTCTCGAAAATCGCACGTCCCCTGACCACTCTTCTCTCTAAGGATGTACCTTTTGAGATTTCCAAGGAATGCACTCAAGCATTTGAGATCCTTTGTGATCGAGTCACCCAAGCCCCGATCCTACAGTCCCCTGATTGGTCTTAACCCTTTGAGATCATGTGCGATGGATCTAACTTCGCCGTAGGAGCGGTTCTGGGGCAAAAGATTGACAGGAAACCAATGGTCATCTACTACGCTAGCAAGACACTTGACGAAGCTCAGCGTAACTACACGGTTACGGAGAAAGAGCTGCTAGCTGTAGTATTTGCCCTTGAAAAATTCAGGTCTTATCTCCTGGGTTCTCACTTTATTATCTACTCGGATCACACAGCTGTGAGGCATCTCCTTGCGAAGAAGGATGCGAAACCTCTATTAATCTGATGGATTTTGTTGTTGCAAGAATTTGACCTCGACGTTCGCGACAAAGCGGGAAGACAGAACGTGGTAGCTGACCACTTGTCCCTCCTTCCTTCTGAAATCATCGACCCTTCCAGACCCATCATGGAGCATTTTCCTGATGAGCACCTTCTGACTACTAGTACCAGGCTTCCATGGTTTGCTGATATAGCAAACTACTTGGCATCACATCAGATCCTGTCTGATTGGCCGAAGGCCAAGAAAGATAAATTGCGCTTCGATGCCAAGTATTACATTTGGGAAGACCCGTACTTATTCCGCATAGGTGCTGACCAAATTATCCGACGATGTGTCCCGGAGGGTGAAATCAATGACATACTCTCTTTCTGCCAAGACTAGGCATGCGGTGGCCAATTTTCTTGGCATAAAACCTCATCAAAAATCCTCTAGTGTGATTTTTACTGGCCCACTATCTTCAAGGACGCATACAATCACTATAAGGCATGCAACCATTGCCAAACTTTGGGCAACATGAGCCATCGCAACATGATGCCTTTACAGCCGATTCTCGTTTGCTAGATTTTTGATATTTGGGGAATTGATTTTATTGGCCCCTTCCTTATTTTGGACGGCTTTGAGTATATTTTACTCGCTGTTGACTACGTGTCAAAATGGATCGAAGCCAATCCGACCCGAACCAGTGATCATAAGATTGTTATCAAGTTTATTCACCAAAATACCTTCTCACGGTTTGGGATTCCGCGAGCAATCATTTCTAATGGAGGGATCCATTTCACAAACGCTCAGTTCCAATCACTGATGACCAAATATGGGGTGTCACACCGAATCTCTACTCCTTATCACCCCCAGACTAATGGTCTAGCTGAGCTATCGAACCGGGAGATCAAGAAAATCTTTCAGATTACTATTCGACCAGATAGGAAGGACTGATCATCCCGGCTTCCGGAAGCTTTGAGGGCTTATAGGACAGCCCACAAGACCCAATTAGGTATGTCTCCTTTCAGACTGGTGTACCGGAAGGCATGTCACCTCCACGTCGAACTAGAGCATAAAGCCCATTGGGCAGTACGGTACTGCAACCGAGATCTTTCTAAGGCTAAAACCCACAGAAAGCTTCAGATAAGCGAGATTGATGAATTACGCCTTGATGCGTATGAAAACTCGCAAATCTACAAAGAGCGGGTTAAAGTCTTTCATGACAAGCACATAGCTAGAAAGATCTCTCACCCTGGTCAGAAGGTCCTACTCTTCGATGCCCAACTAAAACTGTTCTCTGGAAAACTGCGATCCAAGTGGGTCGAACCATATCTTGTCCGACAGATCTTTGGAAATGGGGTCGTCGAGATCAGGCCGCTCAGCCACAATTCTGAACCCTTCGTCGTGAACGGTCAGAGACTCAAACCGTTCATTGACGTGACCAATACAGATTTGGCTGAGTCATCATTTACCCTCCATTCTCCTTGAGCACATTGCACCTAGCCGATGGCATAAAATTTAGCGCTTTACGGGGGCAACCCGTCATTTTGGAAAACCCGAAACCTTTGCTGACATTTCTTTGCACTTTAGGTTCATCCCTTAGGACAGCCGACTTCACCTCAGGTACTTGTACCTGAGATTAGAAATTGTCCGCAACAGTCACCTCGACCCATCCACTCACCCAACACCTGTCCTAATGTATGAACCAAGCTGAATAAAAATCCACCTAATTTACAATGAGGACATTGCAAATCTTAGGCATGGGGGGATATGAAAGTACAATGAAAACTCATAATAAGAAAATGTTTCAACAAAAAATCACATATGTCAAAAACACCAAAAAATTAAAAATTTTTTTCAAAAAGAACAAAAAATGGGAGGAGGGAAGAAATTTTTTGAGCTTTACAAAAGAAGGAGGAAAAGAGCAAAATGCTAAAAAGGAGCACAAAATGAAAAAAAAAGAGAGATAGTCATTAGTAAGAAATTAAGGAATTAACTAAAGTTCTAGACCACATTAAAGAAAAGTAAAGAGAAAGTGCTAAAGAAATACAAAAAGATTAGTAAGAACGCTAACCTTAAGCCTTCTTGCCTAGACTCTTAGTACCCGTCAAGATCTGGATATTCCTTAAGAGGTTGAGGAAAATGCAAAGCTAAAGTAGTAGGTCTAAGGCTTAAGGAGTATTCGGTCTCGTTAACAGACCTTCGATTTGTGGGACTCGGTAACCTAAGCACCCCAATTCACACACAGTCTGGTTCAGTGAGCATAACTATCAAAATCACGCAAAAGCGTTTCTAATATTATGAAAATGTTACCTAGATTAGAAGCGGCTGATCAACACAAGTTGATTTGGACGATTTCCCGGTGTGGACGAAGATGCATAACAACATATCGTCTCATCGGTGCTTGTCTCTTAGGATATTTACATATCCTACTGGAGGCATGTAAGCACTCTGCTAGTTTAGATATCCTGGATGGCATTATCACGAAATGTTAATTGCCAAGGTCTGAATTCGGCCACGGAACGTCATGGGTGGGATTATCTCGAAATCTCGAAAACCAAGGTTCTAGGAGTTACCATGGGTGGTGCTATCTCGAAGCATCGATTACCAGGGACCTTTAAGGATTGATGATGGGGATGAGGAACCCGATACAGACTGTGTTGTGAAGCCAATCCTAAGCTAGAATTAAAAAGAAAAGAGATAGAAAACTCTCTAAACAAATAAACCCTCTGTCTCTCTCTTACAAAATGCACTGCAAATTGAACCAAGACTAAAAATGTCTCAAGCACGGGTGCTTTAACCACTGAGTCCAATAAATCGTAGGGTAGTTCCTGCAGGCCTTAAAAACCTTTGCTAAGGACTGAAGCTAAAACTAGACAGATCTGGATCTTGGTTGGTACTAGAGTACCTTTAGGCCCATTGTTGGCATTCTGACCTAATCAAAGAGAAAGAAAGGAGAAAAGGCACTTATCAAGATTGGTGAAAGGAACTCATGGTCTAGAACAGATGTTAAAACCTTAAAATTTTGCTAAGGGACTAGGAAAAGCTAGGCATGGGGGTATGATGAGAACCTCATCATAAATTACTAAAGGAAGGCCTAATTCAGGGAATTACTAATCTGAGAAGAAAACATGACACAAGGGGTAAAATTATAATTTTACCATTGCAGTGCATCAACGGGATTCCTAAGGGTCTAAACAAAGGTCAAGTGGACTTAATAAGAAAAAAAGTGGGATGGTTTGGTCAGAAAAGGGTTATGACAAAATCTAGGAATTAAATGACATTTTGTAACCCCAAAACAAATCCACTTTAATTCATAAGGTTCCAGGCAAGATAAAAATCAACTAAATCCTCTAAAATTCATGGATAAATATCCCTTAGGGTTTAGAACCTTCAATTTCTCCTTTGGAACCTGTTTTGACCTAAATTGAGGTTCATACCCAATTTTTGACCTAATTTGAATTTTTACACAAAATATCCTGTCAAACGTGGTCAAACCTAAAATCTAACTTCACCATTGAATTCCTTAGGTCAAAATTAGGTTTATACCAAAATTTAGACTTAGGGAAAGGTCGTCTTGACCCACCTTGCAAATTGGTCCTCAAAATTACTTTCTAACCCTCAACTTCCTCGTCGTTTTCTTCACTTTGGTCCCTCTGCCACCCGCAGCAGAAGGCCATACCTACAGTAACTTTGCGCGGAGGATGGCGCCTGATCTGCATGGGGAGCTGGCTCTAGATTTGAAAGGGGAGCTCCCTGTGAAGCCCCCTACCGCATGGGCTGCTCCCCATGCCCTGAAGCCTGCCATACCTCTTGTGCGAACGTGCGAGAGGCATGGGTGTCCGACCGACAATCCCTCTGACGTGACTTTCCCGCCACTCTCGCGCGCCTCTCGGCAGACCTTTGCCTATTTAAGGAGCGGCACATCACGCCGCATCCTTCAAGCTCAATTTGGCCTGAGATCCCCCCTCCAATTCGTCTCCTCCCAACTCCGACCGACTGCCAGAGCTTCCGACGACTCCCCCTCCCCTTTCTTGTCGCTCTGCCACCATACCAGTGGCGAAGCTACCTCCACCGTCCTTTGTCGTGTCGCGCCGTATCAGCGCATGCCCTCCAACCCCTCTTCCTCGTCGCCATCTCCTCCCCCTGGCACCTTCGTCTCCGGCGACGGCAGTACCAGCTGCTCGTCATTAGCCTTCCCCCTTTTGCTCCGACCCTATTAGATAAGTTTCCCTCACTCTCCTCTTTATTTCCCTCTTATTAATTTGTTCTTTCAATCCCTCGACAGTCGCCAACCACCACCATCATCCACACCTCCAGCAGACCACTGGCGAGGTGTCCTCGCCATTCCTCTCCTCCATCCGCCACGCCAAACCCCTCTGAAGCTTCGCCATCACTCCCAGATCATTTCCCCCCTCTCCACTCACCGCGCCACCCATTGTCTCCTTCCCCCGAACACACCCACCTGCACGCACATAGTGTGCCCTAGGCACACACGCACAACCACCCTCACGACACACTGACCCCCGGACTACCTTCGCCGTGCTCCGACGAAGCCTACTGAAGGTTCTGACAGGGCCGCAAGGCTGTATTTGTGATTTCAGGGCCGCAACTTCTTCCGCCATTAGCGCAGACGCACGAAGCTTGCTTGAAGCTTCGTTCAGGTCCCAGTGCCTAGGCCTCCAGGTCCAGAAGGTGCGGAATCCCCTTGCGCAATCGACCAAGCCTTCGCTTGGCATTGGGGGCCTTCACTGCAGTGGAATTTAACGCGCCATCTACTGCGGGCGTGCAGGCTGAATTTTCGAGCGAGTGCTGGCGCTTAAATTGAATTTGTGAAATAGGCTTATCGCCTCCTACTACACGGGGTGAGTTCCCTCGCCCACTTACGACCTCGTCCGCGACCCCACGCCATGAGGACCTGGTCTTGACCCGCCTACCCGAGCACACCTCGCCCACCACCACACGCCGGTGGACCTGGTCCCGTGCGCGTATACCCAACCCGATAACCCGGCTAGCTCTGGGAGTGCTATGACCCGAAGAGAGAAATAGAAATAGAGAGAACCGCGGGGAGGGTACGGGTAGGTTTTGCATAACAGTGCCTATGCAGGGAAGAAGAGGAAGGAGGAAACAGAAGTAGCTACGAGGAAGAGAAGAAGAAAAGGCGCAGCACAGAGGGAAGAAGGAGCTGAAGAAGAAGAAGAAGAGGAAGAGGAGAAGAAGCCAACTGAAGAAGAGAAAGAGGCTGAGGACTTGGTCGCAGGAGCAGGAGCTGAAGAAGAAGAAGAAGGCAGAGGAAAGAGCAGAAGCAGAGCCAAAGAGGAAGAGAAGAAAAGAGGAGGGAGCTACAGCCAAAGAGAAGAGAAGAAGAAAAAGCCAACAAAAAGAAGAAGCAGCAGTAGTAGCTAGACAAAGAGAAGAAAGGAAGAAGAAGAAGACGTGCACTGTAGCAGTTGCCACCTAAGGCGTCTGATTCCTAGAATCAGACGTCTGAAGACAGAAAAAAAGAAAAGAGAGAGAGCAAAAAGGAGAGAAAAGAAGAAAAAGTGAAGACACATTCTACTTTTATTCTCTACATTTTTTATAAAATATTACAGTATTGTGAATTGTGATCTTTTTGCTTCTAAAATAAAGTTTGCTCCCTGAGTTCGACCTAAGAACATTTTAAAAATTTTGAGTAATAAAACAAATTAAATTGATGATAAAAACATGACCATCAAGTACTCGGTCCAAAAGATTTAATGGGAGCAACTTCCCACTGCCAGTGATCTCTAGAAACTATTCCACTCAAGATCACGCATTTCCTGATGCTAGAATCCCTAGAATCTATTCCACGCAAGATCCCCTGCATCGTTGCATGAGATCCCTGGAAACTACTCCACTCAAGATCCGATGCTTTCTCACCCATTCGGACTTCTAGAAACTATTCCACTCAAGATCTGCACAATCTCCATCACCTGAAAATCCCTAGAAACTATTCCACTTAGGATCCCTCGAGTCATGAACCTGAGACCCCTAGAAACTATTTGTAATGACCCGTTACACTTTTATCCATTTAAGACATCTAGAGTTTCACTCAGACGTCTGTCCAAACGTCTAGACTCGTTCCCAGACGTCTGAAAGTGAAATTTTTCATACTGCTCCTTGCAATCTGCACGCAGGCAACGCGTAGAGTCTCTTCTCTCTCCCCGCTCCCTCACCCAAACCCTAAACCCTCTCCTATATAAACCCCTCCCTTCCCCTCTCCTCTCCTCCTCACACCATAGCCATCGCCACCTCCACCTTCTCCTGCAACCAACACCTTTCCTCCGCCCCTGCTGCAGTCACAGCAAGGAAAGGGAGCCACCGACGAGGGAGTGAGAGCGGGGAGGAGCGTGAGCTAGAGAGTGCATGGGAGTGAGAGCGAGGAGGAGGAAGATAACCACGGGAGCTCGGTGGAGCTCAAGGAGGAGCCGTTGAGGAGCTGCTGCAGGAGCTACCGCTGCGAGAGGAGCAAGCGGAGAGAGCTGCGAGGAGCTCCTGATACTGGAAGTTTTCCAGTATCAGACGTCTGGAGTGGAGTCCAGACGACTGACAGGATACTTGGACATCTGGAGCTAAGACCAGACGTCTGAAAGCACTTATATCACAAGGTACGCATCTCCCTATGCCATGCATATCGTAGCGCAGGGGTTGTTGTCGATTGACCGCGCCTATGTTTGAGTACGCAAGTGCAGCCTTGGGAAGGAGCACAGAACGCTTTTCCTCGCACTTTTGGACGTCTGATCACATCTCCAGACGTTCGGAGGTGCTTCCAGACAACCAGAGACATTGTCCAACATCTGGAACTATCTTCAGACGATCGTAGAGAAGTATGGACGTCTGAATTAGTTGCAGAGGACATAAAGTAAGGTCTGACGCCTTTTAAGACATCTGGGATTATTCCCAGACGTCTGATTTTGAACAGTAGGCACATTTTTGACCTGTTTAGAGTCCGATTACGGTCCGTTTTGCGCGAACGAAATACATGTACTTTCCTCTCAAGTTCCTCTACGTACTAGAGTCTGTTATACACTATTCTGAACTCTCCTTTTGTGATGTATTCCCTGGTATAGGGTTTCAGCTTGCTGCACGTTTGGGGCTCGCAAAGACGTCTGGGTCTATGGTTCAAGCCCCCATTACTTCCGTATTTCCTGGTAGAGTGGTTTAATTCCATTAATAATATTTAAATAAGAATGTACTTGTGGAAATAGTCGAATGGAACCCTAGGATGTGGCATGAACCCTAGGGTAGAGAAATGAATGAGCCTGTTTGTACTGTATGGTTTACTTGCATGCATGATTAAGATAAATTGCTAGCAAATACCTGTATTATAATTACGAGTTGCCTGCTAAAATAGGAGCTACCTATATTTAATGAACAATTACCTGTGAAATCCCAACTGCATGTTATTGATATTGAGAATTGAATTATGAAAACATGAGCTGCCTGAATATGGATGAGAAATGAATTATGAATGATAAGATCTGGATATGGATAAATAAGCTGAACATGAGCACGAACCCTACGGAGAATTAGGAGTAGAACTCCTGTGGATAGACGGAAATTTGGAATGTAGACGGGAAGTGTGCTGGCCCATTAGTACGTGGTACCAAGGAGAGCAACTATCCCCTTTTTGTGTAGAGTGGAGCTAGCCTCCCTTGGGTTGAGACTCGGTGTTACGACCTGGTTCTCAAATCCCTATAGGACTCGAGACCGGCTCAACTTGACTAATCCCAAGACCCAGTCGTCCAACAAGAAATAATAGAAAAGCAGGAAAATAAACCACATTTACTATACAATGTAACTAATAGTAAAAGTGTACAAACAGCAAAGGAAAGTAAAAGCTGCTAATCAGTACATACCACCACAACAATAGGAAAATAGAAGAAAAGTACAGTAACAGGAACAATAAACAAAAGTCTGAAACTCACTAACAGAAAAGAGAGTACAACAACAGTATCAAAACTACTGCTGGGCTCGACTGGGCCCAACATCCTCTGCTGCCGATAGCTCGGACTGCTCAACTCTTGGACCTGAACAGGGTTATAAGAAAACAGAGTCAGCGAACGCTGAGTAGAGTGGTAACCAAACTATCTAAAGTAGTAAAACTAGCAAGTATGTTTACCCTTTACCAATCATTTATTTTACAGGTAATTTCCTTTCATCCCATTGGTTTACTTTCAGGTTTCTTTCTTGATCTTGCATGTTCCTCATGGGAATGATCTTGATTGCAGTCTTTTCCAAAGGGTAGAAGGTACATGTGGTGCTCTCCTGGCTAAGAGAGTCCCCCGTGGTAGTCCTACACCCAGTCAACCACCCCGAGGTCACTGACAGACGTAGCGGTGACTACGGCACGCATGATAAGCGCACGGGTAGCTACCTCGCACTAGCACGCGGTTAGTCGTTTCCGCTAGCGGGTATGCCCAAAGTATAGCACGAAACAGTATAGGTCCTAGCCCTCTCAGAAACAGGGGTTTAGCCTCTCAGAACCAAACAGGGGTCTCGCCCCTCCACAATTCACGCACCCTCGTCTGATTACCCCAGTTTATCCAGAGGGCCTAACAAGTCGGTGTAGGGTGGCTAGCTGAACCCCAAGTCCCGTGGGGTGGCTAGCTCCCTCCCTACACTAGTAGCTCTCCTCAGTACCATATACGTGAGAGCCAACAGAAGTCGGCTAGAGTGGCCAATCCTAACCCTGGGTCCCAACCCAAGGGCGGCTAGCTCCGCTCTAGACTAAAAGGGGACAGTCGCTCTCCTTGGTACCACATACTCAAGGGCCAACACACTTCCCGTCCACATTCCAAGCTTTTCCATCTATCCACAGGACCTCTACTCCTAACTGCCCATAGAGTTCATGCTCATGTTCACCATATTATTCCAATCCAAGTTTCATCATTCACAATTCGATTCTCGTTTATACACATGCAATAAGTGATATCACAGGTAACTATTTAGTTATCTTAGGCATCTCATATTCTATCAGGTAGCTCATATTCATTAACAGGCAGTTGCTAACAATTTAGCTCATTCATTCATAAATACAATTTCAATCACGCAAACAAGCGATTCAACCATTTCTCGTCCTAGGTTTCATGCCACATCCTAGGTTTCCAGTTATCTAATTTTCATAGATGTATTCATATTTTATAAGTAGAATAGGAGTTGACCACTCTACCAGACAATCCGGGAGTATTGGGAGCTCGAACTGTAGGCCCACGTGCCTCTGCAAGCCCCAGACACGCAATAGGTCGAAGTCCTATACCAAGGAACACATCACAACGGAATGTTTAAAATAGTATATAAAGTTTTCTAATATGTAGAGGAACTCACAAGGAAACCACAGATACTTTGTTTGTGTAAAACAGATCCCAATCGGATCCTAAACGGGTTAAAAACTTATCTGCAGACCCAAATTAGACGTCTGGATACGAGTCCAGATGTCTTAAAAGTCATCAGAGACTCACCTCAAGCTCCTGCAATGATCTCAGACGTCCAGGACTCCACTGCGACCGTCTGGAAGCAGTTCCAGACGTCTGACCAGTCCTTCGGTCGTCTGGGAACGTCTCCGGTTGTCTGGTAAGCTGTCCAGATGTCTGAAAAGCGTGGAAGGGCATGCCGCGCACCTTCCCAAAGCTGCTCCTATGCACAATAGAGCAGCACCTTCTTTTAGCCAAGCAAATCACACCTGCAGTGCGGCCTGCATGGCCGTAACCGTGAGGAAGACATACCTTCGCGATACACCTACTTTCAGACGTCTAGTGTTGTCGCCAGACATCTAGCCAGTCGTCCGGAAGGCCCTCCGGATGTCTGATACTGGAAAAGCTCTAGTACCAGACCGCACTCCTGCACCTCTCGCCATGCTCCGCCGCAACTCCTTCTGCTCCATTGCTGCTCTGACTGCTGCAGAAGGTCGGGGATGACGCCCCGACGTTCTCCTCCTCCCACACGCGCCGCTGTGGCCATGCCAACCTCCGGCGAGCTTCCACGAAGCTCGCGACCTCAGCCTTCTCCTCCTCACACCTGCTCCTCCTCCTCGCTCTCGCTTTCTCTCTCTCTCTCGCGTGCCTCAGCTCATGGCAGTGGAGTGGGGAGTATGGTGGTAGTGGTGGAGTGGAGAGGAGAGGACGAGGGTCTCTTTTATAGGCGAGGGTTTAGGGTTTGCGGGGGAAAAGAAGAAAGGAGGAGAGAGACAGAAGGTCTACGCACAAAAAGCAATAACACGTACAGATTTTTCAATTTTCAGACGTCCGAGAAGGGGTCCAGATGTCCGATCGACACTCCAGACATCTTAAAAGGCTCAAATCAGAATGAGTCTTTACACTCAGGGTTAGGATTGGCCACTCTACATCAAGTCCAGTTGGCCCTCGCGTACGTTATACCAAGGCGAGCTACTAGTGTCGGGAGGGAGTTAGCCAGCCCACGGTGCTCGGGGTTCAGCTAGCCACCATACACCAACTTATTAGGCCCACTGCGCAAACCTTGGTAGTCAGACGAGGGTGCGCGGATTGTGGAGGAGCGAGACCCCTATTCGGTTTTGAGGGGCGAGACCCCTGTCCTGAGAGGGCAAGGCCCTATACTGTTCCGTGCTGTACTTTGGGCGTACCCGCTAGCGGAAACGACTGACCGCGTGTCAGTGCAGGGTAGCTACCTGTGCGCTTATCACATGTGCCGTAGTCACCGCTACGTCTTGACAGTGACCTCTGAAATTTCCCTGCCAGGAGGGGTGACGTAATAATATTGCGGAAATAAAAATATTAAGCAATCTCACAAAAATCAATCACACAATGTACACAGGTATTTTTAGGTGGAAACCCAAACCGGGTGAAAACCACCACCTAACCCTCTCGAGTTAGGATTTTCCGATCAACCTAGTTGATCAAAATCCACTAAACGAATCACTTTAAACGAGGGTGATTCAACCTCAGTACAACCACGCTACAAGTATGAGGGTGGCGTTCCTCAACCCCTTCTCTCCACGAGAAGGATTTTGTCCCACGAAGGAGACGGGAATTCGCAAAGCGAATACCCAACCAAAATACAAAGATAAAGTAAAACAACAGTCCTATAGAGCCAACAAAATTAAACCTAGCTTCTATAGGAAATAGGAAACTCCCCTTTGCAAGGAGTGCGTCGACGATGACGCGGTGCGTGTGCCACGCGATGGCGCTACGTCGCTCTCGTTAACAACGCCGGGAGAGCGGGTGCGCAACGGTTGAATGCTCTCAAGAAAATGGAGCTTGAGCTTGGAGAGCAAGAGAGTCTTTTCTTTGGACACAAAAGGTTTGAAAGTGTATTGCAAGGTGTGTGTCTTAGTGTGTATATCTTGTTTCTCTAAGTGTGTTTTTGTTACAAAGGTTCCCCTCTATTTATAGAGGCCTTAGGAAGGCTTTAGAAGGCTTAGGAAAGGTTCTATAGCCATTGGGAACAAAGTCCAAGAGAATCAGGCCGAAATCAGGACAATGATTACATTTGACAGGGTCATCTGACGTCTAATTATGGCATCAGACGTCTGGAAGGCCACTTTAAGACGTCTGATCTCAAGGTCAGACGTCTAATTCTATGCGGGTTTCTCCCTGACTTGAATCAGATCTAAACAGGGTTTTTGTACAAGTCCATCAGACGACATACAGGACGTCTGGCACTAAGTCTGGACGTCTGGAAACCTACTTTTACTGTGGGAATTGATTTCCAAACGTTGCAACGACTAGAAAATCTCTGAGAAGAGATTTTGGGTCAGCCGAGGCAAAACGGTCATTTATCAGACGTCTGTAAAGTCCTATGGACGTCTGATAAGGCTCTAACGGTCATACTCTTGACTGTTTGCTAAGCCAGCCAACGGTCCACTAATTGGACGTCTGGCAAAGTCATCAGACGTCTCCTAAGACGTCTGGTCTAAGGTCTGGACGTCTGATTTCATCAGACAGAAGACTAAGTCCAGCCTAAAAGGTTATCAGACGTCTGAAACAACAGTCAGACGTCTTAAAATTCTTTATCAGACGTCTGATTTTGGGATTAGACGTCTGGAAATGCTGTTTGAGCCCTATATTGGTTTTCTAGGTATTCTACAGAAAACCTAAGTATCCTAGGGTTGTGCAGGTGTTCCTAGGACTACTTTTAGGGTACTTTGAGGCTCTTTAACATAATGTTCTAAGGAATTAAAAAGAGCAAGAAAATAAATACAAGAGATACATGAAAGGATAAAAAAGAATCTATCCTATTCTTCTTGTCTTCCATCTCCAATCTTTCGCGCCACGCGAACCTCCTGTGTTTTCCGTCAAGCTCCTCCAATCCGTCCTGGATGCGAGCTTGAACTCCGTCTAAACACGTCCACATTTGCAATTAACCTGAAATCTAGGACTCAAATTGCAAATGTTAAATAACACGTGTTTTGTTATCATCAAAACAAATGATCGTGGTGTGCTAGCACCAACAATCTCCCCCTTTTTGATGATGACAAAACCGTAAATAATAATGCATAAAAATCCTCCCCCTTTTTGACATTATCAAAAAGGTTTAATTGATTTTATATTTCCTATAACTCCCCCTTAAAACATGCTCTTCTATGAGTTTCTTTTGACAAAGGTAATATTCTCCCCCTTTTTGTAACAACAAGATAGCTATTATTTTTCTCCCCCTTACTAAAGGAAATTTAGCTACCTTACATCTCCCCCTTAAAAATTGACAATTAGCTCATCATTTTTAACTCCCCCTATCTAAATGCTTATAAAGAGATAGGGTTAAAAATTTTACCTCACCTACCATGGCCAATAAAATGGCCCGAATGGTGGTGGTGGATGCCACAACGGATGGGGCTCCCATCCGTAGCTTGGAGGCCCGGGCATTGGCGCCGGTCTCCAGTCTGGTGGTCGACGTGCGGCGGGTCCGTCGTTTGTTCGCCGTCTCGTCGGTCTTCTTGTTCTCCTCCTTGGTCTATTCCTTGGTTCTCCCAATTCGAGTTGACCAGCCTTGAGCTTGTAGGTCCAGTCTTTTGTGTTGTAGTCATCCCTGAACCCTACAAAACAAGATTCTAATTTTTTCTTCGGTATCCAAGTGAGCTTGGATCCGGATCTGTTAGCGGGTCTCCTTGACGGAGATCCTTTCTCAACCTTAGGGCTATAAAACTTATCTACTTTGTTGATTAATTTGTTAGAATTTTCCCTAAGACATGCAATTTCTCTTTCTATAATTTGCATCTTAGTCTTTAAATCAAAAATTTCTAACTTTAGACTATTATTTTCCTCAATCAATTTATTATTTTCATTGATGAGGTTTTGATTTTCTAATAATAGGTTATCATTTTTAGGACTAGCTTCTAGATCCTTAAGTTTTATTTCTAACCTATCATTTTCATTTCTAGGAAAACTAAGATTCTTTTTAATGCTTTTGTTTTCGATTCTAAGTGATTTACTAACTTCAAAAAGCTCATTAAAAGCATCTTGTAAATCCAGGTTTACCTTATTGTCGGAGTCGCTTTCGCTGTCGATGTCGCTTTCTCCTATTGCCATGAAACCAAGGCACGTGGTTTCCTTCTCTCCGAGATCTTCTTCCGAACTCGTCTCCTCATGAGTGCCTTCCAACCTCCTCCATATCTCGTGGGCCGTGGTGCACTCTTTGATTTTCTCGAACTCTTTCGGACTCAATGCGCAATACAGGGCATTCATTGCCTTTGCGTTGAGTGAAAGATCTTGAATCTGCAGCTGCGAGTAGCCTCCCGCGGGTTTTTCTGGGATGTCGAAAGGCGTCTCGCATCTGGCTCAGACTGTGAAATCGGTGGCTTGAAGCCACGTCTTCATCCGCAACTTCCACTAGGGGTAGTTGCTCCCGTCGAAGAACGGCGGACGGGTTGTGGACTGCCCCTCGGAAATCCTGCTTGTGGAACAGCTTCCCTCCATTTGATCTCTTGCCGGGTTGTTACGCCGAAACAGCAAGACCTGCTCTGATACCAATTGAAATTTCCCTGCCAGGAGGGGTGACGTAATAATATTGCGGAAATAAAAATATAAAGCAATCTCATAAAAATCAATCGCACAATGTACACAGGTATTTTTAGGTGGAAACCCAAACCGGGTGAAAACCACCACCTAACCCTCTCGAGTTAGGATTTTCCGATCAACCTAGTTGATCAAAATCCACTAAACGAATCATTTTAAACGAGGGTGATTCAACCTCAGTACAACCACGCTACAAGTACGAGGGTAGCATTCCTCAACCCCTTCTCTCCACGAGAAGGATTTTGTCCCACGAAGGAGACGGGAATTCGTAAAGCGAATACCCAACCAAAATACAAAGATAAAGTAAAACAACAGTCCTATAGAGCCAAAAAAATTAAACCTAGCTTCTATAGGAAATAGGAAACTCCCCTTTGCAAGGAGTGCGTCGACGATGACGCGGTGCGTGTGCCACGCGATGGCGCTACGTCGCTCTCGTTAACAACGTCGGGAGAGCGGGTGCGCAACGGTTGAATGCTCTCAAGAAAATGGAGCTTGAGCTTGGAGAGCAAGAGAGTCTTTTCTTTGGACACAAAAGGTTTGAAAGTGTATTGCAAGGTGTGTGTCTTAGTGTGTATATCTTATTTCTCTAAGTGTGTTTTTGTTACAAAGGTTCCCCTCTATTTATAGAGGCCTTAGGAAGGCTTTAGAAGGCTTAGGAAAGGTTCTATAGCCGTTGGGAACAAAGTCCAAGAGAATCAGGCCGGAATCAGGACAATGATTACATTTGACAGGGTCATCAAACGTCTAATTATGGCATCAGACGTCTGGAAGGCCACTTTAAGACGTCTGATCTCAAGGTCAGACGTCTGATTCTATGCGGGTTTCTCCCTGACTTGAATCAGATCTAAACAGGGTTTTTGTACAAGTCCATCAGACGACATACAGGACGTCTGGCACTAAGTCTGGACGTCTGGAAACCTACTTTTACTGTGGGAATTGATTTCCAAACGTTGCAACGGCTAGAAAATCTCTGAGAAGAGATTTTGGGTCAGCCGAGGCAAAACGGTCATTTATCAGACGTCTGTAAAGTCCTATGGACGTCTGATAAGGCTCTAACGGTCATACTCTTGACTGTTTGCTAAGCCAGCCAACGGTCCACTAATTGGACGTCTGGCAAAGTCATCAGACGTCTCCTAAGACGTCTGGTCTAAGGTCTGGACGTCTGATTTCATCAGACAGAAGACTAAGTCCAGCCTAAAAGGTTATCAGACGTCTGAAACAACAGTCAGACGTCTTAAAATTCTTTATCAGACGTCTGATTTTGGGATTAGACGTCTGGAAATGCTGTTTGAGCCCTATATTGGTTTTCTAGGTATTCTACAGAAAACCTAAGTATCCTAGGGTTGTGCAGGTGTTCCTAGGACTACTTTTAGGGTACTTTGAGGCTCTTTAACATAATGTTCTAAGGAATCAAAAAAAGCAAGAAAATAAATACAAGAGATACATGAAAGGATAAAAAAGAATCTGTCCTATTCTTCTTGTCTTCCATCTCCAATCTTTCTCTCCACGCGAACCTCCTGTGTTTTCCGTCAAGCTCCTCCAATCCGTCCTGGATGCGAGCTTGAACTCCGTCTAAACACGTCCACATTTGCAATTAACCTGAAATCTAGGACTCAAATTGCAAATGTTAAATAACACGTGTTTTGTTATCATCAAAACAAATGATCGTGGTGTGCTAGCACCAACAACCTCGGGGTGGTTGACTGGGTGTACAACTACCATGGGGGACTCTCCCGGCCAGGAGAGCACCACGTGTACCTTCTACTCTATGGAAAAGATTGTAATCAAGATCGTTCCCACGAGGAACAGGCAAGATCAAGAAATATCTGGATACTTGAGAAATGGGTGAAACAGAAACATATAAAACAAATAAATAGAAATGAGAATTAAACATGTTGCTTTTACTGTTTGTACTTAGATAATATAAATACCACTCTACTCAGCATTCGCTGACTCTGTCTTTTCATAATACTATTCAGAACCAGGAGTTGAGCAGCCTGAGTTTCCGACTGCAGAGGATGCTGGGCCCAGTCGAGTCCAGCCGTAGTTTTTCTTCAGCACTTCCTTTCTTTTTCTTTACTGTTGTAGTAAGTAATGGACTCTTAGTTACTGCTCTGCTACAACTGTTTCCTTTTCACTTTCCGTTGTTGTTGTTGTTGTTGTGGTATGTACTGAGACAGCTATTCTATTTCCTTTACTGCTTTGTACGTTTCTTCTGCTTAGTTATATTGAATGTGTGAATATGGTTTACTTTCCTGCTTTTGGTTATTTCTTGTTGGATGCCTAAGTCTTGGGATTAGTCGAGGTGAGCCAGTCGCGGGCCCTGTAGGGATCCGAGAACCAGGTCGTAACAAGATGGTATCAGAGCAAGGTCGTCCCGAGAATGAACCAATTGGCTTGAGAATAACCATTCACATGCATATAACTAGGATAGCCACTACAATGTAGCATTTGATATTCGTTCCGAGTCTTTTCTCGAAGTAATTCGGTATTGTTGACCCTCATGTTCTATCTTTTGCATCTCCTTGCAGGAGATGCCTCGTCGAGGAGTTCTCGAGGCGAGCCGTGGTCGCAGTTGTGGATGAGGTCGGAGGGGCGGATGTGCTGGGCCTGAAGTACCAGTTGGCCCACCTCTTCTCCCGGGCATTCAAGCCTAGGATCTCGCCCAGCTGATTAGAGATATCGTGAGAGAGGAGCTCCACCATCCTCCACGGGCACCTCTCCCTGAGGACGTAGAGGGGGAGTCCTTGGTGGGACAGAGAGATCATCGCAGCGTCGGGCTAGCAGGAGGGGGTGGGGTGGTCCTCCACTGCCCCCACCGCATTCTGACACTTCTGAGCATGAGCCCTCCTTGCCTGTAGGCGTGCCCGTTCCCCCACTATAGCTGCACCATGAGCTTTTCGGACAGTTCCGGAAGTTGAAGCCCCCCTCCTTCAAGGGGGATCAGGACCCATCTGAGGCAAAGGACTGGCTGGAGCAAATAGAGAACCTGTTCGACACCCTTCTCCCTCCCACAGAGTGCCGCATGGCCTTTGCCATGTACCAGCTGGAGACCGCAGCACACAGGTGGTGGAGGGTAGTCAGAGGCCAGGAGGGGAGAGAGCCGACGTAGGACCAGTTCGTAACTCTCTTCTACGAGCAGTACTTTCCGCAGACCTGGCAGGACCAGAGGAGGCGAGAGTTCCACACTCTCTGCAAGGGGACGATGACTGTTAGCTCGTACCGTATGCGTTTTCTGGAGCTGTCACATTTTGCCTCGACAGCTGTGTCTGCGAAGGAGCGCCTGTGGAGGTTTACTAAGGGGCTCCGACCTGCTATTCAGGGGTATGTCAAACCCCTGAAGCTGCCCACCTTCTCATGAGTGGTTGAGGTAGCCATGACCTACGAGGAGACCAACCGGGCCGTGCGAGACATTGATAGAGGATGGAAGAGGCCCTACCAGCTAGAGTACTCTCAGGGCTGTCGGGAGAGAAGGCACATAGCACCCGCAGGAGAGCCGTCTCGTTTTGCAGGGCCATTAGTGGCCTTTGGGGTTCCCAGACAGGGGCTAGTTGCCAGCATCGGACCCCCGCCCAACTGCCAGTAGGGACCTACTAAGGGAGGAGGTCGTGTCCCCCTCTACTACCAGTGTGGCCAGCCGGGCCACATCAGGAGGGACTGCCCATCTAGGGCCGAAGCACAGCAGATGCTCCCCGCACCGAGCACTGGAGGCCGAGCTGGTGGTTGTGGTCACCAGGCGCATGGGGGAAGGCAACAGTCATGAGGAGGGTACTGGCCAGCGGCTGCTCACCCAACCCAGAGTGTAGCTGCTTCGTCTGCACCGAGGACTGAGGGGCGTATCAATGCCCTAACACACAGAGACGCCAGGGCTTCAGGTTCAATGGTGGCAGGTATGGTTACTGTTTCTGGTAGATTAGTGTACGTACTTTTTGATTCCAGGGCCACACACTCTTTTGTCGCTACAAGTTTTGCCGTTAGTTTGGGACAGGGCAGTGTACTGTTAGAGGATCCGTTTGTGATCAGAGGCCCAAGTGGCCAATTGTTTGTAGCTAAGGAGGTCTACATGGACTGCGAGGTCAATATAGGGGGACACAGTTTCCCCGCTGACCTGATTGTGATACAGATGGAGGATTTTGGCGTGATTCTAGGGATGGACTGGCTGTCTGCCTATCACACCCTGGTGGACTGCTTCGGGAGGAAGATCGTCTTCTCCATACCGAAGTTGCCTCCCTTTGAGTTTCACGGACAGCCTGTGGACGGAGGTTTCAGATGCATCTCTACGCTTCGGGAAACGAGGCCTTTGAGCCAAGGGTGTGAGGGCTTTTTGGCCTGTGTAGTGGCAGAGCCTAGTCCTGTGGCTCACTTTCAGAGTATTCTGATGGTTTGTGAGTACCCTGACGTTTTTCCAAAGGAGTTGCCAGGACTACCGCCTAAGCGTGAGATCGAGTTTGAGATCTCACTAGTACTGGGGACCAGCCCCGTTTCTACTGCACCGTACCGGATGTTACCTCTTGAGCTACAAGAGCTTAAGTCACAGCTGCAGGACTTGTTGGAGAAGGGCTTTGTAAGGCCCGGTGCATCCCCGTGGGGAGCCCCTATGCTGTTTATGAAGAAGGATGGTACCCTGCGATTTTGTGTCGACTACCGATGGTAGAATAGGGTCACCATCAAGAATAAGTATCTGCTGCCAAGGATTGACGACCTCTTCGACCAATTGCGAGACACCACAGTGTTCTCCAAGATAGATCTGAGGTCGGGCTACCACCAGTTGAGGATCAGGTAGACCGACGTCTCCAAGACAGCTTTCCGTACCCAGTATGGGCACTACGAGTTCTTGGTTATGCCGTTTGGGTTGACCAATGCCCCCGCTACTTTTGTGGATTTGATGAACCAGGTTTTCAGGTCGTGCTTGGGCCAGTTTGTGGTGGTGTTCATCGACGACGTGATCGTTTACTCGTGGGATCAGGCGCAACATGGACAACATTTACGCATGATCCTGGACACTTTGAGGTGACGTAGGTTGTATGCCAAGTACAACAAGTGTAAGTTTTGGTTGAGATAGGTGACTTTCTTGGGCCACGTGATTTCAGGGGATGGCTTGGCTGTGGATCTAGCCAAGGTTGAGGCCGTACTCAGGTGGGAGAGGCCACGTACAGTGACAGAGATACGCAACTTTGTAGGACTGGTAGGTTACTATCGGCGATTTATCAGAGGATTCTCTCAGACTATGCATCCTATGACCTAGCTAACTCGGAAGGACGTGCCCTTTGCCTGGACAGATGAGTGCGAGGTATGTTTTCAGGAGTTGAAGGAGAGACTGACTTTAGCTCCTGTGCTTACCATCCCAGACAGCAGTAGCAGTTTTGTGGTTTACACAGATGCTTCGTTGCAGGGGTTAGTGGGTGTGCTCATGCAACGGGGTTACGTTGTCGCTTACGCTTCGCGGCAACTGAAGCCCCATAAGCATAGCTACCCTACCCATGACTTAGAGCTGGCAGTTGTTGTCTTCATGCTGAAGACATGGAGGCACTACCTTTACGGTGAGACTTTCGAGATTTTTACGGATCATAAAAGCCTCAGGTACTTGTCTGACCAGAAGGAGCTTGACATGAGACAGAGACGTTGGCTAGAGCTCCTGAAGGACAACGACTACAGCATCTCCTACCACCCAGGGAAGGCCAATGTGGTGGCTGACACCTTGAGCCGGAAGGTGCCCGTCCACTTGGCCAGTCTACAGGCGTTGAGTTGGAGACTTATGGAGGAGTTGGGCAGTTGGCCACCCCGGGAGTCACAGGGGTATTGTGGGACAAAGATAGTGACGTGGCAGACGCGACCAGAGCTGATAGACCGCATCATCGCAGGGCAGATGACAGATCCGTACTTATAGATGCTGCGAGACAGGGTGTTGATAGGAGACCTAGGAGACTTTTCCATTGCAGACGAGATACTGCGCATGAGGGGACGCTTATGTGTTCCTAGGGACAAGGAGTTGTTGAGAGAGCTCCTAGCTGAGACGCACGGGTCCAGGTTCACCACACATCCCGGGAACACAAAGATGTATCATGATTTGAGACGCGACTTTTGGTGGAGAGGGATGAAGCGGGATGTTGGTGAGTTTGTGCAATAGTGTTTGGTGTGCCAGCAGGTGAAGGCCGAGCATCAGAGGCCTGCAGGGCCGTTGCAGCCACTTCCTGTGCCAGAGTGAAAGTGGGAGAGCATCACCATGGACTTGGTGGTGGGTCTACCAGTTACCCAGTAGGGACACGACGCAGTTTGGGTGATAGTAGATAGGTTGATGAAGACAGCGCGTTTCCTATCAATCTGAGTTACCTTTGGAGCAGCACAGTTAGCAGAGAGGTACATTCGAGATGTGGTACTCCTTCACGGAGTTCTACTTGAGATTGTATCCGACAAGGATACCCATTTTACTTCCCAATTCTGGGTTGAGTTTCAGCAGGCTTTGAGGACACGTTTGAGGTCCAGTACCGCTTACCACCCCCAGACGGACAGGCAGTCAGAGCGTACCATACAAACACTTGAGGACCTTTTACATGCCTGTGTACTAGACTGGAGAGGCTCCTACGAGGAGCATTTACCCCTGGCAGAGTTTGCATATAATAACAGTTACCAGTCGAGCATCGGCATGGCACCTTACGAGGCTCTGTACGGATGGAGGTGTACTGCACCCTTGAGTTGGGTCGAGGTGGGGACCAAGTGGGAGGTTGGCCCCCAGGCTGATCCAGTAGAGTCAGGAGGTGATAGAGCAGATTTACAAATGACTCCGCACTGTCAGGAGTAGGCAAAAGAGTTACGCTGACCGGAAACGCAGAGAGGTGCAGTTCGAGGTTGGGGATCACGTCTTTCTCCGTGTTTGCCCATGAAGGGCCTGCAACGTTTTGGGGTGAAGGAGAAGCTTGCGCCGAGGTTTGTGGGGCCCTTTGAGGTCCTGGAGCGGGTAGGACCCGTTGCTTACCGGCTTGCCCTTCCTCCCCAACTTTCTGAAGTGCATGACATGTTCCACATGTCCATCCTCAGGAAGTACATCGCTAATCCTAATCACGTTCTAAGCCACGAGAGTGTCGAGGTGGGTGATGACCTAACCTACCCCGAGAGATCAGTATAGATACTAGACAGAGCCGTCCGGAATCTAAGACGAAAGCAGGTACCGCTGGTGAAGGTCCTATAGAGAAGCCAGCGGTACAAGGAGGCGACCTGGGAGCTTGAGGCGGCGATGCAAGAGAGGTATTCGGGGCTTTTTGAGGGTACATCTTTTCGAACCTACTTCGGTCCTCTTTAAGTTTGTTATGCATTTTATGTTCCTTTTTCAGCACCCTAGCTAGCTCAAGTTTCGGGGACAAACTTCTTTTAAGTTTGTTATGATGTAATGACCCGTTACACCTTTAGCCATTTAAGATGTCTTGAGTTTCAATCAGACGTCTGTCCAGACATTTGGACTCATTCCCAAACGTCTGAAAGTGAAATTTTTCATACTGCGCTTTGCACTCTGCGTGCAGAGGCTCTTCTCTCTCCCCGCACCCTCACCCAAACCCTAAACCCTCTCCTATATAAACCCCTCCCTTTCCCTCTCCACTCTTCCTCACACCACAGCCACCGCTTCCTCCACCTTCTCCTACGACCATCACCTTTCCTCTACCTCTGCTGCAACCGCGGCAAGGAAGGGGAGCCACCGGCGAGGGAGTGAGAGTGGGGAGGAATGTGAGCTAGAGAGTGCGTGGGAGTGAGAGCGAGGAGGAAGATAATTGCGGGAGCTCGGTGGAGCTCGAGGAGGAGCCGGTGAGGAGCTGCTCAAGCTCCTGTGGCAGCTGGAGGTACCACTGCGAGCGGAGGAGCAAGCAGAGCGAGCTGCGAGGAGCTCCTGATACTGGAAGTTTTCCAGTATCAGACGTCTGGAGTGGAGTTCAGACGACTGGCGGGATACTTGGACGTTTGGAGCTAAGACCAGACGTCTGAAAGCACTTATATCGCAAGGTACGTATCTCCCTGTGCCATGCATATCGCAGTGCAAGGGTTGTGGTCTACTGATGGCATTTGCGGTTGCATACGTAGGTGTAACTTTGGGAAGGAGCACGGAACGCTTTTCCACGCGCTTTTGGATGTCTGATTACATCACCAGACGTTTGGAGGTGCTTCCAGACGACCGAAGACATTGTCCGACGTCTAGAACTGTCTTCAGACGATCGCAGAGAAGGTCTGGACGTTTGAGAATACCGTAGGAGACACAAGGTAAGATCTGACGCCTTTTAAGACGTTTGGGATTATTCCCAGACATCTGATTTTGAATGGTAGGCACGTTTTTGACCTGTTTAGGATCCGATCGGGGTTTGTTTTACGCACACGAAATACCTGCACTTTCCCCTCGAGTTCCTCTATGTACTAGAGTCTGTTATACACTATTCTGAACTCTCCTTTTGTGATGTATTCCCTAGTATAGGGTTTTAGCCTGCTGCGCGTCTGGGCCTCGCAGAGACATCTGGGTCTATGGTTCAATCCCCCATTACTCCCGTGTTTCCTGGTAGAGTGGTTTAATTCAGTTATTAATATTTAAATAAGAATGTGCTTGGTTGAAATAGCCGAAGGGAACTCTAGGATGCGGAATGAACCCTAGGGTAGAGAAATGAATGAGCCTGTTTGTACTGTATGGTTTACTTGCATGCGTGATTAAGATAAATTGCTAGCAAATGCCTATATTATAATTACGAGTTGCCTGTTAGAATATGAGCTGCCTGTATTTAATGAATAATTACCTGTGAAACCACCAGTTGCATGTTATTGAGAATTGAATTATGAAAACACGAGCTGCCTGTATATGGATGAGAAATAAATTATGAAGGATGAGATCTGGATCTGGATAAATGAGGTGAACATGAGCACGAACTCTATGGGGAATTAGAAGTAGAACTCCTGTGGATAGACGAAAATTTGGAATGTAGATGGGAAGTGTGCTAGCCCTTGAGTATGTGGTACCAAGGAGAGAAACTGTCCCCTTTTTGTGTAGAGCGGGGCTAGCCTCCCTTGGGTTGAGATCCAGGGTTAGGATTGGCCACTCTACTCCGACTCCTGTTGGCCCTCGCGTACGTGGTACCGAGGCAAGCTACTAGTGTAGGGAGGGAGCTAGCCACCCTACGGGGCCCGGGGTTCAACTAGCCACCCTACACCGACTTGTTAGGCCCTCTGGGCAAACCGGGGTAGTCGGACGAGGGTGCGTGGACTGTGGAGGGGCGAGACTCCGGTTCGGTTCTGAGCAGCGAGACCCCTGTTCTGAGAGGGCAAGGCCTTATACTATTCCGTGCTGTACTTTGGGCGTACTTGCTAGCGGAAATGACTGACCGCGTGTCAATGTAGGGTAGCTACCTATGCACTTATCACGTGTGCCATAGTCACCGCTACATCTTGATAAGGACCTCGGGGTGGTTGACTGGGTGTAGGACTACCACGGGAGACTCTCCCGGCCAAGAGAGCACCACGTGTACCTTCTACTCTACGAAAAAGATTGCAATCAAGATCGTTCCCACGAGGAACAGGCAAGATCAAAAAAAATCTGGATACTTGAGAAATGGGTGAAACAGAAACATATAAAACAGATAAATAGAAATGAGAATTAAACCTGTTGCTTTTACTATTTGTACCTAGATAATATAGATACCACTCTAATCAGCATTCGCTGACTCTGTCTTTTCATAATACTGTTCAGGACCAGGAGTTGAGTAGCCTGAGTTTTCAGCTGCAGAGGGTGCTGGGCCCAGTCGAGTACAGCCGTAGTTTTTCTTCAACACTTCATTTCTTTTTCTCTACTGTTGTAGTAAGTAATGGACTCTTAGTTACTGTTCTGCTACTACTTTTTCCTTTTCACTTTCCGTTGTTGTTATTGTGGTGGTATGTATTGAGACAGCTATTCTATTTCCTTTACTACGTTGTACGTTTCTTCTGCTTAGTTATGTTGCATGTGTGAATATGATTTACTTTCCTGCTTTTGGTTATTTTTTGTTGGACAACTAGGTCTTGGGATTAGTCGAGGCGAGCCGGTCTCGAGTCCTGTAGGGTTCCAGGAATCGAGTCGTAACACTATTCCACTCAAGATCATAGAGCGCCTCTCATCGACTTAGACTCAAGACACCCCCAATGCCTCATCTCCATGATGGCACCTGGTAAAACCCAACCACGAACTATCCCAGTTCAAAGGTTGAACTCTGGTAGACTCTATTGTTGGTGCAAGGGCACCACAATCATTAATTTTGATGATAACAAAACATTTGCGATTTAACATTTGTATTTAAGTTTATAAGTTTCAGGATAATGTAAATGGATATAAGTGTGAAGGAGTTCAAGCTCGCGTCCATGATAGATTGAAGGAGCTTGATGGAAGAGAAGGAGCTTCGCTTGGAGCGAGAGCTTGAAGAAGGAAGGAGATGAAGAAGAGGATAGAAATATTCTTTCTTATATTTTGTATTCTTGCATTTGTTTGTCTTGTACTTTGCTCTTTTATTCTTTAGATTCTTGTAAAGAGCTCAAAGTACCAAATGTTAGTCTTAGCAAACCTTACACCTTACTAGGACACTTAGACAAACACTTGATAGATTGTAAAACTAAAATAGGCTTCAGACAACTTGATCAAACGTCTAATCTCCAATTTAGACCTCAGACGTCTGATCTTGCTCTTTAAGATGTCTGACCCTTTGTGCAGACGTTCAAACACTTAGGCTGGACTTAGTGCTTTCTGTCCATTGATTTTAGATGACCAGCCAATAGTCCAAACATCTTAGAAGACGTCTGATGCCAATGACAGACGTCCAACAATAAGATCGTTGGACAGTCAGAAGATGATCCTCAAAGATTACCTTATAATTAATTCTATAACACTTTCAGACATCCATAGATCATCCCAACCGTTTGATAAATAGACGTTACGCTAAGATCTAACCCAAATCACCTTTTGTTAGAGGATTTAACCATTAAGCCTCTCGGGAAATCCATTCCCACAGAGGATTGTCTTTCCAGACATTCAGAGACTTTACTAGATGACCGACCTATCGTCTGACCTAAAAGGCATTAAAACCCTATTTTGATCTTGTGAAAATAGGGAGAAAGACATCTTAGGATTAGACGTCTGATTAGTATCCCAGATGTCTTAAAAGTAAGTTTTAGATGTCCATCTTGATCCAACCCTAATCAAATCATCATCTCTTCTAGATTAGACGACCAAACCTTAGATCAGACGATGACCCAAACGTCTGACCATAAAACCAAATGTCTAATAATCTGTTAAAATCATAAATAACCCTGATTTCGGTGGAATTTTGGACCTCTCTTGAGGCTTGTTCCCAACGGGTACAAGAGGCTTCCAAGGCCTTCTAAAGCCTTTTTAGGACCTCTATAAATAGAGAAACACCCTTCCTAAGCTAAGTACACCTTGAGAAACTACTTCCACACCATATTATGTCCAAGTCAAGAAGAAAATTATCTAGAAGTTCTTTCTCTCCAAGCCCTCTAGCATCCATCCAAGAGCACCGTTACCCTGCCGACTTCACGTCGCACCACTCCATCTAAGGGAAGTCTTTTTGCCTATAGAAGCTATTTTGATTTACACTTACTTTGTGGCTCTATAGGATATATTTTGTAATTATCTTTGGTTGGGTATTCGCGTTGCGAATTCCCGTCTCCCTCGCGAAACAAAATACTCCTCGTGTAGAGGAGGGGTTTGAGGTACACTACCCTCGTACAAAGTGGTGTTGGTTGTATTGAGGTTGAATTACCCTCGTTTTAAGTAGTTCTATTAGTGGATTTGATCGACTAGGTTGAGAGGCTTAGGTGGTGGCTTTTACCCTGGTTTATGTTTCCATCTAAAAATCCTAGTGTGCATGTAAGATTGCATATTTGTGTGATTGTCATATTATTTCTACATTACTTTTGTATCACGCTTGATTTCACCCCCTCCGTCTAGGGAATTTCATCAGCTACCAACTCTCGGGCCTCCAACCTACAACAATGAACCCACTATTCACAAAGTCCCGGTGTCTCACCCAACAAGCTCGCCTATTTGACCTAATCAATCCTAATTCCTTTTCCCTTGATCGATACTTGACCAGGAAACCTTAAAAACCTTCTGGATCACCTAAGGTCTTATCCAAGTCCTTAGGATCTAAGCATCTCCTTTATTAGACTCAGACCGAGTCGTTAATGTCATCATGTGAGGTTCAATTTTCGTTACTTAGCTGATTTAGCCCACTTTTAATCCAATTAGAGAGCTTTAAGCTCAATTAGGATCACCCCTTACCTATCAAGGGTTAAACTACAAATTAACCATTTCCCTACCTATTAGGGCACCTGCTAGACCCCCAATTAGGTTATAGACCAAGCACAATCACTCCTTAGGTTCCATAGGCTCAGAAACCCTAATTTTAAGCTAATAAATAGGCTCAACAGGCTACCTAACATAAGGAGGCCACCCAGTAACCACCTAACATTAAGTAACACTTACGTAACGTTAAGGCAAGCTACTGCAACTGGATAGACCTTCAAACACAACCTTTCATGCCTCAAATCACACCCTTATCACCACCAAAACTCATGAAACATTAAGTACCAATTCCCACACATACAAGGGATAGATTGCACCAATCAAACCCCCTATAAAACCTCAAGGCAATCCTTAACTAGAAAAATTACACTACCACATATATAACCCACCCAAGGGTGAAAACTCACATTCAACACCAAAGATCTTGTTACGACTCGATTCTCGGATCCTTACAAAACTCTAGATCGGCTCGCCTGTACTAATCTCAAGACCTAGTCGTCCAACAAGAAATAACCAAAAGCAGGAAAGTAAACCATATTCACACATGCAATATAACTAAGTAGAATAAATGTACAAAGCAGTAAAGGAAATAAAATAGCTGTCTCAGTACATACCACCACGACAACAATAACAACGGAAAGTAGAAAGTAGACAGTAGTAGCAGAATAGTAACTAAGAGTCCATTACTTACTACAACAGTAGAGAAAAGGAAAGGAAGTGCTGAAGAAAAACTATGGCTGGACTCAACTAGGCCCAGCACCCTCCACAACCGGAAACTCGGGTTGCTAACTCCTGGTCCTGAACAGTGTTATGAAAAGACAGAGTCAACGAACGTTGAGTAGAGTGGTATCTATATTATCTAAGTACAAAATAGTAGAAGCAACAAGTTTAATTATCATTTCTATTTATCTATTTTATATATATTTTCGTTTCACCCATTTCTCAAAGTATCTAGATATTTCTTGATCTTATATGTTCCTCATGGGAACGATCTTGATTGCAGTCTTTTTCGTAGAGTAGACGGTACACATGGTGCTCTCCTGGCCGGGAGAGTCCCCCATGGTAGTCCTACACCCAGTCAACCACCCCGAGATCACTGTCAAGACGTAGCGGTGACTACGGCATGCGTGATAAGTGCACGGGTAGCTACCCCGCACTGACACACGATCGGTCGTTTCCGCTAGCGGGTACGCCCAAAGTACAGCACGGAACAGTATAGGGCCTTGCCCTCTCAGAACAGGGGTCTCGCCCCTCCACAGTCCGTGCACCCTCGTTTGACTACCCCGGTTTGCCCAGAGGGCCTAACAAGTCGGTGTAGGGTGGCTAGCTGAACCCCAGGCCCCGTGGGGTGGCTAGCTCCCTCCCTACACTAGTAGCTCACCTCGATACCACATACGCGAGGGCCAACAGGAGTCAGTGCAGAGTGGTCAATCCTAACCCCGGGTCTCAACCCAACGGAGGCTAGCTCCGCTCTACACAAAAAGGGGACAGTTGCTCTCCTTGGTACCACGTACTTAAGGGCCAGCACACTTCCCGTCTACGTTTTAGATTTCTATCTATCCACAGGAGTTCTACTTCAATTCCCCGTAGGGTTCGCGCTCATGTTCACCTCATTTTTCGATATCCAAATCTCATCTTTCATAATTCATTTCTCATCCATATTTAGGCAGCTCATGTTTTCATAATTCAATTCTCAACAACATGCAGCTGGGATTTCACAGGTAATTGTTCATTAAATACAGGCAGCTCCTATTTTGTAGGCAACTCGTAATTATAATACAGGTATTTGCTAGCAATTTATCTTAATCACGCATGCAAGTAAACCATGCAATACAAACAGGCTCATTCATTTCTCTACCTAGGGTTCATGCCACATCCTAGGGTTCCATTCGGCTATTTCCACAAGTACATTCTTATTTAAACATTATTAACAAAATTAAACCACTCTACTAGGAAACACGGGAGTAATGAGGATTTGAACAGTAGACCCAGACGTCTCTGCAAGCCCAAACGTGCAGTAGGCTGAAACACTATACCAGGGAATACATCACAATAGGAGAGTTCAAAACAGTGTATAACAGACTCTAGTACATAGAGGAACTCGAAGGAAAGTGCAGGTATTTTATTTGCGTAAAACGAACCCTGATCGGATCCTAAACAGGTCAAAAATGTGCCCGCTGCTCAAAATCAGACGTCTGGGAATAATTCCAGACATCTTAAAAGGCGTCAGATCATACCTTGTGTCTCCTATGGTATCCTCAGACATCCAGACCTTCTCTGTGACCGTCTAAAGACAGTTCCAGACGTCGGACAATGTCTCCGGTCGTCTAGAAGCACCTCCGGATGTCTGGTGATGTGTTCAGACGTCCAAAAGCACGTGGGAAAGCATTCCGTGCTCCTTCCCAAAGCTGCACCTGCATATGCAAATGCAGGCCTGGTCAGTCGACAATGCCTCGTGCACTGAAATCTTCTGCATGGGAGAAACCAGTGCAGGAATGTACGTACCTCACGCGAAACGTGCTCTCAGATGTCCGGCCTTAGCTCCGGACATCCAGATCCCTCGCCAATCATCTGGATGTCACGCCAGACGTCTAATATTGGAAAACATCCAATATCAGAACCTACTCGCATCTCGCTCCGCTCGCGCCTCCACCCGCGACGCAGCTCCAGCTATTGGAGGAGCTTGGACAGTTCCTGCCAACATCCTTCACGCGTGCATGCACCCACTGTCGGCCATGCGAGCTCCGCCAAGCTCCAGAAGGTCCTCCGACCTTCCACACTCTTCTCCTTCCTCCTTCTCACTCTCCCTCGCTCGCCCTCCACTCACTTCTCTCGTCCACCCTCGCCACTACCTCACTGGAGATCTGAAGGTGGTGGTGGCTGGTGGTGTGAGGAGAGGAGGGGAAAGGGGGGTATAAATAGGAGGGTGTAGAGCTTAGGGTTTGGGGAAGATGAGGAAGAGAGAGAGAAGAATGGTCTCTGCGCGTCGCTCGCAGGCAAAGCGCAAAGCTTAATATGAAAATTTCACTTTCAGACGTCCGGGAATGGGTCCAAACATCTGGACAGACGTCTGACTGAAACTCCAGATGTCTTAAATGGCTAAAAGTGTAACGGGTCATTACAGATCTTAAGCACAAAACCAAACTCAACATCCATTACCTTTCTAATACCCTTCCTACACATAGGAAATCAAAAGGGATGAAACAAGAAATGGAAACCCTACCTCAAGAGATGGAGTCCATCTCCCTTTCTCTTCTTTCTTCCACACACTAGCAGCAACAACAACAACGACTGCAGCAACTCCTCCGAAGATAGTCTCTCTGTAGCTCATTCCTTTGCTGTGGAATGTTCCAAGAAAGGAACTTTTGGTTATTGGAGTGGACTTGATGTATCGACCTCCCTTGGCCATGGTTTCTCTATTACTAAATGAAGTCTTTCCCCCTTCAAAAAAAAAATATATATATCTCATAGTAATGGGAGTTGAACGGGCAACGTCTCAGAAAAATAATCTCATGTTGGCAACTAGAATTTGGTGGTGGGTTGTAAAAGATGGAGCATTACCATTTGATAATTCAAGAAAGGTAAAGGAAAGTCTCTTGCAATGCCCTCTCCATGGGCCCCACTTGTACTTCCACCTTATGATCGGAAGGAATCATCCGTTTCTTCTTACAAAAATAAAAGTTTGTATGAAAGGATCAAAAAGTCACTGATGATAGTTTCGATCTTAGCATGTAAACCTAATTTTACAAAAAGAAAAAAGAAAAAATCACCAATGAAATATGTATGTCACCAGTGAATATATATTTTTCTCAAAATTTTTACCTAGCATAGGTGATATCTTAGATATCATCGACGATATTTGTGCTAAAGAACACACCTCATTCTCTGAGTTAGGAAAAAATCATTGGTGATATTTATGCTAAAGAACACAACTCATGAGCTAATAACGCACCCTTTCAGGCACAAAAATTATCGGTGATATTCGTACTAAAGAGTGCAGCTCATGGGCCAATAGCACACCCTTTGAAGTACAAAAATCACGGGTGATATTCCTATTAAAGTGCACATCTCATGCTCTAATTTGGGCAAAAATCACCGATGATATTAGTGCTAAAGAGCAACTCATAGGCCAATAATATACCCTTTTAAGCCCAAAAATCATGGGTAATATCTCACATATTATTAGTGATATTTGTGCTAAAGAGTAGCTCATTAGCCTGTTGGTGCAAGAGCACCACGATCATTGATTTTGATGACAACAAACACTTGTGATTTAACATTTGCAATTGACTTTATAAGTTTCAGGATAAATGCAAATGGATACAAGTATGAAGAAGTTCAAGCTCGAGTCGATGGTGGATTGGAGGAGCTTGATGGAGGAGAAGAAGCTTCGCTTGAAGTGAGAGCTTGAAGAAGGATGAAGATGAAGAATAGGACTTAGATTTATTTTGAATGTCCATCTTGTTCATGTATTTGTACTTTGCTTTTCATTTCTTTAGATGATTGTTAAAGAACCCCAATGTAATATATCATAGTCCTAGGATCACTTATACAACCCTAGGATACTTAGACAATCTTAGACAAACTTAGAAAATCAATATAGAAATCTATCAGCCTGATCAGACATCCAATCTGGACATCAGATGATGAGAACCTCATCATGAACCCTAACTAGCACAGTTTGACCTAAATAAGTATACAAAAGCTCCTATAAAACCTAAGGGAAAGCCTAAATCAGAGAATTACAAATTTGAGTATAAAATAATTCACAAGGGGTAAAACTGCAATTTTACCAATGCAGTACATAAACGAGATTTCTAAGGATCTAGACACAAGTCAAATGGGCTTAATAAGAGAGAAAGTGGGATGATTTGATCTAAAAAGGGTTATAGTGACATCTAGGAATTAAATGACATTCTACAACCCTAAAACAAACCCACTTTAATTTACGAAGTTCCAGGCAAGATAAAAATCAAATAAACCCTCTAAATTTCATAAAAACAACTCCTAGGGTTTAGAACCTTAAATTTGGCCATTGGAACATCTCTTGACCTAGATTGAGAACCATACCCCATTTTTTACTTAATTTAGGTTTTTGTGCAAAATATCGAGTCAAACGTGGTCAAACCTAAAATCCAACTTCACCATTGGATTCCTTAGGTCCAAATTAAGGTTATACCAAAATTTGGACCTAAGGAAAGCTTACCTTGACCTACTTTATAAATTGGTCCTCAATAATTACTTTCTGACCCTGAACTTTTTGAACCCTTGCACTTACCCCCTCAACTTTTCCGTCATTTTATGCAAACTGGTCCCTCTGCCACCCGCAGCAGCAGGCCATACCTCCGACGACTTTGCGCGAAGGATGGCACCGCGCAGGGTATGGGAGCCGGCCCCAGAAACGAGAGGAGGATCCCCTGTGTTGTCCTCTTCCGCATGGACCACCTCCCATGCCTTGCCAGCACCCATACCTCTCGTGCGAACGCGCGAGAGGTATGGGTCTCCGACTACCCACGTCTCCGGCAGGGTTTTTCCCCCCATTCTTGCGCGCCTGCTGACCTACCCTCGCCTATTTAAGAAGCAGCATGCTCTGCCGCTTCTCCCAAGCTTGTCTTGGCCAGAGTTCCACCCCAATTTTGTCTTCTTCTCCTCCGACCAAGTGGTCCAGCAAGCTCCGGCGAGCTGCCCTCCTTCTCGTCGCTCTGCCACAATACCAGTGACAGAGCTGTCCTCACCATCTTCCTCCGCTTCACGCAGCACCCACGCGAGCATCTCTAACCCCGTCATTGCCGCCGTCTCCCTCCACTGGACATCATCTTCTCCAGTGATAGCAGGTACTGCCAGTCGCCATCTCTCCCCCTTCATCCACTTAATCAGGTTAGACTCACTCCTCTCTATCCCCTCTTCAATTCCCCTCAATTTATTTCACAAAGTACCCCTCGATTCCACTTTCCACCATCGCCATCTCCACCTCCGGTCAGACCTCCGGCGAGGAGTCCCCACCACTCCACACCTTCATCCGCGTTGCCAACCGATCCCTGAGCATCACCACCACCCACTGATCACCCTACGACCCTCCACTGACCGCACCAACCCCTGTCGCCTCCCCCCGAACAAGCCCATCCTCATGGCCACAGAGCGACCTAAGCACGCATGCCTATTGTAACGACCCGGTTCCCGAGTCCCTACGAGACACGAGAACCGGACCGACTCGACTAATCCCAAGACCTAGTCGTCCAACGAGGAAGTAACCAAAAGAGCAGTAAAATAAACCACATTCAGCATGAATATAACTAACAGTAAGGAAGTACAGCAGTAAGGAAAGAAACTACTACAGTAGATACCACCACAACATTAGAATAACATTTATCATATAACAAGAACTGCAGGTAAAGAAAGTACAGCGGAAACAAGAACTACTCACTATAACAGAAACAAAAGAGGTACAAAAGACTGTGGTAAACTCTACTGGACCTACTCGGCCCAGCGTCCTCTGCAGCCGCTGACCCTGGCTGCTCAACACCTGGTCCTGAAAAAGGTAACGAGTGTAACACGTCAGCAAAACGCTGAGTAGAGTGGCAAACTAACTAAGGACAACAGTAGAGTGTACAGTAGCTGTTATGTTCTATTACTTCCTTTATCCACATCTTTCAATTTTCTCACTATTTCATTTATTTCTCAGATCCTTTACTTGATCTCGAATGTCCTCGTGGGAACGATCTTGATTGCAGTCTTTTCCAAAAGTAGAATTAGCACGTGGTGCTCTCCTGGCCGGGAGAGTCCCCCGTGGTGATCCTACCCTCAGTCAACCACCCCAAGGTCACTGACAGACGTAACGGTGACTACGGCACGTGCGATAAACGCACAGGTAGCTAGCCCGCACTAGCACGCGGTCAGTCGTTTCCGTTAACGGGTGCGCCCAAAGCACAGCACGGAACCAGGGCAGAGCCCTCTCAGTAACAGGGGCCCAACCCCTCCACAGTAACCAAACCGGGGCCTTGCCCCTCCACAGTCCGCGCACCCTCGCCTGACTACCCTGGTTTGCCCTAGTGGGCCTAACAAGTCGGTGAAGGAGGCTAGCAGAACCTCGGGGCCCGTGGGGTAGCTAGTACTCTCCTAACACTAGTAGCTCTCCTCGGTACTACGTACACAAGGGCCAACAAGTCGGTACAGAGCGGCCAATGCTAACCCCGGGTCCCTGAGGTGGCTGGCCCCACTCTACACTAAACAGGTACAGGTACCTCCCTTGGTACTGCGTACCCAAGAGACAGTACAAACTACATCTCAGTTCCATTCCTTTTTCTTTCCAGGAGTTCCACTCCTAATTCCCCGTAGGGCTCCAGCTCTTTATCTTAGAACATCATATGTTTCACTTTCCAGTTTCACGTTCTCACAATCCATGATTTCAATCATGTTTCTTTATTCATAACAGGCAGCTGTTAATTCAATTTACAGGCAGCTTTATATTCCTTTCCATTTTTCCAAGACTGCAGTATTATACATTCCATTAGTTTTTCCATCCTAGGATTCATGCCACATCCTAGGATCTAGCATACAACTAGTTTTCCAGCCCTAGGATTCATGCATCACCTAGGAGCTATCATTCCATACATTTCTCATTCCTAGGATTCATGCAATGTCCTAGATTCTAGTTATGGTTCCATACTTTAACAGATTTTAATAATAAACTTAAGTCACTCTACCAGGTACAACGGGAGTAATGGGGGCATCATCGGGAATCCCGCGTGCCTCCGCGACTCCCAAAACTGCAACTAAACGAGGTCCTATCACAAGGATCAAACACAAGGAGTATCTCAAAACAGTGTATAGCTATTGTAGACGGGTAGAGGAATTAATTCTAAAAAGAACGCAACTCGAATCGCGGAAAACGGAGCCCGAACGGGCCCTAAACGGGTCGAAAAAGACGATACTGTGCAATATCAGACGTCTGGAACTTCTTCCAGACGTCTTAAAAAGTGGATCAGAGAATTACCTGTTCAGCGTGGTTTCCCAGACGTCCAGAAGTCTACGGGGACGTTTGGCCTATCTCCCAGACGTCCGATGGTCACCCCGGACGTCTGGAGGTCACTCCCACCATCTGGTACAACTTCCAGACGTCTGATTCGCAAAGGATGGCGAATCAGCGAGCCTGCGCACAGCCAACTCCCTCCCTTAGTACGGTCAGTCGACAGGAAGAAAGAAGAAAGCGGAATACTCACCTTTCAGACGTCTGTATGATCTACCAGGCGTCGTCCTCGCCGTCTGCCTATCAACCCAGACGTCCGATTCTGGAAATTTTTCCAGAACAGGGCGCCACCTGGCTTCCGCTCGCGACGCCGCCCGCGTCGCACCTCGCGCTCTTGCTGCTCAGACTGCAGCAGGTCCCTCTCCGCGTCGTTCCGCGCCCCCTGCGCCCTCCGTCGGCCGGCCAAGCCGCTCCGGCGAGCTCACCCTCACGGCAGAGCTCCGCCCTCGCACGCCGCACCTCCTCCACGCTCACTGCGGCCGCCGCTGCAGCCCTCGCGCTCGCTCGCTCTCGCGCAGAGGAAGGAGAAGAGGAAGGGGACGGTGGAGACGACAGGAGGGGAGGCGTGGCCTTTTAAGGCTGCGCGAGGAGGAGGGAGAGAGTGCGCGGCAGGTCTGCAGCCGTAGAGAGAGAGGGAAAAAGAGAGAGAGAGAGGAATCGCGGGTCTGCGCGCACAGGCGCGCAGACGAATCTTTCGTGCGAAAAAAAAACTATTTTCCAGACGTCTGGAGACGATCCCAGACGTCTTGTCAGACGTCTGTATGTGATCCCAGACGTCTGGTCCGACGTCTGGGACACCTCCCAGACGTTTTAAAAGATGTCTGGGGCACGCGTTCGTAACACCTATGCTGCCCCACGGCCAACCAACCCCTGCCTCACCTTTGCCGTGATAAGGTGAAGGTTTTCCTATGGTCTGACAGAGCCACGAGGCAGTATTCTTGCTTTCAGGTTTTGTGCCCTCGCCGCCATTAACAAGCAAGCTTCGAGCTTGCTTGCAGGCTTGCTGCAGGCATTCGTGTCCCAGGTTGGAGTCCCAGGCCACGCGCAAGAGACTCACGCACGGTCACAGGTCCCCAATTGAAGACGCGAGCCTCACGTATCGTTGCAATTGCAAGGACTTTTGCTGCGGGCGAAGGCGTGGAAGCAGGTGGGACTTTTAGTCCCACCTCGGAAGTGTGTGGGTGGGCGCCCTCACATAAATTGATTTTGTGCTCTCTACTGTTTGCCTCGAATTCACTGGGGTGAGGTCCCTCGCCTCACCTATCATGCCTCGTCCGTGACATAACCCACGGACCCGGCACCCGGATCCGATTAGCCCCTCCGTGCACTCCTCGTGCACCACACCCACGCCGGTGCGCCTGGACCCGGGCACGCGATCGGCCCGATAACCTGGCTTTGGGGAAGCGTACTGAAGAGAAATACACAAAGAGAGAGAGACGTGCGGGAAGGGTAGGGGAATAGGTTTTGTTGTGTGGTGCTTGTGCAGGAAGAGGACGCTAAGGGAGGAAGAAGTGCAGCAAGAGAAGGAAATAGGACTTAGCTTCACAGAGTAGCAGAAGTTAAAGTAGAAGGAAGAGTGAGTGCAGCAGAGAGAAGAAGAAGAGACGTGGCTGAAGAAAAGAAAGAAGAAGAAGAAGCCAAGGAGGAGCTACAACATAAGAAGAAAAGAAAAAGAAGCCGCAGAAGAGAAGAAGAAGAAGCCAAGAGGAAGAAGAACCAGCAGAAGAAGCACTGTAGCAAGTGGCAGTTTAAGTCGTCTGACCCTGGAATCAGAAGTCTGGAGAGAGAAAGAAAGAGAGAAGAAAAGAAGAACAAGTTTTCCTTTCTTTTATTATTTTTTGTAAAACAGTATATATCTATATTGTAAATTGCGATTTTGTAGGCTTCTAAAATCAAGTGTTGCTCCCTGAGTTCGACCTCGGAGATTTTCTATTTTCGAGTAATAAAAACAAATACACATACTGGTTGACAACGAACCAACATCAGACATCTGATCTTGACTTTTAAGACGTCTGACCTTTTGTCTAGACGTCCAAAACACTTAGGTTGGTAACCTACTCTCTATCTGCCACCTTCAGACGTCCAGTCCATAGTCCAGACGTCTTACAAGACGTCTGAGGACCTTGCCAGACGTTCAACAATAGGATTGTTGGATTGTTAGACCTTTATATTAAAGGATTAAGTGTTAATCAGATTTACATCTACTTTTAAACATCCATAGAACATCCCAGACATGTGATAAATAGACGTTAGGCTAATATCTGACTCAGATCATCTTTTTGTCATACTTAATAGCCGTTTAAGCCTCGGGAAATCAATTCCCGTAGAGTATTACCTTTCCAGACATCCGACCTGTCATCTAAGCAACTACATCCTAGAACCCTATTTAGATCTGGTGAAAACAGGAAGGAACCCATCTAGAATTAGACGTCTGATTCTTGTCCCAGATGTCTTAAAGGTAATTCTCAAATGTTCATCTTGATCCAACTCAGTTCAGATCTTTCACAATTCTAGATTAAATGACCGAACCTTAGATCAGACGATAACCCAAACGTCTGACTAAAAAATTAGACATCTGATATCCCTGTCAGAATCATAATGACCCTGATTTCAGTGGGATTTTAGACCACACTCTTGAGCCTTATTCCCAACAGTTACAAAAGACTTCCAAGGCCTTCCAAAGCCTTCTTAGAATCTCTATAAATAGAGAAGCACCCTTACTAAGCTAAACACACATTGAGAATACCACTTCCACTCATATTGTGTCCAAGAAGAGATTAGAATCAAAGAAGAAAGTGTTGTTGCTCTCCAAGCCCTCTAGCATCCATCTGAGAGCATCGCTATGCTATCGACTTCACGTCGCACCACTTCCATCTAAGGGAAGTCCTTTTTCTTATAGAAGCTAGTTTATACATTTGCTTTTTGGCTCTATAGGATACTTTGTATATTATCTTTGTTCGGGAATTCACTTTGCAAATTTCCATCTCCATCGCGAGACAAAATATTCATCGTGAAGAAGAGGAGTTTGAGGTACATTACCCTCGTATAAAGTAGTATCGATTGTATTGAGGTTGAACTACCCTTGTTTTAAGTAGTTCGGTCAGTGGATTTGATAAACTAGGTCAATTGGAAAATCCTAAGTTGAGAGGCTTAGGTGGTGGTTTTTACCCAGGTTTGGATTTCTACCTAAAAATCATTATGTAGTTGTGAGATTGCTTATTTGTGTGATTGTCATATTATTTCCGCATTACTTTTGTATCACACTCGATCTCACCCCCTCCATCTAGGGAATCTACAGAGCCAGTAAGCAAGTGAGGTGTCCTAATAGGCCTCACAAGAAGAGATTTAAGAAACTTTGTGAAGTTTCATTTATGAAGAGGAGGAAGAAGAAAGATGCAAGGAATGGTGTTACATTGTCATCAATAGCATCACTGGCTTCTAATGCTATTTCTATTTCATTGTCAAATATTATTAAGTATTGATTTTTATTCATTAAAGTATACAACTATGGTCTCTTTTTTTGGTTTCATTAGTTTCTATATACAAACATTCATTGATTTTCAATGACATGGCTCTTTTTTGTTTCATCTACGGTGAATATCACTAGTGATATTTGTATTGCATCAGTAATATTTTGATTGCGTCAATAATATTTTGTTTTGCACCTGTGATTTTTGGATTATATTGGTGATATTTTGTTTTGCATCGATGTTTTTTTTATATTGTAACTTCATTTGCTTTATTCATCATTAAATATCATCGGTGATATATCAATTTTGTAGCTTTGTATAGGTGTTTCATTAAATATTAGCGGTGCATTTTTGTTTTGCATTAGTAATATTCTTCTCTAGTGGGTTGATGTTGTTGCTACAAATTGTATATCATTAGTGATATTCTTTATTTGCACCTATGACATGGTTCTCCTTATGCATTCTTCTCTTGCACCTTATGGGCCAATAAAACCCTTTTAAGCCCAAAAACATCGATGATATCTCATATATCACTTGCAATATTCATCCTAAAGAACAATACTCATTCTCTGATTTAGGTAAAAATCATCAATGATAATCATGGTAAAGAGTAGCTCGTGGGCTAATAACACCCTTTTAAGTCCAAAAATCACAATTAATATCTCATAGATCACATGCGATATTCATGCTAAAGAGCACCTCACGAGCCAATAACATACCCTTTTAAACTCAAAAATTACCGGTGATATTTTATATATCATTAATGATATTCATTCTAAAGAGCACATCTCATGCTCTGACTCAAGCAAAAATCATTGGTGAAATTCATGCTAAAAAGCAACTCTTGAGCTAATAGCACACCCTTTTAAGGCTAAAAATCATTGGTGATATCTGACATATCACTAGTAACATTTCTGCTAAAGGGTAAAACTCATGTGCCAATAACACACCCTTTTAAACCCAAAAATCACCGAGGATATCTCACATATCACTAGTGACATTTGTGCTAAAGAGCACACCTTAGGCGTTAATTTGGGCAAAAACCATTGCTGATATTCTTTCTAAAAAGCAACTCATGGGCAAATGACACACTCACTTAAGCTCAAAAATCACCGATGATATCTCATATATCATCATTGATATTCATGCTAAAGAGTGCAACTAGTGGGAAAATAACAAGTCCTTTTAAGCCTAAAAATCACCAATAATATCTCATATATTACTGGTGATACTCATGATAAAGAACACACCTCATACTCTAATTTAGGCAACGCAACACCTCATACCTCTGGCCAGACCTCCGATGAGATGTTCCTGTCACTCCACACCTCCATCCACCTCGCCAACCACCCCATAAGCACCACAACACCTCTCTAATCCTAAACTCTCACTCCACTCACCGCGCCACGCCCCCAAAACAACCCTCGAACACACCCACTCTCACGCACACAGGGTGCCCTAGACACGCACACTTCGGCCACCCCACGCCACACCGACCCCCGCAACACGTTCGTCGTGTCTCGGCAAAGCTTTCTGAGCTTTCTGACAAGGCCGCGAGGACGTTTTCGTGGTTGACAGGTTTGGAGGTCCGTCGCCATTAACACACGCAAGCTGCTAGCTTGTAAGCTCACTCCAGGCCTCCCCGCTCCAGGTGCACAGCCCTAGGTTGCACGGCTTCCCCTCGCACACAGATCCAGGAAACCAATTGGCTACGAAGGCCCACATAGCAGCTGCAATCAAGCAACATTGTCGGCTGCGAACGCATGTGAAGGGAGGTGGGAAGATAGTCCCACCTCGGAAGTGGGTGAGCGGGCGCAGCGGAATAAGAGGAAAAAGTGAATCAGGCTTATCGCCTCCTGATCACGAGGTGAGGTCCCACTCACCCTCTCACCGCCTCGTCCGTGACCCGATCCCTGCGGACCTAGCTTGACCCGTATACTTAACCTGCACTCCTCGCCCACCACCGCACGCCGGTGGGCCTAGTCCCGGGCACGTACCTGACCCAATTACCCAAGAAAGCAACTCTGGGAGAGCGAGCCTAACAGAGAAAGAGGAAGAGAGATCGCAGGTGGGTAGGGGTAGGTTTTGCTCTCGTAGGAAAGAAGAAGAAGAAGAAGAAGCCAAGGAAGAAGAGGGCAGAGACCAGAGAAGGCTAAGGGAGAAGAAGGCAAGGTTGAAGAGGAAGAAGCTGAAGGCTGAAGGGCTGAAGAAGAAAGAGAAAGAGAATGAACTGAAGGCAAAAGAAAGAGGAGCTGCCAGAGAAAGAAGAAGAAGAAGAAGAAGCCAAAGGCAAAAGAAAAGGAAAAGAAGCTAAGGCACAGGCCCAAGAGCAGAAGAAGAGAAAGAAGGAAGAGGAAGAAGGTAGCTGCAAGAGAACAGAGACAAAGACCAGAGAAGAGAGAAAAAGAAGAAATAAAGCACTGTAGCATCCATAAGTTTAAGACGTCTGATTTTCAAATCAGACGTCCATTTTTTGTGCTTGACTTCATACATTGACTTTTTTATTCTCCTGTGCTTACATTTTTGCATTACAACTCCAATTTTCATTGCATATTATATTCAATTTCTCAAAAGTTATGTTCTTAATTTCTAAATCCCAATTTGCTTCATGTGTTTGACCTCGGACTTAAAACTTCGAGTAATAAAATCTATTTGTTTTCGAGCGATTTCAACTATACTACGACACATCGATTTTAAAACCTGATTTCGCCTAGCAAACAATCACTGGCTTCTAATGCTATTCCTATTTCATTGTCAAATATTACAAAGGATTGATTTTTATGGATTTATATTCATTAATGCATACAAGTATAGTCTCTTTTTTTGGTTTCATTAGTTTCTATATACAAACATTCATTGATTTTTAATGATATGGCTCTTTTTTATGTTTCATCTACGGTGAATATCACTAGTAATATTTGTATTGCATTGATAATATTTTGATTGCATCAATAATATTTTGTTTTGCACCTGTGATTTTTGGATTATGTTGGTGATATTTTGTTTCGCATCGGTGTATTTTTGATATTGTAACTTCACTTGCTTTATTCATTATTAAATATCATCGGTGATATATTAGTGTTGTAGCTTTGTATAGGTATTTCGTTAAATATCATCGGTACATTTTTGTTTTGCATTAGTGATCGATATTCTTGTCCTGTGGGTTGATGTTGTCGCTACAAATTGTATATCATTGGTGATATTCTTTATTTGCACCTATGAGAGGGTTCTCTTTATGTATTCTTCTCTTGCACCTTATGGGCCAATAAAACCCTTTTAAGTCCAAAAAACACCGATGATATCTCATATATCACTTGCAATATTCATCCTAAAGAGCATAACTCATGTTCTAATTTAGGCAAAAATCACCAATGATATTCATGGTAAAGAGTAGCTCGTGGCCAATAATACCCTTTTAAGCCCAAAAATCACGGTTCATATCTCATATATCACATACGATATTCGTGCCAAAGAGCACCTCATGGGCCAATAACATACCCTTTTAAACTCAAAAATCACTGGTGATATCTCATATATCATTAATGATATTCACGCTAATGAGCACATCTCATACTATGATTTAGGCAAAAATCACTTGTGATATTCATTCTAAAAAGCAACTCATGAGCCACAATAACACACCCTTTTAAGGCTAAAAATCACTTGTGATATCTGACATATCACTAGTAATATTTTTGCTAAAGGGTACAACTCATGGGCCAATAGCACACCCTTTTAAACCCAAAAATCATCGAAGATATCTCACATATCACTAGTGACATTTGTGCTAAAGAGCACACCTTAGGCGTTAATTTGGGCAAAAACCATTGGTGATATTCTTGCTAAAAAACAACTCATGGGCAAATGACACTCTTTTAAGCTAAAAAATAACTGATGATATCTCATATATCATCAGTGATATTTGAGCTAAAGAGTGCAACTAGTGGGAAAATAATGCATCTTTTTAAGCCTAAAAGTCACCAACAATATCTCATATATTACTGATGATACTCATGCTAAAGAGCACACCTCATACTCTGATTTACGTAAAAAGCACCAATGATATTCGTGCTAAAAATACCCTTTCTCATAAGACCAAGTGAGGATGATATTTATGTTAAAAAGCATCTCATTCTCTAATTTAGATAAAAATCATTAATAATATTTGTAAGACACGTCATGGGCAAAAAAATCACCTCATGAGACCAAGAGCGAAGAAGATGAAGCATCGTATAACTTACAAAGGAAAATTGGGGTATGTTTGCATGGTTATTGGTGGGTTCCACCGATTGAGTGTGTAGCTGATTTCTTTATTCTTTTACATGATCAGTGGTGAGGATTAGGTTTGAAATGCACATTATATTTTGTATTGTAATGAACATTTTTTTACTATCGCCTCACGATAATCTGAATTTAAACATTTTGAACATTATTTTCAATTTATTAGCCGATTCTCCATCCAATGATTCGTCGATTTCAGTTTTTTCAATTAGGCTTAACTTTAGATCAAGGTCCTCACGGAATTTCTTTTAAATGTCTATGAATATGGGAATTTCTCTGTCGCTGTCTGAAATGGATGGAAAACTATTTTTTGAACTTGCTATAGGGTATTGATACGTACGGATATACTGGCGCTCGTCCGAAAATTAGGGGGGTATTAATTAATTGAATGGATGTATTCGACGATTAGAAAAGAAGGATAAGTTTGCTATAGAGTGCGTTACACCCATTTGAAGGTTATCTTTTGAGCATCGGTTGACTAGTAGGTTTTCCCAACCTTTTTTCTAAACTTTATATTTCAAAACTTGAATACGTGTCCTCTTTTTACAAGAACCTCAAAAAAAACCTTGTGCAAAGATTTCTCTTATCCTTTCGGTGCAGTTGTGTGGAGGCCACGCCATGATTGATTGTCACGTCAGATGCCATCAGGTTCACGATATAGCAGCCTATGCAATTTGTTTTTCAATTATTTTACATTAATATAAATTTAAATTACGATTTAATTTTGAATCACCGTACACATGCGTAAACTCAAATTATACGTATACAAATTTAAATTGTATCTGTATAGTTTGATTTTGAATTATTTACATAAGTGGAAAATTAAATACACAATTATAAAATCATTTTTTATAGGTATAATTTGATTTTGAAACATATTATATTGATGCAAACCTAAATTACACCTATGCAATTTGATTCCGAATCATTTTATATCGATGGAGAAGCAAAAGAGAGAGGGGGGGAGGAGGGCTGATCAAATGTGAGGTATACTATGGAGGGACAAAAAAATTGGAAAATTGGTGACAATTATAGTGCCATCACGTCGAAATCAGAACTTTATTGTGTATAAAAATAAATAAACAATAACCAACACTAATATGTATGGTACCATATTTTTATGTTCCTACTTTCTCGAGAATATTCAAAATAAAAATAATTTAAAATATACTAGTGATTTTTTATTTTATATCGATAATTTTTTTTGAATGACCTTTTAGGTGAATTTTTATTTTGAATCAAAATATATCAATGATTTTTTATTTTAAATCATTATACACATATGTAATTTAATTTTAAAATATTTTATATTGATATAAAATTAAATTACACACGTATAAAATAATTTTATACAAGTATGATTTAAATTTACAAGTCCAAATTACACATGTGTAAACTCATGCAATTTAATTTTAAATTATTTATATCGATGTAAACTTATATTACAGTAACATAAAATAATTGTCAAAGTACATTAACATATATAACGCCATATCAATTACTATTTATTAATACAAAAGACGAAGGATGTGCAGTAAGTTTTCATCGTCCTTGTTCCAACCAGAGGCTTCAAGACTCGCTTTTCTTTGTTGCGGAAATAATTTAAAATTCTAGAATAAGTTTGCATAAGTAGGATAATATATTTTTGTGATGTTGCGTCAAGCAATTGGAGAGAGAGTAGAAAATGGGGAAATGAAATTATTCCTTAATATAATCCATATATACCCACGGTAGTGATAGCTCTCTTTTCCAAAAACAACATTTCATGAATCAAATAGAATTACTACTATTGTCTTATCTATATCTACGTATATCTATCAATACCTACACTATCCAAGATATCTATTAAGGGGTGTGTGAGATTGGGTCTGCAAGCTACTATAGATGTTACTGTAGCCGCTGTTGCTGATGACAGTTGATATAATTATCAAGAAGATTGAATCCAATTCTGATTCCAACATCCATGTCTGATTCCCCCATCCGATGCACCTGTTCGTCGTCCCCGTCTCCGCTCTCTGCTTCCCTCCTCTCCCTCTACCCTTGCTTCTCTTCGCTTCCATGCCCTCCCCCTCGACACCGCCACCCTCCCCCTCACTGCCAACAAGCCCTCTATGCCCAACCCTTCCTCCCTCTTGCCGACCCTGCACCACCAGCAACAGCAACGGCTGCAGCTCCCCTCACCCCATCTACGCCATGGCCTTCCCCCGTCCACCCTCCTCTCCATCGACCTGCCCCCAAAACCCTCCCTCCCCCGACCAAGCTTCGCTTCGCCCCCTCCCCTACCCATTCTCTCCTCACCAATAGACACGACCACAACCGACCATCAGTCTCCGCGATCGTAAGCACGTCCTTGGACTCCTCGAGCGACCCCCCGGTGATCAATCTCCGCGATCGTGAGCACGTCCTTTCCCCTCTCTCGGTCACTGCCACCTCTGTTACGACCCGGTTCCCGAATCCCTACAGGACACGAGACCGAACCAACTCGATTGATCCCAAGACTCAGTCGTCCAACGAGAAAGTAACCAAAAAGCAGGAAAGTAAACCACATTCACTATGCTAAGCAACTAACAGTAACAAAAGTACAGCAGTAAAGAAAAAAACTACTACAGTACATACCACCACAATAGTAGAGAATTAAAAACAGGTACAGAAATATGATGTTTACAATAAAGAATACAAGGTGAAACAGAAATACTAACTACTACAGAAATACGGTACAACAAAAGTACAACTATTGAGCTCTACTAGGCCCAGCACCCTCTGCAGCAGCAGGCTCTGGCTGCTCAACACCTGGTCCTGAAAAAGGTGACAAATGTGACACGTCAGCGAAACGCTGAGTAGAGTGGCAACCAACTAGCTAAGAAAACAGTAAATGTGGACAAGTAGCTGTTGTTTTTAATTTCTTTCTTTATTCCTCTAATTACTCTTTCTTGAATTATTTCTCAGATCTTTCTCTTGATCTCAAATGTTTCTCGTGGGAACGATCTTGATTACAGTCTTTTTCTAAAAGTAGAAGTAGCACGTGGTGCTCTCCTAGCCGGGAGAGTCCCCCGTGGTGGTCCTACCCTCAGTCAACCACCCCAAGGTCACTGATAGACGTAACGGTGACTACGGCATGCGTGATAAACGCACGGGTAGCTACTGCGCACTGGTACGCGGTCAGCCGTTTCCGTTAACGGGTGTGCCCCAAAGCACAGCACGGAACCAGTATAGGGTAGAGCCCTCTCAGTAACAGGGGTCCAACCTCTCCACAGTCCGCGCACCCTCGCCTGACTACCCTAGTTTGCCCAGTGGGCCTAACAAGTCGGTGTAGGACGGCTAGCTGAACCCCGAGCCCTGTGGGGTGGCTAGCTCTCTCCCTACACTAGCAGCTCTCCCCAGTACGGTGTACGCGAGGGCCAGAAAGTCGGTGTAAAGTGGCCAAACTCACCCCGATCTCGACCTGAGGGCGGCAAGCTCCCCTCTATACTAAGAGGTAATATGTGCTCTCTTTAGTACCACGTACCCAAGAGATAACACACTTTCCCGTTTTACTTTTCCAATTCCATTCCATTTATTTTCAGGAGTTCTACTCCTAATTCCTCATAGGGTTAGTGCTCATGTTTCCTCAAGCCAAGCCATACTAGGTTTCATCATTTCATGTTTATTCGCATATAGTACGTATTTCCAACATTCAAACTTCTTTTCTTTTCCAATTTATATACACGGAGCTCGTATTTAGATTCCAAACAACAGCAATTACATGTAGCAGTTACTAGCAACAATACTCTACATTTCACAGGCAGCTGTTATCTAATTACAGACAGTTATCATTATTCTATCTACTTATCCAAGACTGCAATTCAGGCATTCAAGACATTCGTTTCAGTGTTTCTATTCCTAGAATTCATGCCACACCCTAGGATCTATCATTCAATCTAGTTTTCAGTCCTAAGATTCATGCCATGCCCTAGGATCTAACATTCAATCTAGTTTTCAGGTCCTAAGATTCATGCCATACCTTAAGATCTATCATTTAATTTAGATAAGCATTAATGTTTGTAATTAACTAAGGGAAGACACTCTACCCGCAAAATCGGGAGTAATGGGGGCGTGATCGGTAGGTCCACGTGCCTCCGCAACCCCCAAAGCCACAACAGAACGAGGTCCTAACACAAGGATAAGTCACAAGGAACCACTCAGAATAGGATACAAGTACTTTAAACAAGTAGAGGAACTAGTTCTGAGAAGAACAAAATTTTAAACGTGGAAATTGGACCTTAAACGGACCCTAAGCAGGTCAAAAATGACAACTCTGACCCAAATCAAACATTTGGAACACCTTCCAGACGTCTTAAAAGTGGTCCAGGTCATACCTCACTTCTGCGCTGCTCTTCAGACATCCAGGATCCCGCTGAGCCGTCTGGACCTAGTTCCAGACGTCCGATTATCACTCCAGACGTCTGGAGACACTCTCCACCGTCTAGTGCTGTGCCCAGACGTCTGATCTGCGTGGGAGGGCGTGTCCTCGCGCCTTCCCAAAGCGAAACCTGCATGCGTACGCAAACACTCAACACGACACGTCTCAGAACTTCAGCGGAACGACCTCCATAGCCGTATCCATAAAAAGGAGGAGGAGAAATTTCGTACCTCTCAGACGTCTGGATCTCCCTCCAAACGTCACCCGCATCATCTGGACGTAGGTCCAGACGTCTGATTCTGGGAAAATTTCCCAGAGTCAGAACCTTCTCGCCTTCTTCCCGCTGCACGCAGCCGCGCCGGGCTTGTCCGCCTGCTGTCTAAGCTGCAGCAGCACCGGGGCAACCTCCCCCAGCACCATGCTCCCACTGCGAGCCCGTCAGCCAGCCCTGAGCTGCTCCGGCGAGCTCGCTCTCTCTTCCTCACGCGCTCTCCCTCTTTTCCCTTCTCGCTACACCTCTTCCTCTCCTACGCACCCGGCAGCAGCTACTGCCGACGCTCTCTCTCTCTCGTGCTCAAGCTGGAAGAGGGAGGAGACGGTGGGGTGGTGGGTGAGGGAGATGGAAGGGGTATTTGAAGGCATGGGGAGGGAGAAAAAGCGCCTGCAGGTTGGTGGGCTCAGTCTGCGTGCGCATGTGCGCAGACTCAAAATCGCACACCGCAACCAGACGTCTGGACCAACTCCCAGACATCTTAAAAAGGGTTTGATGTCTCGGGTTTTAACAGTCACGGACAGACATAACGGTGACTACGGCATGCGCGATAACCGCACGGGTGCTACCCCGCACTGGCATGCTGTCAGTCATTTCAATTAGCGGGTGCGCCCAAAGCACAGCACGGAACCAGTATAGGGCCTAGCCCTCTCAGTAACAGGGGTCTAGCCCCTAAGAACCAAACAAGGGTCTCGCCCCTTCACAGTCCGCGCACCCTCGCCTGACTACCCTATTTTTCCCAGTGGGCCTAACAAGTCGGTGTAGGGTGGCTAGCTGAACCCCAGGCCCCATGGGGTGGCTAGCTCTCTCCTTACACTAGTAGCTCTCCTCGGTACTATGTACGTGAGGGCCAAAAAGTCGGTACAGAGTGGCCAATCCTAACCCTGGGTCCCAACCCAAGGGTGGCTAGCTCTGCTCTGCACTAAACAGGGGGACAATCTCTCTCCTTGGTACTCCGTACTCAAGGGCCAGCTCACTTCAACACTCACATTTTCAGATCTATTCCATTTATTTCCAGGAGTTCTACTCCTAATTCCCCATAGGGTTCATGCTCATATTCCTCAAGCCAAGCCATACCAGGTTTCATCATTTCTATTTCCATTCTCAAGATATACATATGCAGCTCGTATTTCTATTGTTTACATTTCCATACACCGGTTATACACAGGTAGCTCGTATTATATCATTTAACGTATACAACAGGAATTTACATGCAACAGTTTGCTAGTACAAGTACTTTACATTTCACAGGCAACTGTTATTTATTTACAGGCAATTGTTATCATCCTATCTACTCATTTAAGACTGCATTTCAATCATCCATTACAGACATTTCAAGTGTTTCCCGTCCTAGCATTCATGCCATATCCTAGGTTCTAATCATTCATCCCACACATGCATTTAGGTTTTAATTAAATTAAGGGGAAGCCACTCTACTAGTAAACCCAAGAGTAGTGGGGGCTTGAACGGCAGGCTCACGTACCACAGCAAGCCCCGAACCCGCAACGGAACGAGGTCCTATCACAAGGATCAATCACAAGAGAATATTCAGAATAGTATAGAAAGTCTTCTAACAAGTAGAGGAATCATACGGAAAACATCGATATCCTATTTGCATCAAACGGACCCTAAACGGGCCAAAAATAGCGTTTCTAACTCAAAATTAGACGTCTGGAACAACTTCCAGACGTCTTAAAAGTGTCCAGTGTCTTACCTCAAGCCCTACGCCAAACCTCAGACATCCAGGAACTCTTTTGGACCGTTTGGACCCAGTTCCAGACGTCCGACCACCTCTCAGGACGTCTAGAAGTGCTTCCCGTCGTCTGGTATGTCGCCCAGACGTCTGAAATGCGTGGGAGTGCGTGTCCCACGCCTTCTCGAAGCGAATCTTGCACGCAGATATCCGATCTTCTCAAAACGGCATGCAAAAAGGGGTATCGACGGAGCGGCCTGCATGGCAGTATCCACAAAGGGACGTACCTTCGCGAGACTCTCTCCTCAGACGTCTGGAAGCTCCTTCAGACGTCAGCTCCGTCGTCTGGACTTCGCTCCAGACATTTGATTCTGGGAAAAACCCAAAACCAGAACCTGGTTCCGCCCTCTCGCATCGTGCGTGGCCAGGCCGCACCCTCTCACCTGCAGCTCCGGCTGTAGCAGTGTCGGGGAGGACCTCCCCGATGCACTCCTTCGCCTCGCTCACGCGCCGCTCTGGTCGTGCGCTCACCGGCGAGCTCCTACGCGAGCTCGCAAGTTCACCTCCTCCTCTCCTTCTCACGCCGCTCCTCCTCTCCCCTGCTATCGCGCTCTCGCTTGCTCTAGGAAGAAGAAAGGAAGGTGGCTGGTGGCTGAGAAGTGAGGGGAATGAAGGTGGAGGAGGGGTTTTATAAGGTGGGGTTTAGGGTTTCACTTGGAGGAGAGGTTAGAGAGAGAGGAGGAAAACGAGGGGTACTGTCTGCGTGTAGCATGCGCGCAAACGCGAGTTCGTACCCAAGATTTTCGATTTCCAGATGTCTGACCTATAGTCCAGACGTCTTAAAAGGCTCAACAACACAAGTCTTAACAACCTCCCTCTCCTCTCCCCTCGCCCCGCAGCCACCACCATCGCACCCTCCCACCTCGAGTCCCTCCTCCTCCTCAAATATCCTTCCTTCACTCCCTCTCCCTCTACTCCTTCCACCCACGCAGCCAGCCTCACTACCTCACGGCCCCTCCTCGGAACCCATGCCGCCCCTCCCCTCCCTCAACCATCGCCACCCCGCAACCCTTGCCCACCCCTGTTGTCTCCCCCCACCCTGTGGCCATCGCTATTGCACCTTCCCACCTCCACTTCCCCTCCTCCCACCAGACAGCCTCAACCCGTGGGTACAGCAGGCAACATCCACCTCCTCAAACCTCCACATCACCTGTGGAACCGATCTTCCACACCCCAGCGTCGCACTTGCCCAGGAAATGCTCCTCAGTGTCGACCCACTGCAGCAGTGCCTCCGCCTCCTCTGCCGTTGGTGTAACTTCTCCCACTTTGGTTTCTTTCAAGGTGTGTTTGATGATGTAGGTTTTGCTTAAAAAATGAGATTTTGATTGGTGATTTGAGGTGATTTGTTGGCTTGGGATTTTGGATACCTTCTGATTTTTTGTTCGAAGGGCAACTACATTTCACATCCCCTAATTTTTTTGGGATTGGTGATTTGTGGTGATTTGTTGGCTTGGGAATTTGGATACCTTTTGATTTTTTGTTCGAAGGGCAACTACATTTGACATCCCCTGATCTTTTTGGGATTAGTGATTTGTGGTGATTTGTTAGTTTGGGATTTTAGACGCCTTCTGATTTTTGTTCGAAGGGCAACCACATTTGACATCCCCTAACTTTTTTCGGCTACATTTGAGTTTATATATTATGGGTTCGGTGTTGGACTTCTCTTGTTTGTTCCCCTTCCTCCTCTTCTTTGTCGTTAACAAGGTTGGAAGGGTTTTTTTTCTTTGCCATCAACCAGGTAGAGATCCTCCTCCAACTAATTGTGATCCTTACAACTAATTTCAACACTTCTAGAGGATTGGTGTTCTGAGTATGGCATCTTAAGATCCATTTCAGCAAACTTGCATTTTTATTGTGATTTTATTGGGAAGTGAGAATAAATCTTTAGTCTTACATGCTGTAACTACTTTTAGAAGGAATCCGTTGAATAGAATTGGAATAACATTGGACAATGTTGGTTTAAGAATGAAGCAAAGTTGTGAACACTTGAGGGAAGTTTTTTGTAATGAACTTGAAAGGAAGGAGGAATATTTGAGTTTTGGATGTCAATTATATACCTTTCGAGATGCTTATTTGCTATACAAAATTGGATATAAGGAGAAACTTAGAGAAGGGGATGCATGCTAGGGAATACGAGGTTAGGAAGTTTACTTTTAGCTGAATAAAGCAGTGAGATGGTATTTGTTAGTAAGTGGAGTGTGTTGATTTTGATTATGGAGTTTGGCTACTATTATGATTTTTTTCTTCCTTTTTAGCTATGAAAGGGGGTTATGTCTTCTTTTGAATGGAACTTGGATGAAGTTGATAGGTGTTGCATGAATGAGACATGAATGGTTAAGATTTTTAGGTGCATTGTTTTTTAGATATTTTTGTTGTGGATTTGAAAGTAAGTAGAAATGTTCAACTTTTTGATGTCAATTGCCTATCTTTGGAGAATTCGTTTGGTGTTAGAAATCGAAAATAAGTTTAAGTACTTTTATATTGTAGGCTATAACTAGAAACTTGGAGAAGTGATTGCATGTGAGCGAAGTTGGCTTAAGATGTCTATTTTTAACTAAAAAAACTAAGTAGGAGTGTTGGTTATTGCTACTTTCCAAAGAAATTTGGATGAAGTTGATAGGTATCACATGGGTGGGATTGTGATTGAGCGATTTTGGTATATGCATGGGTAAATTTGTGAATAGCTAAGGACCTTTTGGTGTAATGTTTTCTAGATATTTTTGTAGTGGATTTGAAATAACTAGAAATGTTTTTCTAGATGTTAATTGCTATGAACAAAGTCATTCAGTGTCAGAAATGATCCTACTATAAGAACTTGAAGGAAGTGTTGGACATCACAAAAGTTGGGGTTTAGGAAGTCTATTTTTATGTCAATGATTAAAGAGATGGTAGTGGAGTATATCCTTTTCAGCTATAGAGGTAATTGTTGCACTTTTCTTCCTTTTAGGTTATATGAGTTATTTATGATTTCTGAAGGAATTTAGCTGAAACTGATAGCTTTTTTACAAATGAAATAGTCGTTGAACGGTATTACCTTACAAATCGGTTGAAGTTGCAAATACTCGAGGACATTTTGGTATAACATTTTTTCGATTTTTTCATCGTAGATTTGAAGGTTAGTCCAATGCTGATAACGGAGGCAAAAAATGATGAATATTTCAAACACGCACACCTAGCACCCTCTTCTTTTGAAGTATAGAACTTCATTTCTATTTCCGCAGCAACGTGCGGGCTACAAACTAGAAAGCATTAATATGTTGATAAAGCCATGAGACAAACTAAGGGCATCCCCTTTTCTTGAGGGATAAAACTATTTTTATCTTTGCGAGTCTTTAAAGCACATGACACCTAATTGGGTATTATCTTTTTTTTTCTTTAACTAGATATCTATATAGGGAAGACTGCTGAAATTTCAGAAATGGCAGGTTAGTATTCCAGAGTTGCTAGAGGAAACCAACAAAATAAATTGAATGGTTTTTCTTTTATAGTTTTTCTTACTATATTATAATAGAGGAGCAAGATCATCAACTGTAAATCATACCATTTTTTAGCACTTCAGAAGAAAATAGAACAGGATTTTGCATTTGATAAAACAAATAAGGGAAGAAAACTAAACAGGCTTGACATTTTAAACAATGTAGAGGAAAGAAAATTAGCTGTGCAAATTCATATTTACTCCATTCTCTTTATATATATTTTGACTGGATGTAAGAAATTTATATATTGACTTGATGATGGATATGTACACCTTTGCATAGTACAAGGTGCAAAGGTGTACTACAAGGTGCATATTCACCTCCATTTAGAACACATGCATATCATGGAATGATATTTTTTATCTTATATATCCTATTCAAATTTGTTACCGTTGATGTTTATGAATGTAAAATCATAATTTCAAATTCCTCTACATATATACATAGTACACCTTACATGTAATTTTACATAGAGGTCAATCCTATCAAGGTTTCTCCATGTTCATTCAGATCCTCTATTACCAAGTATCATCTATTAGTCAAATCATATGAAGCAGGATCATTTTACCATCTATTCATAACTTTTGAAAGGGACCATTTATCCATATTTGTTCATAATTGTCAATCTAAGGCAACTTTATTTCTTAACCACCTTCAACATAGGATTGGAACTTTTTAATCAGTGTACTTTTTGAGCGATCTCTAAACCTTTTATATTTTATTATAATTCTCCAAATTTTATAGTCAGCTTCCTTTTTAAATGACGGATTAGTAGCATCAATGAGACTTTTTAAATGTCGAATTGCAAAGGGAGTCCCTAACCCTCTACAGTTCCAAGAGATGACTTTCATTGCTATTGTGGCAGCCAATATAGCTTTGCTGGCATAAGCCTCAGATTCCCTTCTACTAATGCAACATTAGGTTTAATTTTTTTGGCCCTTACCAGAGTAGATTCTTCCATTCTTTCAGCCATAGATCTCTTTCCCCCAATAGTCTTCTGAGCAGTCAACATTATAGTATCTTCTGTAGTTATAACTTCCTTGGCCTATCTTTTGAATTCTCTCTTATTTTTTAAAAATGATTGCCTTAATGGCTTCATTACCATTTCTGGCACCTGTATATTACACCCTTTTCTTATATTTTTAATTTTCCTTTTCATTCCCACATCAAGGCGCGGGCTTACAACTAGTATAACTAAAACTAGGTTTAAAAGGACAGATGTTACACATGATTTTCTTAGTTTTATTTTACACGAAAATAAAGTGTCTTTCACCCATCTCTCTTAAGCTGACGCGCATCACTGACAATCTCCTTTGTCCAATTTTTCCAAATAATGTCACATTGCAGATGCATCTCCCTGTAACCAGCACCCTGGCAACAGAAGGGTATCCAAATGTGTTTTAGGATTGATAACATGGATAAATCTATCCAGAACATGTAACATGAGAAGTACCATTGGGTTGGCCTCCCAGATGAACTGGTAGTAGAATTTCGCTAATTTTCCCAAGCAATGAATTTATGTCTTATTTTTTATTTTCAATTCTTACCAAAGGGAACAGCAAAATCTTTAATGTTAAGTCCTTTGCAAACAAACGTAAACTTTAAATTATCAAAACTCTAAAGTAACATTAGCATGTTGGCAACAACTCTCGATTCAATTGAGACCCTTCTATCTCTTTGCCCATTCTAGAATTCAATGTGCAAACCCTTGCCCTGCACAACCGATTAGATAAACTAACGGATGGATTTAAAATTGAATCAAATAATTACAACATTTGAAATCATTTTCAATAAATTTCAAGATCAATCCTAATTGTTGTATTATCAACACCTAACAAAACGAAACGAGAGATGATGAAAGGAAACATGAATCCATCGCAGTGGGAGACTTGTCGAGAATGCACACGACAATCCTCCGGAGTTGTTTCTCCAAGGAGACGATGACACTTCCAGAGAGTATAGAGAGAGAGCGTAAGAAGAAAATTGGAGTGAGAGAGACCCTTGAGTTCTTTCCTTGGGCCTTTATATTCTCTGCGATGGGATGCAGAGAAACAAAAATCGTCCACTCCTCGCATATCCCTCCAGAAACTCTGACCGTTAAGAATTGAAATGAAAATTCTATCGATCACAGAATTATATTTACTTTATGATTTCTATATATAAATTTCCGTAGCCTCATGAGATGTGAATGATCCATTAACATAATTAGATCACATTAAAAATTATTAAACATAATATATATATATATAACAATTCTAACAACTAAGATATATTAGTATTCATGAAAAGCATCCATCATACGACAAACCGCAGATATTAATTAGATTCATCACATATTTTTGCTAAATTTTTTCCTAGCTACAATTCAAGGAATTATCTACCAACGCCCCTCGTGTTCACTTTGCACGTTTCCTTGAAATCCAGCATTTCTTTTGACGAGTACATTATCCTCAGGATCCTACATGTAAAGAACAAATTTTCTTATAATGATTCGATGGTTGCGTTAGAACGCAAGTATTTTTAAGGAATGTGATGCTTTTATTAGAATGCAAATATTTTTAAGGAATGTGATGCTTTTTATCTATGTGAATTTGGTAATTGGATAATCACATCCAGTTCAATAATTACTGTTTTGAATCGAAATCGGACCGATTTATGTATATTATATTATATATTATACGTTGTTTCCTCACCCACCCTCCAGCTTGTTTTCATCGTATTCCCACCTCTTTTCAACTTACGATATTCAAATATTCGCGAAGTCCACTCACGAGCCATCACCCCTTCACCCAATAAACCCCTCTTTGACCATTAGCATGTACCATCCCACTGGCTATCCACCTACCCACTCCATTCTAAAATCTCTTTTTTTTTTTTTTAAAGTAACATTTCATTGAATTGAAGAATTCTATACAATAGGACATCACCTAACAAGAGAGAGGAGAGAAGGAGAAATCCGCACCTCCGCGAAGAAGGGATGGTTGCTCCTCATATTAACGGAGGACTCCATCGAAACGGAGACAAGCAAACAACCAAAAAGTAAAATAAGAAACATAAAATACGAGAAAAAATAAAAAAGGACATCCGAAGTAGGAGCTCTAGTTGGGTTCCCCTAAAGTTTAAAGAAGCAGCAACTCTATGTTCGTAGCAATGACAGTACCACCAAGAAGGAATTTCGACGATGGTTTCAATCCGCACTAACGAGAAGTCAATAATGATCATTACCCGACAAGAATCGGGAAATCTCGATCGTAGTAGATACATGGTCACACATGGTACCAAAACAACAAAAAAGAAGGCCACTGCCTCCCACGTCAACCTACGCTCAAGCATCAATAGTCATAGAAACACACATCACTGCTGCCGCCACCACCATAGGGATCCACTGTAGCAGACGACAGTGGTCCACAACATAGGCCCATCCACGAGGAAATGCTTTTTCGACGAGCAACGTGACAAAGTACACGACATTGATCAAAGCTCAGCAACCTTGGAACTCACGAGGGTTGAGGGCTAGCGGGAGGGAGCAAACCAATGACATCGAGCAAAGATATGGGAGAGAGGAGGAAGCTGGAAGGAAGGAGAGGGGGAGAGGAGGGAGGGGAGCCAACCGGTGAAGGGGAGGCCAGTCGGAGCCCCTACGATGCTAGATTTTGCAGGAGACTTGTGGAAGGGGCTGCGAAGGAGACTTGAGTCCCTACTTCCCACCCCATTCTTCCTTATTTGAGTTTAACTAATGATCCTTCAAATTGGTTCACCACAAACCAAATTGGTTATAATCGATTTTTTAACTGAATCAAAAAATTCAATTCTTAGTAAGAACTAATTCAATTATGATTTGAATTTTCCAACGAATCAAACCAATTTTCCACACCCTTGTAGTAGCCTGCTACCCAAAGGAAGCCAAAAATCAGAAAACATGGTGCTGACCCATCTAGTTTTGCCATAACCATTTTGGGTAGAGGAATTGATTCCCTGTGTCTTTTACCTGTGTACAATCCCCACACAAAACTAGGGAAGAAAAGTCAAGTGCAATGTGAATCCCTGTATTGTGCCTAGTGAAGGGGAGTGTTGGTCGGCAAGTGGAATAGGGTGTTGAGAAATTATTTTTCCATTGTGTAATAAGTGAGTTAATGTGTTGTATGCAAAGATTTTAAGATGACAACTCTCATAAATAATGTCAAATTATGATAATGATCATTTTATCCCGATTATGTCATCTAATTCATAATTTTAGTCTACATCCAAATACAACCTTAAGGTCCCTAGGCTAACTCATGCCTAGGCAAAGCATTTGGAGTTCGACTCATTTGTCTCTACCCTTAGCCTGGTCTAGTCTAGTGTGTGGTCAAGTCTATTCTTGATAGACTAGGGAGGATTGGGATTAAGGGATTGGGAGGTTATGAATTCTTTACCATTCTTCAAAATTGTTTGGCTATTTGTTGGAATAAATGAGTAGTTGATCTATAGCAAATAGAGACACATTATGGAACATCTAATATTTTCTTCACTAGGATGAAGTCTAGAGGATACTCAAGGGAGTGGAGGTCAATGCTGGAGATTGGGGACAGAGTCAGGATCCATCAATAATTCTAGGCAAGTGGCATGTGGACCATAATTGGGGATGGAGCTTGAAATGGGCCACACAAATTGAGAATTAGAAAGCTTGGTGTTCTATTTAAACAATAGGGCAAAGGAAGGAGGTAAGTGGGGTAGTTGTGCTTTACTCACATGGAAAGAATGGCTAATATGACTACAATACGAGGAAATGGGTTCAAAAGGACCTATGAGGAGGTGGGGATCTACAAGCACATATCTTCCTTTGCCCTTTTGTTAAACAGGTACGGGAAGGGAGTAGTCAGTAGAGTCGACCATCAGAATGAACGTTGTAAAACTTATGACTAGAGTGGAGCATTGGACTAGGTTGATTCGAACTCAATTTGTAACCTAACCCAAAAAACCCTTGCCTAACCCAAACCAGAATTTTTCATGGACTAGATCTGGGCATCCATTTTAAGGTCCATTCAAATTTGGGTCGAGTTAGGCCACAACTTACTAGAACCTAGCCTAGGCTCGACGATCTGAAAAATATTTATTTTGCAAGTATCTTTAGAATGTTTACAATTATAGATTTATTTTAGAATGTTCACAATATATATATATATATATATATATATATATATATATATATATATATATATATATATATATATATATATATATATATATATATATATATATATATATAAAGTTAGTTTTTTTTGGATCCCACCCAGCTCGAACCTGGGCCCAAAAAAATAGCCCTTGGGTTAGGCCTAAGCCTGAGTCTTGAATAATTAAAATTTTCGGGCCTTTGGTTTAACCAAAAGCCTGAAAAAAGAATTCAAGCTTTAGCAGGTTCGAGTTGAGCTAGATTGGGTTAGATCCAATACTCCACCCTACTTATAATGAAAATAATAGAAGTAGGAAAAACTAATGTTTAAAAAATTGGATCAATGTCAAGTGCTAGTTTAAATTTTTAGTTGTTTTTGTACCGATTGAACCGATAACAACATAACCTTAGCACATGAAAAAACTACATGGTAAGATCTTTGATTTAGTTTATATTGGTTCAATTGAGTCAACTAAATTGAAAAATCAATTAAGAAATATAGTGAAAAAAATTTATTTTGTAACTCTATTTACACTAAAATTGATATACTTTTAGCAAATATTAAATAAAAATAAAAGGTAGGGGGGTCGTTAGTCTTCATGGGGGTGTTGGTTAGGTATGTAAAGCTACATGCATTTTCTTTTTTTTTTTTCTAATTATTTAACTTTTAAGAGAATAATCAAATTAGATTGTCAACTCAATCGAATCAATACTTTCGACTCAATTTTAATCGATTCATTTTGTTTTGACTTATATCATGATTTTTAATTGAATTGATTGGATCATCTATTTTAGTCTGATTTTTTAAAATGTCGGAAAAAATCGACTGCAGCTAGAGGTTCGAGGCTAGGGTGCATACTTGGTTGGAATAAGAGTTTTACTCCACCCCTCATACACCCAAATCCAACACCCCCATTTCCACCTTTCACATACCTCCCTACCCTAAGCCCATTCACATTCCCAAAAAGAAAACATTTCTAGTTTCGGCACGTTTCGATTAAAAAAAAAAAAAAAAAAGACGGAAAAACCAAAATTGCTGAGCTCGTGAGGTCAAAGCTAAGGATGAGTTGGTGGGTCAATGACATTTGTATGCTTGGTGGTGTCTTGGTATTTGAGCCCTTGAATTAAATAAAATTATCGTTTTAAAGAAAAAAAAGAAAAAGAATTTGAGATCATCCGCAAGTCAAGTCAATCTCCCTCCATCATCGCCGCCCGCGGCTGATCGACGCGGTCTGACGTCCATCTTTTCGTTCCCACACGAGCTGCCTGCGGTGCCTCCAAAAGAACAGTGGGCGTCTCAAATCCACGGTGCAGCCGCCAGTTTGATTAGTCGAAAACCGATCCGGACTCGACCTTTTCTTTTGTATCTCCGTTTCCAATCGAAGCGACAATTAGATCAATATCGTTAGCTAATCGGCAAATCGAGCGTAATTTGTCGTGTTTGAAAAGGTAGCGTGTGATCGGACCACGTGGGATCGTCTCCCATGTGATCTGATTGGCCCTTGGTACTTCCAATGATGCGACGGTAGCAATTAGTGCAAAAGTAAAGTAACACGCACCGCAACACGTTCGTGCAGCGAGGTTGGTGGTTTTAGTCGTTTTGTTTTGATTTTTTTTTTTATCGATAGAAGGTATTTTTTTAGGTCAACTATTTATTTTTATAGGTAAAATATTGCATTCTAATCGAAAATTTCATTTTTATTAGTATATTTTTATTTCTAATTGATGTAATTTAATTCAACCGTCTGAAAGTCATGTTCTTAAGTAAAAAATTACTTTTTATCGATATATTTTTATTTTTCGACGAGTATATTTTTATTTCCGATCATTGTATTTTAACTTTCGATCGATGTATTTTTATTTTCATTCAATGTGTTTTGATCTTGGGAATCCAGGGGTTGCAAAATACACTTCCTTACTTGCATCCTAATAATTATTCTGACCATCCAAAAATAATTTTGTTTGTTTGATTTTCATGTATGTTTAAATAATTAATTTGTCACTTAACCTGCTTATGACCTACGAGAGATAAAGGAAAATTTAACCTAAGATAAAGTTATTTCATTACCTTCTCTGTAAAATAATTTTAACCTAATAAAATATCTAAATGAATTAATCAACTTATCCCATCATTTTATTCCGCTCATTTCCTATACATATTCCACAAATATATTCCCCATGTCTAACACTGCTAGGCTATTTTAGACCAATAAGCAAAATTGAATCGGCTTAAACAAGTAACCAATTTTGCTGACTCTATCTTCTCATGCGATTTAGTCATTGTTTTAATCACTTACAAGCAATGATTTCGCATGTCCAAGAAAAACAAAATGACAAGGGCTTAGGAGTAGATGGTAGGAATTTAGGATATATACACATAATTATTCACACGAACGCATACCTTTGTGCAATTCATACATTCGGAAGAAAGAGAATTTGTTCAATTCGATTCCTTTCAGAATTTGTTCAATTCGATTCCTTTCATTATTTTTGCAACTATTGAATCACGTTTGGTTTTTTAAAAACCACCAACGTCAATCAACAGGAATAAAAGGCCCACCTTTCCCTTGGGACAACCGCACACAAGCTTCTAACTTCAAGCAAAAAGTTCCGCCAAGGATTAAGAATCTTCCCTAGAAGGGTATAGCAAGGGCTTTGAGGCACCTACTTGTCAATAGAATCGATGGTATTGATGCTACCTGTCTGATATGCAAGCAAGAGAGGACGTTGATCGTATCTTCGTAAATTCCCCCTTTACAAAATCTATCTGGTTTCTTCTTGGCTTCCACTTGCATGATCGAGGTACATGCTGGTTTGAGGCCCATTGTCGAGCCTATCAACCTCATGAATCAGGTTCTTGCTTCCTTCTATGGCTACTACAACACCAACCCCCTTTCTATTGTGAGGTTGCAGCATACAGCTCAGTAGGATCCGCCCACTGATGTTTGCTTTCAACCAGTTAGCATTCCTCCGCCTTCAAATGCCATTACTATCACAGTCGATGCAACTGTCTCTATGCATCACTCTATTGCTATAGCAATCCTCCTAAGCCACAGAGGAACTATCATAGCTGCCCAAGCCACAAGATGCGACACAATTCATAGCGAGGAAGCAGAGACATATGCAATACTTCAAGGACTCACCTTTGCCTGGAGTTTGGCTTACACACAAGGACTCCTACTTAGTGACGTGCTATCTCCTATAAGCCAAATACCTAGATCATAGCAACCTTCCTGGAGAGCCCTTCATGTTATTAAATCCTACTAGAAAATCATTCTCGAGCTCTCTGATTTCGCTCTCTCATGTTAGGAGATCAAGGGTTGGTTTGGCCCACAACCTAGCGAATTTCTATAAATTAAGGTGTGTGATTGGAGTTTGGGATGGTTCCTCCATTCCCTGTTCCTTGTAATGGTTGCTCAATGACATGAAACTTCTTCCTTCAAATAAAAAAAAAACTTCAAGCAAAAGGAACCACAGTGGAGATTAGGTGAAATCTCATCATTAAATCCAATCCGATTGGATATTTTCCATCTTACAAGAATGACTCGATTAGAGGGAAACATATTAGGGTGCGTTTGGCTCATGGAATAGCACCCAATTTCCTGTTTGGGGACTTTTATTCTGGAATTTGTTGATGTCGAAATTCCACCCTTAATTCCAAATTTAAGTAATTCCACCCTTCCAGTGGAATTATCTAATTCTTGTTGTTAATCCAACAAAGCCTCTCTTTCAAACTAATTTTCTCTTTATTCCACTAACTTATTCCACCAAGCAAGCACCTCGAGCGAAATAAAACTCCTTAATTCCTTTAACAAGACAAAAATCAAACCAAATACTAAAACTTCTCAATTTCTCCATTCCTCCTACTTATAATTTTTATTCCTCTTAATAATTCTCTTTACCAAACGGAGCTCAAATAAGACTTTCCAATGATAACACTACAACAAAATAGACCTTTAACCATCACTAAAGATGGCGTACCAAAGGATATTTGGGGATAATTGGCCGGAACCATTGCTAAAATATTCACTTTAGCGATGGTAATAACAACAGCGAAAGTTAAAATTGAAATTTCAAACGACCATTGGATATTCTTTTTTGTGACGGTTGCAACCGTTGCTAAAAAGTGATTCAGCCACCGCTATACCTCCTAATAGCAACCAATTTTAGTGTCAAGTAAAAGTGATATTTATTAACAATTACTGAAACCGCCAATAATACCTTTGAATGGGAATAAAGTCATGGCTTTATTTCACGCTAGTTTAGTTTCTGCTCAAAATTTATATTTGCACTTCTATTCATGAAATTTATTATAATTTAAGCATCATACATACATGTACTTCATTCATAAGAAAACAATAAGAAACCCATAATAAATCAAGTAATAACTTATTTTCTATTGAAAGTGAATAACAAAAATAATCTCGAATACAAAATTCAAAAAAATCAAAGTTTCCACACATCAAACTAAAAATTACATATCTAAGCCATAAAAAGAAGGAAAGCCATTATTCATTTCTTGCTAAATCTTGATTAGACTGAGATTGTGAAATGACCCGGTACCTGTTTAGGGTGTCTAAGACATCTGGACTAACCGCCAGATGTCTATCCGGACGTCTGGATGAAGGACCAGACGTCTGAAAGTGGGAAAATACCGTACGTTCTTTACACTCTGCGCACAGGCGGTGCGTAGAGCTTTTCTCTCTCCTCCACACCCCTTACCCCTAAACCCTAATCCCCTCCTATTTAAACACCCACTTCCCTCACCCACGCCACTCTCCACCAGCCACCACCACCTCCAGCTGTCATCCTTGTGCAGCCACGACGAGGGTGAGCGAGGGAGAACGAGAGGGAGAGAGACAAAGGAAGAGCGTGAAGGGAGGTTCGAGGCCGAAGGAGCTCGGTGGAGCTCGTGCGGGAGCTCGAAAGAGCTTGCGCGAGTGGCGGCAGGCACGCACGCGAGGAGGAGGAGCTCGGGGAGGCGACCTCCTGGCCCTCTGTAGTTGCTGAGGTTGCAGCAGCGTGCTGCAGCTGGCACTGCGAGGAAGGCAGCATCGCGGAGGAGGTTCTGGTACTGGAAAATTTCCACTATCAGATGTCTGGAGGGTCTGTAGTGAAAGTTCGGGCCCTACCAGGAGGGGGTGACGTAATAATTGCAGAAATAAAAAAAACAATCTCACAAAAAATCAATCGCACAAGTACACAAGTAATTTTAGGTGGAAACCCAAACCGGGTGAAAGCCACCACCTAACCCTCTCGAGTTAGGATTTTCCGATCAACCAAGTTGATGAAAATCCACTAAACCGAATCACTTTAAACGAGGGTGATTCAACCTCAATACAACCATGCTACAAGTACGAGGGTAGCGTTCCTCAACCCCTTCTCTCCACTAGAAGGATTTTGTCCCACGAAGGAGACGGGAATTCGCAAAGCGAATACCCAACTAAATAACAAAGATAAAATAAACAACAAGTCCTTTAGAGCCAACAAAGTAATTTTAAACCTAGCTTCTATAGGAATTAGGAAACTCCCCTTTGCAAGGAGTGCGTCGAGTTGATGACGCGGTGTGTGAGCCACGCGACGGCACAACTTCGCTTTCGTGAACAACGGCGGGAGAGCGGGTGCGCAACAGCTTGATGCTCTCAAGAGAATGGAGCTTGAGCTTGGAGAGCAAGAGCTAGCTAGGACACAAGAGAGTGGAAAGTGTATTACACAGTGTTTCTTGTGTATCTTGGTCTCTCTAGGTGTGTGTTTGTGTTGCAAAGGCTCCCCTCTATTTATAGAGGCCTTAGGAAGGCTTTGGAAGGCTTAGAAAATCTTCCATAGCCGTTGGGTGCAAAGCCCTAGAGAATCAGGCCGAAATCAGGACAATGATTACACTTGACAGGGTAATCAGACGTCTAACTCTGGCATCAGACGTCTGGAAGACCACTTTAAGACGTCTGATTTCATGCGGGTTTCCTCCTGACTTGAATCAGATCTAAACAGGGTTCTTGTTCAAGTCTATCAGACGACATACAGGACATCTGGCATTATGTCTGGACGTCTGGAAACCAACTTTTTCTACGGAATGGATTTGCAACGGCTAGAAAATCTCTGAGAAGAGATTTTCAGGTCAGTCGAGGCAAAACGGTCAATTATCAGACGTCTGGAAAGGCCTATGGACGTCTGATAAGGCTCTAACGGTCATATTCTGCAGTGCCTGCTAAGCTAGCCAACGGTCCACTATCTGGACGTCTGGCAAGTCCATCAGACGTCTCCTAAGACGACTTGTCTAAGGTCTGGACGTCTGATTTCATCAGACAGAACTAGCTATGTCCAGCCTAACAGATATCAGACGTCTGAAACAACAGTCAGACGTCTTAAAATACTTTATCAGACGTCTAATTTGGGAATTAGACGTCTGGAAGTGTTGTTTGAACCCTATATTGGTTTTCTAAGTGTTCTACAGAAAACCTAAGTATCCTAAGGTTGTGCAGGTGTTCCTAGGAATACTGTTAGGGTACTTTGAGGCTCTTTAACATGAATTATCTAAGGAAATAAAGAGCAACAAAAGAAACGAAAAATACAACAAGTATAAAAGAAGGAAATCTATCCTATTCTTCATTTCCTTCCATCTTCAATATATCGCTCCTAGCGAATCTCTTCTGTTTTCCATCAAGCTCGTCAAATCCATCCTGGATGCGAGCTCGAACTCCGTCTAATCACGTATCTATTTGCGATTGACCTGAAATCTAGGACTCAAAGCGCAAATATTAAATGACACGTGCTTTTTTATCATCAAAACAAATGATCGTGGTGCTCTAGCACCAACATGTAGAGACAACAAGACGTCCGAAGCTGAAGCCAGATGTCTGAAAGCATATTATCGTGCGGAGGTACGTGTTTCCTACACTACTTTCCGCCATGCAGACTGTAGCGCAGGAGTGTCTGGCTGAAATCAGGTCTGCGTTTTGTATACGCAGGTGCAGGACGTTGGAAAGGCACGCGGTGCACCTTTCCAGGCACTTTTGGACATCTGACCACATCGCCAGACGTCCAACGGCCCCTCCAAACGACTAGGAGGAAGGTAAGACATCTGGAACGCTCCTCAAACGGTTGCAAAGGAGTCTGGACATCTGAGACAGCCGCAGGAAGTGAGAGGTAAGATCTGACGTCTTTTAAGACGTCTGGGACTAGATTTTGGTCAGTAATCGTGTTTTTGGTCCGTTTAGGGCCCAAACGGAATTAGAATCCCGCAAACGAAGTGTCGTTGTGTTCCATTTGAGTTTCTCTACGTGTAGTGTTGAGTACCTACTATTTTTTACCTGTATAATGTAAATTAGTCATTGGTACAAGTTACCAGCCGGTGGCGTGTTCGGGGCCCGCGGAGACGACAAGATCTTTGGTGCAGGCCCCCATTCCACCTATGATACCTGGTAGGGTGGTTTAATTCAGTTGTTAATATTTAAATAAAAATGTGCTTGTTTGGAATAGTTGGATCGAACTCAAGGATGTGGAATGAATCCTAAGGTAGAAATGTATGAGCCTGTTTTGAGCTATACTGTTTACTTGAGTGCTTGTTAAAATAAATTGGTAGAAATGGTTTTAGTGTAATGATGAGATACTGTTTTAGACATGAAAACACGAGCTGCCTGTATGTGATGAAAAATTGAGAATTGGATAGTGTGATCCGGATATTGATAAATGAGATGAATATGAGCATGAACCCTACGAGGAATTAGGAGTAGAACTCCTGTATATGAAAGAAATTTGGTATGTAGACAAGAAGTGAGCTAGCTCTTGTGTACACAGTACCAAGGAGAGCAACTGTCCCTTTTAGTGTAGAGGATGAGCCAGCCACCCCTTAGGTTGAGACCCGGGGTAGGACTGGTCACTCTACACCGACTCCTGTTTGGCCCTCGCGTACGTAGTACTGAGGTGTGCTATTAGTGTAGGGAGGGAGCTAGCTGCCCCACGGGACCCAAGGTTAGGACTAGCCAACCTACACCGACTTTTTAGGCCCTCTAGGCAAATGGAGGTAGCCGGACTAGGGTACGCGAATTGTGGAGCGAGACCCCTATTTGGTTCTGAGGGGCGAGACCCATGTTCTAAGAGGGCAAGGCCCTATACTTTTCCATGCTATACTTTAGGCGTACCCGCTAGCGGAAACGACTGACCGCGTGTCAGTGTGGGGTAACTACCCGTGCGCTTATCGCACATGCCGTAGACACCGCTATGTCGCGATAGTGACCTCGGGGTAGTTGACTGGGTGTAGGACCACCGTGGGGGACTCTCCTGGCCAAGAGAGCACTACGTGTACCTTCTACTCCATGGAATAGACTACAATCAAAATCGTCCCTAGGAGGAACAAGCCAGATCAAGAAATACTTGGATCCTTTGTGAAATAAATGAACCAGAAATACATAAATGAGATAAATAGAAATGAGAATAAAACCTGGTTACTTGTTTTACCTTACTTGCACATAATTAATGTAAACATCACTCTACTCAGCGTTCGCTGACTCTATCTTCTTGTAACCCTGTTCAGGACCAGGAGTTGACTAGCCCAAGTTTCCGGCTGCAGAGGGTGCTGGGCTCAGCCGAGCCCGGCTATAGTAGTTTCTTTCCAGCCTTTTGTTTCTGTTGTTGTAGTGAGTAATAGACATCTATTTTTACAGTTCCTGTTACTTTCTGTCTTCTTTTCTGCTGTGTTGTTGTGATGGCATGTATCCCTATTTTGAGACTATTTACTCGACTTTCCTTTGCCGTTTCACTTTTCCTTTTGCTTAGCTATAATGCATGTGTGAATGTGGTTTATTTCCTGCTTTTGGTTATTTCTCGTTGGACGACTAAGTCTTGGGGTTAGTCAAGGCGAGTCGGTCTCGGATCCTATAGAGATCTGGGAACCGAGTCGTAAGAGATTATAATAATACTTGCTCTTCAACCATGCTTTTCAATCTATTAAAATTCTCCCCTATAAGTTTTTGGTTGAGAAGGTGTAAGGACCCGTTACCTTTTAGCCTTTTAAGACGTCTAGAGTCTCAGTCAAACGTCTGGACCCGTTCCTGGACACCTGCAAGTGGAATTTTCGTACTGCGCTTTGCGCTTTACGTGCGGGTAGTGCGTAGAGACCATCCTCTTCTCTCTTCCAACCTCATTCTTCCCTAAACCCTAAACCCCACACCTCCCATTTGAACCCCCCCCCTATCTCCTCTCCACTCCACACACCAGCCACCACCACCTTCAATGCTAATGCGGGAGCGGCGAGAGGGGGCGAGTGAGGAGGAGAGCGCGGGAGGAGGAGGCGGAGGTCTAAAGTCGGAGGAGCTTCGATGGAAGCTTGGCAGAGCTTGCACGGCCAACAGCGAGCGTGTGTGGGAGGAGGAGAGGGCTCGGGGAGGCGCCCTCCTGGCCCTCTACAGCGGCAAGAGCTGCTACGACGCGAGGCGGACCGAGCGGAGAGAGCTGAGAGGAGTACTGGTACTAGAATTTTTCCAGTATCAGACGTCTGGAGTGGAGTCCAGACGACTAGCGGAGTACCTAGACGTTTGGAGCTAAAATCAGACGTCTGAAAGCACATTTATCACAGGTTATGTATCTCCCTGCGCCATGCATATCGCAGTGCAGGGGTTATTGTCGGCTGACCGCGCCTGCGATTCCGTACGTAGGTGCAGCTTTGGGAAGGAGTACGGAACGCTTTCCCATGCACTTTTGGATGTCTGAACACATCACCAGACGTCTGGAGGTGCGTCCAGACGACTGGAGGCATTGTTCGACGTCTGGAACTGAATTTAGATGATCGCAGAGAAGGTCTAAACGTATGAGGATACTGCAGGGACTTAAGGAGAGAACTAACGCCTTTTAAGATGTCTGGGATTATTCCCAGACGTCTAATTTTGAATAGTAGACACGTTTTTGACCCGTTTAGGATCTGATCGGGGTTCGTCTTACGCAAATGAAATACCTGTACTTTCCTCGCGAGTTCCTCTACGTATTAGAGTCCTTTGTACACTGTTATGAACTCTCCTTTTGTGATGTATCCCCTGGTATAGAGTTTCAACCTGTTGCGTGTTTGGGGCTCGCAGAGATGCCTGGGTTTGTGGTTCGAGCCCCCTTACTCTCGAGTTTCATGGTGGAGTGGTTTAATTTCGTTAATAATATTTAAATAAGAATGTGCTTGTGGAAATAGTCTAATGGAACCCTAGGATGTGACATGAACCCTAGGGTAGAGAAATGAATGAACCGTTTGTACTGTATGATGTACTTGCATGCATGATTAAGATAAGCTACTAGCAATTGCCTGTAATATAATTGTGAGTTGCCTATTAGAATATCGACTGCCTGTAATTAATGAACAATTGCCTGTGAAATCACTAGTTGCATGTATTGAGAATTAAATTATGGAAACACGAGCTGCTTGTATATGGATGAGAAATGTAACGACCCGGTTCCCGAGTCCCTACGAGATACGAGAACCGGACCGACTCGACTAATCCCAAGACCTAGTCGTCCAACGAGAAAGTAACCAAAAGAGCAGTAAAATAAACCCCATTCAACATGAATATAACTAACAGTAAGAAAGTACAGCAGTAAGGAAAGAAACTACTACAGCAGATACCACCACAACAGTAGAACAACATTTATCATATAACATAAACTGCAGGTAAAGAAAAGTACAGCGGAAACAAGAACTACTCACTATAACGGAAACAAAAGAGGTACAAAAGACAGTAGTAACTCTACTGGACCCTACTCGGCCCAGCGTCCTCTGCAGCTGCTGACCCTGGCTGCTCAACACCTGGTCCTGAAAAAGGTAACGAGTGTAACACGTCAGCAAAACGCTGAGTAGAGTGGCAACTAAAACTAAAGACAACAGTAGAGTGTATAGTAGCTGTTATGTTCTATTACTTTCTTTATTTACATCTTTCAATTGTCTCACTATTTCATTTATTTCTCAAATCTTTTACTTGATCTCGAATGTTCCTCGTGGGAACGATCTTGATTGCAGTCTTTCCCAAAAAGTAGAAGTAGCACGTGGTGCTCTCCTGGCCGGGAGAGTCCCCCGTGGTGATCCTACCCTCAGTCAACCACCCCAAGGTCACTGACAGACGTAACGGTGACTACGGCACGCGCGATAAATGCACATGTAGCTAACCCGTACTGGCACGCGGTCAGTCGTTTGCGTTAACGGGTGCGCCCAAAGCACAGCACGGAACCAGTCCAGGGCAGAGCCCTCTCAGTAACAGGGGTCCAACCCCTCCACAGTAACCAAACTGGGGCCTTGCCCCTCCACAGTCCGCGCACCCTCGCCTGACTACCCTGGTTTGCCCCAGCGAGCCTAACAAGTCGGTGTGGGAGGCTAGCAGAACTCCGGGGCCCGTGGGGTAGCTAGTACCTCCCTACACTAGTAGCTCTCCTCGGTACTACGTACGCGAGGGCCAGCAAGTCAGTACAGAGTGGCCAGTCCAAACCCCGGGTCCCTGGGGCGGTTGGCTCCGCTCTGCACTATACAGGGAGATAGTCGCTCTCCTTGGTACTCCGTACTCAAGGGCCAACTCACTTCCCCAAAACTATTCCATTCACTTTCCAGGAGTTCTACTCCTACTTCCCCGTAGGGTTCCATCCTTTTTACTCAAACATCCAGGTTTCACTTTCCAGTTTCACATTCTTACAATCCATGTTCTCAACCACGTTATCTATTCACAACAGGCAGCTGTTAATTCAAATTACAGGCAGCTTTATATCTCTTTCCATTTTCCAAGACTACAGTATTATACATTCCACTAGTTTTCCCATCCTAGAATTCATGCCATATCCTAGGATCTATCATACAATCTAGTTTTCCAGTCCTAGGATTCATGCAACACCTAGCAGCTATCATTCCATCTATTTCTCATTCCTAGGGTTCATGCAATGTCCTAGGTTCTATTTATGGTTTCATGATTTAACAGATTTTAATAACTTAAAGCCACTCTACAGGTACAACGGGAGTAATGGGGGCGTGATCGGGAATCCCGCGTGCCTCTGCGACTCCCAAGACTGCAACCGAACGAGGTCCTATCACAAGGATCAAACACAAGGAAAGTCTCAAAATAATGTATAGCTACTATAGACGGGTAGAGGAACTAATTCTGAAAAGAACGCAACTCGAATCGCGGAAAACGGAGCCCGAACGGGCCCTAAACGGGTCGAAAACGACGACACTATGTAAAATCAGACGTCCGGAACTTCTTCCAAACGTCTTAAAAAGTGGATCAGAGAATTACCTGCTCAGCGTGGTTTCCCAGATGTACAGAAGTCTGCGGGGACGTCTGGCCTAGCTCACATACGTCCGATGGTCACCCCGGACGTCTGGAAGTCACTCCCGCCGTCTGGTACAACTTCCAGACGTCTGATTCGCAAAGGATGGCGAATCAGCGAGCCTGCGCACAGCCAACTCCCTCCCTCAGTACGGTCAGTCGACAGGAAGGAAGAAGAAAGCGGAATACTCACCTTTCAGACGTCTGTATGATCTTCCAGACGTCTCCCTCGCCGTCTGGATATAAACCCAGACGTCTGATTCTGGAAATTTTTCCAGAACAGGGCACTGCTCGGCCTCCGCTCGCGACGCCGCCCGCGTCGCACCTCGCGCGTCTGCTGCTCATACCGCGGCAGGTCCCTCTCCGCGTCTTTCCGCGCCCCCTGCGCCCTCCGCCGGCCGGCCAAGCCTCTCCGGCGAGCTCGCCCTCACGGCAAAGCTCCGCCCTCGCACGCCGCACCTCCTCCACGCTCACTGCGGCCGCCGCTGCTGCCCTCGCGCTCGCTCGCTCTCACGCACAGGAAGGAGAAGAGGAAGGGGACGGTGGAGACGACAGGAGGGGAGGCATGGCCTTTTAAGGTCGCGCGAGGAGGAGGGAGAGAGAGCGCGGCAGGTTTGCAGCCGCAGAGAGAGAGGGAAAAAGAGAGAGAGAGAGGAATCGCGGGTCTGCGCGCACAGGCGCGCAGACGAATCTCTCGTGCAAAAAATAACTGTTTTACATACGTCTGGAAACGATCACAGATGTCTGGTCAGACGTCTGGATGTGCTCCCAGACGTCTTGTCAGACGTCTGGGCCACCTCCCAGACGTCTTAAAAGACGTCTGGGGCACGCGTTCGTTACAAGAAATGAATTATGAAAGGTAAAATCTGGATTGGAATAAATGAGGTGAACATGAGCATGAACCCTGCGGGCAATAAGGAGTAGAACTCTTGTGGGTAGACGAAAATCTCGAATGTAGACGGGAAGTGTGTTGCCCCTTGAGTGAGTGGTACCAAGGAGAGCAACTATCCCCTTTTGTGTAAAGCGGAGCTAGCCTCCCTTGGGTTGAGACCCGGGATTAGGATTAGCCACTCTACACCAACTCCTGTTGACCCTCGCGTATGTGGTACCGAGGTGAGCTACTAGTGTAGGGAGGGAGCTAGCCACCCCACGGGGCCCGAGGTTCAGCTAGCCACCCTACACCGACTTGTTAGGCCCTCTGGGCAAATCGAGGTAGTCAGATGAGGATGCGTGGACTGTGGAGGGGCGAGAACCCTATTTGGTTCTGAGGGGCGAGACTCCTGTTCTGAGAGGGCAAGGCCTTATACTGTTCCGTGTTGTACTTTGGGCATACCCGCTAGCGGAAATGATTGATCGCGTGTCAGTGAGGGGTAGTCACCCGTGCGCTTATCACACGTGCCGTAGTCACCGCTACATCTTGGCAGTGACCTCGGGGTGGTTGACTGGGTGTAGGACTTCCACGGGGGACTCTCCCGGCCAAGTGAGTACCACGTGTACCTTCTACTCTACGGAAAAGACTACAATCAAGACCATTCTCACGAGGAACATGCAAGATCAAGAATATTTGGATGCTTGAGAGAAATGGGTGAAACGGAAATATATATAAGACGGATAAATAGAAATGAGAATTAAACCTGTTGCTTTTACTATTTTGTACTTAGATAATATAGATACTACTCTACTCAGCATTCGCTGACTTTGTCTTTTCATAGCACTGTTCAGGACCAGGAGTTGAGTAGCCCAAGCTACGTAAAATAATATAGTATGCAAACAATTGTTTCAAACAATTGTACGCGTCCTAAAATAGACCTAGCGATGTGCAGACCTCTAAAATCTACTGGGAGTCTAGATAAGACTAGCGTGTGAATCCAGATCTTATGGTTGCAGAAGAAGATGAGGTAGAAATCCGTGTATTGTGATCTTAAGTGATCGTGCTATGTGCACGATAGCAATCAAGACAATGCGGTGAAAATCTCAGTCAAGGTTTCACTCATATCTAAACGTCTCCTTTTGACTTAATTCAAGTGATTATAAGATGAATTATATGCTGCTCGTCTCGCTTTTTAATCAATTCAATACACAAGATGGTCTTCTTAGATTTTAAGTCAAATGAAATTATGGCAGGAGTTTTAGAAAGGTAAATAATGTGTACCTAACTCCAACAATCTACAATCTGCAATTTTGACTTAGAATTAAAATCTAGCAGATAGAATATGCAACCTAGGATGGAAGCTTAAGGGTATGCTGCTACTAGATAAAGATGAGATCTTTTTGAATTTTTTATTTCATAATTTTTTTTTTGGATAATGCAACAATCAAAAACAAAGAAATAAATCGATATGGAAAACTGCGAACGGAAAATCGTGTCGATGAGAGATGAGTTTGAGTGATAGAAAAACAAAGTCCAGAGAGTCCACAGTTATTACAATAAATGTGTGAGAACAGGCTCTCACAACTTATGACTAACAAATAGTCCTACGCAATATACCTAAGTCTAACTAAACTATGCTATACTACTACTCCTACAGCTGCTCTGAACGAACACTCTGCCTGGACGTCGGGTTAGAAGCGCAGCGGTTCCACCAGGAAGACGACCTCCACCTGGAAGGTGATGTTGCTCCTACTCCTGAAGTGCCATGGAAAAACAACAAATGATTAGTAAAAGAATGAAAGAATGTATATACAACAAAGTGTTAATCAAGGAAAGAAAATAATTATGTACAAACAATGAATTTGAATGAAATGAAAATAAGAATTTTATATAAATGAAGAATTAAAGAGTAATTTTGGCATATAAAAAGTTTCCTCCCCGACAACGATGCTAAAAATAATGATGGTGATGGACGCATGTTGGAATTGCGGTTTGTATAAAAAAAAGAGATGTCATTGTAATATGTGTCACAAATACAAACCATTATCGCGTCAATTTTATTTAATTACTAATTTTTACTGGTTTATTCCAAGTCGTTCACTGAGAGGCAGTTATTGATATACATCACTCTCTAAATCCAAGATTATTCTTTACTTCCAAAAAGATAAGTTTTATGTACAATAACGAACGAATGAATGAATGAGTGGTTTAATTATCTACAAAAAGAATCAATTAAAATGCTTGCAAATACTAATTACAAACAAGCATCAAACACTTCATAGACATACTCTATATTATCTACTTATAAGTTATATTACTAATACCTACATATATATACAATACTAACTAATAATACATACCATACTTAACTTAATATACTAACATATACAGTAAATTATATAATAGCTACAGCGACAGATATAAACGTCGCCGAACCCCAGAAAAACTATATACAAATTCTAAAGCAAGAACTAGGGTCTACAGTGACAGTTATCCTATCTTTAGTGATGTTTTATTCAGTAATGATACGTAGTTATACATATATATAAATAGCTATACTGCTTATACATATACTTATTATTTACCTTATACTTATTTATTTACATATGCTATCCATATAGATATACGTTATATATTATACATACACATATCCCCTTCTTTAACTTCTCAAGTATCCTCTGTGTTCTTCTCTTCTTTTACTTAACTTTCTCTCTGGCAAACACTTAGTTTTTCTTCAGCTTAACCTCTTCCTCTCTATGTTTAAAGATTCATTAAGGTCCTTAACAAAAATTGGTTTTAATTTACGGGCACGCCTTTCGAGGGATACACAGCACCCGAGGACCGAGTGGGATCAGACCTCTACTAAGCGCACCCTAATTTCTTAATTAGGCCGCTTAAGTATGTTTTTGGCACAGATTTGGGCTTAACCAAGCCCTCGCACACACACTCCGGCCCCCAACCACACACAATTCAAATATGCTCAAGCAATGCTCAGTGAACGATGTTCGGTTGTTTCGGGCGCTCGGTGCTCGTGACAACTGAACATCCTACACAACTTTTTCATCATATACCGCTTAATGCGGTTGACAGCTAACGATGTGGCGCTATTTTAGCGTCGCATTCGCAGTGAAATTGAGCTGCAACCGTATTGAATTAAGGATTTTGGCCCTCAATTCGAGGGCCATAATTTATTATAAAATAAAAATAAATTTTGGGAGAATAAAGTATTTACATAATACTACTTAATTGTATAATTAATTTATATTTTTAATTATATTTACTATATAAATAAATTAGCTAAAGTATACAGTTTATACATACTTAATTTTAGGTTTTATTCCTTAATTATGTATAAATTAGTTATTATATGGTCTAATTGATCTTATACAGAGTTAGTAACTATGTTACAATATTTAATATATATTTTTATTGTATTTTACAAGCTTTATTTCTAATTTATTTACATTTAAATAGTAGAATTTCAAATTATTTTATTTATAATTTAAGTTTAAATAGTATAAACACTATAAATATACTTAAATTAGGTTAATTTGCTTAAAATATAGTAGAATAACTCAACAGTATTAGTTAACTTAGTTTCAGCTTAAACTACTAATTTCTTTTAATTTAATCTAATAACTTAACTATTAACTTAATAAATTAAGTTTTTATTCTGTAAATGTAATTAAATTAAGGTACAGGGTTAATATGTTTATAATATACATATAAATACATCTATACAGTATTATAACTTAATATGATTATTTACAGAGGTTATTTATTTACATAGCTATTTAGTACATATAAGTTAGTTTACTTAATAATTAGTTATATAATTAAGATATATACAGTATAATCCAACTTAAAGATTTAATTTACATACTACAATATGTACATAAGTTATTTATATTATAAATATGTATAATTTACATTATAGATAAATAGGCTTACTATATAGCTTATACATACACTGATATACATATTATACAAAGGATTTTTAGTATTTTTAGGGTTTTTTTTTACTTTTTATGATTTTTATAGATGTTATGGAGGTAGGAGATGAGAAGTAAAGAAATGGATGAGGGGAAAGAAATGTTTTTGGCCTTTTTATATTTGATTTCTTTTATTAAGTTTCATGGTATACAGAACTATCGATTGGTAAATTCTACCAAGTCGGGGATTCTGATTACTATGAAACTTGGTATGTATGTAGCTGCAATTGCAGCAATTTGCTATAAGTTTGGGATTTCAAACAAAAACAGAAATCAACCTAAAGACAAAATCTGACAAGGGTTTAAATTCTCATAACAATCACTCAGGAATACAACTTAAACTCAAGATCTCTTGTCGATAAAATCCCATCAAATCAAAGTTGAAAGAGATCTGATCTAGCTCTTTCTAATGCTATAGACAGCATGTAGAAAGAGTTAAATCATTCAAATTAAAACATAAACTTAAATCTTAGATCTCTGAAACCTTAAGGAGTATTGAGAACTCCTTAGGTTGAAAATCAGAATTGCTCTTCAAAATCAACTAAAAGATGCAAGATAAAGTCTCAAATCAACAAAGTTGATTTTCATTGGCTCTACAATGCATTAAAGACATTCAAATCCTTACAAAAACTCAAATCAAATTATGGCTCATCTGAGGTGAATTTTGACTTCAGAATCACCTCAGATTCCCAGCCAAACAATGAATCAAATCAACAATAACTCAGTTTGCTAGATCAAAGCATTCAAAGCTCACATAAATCTAAATCCTTGAAATCTGAATTTATAGAAAATCTGGCAAACCGGTTCCATTTTAAGCTCAGATGAGAGGCTTTCGTGACAAAATGGAATGAATGGGAAGCCCCTAAAATGGATTTCAATGCTAATTTCAGATCTGAGGTTGGAACCCATTCAGATTTGAAATTAGATCTAATGATTGGGTGGATTGCAAAATACAAATCAAGGAAAGCAAAAATGGGATGAAAACATGTAGAGGAAGAATAAAATGGACAATGATTAGGTGAATTTCTTCCCTCTGATCTGGGATGATCAGAGGAGGTGAGGGGGGGGGGGAAGGAAAATTGCTATGCTAAAACTACTCCTAATGCTAAACTAATCAGAACAGCAATTTAACTACTAATTCTACATCTAATTCTACTCTAGTCTACTCTAATCTATCCATCTAATGCTACAGAAAATTTAGAAAACATTAAAACTATTCTAACAGGAAGAATGGGACCTGTGGGTCCTTAGTCGGTGGCTAAGGAGGAAGAATGCAGGGGGAAGAGCTCCAGCGGAGTGAAAAGTCTGCTAGTGAGACTTATGGGTCGTCCTCAGGTGCTACGTGGTCCTTAGTAACGAGGAGAGTCAAAGAGAAGTCGGGGATTACACAGCCGGTGGCTGTGAAATCAGGGAATTACTGAGGAGAAGAGACTGGAGTGGAGGAATGAATGCTAAGAAGGTAGGAGAGAGCAATCCCTTGCGCGCGCGACCACTGAGGTGCTTAAGTAGAGACCTCAATGACTCTAATCACCGCGCGGGTGAAGATAGGCGATGAGGGCACCGACGGCAAGGATGAGAGGAGAGAAGCGCGTGGGCTGCCAAGTTGAAATCTGACTGTAGGATGGGATCTGGGGGAAGGGGTGAGCACACGCACCTCTTCGCGCAAAGCTTCGATTGAGATCGAGTCACAGATGAAGATCGAGAGAGAGTGCACGGTCGAGGTGCTGCGAGTTCTACACACGCACGGTGCGTGCACAGAGGCTCCAGGTTGCCGGTTTCTATTAGGAAAATTGTAGGGAGGCCCTTCTGTGAAGGCATAGAACATTTATAGGAAGACCCAAAAGAGGTAGAGAATAATAGCTAAATGGTCCCTAATGGCTTTCAAAGAGGTCCCTGTGGGTTACAAATAGGTCCGAGAAAGTTTTCTAAAGAAGGAAATGTGATGCATAAAGGACCTAAATGTAAATTCTAAGTTTCAAGGCCTTAATGATGTCCAAATGCCTTCAAGTTTTTATATGTGCTTAATTGAACAATTGAGAAGTTAATTATACTTTTGATTTTCAAACTTGTTTGTGTGTTCAATTTACACTTGGATCATCATTTGACCTTTTTCATAAAGATATCTCAATTTATGACCTAATTATGCAATCTTAACACAGAATTAATGCTTTAGGTATTTTTCTTTGATTCCTACACTTAACCCTTTTTATGTGTTAATTTGATATTGTTTAACCCAGTTTCTAACTTAACTTTAGCCTTTTAGCTATGATGAGTAGCCACTCATCATACCCCCATGATTAGGTTTTGCTGGTCCCTTAGCAAACAACTCATTAAAGTGCAAAGCGATTTAAGTATCAGCAAGGTAAGTGTGACAAGATATCTCTTCTTCTTTTCATTTCTCTCAAAGTTCTAAGTGTTTGAAGATGATCTTTAAGCTGAAAGATTTTCCGATAAACCAACTATGTTTATGTTTGGACATTGTGAGAATCTTATTACTGAGGAAGACTGACTAGAACTCAAGACTTAAATGGCATGGACCATCTCTCAACTAACAAGGACTCTTGATATTTAAACCTTAAGTCAAATTCCATGACTCAGGGGGTTTTACATAGACTTAGAATGCTACGAGGTTTTGGCTATGCTTTGTTAAAAGTCAGGACTAACCAAGTGAATTCTAAAACTCAATCCCGAGGTTTCACTTCTTTTTAAGTCCATGTTGGTCCTACCTTCAGCTCATGTTTTTGGATGAATCTCAAGAAACGAGGAATATTCAAACCCAACTCTTATTATGTTTGTGGCTCAAAGAATTTTTTGTAGAAGAACAAGGTATTTGTATTGAACCCTGAAAACATTTTTGGTGGAACTTTTGTATTTACAGACTTGGAGAACATACTTGACTTATTCTAAAGAACTTTCCTTTTAGACTGTTCCCTTTTTTTTTTATTGTCAGTATATCTCCTACAACTTTATTTGGTAGAGCACACCTTGTTTGGTGGGTGAGTTCTTTGGTGGAAAGAGCTTCTCCTAGACACAAGACTAAAGGCTAGGACAAAGAGTCTACCTGCATGCACAGGTAAGGACTCCACCTTCCCTAATGAACACTATGGTTGAATTTTAGATTCACAAGGTCCTTCCTGACACTGTGTAGTGTAAGCCAAGGTTACTTAGACTCCTAAGTCAAAGCAAACCAGCGAATCCTGTACTGGTGACTCAGGTACAAGAATACGTCCTAAAGTTAGGAGAGACTGTGGTCTATCTTGTCAAAGCTCAAAGTGTATTAAGCCAAGGCTTGAATGAGTCAAGCTACAGTGGCCCGGAAAGTCAAACAAGCAAAGGTTGAATGTCCATAAACACTTATTCTATTTTTGTTTTTAGCTAGAAGATCATAGTTAAACACTTATTTTTCTTCTTTTAAAGCTTTTTTCTCTCCTCAGAAATTTCTTTGGAGTTCTCCCTTAACAATAGAGTGCATGTCCCTTATTATATTTTTGGAGTTTTTGTGTTTTGTCAATCTTTTTTTTTTGTAATTTTTTTTAATTTTTCAAAATTTTTCAATTTTTTTGGTATTTTTGATAATACTATATACTATACTATAGGTGTGTCTACAATTACATTTCAGGAAATGTTTTCACCATTTACACCCCCCCATGCTTAAATGTTGCAATGTAAATGAATAGGGTGGATGCAAATGTATGCTCTGCTTCTCATTATCCTAGACTGGGTGACGAAAGGAAGTCAAAATGAGGAGATAAAATTTTTGTGCGGACGATTTCAAGTATGATACAAGATCAGAGTGGAAAGTCAGGTAGGAAGTGAAATGCATGACATATGTGTCAATGAATGTATGCTAAAAATTCAAAGGTAGACACCTAATACAAATAAAGGCAGAAATAAGAAAGGTGAAAACAACTATATACAAGGATGGGTTTTGCTATGTTTAACTCCTTCAGCTAGGCATAAACCCAGTCGGTACTTCAAAATGTAGGAGCGAAATGGTGGAATTGACAAGTCTAAGATCATGTGGCTCTATGAAAGGTTTTAGTCTATGTCCATTGATGGTAAAAGGTTCAGATTTGTCACTCTCAGTGATCTCAATGGCTCCATTGTCAAAGATTCTCATGATTTTGAAAGGTCTAGTCCATTTGGATCTTAGTCTCCCTAGGAAGAGTTTTAATCTAGAGTTGAAGAGAAGGACTTTTTGACTAGGGTGAAATGATTTCCTATGAATGTGACAGTCATGAAAGGCCTTAAGTTTATCGTTATAAATCCTCGAGCTTTCATAAGATTCATTCCTTAGCTCATCAAGCTCGGAAATTTGTAATCTTCTGTGATCACCGGCCTTCTCTAGGTCCAAGTTACACTTTCTGATGACCCAGTACACGAGAAGATGGCAGTGTTTCCCGTACACAAGTCTAAAAGGAGACATGCCTAGTGGGGTTTTATGAGCTGTCCTATATGCCCACAACGCATCAGAAAGGCGGGAAGACCAATCTTTTCTATCAGGTCGGTGTAATTCTCTGGTTGGAGGGGGTGACATGTGCGTGACGTAATATAAAGTGCAGAATTAAAATAGAAAATATCACAAAAATAAGCAATCACACAATAGGCAGAAATGTTTTTAGGTAGAAACTCAAACCGAGTGAAAAGCACTACCTACCCCTCTCGAGTTAGGATTTCCTGATCGACCTAGTCGATCAGATCCACTAAACGCAGTTACTTGAACGAGGGTGACTAAACCTCAATTACAACCACACTACTTGGACCGATGGTAGTGTTCCTCAAAACCCCTTCACTTCATAAGAAGGAATTTATCTCGTGAAGGAGATGGGAATTCGCAAAGCGAATACCCAACCAAAGACAATAAAATGTACAAAAATCCTATAAAGCCTAAAAAATTTAACCCTAGCATCTATAGGTGTAAGGAAACTTTCCTTTGGTTGAAGTGTGTCGATGTGACGATGCAGTGCATGAACCACACAACTGCGCTTTGTTGCTCTCGTAGTCGCAGAGGGAGAGCGGGTGCGCAAGTTGGATGAGGCACTAGATGTGAAATAAGCCTTTGAGAGCAAGTGCTTCTTCTACTTCAATTTGACACAAAATGAATGGAAATATTCTTGCAAGGTGTGTCTTGGGTATCTTTTTGAAGCCAAGGGGTCCTCCTCTATTTATAGAGGGCCTAGGAAGGCTTTAGAAGGCCTTGGAAGGCTTCCATACCTGTTGGGTGCAAATCCAAAGAAAATTAAGCCGTAGTCAGAATTAATCATGATTCTGACAGGGTCATCAGATGTCTGGTCCTAGCATCATATGTCTAGAAAACCCGTCTAAGACGTCTAGGAACTAAGCCAGACGTCTGATTCTAGGTGGGTTTCCTTCCTGATTTGAATCAGACCTAAACAGGGTTCTAGTGTATGTCCATCAGACGACACACAGGACGTCTAGCACTAGGTCTGGACATCTGAAAACCTATTGTTCTGCGAAAATGGATTCCCAAGGAAGTACAACGGCTAGAAAATCTATGAAGGAAGATTTTGGGTCAGCCGAGGCAAAACGATCATGTATCAGACGACTGGAGTCCTCTACGGATGTCTGATACGAGGCTAACGGTCATTTCCTCAATTATTACTAAGGCAGCCAACATTCCACTAATTGAACATCTGGCAAAGGCATCAAATGTTTGCTAAGACGTTTGGACTAAGGCCTGGACAACTGATTCTAACATATAGAACCTACTAAGTCTAGCCTAAATGTTTTTTGACGTTTGATCAAACAGTCAGATGTCTTAAAAGTTAATATCAGACATCTGATTTCTAGATTGGACGTCTGATAAGGCTGTCTGAACCCAATTTTGATTTTCTAGGTTTTTTACAGAAAACCTTAGTATTCTAAGGTAGTACAGGTGTTCCTAGGATTACTTTAAGGGTTATTTGAGGCTCTTTAACATAAGACCTAAGAAAGAAAATAAAGAGCAAAATAAAGAAATAAAATTATATAGAAAAGATAAAAGGAAATCTATCATATTCTTCATCTCCTTCCTTCTCCAAGCTTTTGCTCCTCGGAAAATTCCTCTACCTCTGTCCAGCTCCTCCAATCGCCATGGATGTGAGCTTGACTTTCATCTAAACACCTGTCTCCATTTGCAATTTGACCTAAAAATTAGGACTCAAAAGCAAATGTTAAAAGACACGTGTTTTGTTATCATCAAAATAAACGATCGTGGTGCTCTAGCACCAACAATCTCTCCCTTTTTGATGATGACAAAATCATAAATAGTAATGCATAAAATCCTCCCCCTTTTTAACATTATCAAAAAAGTTTTTATCAATTTTAAATTTCCTATATCTCCCCCTTAAAACATGCTCTTCTATAATTGGGTTGAATTTCTTTTAGCAAGCGTAATGTCCTTCCTCTCTTTGTAACAATAAGATAACTATTATTTTTCTCCCCCTTTCTAAAGGAAATATAACTAACAAGATCTCCCCCTTAATGATTGACAAATAGCTCATAATTTTAACTCCCCCTATCTATATGCTAATAAAAAGATAGGGTTAAGGGATACCTCACTTACCATGGCCAATAGAATGGCCCAAATGGAGGTGGTGGATGCCACATCGGATGGGGTTCCCATCCGTAGCTTGGAGGCCTAGGCATCGGCGCCGGTCTCCAATCTGGCGGACGACGTGCGGTAGGTTGCTCGATTGTTTGTCGTCTCATCGGTCTTCTTGTTCTCCTCCTTGGACTACTCCTTGATCCTCCCAACTCGAGTTGACCAGCCTTGAGCTTGTAGGTCCAGTCCTTTACGTTGATATCTTCTTTGAAACCTACAAAACAAGATTCCAATTCTTTCTTCGGTATCCAAGTGAGCTTGGATCCAGATCTGTTAACGGGTCTCCTTGACAGAGATCCTATCTCAATCTTAGGACTATGCAAATTTTCTATTTTGTTGATTAATTTATTGGAATTTTCCCTAAGACATGCGATTTCTTTTTCTATAATATGCATCTTAGTCTTTAATTCAGAGATTTCTAATTATAGACCAGCATTTTCCTCAATCAATTTAGTATCTTCATTGATTAAATCTTTATTTTCTAATAAGAAGTTATTATCCTTAGGACTAGCTTCTAGATCCTTGAGTTTTATTTCTAATCTTTCATTTTCACTTTTAAGAAAACTAAGATTCATTTTAATATTTTTATTTTCTACCTTAAGTGATTTACTAAGCTCAAATAATTCATCGAAAGCATCTTGTAAATCGGGATTTACCTCATTGTCGCTGTTGTCGTTGTCGCAATCACATCCTATGGCCATGAAGCCCATGCAGGCAATTTCTTCCTCGGGGTTTTGTTCTTCTTCTTCCTCTAAACTCGTGTTGTCCTAAGTTTCCTGGAACGCCTTCTTCTCAGACTTCTTCTCCTTTTCCTTCTTCTTCTCCTTCTTGAGAAGAGGGCACTCTGGTCGTAGATGTCCTTTCTCGTTGCAGAGGTAGCAACATCTCGGGCTTTCCTTCTTCTCCTTCTTTTCTTTCTTTGATTCCCTACAAAACTTTGAAAATTTCTTAAGTAAAACTTTAAAGTCTTCATCATCGGAACTTACCACGCTATCCGACGCAGCTTTGAAGGCAAGAATCTTCTTGAACTTTGGTTCTGGTGTGTCCTTCTGCTTTAGTTTCGTCTCATAGGCCATTAGGTTGCCTAGGAGATCCTCCATATTAAGCTCCTCTACTTTGTTTGCCTCCTCGATTGCGGTGACCTTCTGCTCCCATTCCGGTCCAAGGGAATGGAGTAGCTTTCCTTGAAGCAACCCCTTGATGAAAGTCTTACCTAAAGCTTTTAAATTATTTACAATGAGAGTGAACCTAGTGTTCATCTCACTTAGAGATTCGTTAGACTTTATTGAAAAAGTCTCAAATTCTTGAGAAAGTAAATTTATTTTAGAAGTCTTTACCTTTGAGGCACCTTCGTGAGTTACCTCGAGTGTGTGTCAGATCTCGTATGCGCTGGCGCATTGCGAAATTCTGTTGAACTCCTCCGGGCTGAGCGCGCAGTACAACGAGTTCATCATTTTTGCGTTGAGTGAGAGTTCCTGGATCTGCTGCTACGAGTATCTTGCGGCGGGTCTTTCTGGGATGTCAAAGGGGGTCTCACAACGGTCCCATATTGTGAAGTCATTGGCTTGAAGCCATGTCTTCATTCGCAGCTTCCAGTACGGGTAATTGCTCTCGTCAAAGAACGGCGGTCGGGTTGTAAACTATCCCTCGAAAATCCTGCTCGCGGAGCTACTTCCCTCCATGATCTTCTTGCTGGGTGTTACTCCGATCTTGCAAGAACCTGCTCTGATACCAATCGTAATTCCTTGGTTGGAGGGGGTGAGATGTGTGTAACGTAATATAAAGTAAGGAATTAAAATAGAAAATATCACAAAAATAAGCAATCACAAACTAGGCACAAATGTTTTTAGGTGGAAACCCAAACCGGGTGAAAACCACCACATAACCCTCTCAAGTTAGGATTTCCCGATTGACCTAGTTGCTCAGATCCACTAAACCCAGTCACTTGAACGAGGGTGACTGAACCTCAATTACAACCACACTACTTGGACCGAGGGTAGTGTTCCTCAAAATCCCTTCTCCTCACAAGAAGGAATTTGTCTTGTGAAGGAGATGGGAATTCTCAAAGCGAATGCCCAACCAAAGATAATAAAATGTACAACAATCCTACAGAGCCTCAAATATTTAACCCTAACTTCTATAGGAGTTAGGAAACTTCCCTTTGGTGGAAGTACGTCGATGTGACAACGCGAGTGCGTGAACCACGCGGCTGTGCTTTGTTGCTCTCGTAGTCGCAGAGGGAGAGTGGCTGCGCAAGTTGGATGAGGCACTGGATGTGAAACAAGCTTTTGAGAGCAAGTGCTTCTTCTACTTCAATTTGACACAAAATGAGTGGAAATATTCTTGCAAGGTGTGTCTTGGGTGTCTTTTTGAAGCCAAGGTGTCCTCCCTTATTTAGAGAGGGCCAAGGAAGGCTTTGGACGGCCTTAGAAGGCTTCCATAGCTGTTGGGTGCAAATCCAAAGAAAATCAGGCTGTAGTCAGAATTAATCATGATTCTGACAGGGTCATCAGACGTCTGGTCCTGGCATCATACGTCTGGAAAATCGGTTTAAGACGTTTGGGAACTAAGTCAAACATCTGATTCTAGGTGGGTTTCCTTCCTGATTTGAATCAGACCTAAACATGGTTCTAGTGTATTCCATCAGACGACACACAGGACGTCTGGTACTAGGTCTAGATGTCTGAAAACCTATTGTTCTACAAAAATGGATTCCCAAGGAAGTACAACGACTAGAAAATCTCTGAAGGAAGATTTTGGGTCAGCCGAGGCAAAACGGTCATATATCAGATGTCTGGGGTCCTCTACGGACGTCTGATATGAGGCTAACGGTAACTTCCTCAGTGATTACTAAGGCAGCCAACATTCCACTAATTAGACGTCTGGCAAAGCCATCAGACGTCTGCTAAGACATCTGGACTAAGGCCTGGACGACTGATTCTAACAGATAGAACCTACTAAGTCCAGCCTAGATGGTTTTGGACATCTGATCAAACAGTTAGACGTCTTAAAAGTTAATATCAGACGTCTGATTTCCAGACTAGACGTCTGATAAGGCTGTCTGAACCTTATTTTGATTTTCTAAGTTCTTTACAGAAAATCTAAGTATTCTAGGGTAGTGCAAGTGTTCCTAAGACTACTTTAAAGATTCTTTGAGGCTCTTTAACATAGGATCTAAGAAAGAAAATAAAGTGCAAAACAAAGAAACAAAATTATACAGAAAAGATAAAAGGAAATCTATCATATTCTTCATCTCCTTCCTTCTTCAAGCTTTTGCTCCTCGGAAAATTCCTCTACCTCTGTCCAGCTCCTCCAATCGCCATGGATGCGAGCTTGACTTTCGTCTAAACACCTGTCTCCATTTGCAATTTGACCTAAAAACTAGGACTCAAAAGCAAATGTTAAAAGACACGTGTTTTGTTATCATCAAAATAAATGATCGTGGTGCTCTAGTACCAACAGTCGAATGGTAGTCTGTATAATCTTCTTGACCTCCCGGTTGGACAATTCAGCAAGTCCATTTGTTTGAGGGTGATATGGTGTAGCAATCCTATGTGACACCCCATACTTTTGAAGTAGGGACTGAAAATGTGTGTTTCTAAAGTGAGACCCTCCATCACTAATGATGGCTTTTGGTACCCCAAATCTAGAGAAGATGAAATCTTGAACAAATTGTGTCTCAACTCTATGATCGTTAGTCCTCGAGGGGATGGCTTCTATCCATTTGGAAACAAACTCAACTGCTAACAAGATATACTCGTGGCCATAAGATTTCGAAAAAGGTCCCATGAAGTCAATGCCCCAAATGTCAAAGATTTCGCACATTAAAATCGGATTCAAGGGCATCATGTCTCGGCAGCCAATACAGCCGAGAGACTGACAGCGTGAACATGCCCTACTATATTCGTGTGCATCTTTGAAGATCGTGGGCCAATAAAAATCGCTCTCCAAAATCTTTGTAGCAGTCTTTTTGCCGGAGAAATGACCACCACATGCCTGGTCATGGCAGAATGACAGAATGCTTTTTATCTCCTTATCAGGGACATACATCCTAAGAATCCGGTCTTTGCAGTGCTTAAAAAGCCATGGTTCTTCCTAGTAATAGTGCTTGGCCTTGGATCTAAGTCTGTCTTTTTGATGTCGGACCCAATCAGTGGGAAGGATTCTAGAAGCCAGGTAGTTGACAATGTCAGCATACTAGGGAAGATCAAAATGAATGACCAGCAATTGCTCGTTAGGGAAGTGGATAGAAATAGGCAAAGAAGGAGAAATCGCTTCAGAAGGAAGGCGGGATAAGTGGTTAGCTACAACATTCTGCTTTCCAGCCTTGTCACGAATCTCTAAATCAAATTCTTGTAGAAGCAGAATCCATCTAATCAGACGAGATTTCGTGTCCTTGGCGAGAAGATGTTGAACTGCAGTGTGGTCAGTGTAGACTATAATGTGGGAACCTAAAAGATAAGGTCTGAATTTTTCCAGTGCAAATACTACAGCTAGCAATTCCTTTTCTGTGATAGTGTAATTCCTCTGAGCTTCATTTAAGGTCTTGCTAGTGTAATAGATGACTGTGGGTTTCCCGTTCAGTTTTTGTCCAAGGACAGCCCCTACTGCATAATCAGAGGCATCACATATGATCTCAAAAGGGTAAGACCAATATACAGGTTGCAGTATTGGTGCCTTGGTAACCAGATCACGAAGTGTCGTATAAGCACGAACACAATCGTCAGAGATCTGGAAGTCTACGTCCTTAGAGAGGAGATTGGTGAGAGGTCGGGCTATTTTCGAGAAATCCGCTATAAAGCGGCGATAAAAACCAACATGCTCGAAAAAAGATCTAATCTGTTTAACCGAAGAAGGTAGTGGTAGTTCAGAAAACAATTTTACCTTCGCACAGTCAACCTCTATTCCTCTCTCAGAGATAAGGTGACCTGATACTAGTCCTTCTGGTACCATGAAATGTGATTTCTCCAAGGAAAGTACTAGATTAACATTTATTCATCTTTGCAGGACCTTAGTTAGGTGGTCTAAGCATTATCAAATGTGCTCCCGAAGACCGAGAAGTCATCCATGAAGACTTCTAAGTAATCACCTACCAAATCGGAAAAGACTGCAAACATATACCGCTGAAATGTGGCAAGTGCATTGCACAATCCAAAAGGCATCCTACGAAATGCAAAGGTTCCGTAGGGGCAGGTGAATGTCATTTTTTCCTAATCATTAGGGTGAATCGCCACCTGATTATATCCTGAATAGCCATCCAAAAAGCAAAAAAATCGATTCCCAGCCAATCTTTCCAGTATCTGATCAATGAAGGGCAATGGGAAATGATCTTTCTTTGTAGCCTGATTGAGTTTCTGGTAATCAATACATACTCGCCATGAACTAGCAATCCGTGTAGGGATGACTTCTCCAAAATCAGTGGTTATGACAGTAAGTCCGACCTTTTTAAGCACAACCTGAGCAGGACTTATCCACTAGTTCTCAGAAATGGGGAAGATAATTCCATTGTCTAACCACTTAATCATCTCATTTTTCACCACCTCTTGAAGTGTAGGGTTCAATCTACACTGCGGCTGCCTAGTAGGCCTAGATCCTTCTTCAGTGAAAATCCTATGTGTGTGATGAGAACCTCATCATGAGCCCTAACTAGCACATTTTGACCTAAATAAGTATACAAAATCCCCTACAAAACCTAAGGGAAAGCCTAAATCAAAGAACTATAAATTTGAGTATAAAGCAACTTACAAGGGGTAAAACTGTAATTTTACCAATGCAGTACACAAATGGGATGTCTAAGGGTCTAAACACAGGTCAAATGAGCTTAATAAGAGAGAAAGTAGGATGATTTGATCTGAAAAGGGTTATAGCAGCTTCTAGGAATTAAATGACATTCTATAACCCAAAAACTAATCCGCTCTAATTCACGAAGTTCCAGGAAAGATAAAAATCAATTAAATCCTCTAAAATTCATGGAAAAATATCCCCTAGAATTTAGAACCTTCAATTTGGCCATTGGAACCTATCTTGACCTAGATTGAGAACCATACCCAATTTTTGACCTAATTTGGGTTTTTGTGCAAATTGATCAGTCAAATGGGGTCAAACCAACAATCCAACTTCACCATTGGATTCCTTAGGTCCAAATTATGGTTATATCAAAATTTGGACCTAAGGAAAGTTTGCCTTGACCTACTTTACAAATTGGTCCTGAAGAATTACTTTTTGACCCTTAACTTTTTGAACCCTTGCACCTAACCCCTCAACTTTCCCTTCGTTCTTTGCAAATCGGTCCCACTGCCACCCGCAGCAGCTGCCCATGCCTCCGGCGACTTTGCGCGGAGGATGGCGCCACACAGGATATGGGGATCGGCCCCAAAAAAGAGAGGGGGGTCCCCTGCGTTGTCTTCTTCCGCATGGACCCCCTCCCATGCCCTGTCGACGCCCATACCTCTCGTGCGAACGCGTGAGAGGCATGGGTCTCTTTTCCGGCCATTCTCCGGTGGCCTGCCCACGCTTCCTCCTCGAGCTCTCCACCTCGCCAGCACCTATTTAAGGAGCGGAAGGGGCTGCCATTTCCGTCAAAATTGTTTTGGCTGCAGAATCCCCCAGATTTCATCTCCCCTCTCTCCGGCCAAGTAGCCCGCAAGCTCCGACAATTCTTCCTCCTCCCTCTCGTTGCTCTGCTGCCACACCTGCAGCAAGATTCACTCCGCCTCGCCCTCCCGCGTCGCACCGCACCAGTGCACCGCACCAGCGCACCGCACCGCACCACCACCACACCTCCTCGTCACCGTTATCTCCCTCAGGGCTGTCTTCTTCGATGACGGCACAAACGAGCCATCCGTCTCCGCTGCCTCCCTTTGGTCCAAATAATCCAGATAAGCTCCCCGTCTTCCTCTCCTTCATTTCCCTTATTCTATTTCACACAACACCCCTCGACCGCCACTGTCTACCAGCATCTTCCCTATCTTCGGCCACCCTTCGACGAGACGTCTCCGTCACTCTGCACCCCCACAGGTCTCGCCACCCATCTCACAACCTCCGCCACACTCCACTGAACACCTTCCACCCATCCACAGAATGCCACACGCACTCCACGCTTCCCCCGACCTAACCCATAACTCCGACCACATAGCGACCTAGGCACGCACGCCTAGGCTGCCCCATGGCCTGCCACCGATAGACTCACCTTCGCCATGACACGGCGAAGGTTCTCTTGTGGTCTGATAGAGCTGCAAGCTCACTTTTGTGTCGTGCAGGATCTGAGCACCAGCCGCCATTAGCGACAGCTCGAGGAGGTCAAAGGCTTGATCCAGGCTGAAACACTTCAAGCTCCCAGGTCCAATAGGTGCAGGGAAGCCTCGCGCAGTCAGTTGTCCCAGCAATTGGTGCTGCGAGGCCTGCAACTACTGCAATTGGAAGGAAGATCTCCTGCAGGCGTGCAAGCAACAGCGGACGGGATGTTAGTCCCACCTCATAAACGGCTGGGTGCAGCGCTTCAAATAAATTGAAAAAGTGTATTGGGCTTATCGCCTTCGATACACAGGGGTCAGGTCCCTTACCTGCGCACACAGTGCGCCATGCACTCGCACCCGCCCTCGCCCGCGCTTACACCCTGCGGGTCTGGGCTGAACCTGATTACCCAACCAAGCACTCCTCGCCCACCACCGCATGCCGGTGGGCCTAGTCCCGGGCGCATTACCCGACCCGTATACCCGTGAATGCTCTGGGAGCAAACCCTTGAGAGAGAAATAGAGAGAAAGAGAGATGTGGGGCGGGTAGGGGTTAGGTTTTGCCTAACCGTGTAACATGCAGGGAAGCAGGAGAAGAAGAAAGGAGGAGGAATGGCTGAAGACTTAGCCGCATAGGGCAGTTGTTGAAGAAAGAAGAAGACAAGAAGGAGGAAGCTACAGAGAAAAGAAAGAGAAGAAGCAGCCAAGAGCTGCAACAGAAGAAGAAAGAGGAAGAAGACAGGAAGGCAGAGAAGCCAACTGAAGAAGGAGAAGGCACAGTGCAAGAAGAAGAAGAGGACAGGAAGGAGGAAGCTACAGAGAAAAGAAAGAGAAGAAGCAGCCAAGAGCTGCAATAGAATAAGAAAGAAGGAGAAAGAGGAAGAAGACAGGAAGGCAGAGAAGCCAACTGAAGAAGGAAAAGGCACAGTGCAAGAAGAAGAAGAAGAAGAAGGAAGCCTAACAGAGAAGAGAACAAAAAGAATCCAAGAGGAGAAGATCCTGGGAGGCATTGTAGCAAAGGGGCAGATAAGGCATCTGATTCAGAGAATCAAACATCCGAGAAAGGAAAGACAGAGAAAGAAGAGAAGGAAGAGAGAAGAAGAGAAGAAAGAAAGAAAGAAAAGAAGAAAAGGATTTTTTTGTTCACTCTCTCTCTTTAATTTTTGTAAAATAGTATATAGTTGATTGTGAATTTGTATGCTTCTAGAATCAAAGTTTGCTCCCTAAGTTCGACCTCAGGATATTCTAAATTTCGAGTAATAAATTAAAATAAACTGGTAATCACTTTTCATGGTAATACTAAAACAAAGATATCTTTAAAACACCGCGAAAGGCGATCCGACCAGTGTGCAGTACGAAGGACTAATGCCAGTCAAGTCAGAGAGGCTCCATTTTATAGCCTATCTATGTGCTCTCAAGACAAACAAGAGTCATGATTCTTGATCAGATGATAAGAAAGAGTTGACAATCACAGGATATGTCTGATTAGGTCCTAAGAAAACATACTTAAGAGAATCAGGGAGAGGTTTGAGCTCAACAGGTACAGGATCTGATGAAGGAGCAGGCGTGGAGATTTCAGGAGATCCTAGAGACACTAATGGAATAGGAGGTAAGTCCTCAGTTTCTAAAGTAGGTGTCTCAGTGAGAGTCAGGTCAAAATCCAAAGAGTGTTGAGGTTCTAAATTTAGTGAGTCAATCAAAGTATCCTCAACCAACCGATCCAAAGAATCCAAGGAACAGATTTCCTCAATTAAACTACATGTCGGTCCTCTTTGGGCTTGAAAAATATCAATTTTTATTTTTTGATCAACAAACTTTAATTCTATTAAGCCCTCCTCACAATTAATGTTTGCCTTGGCCGTAGCCAAGAAAGGTCTTCCTAAAATAATAGGTGTGTTTTGGATGTCCTCAGGTACTTCCATGTCAAGGACTATAAAGTCTACAGGAAAGTAAAAATCCTTGACCCGCACTATAACATCTTCCAACACTCCCTAAGGTGTCTTAACTGATCTGTCAGCTAATTGCAGGGACACCTTGGTTGGCTTCAGATTGCTAACCTCAAAATGTGACAGTAAGGAGTTTGGGATAAGATTGATGGAAGCACCTAGGTCAAGTAATGCTTTGTTAAATGTGGTGTTACCTATCATGTAGGGTAGGAGAGGGGTGCCTGGGTCTTTCATCTTAGTAGGGAGGGTACTGGATATAATGGAACTAGCTTGTTCTGAAAGGATGATTGGACTGCTCCCTTTTTGAATCCTTACTTTACGCTTAGGTGTTCATAGATCATTTAAAAACTTAGCTTAAAGAGGTATGTGGCGAATTGCATCCAACAAGGGGATGTTTATATGAACTTGCTCAAAGAGCTTAAGCAAATCCTCCTCAAGAGCCACACAGGTCTTTTTCTTTCCTTTACCCTTCTTCTTTAAATTCTCTGGAAATAGTACAGAAGTGGTGACAAGAGGATCATTCCTAGGTAAAGGAGAAGCAGGAAACAGTGAATCGAATGGAGGAGTGGAGGTAGAAGGCTCGGGAAAAGATGTAGAAGCAAGAATAGGTGGATCTACAGTGCTTTTACCACTCCTAGTGACTATGGCATTTAGTTCAGCCTTAGATGTAGATGGTAATTTAGAACTAGGTAGTAGAGGTGGTTGGGTTTGTGGATAGGAAGAATTTGGATCAGTGTAAAATTCAGTGTCGTGCAAGGGTTGTGAAATGACATGTGCTTGACCTTGCACAGCCGGTCTAGGTTGAACATACCTTTGGGCAGGTATGTTCCTAGGATTGGGTTGTGCTTGAGATGGAAGTGAATGTGGTTGATGGGATTCCGTCAAGTGTGATAGCTGGGCTCTCATCTCAGCTAATGCCACATCCTGTCTCTGCTGCATAGCAATATTCTGTTGTTGCATATTAGCTAGAGCTTTCATGATAAACCCCAACTGGTCATCTAGTGTAGGCCCAGGTTGAGAGTATTGGGTGGGCCTGGGTTGGGGTTGCTGGTAGGTACGCGGTGGATATCCGTGTGATTGTGGAGGTGGTGCATAAGGCTATTGAAAAGGAGGTCTCTATGAATTTCCCGACCACGAGAAATTTAGATGATTACGCCATCCAGGGTTGTACGTCTGTGCAAAAGGATCATTGTGAATGGCGTGGAGCTCCTCCGAAGCTCCAGAAGGTGAAGGGAAGTCAGTGTAGGGAGGAACAAAGGTTCCTCCAACCGGTGAAGGATATGGAAATGGAGTAATGCAAATTGTCACAGAAAGGTTATTCACAGTTTCCCTCCCTATGGGAAACTGGAAAGAAGTGTTTTGTGCAGGTGACTGAGAAGGAGATGATGAAGGTTGAGAGAGAAATTTCCATACTTCATCTACTTTCTTCTCGATTAAGCCCACCTTATCCAACTGACTAGCCACTATCTCTAAGTCTCTGCTGCTGGATTAGGCTTCGTGTACCCCTGTATGTGAATGGGAATGTGAGGACTTTCTATTAAACACACTCATCAAAGCATTATTAATAACATTCTCGGCCATACCTTCGAAGAGCTCAAAGGTTGAGTCCTCATCCCGACACAGGAAATTGCCTCTACAAGCAGCATCCACGAAATTCCGTGTGTCATCATGGAGCCCATGGTAGAAGATCTGGACCTGTTGCCAGTGTGGGACACCATGGTGGGAACACTTTCTCAGAAGCTCGTGGAATCTCTCCCAAGCCACATGCATCTGTTCTCCTGAATTCTGGGTGAATGTGGTGATAGTGTTAGTGCTAGAGCACCATGATCGTTTATTTTGATAATAACAAAACATATGTCATTTAACATTTGCACTTGAAGTCTTAGATTTTAGGTTAATTGCAAATGGAGACATGGTTAGGCGGAGTTCAAGCTCGCATCCAGGACGGATTAGAGGAGCTTGATGGAGAACAGAGGAGCTTCGCATGGAGCGATAGCTTGAAGATGGAAGGACAAGAAGAATAGGATGGAATTCTGTTTATCTCTGTCTATGTAATTTTGTCTTTATTTCTTTGCCCTTTTTATTTCTTAGAATATCATCTTAAAGAGCCTCAAAGTATCCTAACAGAAGTCCTAGGAACACTTGCACAACCCTAGGATACTTAGGTTTTATGTAAAGAACTTAGAAAACTAAACTAGGGTTCAAACAGCCTTTTCAGGCATCTAATCTGAAAATCAGACGTCTGACTGTTGACTCAGACATCCGATTATGTTTAGGCTGGACTTAGTTAGTTCTGTCTGATGAAATCAGACGTCCAGACCTTAATCCAAACCTCTTAGAAGACGTCTGATGCCTTTGCCAGACGTCCAATTAGTGGATCGTTGGCTGTCTTAGTAAACACCGAAGGAAATGACCATTAGCCTTGTATCAGACGTCCGTAGAGGACCTCAGAAGTCTGATACATGACCTTTTTGCCTCGGCTGACCTAAAATCTCTTCTCAGATATCTTATAGCCGTTGCACTCCCTTGGGAATCCATTTCCACAGAAAAGTAGGCTTCCAGACGTCCAAACATCATTTCAGACATCCTGTATGTCGTCTGATGACAATTCACTAGAACCCTGTTTAAATCTGATTCAAGTCAGGAAGGAAACCCACCTAAAATCAGACATCTGACTTTGTTCCCAGACATCTTAAACTAGTTTTCCAGACGTTTGATGCCAGGATCAGACGTCTGATAACCTTGTCAGTGTAATAATTAATCCTGATTTTGGCCTGATTTTCTTGGACCTTGCACCCAATGGCTATGGAAACCTTCCAAGGCCTTCCAAAGCCTTCCTAGGGCCTCTATAAATAGAGGAGAACCTTTGCCACTCAAACACAGCTAGATACACCAAGACACACCCAAGCTACATACTTTCCACTCTTTGGTGTCTAAAAGAAGAAGAAGATCATATAGAAGAAAGCTCTTGCCCTCCAAGCTTAGTTCTACACCTAGAGAGCTTGATTCCTGTTGCACACCTGCTCTCCCTCCGCGATTACGAGAGTGGCGAAGCGCTACCACATGGTTCACGCATCCGCGTTGTCAATGCACTTCTTGCAGAGGGAAGCATCTTAACTCCTATAGAAGCTTAGGTTAAGAATATCTTTGTTGGCTCTATAGGACTATTCTTGTATTTCACTTTGCTTGTGTTGGGTATTCGCTTTGCGAATTCCCGTCTCCTTTGTGAGACAAAATCCTTCTCGTGAAGAGAAGGGGTTTGAGGTATGCTACCCTCGCACTTGTAGCGTGGTTGTAATTGAGGTTATACTACCCTCGTTTAAGTAGTACGTTAGTGGATTTGATCAACTTAGTTGATCGAAAAATCCTAACTCGACAGGGTTAGGTGATGGTTTTCACCTGGGTTGGGTTTCCACCTAAAAATCATTATGTACATTGTGTGATTGTCTATTTTTGTGAAATTGTTATATTTTATTTCCGCATTTTATACGTCATGCTGATCTCACCCCCTCCAAGTAAGGAATTACAGATAGCATGCCTTAAGGTGTTAGTGCGGCCTACGGGAAAGTACTTCTTTAGAAACTCATGTTCTAAAGAAGTCCAAGAGTTTATAGGTGTAGTCCGTGCAAGTGTTCTAAACTAAAAGGTAGCCTTATCTTTTAATGAAAAGGAGAACATTTGCATCAAAAGCATGTGCTAATCATGGCCTTCCGGACCCAGGGTTTGAGCAAGATTTTTCAGCTCCTCTAAATGCTGAAAAGGGTCCTCAGAAGCAAGTCCATGGAAGTGATGAATGAGCGCTATGATGTTCAGCTTCAGTTCAGCAGCACGACCCCCATTAGGATATCGCACCACAGGCATAGGTTGGACAACTGCAGGATTATAGTAATCCTGTAGTTGAGGTCTACAAGGTTGGGGTGGTGCTTGAGGGTTTTTAGGTTGAGGTGGTTGTGGTTGGGGGTTAGCTAGGAGATTAACAGCTTGAGCAAGCTGTTGTACCTATTGGGTTAGGGTATTCATTTGTAGTTGAGTTTCAAACAGGTGATGAAGATGAGGCATAGGTCCTCTCTCCAAGGGTGGATTAGGAAAATTAGGATGTGGTGGAGGTTGAAATGGACCACCTTTAGGTTTTTTTAATGGACGGATCGAATCGGTTCACAGGATACACAGCACCCAAGAGGATAGGATCAGACCACTACTATGAATCGACCCTAATTTTTATCCAGGTATATTTTAGTGCATTATTCCGGCCTAGACCCAGCTCAGTAGAACTAGGCCCAAGCACTATACAGACCCAGGCTCCCACCCCACATAAATTCTCAACAAATGCCCATGTATATATGCTCGAAGGGGAGGGTAATGGGAAATGTGCGCCCGATGCATGACAACTGAAGCAGCTACGGCACCAATTCACCTTATACCACACTAAGTGGTCTATGCTCCATGATGTGGCACTTTAAAACAGCACCAAATCAGCACCCGACTGTGTTCGCATACGAGTGAATTTCAAGATTTTGGCCCTCGATTTGAGGCCATAAATTAATGTAAATTAAAAATAAATTATATAATTACAAAGCCCTTATATAGGGCTACCTAATTATACAATTAGTTTACATAAATAAGTTATTTAAATATATAATAAAATTAACTAAAGTTGACTATTTATACATGTTAATTTAGAGGTTAATTACTTAATTAAAGTATAAATTAGTTAAGTAATTGTACAATTGACCTTATACAGTATTTATACACATAATAAATTATTGATTACACTTTTTTTTTATATTTTAGGAACTTTATTATAATTTATATACAATAAATATTAGTTTAAGTTAGTTTTACATATAAATAATTTATAAATACTATAATACAGTATAAATACAATTTAAATAAGTTGACAATACTTAATATAATATAATACAAATGTACATTATAGTTTACTTCAGTATTAACTTAAATTAATAATTTATTTTATTTTAAGTTAGTAAATTACATAATAACTTAATTACCTACTGTAATTACTTAATTAAATTAAATTACAGGTATCGTATAGTACATAATATATAGATAAATACATATGTATAGTACTAGGTACAGTTATGTACATTTAAATAGGTTTACATAATTACTTAGTTTTATATACATTTAAGTTAATATAAATTAATAAACAAGAATACAATAAGGTTATATATACAATAAATCATTTTAAATATTTAATTTAATATATAGAATACATATATAAGTTATTTATACATATTATGTACATATTATACAATAAATACATATAATTTAGGTTTAAGTTATATATACAAGTATATAATACTATACAAGGTATTTTTGAATATTTTTGAAGTTTTTCTTATTTTTATAGTTTTTATAGGTTTAGTAGAGGTAGGGGATGAGAGAGCAAGAGTGAGATGAGAGAGAGAGAGAGAGAGTTCTTTTTGTGATTTTTAACCTTTTGTTCTTTATTGAATTCCAAGGTATACTGAATCGTCGATTGGTATGTTTTACCAAGCTAAGGGTTTAAATTACCTTGAAACTTGGCACACACCTAGAAATATAATCAATTTTACTCAAGACACATTTATTTTATTTTTTTGAAAATTTTTTTATGAGTTTATTTATTTACAAAACTCACACATTCTAGGCCTAAATGAACATGAAGCTAAGCAACCTAAGGCCTTAAACTCACTTCTTTGTGCTGAACAAATTGTTTAAGCATTGATACATATTCAGCACATCTCATGGAAGAATTTCAGATATTTAAATATGATTTTCATATTGATTTTCATTAAAATCACTTGTTAGATAGATTATCACTGAAAAATAGATGACATAGGAGATTAAAAAAATGATTCACAAGCTATTCAAATTATATTTCAATTCATTTCAAGTGCAGGAATGCTTGAATTTGAAAACCTAACATTACAAAGCAAGCCATCTCATAAAGATCCAAAAACTTAGCTCAACATCTTCATCCTAACGTCCAGGAAAGTGGCTGCAGCTATTGTTGCTGCTCATGTGCAGCAGTTCAGCCTCTGCTACTGCAAAATTAACTACACAAATAGGTGCCTGGAACCTAAATCAGGTCTGGTTCAGGGTTTTTAGTACCTTTGCAAAAAGTAACACTTAGAACTAGGTGTCTTTAAGCTTTGAAAGTCCTCAAATACACTGAAAACGTAGTTTCAATCCAAGAAATGTAGCTGCTATGCAGCCTTTTATGTGATGATTTGGGATTCTTGAGTCCAAACACATTTAATCAACCATATAACAACTAATTATCCCTCAAACTCATTTTAAGAATTAAATCCATATGTTAACACCTTCATCCAATGCTCTTGAAATTCAATTCTCATCTTAGATCAGGGATTGTAAAATTACATTCCAGATCTGAGATGGGAATTGAATTTTCATGAAAAATCATTTCAAACTCCTTTCTAGCACCACTAAATTTCAAGGAAATCCAATTAACTCTTCCAGAAATCTTTGAGACCCTAATAAGATCTCCATCTTACACTATAGATAGTGTAAGGTAAGGATCTACATTAAGATCTCAAAAACATTTAAATCCAATTCAGAGATGATCAAAAACCTTTCAACATGATTACAAACTCTCCAAATCATGAAAAATCCTGATCTAATTCCTCTCTTATGCCATAGGCAACATAAAGAAAGAATTTGAATTAGTAAATATATTCCAATCAAAAATGAATCCCAAATCTTCGTATCTTTCAATCTGAATTAAAACCCAGAAGGATAAACTGAAATCCTTTAGGTTAGAAATCAAATCCCATTCAAATGATCATGTGAATCATTTCTAGAGCCTCAAATCAGGAGGACTAATCATCCTTGGCTTTAGCTATCCATGAAGAAGCAAAACTATGATCAATATCGAATTGAACCCAAATCTAAGAGAATCAAGAAATCAGTTCGACACAAACACAAAGGAGGGTGATTATGGTGATGTGAAATGAATGAAATCACCCTCAAATTGGATTTGAGTGCTTCAACAGATCTAGGAGCTAATAAGCTTTAGATCTACTGAATGCTCAGATGAACAGGTGATTGGTGATTTAAACGTGAGGAAAACATTCAGAAACGAGTTGTGAAATGATGAGGGAGATCAGTGGATCAATATGATGGTGAAAAACCACCTCTCTGATCTGAATTGATCAGAGAGGGTGAAAGCGATCTAGGCTAATTCTACTCCTAACTAATCTAGAAAGCAGTAAACACTATCTAGAAAGCAGTAAGTCTAATCTATAAAAGCAATAAGTCTATCTACTCTGAAGAATGAGGTTCCTGGATCCACAGCTGGTTGCTATGGCGACGAATGGGGATGCAAGGATCTCCAACGAAGAATGAGGTCCCTGGGCTGCAACTGGTCATTGCAACGATGAAATTGAGTAGGAGACGCCGCCCCTGTCACCGACGGCCGATGAAGGAGGAGGGAGAACTGGAGATGTGGATGAAGGGATCGGCTTAGGGTGGAGGGAGCTCGATGGCGCGCGTAGGATTCAGGGGAGCTGCTTAAGTAGCTGATACAGTGGATACAATCACCGTAAGGGTATGATCAAGCGCTTAGGGCTTGGGTGGTGGCGATGGAGAGAGAGAGGCATGCGAAGTTCAAATCCAAATCATAGTCAATAGATGAGATTTGGGGAGGATGGTGATGCCATGCGCAGATGCGCACGAAGCTCAGATTTGGAACGGCCATGATCGAGGGAAATTAGGGAACGATGGCCTAGATTTTTTGTGTTCTTGTGTGAACAGTGCACCGCCACCATTAGGTGTATTGGTGTTTTTGCAATGAAGCCCAATCAAGGTGAAGTGGTAGAAAAATTTCTTAAAAATCGATAAGCAGAGAGAAGGTTGGCAGTGCGGTCCCTTAGGTGTTGCAAAGAGGCCCCTGCAAATTTTCAGAATGGTTCCTAAGACTATTAAATAGGTCCTAATGATGTCCAAATTCCACCAAATTTTTCTCGAAGCCTAATTGAACATTTATGAAGTCAATTCCACCATTGATTTGAAGTTTTGAACCTAAATGTATGTTTAATTTGCAATTGGATCATCAATTTACATTAATGAATAGAATATCTCATTTTATGACCTAATTTTACGTTTTTAGCATAAATTTTCTGTTTTAGGTCATTTCCATTAATTCTCACACTTAACCCATTTCATGTGTTAATTTTGTAGTGTTTAGCTTAGTTTCTTGCTTAACTTGGACATTTTAGCTATGATGAGCCACACCTCATCACTACTTACGAGACATTTAATAGGAAGGACATTTTAACAAAAATATAAAACTCTTGATTTAGTTTCATATATGATATTATAAGAGACAAAGTATAAGATAAAATTAAAAAAAAAAAACACACAATGTTAATAAATTACTTTACAAATATTTCAAGCTTTTCTAATTAAGTCATAATAAATATATGTTGTCATGAAAAAAAAATCTCCTAATCAAAACCTTGCATGTCCCTTTTGATATTTTGGATCTATCGAAGAAGTGCTTCCATCGTCCGCCTTCTTATATCTTGATAGTAAATATACCTCCATTCAATTATATTCACACGACCTTCTTTTCATGCTGCATCAAACAACCAACATATATTACTACTAATTAAATTTTAAAAATAAATGAATAAAAATATAAATTAGTAAATAGTTCCTTACAAATTTATAACATAATTAATTCAAACTTTTCCTGATTAATTGATGGGTCGGTTGGATAGCATTTGTGCAATTTTCACGATTTCTTCTAGCCTCTTCTTACTTGCAAGTATAATCGATTATTTATTATATGTCTTTACCAATTAAGAAAATGATATCGTTTAGTTCATACCTTCACTTGTTCAATAGTCCAATAATCAACAAGAATGCTCCATTCCATTGGTTGTACTCTTAGAGGTATGTTCCAATGTACCTCTATCAAATCTTTGCTTTTAAAGTACTACCAAAAATGTATATATAAGATATTAACAATGAGACTTCAAAATAAAAAACCAATCAACCATAACTAAAAAGTTAACCATATACCTTTCTCTTCAACTTTGCCTTATTCTTTCGATTTATGTCTCTTGCTTGCCTCAAAATAGCATTGTTGCTGAATTTATTTTGCTCCCATGAATAAACAGCATGTGTTAAATATAAATCGCACATTAAGTTAACTTTCTTATAATATTTCAAGTTTAAATATGAGTTGGTTGTTTTTACATCAACCTCTCGCAAAAGACCATCACCCAAGTCGTATACCCATATTTTGTAAGTCTCATCTTACCCTCGAAGTATCTTTTGGGTTCCCTGTAAGGTTTAGTTTTTTAAGGATGCTCTCCATTATAGGTTTTTCGATATGCATAACATGAAACTTGTGGCGAATTAGAAGATCTTACCAATATGACAATTCTTTAGAGAAAATGCTTTCTTCCTTCAACCATAACAATCACCAATCTTCTCCAAATGCTTTCTCGATTCTTTTTTAAAGGGTTTTCCAAGTTTGACACATCCAAGTTTTCTTTGTTCCATCCATGCATCTTTCCCTAATAATAGTTCTTTCATCATACCTAAGATAGGTTTACCATCGAATTTATGAAAGCAATCATTCTTCCACCATCTATGTCGTATAGAAAGAAACTTACAATGGCCCAAATAACAAAATTTCGTACTCTCTTAAAGTCAGGCACACTTGTATCTTGATGAGAACCTCATCATGAACCCTAACTAGCATATTTTGACATAAGAAATCGAACAAAAAGCTTCTACATAACCTAAGGGAAGGCCTAAATCAGGAAATTATTGAGTAGAGAATAAAATATTATACAAGGGGTAAAATTTACCATTACAGTGCATGAACAGGATTTCTAAGGGTCTAGACATAGGTCAAGTGGACTTAATAATAGAAAAAGTAGGATGGTTTAGTCAGAAAAGGGTTATGACAAAATCTGGGAATTAAATGACATTCTGTAACCTTAAAACAAATCTGCTTTAATTCACGAAGTTTCAGGAAATATAAAAATCAACTAAATCCTCTAAAATTTATGAAAAAATATCCCCTAGGGTTTAGAACCTTCAATTTGGCCGTTAAAACCTATCTTGACCTAGATTGAGAACCATACCTAATTTTTGACCTAATTTGGGTTTTTGTGTAAAATATCTAGTCAAACATGGTCAAACCTAAAATCCAACTTTACCATTGGATCCCTTAGGTCTAAATTAGGTTTATACCAAAATTTAGACCTAGGGGAATGTCGTCTTGACCCACTTTACAAAATGGTCCTCAATAATTACTTTTTCACCCTTAACTTTTTAAAATCTTGCAAAAACCCCCTATCTTTCCTGTCATTTTCTTCAATCTGATCCCTCTGCCATCCGCTGCACAGGCCATACCTCCAGCGACTTTCCACGGAGGATGGCACAATGCATGCATGGGGAGCCGGCCCTAGATTTGAAAGGGGAGCTCCTTGCGAAGCCCCCTATCGCATGGGTTGGCTCCCATGCCCTGTCGGCAGCCATACCTCTCGTGTGAATGCGCAAGAGGTATGGGTCTCCGTCTACCCACGTCTCCGGCGGGGTTTTTCTCACCGCTTTCGCGCACTTCACGGCCGGCCAACGCCTATTTAAGGAGCAGCACCCTCTGTTGCATCCTTCAAGCTCCACTTGGCCTGAGAATCCCGTCAAATTCCTCTCCTCCCAACTCCAGCCATTCACCCAGAGCTTTCGACGACTCTACTCCTTTCTCGTCGCCCTGCCACCATACTAGTGGCAGGGTTACCTCTGCCGTCTTCCGCCGCATCGCGCCGTACCAGCAGGCGCACTCCAGCCCCTATTCCTCGTCGCCGTCTCTTCCCCTGGGCGCCTTTGTCTCCGGCGACGGCAGTACCGGCTGCTCGCCACCTCCGCCTCCTCCATTCACTCCTGCCCTACCAGTTAAGTCCCTCTTACCCTCCTCTTTAATTCCCCTCTATCAATTTGTTGTTTCGACCCCTCTACGCCACTATCCACCCTCACCATCTCCACCTCTAACCACCAACTCCGGCGAGGCCATTTCACCACCACAGACAGCTCCACCCCTCGCCAACCGGTCACTGAGCATCACCTCCACCCACTGATCACCCTGTAACCCTCCACTGACCGTGCCACCCACTGTCGCCTCCCCCTGAACAGACCCACTCACATAGACTCAGACCGACCTGGGCACGCACGCCTAGGCCATTCTGAGCCACGCTGACCCCCACAGTAACTTCGTAGTGCTCTGGCGAAGCCTATTGAGCGTCCTGACATGGCCGAGAGGACGTTTTCCTGATTTCAGGTCTCTTGCCTCCACCGCCATTGACGCCGAGCTTGGAGCAAGCTTGCAAGCAGCTCCAGGTCCTTCCAACTCCAAGAGGCGCGCCCAGGTTGCACGGAAGGCTTCCACGCACAACTCCAGGTCTTCAATTGGCAGCGAAGACCTCGGCTGGGGCGGTTATTGTTCGCACTCCCTGCTGCAGGTGCGCAAGAGAGGGGGGGCGCAGATAGTCCCACCTTGGGCGTTTTCAAGCGCCCCACGATGCATAAACTGTAAAAGTGATTGAGGCTTATCACCTCAGTCACACGGGGTGAGGTCCCTCTCACCTGCTCACCCAGCCTCGTCCGCAACCACCCCCCGCGGACCTGGCCCGACCCGATTACCCAACCTATGCACACCTCGCCCACCATCGCACGCCGGTGATCCTGGTCCTGGGCGTGTCACCCGACCTGCATACCTGAATAGACTCTGGGAGAGCGAACCCTGGAGTGAAACAGAGAGAGACGCGGGGAGGGTAGAGGTTAGGTTTTGCCTAACCATATGCCTGTGCAGAGAACTGAAGAAGAAGAAGGAAGCAAAAGAAGAAGCAAGGAAGGAGCGACCAAGGACTTAGCCGCACTAAGGAGTTGAAGCAGGAAAAGGGGAAAAGGAGAAGCAAACTGAAGAAGAAGGAGAAGGCAGAGACAGAGCAAAAGGGAAAAGAAGAGAAGGAAGCTGCTGCAGGGAGGAAGGCCAAGCAACTAAAAGAAGAGAAAAAGAAGAAGCCAAGAAGAAGAAGCAGCAGTAGCAACAGCTGAAAGAAAGAAGAAGAAGGAGAGCACGAGTACTGTAGCAAGTGGCTACTTAAGGCATCTGGTCCATGGAGTCAGACGTCTGAAGACAAAGAGAAAGGAGGACAAAAGAAGAAAGAGAGAAGAAAAGAGAGAGACAAATTTTTACTTCCTCTCTCTAATCTTTTTGTAAAATAGTATATTATTGTAAATTGTGATTTTCTATGCTTTTAGAATCAAGCTTGCTCCCTGAGTTCAACCTCAAAGAATTTTTGTATTTGAGTAATAAAATAAAATCAAACTGATCTGTTTTACCGAGTACCATATCCTCCATACACATAGGACACACATTTTTTTCCTTTTGTGCTCCATCCTGATAGGTTGGCATATGCAGGAAAATCACTAATAGTCCAAAGTAATACTGCATTCATTGTAAACATTTGTTTCTACGATGCATCATATGTTTCCACTCCTATAAACCATAACGACTTCAATTCATCTAATAAGAGATGCATATAGACATTGATTGCATTTCCAAGAGCACTGAAACCTAGAATTAGCAATGTAACATCATAAATGATGACTTCATGCACAACCACAGGGGTAAATTACAAGTAACAACCATCCTTGGCCAAATCCTATAACTAACATTCATGTTACCAAATGAATTAAAGCCATCACTTGATAGTGTTAATCTTAAATTTCGAGGCTCTGCTACAAAGCATGGATGCTCAACATCAAAATTTCTCCATTCTTCACAATCAACTGGATGACACATCAATCCATTTGTATCTTCTTTCCTTCCATTCTCATGCCAAGACATTAATTTTGTAGCCTTTGATGACATGAGGAGATGATGTAGTCTTAGGATAAGTGGAAAGTAACAATGTTATTTTTCTGGACAACATTTCTTTCCTCCGCTAACTTTTTTGGAGCAAAACAAAAGGTAGATTAGTGCATTTTGAGAAATTGGACCTAGAAAATGATAGCATCATAATTACTTAAGGTCCTGATGGCCCTATCCTTAAAAGTCTATTTATGGAACTAAACTCAAATCTAGAGTTAACTCAATCATGAACCTTAAACCTTAAGGTGAAAAATCATTTTTCATAGGTGAAAAAGCACTTAGAATTTATGAAGGTGATATAATGGTTTTGTACTAGTGTAAAGTGATTTCAGTGGTTTACACCTGTACAAAATAAGTTTATTATTGGCTACGACAGTAGTGGACCCCATCACATGTCAGTACTTTTTTGCATAAAAAGGATATACATCAAATGAGGATCACACATTCACACCCTTTTACGTTTCATTTTACATCACTTTTTACATTTCTATACCTGCATCCTTAACAAGTAAGTAAGAGCTTGGTAGCATGCTTAAGATAGATCCTGAGTCGTTATAAAATGCTAGCAGAGCATAGCTCTTCTTTAGTAGGAGAAAAAGGCTACCCAAGTAACTTCCATTAAGATAATACCACCTCTTTAACTTAGGAGAGCTGTGAGTGATATATAAGGATGAGAGGTATACTACTAATTAACATGACATTAAGTATTTTGACCCAATTAATGCCAAATTCATTGGACATGTGGCTTAACAATTTTAATTACGTAGTATCCTATTAACGTTCTTGGGATGAAACCCTAAGACATAATTGGTATTTTATTTTTCAACATAATCCCTTGAAAATGACCTTCCCGTTCACCAATTCCATTCCCTCCACCCTCCGAACAACACCATCATCCCTCCCCTTGTCAAGCCACCGTCATTACTGTGGACATCCACGAAAAAGCACCTAAATAATCATATGCTAAATATAATCCCCAAACTACATTATAATTCATATAATTTATGTAAGGGTTTGTTACATTCACATCCATGGAAACTTTCCTAATAACATCACATCCCGTAAAATATCTTATTACATTCATACGTCTATAAACTTATCAACCATTCCAATTATACCCCAGATAAAAATTACATTAACTTTTGAGGAAATATGCTCCAAATACTTTCATGACCCTTGATTTAACAGGAGAAAGTACGAAAATGCATAGATATCCCTATTCATGCTTTTTTTATATTCTATTTTTTCTTCTTACTCCTCTCTTCTCCTTCCCCTTCCCCACAGGAGGCCACGACGGCGGTGTCAATTGACAAGATCGAGATCCACGATGGCGCAATGGTGCTGTGGCACCCCTTGATCGACATTCTCCCTCCTCCCTCCTCCTTTTTCCTTTCTCTCTCTCTCTCTCTCTCCCTCTGCTCTTTTCTTTTAGGGGATTTTTTATCTTTTAAGTGAATAACTATGGTGTATGATCAATATGTATAATCATAGTTAATCTAGAAAATCGTTACATGATAGCGGACGAGTATATACGTTAAACAACACAAGTTTACATAACTACGTATGCAATAATGGATTCTACGAGGGTATATATGATATCAAAAAATATTAGAGAGGCATAAATGTGAGAAGCCCTTTCTATAATACATGTAGGTTTATCCGAGGTCATCGAATCGGCTCGCTTCCCTGCCCGCTCGCCGCGTTCGGCAGACCCTCCTCCACGCGTCCCCCGCGCTTTCCAGCCATAACCCCATAGCCGAACCCCCTCTGCCGGCACGTGTCCGTCACCCCCACCACCCTGACCACCGGTAGCCGCCGGTCACCACTGCCCCCGTCCCCGCCCCCGCCTTATAATTCCCCCCCACCCCAACTGCCCTCTTCCTTCCTCCACTTTCCAACTCCTCTCCTTTCCTCATCTTCTCCGCACCCAAAACAAACTCTTTTCCAACACCAACAACAACAACAAATCGTCCGCCGCTAATTACCACTAGAGGACTCTCTTGGTTTTGGATCCGAATCTTGCTCTCTCTCGATCTCCGGTTTCTTCGATCCACGAAGAGAAGATGGTAGCGGACACAGAATTGCGGCTACGGCAGGGGATGCCGGTGCTGGACATAGTGCAGTACCGGTGCGTCGCGGCGGAGATCGCGGCGGCGGCGGCGGCGGCCTCCTCCGCGTCTTCGTCGGGCCCCCCGGCGGAGCTCGCGCAGGAGCTGGTGAGCAGCCCGTTCGATACCTACATGAATTTCCACCTCGATTTTTTCTTTTTTGTGTTTTTGCTGAATTTATTTTTTCTTTTGTTTCTTTTCAAAAAGGAAAAAACTTACATGATTTGAGTTTGTTTGTTTTTTTTTTTTCTTTTTTTTGTCGGGTTTGGGGAGATGGAGAAGCGGATCTGTCTGTGGAGTTGCGGTTGGCTTGGAGGAACCGGGGTTGTTCGCGTTGCATCCGGAGGAATTTGATTGGATGGAGATTGTTTTGGTTTTTTTCAAGGGCTGGATTGGAGGTGTGGGATTGAGCATAAGGTGGTTGGTTGATTCTTCCCTGCAGGAAGTGGAAGGTGTGGTCTTGTTAGATCCACATGTTTTTGATGATGATGATTACCGTGGCCCGGCGCTGATGTGGGTCCGGTGGCTTACTTGATCCGATGACTGCTGGGGAGCATATCCGTGATTCTGACAAATTGGCATCGAGCTTTTTCCGACAGCTCGAGCATGCGATTGCCAGGATGCATGGGGGTGCAACTTTTGCCGTAGTTTAAAAGAAGTGTGGAGCTTCTGATGATTTCTTGGATAGGTGGTTGGTGTTGGTTTCGGTTCCTCGTGATGAAGAAGTCCCCTTTTTTTTAAGGGAACATGATCTGTGGCAGGGTACGTGAGGAGTCTTCTGTTTTTTTCCCGCTCTTAGGAAGGTTTTGCAATCTTCTTTAGGGGCATCGATATGGTAGGTAGAGCTACCGTGGTTTAGGTTTGCGTTTTTGGACGAACGTGGTCTGGTTTTCTGGTTTGGCTATGTTGACCCACATCTAAACTTGGAACAATCGGGTTGAGAGATTCCTCAACTTGAGAAATTTCTTATGGATGTAGATGTGAAATTGTTGTCGAGGTGTGCCTTGAAGTGATCAGCTTGAGTGATTCGTGGACTTGAGAATTTTTTTATTGGCCGTAGGTTTAGAAGTGTTGTCGACTGTGTGTCTTAGGAGCAAAGACCAGGTGAGGGTGCACCATATGGCGGGTGATTGCCTTGGTGGAGCTCAGGGTGCTTGCATAGGTGGGTCATGCATGGATCCAAACACCAGGTTGGGCAGCCCGCAACCCAAATACCCAATACATTCTTGTAGTGATCCTCTCATCATGACTCTTCCCCCCTTCACCCCTTGTTGAGGCTTTGATTCTTGTTTTGGAGCCCTTACAACTCTCCATAGCCCTTCTTTCGAGTTCTTGAAGCCTCAGTACAAGTTCTGAATCCTCTCTTACCATTGCTCTTACTCCTTTATCATAAAATACTTGTATTGTTAACCATACACCACTATTATGTGAGTTTGAGCATTAGGTTTTGTGGGGACCGATTTCAAGATGCAAATGTCAAGCACTACGATGAGTTTTCCAGAAATTATTGTTACTCTCCCCGCATACCTTGGTCTTCAGTGTAGTGATGGTTACCTTGAAACTCCATATCTGACCTAGAAGTGGGGCAATATCCATGAGCAGGTGCTCAGAGTCGAACCATGTCAAAGTCATTCAAAGTTGTTACTGTTTGTGCAAGCACACCCATGCATGAGCCTCTAATAATCATCTGAATCTGAGCTGGCTCAACTTGAGTTCATTTATTTTAACAAGCCTATTACTTTCCAAATGCTTCCCATTTATTTTTCGATGAGCAGAACGAAGTTCTATGTCCTCAGCGTCTTGCAGATTTGAGAAAGGACAATGATATACGGACACCACTTTAGACACAGAATCTGACACCCACTCACAGAAAACATGACACCATCTGGGCACATGACCCCCCTTTTTAATGGGGTGGGGGGGAGTCATGTGTGTCAGATTCCATATACACTTTGGTGTATACGAAGCATTTTCCTTTGAGAAACTTTATCACTTGCTGATTGCCTTCATATATACTTTAACATTCCTTTTCTTCTTCTCTGCTTGGATGTGGAGATAATGTCAAGTTCATCCCTAGTTGGATAGAAGATGTTTTGAGGGTAGTCTCATCTGGGATGAGAGGAGTTCATAAATTATCTATAGTAGGGCTCCTTGCATATTTTATATCACATGATATTTCACCTTTGACAAAGTCCTGTAATATGAGTTAAGGAACTCATCAAGTTACAGTGAATGCTGTTGTTCTGTGGTTTTGCTTTGGTGTTTGATGAATATGACACATGGCCACATTTATTTGGCAATAGTAGAATCGGAATTCTCTTTATGAGTTCAATAATCGGCAATTAATGTTCACATGGCCACATTTGAGTTTCTCCACATTTGCTTGAACCACTAAAAAATAAGAGTCAAAGAAGTATGAAAGGAGGCTTAATGAATCTATGCGACAATGGGAAAAATGTTAGTCTTCTCTAATTTATTAGGGAAAAAAGTTAGCATACCCTTCCACGAGGGCAGTTTAATGGGAAAAATTGAACAGGGCCATTTTTGTCCCAAAAGAAAAATAGATGGTGCATTTTCCCCTTTTCTAGATATGCAATTGTTTCTTGTAAGTGCTCAACTGCACGAGAATTGTCTGTAATGCAGGTTGCTAATGTAGTGCATTTTTCCTTTAAGTGGTCCCTCCCTCCATTTTTGATATAAGTACCAAGGTGAACATTTCCTAACCTTTCTTATGTGATGATCCTTTGTTTTCAGGACTTGAGAGACTCAGATGCTGTCTTGGATATTCATGCTGACGTGGAAGCTCTTGATTTTGTTCCTTCCATCCGGTCTGGCAGCTTTGCTGATATAGGCCATCGAACCTACATGGAAGATGAGCACATATGTGTTGATGACCTTTCCGAACAGCTTGGTCATACGATGTGCTGCCCAACCCCAAGTGCATTCTATGGGGTAATAAGTTTCATCCTATTGTTGATGCCACATTGTGATTGTCATCCTTCTCCGATGTTGCTGACAGTTTCTACACAGGTTTTCGATGGCCATGGTGGTGCAGATGCTGCCATTTTCCTCAGAAAGCATGCAATGAAATTCTTCTTCGAGAACTTGGATTTCCCACATTCCTCCGAAGCAGACAATGTTTTCTTGCAAAAAGTAGAGCTTGCAATCAGTAAATCCTTTCTTCTTGTTGACGATGCATTGGCTGATGATCTTTCAGTAAACAGCTCCTCTGGAACAACTGGACTTACTGCTCTGGTTTTCGGGAGGTCAGTGGTCTCTGTTACCTGATTTTGTTCTCTCCTTAGAAGTTAGTGAAAAGATGTACTTGTCACTTGAATTCTTAGACCTTTGAGTGACAGATCAGATAGATTGGCCATTCAATTCAATCTGACTGAATTGGGTTGGAGTTTTTCACCTTTATTAGTTTGGATTACACTGGAAAGTTCTAATCCATAAAATATGTAGGGCATCGAATTATGACTTGATTTCAAAACGTGAACCAGAAAACTATCTTAAGTTGTGTTTCTCAAGAATGTTGCTTAGACTTTGGAGTTTATTTACTCTGTGAGGTTAGGTTTAGTGTTTATTTTTCAAATTTCTCAGACATCTCATCCTACTTATAGAACAAACAATGAACCTAAATTTCAATTTAAGATATCCTAGATCTTTCAAAATTTGTAGTAGTCAATGGAAATATGTTTCCATATGTGATTTTATGGTCCCAATCCGGTCAAATGTTAGATTGGATTTAAAATACATAGAAAAAATTGTACCAAAGCCCGATCAAATCTGAAATTTTTGGGCATTGGATTAGGTGTTGAGTTGGATTTGATCGGGCTAGAAAAGTCCCAAGCTGTGATTTGATATTGATTTAGCCTAAATCAATCCAATCAGTATGCACCCCTGCTTGTTTTATTTTGCACAGCACATAATTCATGAAAGAACTCCCGTACGTTAACTAGAAACCAAAACTTTGCATGCTTGATCACCTTCTGTACTTTATTTGTTTGCTGAAAATTGTTTGTCTTGATTCTTGAGAACAGGGTTCTGTTGGTGGCCAATGTGGGCGACTGCCGGGCAGTCCTATGCAGGAAAGGCAAGGCCATTGACATGTCTGAGGACCACAGGCCTGTCCGACTATCTGAGCTTAGGAGGGTCGAGGCAGCTGGGGGATACATTGACGATGGCTACCTCAATGGAGTCCTCTCTGTGACACGAGCCCTGGGTGACTGGGACATGAAGTTCCCCCGTGGATCCTGCTCACCCCTCATTGCAGACCCTGAATTCAGGCAGGCTGTCCTTACCGAGGATGATGAGTTCCTGATAATCGGGTGTGATGGCTTATGGGACGTCATGTCCAGCCAGCACGCGGTCAGCGTTGTCCGCAGGGGCCTGAGGAGGCACGACGACCCAGCCAAATGTGCCAGGGAACTCGTCTTGGAGGCTTTGCGGTTGAACACATCCGACAACCTCACTGTCATCGTCGTGTGCTTCACGGCCGAACAGAAAGACACGTCGTCGGCCCTTCCTTCACCACAGCAGACAGCATCGCCTCAGAGGCCAAAGCTCAGATGTTGCAGCCTCTCCGCAGAAGCTCTGTGCAAGCTGAGCAGCTGGCTCAGCGACACTGGGAACAATTAGGCAGATGCATTTTGCGAGTACGCCTGCACCGTTTTGGCCACTTCAGGTGGGAGGTGAAAAAAAGCAGCTGGCAGTTTTGTTCCATGTACATAATCACGTATTATTATGTCTACATATGATCTGATCATTGCAGTATGTAATATTGCATCAACTAATATTTTTGTTGGAAGTTATCGATGAGAATGCCATTGTACAGACTCATGGCAAGTTAAGGGATTTATGTTTGATACTATTTGCACCCTTGACACTAGATTTGGCCACTTGCCTGGTCTGTCCGGTTGGGTTGGACTTCGCCTTAGGAAATAAGCTACTGGGTTGATCTGGCTCGAGTTTTTTGTTTGATCACCTATGAGCTGGGCTAGGCTTCCATTTTTTTCAGTGTCCTGGTCTAATCTGCTGTTAATTAAGCCTTCAAATAATTAAAAAAAAAACCACTCCCCTATTTTCCAATCGCAAAAATCTTAGTTTTTTCCAACTTGGCCTGCGAAGAAGTAATGTAGTATGAATCAGCTTATCTTATTCGAAGTGCAATTGTATTTGTACTCCAATAAAGAAAAAATATTTGTTAAATTAGTTGATAACAGAGATGTTGGCCCGTACCTGTACTCCAATAAAGAAAAATATTTGTTAAATTAGTTGATGGCACAGATGTTGACCCTTATAAGGCTAGGTTTTGGTCAAGCATTTCAATGCGTAGACCGAGCTAACATTATGCTGATTAGGGAAGAGGTTTTGATTAAGGCAAATCCGAAGCTAAAGCATGGAAGATTGGATGGTGGTTGCTAGGGATGCGAATGGGTTGGATTTGGATTGGATTTGGTTAAATCTACATCTATATTCTATATATTTACCTATCAAATACAAAATTTATGTCCATATTCATATCCATCTATTCATTGAGTATCTATTTACTCATCCATTATTCATTTATAAATTAATTTTTTTTTGAGAAGAAAGGATGACTTCCGATTTCACTAGTCATCCACATTTTATTCTATATGATTAAAAGAGAAATTACAAATGTTGGGATCAAAATTGCACCCACAATTGAGCATCCCTAACAACACTGTTTGAGCACGTAGTAACTTGTTGAAAGATAAGCTCATTAAGTGCAAACCACACCCCCCACAGGAGAGCTGTCCTCAATCCTCTATCACGCTACAAATTTGACAACTAGATTCACAACACATCCTAGGATGGAAGAGGCTCTCCACAAACTTCAACCCTTACCTCTGTAGTGAAGGGGCAGACCAAGAAAAGGTGATCATTGTTGTCCTCTGATTCCCCACAAAGTGAACATGACTGGGGCTCCACCCCCATCAGGAGCCTCCTAAGACGCCAAGTGATGAGATTGTCTCTTCAAGCAAGCCAAAGGAAAATCCACACCATCAACGGGACTATAATACGCCAAATCTGGCCACATTGCACATCCTACATATCATGGCTATCCACTTGCGAGAGCTCAGTGTATGCCTTGCGTGTCTGGTAGGACCCATACTTCCAGAGGTAACCGTCGGGTCCCGAAGAAGGTCTGTGGTGCAACAAACTCCTCGAGGAGGACCCCCCGCTCAGTCACAGACCTTCCTACCCTAAGACAACCCGGAAGGGGCAAACACTAGGCACCCACATCATATCGCCAACAGTCAGCAACTGTGATGTCCTGTTGGCCCAAGAGAAAGAAACACCTAGGAAACAATCTACAAGGGCCCCCTCCCCATCCAATCTTGTTGCCAAAATGAGAAAGTGGAGCCATCACCTAGAAGGGAGCAAAAGTGGTCCTGGTGCTCCACCACTACATCCACAATAGAACGCCAGAAGGGCGAGTCACCCCGATGATGCTGGAGGGTCCCCTTAGGCGGGATGTAGCTGCCATAAGAGTCTCTTAAGAGGTCCTGCCACAATCCCTATTCTCATCGAAAAAGTTTGGGTGCCCACTTGATAAATTAATTTTTCAATCAAATCATATCCAAATTAAAGTTAAAAAAGAAAAAAAATCTATAACATAATTAATTAATTATTTTTTTTTACAAGCCCCGAAACACAGAAGCTTGAGTTACTATAATTTTATTACTTCCCACTTAAATTATCACAAAAAAAAGCCATTCAAGAGGAATACATCAAAAATAAAAAATAAAAAATCCAGAGAAAGACAAAATGCTTGTGCATTTCAAACAAAAAAAATCTCCATCTCCAAAATAAATGTTCAATGGAAGGTCTAGAAGCACTCTCAACCTTCAAACTCATGGAGGAAATCATAAAGAAGATTAGGGTTACGAGAATAAGAGACTTAGGGTGAAACTTATATATTTCAGGTAAATAAAGATTTTATTCAGGTACTCGGATCAAGTAATCAGATATAGATCCATATCCATATCCAAATCCAATCAGATTTGGTATAACCTATACCCAAATTTGGTCGGATTCAGATCAAGTTTTACTCATTCTTTTCGTTTTGGATTCATATTGAATTTACTAAAACTTGCGTCCGTAATGATGACCCATGTTAGGTTGGGTTTAGGCCAAACATTTCATTGGGCTGACAGTATGCTAATTTGGGAAGATATTCAGATGAAAGCATATCTGAAGCTAGAGTGTGGAAGATTGAAGGGGGCAGGGAGAAGCTATTGGGTTTCTCTCTCATATTTTGTCTTGGAGGAGGGGGAGGACGTGCACTGCAGCCTACGAGCCCAATCCATCCGTATATTCCACCTAAGAACAACATGGCTTAACATCCTCTCGTTGACTCTCAAGAAATAAAGCGAGAAGTGTGAATTTGACTTCACATGGGCTTGAGCAAAGATCTTTTTGAAGGTCAGTCGGGTCGATCCAACCCTATGTCCAGATCCATAGTTTGAATAAATCTACTTAATATCAAGCGAATTTTCTTTCCTTCTTTTTTTTTTTTCCTTTTTTTTTTTATTTGAGAGGGGGGTGCGGGGGCATGCCGATATGTTAAGGTAGCACTAGGATTTGAACTTTTGTAAATATGTTTTACCACTACTATTTGTCAACTTAACCCACTTGAATGATCTAGTGGTTGGGTAGTTAGACTTCCATCTAGAAAAATTGGATCCAAATCTTTTCTTGGTCAAAATGGAAGAAAAATTGTATTGTTGGGTGATGTAGTGCCGTTTCTTCTTTGCTTTTTTTTTTTTTTAAATTGCGATTGAAAAAGCTAAATGGGTTCCAGGTAAGTAATGGCGTTGTTTGCTTGCATGATTCCATCCTTTGCAAATGTTGTGAAAGTGTGGTTAGTGACGTGTAGGCATATGCTTGATGACTTTGGTGATGAACTTCAATATAACGTAATAACTTCTGGGCCTCGTTTAAAAATTTAAATGCACGTAATTGTTTCGGATCCATTTATATAAATCGAATGTTCCGTCGCTCTTGATGCGTATGGGATGCTTCCTTAAGATAATCCGTGCTTCGTTGGCACATTGTAATAAGATCGACGCAGATGAGTTGTTTTCTCCTCTTAAATATATCAATCAAGGGGCTAAAGTTCACCGCCAAACGGAAACGTTTAACGTTCGTAAAAGTTTCCACCGATATCTTAGCTCCGTAGATTAATAATAATAATAAAAATAAAGAAACGTATATTGTAATATATCCGTAAAGTATGAAGTGGCAGTGATAATTTCAATTGATATATTTTATTTTTTTATAAATAAAAAATTATTTTTTATAGATAAAAAATTATTTTTTAAAGTTAAAATATATTATTTTATTTTTATTTTCAATTAATATATTTTAATTTTAAATTAATTAAAAATTATTTTCAATTGATACATTTTAATTTTAAATCTATCTATTTAATTTTTAATTTATTAATTTTTATTTTCAATAGATTAATTTTAATTTTCAACGATATATTTTACTTCCATGGCTGAATAAAAAGATAAGTGAGGATCACACGCTATAAAATATATAGCTGTTTTGATATTTATGTCATTTTATTTTATTTTATAATTAATATCTTATGTCCTGCGGGAAGCGTCCACAGCGACATTTCCTTGAAGCAGGTCACCATTTTTACCTTTTGGACGGTTCCTTGATTAGTTTGAAAGGTTTTTTCCTTTTTTTTTTTTTCAAAGGGTTTGTTTGAAAGGTTCAACAGCTCGAAAATTGGTGGTTTCTTTTATTTATTTCCGTCAAATGACTAGCCAACTGATTAGAATTAATTTTAGTTGTTTGGTCACTGTCGGTTAGTAATCAGAGAGTCTTTTCTCCCTACACCCATTTTATCTGCTCCGCATTCTTTGACTTTCAGAGATGCGTTCCTTTGAATTGCATTCTCGCGGTATGGTGGTCTGATTATAATTTGTTATTATCGTTAATATGACTGACATCCAAGAATCAGAACCGGTTAAAAAGTAAATAAATATACATTACAATATATTTCACAACATATAAAGTGAGTGATAATTTTAATCAGTATATTTTAATTTTTCATAAATAAAAATTATCTTTCATAGATAAAAAATTAATTTTCATGTAAAAAATTATTCCTCATAAATGACAAATCACATTCTAAGTAAAAAATTATTTTTCATTAGTGAAAAGATAACACAACAATATATTTTCATTTTAAACCATTTTATTTTAATTTTCAACTAATTAAAAATAATTTCCAACCGATTTGTGTTTTAATTTTAAGTTGATTTACTTAATTGTCAATTGATGAATTTTAATTTCCAACCGATATATTTTTACTTTCAATAAATTAATTTTAATATTTACCAACTGATTCTAATTTTCAATAGACGCATTTTACTTTTTCCCTTGAACGAAAAACATGAATGAAGGCCACACATTGCAAAAATATGTTATAACTCACATGAACTCGCGTCCATTGAGTTTCTTATGGAATAATAACCATGGTAGGGGTAAACACTCTAATAGCACGATGAAAGCCAAGTTTGCCCACGACCTTCGATAATAAAGCATGGATATGAAAACCAAGTTGCAGTTGATAACAGATTATTGCGGTTAAACCGTACATATTATCGAGACCTTGGGATATCCCCTCTTTAAGCAGGGATTATTTTGTTCCTATGTTTGGCGAATGCAACTCGGAAACTGCTGCCAGATTGTAATGTCTGGACTGACTTGTTAATGGAACTTGAGAATCTTTTTCAGCAGGTAGGGGTAAAAATCTGATATGTTACATTTTGCATTCGTTTTAGCAGAATAGATGCAAATTTGTAATGGGTGGTGTTAAGATTAATCCGATGGATGTAATAAATGGAGCTTTAAATATGGAAAAATTTTATCAATGGGATAGAAATGAAGGCAGCCCATCAGGTTTAGAATTGCAGCAGTCCCAAGACTTCCTGGGATATGAGCAGTATGCTTGGATAGAGGGGGAAAGGTCATAGCAGCCTCTTCATATGTTGTGGAAACTACTGACAGTTTACATGCAGAAACATGGGCAAGTTATCATGGCTTCAAATTAGCCATCCATCTCCGATTGGCGAAAGTGGCAGTTCTCTCTGATGCTGCAGTTCCTGTCAATCAGATCATGGCCCGTGCTCAGCCTTCCTGGAAGATTATGCATGCTGTGTAGCGTTGCACCCAAATGCTGGATAAATTTTCAGATTTCTTATTGCTGAAACTGAAAGTTCATAGGTCTAAGGTTGAAAGAGCCCATAATTTCGCTTAGGTTCTGTGCTAGGAACACGTTGATGGGTTCTTGGGACAATCCCAATCTTCCTTGTTCTCTGGAAGGCTAGTCAATGGAAGGCTCTTACCTTTGCAAGAAAAAAAAAAACTCGGTAACTACCGCCAAGGATTAAAGCCCCAGGGCAGAAAGAAGATGATTTCTAAGTGGTTGATCAAGAAACAAGCAACATCGTTTAGTACAAATGCATCTTGTTTTTTTTCTATTTCCTCCTTTGATTACTCGCCACACGCTTATTTTTCCATTAAGATTCATTACAACAAGAAGACATCTGTTGGAGCCTAGATTATCCATTTTCCTCCCACCTGACATATCTCCTTACCAGGTAATCTATTAGTGTGATATATACAAAGAATTTTGCCCCGAAGATAATGCTCATCACATCTCAACTCCTTCATAAGACTAATGAATGGTAATATAGCATTCATCCACCCCCTAAATCCCTGCTATGCATTCTCAATGATAGACAGAAGTGGATTTTTCCCATGTCAGGTCCAACTACATTTCAATGCATGCGTTAGACTATTCTTCTAGCATGGGGTGGAGTTTGGGGTAGAATCAAGGTAGTGGGAAGACCTATGTCTTGGAATGTCTCCATAAAATTCGTGGATGTGATCCCCTTAATGTGTCAACTAGATTTTCAGATGGCTGTTGTTTTTTTGTTGGTATAATAAAAAAAATATAAAGGCCAAAATTAGAGGTGGCATTTCCATCATAATTCAATGGATCAACTTTGTGAAGAGCACCTGTAACTGTACGCAAAGGCTATCAAGGTACACTGCCCAATAAATGTTAGATAAGTGGAATAAACAGATAGAAAGCTGTGTATTCTAGTGAAATTCCCGTCAGTAATATTTTAAAACTAAAACTTCAGATATACAGATAATGAACCATACAAGTGGCGTGTTTTATGTGTTTGGGTGGGCGGTGGATGGTTGGGAGTGCTAATCAATAATATCCATCGGAGTCATCACTCTGGCGAGAAGAACTGAGGTCGTGCCCCCTTTTTGTGAAGCTCGGGCGTTTGATGCAGCGAACAAGCGCTTGGACCACCTCAGACATCGGAGGACGGAACTCTGGCTCCGACTGCCAGTAAACAAAAAGACATCAGCATGCGCATCATATGCCAGCTTGTGAATCATCGCAGAACTTGGAACATTGAAACCAAGTTGTGGATTGTCTTATTTCCTACAAAAGCTTTCTAACAGGGTAAGGTTCACGAGCGTTTCTAGGAGGCTGGCTAACATGAGCTAATATGATTTACCTGGACACAAAGTGCAATGATATCAGCAAATCTTGATAAGGATTTCGGAGGGTAGAGACCACGAAGAGCTGGGTCAACCATCTTGGTCAAGGTTTCAATGTCATGGAGCTGTGGTGTGGCCCATCCAACCAGACATTGTTCTGCCCTCCGTTTTGAACTGCAACAAGAACCAATTAGACAGTAAACATAGAAGGACAAAACACATTCGAGATGCGATATATGTATAGCACGCATATACTGTAACGATAATCATCCCATCTTCACTGCAAATGTTAAACAGTGCTTTCCAAAAAGATGGGCAGATTACATGGGCATCTAGAAAAAACCACATGCTTCTTGCAAGGGATTTTAAATAAAAATGCTCTCATGGCTTTTCAAGCGCAAGTTTATTAATGTGTAGAGTGCTACTTACATGTCAAACGGCATGCGTCCAGTTAGCAACTCCAGCATAACTACTCCAAAGCTATAGACATCGCTCTTAGATGTGAAAGCAGATGGATGGGTGCATTCTGGAGGATCATAACCAGGTCCCAAGTTCTTGCTAGTATCCTGGAACACCAGATATAAAGCTCCAGTTGCTCATTATGTTGTAGAGGTTAGTTTCATTTTTCTAAAATGTACGACGACAACGAAGCCTTTTCCCGCACAAAGTGGGGTCAGCTAAATGTGAAAGAAATTATAAAATAGTTATGAAGTTGCTCTTGGATTATTACCTCATAAAATACTTGCAAGCCACAGTCTGATAGATGGGGATTAAGATCTGGATCAAGCAATATATTGGCTGATTTTATATTCTTGTGAATGATAGACGGGGAGCAGACCTCATGAAGGTACCTGATGGATAGATTGTCGTCAACATGACAATTCCCACAGAAAAGAGAAAAGCTGAACTACATCTAGAAAAGTTTTAGATAATGGAAAATGTTGAGGAATAGAAACATGAAAAGCTTAAGAGGCAACATATTGGGTGATCTATGATCACTTCAAACAAGAAATTTTAAAATGATAACAAGGGAAAAGTGAAGAAATAATTACTAAAAACTAGGTTTGGACACCCATAAAGGAAAATATGTTCTAACCTAATCCTAAAACTTAAGAATTGATTAAATTACCCCATAGGTATCACATACTAAACTCGGAAGAGTGGTAGGTTGTCAATAGGGTGGAAAGACATGCTACTAGCTAATATTGGCTTAAGTATTGTTGAACGAAGATGCCTAACCCTTGACATCCTCTGCCGGGGGTGGCCGGGTTCATAATTTGAACGTTACTTGGGCCTCAACTAATTTAACATACCAATAATAAATAAAACTCTACGGCGTTCCCCTTACATCATTAAGAGAAGTAACCCTAGGTGCAAACATAGAACAGATCATCATCTTGAACCACATCACCGAGATTCTCTGTCTCATTTCTCATTTTGTTTTTCGCTTCATAGTATTGGAGAAGAGATTCGTTATCTAGAAGGTTTCCATTGTAAAAGCAACAACCTAGAAAAAGTGACTCTCACAACCCTTTGTCTATGAAACCCTTTGTTTAGAAGGGGTCTGTTTGGATCCTGTTAAGGAGAATCTCTCTCCACTCTTGTCGATTCCACTCCAGTCCAAATCTCGCAGAGCCATCCTCCACTCCTGATTGTTCCACTCGAACTAGTCCTGCTCCAGCCAATTTCGCTACTACCTTCTACCCAGCCTGCAACCACTGCATAGTCAGATTTCCACTACTTGACACCTGTATTCAATCACTACAATGGTTTAAAAAAATGTGACTCAAGGCTATAGAGGCATACACCTCGAGGCTAGGCGACCCAAAATAACTTCGAGGCGATACCTCGATCTGTAGGCATGAGGCGTGCACCTCACTTAGTCAAGGCACAGCGAGGCAGTGAGGCAAGTCTGAGGTGCCGCCTCAGTCTAAGGCGCCACCTCAATTTGAGGAGCATCACCGGTGGTGCAACAACGTTGTTGGTGGTCCAAGAGCGCCGCACTACAATCCAGCACCGCTGTTGGTGGTAGACAATCCCGCATAGGTAGGGCGATGCGATGTGAAGGGCCCCAAATCAGTTTCATCACAGTGATTTGTGGTCATTTAGGTGGTTTTGTTGGTGTTTTAAGTAGATTTTGTTATTTTTTAAGTTTGAGTTTTTTATGTGAATGTCTCATGTACCTTCATTTTAATGTATGTTTTAACTTTTAAGTCTCCCAATGGTTTGGGAAGTTGGTTTAGTTATGCTTTTGTTATGGCTTCTAATCTTCTATATTATATGGATGTTTATCTTTTTATTTAAATGTTATCTCTCATTTAGTTTCACCCTTTCAATGTTGTGATAGAGAAAAAACGTTATGAAAGTGTGTTATTTACAATATTATTTCCTTATTAACACTTAACAAATATATATCATATCATTTTTCTATGCTTTTTGTACAAATCCTAAGGCTTACGCTTCGCCTCGATGAAGGCAAACCGCCTCAGTACCGCCTCGCATTTTTTAAAACCTTGATCACTACTATAACACCATTTGGCAGTCGCTTTTCCTCCAATGAGAACTATTGGGAGAAACAATTGTCTATTAGTCCAAGAAACCCCAAGGGCTTTTATATAGAGAGACCCGTTGGGTAAATTACAAAGTCATCCAAATAATATAAGAAAATAACAAATAGGACCAATAAAATAACTACAACTCTAAACACTCCCTCTCAAACTGGAACATAGACATCAGACAATGCTCAACTTGGAACAAAGATACTCCAATCTCTTCTTGACAAAGGCCTTAGTGAAAATATTTGCATCCTAGTCTTTGTTGGAGACGTATAGTATAGAGATCTTTCATTGCATCACTGCATCACAAACAAAATGACAATCCACTCCTATATGTTTAGTCCTCTCATGGAAAGCTGAATTGTTAGCGAGAAAGGTGGCAGCCTTATTATCACAATACATAGGAATCGAACAAAGAACCTTGATTCCAAAATCACTTAGAATAGATCTGATCTAGAAGAGCTCAAAAGTAGAATGTGCCATGGCTTAATATTCTAACTCTGCACTGGATCTAGAGACCACATTATGTTTCTTACTCTTCCAGGTAACTAGGTTACCACCAGCATAAGTGCAATAACTTGTTGTGAATCGTCTATCCTCATGGACCCCATCATAAATCCGCATCTGAGTAACCACAAGAACGTAGATGGCCGTGCTCCTGGTAAAACAATCCTTTTCCAAGAGAATTCTTCAGGTAACACAAGACCTAGCACACTCCACTCCAATGTGCCTCCCTTGGCATCTACATAAATTGGCTCAGTCCACCAACTGCATAAGATATACCGGGCCTCGTCATAGCCAAATACAAGAGTTTACCTGCCATGCCTTTGTATCTAGTGACGTCCTCTAGGATAAGACTATCATCATATGCAAGATGTATGGCAAGATCGAGGTATAGCAATAGATTTGCGACCAAGCGTTCTTGCCTCCCGAAGCATGTCCAGCACATACTCCCCTTGAGATAGAATCATCCCACCATTCAGACGATGTATTTCGATGCCCAAAAAATAGCTAACCAACCCGAGATCTTTGGTTACAAATTGGGTTATGTAGAAAGTCCTTGGTCACCTCTAAACCATCCTTTCGCTCCCTATCAACAGAATATCATCTACATAGACTATAAGAATAACATATCTGGTCCCTGTGTGCCTCACAACACAATGATCCAATGTAGACCTGGAGAAGCCAAACACCTGAATAGCTTTGCTCAATCTATCAAACCAACTTTGCTTGAGGCAATATATCACCTCATGTAGCTTACATACCTTGTTCCCCTAGCTAACAAACCCAGGCAATTGTTCCATGCAGACCTCTACATCCAAATCACCATAGAGGAACTTTTGATGTCAAGTTGATACACCAACCATCTTCGATTCACTTCAATGGAAAGAAATATCTGAACTGAATTGAGGCAAGCCACTGGAGAGAATGTCTCAAAGTAGTCTACTCCAAACATATATCGCTGGATAGAGCCATCAGGAAGGTATTTCAGAGCAAACACCCACCAACACCCCACAATAGTAGCACCTGGGGGTAGGTCAACAAGCTCCCATGTGCCACAAGAGTGAAGGGCTTCCATCTCTTCCTCCATAGCGTGAGTCCAGGCAAGATCCTAAAATGCCTCAGTATGGTTACAAGGAATTGGATGTTTGTCAATTGCAAGTGAAAGTAACTGTCCTGCGGCAGGCAAACAATCAAACGGCATACACTGGGAAATAGAATAATGACCACACAACCTTGGTGCCTTCCACTGTGTAATGGGAAGATCCAAGCCAGATCCCTCAATAAGAGGGTTTACCTGATCTCCAAACAAATCAGCAAAATCAATAGGAGACTAAGTAGGATCAAGATGTGCAGGAATGGTGGAAAGAGGCTCCTCCACCCGTGGAGGGTCTCTGTGGTGGAAGGTCCATGAAAGTAGCTAAATGGCTAAGGATCCTACAGAGCTGTATTTAGTGGACACGATGGCTCAAAGGGCTTTGGAGGCAGTGCAAAGGGAATAGGAAGCGGGATATCTTGTGGCACTAACTGAGTTGAGGAATTCCTTTTCTAGGGGTAAAAGGGAAGTTCCTCAAAGAAGGTTACATCAACACTAACGTAAAATTTATAACTCATTGGATCGTAACAGTCATATCCCTTTTCAGTGCACAACTATCCTAGAAAGATACACTCCACAGACTAAGGAGATAATTTGTCCACCTTGAATAAGTGAACCAAATAAATACAACCAAAAACATAGGACCCACTGTCCTTTCAGGCTAACAAAGATGATAGGAGGCCTCGGAGTCAACCAACCAATCTGTATCATACCGATCATCAGTAGTAGTGGTAAAAGCTAGCTTTGTACCTAACGAGGAAGCGAAAGTAGTAGTCTCTGAGGTAGATGATGTCTCCTAGGACAACTATGTAAGGCACTACAAGCCTGTAACAACTCATCGTAGCCCACCTTGGGTATAGGTATCGTATCAACTATTTGCTCTATGCAATAATAGCCTAATTAGCCGTAAGAGGACAACCATGCTTGGTCCAACACGTACTCTCAATATGTCCAGACTTGCCACAGTATGCGAAAGTTGGGCATCCACAGCCGGTAGATCCACGACCACGACCTCTACCCCGTATGGTAGGGGTACCACAACAGCAAGGGTTGTGGTATGTCCCACAAGCTTAGCAAGTGTAAGAGTGACAGAGAACCTACTCATCCAGTTGTATGCCTCCTCCAGGGTAGAAAGTTCTAAGAAGGTGAGCAACTATGAGCGTGCAGCAATATAATCTGGTCCAACACTTGTTAGAAATTGGAGTACTGCAACCTCATGACGGTAAGTCCTCTAAGTGGCATGTGTTCACACAGGTCTGCATGCGTTGCACTTCTCTAATAGACCCTTCAAGATCAAATAATACCATGACAGTGTACGACCCTCCTGACGAAGCTGGGAGAGCTTACTATATATCCGGAAGACTTTGCTAGAGTTCTCATGGGAATAAGTATCATAGAGACTCCCACATCTCTTTTGTTGTCCTGAAGTACATAATCTTGTCACCAATCCTTGGAATAATGTTATTCATGATCCAGGTACAGACCATAGTGTTATCCTTCTTCCAAGATGCATTTTTCCATTTCTTGTCATGTGGTTCTGGTTGAAGCAAAACATACTCCTTATCATGACATACCATCATCAGAAATGTCTGTGACCACTAAGCATAGTTAGTCTCATCCAACTTCAAGACTAAAGAAGGGGCTATCGTACCCTCCTATATTTGAATCTTGCTTCAATGTTACCTCGGATGGATTCTTAGATGCCATCTTGCTTCAACCAGACCACAAACAAATTTTCTTCACTTATGAAGGGAAGATCAGACCATCAAAGTTGACTCAGGACCAAGAGTTGAAGAGTTGGTCTAGCTTGAAGGGGAGTGCTGAGAGGTAAAGAGTTGTAGTCGGTCATATTTGGTCCCACATCGTGTATTGTAGGTTTGTGTGTGTGAGTGGTGCCTATAAATAGGCCATTGTACCCCCATTTACTCTTTAAGAAGAATATAGAGAAACATGCCCATAGGGGCACTTGTCCCGCGATTTTCTTCCCGCTCTTCAAAGTAGGGTTTTCATGTAAATACAAGCGTTCATATTATGATGCTCTTGATATTTATGTTGTCTATTTTATTTCGCTTATTTTATATTTCGATAGTGGGCTTCTTCATTTAGGATCTATTGGAAAATCGACCTTATACTCAGCTGAGTATACTTGTAGTCAAACAGAGTAGTTAGTCTAGACCAACTATTGGATCGCCCCCATGATATATGGTTTGGAAGAGGGGTCACTTGTGCATATGTAGCCTAAGCGACCGATTTCTTGAACTATGATCTGAAGCATATTGAATAGAATCCACAAGCATATCAAAGCCCGACGGTAGGTTGTAGGAAACTTTGGAAATGTAAAATCCCCCCTTAAGATGTTCTTTTGTCTCCTAAGGAGGGGGCAACTAGTTACTCAATCTTACAGAAGTCATTGGACACCAAAAGAATATATAGCATGTCCTCTTTGTGGTGAAGAGGTCAAAGATGTGAACCACCTTTTCCTCACTTGCTCCTTTACGATCTCTGTTTGGTCGAGTGTTGAAGGCTGGTCTATTTAGCTTTACCTCTCTTTTGGATTTCTAGTCTAGCTTACACGAGCCCCTTGCTAATGGTGATACCATTACAAGAGCTTTCATTCTTCTATGGTACATTTGGTTAGAATAGAATGGGACGATTTTTAGAGGGGAAAGGGTTCCCATTGCTGGTCTCTTACCACATCATGCTTTCCTTTGTAACAATTAGTGCAGAGACCCCCTTTTCCTTAATGGACATGTGGAGTTAACAACACTTGTTAACCCCCTTTTTATGCCTAAAAAAGAAGCCTGTCATCATCAAGATCTTCTCCAAGCTGAAGAACAAACTAAATATTTGTCAACTACGTACTCACTTTGCAAGGAGAGGAAATAGAACTATAAAAGGTTTTTTGTATATTTTTGTGTATGTATAAAGTACGTATGGATGTTTGTAATTTTCCCATTACTTGGGATTTAAGTAATCTTCATCTACCCCATATGTTATTGGAATGATGGCATCTTGGTGATTGGTGACATTGTCTCTCTACATATAGATAGCCAAGGAGGCTTCGAGGATGAGCAAATGGTGATTGACAAACGGAACAGGAGTTCAAGCGTAATGGCAAACAAGGTCCACCTTTTCCTTGTAGGCCCCTAATTTTGGCATTCCCTCTTCCCTATGGGAGACTAGGCCATTAAATGCTCTGATAGCTTAAATGGAGGAAGATTCTAATAATGATGGTCAATATGCTTTTGAGCACTCTTCTCAAATATTTTCGGAGGATAGGATGATGAGAATAAAAAGAAAATGGACCTTACGCTCAAAAGACTATTCTAGTTAGGACAAGGTCAAAAGCAAGATCTATGGCAAGGTAGTTTTTGAAAGTTAGCAAGCTGCATCAACTAAGTTAGCAGTCTCATATCCTGACCTACAATTTCTCATCAGGCAGCGGTAGACCCTTTCTAGGGAAAGAAGGGAAGCCAACTATCATGCACTTTTTTCGAATCTCAGAAGTCAAATTCTAAGCCAATGTGAAGGACGATCCACAGCTATCCTAGGTGCTTTCTAAGACCTATAAGCTATCAAATATGAGAAAGCCAATGATATCATAGAGTTAGTGGTAGTTGCACGAATTACAAAGCAACAATTATCAGTCTTGAGTAGGGCAAATAAACACTTTGAAAAGAGAAACCTTTCTGAACTAATGTGTCAGTACAACCTGAAACCATACTAGAACTCCCTAAATTAAACATTATTTTTTTATTTTCCTAAACTATGATCATATTATCATTGGAAAAGAAGATTATTCTATCAGGTAAGAAAACATTGTCTATTCTCAAGGAAATAACACAAGATAAAGAACTAGCTTACTCTATAGCTCGGGCAGTTCCAAGAGCAATCCTGATTCTGGTGTCCCACGTCAAAGGTTTACTGTACTCATCTGACAGATGAAGAAAATCATGAAGAGATCCATTTCTTACAAACTCATAGACCAAAATCTGATACCCTGGCTCTACACAGTAACCAACAAGTTCAGTGATATTGGGATGACGCAAACGAGAGATGCCAGAAACCAATTCCGAGAAATCCTCTGAGTTGCAGAATCCAAGATGTGATGAGCTTATCAACTTGACAGCCAAAATCTTCAAAAAAATGCAGTCAAACAGGAATTAGTAATGGCAATGCAAATAATTACATTCCAAGAACTGAGAAACGCAAGAAGATCTATTGCAAGAACTGTGCAACTAAACTCTAGTTAGCACCCACAAATCAAACATCTCATGCCACTGCAGCCCTATATTACTCCATTAAAAGCCTTGTCGAAAAAGAACATATATGAGAATGCTGGCCTTTAATAAGATGGGAAGTTGACAGCACAAAAATCAGGAAAAGATTTATAATTGAGTTTTAGTCAGGAGAAACAAAAGGCCAAAAATGAGAAAAAAAACATAGCAATAAACTGAATAAAAACCACGAAAAAGAAATGAGAAAAAACTACATAGCAATAGACTGAATAAAATCATGCTCCATAACTGCTTTTTCACTCTCTACCAGGGAAGATCTTTTTGAAGATTCATACACTTTCTGACTTTTGATGCTAGCTACTAGAGCATCCCGTTTGAAACTAACAGGCAGCAGCATACCAAGTCAAAACATCTTTAAAGTGTAATACACTTGACTCCTGATGAACATCCAACTCAAAAAATAATTGGAGAGAGCCAACATTTAATATTAACTATATTTCAGTTTCCACATCTAAACACAAAACATTGGTTATATGTTTGATTTATAACTTCAACACCACTCATAGATTAGCATTGTAAAAAGCCCAGGTATTTCATCTCATTCTTAAAGAGGAACTGTTGAACATGAATGGATTTTTCTTTTTTTTGGAGATAAATGGATATTCCAAGGTAGAAAGAAAAAAATCAATAAGAGTTGAAAAATGTTGACACAAATCTTTCAAGGATAGCTAGAAGTTCCCGTTTGAAGTTTTAATTGAAGTTTCCAGACATTCTCAATAATTAATATAATGCAAAACAACAACCACAAAGATCCTCAAAGCATTACTGCTGCTACTGTTACCCTCCGACACTCCCTAGTGAGCAGCAAAAAGGGCCTCTTTCCACCTGACTTCAATGAACTCTTCATGATGCTTAGTGGGCATGTACGATGCATCACTGGAGCGTTGGTAGGTTGCGGAAGAGTTCATTGAAGTCAGGTGGAGGCCTAGCAGGGTTGTGCAACATTGGAGAGAACAATAGTAGTAGAGCAACGACAGCAAAAAGGCCTAGCAGGGTTGTGCAACAAAGATGAATTTCAAGATCTCATTGATCTCATTATCCTATTTAAAAATAAAAGATTAAATTAGAACAAATGACAATAAAAGAAAGCCTCTTATTTTGATTGACTATGATGATATTATAGACCTCAAGAAATGGGGATGGAAGGAAAAGGGTAGAGGAGGGGTGATGGAAGGTGGACGATTGTGTGTTCCACCATGCAAACTTGTTGCCTAGGTTCTTCCGTGTTAAGGCTGCAAACATTTTGCGCATGCATGCGAAAATCCAGTCTTTTGCCTAGTGTGTGGTGGCATGGATCACAGGAGGTTCACATGTCCACAATGGCAGGAAAGGCATGAAGCGAAGAGAAGGAATCGGGAGAGGGCATTGGTGTTAAAGGTTGAGGCATTATAATTAGAGGTTGTTGAGAGATGGGGTGTGTTTTTTTTTAAAACAAGGGTGGTTATGCATATGATAACCACACAAATTCATTCATCACCAAAAAATTACAACAAAGTAAATTACATGGCGAATTCCCAAAACACCACCTTAGAAGAAATAAATGAAACAAAGTTCACAACATAAGGCCTTTGCCATCTAAAAATCACCACATTCCTCTCCAACCAGATACCCCAAATAACAACCAACACTTTCGCTCTATCCTTCTTCAATCTGAAGACATTATTCTTCCTTATTTCCCAACCTTCCTGAACGATGTCCAAAAGCTATCCAAGCAGTCATAGCCTACCCAATCTATCCCCATTCTTCTCTAAACCTACTTAGCGAAGGCACATTTAAAGAATAAGCGATAGTGTCCTCCATCAAAGCACAAAGAGAGCAAGTCCTATCCTCTGCCGATGCCCATGTTGCCCTCCAGACCTTCTTAACCACTCTTCCTTTCCTAAGCAACCATACAAAGATCTTCACCTTAAGAGGGCAATCAGCCACCCAAATCAACCTACAATCTCATAAGAAGTCAATATCATGTACCCCCTCAACCTTCTGTAGGCCTTCGCAACCGAAAATTCACCCTCCTCCCAATGAAAACCATCCATCCCAACCTCAAACTCCCAACCCTGCAAGCACTATAGGAGCTCCTGCAACTCCTCTGTCCTCTGATCGGAAAACGCCCTGTCTGAAACCAAGGCACCAAGCACTGAACCAGCAACTCCTCACAGTTGCCTCTTTATGAGTAGCCCGAGAGAAAAGGCTAGGAAATCTAACACACAGAAAGCCATCCCCCATCTAGTTGTTCGTCCAAAATTTGAACAGATCCCCCGTGCCCAGCAAGGGAGCAAAGAATTCGTGCACCTCCGAGATCATCAAGGCCAATTCCCTGAGGAAATGGGATGCCCCAATCACAAGCATCACTAAGGTCACTGGAGATAGGAAGGATCCATAGCATTTCTGCATAACACTCCCAAAAATGTCTTGGCCACCTCTCAGCAATCTATCTATCCACTTCATCAACGGACTCCTATTCATACAATCCATGTCCCGCACCCCAAGGCCGCCCTCTTGCACTAGTCAACACACCTTCTCCCATGCCACCAACTTGGCCCCTTTACCTGTTACTCCATAGTTTATCCAGAAGAAATCACACATTAGGCCAGTAATCTTCTTTTGTATCTGCTTTGGTAGCCTGAACATTGAAGGTAACTAGGTATGGAGGAGAGCACAGCCTTGACCAAAGTCAACCTGCCACCTCTTGACAACAACCTCGACGCCCACCCTGCCAACCTCTTCTCCATCCTCTCTAAAGCAGCAACCAAGCTTACACTCTAAGACACCCAGGCATGAAAGGGAGACCCAAGTAGGAAAGAGGTAAAGCATCAACAACTATCTAAAGAGCCCCACTACATTCACCCACCTCCAAATCCAACATATGCAAGGGCACCAAGCTAGACTTACCATAATTAATCCGCTGGCCAGACGCCTCACCAAACAGAACAAGCAAGGCATGTAACCGCGATGCCTCCTCTGAAGAGCCTTCTACCAAAAACAATGTGCCATCTGCATACTAAAGAATCGGAATCTAACAATCCCCACCAGCTACAAATCCCCTAAAGAGGTTACCTAGACATGCCTTATATGCATCCCGTTCCAAGGCAGCAACAACCAAAACAAACAACATAGGGGCAAGAGGACACCCCTGTCGAACTCCCCTTTTGGGCTACACCCAACCCCCTGCATGATTCCCATTCAGCAGCACCGAGAATGAAGTCGTCATGACACCTCTTAACCCAATCAATCTACCTCTGCAGAAAACCTCTCCTTGCCAAACTAGCCCACAGAAAGGACCATTGCACCAAATCATAAGCTTTCCTAAAATTAACCTTCCAAAGGAAGGCCTTCATCTTTCTCTTCCATGCAGCTAGGGCCTTCGAAGCCACCACAAAGCCATTAAGATTCCTCTTCCCGGTACAAAAGTCATCTGGACTTCTGAAATCAATCCCTGCAACACCCCACGCAGTCTATTTGCCAGAACCTTCACAACAATCAGATAAATCGCGTTGGACAGAGCGATCGACCTATAGTCTTCTATAGCCTCCGCTCCATCCTTCTTCGACAGCGAGAACATATAATATTTGTTGAGTCTATCAAAACCTATGTTTCCCTCCACAAATTCCACAATCACCTGCATCAGCTCCTCGACAATCGACCAGAACTCTATAAAAGAAAATTGGAAAGCCGTTTGGACCCGGGCACCATCAAAGTTAAGCCCCCACACCACCGCCCTAACCTCATCCTTTGAGAAATCCGTCATAAGAACCTCCGCCTGGTCATTGGATAATCCATGCACATTGTCCCCTACCCATCTCCATCTTCCCTACCTACACCTCTTAGTGAACTCCCAGAAGTAATCAGCTGTTGCTCTCCCCACCTCCTCCCTGCCCGAGCAAGTCACCCCACTTACCACCAATATATCTATCCAGTTTCTCCTCCTCCTGGCCAAGGTCATCTGATGAAAGAATTTCGTATTAACATCCCCTTCCTGCAACCACCTCTGCCTAGACTTCACTTTCCACTCAACCTCTCACTTCTTATCCTCCTATTGCACCACCTATAAATGATCTGCTCTGCATGCCCTCTCCTCCATAGACAGAGCCCCGACATCCTCCTGCCTATCCAACTCCCTGATCACTGCCAGAGACTCCCTCTTCCTTTTCTCACTCACCTTTCTCCTGTAAGACTTCAGATGCCCCCTCATAGCCACCAGCTTGGTGGCAAGCCAAGCCATCGTTCCTTCCGCTTGCAAAGATCGCTACTTCACCTCAACCATCTCCCTAAAATCAGCCTCCATCAGCCAAGATCTATCAAACTTAAAATACGTGCCAAAAGAGAACCCTTCATTGGACTTCCAAAGCAAAGGAATGTAATCTAAAAATGGCATATCCATTGGATCTATACAAGCCAAAGGAAATGCCTCTACCAACTCCACACTAGAAAGGAAACGATCAATCCTAGATCTCTAACCATTAGAGCTTATCCATGTGTACGAGCAAGAGGCCAGAGCCAAATCAAGTAAATCATGCATCACCACAAACTGAGCAAACTATTCCAACCCATGATCCTACCTCCCTCTCCCCCTTGGTCTATCATCAACCTGTAGAGTAACGTTGAAATCCCCACCAACCAGCTAGGACACCCCATGCCACCTCTTCGCCACCTCAAAAAGCTCCTCCCACAAGACTGTTCTCGCCAGTGAAATCCGACAGGCCATAGACTCTAGAGACCACCACCTTCATCCCATCTCCCCTCTTCAACACGACAAAAATGACATGCCTCTCCAGGAAGGAATCCGTCTGCTCAAAGACATCCTCCCACTGGCCTACCAGCTGATCACCTACCTGACCAACCACATCCAGGGCCAAGAATCCCTCCATGAAAGACCCACCTATCTGCCTTCAAGCAACCCTGTCACACACCACCAGCTTTATTTCCTACAGAGGAACCACATCCACTCTCCATTGCCGAATGTTATCACCCCCCCCACCCCTACCCCTCCCCCCCCCCCCAAACATCACCCTTCTAGCAAGGTCATTCAGCCCCCTAACATTCTAGGAAAGGATACCTATCATTAGGCACTAGATTGAGCCACTCCCGCAATAGACCTGAAGCCTACCACCTCTACAACCTAACGAACCACCATGCTGTCCTCAGACCCACCAATGGTATCTTGTTGTCTCATCCACTCCCCTAAACTACACAAATCAACAATCAACCGCCTCCGTTGATTTCCACCCCCAGCCAAACCCCCTTTACCCCCTTTTCTGCCACTTCCTCAGATACCGAATACCACTGCCATCTCTCCACACTATACACGACTTCCAACCCACCAATGGTATGCGAGGACCTCTTGCCACCCCCACCATCAATCGCCTCCACACTGTTACGACCCCCTGCCACAAATAAGGAGTTGACCTCGCGGACCCTCCTCTTATCCGCTAGCAGCCACCTCTGCCCCCTTCTCCATGTTGTTGCACGCTGCCATCCTCATTACGTCAGAGCAACTCCCACAAGAGTCCCCGTAGCCCAAAGGCTGATCCACATTGAGCTCTAGTGCAGTCGATGCCGCCTCCTCCCCGCTCTCCGGTTACGCGCAGGACGCCATCTGGTGGTCGCTCGTGTCGAAGCCCCAAAAGGGAGCCTCCTTCCCCAACACAATGTCTTCATGACCGTGGGCTATCGAGTCGAGTAGGGTCGGGTCGAGGCCCAGACCTACCACATGGAAAGATGTCGCGCCTCCCCATGTGAAGTCGGTTGCGTGCCTTCAAATAAAATCCCACACCCTTCGTAAAGGGGGCAAGATTTATGCAATCCCCACAATCCTCTCGCTCTGAATCCCCCCCCACAACCAATGCCTCAGCTCTTCTGCCTCTGCAAAATCCGTGCCATTGACCACTCGCCTCCACCCCGAGAAGTCAAATTATTGCTACCTCCAGGGATTACACGCCAACTGTTCAATCTACCACGTCAACCTTCACGTGCCCCGACACGTCGTGGTGCTTGAGCTTCCAAGCCCAAGCTGCCCGCGACAACACCACCGCCCCTCCCCGTGACAGTCGAGTTGCATTGCCACTAGCCACCACCATTGCAAAGGAACCCTTATCGATCTACTCCACCTCACCCACTCTTGCACAAGAAACCACCCACGACGACCCCCCATGCTGGAGGATGACCTTGACCAGGAGAGAGGTGCCTACCTGCAAATCCACCATCGCCAGCATCCCCCCAAGGCCGGCTAAAGGTAGCCCTAAGCCTCTGCAAGCCTTCATCGCTACGAAGGGTGAAACCACCGCCCTCACCACCTTCGTAGTCCTCAGGCCAAGGAGAATTCCTTCAAGCCTAACCTTGACCGACATCCTTCGCGGAGGCCTCTCTCTTGTCGCTCTGTCATGGGCACGAGGTTTCCCCCATCTCACTCGAGCACTTCCAACCTCCCATCTCCGAGAAGCACATCCTCGCCCTCTCCTCCGGCAAGAGGCCGATGAGAAGAAGCTTCCCGACCTCAAGCTTCACCACTCTAGGCCACACACTAGCCAAAAGCCCATCCAGGACTCCCTCGACAGCCCTCAACGAGACCTCTGCAGCCAACACCTCCCCAATCAGGGTGAGGTCCAAAGTGGCTTCTAGCCCTAGCAATGCATTAAACCATGGTGCGTCAACCTCCAAGATTGGGACAGTAGACGGTGGTGGTGGCGGTGCACCAAACAACTCACTAGTACCATTTCCCTGTCGCCCCTCCTCACACCGCCATAACCGATGGCCCAGACGATCACATCTCCAACAACGAACGAGCTCTCTACATTCCCTCACCCAGTGACCTCTACCAAGGGCACTGGAAGCATCGACCAACCCTGCCTCCCGTCCACAGCGACATCCCCACTCCCATCGAGCACCTCCAACACGAGCCACCACTAAGGTCCAATCACCACCTTCTCCCTCTCCCTGCCCTCTCTCGCCGCCACTCTCCCGATCTTTCTCTCACTCTCCATCTCTTCTCCCTCTCCCTCTCTCCCACTCTCTCTATCTTGTCCCTCCTCCAAATAGATTCAAGAGATGAGGTGTGTTGCAGTGGTACGTTTAGTACCACATAGTGGAATGAAGAAGTGTGGTGTGTGTGGAAGCCTATAAATAGGCATTGTACCCCTCTCATTTATCTTTGAGAGAAGAATAGAACCATTAGCCCTATCGAGGCCTTCTCCCATGATTTTCTCCCTACTACTCATGAATGGGGTTTCCACGTAAACCTAAGTGTTTCTTATTGTTATGCTATGATATTACTGTTTGTTTCTGCATTATTTATTTCTTAACATGGTATCAGGTCATTCTTTGATTATTATTTTATTTAGGGTTTCTAGTATTTCATTATCTATTCTTCTTGAAGTTCTTTGTTGATCTTGACATCAGCCCAAGGAAAGCTCGATATTGGCAGGACTCTTTAAGCAATAAATGAAGAGAGCATCGCCCTGATGCTAGTTATAGGGTCGATCACAACAATCTCCTATGTGAGATCATGTGAGATTGAGAAGAGGAAGAGCACAAGCTTGTGAGGTCAATGTTGTAGCAAGCAAGAGATCATGCGAGAACGAAGCAATGTAACATCAGAATGGCAACAACAATCACATTAATGGTGACGATCAATGGCAGCAACAAGGACGAAGAAGCGGCGAGATTAGAGCAAGGCAACAACGATTTTGCTGCTACTGAGGATCTCTGGCGAAAGAAGAGGCAACGGCGACAATCTTCCATGGCAGCGGTGCTCAAGGAGCGATCTCTGGCAAAGATCGCGACGTGGATCTCACATGATCACGAGGAAACAAGGAGATGAGGTCGAGCTGGTGGAGGCAAAGATCACGACAATGATCTCGCAAGGAGGCACAGAGCAGCAGTTGTTTGGGTTCCTATGGAACCCTACAAATAAGGAGAAATGAGGAAAGCAAGAACCTATTTGAGTGTACCCCATATAAGACTCTTAGAGTCTTCAAAATGGAGGGCATAGGCATCATTTTGGGTTTAGCATCACATAAAGAATGCTTGGGTTTACGTGAAAACCCCACTTACGAAAAGCGAGAAAACCACAGGAAAAGGCCCTAATAGGGTAGATATCTCTGTATTCTTCTCAACGAAACAAGTGGGGGGTACGAGCCTATTTATAGGCCACCACACACTCCAGCACTGGCATCTCCCGATGAGGGTTTCTCCACGATGTTCACACGCCACACATGATCCTTACCCAAATGACCGTAATTCTTGCTACACTCAATCTCTCCTCCAATCTCACATAGATCACGCTGAGATCCTACTACCTCGCCGCGATCTCTACTACCTCCATCGTCTTCTTCCTCGCGACCGCGCACGCCGCCAGAGATCTCTCGCATGATCTCTTACAAAGATCCGGATCGAGCTGCTACACAATCTCATACCGTGGCACGAAGGGCTTTGACCTAATCGGGATTAGGCCATCGTGGCCCTCGCGCAACTCCTCAAGTGCCGCCACCACTCCCCTCAACGCCACCAACGCCTTCATCGCCATTGCCATCGCCATCAACATCACTGCTACTATGGCCCTTGCTGCCTTCATCGGTCACTCATATCACCGCAACAATTGCTCGCATGATCTTTCACCACGAGATCTTCACTAGAGATCCCACGATGTTGCAGGGTCATGCCTGGCACCATCTCCTCATCACGTCGCCACTGAATCTGGGTAGGCACCTCGACTCTTACTGCCTTCTTCCCTGATCGTCGCTCCTTCTCAACCTCATGCACTCATCGCATACTCCACCTTCGACTTCCTGTTACCTTGCGCCACTACCATGATCGCCTCCATCATCATCATCTTTCTTCATTGACGTCAAAGCAATGCGTCCCGATGATTTTCTCTTTGAACTCAAATAGAACATCAAGAAAATGGAACTCCAATAACGTAATGACAAATATGATAATAAAACAAACCCAAGAATTGAACTACACTCATACCAAGTTGAAAAATATGAGTAGGCGGAAAGATAATAACAAGATATCAAAAGCATTACATAAAGAATGCTTGGGTTTACATGGAAACTCCAATCATAAATAGTGGCGAGAAAAGTACAAGAGAAGGCCCCGATAAGGCTGATATCTCTGCATTGTTCTCAAAAAGATAAGTGGGGGGTACATGCCTATTTATAGGCCACCACACACTAACACTCCACATCTCACAATGTGGTACTAAACCAACGACACATTCTCCAACAATAGGAAATACCTTCTGTAGGGGCATCTTCTTTAAGCACAACAAGGGTTAGGGTTCAAGACTTTCAAAGGAAAGGGAGGTGTACTGCAAGTTCACTAGTGCTTAGATTATGAAGGTGTGTTGAAGGCGCAACCAATGGAGAAGCAAATCATTTGGAAATTAAGGGGTTCCTTTATGACTACATTGTGTCAAGGTGGTCAAGGCAATCATTGCTCCTTTTGGTTGATTGAAGTGGATGGTCTGAAGTGGTCGAAAGTGGACATGAGGGCCTTAAGAGCATCCTAGAATTCTTTGTGATTCAAACTTTTCCAAGAAGGTTGGAGCTATATGCTATAATGCTAATGGTTGTGCGGCAATGGTAGAAATCAAGAATGCTTAGTGATTTTGCAATGCAAGGAAGATAGAGAGAGGTGAGACAAACAGTGATGAGCAACATGTCCAGTGAGCGACGTCAATGGTTTCTAGCATTGGGAGTGGAGATTGAAACAAAGAGTGAGAAGATCAGGAAGGAAAGAAAAATCAACACAATTGCAAGTGGGTGGCTCGAGATTGTTGCCAAGATCAATTAAGATGAAGTGCCATCTACAAAAAAATCCCAAGAATGATTGTGGCTAAGGGGCATGACAATGTGGCAAGTGACTCGGTGGGCCTATATCGGGTACTAAACACATGCTCGAGGTGGGGGGGTTGTTCTAACGCCCCTTCCATGTCAAGCCTAGAAGGATAATTTTTTTTTTGAAAAGCCAAAGGGTGGTTATCCAAATGATAACCACCCAGAATCATTCCATTCCAACAAAACGAATTACAAGGCCTAGAAGGATAATTCAATGTGGGCTCTTCAATACTGGATTTCTAAAGGGTTAATCTTAGGTCCCTACCACTAACCCTTTGGTTGGAGCTCAAGCTCACATCGAGAACCCTTACCTGGTTGTTAATAGGAAAATTGCCTCTCAAAGAGAGCAATCCTTAGGGTGCTCAAGGGTGCCAGAAACACCTGGAGCTGGTGCCGCAAAGCAAGCAACCGGTGGAGGGTATGGCCTTCAACACTACAATGTTTTCAAGTCCCTAGCCAAAGGGGAGACGACAATTAGATAGGGACAACACTTTGTAGAGTGGTGACAAAGATGGTGTTCCTCGGATCAAGCAAATGCTTAAGGAGGCATGTTCAAAACAAGATGAGATATAGACAACCAATTTTGCTCAGTCTATTGGAGTTTATTTAAGAAATAATCACGAGGGGAGAGAGTCTACTATAAATCAATGAAGATTTTGTCATGGAACATACAAGGGATGAGGGATAAGAGGATGATATTGGGGAACTATTAAAGGGAATGAATAGTTGATGCAGTTTTTATTCAAGAAATAAGGATGGAGAGTCGCAGTTTGCGAGATTGGATGGTGGCGAGGAATCCTTGTTCAAGGCTTTCATTCAAGTTTCGGTGATGGGGAGGATAGATGGAATTTTCACTGTCTTGGAAGGAAGAGCTTCTAGAGAAGGTGGATGAGTGGTCCACCATTTTCGATGGGTGTCATATTGAAGAGAAGGTCCAATGGTTTTCATTTTGCATCAGTTTGTGTTTATGGGCCACCTACAATGACTAATAAATCAGAACTATGTGTGAATTGCGACAGGAAGCAGACCATTTTGCTGAGGTTTCTTACATTTTTTTATGCAATTTTGGAGGCAAATGGCAGGCAGGTGGTGGGGGTGGTTCGGGTGTTATTCCGAGGACTTCTGAGAATTTATTGCGATTACAGACTACAGGAAATGGGCCCAGCCAACTATACCTACATTTCGAGTATGGACTCAGAGAATGTGAAATCTCGTTTAGACCGATCCTTACGTCCAGTGAACCCGATTCAAGTTTCCCCCAGTCTGATATGCTTGAAGGGCAAGCAACACCGTTTTCGGATCATACCCCCTAGTTTGGTTCTCTAATGAAGATTTCAGGCTGTTTACCTACTTCAAATTCGAGATGAAAATTCAGGAGTATGGTCGAAGAGTGGTGAACTCTTCCAGGGAGGGGACTTCGATAATTAACTTCGCAAGCCACCTTAGAGATTTGAAATTGATTGTTTTTTTCAAAAATAAGATAATTGCAGCGTAGGGAAAAAGGAGGTTATATGCCTTGCAAATATACAGCAGCTCGATAAGGTGAAAGATAAACGGGAACCTTCACAAAATGAGATGCAGGAAATAAACAAGCAACAAGATGTGGTTCAAGCGGAGGATAAAAAAAGAAGAATGAATGGAGATTGGAGACTATGATTGAGACAACTGTGACTTGGGGAAGGGGATGCGGACACATGCTTTTTTCATATAGCAATGAATGAGAGAAGAAGATGGAATTTTATCAACAAAGTTGTGGTACAAGGAAGGAGCAGATTGCAATCTAGGATGTTGGGCATGCACGAGCAGACCATTTTTTTTTGCTTTCACTGGAAAAAGACAAGGGGAACTTCGTGGAGTGGGAGAGATATGGCGAGATTGTCCCTGGAATAGGTTCAATAGCTGGATAGAGCTATTACCGAAGAAGCAAAGGACACCTTCAAAGGGTTAAATGTAAAGAGAGCACAGGGACCTGGTGGGTTTCCAACCCTTTTCTTCAAAGAATTTTGGAAGGTGGTTGGGAAGGATGTAATGGGCATGATTGACAAGTTTCAATCTGGAAATGCAAGATTTCAGCAGCTGAAAAAATCTTTGCAATTTTTAATTCCACAGAAAGAAGGTGCAAAGCAAGTAGAAGAATATAGACCCATCTCTCTATTTCATGCAGCCTACCTAATTGTGGCTAAGATTCTAGAAAATAGGCTACAAGAAGTGGTTAGTGGCTTAATTTGGTGGACAATGTAATAGTGGAAATTGAGATAGTTCATTTCTGATAGAGAACAAAGGAAAAAGGTTTTCTCTGGAAGCTCAACTTTGCTAAGGATTCTCTGGATCGGTCTTTTGTATGAAAGTCCTTGCATAAGAGAAGTTATTCTGACAAATGGATAGGGTGGATAAAGAGGTGTGTAACAACAAATTCTTTTGTTGTTCTCATCAATGGTTGACCGGAGGGGTGTTGGATCCAACCATAAAGAGGCATCAAGCAAGGTCATCCTATATAGCCATGTTGCTCTTCCTCTTAGCGGCTGACTCTTTGGCTATTTGCACACGTGGCCTATCATTGTGGGTACTCCAGTTGCTCACCATATGGGATGGGTTGATGTTGCCCATCCTCCAATATGCAGATGAACAATATTCTTCGTGGAAGGTCCAAGGCCAAGAATCTCTCTATTTTGGTGGACTTATTTAATGATTTTTTTAGCCTTGGGTCAATCGCCATAAGTCTTCTCTTGTGGCTTTTGCTTTGGATGATCATAAGGAAGCACTCTAGTTAAAGATCCTCCATACATCATGTTGCTCTTTGCAGTTGAAGTACTTGGGCCTTCCACTTCCAGCCAAGAAGCACACATTTCAAGATTAACCGCCGATGTTAGAAAGGATGGAAAGGTTTGAAGGCTAAAGGTCACAACCTCTTTCTAAAGGGGGAAGATTTGTGTTTCTTGAGCCTATTATAGTTATCCCTCATTCAAGAGTCTTTTTTGTTCCTGGACTCTATGTAAGAAACCATAACTCTGAGAGTTCCAAAGTTTCGAGGTCCTCAGAAGAAGGGCCCATTTCAGGTTTCTATGTGAGAGATTCAGTTTTGTGGACTCCAAAGAGGGGGATCCAATTTCAAGATCTTCAGAGGAGAACCCATTTCAGGGATACTAAATGAGGAGCCACCAACACCAGTTGAGCTCTCTAGAGGAGAGGCCATTGTTAGAGACATCAGCAGTTCCTTCAGCAGCTCCAGCCCGTGTTCCCGCCTACAAGCAAAAACTAGTACAGAGTTGTGTTTTGTTGTGTAGAGTGGATTCTTTGTGTTACAAGCTAAGCATTCCATGCTCCAGCTTGAGAAGGGAGTGTTGGGAGAATTATGTAATGGTGCTTAGTTCCACGTAGTGTAGTGAGACTTTGTTATGTTATGTGTATGGTGGCCTATAAATAGACTAATACTCCCTCACTTATTCTTTTAAGAAGAAACAATATAGATTAGAGCCCTACCGGGGTTTTCTCCCGTAGTTTTCTCCCCGCTATTTGTGAGTGGGGTTTCCACGTAAACCCAAGCATTCTTGATCTCTTTTATTGCTTTTAATGTCATGCTTTCACTTTATTTTATATGTCAACTCTACCCACTGGCGAGAATAGCAAGATCAGAGCAGCTGCAGCAGGCATGGTAGCGATTTTGAGTGAAGGATCTCGCAAGGTGCGCCCTCAAGCATGGGTCACGATCAGCGACATCGATCTTGCTGGCAAAGAAGAAGCGATGATTAAGGAAGAATGCTATAGCATCATGATTGTGGGCTCATCTTTGAAGAGATGTTTTTTGGGTTGTTTTGCATCTTTTGCCCTTTAGGTTTCCTTTATCTCTTTTTAGGCTCTTTTTGGGTCCCTCTTAGCAATGCAAAGGTCAAGGGGCTGAGATAAAATAGAAAGTAAGAAAGAGAAAAAAGCGATGAAGAATATATATATATATATCGCCTTTGGTCTTTATTAATTGTTATTTGTTTTACTCTATTTGTTTTTTCTATTTTCAATTTGGACATGTTATGTTACTTTTTCCCAACACCTCTCCTTTATATAAAGAGGTGTAGGGCTCTTTGGAATAATAGATTTGATCATTTTCTCTCACTTTCTAAAAAAGAACAATATCAAAAAAGAAGAAAAAGCGTGGAGAAATAATAATAATAACATATAAAAAAATGATGATGATGAGAAGTAAGGAGAAACTCTTCTCTATTTGGTTTCTTCTCTATCTTGTTTCTTCTCCCATACGAGTATGAGAGAAAGGAGTATATAGCCTCTTTGTGTACGCCATACAAGACTCTCTTTAAGGTCCCTACATGAAAGAAACTCTTTCTTGTTTTGTTCCTTATATGAGTGTTGAAAGAATTGTCCATACGTAGCCATTTAGTACCACATCATCTATGTCGGTAGAGTTATTAGAGTCATATGTCATGTTTCATGTCCTGTTGGACTTATGATGTATTTTTCCCAACATCTCTCCCTATATAAAGAGGTGTAGGGTTTTATTGGAGAATAAGTTAAGTCATTTTCTCCGACTCGGTATCAGAGCGGCGATCCTAGATCGGAGGTCTAGTATCCCATCCCTCATGAGCCTCCATACCCCTCCACCAAAACCCTAGTTTCCCGTTTTACACCCGTGGGAGCCGTTGCCGACCAGCCACCAGCCGCCGCCAACCCTAGGAGGCTGCTGCAACGGTCATAGCGACTACTGGTGCCCATCACGACTCCAGCTACTCCTCTCCTTTGAGCTACAAGTCACCTTCTCGAGTGCTAGCGCCGCCAGCAGGCCCTAGCGGACCCTTTCTCAAGCCCTAGAAGGCACCGCCGCCTCTTCAAGGGCTCTGCATCGCCATCTTGAGGCCCTACAACACCGCCTCGAGGCCCTACGTCACCTCTCCTGGCACTGAGGGCCGGTCTGGAGGTCGCAGCGCAGCCCTGAGGGTGTAGCACTACCCGACGATTGGTTCAGCATCTCGAAGCATTGCCCCAGTGCCTCCCCTGACCTCAGGACAGCACCTCCCATCGCCGGAGCGTCGCCTCAGACCACAGTAGCAGCGCCACCACCGCCACCCATTACCTATAGGTCATGGTGGTGGTTCTTGGGGTCGGTTGAGCCTGCCCAAGCACTGTTAGGACACGTCCTAACATCCTAACATGCGCTAAAACCTGATCTACAATATTTCTGTTATTCTTGAGATATTTTCTAGGGTTTCTTTGTCTTAAATCTAATGTTCAAGAGATCATTTTTTCTCTGGTTGTGAAGCCTTCAGATCTGAATATTGATTTCAGATCGCTCTTGTGGTATCTTATGACAGTCCTAAGGCACGATGGCCTCCTCAGAATCTTCAAAAGTGTCATCGGTTACTGCTATGGATAATGGAGGTTATAAATCTCTTTTCTTTATTCCTATTGCCAAGTTGAACGAAGCCAATTATGCTAGATGATCTCAGACGTTCCTCATGACTGTTGAGGGACATGAGAAGGAACATCTACTATTGGAGATGGAGCCACAAGATAAAACTGGGAAAAATGCCACGTGGAAGAAAGATAATTCCATGATCCATGCATGGATCATGAATTCCGCTGAGCCTCAGATCGGTGATGGGATCTGTTGGTACTAGAGCACTACAATCGTTTATTTTGATGATAACAAAACATGTGTCATTTAACATTTGCATTTGAGTTCCAGTTTTCAGGTCAAATTGCAAATAGAGACAAATGTTTAGACGGAGTTCTAACTCACATCCATGGCGGATTGGAGGAGCTGAATAGAGGCGGAGGTGCTTCGTGAGGAGCAAAAGCTTGAAGATGGAAGGACAAGAAGAATATGATAGATTTCTGTTTATCTTTTTCTATATACTTTTGTCATTATATTCTTGCTCTTTTTTGTTTCTTAGAATATCTGTTAAAGAGCCTCAAAGGATCCTTAAAGTAGTCCTAGGAACACCTGCACTACCCTAAGATACTTAGGTTTTCTATAGAGAACTTAGAAAATCAAAATAGGGATCAAACAACCTTTTCAAACGTCTAATCTGAATTTCAGACGTCCGATAAAAACTTTTAAGACGTCTGCCTGTTGACTCGGACGTCCGATTATTTAGGTTGGACTTAGTTCTGTCTGATGAAATCAGACGTCCAGACCTTAGTCCAGACGTCTTAGGAGACGTCTGATGCCTTTTCCAGACGTCCAATTAGTGGACCGTTAGCTCCCTTAGCAAACGTTGAGGAAATGACCGTTAGTCTCGTATCAAACGTCTATGAGGTCCCCAGACATCTGATACATGATCGTTTTGCCTTAACGGACCCAAAATCTTCCTTCAGAGATTTTATAGTCGTTAGAATCATTGGGAATCCATTTCCAGAGAGCAAATAGGTTTCCAGACGTCCAGACCTTGTGTCAGACGTCCTGTGTGTCGTCTGATGGACATACATTAAAACCCTGTTTCGGTCTGATTCAAGTCAGGAAGGAAACCCGCCTAGAATCAGACGTCTGACTTAGTTCTCAAACGTCTTAAACAGGTTTTCCAGACATCTGATGCCAGGACCAGATGTCTGATGATCCTGTCATTATCATGATTAATTCTGACTACAGCCTGTTTTGCCTTGGGTTCAACCCCAACAGCTATGGAAGCCTTCCAAGGCCTTCCAAAGCCTTCCTAGGCCCTCTATAAATAGAGGACCCCTTGGCTTGTAAAATACACCAAGCAATACACTTTCACATCATTTTGTCTTTTGATCTTAAGAAGAAAGCTCTAGCTCTCCAAGCCTAGTTCTACATTTAAAGAGCTTGATTCCTGTGCACCCGCTCTCCCACCGACGTTACGAGAGCGTTGCTGTGACAAAGCGTGGTTCATGCACCCACATCAATCCGACGCACTTCCACCAAAGGGAAGTTTCCTAACTCGTATAGAAGCTAGGTTTAAATATTTGAGGCTCTATAGGATTGTTGTATATTTTATTGTCTTTAGTTGGATATTCGCTTTGCGAATTCCCGTTTCCTTCGCGAGACAAATTCCTTCTTGTGAAGAGAAGGGGTGTTGAGGAACACTACCCTCGGTCTAAGTAGTGTAATTGTATTTGAGGTTCAATCACCCTCATTCAAGTGACTGGATTTAGTGGATTTGATCAACTAGGTCGATCGGGAAATCCTAACTCGAGAGGGTTAGGTAGTGGTTTTCACCCGGTTTGGGTTTCCATCTAAAAATACTTGTGCCCATTGTGTGATTGTTCATTTTTGTGAGATTGTTTATTTTAATTCCGCACTTTATATTACGTCACGCATATCTCACCCCTTCCAACCAGGGAATTACATTTGGTATCAGAGCAGGTTCTTGCAAGATCGGAATAACACCCAGCAAGAAGATCATGGAGGGAAGCTGCTCCACAAGTAGGATTTCCGAGGAGCAGTCTACAACCCGTCCGCCATTCTTCGATGGGAGCAACTACCCCTACTGGAAGCTACGGATGAAGATTTGGTTGCAAGCCAATGACTTTATGATTTGGGCCAGATGCGAGATGCCGTTTGACATCCCGGAGAAACCCGCAGGAGGCTACTCGCAACAAAAAATTCGGGAGCTCTCTCTAAACGCAAAAACAATGAATGCATTGTATTGCACTTTGAGTCTGGAGGAGTTTAACAGAATCTCGCAATGCACCATCACATACGAGATCTGGCACGCACTCGAGGTAACTCATGAGGGTACCTCTAAGGTAAAGTCTTCTAAAATTAATTTACTTTCACAAGAATTTGAATCATTTTCTATGAAGACTGACGAAACTTTAAGTGAGATGAACATTAGGTTCACTCAGTAATAATTTGAAAACTTTAGGGAAGACCTTCATTAAGGGGGAGCTTCAAGGGAAGCTTCTTCGTTCCCTTGGACCGGAATGGGAGCAGGTCACCGCCATCGAGGAGGCGAACGAGATGGAGAAGCTCAATATGGAAGATCTCCTAGGCAACCTAATGGCCTATGAGACAAAGTTAAAGCAAACGAAGAAGGATACACCGGAGCCTAAACCAAAGAAGACCATCGCATTCAGAGCCGCATCAGATAGCGCGGTAAGTTCCGACGACGAAGACTTTAAAATTTTACTTAAGAAATTTTCAAAGTTTTGTAGGGAATCAAAGATAGAAAAGGAGAAGGAAAGCCCGAAACGTTGCTACCACTGCAACGAGAAAGGGCATCTACAACTAGAGTGCCGTTTTCTCACGAAGGAAAAGGAGAAGTCTACGAAGGCATTCCAAGCAACTTGGGACGACACGAGCTCAAAGGAAGAAGAGCAGAACCCCGAGGAAGAAATCGCCTGCATGGGCTTCATGGCCATGGGAAGTGATAGCAACAGTGACAATGAGGTAAATCCCGATTTACAAGATGCTTTCAATGAATTATTTGAGCTTAGTAAATCACTTAAGGTAGAAAATAAAAATATTAAAACGAACCTTAGTTTTCTTAAAAATGAAAATGAAAAGTTAGAAAAACAACTTAAAGATCTAGAAGCTAGTCCTAAAAATGATGACTTATTGTTAGAATATCATAACCTTATCGATGAAAATAATAAGTTGATTGAGGAAAACACTGGTTTAAAAATTAAAATTTCTAGCTTAAAAACCAAGATACATGCTATTGAAGATGAACTTGCATGTCTTAGGGAGAACTCAAATAATTTGATAAATAAGGTAGATAACTTATATAGCCTTAAGGTTGAGAAAAGATCTCCGTCAAGGAGACCCACTAACAAATCTGGATCTAAATTAACTTGGATACCAAGGAGAGATCTAGAATCTTGTTTTGTAGGTTTCAAGGGTGACTATAATATAAGAGATTGGACCTACAAGCTCAAGAATGGTCAACTCAAGTTAGGAGGACCAAAGAGTTGACCAAAAAGAAGGACAAGAAGACTGACGAGACGGCGAACAAATGATGGACCCACCGCACGTCGACCGCCAGACTAGAGACTGGCGCCAATGCTCGGGCCTCCAAACTACAGATGGGAGCCCCATCCCATATGGCATCCACCACCTCCATTTGGGCCATTCTATTAACCATGGTAGGTGAGGTAACCCTTAACCCTATCTTTTTATCATTAGCAAATAGATAGGGGGAGTTAAAATTATGAGCTGTGTCAATCATTAAGGGGGAGATCTTGTTAGCTATATTTCCTTTAGAAAGGGAGAGAAAAATAATAGCTATCTTGTTGTTACAAAGAAGAGGAGGACATTACTCTTATTAAAAAAAATTCAACCCAATCATAGAAGAGCATGTTTCAAGGGGGAGATATAGGATATTTAAAATTGATAAAAACCTTTTTGATAATGTCAAAAAGGGGGAGGATTTTATGCATTATTATTTTTGATTTTGTCATCATCAAAAAGGGAGAGATTGTTGGTGCTAGAGCACCATGATTGTTTATTGTGATGATAACAAAACACGTGTCTTTTAACATTTGCATTTGAGTTCTAATTTTCAGGTCAAATTGCAAATAGAGATAAGTGTTTAGACGGAGTTCTAACTCGCATCCATGGCGGATTGGAGGAGCTGGACAGAGGCGGAGGTGCTTTGTAAGAAGCGAAAGCTTGAAGATGGAAGGACAAGAAGAATAGGATAGATTTCTGTTTATCTTTTTCTATGTACTTTTGTCATTATATTCTTGCTCTTTTTTGTTTCTTAGAATATCTGTTAAAGAGCCTCAAAAGATCCTTAGAGTAGTCCTAGGAACACCTGCACTACCCTAGAATACTTAGGTTTTCTATGGAGAACTTAGAAAACCAAAATAAGGATCAGACAGCCCTTTTAGACGTCTAATCTGAATTTCTGACGTCCGATAAAAACTTTTAAGACGTCTGACTGTTGACTCAGACGTCCGATTATTTAGGCTGAACTTAGTTAGTTCTGTCTGATGAAATCAGACGTCCAGACCTTAGTCCAGACGTCTGATGCCTTTTCCAGACGTCCAATTAGTGGACCGTTGGCTCCCTTAGCAAACGTTGAGGAAATGACCGTTAGCCTCGTATCAGACGTCCGTAGAGGACCCCAGACGTCTGATACATGACCGTTTTACCTCGAATGACCCAAAATCTTCCTTCAGAGATTTTATAGTCGTTAGAATTGTTAGGAATCCATTTCCAGAGAAAAAATAGGTTTCCAAACGTTCAAACCTTGTGCCAGACGTCCTGTGTGTCGTCTGATGGACATACATTAGAACCCTGTTTTGGTCTGATTCAAGTCAGGAAGGAAACCCGCCTAGAATCAGACGTCAAACTTACTTCTCAGACGTCTTAAACAGCTTTTCCAGACATCTGATGCCAGGACCAAACGTCTAATGATCCTGTCAGAATCATGATTAATTCTAACTACGGCCTGTTTTGCCTTGGGTTCAACCCAACGGCTATGGAAGCCTTCCAAGGCCTTCCAAAGCCTTCCTAGGCCCTCTATAAATAGAAGACCCCTTGGCTTGTAAGATACACCAAGCGACACACTTTCACATCATTTTGTGTCTTTTGATCTTAAGAAGAAAGCCCTAGCTCTCCAAGCCTAGTTCTACATCTAGAAAGCTTGATTCCTGTGCACCTGCTCTCCCGCCGACGTTACGAGAGCGTTGCTGTGCCAAAGTGTGGTTCACGCACCCGCGTCAATCCGACGCACTTCCACCAAAAGGAAGTTTCCTAACTCCTATAGAAGCTAGGGTTAAATATTTGAGGCTCTATAGGATTGTTGTACACTTTGTCTTTGGTTGAGACAAATTCCTTCTTGTGAAGAGAAGGGGTGTTGAGGAACACTACCCTCGGTCTAAGTAGTGTAGTATTTAAGGTTCAGTCGCCCTCATTCAAGTGACTGGGTTTAGTGGATTTGATCGACTAGGTCGATTGGGAAATCCTAACTCAAGAGAGTTAGGTAGTGGTTTTCACCCGATTTGGGTTTCCACCTAAAAATACTTGTGCCCATTGTGTGATTGTTCATTTTTGTGAGATTATCTATTTTAATTCCGCACTTTATATTACGTCACGCATATCTTACCCCCTCCAACCAGGGAATTACAGGATCATGTATTACAAAATAGCCAAAGAGATGTGGGATTCTCTATGCGATACATATTCTCATGAAAAGAATTCCAGCAAAGTATTTGACATTCATCATGCCCTTGGTCGTCTCAAACAGGAGGGTCAGTCTTTGTCGCAGTACTATGCCACCCTAAAGGGGCTTCTTGAGAAATATAATGCCTGCCGACCTATTTGCACGTGTGCCACTCAGAGGGTACATAGGAAGGAGTATGTTGTCCTTCAGTTTCTTGATAGACTTGGCCTGACTATGAGGTTGTTAGGTCCTAGATCCTTACTTTGGCTGAACTACCATCTCTAGAGGAGGTTTATAGCCGCATGAGCAGAGTAATTGTTAGGCAACCCGTGTCAGAAAGTGGACAAACCCATGTACTTGTTGTTGCTGCTCGAGGAGGACGTGGTGCTCCATCCACTAAGGGGAGAGGGCGTGGTGGTTGAGGTATAAGTGGCAGACCTCGCACCATTTGCTCGCATTGTGGAAAGATAAGCCATATAAAGGCCTCTTGCTGAACAAAGCATGGTCGACCTCCCATGGCCAAGTAGGCTATCGCTTTGGAGGAGGAAAGCGACATGATGTCCCATGCAGACTATGATGTTGTAATCCAACGTCTCTCCCAGCTGACCCAGGAGACTACTACTACTACCGTAGATACCACTGCCTTAGCCACTTCAAGTATGACTTCCGCTTACAAGTCTGGTAACACTGACAATATATTGTGGTTGGTGGATTCTGGCACATCTCAACATCCCAATGGGGATGAAACGTGTTTTGGACAGGTTCATAATGTCCCCTCAGGGAGATCTGTGCAGGTAGCAGATGGCAGTAGGATTCATGGCAGAGGAGACGTTACAGTGACTCATACTCTGACATTGCCTCATGTTCTTTATGTTCTAGAATTTCCTATTAGTCTTTTATCTATCAGTAAAATTACGAAAGACTTGCACTGTCGTGCAATATTTGATGAGCTAGGCTGTATTTTTCAGGACAAACTCACAGGGAAGATGATTGGTGGCGAACATGAGGAAGGGGGTGTGTATCGCCTGGTCCAAAATCCAGTTGCCACTACATGTCAGCGCGAGGTTACATTTAGTGCTGGTACAGCTCTTCAATGGCACCGACGTCTTGGGCACCCACCACTAGACAAGCTTCGACGGGTCATTCCTCCTATTTCACCGGCTACAAAAATTGTGTGATGCATGTCAACTGGAAAGCATCACAATACCAGTTTTCCTTCTACTTCATCTCATAGTTCTAATGCTATCTTTGATTTACTGCATATGGATGTATGGGGATCAAGTCATATCCAGGACATATTAGGTCAGATTTTATCAGCGCGAGGTTGCATTTAGTGCTGGTACAGCTCTTCAGTGGCACTGATGTCTTGGACACCCACCACTGGACAGGCTTCGACGGGTCATTCCCATATTTCACCGGCTACAATAAATTTGTGATGCATGCCAACTGGGAAAGCATCACAAGACAAGTTTTCCTTCTACTTCATCTCATAGTTCTAATGTTATCTTTGATTTACTACATATGGATGTACGAGGATCAAGTAGTATCCCAGACAGACTAGGTCATAGATTTTATCTACTTATTATCGATGATTTTTTCCAGGATGTCCTAGTTATTTCTTTTGAAAAATAAATTTAATGTTAGATCAATGATTGAAACATTTATCTAAGTAAAGATTCAATTTTCTACTATTGTGAAGATTGTGCGGTCTAATGATGCTTTAGAGTTCTACACATCTAAGTTGGCAGGCTTTTATAGATCTCTTAGGATTGTTCATCAGACATCCTGTCCATATACATTGCAACAGAATGGTATAGTAAAAAGAAAGCACCATTATGTTCTTGATGTGACTAGAACATTATTGATCCAGCACAATGTACCACAAATATATTGGGAAGATGCAGTTTTGACTGCATGTTATTTGATTAATAGATTTTCCCAACTCAGCCATACAAGAACAAGTTCCATGGCTAGTTCTTCATCCTAAGAAGGATCTATTCACTATTCCACCTCACGTGTTTGGCTGTGTTGCCTTTTTTCACATTCTTGGACCTGGTATAGACAAATTGGCTCCAAGAGAAGTGAAGTGTGTACAATAGCACCCAAAAAGGATACAAATGCTATGACCCACGTGGTAAGAAACATTATGTGAGTGCAGATGTCACTTTTCATGAGCCCATCCCTTATTTCTCTATAAATGGTCATCAGGTGACATTTGAGAGGAATTTGGCTCCTATACCTGTTCCACCAGTTCCCTTGGAGCAAATCCCTATTACACATCATGATGATATACCTACCACAGAGATTTCTATGAGGCAGAGAGCAGAAAATACTCAGGTATATAGGCTACCTGTGACATACAGACATCATACATGACGACAAAAATATACCCCTACTACACCTCAACTACCTGTCTCCTCCCTAGTCAGGTATGTGTTGATACTGACGCCAGTTGTCCTAGTAGTACTTGTGTAGGTTCCTCTGATGAGTCTCATACTCCAGGTACTACTGAGTATAGTGAGGAGGATCTTGACCTCCAAATTGCTATTCAGAAGGCTCCACGCAACTGTGCCTAGTATCATAATGTACAGACAGTCTCCACTGCCAACCTCGGTAGTTCCTTTGTTGCATTCACAGCAGTATTATCTACAACGTATGTTCCTACCTCCCATCAGTAGGCCATGCTGGATCCAAACTGGCGTCAAGCCATGGAGGATGAGATGGCAGCTTTACAATCTAGAGGGACGTAGGACTTGACTACCTTGCCTCATGTCAAAACAGTTGGATGTCGTTGGGTCTTTGCCGTTAAATACAACCTAGATGGCACGATCTCTCGCTACAAGGCAAGATTGGTGGCAAAGAGATTTACCCAAACATATGGGGTAGATTTCTTTGATACCTTCTCTCCGATTGCTCTACTATTTACTGTTCGGATTTTGATGTCTGTAGCACCTCACTGGGACTGGCCTCTTCATCAGTTGGATGTCAAGAACACGTTCTTGTATGGAAATCTTCAGGAAGAGGTCTATATGAAACAACCACCTGGGTTTGAGGCTCAGGGAGAGTGTCTGTAGATTGAAGAAAGCAATCTATGGCTTGAAGCAAAATCCAATAACATGGTTCCAGAGACTCTCAAAGGATGTACATGTAATGGGACTTGTAAGGTTCTCTGTTGATCACTCCTTGTTTGTTAGGAAGAGTAAAAGGGGAGTGGTTGTGCTTCTTGTTTATATGGATGACCTGATCCTCTCTGGAGATGATGTTATTGGGATAGCTAAGGTAAAAAGGAAGTTGGTTGATGCCTTCGTGATGAAGGATCTAAGTGAGCTTAGATATTTTATTTGGATCGAAGTGGCACACAGCAAAAAGAGCATTGTTCTTAGTCAGCGGAGGTACACCCTTGATATCTTGTAGGAAACAGGAATGATTGGGCCCAAACTTGCCAATATACCTATGTATCCCAAAGGACATCTCTATGATACTGAGTCTCTGCCTATAGATAGCAGATCATATAGGTTATTGATCGATAAGTTATTGTATCTTACTATTACACGTCCAGATCTTTCCCTTGCAGTAGGAAAGCTCAGCCAATTCATAGAAAAATTGACCAGGCAACACTGCGCTGCTGTTATACAGGTACTTAGGTACGTGAAGAAAGCACCTGGCAGAGGTGTTTTATTTCAAAGGGACACATCTATGAGTGTCGTTGGCTACTCTGATGCTGACTATGCAAGTTGCATGATAGGCAGAAAGTCAACAACTAGATTCTGTACTTAAGTGGCAGGCAACTTAGTGATGTGGAAAAGCAAGAAGCAGTAAGTGGTATCTAGGTCCAGCGCAGAATCAGAGTACAGGGCTATGGCTTAGACAGCTATAGAGATGATTTGGGTCAGATCTCTTCTACATGATCTCCATATTCGGGAAGAGGGACCAATGGAGATGAGATGTGATATCGTGTTGCTACTTATATTGCCAACAACCCAATGTTTCATGAGCGGACAAAACATGTTAAGGTTGATTGCCACTACACTAGAAACTTGATACAACGTGGAATTATCTACACCTCATATGTGTCATCTGAATATCAGATTGTAGACATTCACGAAGCCACTTGTTAGATCTACTTTTGATAAGTGTTGTTCCAAGTTAAGCATCATTGATATATATACTCCAACTTGAGGGGGAGTGTTGGTATAGTTATTAGAGTCATATGTTATGTTTCTTGTCCTGTTAGACTTATGATGTACTTTTCCCAACACCTCTCCGTATATAAAAAGGTGTGTCGTTTCATTTGAGAATAAGTTAACTCATTTTCTCCAACTGTCTATTATGGGAACATAAAGTGTGTAGTGACCCATAAATAAGTATGTACTACCCACTTACTTCTTTGAAAAGAATAATCAGAAACACACAGCCTATAGGACACTTCTCCCATAGTTTTCTTCCCGCTCTTCATTAGTGGGATTTCCACATTTTCATTGCCATGATTTGATATTATTATACTTCCGCTTATTTATATTATTCAACTTGGTTATCATAATATTTCTTAGGCTTATTTTATTATCGTCATTATCATTATTTTGTTGGAGTTTCAATTTCTTTGGTTCGTCCTTAGAAGCTGATGGTGGCAAAGGACACGGGATCCGGTCCTCTAAGGGGTAGATCTGATCCTCGCGGCGGATCTCACGATGCAGTTGGCATCGACATCCCTCGCCATCGAGCAATGGAGAGGTGTTCGCCACCGAGATCGACCTACAGTGCTTGTGGCAGCAGCGATCTGGAGTTGACCATTGCTACAACCTTCATTTTAGAGGAGGACGATGGAGAGGTCGAGCTCGAAGCCTAGAGGTCAAGAGGTGGCGCGAGAATGGCCAAAGCCATCGAAAACGATTGGAGTCTATCAAAGAAGTAACAACAGTGATGACGAGGTGGCACGTGGATGAGGATCTCCAGCGAAGAGGCGGTGATAGGCGTCGTCATCCGGCCTGACAACAGGTCACACTATTGGTGAAAGCCCCTGGCACCAATAGGCAGCATCGCTAGGGCTCAGGTGGACCCCAGAGGCGATGCAAGAGGACTCCGAGTCATCACCAGCAGCGACGCTAGTGGTGTTGTTGTTGCATCGCCCACTGGAGGACGAAGAGGGCCGACACAAGGCAGATCCAACAAGGAAGAGATCGCGCATGCGAGATAAGGTGATGCGGGCAATCTCAGGCAGGGATCGCAGTGATGGCGATGGCAGTCTCAATGGAGGCGCAGCTCAGATCTCGTGCAAACAGATGGCGACATTGTGCAATCGTGGGTTCCTGGAACCCTAACGAGTGCGGCAGAGGTCCTCGTCTTTGATTTTTACTTCTTACCTTAATTGTTAGTTGAAAAATAAAGGCGAGGACAAGAAACAAAGTAAAAAGAATAAGTAAAAAGAATATCAGGTGTAAGTCGGAAAAAAAAAAAAAGGGAGAAAAATGAAAAATATATATATATAAAAAAATAATAAAAGAAATAAAAATAAAAAAAATGATGATTATGTTTAAGAGAAAAGAGGGAGAAGTTTTTCTCTAGTCTAATTATGTGTTCTCTATGTTATTCTCTTCTCCCATAGAGCATGAGAGAAAGGGAGAGTGTGGATGCTATTATAGTCATCCTTCATTTGGGAGTTCCTTTGTTCTAGATCATCATATAAGAAACCACAAAGTTGAGCATTGGATGTTCCAACTTAAGCGAGTGTTGAGAGAATTGCGTGTAAGTGACCATTTAGTACCACATCGTCTATTGTGGGACTATAGAGTATGTAGTGGCCTATAAATAGACATGTATTCCTCACTTGTTTCTTTGAGAAGAATAATAAAAAACGCAAGCCCATAGGTGCTTCTCCCGTAATTTTCTCTCCGCACTTCGTGAGTGAGACTTCCACGTAAACCCAAGTGTTTTCATTATTTATGCTTTGATATTATTATGCTTCCTCTTATTTATATTATTCAACTAAGAGAAACAAAGAATTCCCATATAGAAGAGGCCACTCTCTCGATCTCCAAAGGAGAGACCTCAATTTCAGTCTCCGTGTAAGAGAAGCTTAGTCTCTTGGTCTCCATGAGAGACCCTCTTTAGAATCTTCAAAATAAGAGGCATAGGCACCAGAGCCAACTTCAGCGATTCATCTCCAAACTAAAACCTACACATGCCTACAAGTAAGAACGACGATGCAAGGAACCCGGTGACACAACAACATCAGTTGAAGTCTCCTGAGTACCGTGTTTCTTGCTTTGTAGGGTGAAGATTTCTTTTGTACAAGCTGAGCATTCCATGCTCCAACTTAAGGAGTGTTGAGTGGTAAAGAGTTGTGGCCTATTGTAGTCCCATATTGTGTGGGACAAATTGTATGTGGTTTGTGTAAAAACAAAGATGAGCAAATTGAATTACTTAGAAAATTCTAAGTGCTTTATATAAAGGTACCATAGGACAATCATAACGCAAACTTCCATAAAATAATAAAATAACAAAAAGACACGAAAACATAACAATAACTCTCAACTCAACACTCAGCTCAAGCTAAAGCATAAATGTCAGACATGCTCAGCTTAGAACACAAGTAATGAAGTTGCTTCTTGGAGAGTGCCTTAGTGAAGATGTCAACTACTTGATTTTCCGTGGAAATATAAGGGGCAAATATCTTCCCGACAAGTACAGCATCTCTGATAAAATGACAGTCCACTTCAATATATTTTTTCCACTAATTAAAAGGCAAATTGTTAGCAATAAATGTGGCGAATTTATTATCGCAAAACATAAGAATCGAACTAGACACGAGCGTCAAAATCATGTACAATGGATTAAATCCAGAGAAGTTCGCAAGTAGTATGAGCCATAGCTTTGTACTCAGACTCTAAACTAAATCTAGAAATTAACATTATGTTTCTTGCTCTGCCAAGTAACTAGATTTCCACCCACATAGGTACAACAGCCAATGGTGGACCTCCAATCTTCATGAACCCCAACATAACCTGCATTGAAGTAACTCCACACATCAAGGTAGCCATGCTTCAGGAAAGATAGTCCCTTTCTAGGTGCACTCTTCAGGCATCTCAACACCTGACAAACTCTTACTCAATGCACCTCTCTAGGTTCCTACATAAACTGACTATGACGTCCCATAGCATGGGCAACATCTGTCCTAGTAATAGTCAAATAAATAAGCCTGCACACCATAACACGATATCTGGTCACATCTCCTAAAAATAGATTGTTTAATTCTACTAAATGAACAAAAGCATCCAACGAAATGCTTACAAGTTTGCATCCTACCATATCTACCTTTGGTAGCACATCAACTATGTACTTTCTCCGAGAAAGAATAAGGCCCTCATCAATATGATGCACCTCAATTCTCAAGAAATAACTTGTCAGTCCAAGATCCTTGTTAACAAACCAAGAGTGCAAAAAATCCTTAGTGGACCCAATACCATCCTCGTCACTTCCTATAATATGTCATCCACATATACAATAAGAATCACTAAGCCAGTCGTCCTATGCAAAGTGAAAATTAAATGATCTCACAATGATCTCGTAAAGCCAAACTCTTAAACTGCTTTATTAAACCTCTCAAACAATGCCCCATGCTTTTCTTTAACCTATCAATTGCCTTCTTCAACCTATAGACCTTCTGACACTCCCCCTAAGTAACAAATCCAGGAGGCTGCTACATGTAAACTTCTTCATTAGATCTCCATAAAGAAAGGCCTTTTTGATATCTAGTCGATAGACTGGCCAATCTCTGTTAACAGCAAGAAAGAGAAGTATGCGAATCGAATTCAAGCAAGTAACTAGAGAAAATATCTCAAAATAGTCAATGCCAAAGGTCAGTGCTTAACCTTTGGCCACCAAAAGTGCCTTGCGTTGTCAATAAAGCCATCTAGAAGACATTTGAGGATAAACACCCATCTGCACCCCATAACTGTAACACCACGGGGTAAATCCACCAAGTCCCATGTACTACGGGACTGAAATGTTACCATCTCATCCTCCATAGCTACTTTCCAAGTAGAATGCCGGAGCGTCTCAAAAAAACTACGAGAACCTGATAACCATCCACAGCCAAAGAAAAAAGTCAAGCCATAGCAGGTAATCTATCATAAGACATGTTGTGAAAGAAAATAGCAGGTGCATGGCCATTGGACCTTCTTGTAAGAATTAGGAAGGTCCAAATCAAACCCCTTTGAGAAAGGGATTGCCTAATCTCCATTAGATGCAGCAAGATCAACAAAGTCATGAGCAAGGATGATAGATAGTGGTTCCACCATGGGTGGAGGAGCACACCTATGGAATGTCTTGGGGAAGAATGTTGGTGTTGGTGGTGGTGGTGGAGGTGGTGGTAGTGACTAAGGTGGCTCAAAGGTACTTAGTATAGATGTATGCGGTGAATAGGACGACTCTGAGGACTCTAAAGGCAGTGCAGATGGCATAAGTAAAGGGATATCTTGCAATGATGGAGAGCAGGAGCTCGTATCTTTGCATTGATAATAAGCAACCTCCTAAAAAAATATGAGATCAACACTAACATAGAACTTGTAAGTCACAGGATCAGAGTAATGATATCCCTTTTGGGTACGCAAGCCTCCCAGAAAAATCCACGTAACTAAACGGAGTGATGACTTATCCACCTTGAACAAGTGGAAAAAACGAACACACCCAAACACAACAGGAGTGACATGAAAAAGATCACGACCAAGAAATAACATCGCATAAGGTATCTTGCCCTGAAGAATAGAGGATACCCTATTGATAAGAAATGCAGTATTAAGAATAGTATCTGCCCAATACTAAGACGGGGCATGCATCTAAAGCATGATAGTCCTCACCAGATCAAGAAAGCGGCGAAGTTTGCATTCAGCTACCACATTCTATTGGAAGGTGTGAACACAAGAAATCTAGTGAATAACTCGCAATGAGTAAAGAAGTCAGTCAAAGTAGCATTCATAAAATCAAGACCATTGTCACTCCGAAAAACACGAACAATCGATGAAAACTGAGTCTTTATTTCCGAAAAGAAATTTATAATGATTATAGGAGTTTCAGACTTCTCTTTCAACATATAAACCTAAGTGACACGGGTACAATCATCAACTAGAACGAGAAAATTGTTGGTAGAGTACACTAATTATCTAGTTTGTTTATTGTTTTGGACTGTCATGTCAGGTGTGTTGTCCTATTGGACTTAAACTGTAATTTTCCCAACACCTCTCCCTATATAAAGAGGTGTAGGATTTCATTTGAGAAATAAGACTTGTCATTCGCTCCAGTATCCCACCCTCACAACTCTCCATATCCTTCCACCAAAACCCTAATCTCTCTTAAAGGCACCCGAAGGAGACTCCACCAGTGGTCCACCGACCTCTGTCGATCATAGCAAACCGCTGCCTGGGCCACCGCCGCTGACGTGCACCATCGGCCTCCACTACCGATCTACCCGCTTCAGCAAGCCATCACCTGACCAATAGGGCTTCACAGCCCTACTGTAGACCGCCGCCTCAGGCTTCGCCAGCGCCTCCTAGGGCTCCACTAGCATCGCCTCAGGCCCTTACTACCCCTCGACTAGCAACAGAGCACCGCCACCTCCTCTCCTATGGGTCGCAGGTGGTTGTTGGCGTGATTTTCTCACCGAAGAGGGGGAGTAGCACCTCTTGAAGCACCGTTAGGGTCTTCCCCGTACCCTAGCATGTGTTAAACCATGATTTAAGGAGTGTTTGTAGCTCTTGGAATGTTATCTAGGGTCCTTAGATCTTAGATCTCATGTTCAAGAGATCATTTTTCCTCTGATTTCAAGATTCTCATATCTGAATATTGATTTCAGATCGTCTCTGTGATATCTTGTGGCAATCCTAAGGCACGATGGCCTCTTCAAGCTCTTCGGAGGTGTCATCGAGTACCGCTATGGACAATGGGAGTTACAAATCTTCTTTCTTATCCCTATCGCCAAGTTGAATGAGGCCAATTATGCCAGATGGTCGTAGACATTCATCATGACTATTGAGGGACATAATAAGGAACATCTTTTGTTGGAGTTTGAGCCACAAGATAAGATAAGGAAGAATGCCAAATGGAAGAAAGATAATTCAATGGTCTGTACTTGGATCATGAATTCAGTGGAGCCTCAGATTGGTGATGGGATTATATACTACAAGACGACCAAGGAGATGTAGGATTCTCTGCGTGATACGTACTCTCACGAGAAGAATTCTAGCAAGGTGTTTGAGATTCACCATAACATTAGTGATCTCAAACAAGAGGGCCAATCGCTTTCTCAGTACTTTGCCACTATGAAAGGGCTCCTTGAGAAGTACAATGCCTGTGGTCCTATCTGCACCCGTGCCACTCAAAGGGCACAAAGGAAGGAGTATGTTGTCCTCCAGTTTCTTGATGGACTTGGACCAGACTATGAGGCTGCGAGATCCCAAATCCTAACTCTGGCTGAGCTTCCAGCACTTGAGGAAGCTTATAATCGTGTAAGTAGGGTGGTGGTTAAGCCATCCATGTCAGAGGTTGGACAGACTCCTTTACTTGTTGCTATTGCATGTGGAGGACATGGTGCTCCATCTACCAGGGGGAGAGGACGTAGTGGTTGAGGAACGAGTGGCAGACACCACACCATTTGCTCGCATTGTAGGAAGCTTGGCCATTCAAGGGCCTCTTGCTAGACGAAGCATGGTCGACCTCCCATGGCCAACTAGGTTGTTTCTTCAGAGCAGGCGAGTGATATGGTATCCCGTGCTAATTATGATGTTGTTGTCCAACGCCTCTCCCAGTTGACCTAGGAGACCACCACTACTACTGATACTGCTGCTTTAGCCTCCTCAAGTATAACTCCTGCTTATAGATCTGGTACTAGTAGTTCTGATAGTGCCTTGTGGCTGGTAGATTCAGGTGCGTCTCAGCATCTCAGTGGTGATGAGATGTGTTTCAGACAGGTTTAGGATGTCCCCTTAGGTAGATTTGTGCAGGTGGAAGATGGCAAGCAGTGCGGAGTTCATGGCAGCGAATCTTGCACTGACTCTACCTAATGTTCTTTATGTTCTAGAATTTTCGATTAGTTTTTTTCCGTTAGTAGAATTACAAAAGACCTACATTGTCGTGCTATATTTGATGAATTAGGCTATATTTTTCAGAACAAGCTCACGGGGAGGACAATTGGTGGCGGACATAAAGAGGGGGGTGTATATCACCTGATCCAGACTCCATTTGCTGCTATGTGTCAGGGCAAGGTTACTTTTAGTGCTAGTACAGCTCTTCAGTAGCATCGTCGTCTTGGGCACCCTTCATTAGACAGGCTTCAACGCGCCATCCCTCACATATCACCTACTACTGAGATTTTGTGTGATACATGCCAACTGGGAAAGCATCACAGAGCTACTTTTCCTTCTAGTTCCTCTCAGAGTTCTGTTGCTATTTTTCATTTACTTCATAAGGATGTATGTGGTCCTAGTAGAGTATTAGATAGACTTAGTCATAGATTTTATCTACTTGTTGTAGATGATTTTTTCAGGATGTCCTAGCTATTTCTTTTGAAGAATAAATCTAAGGTTAGGTCTATGATTAAAACATTTATTTTGGAAATAAAGACTCACTTTTCTACCAATGTGAAAATTGTACGATCTGATAATGTTTTAGAGTTCTGTACGGCTAAGCTAGCAGCCTTTTACAAATCGCTTGGAATTGTGCACTAAATATCCTGTCCCCATATCTCGCAGCAGAATGGTGTAGTGGAAAGAAAATACCATTATGTGTTGGATGTGACCAAAACACTATTGATACAGCATAATGTGCCAAAGGTATACTAGGGAGATGCAATGTTAACTACATGCTATTTGATTAACAGGTTGCCCAACTCAACTATACAGGACCAAGTTCCGTGGCAGGTCCTCTATCTTGAGAAGGATTTATTTACCATCCCACCTCGAGTGTTTAGCTGCGTAGCCTTTGTTCACCTTCTAGGACTTGGCAAGGACAAATTGACCCTAAGAGCAATGAAGTATATCTTTCTGGGTTACAATAACACCCAGAAAGGATACAGATGTTATGACCCCCAAGGCAAGAAGCATTATATAACTGCAGATGTCACATTTCATGAGCCTATTCCATATTTCTTTACAAAAGGTCATCAGGTGGCATTTAAAGGAGGCCCAGGTCCGATGCATGTTCCACTAGTTCCTTTGGAACAGATTCCGATCACTCATGGTGAGGATACCATTGCCACAAAGACTTCTATGTGGCAAAAGGTTGAGATCACTCAAGTCTACAGGTTACCTATGACATACAAATAGCATGCATGGCGAGAAGAACACACCCCCCCAACCACCTCAGCCACCTATCTCCTCCCCTAGTCAGGTATGGATTGATACTGACGTGAGTTGTCCTAGTGGTGCTTGTGCAGGTCCCTCGGATGAGTCTCCTCCGATTACTGCTGAGCCTATAGAGGAGGATCATGACCTTACAATTACTATTCGGAAGACTCCTCGCAGCTGTGCCCATTACCATACTGCAGGGACATTCTCTCTTACCAATCTTGATAGTTCATTTGCTACCTTCACAGCTGGTCTCTCTGAGACACAGGTTCCTACATCCCAACAGCAAGCCATGCTGAATCCAAAATGGTGTCAGGCCATAGAGGATGAGATGGCTGCTCTATAGTCCAAAGGGACGTGGGACTTGACCACTTTGCCTTCTCACGCCAAAATGGTGGGGTGTTGTTGGGTCTTCGCTACTAAGTACAACCCAGATGGCATGATATCTCACTATAAGGCAAGACTGGTGGCAAAGGGGTTTACATAAATGTATGAGATAGATTTCTTTAATACCTTCTCGCCTCTAGCTCGGCTGTCTACTGTTCGGATTTTGATGTCTGTAGTTGCTCACTACGACTGGCATCTCCATCAGTTGAATCTGAAGAACGCGTTCTTGTATGTAGATCTTCAGAATGAGGTCTATATGCAACAACCCCCGGGATCTAAAACTCAGGGAGGATGTATATGTAGACTAAAGAAAGCCATCTATGGTTTAAAGCAGAGTCTGAGAGCTTGGTTCCAAAGACTTTCAAAGGAGGTACAAATCATGGGACTTATAAGGTCTTCTGCTAATCGCTCATTGTTTATCAGGAAGAGTAAAGGGGGAGTGGTTGTACTCCTTGTTTATGTTGATGACTTAATCCTAACTGGAGAAGACACTGTTGGGATCAAGGTTTTAAAAAACGCGAGGCGATATCAAGACGGTTTGCGAGGTAAGGCGTAAGCCTCGAGGCGATCGAGGCATAAGCCTCAGAATTTGCATAAAAAACATAGAAATATGATATGATATATACTTGTTAAGTATTAATAAGGAAATAATAATGTAAATAACACACTTTCATCACTTTTTTCTCTATCACAACTTTGAAAGAGCGAAACTAACCAAGAAATGACATTTAAATAAAAAGATAAGCATCCATATAATATAGAAGATTAGAAACAATAACAAAAGCATAACAATTGGACCCCAAGATTCAATTAAAAAATATAACATGGTAAGTTGATAACCTACAAAGAAATGAACCTAAAAAACCTAACTAAACATAACTACAAACGTGTAAATGATGTAATGTAATGTAATCTACAAGAGATTAATATCAAATAAACCTAAATGACCTAAACGTTAGAAACAAATAAAACTAACAAATTCCAATGACCCAAATAACAAAACCCATCATCAGTCAAACTTAAAAAATAATAAGATCATTTTGAATACACTTAAAACACCAACAAAAGCTACCTAAATGACCACAAATCAATGAAATGAAACTGATTTGGAGCCCTACACATCGCATCACCCTACCTATGCGGGACTGTCGACCACTTGTGGCAGTGCTGGACTGCAATGTCGTGCTCCTGGACCACCAACGGCGTTGCTAGACTACACATGACAACTTATAAAGCCTGAGGCGATGCCTCAGACTCGCCTCACCGCCTCTAGCGCCTCGACTAAGTGAGGTGCACGCCTTATGCTTGCAGATCGAGGCTACCACATCGAGGCTATTTTGGGCCACCTTGCCTCGAGGCTCATTTTTTTAAACCATGGTTGGGATGGCAGAGTTGAAAAGGAAGCTGGCTCAAGCCTCTTTGATGAAGGATCTGGATGAATTCAGATATTTTCTTGGCATTGAAGTGGCGCACAGCAAAGAGGGCATTGTTCTCAGTTAGCGTAAATAAGCCCTTGATGTTTTGCAGGAGACCGGATGATGGGGTCCAAACTGCTAATATACCTATGGATGCCAGAGGACACCTCGTGATGCAGAGTCTCCGCCTGTAGATAACATATCTTATAGGCAATTGGTTGGTAAGCTATTGTACCTTACTATTACATGTCCTGATATTTCCCTTACAGTGGGAAAACTCAGTCAATTCATGGACAGACTAACCAAGCAGCATTGGGATGCTGCTATGCAAGTGCTTAGATATGTGAAGAAAGCACCTAGCAGAGGTATCTTATTTTAGAAGGGCACACCTGTAAGTATTGTTGGCTATTCTGATACAGACTATGCAGCATGCATAACAGACAGAAAGTCAACCACTGAGTTCTGCACTTATATGGCAGGAAATCTAATGGCATGAAAGAGCAAGAAGCAGCAAGTGGTATCCAGGTCTAGCACAGAGTCCGAATACCAAGCTATGGCTCAGACAGCTACAAAGATGGTTTGGGTCAATCAGTGTTACATGATCTCCATGCCCAGGTAGAGGGACCAATGGAGATGAGGTGCGATAATCGCTACTACATACATTGCAAACAACTAGATATTCCATGAACGGACGAAAGCATGTTGAGATTGATTGCCACCATACCAGAGACTTGATACAACGTGGAGTCATCTACATTACATTTGTATCTTCTGAAAATCAAATTGCAGATATATTCACGAAGCCTCTTCCAAGATCCGCATTTGATAAATATTGCTCCAAGCTTAGCATCATTGATATGTATGCTCCAGCTTGAGGGAGAGTGTTGGTAGAGCACTCTAGTTATCTAGTTTGTTTATTATTTTAGACTGTTATGTCATGTGTTTTGTCCTATTGAACTTATACTGTAATTTTCCCAACTCCTGTCCTTATATAAAAAAGTGTAGAGTTTTATTTAAGAAATAAGACTTGTCATTTTCTCCGACTAAAATATTTGAAACGCTTGAGACTCCAGACTGTACATAGTCCCTACAAATCAGCATGGATCAAATCAAAGGAAGACTCAACTTTCTTATTCATACTAGGTGAAAAAGACACTCTATGATGCTTGCCAAAAGTTGACATGCATCACATCGAAGAGACTCTAGAAACTACAATCAACGGAACTGATGACGCAAAACAAGGATACTCAGGTGACCCAAACATAACTGCCATTATAGAGAAATAGTAGCTAAAGTGGCAACATTGGACGTACAATTTCTCCAATCCACTTCATCGTCCGGAGATCGTGTAAGAAGAAATGAACATAAAACACTACCCGAGAGTTTAATACTTTAGTAATTTGACTAATAGACATAAGATTTAAAGCAAACTTTGGTGCATGTAAGACATCAGTCAAAAACAAAGATCCCATAAGCGATATATCTCCACATCCAATTATAGGAGACAGTGCACCATCTACTGCTACTCTGACATTAAACTGATTTTCCAGAGACCGTAATGAAGAGAATAAGGTCGCATCACCAGTGATGTGAAATGAAGCACCTGAACCTACCACCCACTCTAGATTACATGACCAAACAAACAACATTGCAGTATATGTTGATCGGACAACAAACACCACAGCAAAAGATAACAGAATTGACAACATCAACCTCCCACATTCCCCGCTGGAGATGGTGACCTGGGATGCTAAAGTATTCTCTTCTTGAACGTAAGTCGCCTCCACTCGAGCCCGATGAGCACATGAACCGAAGGCTATCAAAGGCGAGAGGCACTAAAAAGCGAAGAGAGTCCAAAACGCCCGAGGCGCTAGGCGCTCACTCGAGAAAAATGAGGCGCTAATACACACACACACGCATGCACACACGCATGCAACCATACATATACACATAGTAACCACGATATGGTATGTTATGATTACATATGTAATATACAAGATATATAAGTGATTAAACAAACAAGTGCAATGCACATACATATGCACATTGACATACATCATAAGTGTACATATAATTTTGTACATTACATATACACATGTAAATGTACACATTATATTTATATGTTATACTTATGCACATGCACACGTGTATGTACATATATATTTGTATGTATAAGTTGGCATGTACGTACGTATATACACAAACATACAAAATATGTGTGTCTGTGTGTGTGTGTGTGTGTGAATATATATATAAGCGCATGAATATGTATATATCTATGCATATGTGCATATATATATGCATAGGTGTATGTTTAACTAAGAGAGAATACCTAATAGTTAGGTGAAAGGAAATTAAAACCCTTAAAAATATTTTAAAAAAATAAAAAACTAGCAAACTTGGTTCAAACGCTCACTCGAGGTGCCTAGCGCTTTGGCCCAGGTGCTCGCCTAGGCAACACCTCAGGCAAATCAGGGGAGGTGAGCCTTGTCAAGGCGCTAGGATCTCGCCTTGCCTCAACCTAGCACTTAGGCAAGTACCTTAACAGTACTGCATGAACCCTACCCTGGCGGATAACTACCGGGAAAAATATAATTCATCAACAAGAAATAACCTTCTTTCTTTTGTTGTGAGCATGGTTCATCTTTCATTAAACAACGCTTCTTCCCGTGAGATCCCACCAATCTGGCAAATGATGTCGACCACAGGATAAAATTGGTTCCACTTAATTTGATGGATGTCGCCTACACGGGAAAAGATGTGCTCATGGTAGATAGCTTCCCCATCGAGTCGCTCAACGAATCCTTGTAATCTCCTATAGTACCCAAAATTGTGGATCAGTATAAGGGGTTTCTCTTCAAAATATCAGGCCAAAAATCATCTCCAAGTAGCAAACTCCAATCTGAAAATACGGATTTCAGATCATTGGATGAAGACTGAGATCAGGAAGAAGATGAGAAGTCGCTGCACAGGACAAGAGGGGGGGCTGCTGCAGCGTGGAGAAGACCCACAGCCTTGCAGCGCCGCCCAAATCAACCACTGCAGGCAGCGCACAGCCTGCTGCAGCATGGAGAACGGCTGTGCAGGGCCTGCAGCGTCACCCAGATGGTGACTACTGTTGCTGCAGGTACCACCCAGTGGGTGGCTAATACTGCTGCCGACACAGCCTCCTACTGTGCCAATGCTGCAGCAGCAGCGCCTAGAGCGCTATGCTTGGTGGCCTGTAGTCGATGGAGGAGGGATCAAACACAGATCGAGAGGCAATTGATCCGGAGAGGAGGAGGTATGTGGTAGGATACCAAAGCCCCAACCTAGAACCATTGCACTGATACTATATAGAAACAAAAATGAGCAAATTGAATTACTCGGGAAATCCTAGGTGCCTTTATATAGAGAGGCACCATGAGGCAATTGCAGTACATACCCCATACAATAATAAAACATAAAAATAACTCTCGACTCAATAGTTTGGGTTGCCTATATAAGGCCCATGTATCCCCCCAATCTATCCTTGAGGAGAATACAGAAATATCTCACCCCATAGGGGCCTTCTCCCGTGGTTTTTTCCTCACTCTTTGTAAATGCAGTTTCCATGTAAACCCAAGTATTTTTTCTTGATTGCTATGCTTTGATATTATATCCATTCTTATTCCACTTTTATTTATTTCTTAACATTTACTATGAGAGAGAATGAAAGACATCTTACTTAAATCAAAACCCTAGCCTCTCTTATATAGAAAGGACGGTTGGAAGAATTACATGAAAAGTTCAAACTAAAATAAGAAGTGGAAAAAAAAAGAGAGAGAATAAAAGGGGACTTTAACATTCCACCTCAAGTTAGAGTGTAGACATCCTCTAAGTTCAACTTGTTACACAGAAACGCGTCTCTTCTTTGTCAACGCCTTTATGAGATGTCCACAAAGTGATGCTCAGAGGACACATAAGGAGTAGCAATTCTCCCTTCCATCACTGCATTCCAAATGAAATGACAGTCCACCTCAATATGTTTTGCTATCTCATTGAAGACAAGATTTGATGCAATGCATGTAGCTAACTTGTTGTCACAAAATATTGGAATTGGACTCTTCACTTGTACTTCAAGATATGAAAGGAAAGAAGCAACCCACATAACCTTATATGCAGTATGAGTCATAGCCCTATACTCAGCCTCAGCACTAAAGTAGGCCACTACTATCTGCTTTTTACTGCACCATGAGACAAGGTTGCCTCTAAGGAATATGGCATATCTAGTGGTAGATCTTTTATCCTTAATAGACCCCACATAGCCAACATCGGAATAGGAACAAAGATTTAGGTAACCATTATTCCTGTAGTATAACCCATTTTCAGGAGACCCCTTCAAATACTTTAATAGGAAACTCAGGTGCACAATAGACAACTGACAACTACAGCCTAGAAGTAAACTAAACATCTCCAACCGCAATCACTGGAGAATAGGAGCCATTCACTAGCTTCACGATGGTAACTACTTTGGCTGGTTGGGTCGCATACAAAAAAGCAAGCAATAAGATGAGTCGATGCACTTGAGTCAATCACCTACTTACTAGTAGTGGTAGATACCAATTTTGCATGAGCTTCATCAACAAACGTAAAGGCAACAAGAGCATAAGAACCATCTCCTTAGTCCTGATCTACGAACTTGTTGGATAAAGACGTATATTTTAATGAGCCATCCAGTTTGTAAGTTCGTAAGGAGTTCATTGATACGCTTGATAAATATATGATTGTCTGCAAATTAAGGGTCCATATAGCATACAAGAGTGTACTATTATATTCATCATCTGAGAAGAAGAGATGGTGTTCGTCTCATTTCAAGGATTATCACAAGTCATGTAAAGCACCTCAATATCTAAGTACCTCAATATGCCCCCAAAATATAGTACCATGTAGTAAACTTAAGAGAGTTTCAAGTGATAGATAAGAGTAGAGGCATGTTACTAGTTAACATGGAATTAAACATTTTGAGCTAATTGGTGGCAAGTCCATTAAGGCCTATGGTTTAATGATGTTAACTAGGTAGCAGCCAAGTGACATGCTCGGGGTAGGACCCTAGGGTGTTAAAGAATGGTATCAGAGCATAACTCCCCTCTAGTAGGAGGAAAGGCTACCCAAGAGGTGGAGCCACCACTAGCAAGAAGGTTAGTAGGAAAAGGGTACTCTTAAGGTGGAGCCATCACTACTATTAAGGGAGGTAGATCTATGCTAGTGGCAACAAGAACGCTACCATCTTAAAGTAGGGGAGAATGTAGGCACCTCAATGTGCCCCTAAAAAATAGTACCATATGCGAAACTTAGAGTTTCAAGTGGTATATAAGGGTAGAGATATACTACTAGTTAACATGGGCTTAAGCATTTTGAGCCAATTGATGACAAGTCTATCGAGACCTATGGTTCAATAATGTTAACTAGGTAGCAACCAGGTGACGTGCTCGATGTGGGACCCTAGGGTGTTCCAAGACATGGGATCCTATGTACGATGAATGGTCCTCTATCTAGAACACAAGACCTATAGCTACTATATTAACAATGATTCTTCCAACTTAAGGAAGATAATTTTGAACCATCCTAAAATCTAGGAAAATTAAGATACTGTCATTGAAATCGCAAAGGAGGTATCTTCATATGACAATGAAAGTATGCTTTCAACTTGCAGAGAAACATGGAAAGCTTGGTTGCAAAGAGATGGCAAACCTTATTTTTTTTGAAAGGGGGTGATGACAAACCTTATTGAAGCTAATCATCATCTCAATCTAAAGGTACCCCCCTATTGAGACTATAAAGACTCGATACCATGTAAGGAAATTTATTTATTTCACTGAGATAAGGACCTAATATAATTTATCATGTAAATGTGGCGATTTGTCTTATGCATGCTCCTATAAGTGTACATTTTAAAGCAGTTTATATGATTCTTATTTATAATCCTATGGGAAAAAAAAATCCAACAAAAAGACTTAGGTCAACCAAAGGAGATGAAGTCATCTTCCAAGGTTGCATTGATAAAGATTGGACTGACCGAGTTGATGATAGAAGATCTACTTGATTACTTTTTCCTTTTTTTATAAAAGATCAACTTGACTAGTACTTATATGTTGGAGGAAATTTGGTCCAACATATTACTCCTTGTTTCTCTCTTGGAATGATGGATACTAAATATGTGGTTGGTCAAAGTCCCTTGCTTGTGAACAAGCATTGATTGATGAATTCGGTGAGGGAAAAGTGCTGTCCTACGCAGATGGATTTTTCTAATTAGCTAGCCTCCCTCCTAACCACTCATAGCGAAGCTGAGAGGACAAAAAGGGTCCTCTTTGATTTAAGCTCCAACCTGTCTACATGCATTAGGTTTTAAAAAACATCTCACTCTCTGTCTTTGCCTGATTCTGCAGGTTCTACCACTTCAGGGCCCAATGGTCAACCTGAGTTTGATCCCGTTTATGGGAAAAATGATTAGTTCAGTCTTATTCAGAGACCCCCAGTACCTTTACATAGAGAGGTACATGGGTAAATAACATAACACACTCTTACCGAAAGAAACAAATATAAATAAGCCCCTCAATACAACTCAACACTCCCCTTCAAGTTGGAGCAAAAGCATCAAACATGCTCACCTTAGAACTTAGTATCTCAAGTCATTTTCTAGAGAGTACTTTTGTAAAGATGTCTACAATCTGATCTTTAATACAAATGTAAGGTGTATAGATCTTCTTACCCGTAATGGCCTCTCTAATGAAATGGCTATCAACTTCAATATATTTAGTTCACTCATGAAAATCAGGATTATTAGTGCTAAACGTGGTAGCTTTATTGTCACAGTACATAGGAAATGGGCCTGAGACATGGACGCCAAAATCTTGTAGAATGGACCGAACCCATAACAGTTCACAAGTAGTTTGAGCCATAACTCTATATTCTAATTCAACACTTGACCTCGAGACCACTGCTTGCTTCTTGCTCCGCCATGTAATTAGATTGCCCTCCACATCGGTACAATATCCTGTAGTGGACCTTTCCTTAGGTACTCCAACATAATCGACGTCTGAATTGCCATATACATTTACACATCTATGATTCTGGAAATGAAGCCCCTTTCCAGGGACACCCTTTAAGTATCTAAGAACTTGACAAACTCCATCCTAGTGGACTTCTCTAGATGCCTACATAAACTGGCTCAATCTTCCAACTGCAAAAGTAATATCAAGTCAAGTAACTATTAGATATAGCAGTTTGCCAATCATGACACGATATCTAGTCACATCCCATAATAAGGGGCTATTATCATCTGCAAGATGCAAAGAGGCATCGATAGGCATATATGCTGGTTTGCAGCCCAACATACTAGTCTCTCTCAGCATATCAAGAATATACTTGCATTGAGATAGCACAAGTCCTTCTATCTGTTGTACTTCAATACCAAGGAAATAGTTGATAGAGCACAGATCCTTGGTCACAAATTGCGACTGTAGCAATGCCTTGGTATCTCCTATGCATTTCCTGTCACTGCCAATCAAAAGTATATCATTAACATAAACGATAAGAATAATAGAACCTACCTCCCCATGTCATGTAAAGACAGAGTGATCTATAGAAGACCTAGCAAAGTCATATTCATGTACAACCTTACTAAATCTTTCAAACCATGCCCTCAAACTTTGTTTCAGGCCATAAATGGCTTTCTTTAACCTGCATACCTTCCAACACTCCCCCTTACCTACAAATCTTAGTGGTTGCTACATGTATACTTCATCCTCCAAATCTCCATATAGAAAAGCATTTTCTATATCTAGCTGATGAACAATCCAACTTTTGTTGACAGCCACTGACAGTAAAATTCTGCCAAAGTTGAGTCAAGCCACTGGAGAAAACATCTCAAAGTAATCAACTCTAAATGTTAGTGTATAGCCTTTAGCAACAAGGCGGGCTTTATACCTCTCCATAGTACCACCATTAGGATAACATTTAAGAGTGAACACCTACCTACACCCCACAATTGTAGCTCCGGGGGGTAGGTCAACCAGATCCAACGTTCCACGAGACCGTAAGGCTGCCATTTCCTCTTCCATAACTAAGGTCAAAGATGGATCTTGGAATGCCTCCTGATAGTCCCGTGATACCTAAGGATTATCAATAGCCAAAGAAAGCTATCGTCCTGCTACAAACAAATTGTCAAAAGACATAAATTGTGAAACAAAATACTTAGCACAAGACCGCTGGGCCTTTCGTGGTGTTATGGGAAGGTCCAGGGTAGTGCTTTCAGAAGTAGAAGGAACCTAGTCCTCAGACAAGTCGTCAACAGCTGGCGAGGACTGAGCAAGAATGGTAGACAAGGGCTTATCTCCCTAAGGAGTATCCACAGACCTACGCTGAAGGTGCTTAGGAAAAGCATATGGAACATCAAGATGACATAGGAAAGCACCAAGATTAGGCAAGTCTGCCTTCTGTATAGGAGACTCAGAGGGCCGTGGTGGTTCAGAAGGCATGGGAAGAGGAACTTCCTGGGGAATGAGATATGTGGAAGGCTCCCCCTTCTTTTGGTAGTAAGGCATCTCCTCAAAGAAAGTGGTGTCTGCCGAAACATAGAATCGTTGGGATTTGGGATCGTAGCACCTGCAACCTTTCTGTGTCTTGGAAGTTGGAATAACCCAAAAACATACCTAGGCAAGATTTTATCTACCTTAAATAGATGGACAAAACACACACAACCAAAAACAGCAGGAGTGATGGAAAACAAGTTATTACCAGGGAACAAAATAAAATGTGGAGTTTTGCCACCCAACACAGGCGAAGAAACACAATTTACCAGATATGTGGTAGTTAAAACGGCATCATCCCAAAAAGAAGAGAGAACATTCATCTGAAACATAATAATACGGGCAACATCCAACAAATGACGAAATTTACGTTTAGCCACCCTATTTTGTTTGGAGGTGTAAACACAGGATGTCTAGTAAATAATTCCAAGAGACTAGAAAAACTAAGCCTGGCATTCACAAATTCTAAACCATTATCACTCCAAATAATTTTTATAACAGTGAAAAACTGAGTCTTTATTTCTTAAACAAAATTTTGAATAAGGACAGAAACTTCGAACTTCTCTTTCAACATAAAAACCCAAGACATCCTGATACAATCATCAACAAGAACGAGAAAGTACCAAAAACCTCTAAGACTTTAGACCCTATACGGGCCCCACACATCAGCATGAATCAAATCAAATACAGACTCAATACGCTTATTTTGTAAAGGAAAAGACAACCTATGGTGTTTCCCAAGTTGGCATGGCTCACAGGAAAAGGACTCTGGAAACTGACGACGAAGAACAGACAGACTAGGGTAACCCAAACGAAGGTACCATTGAAGGGCAATAGTGGCACAAACAGCATCAATAGTAGAAAGTGGTGGAATGTGGAGGTAGTAAAAACTATTCTGCTCAAGTCCACCAATCTGCCTCATCGTTTGGAGGTCTTGCAAGAAAAAATACTAGTCATGAAACACTACTCTGCATTATAGATCCCTAGTAATTTGACTGATAGACATTAAATTAAGAGGAAACTTTGAAGCATGTATAACATTAGATAATGGAAAAGTAGGGGATAGGAAAATATTCCCAAGTCCAGTAACTGACGACAAACCACCATCAATTACCTTAACCTGGAATGGGGTAGCTAGATCCTGTAGAGAGGAAAACAATCTAGTATCACTAGTAATATGTAAAAAAGCACCTGAGTCAGCGATCCAAGCAGGAGCTTGGGATCTAATAGACATGGCTGATGTACCTACAGACTTCTAAATCGAGGCTCTAGCTGAAGTAGAGGCCTGAGAAGCAATAAACCGCTCGTACTCTACCCTGGTTACAGTGATCTGACCATCATCTTCATGCACCTAAGTAGTATCCTCTAGAAAGAGTGAGCGCATGGATCCATTCCCTATGGATATCCATGCTTCACCCAGCAACAATCCATAGCATGCCCATTTCTATGATAGTGTTCACAAAAAAAGGAGCTCCATCCATGACCACCACATGCACCACCACCACCACAGCCATGACCACCTCTGCCTCCCGGATTTCCTCGACCACGACCTACAGCAACCATGGCAGAGGAATCTGCTATAGGAACAGGGTCAAAGGTCTCAAGTCTGGATAGACGAGCGTAAATCTAAGCAGGAGTGGATATCTCGTCCATTATCATAAACTAATCATTTAGTGTCTTGTACTCAGAACCCAGGCCAGACAAAAGCTAAATGGAAAGGATGGCCTCTCACTACTTAGCTATAACAGCAACATCAATAGATATGAGATGATATACATCTTACTCGTCCCACAAGTTTTTCATTATGCCCTAATACTCTGCCAGAGCCATGGAGCCTTTTCTAGATGTATGGATGCCTTCCACAACACGGTACAGCCTCGTGATGTTGCTCTTGTGGAAGTGTATTTCATGTAACACTTCCCACATCTTCTTGGAGAAAGCATAAGCCATGACCTGTTCGCAATTGTCTAGGTCATGCTATTCAAGAGACATGTGGCCACCCAATGATTGTCTGCTTCCCAATCTTCAAACTTCACAGCAAGTCCATCTTCAGTCAAGATATCTTTCTTCCGGTGAAATCCGACAAATCGAGAAAAAGTAGACCATCGCAAAAAGTTGGATCCATAGAGATCCCCTGGATGTATGGGGATTCGTTCGTGGTGGATGGGTTCCCCATCGAGTCACCAATAGCATCTTTTGTCTTTGCCATAAGAACTCAATTCGTCAGATCGCTCCCTTGATACCAGAAAATGCAGAAATCAGATCATATACTTCTTACGAAGCAAAAGAGAGATCCGAACAGTAGCACTTCAGACCATAGGGAGAGAGGCAACACCCCTCTCAGTGAAGATTAGAGTCTCCCACGCTTGGGAGATAGATCGGGGTACTGCAGCCCCTTACTGCAATCCCTATTTGGGCGGCAACAATGCTGCTAGAGGCCGAGAGAGGCCTCACAGCACCACCACGCAGCCTCAAGCAGCAGTGCAGGTGGTCTGCAGGCGTGGGCAACGGAGCAGGAGGTCGGAGAAGCCTGGGCAGCAGTGCTCAGGTCCTCACAGCACCAGCAAGAGAGAGAAAGAGCATTGGCGACGGCACTGAGGAGCGAGAGAAGCCCGAGCAGTGGCGCTCAGGTGCTCACAGCATTGGCAAGAGGGAGGAGCACTGACAGTGGCACTGGAGAACAAGGGAGGCCATTTGCGGCAATGCTCAGGCGCTCACCTCACCAGCAATGGTGCTGAAAGGAGAGAGGTCACTGCTGGAACCAACACTGCAGGTGGGAAGCCACCAAAGACAGGTGGCGGCACAGGGAAGAGAGGATCTAAGGTTTTGGTGGACGTGTGGAAGGGCTAGGGTTGGTGGGAAATAAGCCCCTCAATACGACTCAACACCTGTCTCAGAGGGAACAGCTACTAGATGCTTAACACATGCAAGTAGAATGTTTGTTTCAAGGAGAGAGATCATCTCGCCTAGCAGAGCCACAAGGTAATGCGTAGGCATCCTCCTGAGGAGCTTTTCGGCCTCTATTTTCCATAGTTGAGAATAAAGTGGCAAAGAAGTGCATAAGTCACGGAAATCTACCAAACAGTTCGGGCCACTTCCCGAAGAAAGCTTCTTTTCAAATAAAAAATAAAAAAATTCTAAAGAAAGCTGACAAAGTGCTGTTTGATGAGCCCACGTAGTATTAAATACTTGGTTAGGTAAAGGCTAACCAAGCCAAGGGTGCTTACTTAGCTGGTCTTTTCAGATGATCAGGCACACCAGGACCAAAACACACTACTTATATTTTAGAAAAAAATTGATCAATTAAAGGAGCAAAAGGCAAGCTTTTTACAAAATCAAGTGTGGAGGATAGATATAGGGCAATTGCCTTAGGAGTCATGGAAACAATTCAAGTAGAAATTTTCCAAACTAATCTTGGTATACACTTGAAGAGATGCCTATAAAATTGTACCATGGTCCCAAGGCAGCTAGTATTTTTTTCAATAGTACAAGATAGCTATTATTCTTGCTAGTAATCGAGTTTTATGTGATAGAACAAGACATATGGAGCTTTATAGGCATTTCATGTGTAAAGATTGACTTGACTGATCTCGATCTTCCCTCTGTCAAATCTGTCAAGCATGTTGCTCATGTATTTACGAAGGGCCTTGCCACATTGCAATTTGAGGAGAATGTTGGCACTTCGGGCCTGTTTAAAATCCTGCCCATCAAAAAGAATGTTAAATAATGTCTTATAAATGGAGATATAAATCCTAGGGGTGGAATAATTTATTCCGTGTTTATACAGTGCACTCGCATCCTTAGAGGGGGTGCTTTTTCCACATAAGTTGTGAGTTTTGGGTGATTGTTTTACACTTGAAAGGGAACAACAATGACAAAGTCAATTTCCCCCCTCACAAATATTCACTATCACATCGATCATCAGGATATCTATCACCACTCACCATGGCCCTTTAAACTTTCTTTTAGATACCTTTTTAAAAATACAAGTGTGATTAAGTCACACATTTGGCATTTCTAGTCTTAATGCACCTTTAACATTGCTTTAAGGATCATATAATTCTGCTACATGTTCTTTTTAAAATAAAATATAATAATAACAATAATATAATTCTGCTACAATTTGGTGTGAAGAATCTGAAAAAATCCACAAAGCTCAAAATCAAGTCCAATGCAAAAGCCCAACAGAATATTTAGATAGTACTTTCCATTAGCAACAATTTGGATTCTGAAGTTTTTATTTTAATCATGTTAAACAGGTCTTGGAAATGGTGATCACACTAACAAATCTTTTCTGTCTGATATTATAAAGTTAAACAGGGATAATATACAGTAAAAGTGATTCTTGAAGCAGTACCTTTCCATCGGAGAATTTTGCCTTGTAAACCTGTCCAATGGATCCCTCACCAAGAAGACGACCAGATCCAAAGTTTCCTGTAGAAGTCAACAGATCTGTTGAACAATAGACTGTTGCATTGCCATGCTCAGTTTGAGAACTCTGTTTCCTTAAAAAGCCATTTTCTTTAATTGACTTGCGCCTATCTGAAGGCAGACGTTTAAGACCCAAAGCTGGAGTTGCCTGTGATGCCATCATCTGAAGTGATGGAGATGAATCCACTGACTTTAACTCTGCCAATATGATTTCATGTTAGATTATCGATTTTAACTAAAACAAACAAAAGCAATGTGGCTGCAAGAATAAAAAAGCCAAGGATTGTGTGACAAAGAAGTAGATGCAAGTCTTAAGGATCAACGACCAACTCAACCCTCATCAAACTAGTCAGATTTCATTAAGAGAGCTTTTATAGCTTAAAAGCTTACTACTCCAACCAGAGTGGCTACTGTTGGTTGTAGATGGGTGCTTGCCATCAAATACAACTTGGATGGGTCGGGTACTCAACACAAGGTTCATCTTATTTCCAAGGGATTCACCCAGATGTATGGTATGAACTTCTTCGACACGTTCTCCCTAGTTGCTCAGTTACCAACTGTTCACATTCTTGTTTTTGTAGCAGTTCAATATAATTGGCAGCTTCACCAGCTTGATATCAAGAATGCATCTCTATGGTGATCTTTTGGAGAAAGTATATATGCAGTAGCCATTAGGTTAGAGACTTAGGGGGAGTGTGTGCAGACTACGGATAGCCATATATGGGCTAAAGCAGAGTCCCGGAGCATAGTTTCAAAAACTCTCTGAGATGGTTGAGGCTATTGGTTTTCAAAGGTCCACATCAAATCATTCCCTCTTTGTCCGGAAGACGGGAAAAGGAGTGGTGGTACTTATGTATATGCATGACTTGATTGTTACAGGAGATGATACAGGTGGTATTGCTAAGCTCGAGCAATGCCTTGCAGGCAGCTTTGTTAAGGTCCTTGGGCCATTAAGGTATTTCCTTGGGATAGAAGTTGCTCGCAGCAAAAAAGAAATTATTCTATCTTAGAGGAAATATGCTACAGATGTCCTGCAAGAGACAGGCATGCTAGGTGCCAAGCCAGCAAATATTTCTACAAACCCCAAAGCCAAACTTTATGATAAGCAAGTTGAGGTTGTTGTCAATCGACAATACAGGCAACTGATGGGCAAGCTTCTCTATCTGACCATCACTGGACCTAACATTTCCCTTGCTATTGGGAAATTGAGTTAATTCGTAGATAGGCCAACAAGACAGCACTAGGATGCAACCATGATGGTGCTAAGGTACTTGAAGAAGGCACTTGGACAGGGAATCTTGTATAGCAGAGGAACATCCATAAGTGTAGTAGGATACTCTGATGCAGACCACACAGGTTGCTTGACTGACAGGAAGTCCACTATAGGATTCTATACTTATGTTGCTGGGAATTTGGTTACATGAAAGAGTAAGAAGCAGGTGGTCGTTGCCAGATCCAGTGCAGAGTCCGAGTATAGAGCAATGGCCTACACTACTGCAAAGATCATTGTTAACAAACTTGCATATTTCTTGTGATACACCTACGGATATGAAGACTGAAGTGTGATAATAGAGCCGTCATGCACATTGTTAACAACCCCATGTTTCACGAGAAGATAAAGTATGTTGAGATTGATTGCCACTATACTCATGATTTGATTCTGCATAAACTCCTTCGCAGTATTCCTGTCACTTTCAGAGGACTAGACAACATATTTACCAAGCCATTGCCACATTCATCCTTCGATATTTGTTATTCCAAACTAAGTATGTTTAACATCTATGCTCCAGCTTGAGGGGGAGTGTTGTACCCCTTTGGTCTTAATCTATTAGTTTTTGTCTTGAGTCCTATACTCTTTTCTATTTTATTATTTTCTTAGGATTATATTGTATTTTTCCCACCTCTATATAATGAGATAAGGTTTGAGAATAAAGCTTTGCTTGGTCATTTTCTCCTACTTTTCTCATTGGTTCTTGATTTGGAGGCAACTTAGGTTCCTTAAGCGCAAAGATGGATGCACATTTTCCTCTCAAATCTCTCTGACCAGAGAATGTAGGAATTTTAGCTATAGGAGTATATCCGGTGGTTCAATCCAACAATTGGTGGCAGGGTTGGGTGGATTCTTGCAAATGACAATGTTGAGTTATGTTCGTGAGTCGTGTTGACTCTTTAAGGGTATTCTTATAATTCTTCTCTGATGTGCTTTCCTATATAAAGGCACCAAGCCCTCTCTAGAATAAACTAATGACATTTTCTCCTATCATGGTATCGGAGAAACAGTCTTAAACCGGTGTTTGGGTACCCCACCCAAACCCTAGCCTCCAAAACCCCCATGAAAACCCTAACACCTCTCCTCCAGGCACCGCCACCCATCTCCGACAGCCTCCTACCGGCAGTGCTGCCCTCAGCGATGTCGTTTCGCCTCGAGCGAATGCTGCTAGTGCTCCTCATCACTCCCGACGGCACTGTGGCCACCTGAGCATCGCTGCTCAAGCTCAATCTGACTCCCAATGTCACCGCCACCTAGCCTCTTCCATCCATCTGCTAGCAATCTGAGGCCTTAAGAGGCATCTCTCGCCCCCCAAAACCATCTCTTAGCCTTCTCCTCTCCTCCAGCAGTGGTATGTGGACCGAAGGCACCACCGGCGCCACCGCCCAAGCCTCCTCCATCACCGCCAACATCGCCTGACCACCGCCAATGCTACCTAAGGCTGCAGGGTGGTCTAGTGGTGGGGCCGTAAGGCATCTCCCATCTCATAAGAGCCTTAGTGGCTTAGATCAGGGGCTAGGAGGCCGGTTTCTTCCCTGATCTACCTCTAAAGGCCCTTTCGAAGAGTTCTACTCATTGTAAGGCACGATGGGGCCTGATTTATGCTCTAGCATGTGCAAAAATATTTTCTGCTCGATTTGGAGGCAACTTATGTTCTTATTTTCAACCTTTAAAAGTCATATTCTTCGTGGATCTTGACTCCGGATATAATGGGAGACCAAAAGGAATCAGTCGGTGACTCCGTGGGGAAGATCTCTACCACAAGCGCCCCCTCCCCCCCACCACATGCAGGGGACATCTATCAAGTTGAATGGATCCAACTTCCTACTCGGGTCTACCTCTTTCTCTTGGTTTGTCAGATCACATCAAAAGTACATTTTGACAGATGATGTGCCAATCGTGAAGACTATAGATTGAGAGGTTTACAATGACTGGATGGCAGCATGTCTTCTAAACAGCATGACTCAAATTATCGCCAAGCAGGTCATGACATATGCCTCTACGAAAAAAATGCAGGAAGCGTTGCATGAGATTCATTCCCACAGGAGCAACATTACCAAACTGTACCGAGTCGTAGAGGACATCCACTCTTCGGAGAGGCACTATGGCCTTATCCGGATACTCTTGCACGATGAAGAACCTCTGGGACGAGCAGGATGTCTACCAGCCTATTTCTATCGATGCAGCGTTTTTTGCCAAGCAGAAAGAGGCTATTCAATCTATTCAGCTTCTCTCTGGTCTTGGCCCTAAGTACAAGGCGGTGAAAGATCAATTCATGACTATGGATGAGATTCCCACACCGACACATATTTACACTCGTCTTTCTAGACTTAATACTGTTGATCTAATGACCACTTCTGATGCCTCTGCTATGGTCACTATTGGTCATGGTGGGGGAGCTTCTGGAAGCAGAGGAGGTTGATCTCGTGGTAGTGCACATGGGCGTGGTCAAGGTCAGAGTTCCTTCCCTATGAGTACTGTCACAGAAATGGACATACCGTGGACCGTTGCTGAGTGAAGCATGGATATCCATAGGGTATGGATCTGTGTGCTCATCAAGTATCTACAGAAGATACATCTCAAGTACAGGAGGATGATAGCCAGATTTCGATCTCCAGAGCAGATTATGAGCGCTTCATAACTTCTAAGGCATCCACTTCCGCCTCAGTTCAAATATCTGCATGTATTGCACCAGTGTCAGCTAGGTCCCAAGCCCCTGCGTGGCTTGCAGATTCAGGTGCCTCATCTCACATAATTGGTGATACCACCTTATTTTCCTCTCTACGAAGTCTTGCTACACCATTTCAAGCAAAGGTAGCCGATGGTGGTTTGTCCCAAGTTACTAATCTTGGAAACATATCTATATCCCCCACTTTACCGTTACCAAATGATATACATGCTCCCAAGTTTGGTATAAATTTAATGTCTATTAGCCAGATTACAAAAGATTTGAGATGTCAGGCAGTATTTCATGACCACTATTTCTTGTTGCAAGACCTCCAGATGATGAAACGGATTGGTAGAGGGCTTGAACAAAATGGTCTCTATTACCTCCATGTCCCTCCTTCCTCCAATGTTGATGATATTTGTGCGACTTCTGCTCTTCAATTGTAGCTTCATCTTGGTCATCCGAGTTTAAGTGTTCTTTGCAGCTAGTTCCTGAGTTATCTTTTCCGAATGTTTTTGGGTGTGAAGCATGTTAATTGGGCAAGCACCATAGGTCTTTTCCATCGCAAAATAAAAGAGCTGAGCCTGTTTTTGCTTTAGCTCATACTAATGTTTGGTGCCCGTGTAGGGTTAAGTGTGTTAAAAGACTTTCAATATTTTCTTATTCTTGTTCCTGTGGATGGCCACACTAGGATGTCATGGGTGTTTATGATGACAGAAAAGTCCGAAGTCTTTGATATTGTTAAAAATTTTGTTCTAGGAATAAAGACTCGATTTTTTTCTGTTCTAAAAATTTTCCAGAGTGAATTGTTTGGAATTTATGATGCCAAAAACTCTACTATTTTTAACTCAATAGATATTATTCACCAGACTACTTACGTTCATACTTTCCAATAAAATGGCATAGCTAGACATAAGCTTAGACATTTGTTTGATATGGCCTGTTCCATTATGTTTCAAATGAATGTTCCTCCATCTTTTTGAGCTGATGTTGTTCTCACTGCTACTTATCTGGTGAATCGTGTTTCTTCGTCTATTCTGGGGCGTAAAACACCATACTCCCTGTTATATCCTAGTAAAGATATGTTTTATGTCACTCTGATTGTCTTTGGTTGTGTCTATTTCATCCATCTACACCATGTAGATAAGATTTCTCCTCGTTCTGTGAAGCGCATCTTTCTAGGTTATCCTAGAACTCAGAAAGGGTACCGTTGTTATGGCCCTGTTTCACAAAAATTCTATGTATCTACCGATGTTACTTTCTTTTAGGAGATTCCCTACTACCAGAGACAGGGGGAGCAATCTATTACTCAGCTTGATGTTCCTCTTCCTGTTCTATTTGAGCCACCTACAACACGTGTCACTCAACTTGATCCTGGCCCTTACCCATACCATCCTAAGGTTCCTCTCACGAATACCTTTCCTAAGCATTTACAGCGCAGGACTCAGGATGTTCCTCAGGTGGGGGAGCCATTGTCTACTATTTTTGCTCAGCCTCCACCAACTACTAACGATTCATTTGAGGACTAGGTACCTACTGTTACTGAAGATACTACGTTAGACCTTCCTATTGCACAAAGGAAGACGCAACGATTATGTGTTAAATATTATGTATCTCAGTTTATGTCACTTGGCAGTCTATCTGCAATTGGATGACAATTCTCTTTAGCTATTAACAGTTTACAGGTACCACCGGACCATCATGAGGCCTTCCAAGATCCATCTTGGACCTTGGCCATGGAGGAGGAGATGGTAGATTTACAGTCTCGTGGCACATGGGATCTTGTTGATCTACCCCCAGGTGCTACAAGTGTGGGGTGTAGATAGGTTTTCACACTCAAATGTCATCCAGATGGAACACTAGAAAGATACAAGGCGCACCTCGTTGCCAAAGGCTATACTCAGACCTTCGGTGTGGATTACTTTGAGCCATTCTCCCCAGTAGTTCATCTTAATTCTTACAAGATCCTACTTTCTCTTGCAATCAACAGGAACTAGATTGTTCATCAGTTGGATATCAAGAATGCTTTTCTTTATGGCAACTTGGAGGAAGTGTACATGGAACAACCACTTGGCTTTCTAACTCAAGGGGAGTGTCAAAAGGTATGTAAACTAAAGAAAGCTATCTATGGATTGAAATAGAGTCCTAGAGCCTAATTTAAGAGGTTCAGTAAAGTGGTCCAAGAATATGGCTTCACCAAATCCTCCATTGATCACTCGATTTTTACATTACATGAGAAGACAGGTTCAGTTATATTTATTGTATGTGGATGACTTACTACTAACTGGAAGTGACAAGTAAGGTATAGAGAAGACAAAGAAGCTACTACAATCACAATTTGTTACCAAGGATCTAGGTCCCATCAACCATTTCCTTGGTATTAAGGTGCAGCACACTAAAGAAGGACTTGTGCTATCTCAGTGCAAGTATGTGCTTAATATGTTGAGAGACATTGGTATGCTGGGGTGCAAGCCAACACATGTGCCTATGGGTGTATCCTTGCCTATTGTAGATGATAACAGTCCCTTACTGCAAGATGTGACCAGTGATTGGTAAGCTACTGTATCTGACAGTTACTCACCCTAACATTGCCTTTGTAATTGAAAGGTTGAGCCAGTTCATGTAGTCACTAAGGGAGGTCCATTGGGATGAAATTTGCCAGAGTCTCAGGCATTTGAAAAGTGCACCTGGGAAAGGACTTCTGTGTAAAAACAATGAGCATGTAGATGTTTGCGAAAATTCAGATGGAGGCCCGAAAATTCGAGGTAGAGCTAGAGGCTACTAGAGTTCAACCTCAAAACTGAAGTAGCTCCTGGTTGAGTCTACGCTAGGTGTCATCATGGAGTTAAGGCACTAGGTATGACCTAAATCCGACTTGACGTAATGCATGCTAAGATCTTGTGTGGAATAGTCTTCCAGGGATATCAGGTATCGTGACTTGATCGATCTTGTGTGGACTAGCTTTCCAAGGATCTCGAGTGATGAGAATCACAGGTGATCCTGTGTGGAATAGTCTTCCAGGGATCCCAAACATCAAAATGCGGATGATCTTGGGTGGAATAGTCTTCCAGAGATCACGAGGGTAAAGGGGGGAGTCACTCCCGTAAATCATTTGGACTAGGTACTCGAGGATGTCCTGCGTGGAATAGCTTTCTAGGGACTTCAAGTACAGTCAACATTCCGGCAACCAAAACGGGTATTCTTGTCTGGTGGACATGAGTGCTTTAATCTCTCCGAAGGATAAGGAGTTATAGTACAAGTGTACCATTGGAGAGGGTACATCGAGATCTCCTTCACTATAAAGGGTTGATTTAGTCACTCTAGGATTCAGAGTGGTGAGTGTCAGGATCTTGGATCGTTAGAATAGTTACGTAGAGCATGTAACATTAATCAACGGGAATGATTAATAGGGTTGGATCACGATGGTTGGTCAGGTTAAACTGGGTTAGGGTTAGAACTTAGGGTGTTGAATTTGGGCTAGAGGTCTAGCCAATTAGCGAAACTACACACTACCCTATGTTTTTATTCAGATATAATAGTTGTTTGTTCCCTACTGAGCCGCTTGACTCACCCCTATTTTGTGACCTAATTTCAGGTTGTAGTCGTTGTGCGTAGTTGACAGGCGGGATTTGTCGAGTGTCGCATAACAAGTAACTTTATGCCTTGGTTTACGGTAGTTTTCTATTCCATTTGCTAGCTTAGTGCATGCTGTACATTATCATTTGTGTGCCATTTTTCTGGTGCTTTCGTTCCATTTTGGTTGATTGATGGAGCTTTTTGGTCACTCAAGTTTGTTTGGTGTAACCTAAATTAAATAAATTAGCACATTTCCTGTTGCCACCCTCAGAACTCAGACCCTTGTTTAGGGGCTTGGATTTTTGGGACATGACAACATTTGTCTTGGAATCCATGTCCAAGGACTAAAATCAAATCTACATATGGTTTTATGACCTGAAAATCAATTTTCAAATCTAAGATTGTGTTCTTTCGGTATTTTCTTGTGTGCTTGGTGCATGCTCAAGTTGGAGGCTTGATTATAGTCGTAATGGCATCATCTAGTTCATCAAAGGTGACTTCTAACATCGTTTCGGAGACAGAGACCCACAAAAGCCCATTTTTCGATCCCACGATAAAGTTGAATGAGACCAACTATCCCTGATGGTCACAAACTTTCCTTATGAATGTGGAGGGTCATGATCATGGTTTTAAAAAACTAGCCTCGAGGCGAGGCGGAAGAAAATTGCCCCAAGGCTATAGCCTCGAGGTTGCTGTGTGAGGCGTGCACCTCAATTTGTTGAGGCGAAGCTGAGGCAGTGAAGCAACGAGGCAGAACCAAAGCTATAGCCTCAATCAAAAGTTCACATTTGAAAGTCATACGAGTTACATATAACCTAATAAGGCAAATAAAATTCTTTTCTAAGATCCTATACCAATCACCCAACCCCAAACAATGGCCCTAATCTCTCAAGCCCTAAAAAACCTATCGCCCTCAGCTATTGCAAGTCATTCTCCATCTTTGGACTCCTTCATTACCATTGTCGATGGTTGTTGATGTATCGCCAATTGCCAATCACCTCCCCTATGTATCACCCCTTATCAGTTTGTCCCCTCTCCATTGCCTATCATTGCCCATTTCCCCTTTCAAGTCTTAACCTCACTTTTTACTGTTGTCGATTAGAGTCTCAACCTCTCTTAAGTTATACATTGTATTTTTTCTTGTTACTTATATCTTTATTTTACTATTTAATTATGTTAAAGTTTGTTTGAATGTTTTAGTTGGTTAGTCTACATGTTATGTGATCACTAAATTGAAATTTTTTTAAGAGATTATGTAGTCATTGTCTACTTAAATCTTGTTGTTACATGTTTATTATTATTTTTCTCTCGAAAAAATATTTTTTATTATTGTTTTGATTTTTTTGTACTATTTTGTGACCAGTATTTTGATTTTTTCAAGTATTTACATGTGTGATACTTATGTGTATTTAAATCTCGTTATATTAGTTTATCTGTGAATATTGTATATGTAATGTGCGATAATAATATTTAGTAATGGACATTTAAATGTTGTGAAAGAGCAAAAATAACATGAGTGTGTTTTTACATTATTTTTTCATTATTAGCACTTAACAGTATATATTTATGTCATTTTTTCTTATTTTCAATGAAAAAATTGAGGCTTACGCCTCACCTTAATGAAGGCAAACCACCTTAATGTCACTTTGCATTTTTTAAAACCTTGGTCATGATAAGGAAGACATATTGCTTTAGCCAGAGCCTTAAGAGAAAACAGGGAATAACACTACATGGAAGGACAATGCTATGATCCAGGTGTAGATCATGAACTGCGTCATCCCTAGGATTGGTGACAAGATCATGTATTATCAAACGGCAAAGGAGATGTAGGACAACCTCCATGACACCTATTCAGATGAGAAGAACTCAAGTCAAGTCTTCTAGATCTACGATGAACTCTCTGAGTTACAACAAGAGGGTAGATCTTTGTCACAGTACTATACCCTGAAGGAACTTATGGAGAAATACAACGCTTGCAGACCAGTGTGTACTTATTCTACCCAAAGAGTACCGTAGGGAGGCTGCAGTTCTTCAGTTCTTCTCTTGATTGGGACCAGAGTACACTGTTGCCTATTCCTAGCTTCTGACCTTGACTAAGCTGCCTAGTCTGGAAAAGGCACACAGTAGATTGAGTAAGGTTGCAGTGACTTTAACACCTTCGAAGACATCTGGACAAACTTCTACTCTTGTCATTGTCGCTAGTTGTGGTGGCAGAGGGGTACCTCCTACACATGGTCATGGTAGAGGATGGGGTCGAGCTGGCAAACCCCGTACTTCTTGCACCATCTGCAGCAAGATTGATCATGTGGAGGCTACATGCTGGGCCAAGCATGGTAGACCCCCTACCGTCAATCAAGTCGTAACTTCTTCTAAGGAGCAGGCAAAGACAATTCCAGTTCCTAGAGTAAACAATGATGCGCTGCTTCAGCGACTACCACATCTTCTAAGATTGTTGCATTCATCTCCCCAGGTATCTCTTTAGGTACAAATTTGGCTTCTAGTGCACATAACAAATCTTTTAGTGACACAATGGTTGGTTGACTTTGGTACCTCACATCATTTGAGTGGAGATCAAACCTATTTTCGACGACTCCACCCCAAGGTTCGAAATGCCGATTTCGATGCCGTGCCGATGAAATTCCAAGTGTGCATTTCGTGGACATGCCGAGGGCATGTCGTGGAAATGCCCATTTTTCAATGGCCATGCTGATGAGCATACCAAGGGCATGTCGATGCATACCAACAAAAATAGAAAAAGTAATTAAAAAAACCAACAGCAACCTCGACATAGGCACCAATTTCGCCAGCATGCCGACCATGCCAACGGCATGCCGATGGCATGCCGACGAAATCCCTGTAAATCGACGTTTTCTTCATGTCGGCACAACCCTTGCTCGGAAATGGCCTTGCCGACGGCATGCCGTCTGCATTTAAATCAATGCTCCACCCTATTAGTCCAGGGAGGACTATGTAGGTAGCAAATGAGAGCCATTCCCAGATAAATGGCCAGAGGGAGGTGGCTGTCACCCCCACATTGCAGTTGCCAGATGTTCTTTTTGTACCTGATTTCCCCAATAGTTTGTTATCTGTTAATAAAATTACCAAAGAGCTTAACTGCCGAGCTAACTTTGATGATATGGGATGTATCTCTCAAGATAAGCTAACAAAGAGGACAATTGGTGGCAGTCATGAAGAAGGGGATGTATATCACCTACTCAAAACTCTGCTTGCTGCTACATGCTGAGGAGAAGTCTGCTTTACTATTTGGGCTACCTTGCAATGGCATCTTCGCATTGGTCATCCATCTCTGGACAGGCTCAAACACATTATCCTACACATATTGCCAGCCATTGAGATTCACTACGATGCTTGTCAACTGAGGAAGCATCACCAAGCCTCCTACCCTTCTAGCAATCAACCTAGATCTAGTGCTATTTTTTATTGTTGCATATGGATGTTTGGGGTCCAAGTCGAATTCCTAACAAACTGAGCTATCGGTACATTTAGTGATTGTGGATGATTTCTCTCACTTGTCTTAGTTATTTTTGCTCAAGAGTAAGTATGATGTTGACATGTTATAGAAAATGTTATGTTGAAAATAAAGAATCGATTTTCTATTTCTATTAAAATTATAAGATTAAACAATGCCCTTAAGTTTTGCTCTACTAGATTGGCAACTTTCTACAAGTCCCATGGAATTATTTTTTTTTTAAATAAGTCCCATGGAATTGTGCACCAGAATATATGTCCACATACATCCCAACAGAATGGAGTTGTAGAGAGGAAACACAGGCATATGTTGGATGTGGCTCATACACTACTTACACACCATTGTGTACCAACACTATACTAGGGAGATGTAATACTCACCGCATGCTATTTGATTAATAGGATGCCTAGTTTAGTCATCTATGAGCAAATACCTTGGCAAATTTTATATCCTAATGGAGAGTTATTCTATGTACCACCATGTATTTTTGGGTGTATAGCTTTCGTACACTTACAAGACCAAGGAGAGATAAACTAACGCCACGAGCAATGAAATGTGTCTTCTTGGGATATTCTAGGATATAGAAAGGATATCGGTGCCTTGATCCTATTGGTAGCAGACACTATGTTAGTACGGACGTAACATTCCATAAGTTCATTACCTATTTCTCTATAACAAGGTGTCAGTCATCATCAAACTTAGAGGCAGCTCTTATGCCTATACCTCCTAATCCTTTGGAGGAGATTCCAGTCACATAAAGTCTCCTATTTCCACTACCAATAGTGAGACTACGAGGTCCAGAGATCCACCTACAGTTTATAGATTACCAATCACATATAGGAAGCACACCCCCCCCCCCCCCCCACTTCATCACCACCTTCCTCTCCAAGTCAGGTAGGTGTTGAGGACACTGACTATTGTGTGCCTAGTGATGATTGTGTAGGATCTTTTGGTGTTGCTCCTAGTTCTAAGTCTTCTCAGGAGATGGATGTAATGGATCTTGACCTTCTGATAACTATTCGAAAGGCGCCACATAGTTGTGATCAATACAGGATTGCAGGGGTTATTCCTACAGTAAATCTAGGGACTCCCTTTGGATAGTTTACTACTGCCCTGTCTACCTCCCAGATTCCTAGTACATGCCAGCAAGCCATGGTTGATCCAAAATAACATCAAGCCATAGAGGATGAGATGGTTGCACTTCGTTTCAGAGAGACATGGGAGCTTACTCAACTTCCTACAAGAGCACGGGTGGTTAGATGTCGTTGGGTATTTGCCTTGAAATACAATCCTGATAGATCTATCTCACAGCATAAGACTCCTCTGGTAGCAAAGGGGCTTACCCAGACATATGGGTGGACTTCTTTGATACGTTCTCTTCGATGGCTTGATTCCCTACAACGCAAATTCTGATCTCTGATGAAGTGCACAAGGGTTGGGTTCTTCACCAGTTGGATGTGAAAAATGCCATTCTCTATGGTGATTTTCATAAGGAGGTCTACATGTAGCAGCACCTTGGCTTTAAGATTCACGAGGAGTGTGTATGCAGGTTGAGGAAGGCAATCTACAGGTTGAAGTTGAGTCCGAGAGCTTGCTTCCAGAAGCGCTCGGAGGTGATTAGCCTTCGACGATCTACTTCATATCATTCACTTTTTATCAAGAAGACTTAAAGGGAATCGTAGCTCTTCTAGTCAATGTGAATGATCTTATTATCATAGGTGATGATGAGATTGCAACAGCTAAGGGCAGTTGAGGTACTTCCTTGGGATTGAGGTGGGTAGAAGCAAGCAAGGCATAGTGTTTTCACAGTGAAAATATGCACTAGTTGTCTCATAAGAGACAGGTATGCTGGGAGCTAAGCCTACCAACATTCCCATGGATCCCCAGGTACATCTCTACGATGAAGTTTTTGAGGCAGTAGACAGCTAGGCATACAGACAATTGATTGGCAAGCTCTTATACTTGACCATCACACGGCCAAATATTTCCTTAGATGTTGTCAAGCTAAGTCAGTTTATGGATAGACCAACCAAGCAGCATTGGGAGGCAGCTCCGCAAGTGCTTAGATGCCTAAAGAAAGTGCTTAGGATCCTTTTCAGCAGAGGGATTGTAATGACCGTAGTTGGCTATTCAGATGCAGACTATGCAGGGTGCTTGGCAGATAAGAAGTCTACTATAGGCTTCTGCACCTATGTAGCATGAAACTTAGTCACTTGAAGGAGTAGGAAGCAGACAGTGGTCTAGGTTTAGTTTACAGTCTAAGTAGAGAGTTTTGGCCCAGAAGGCAACTGAGATGGCTTGGGTGAGATCCCTACTTTGTGATCTACACATCCAAATTGAGGAGTCCATGGAGATGCAATGTGACAAACATGTAGCCACTTACATTGCTAATAATCTCATATTTCATAAGCGCACTAAGCATGTGAAAATTGACTGCCATTATACTAGAGGTCTGATTCAGCATGGCATTCTGCACACCACCTTAATCACATCAGAGGACCAGACAGTGGATATCTTTACCAAGCCTCTTCCTCAGTCTACTTTTGATGCCTATTGTTCAAAGCTGAGCATGATAGATATCTATGCTCCAGCTTAAGAAGTGTTGTGTACCCCTTCTATCTTATGTTCTATGGTGCTTGTACCACTTTATTATTTTCCTTTTCTTCATGGGCTCATACTGTTATTTTCCCTTCACCTCTTCTCTTTATAAAGAAGTGTAAGGTTTCTAGAGTAAACTTGAATGCTCATTTTCTCCTAATATCTCCACATAGATGCTTAGGAGGGAAAGAGTTCTAATTAAGCAAAATTGGCAAATGATTTTCCACCTTATGGATGTGTCATGCTTGCTCTATGTGGTGGTGGACGATCACAACCACCTTTTTTTTTTGCATGCCCTTTTGCTAGAGAAGTTTGGAAGAAGGTGCATCTAGATTGGATTGACTACTCTTTGCTATTGCCTTTTTGGGAGAGTATGGCAAATGACAGAATTGGTGTGAGAATGAGTGTGGCATTGAGCTTTGCAATTGCATCGTAATGGGATAATCTTGAAGCATGTGCAACCTAGTGTTGATGGAGCTGTGTTTGAGGTTTCTCCTTTGTTGCATGTGTGGAGCCTGCCTTTGTAGTTGGCAATCTTTTGAAATTATTAATAAAATAATTGGATAGTCACTCATCTCAAGTGACTATTCTTAAATCTTATAAAAAACTATTATTTTCTTCTTTAAGTAGATTTTTAGAAAAATGAACCCAAACATTACAAGATGAAGTGATTCAACCCCCGTAAGCTCCTCCAGGGAAGTAAAAAGGAATAAAGCACCCCTTTCAAAAAAAAAAGGAACAAAGCACTGCATGAATAACATCCTCAACATTTTTGCATTGCAGTATCAAATAAGAATCATGAGAAAGGCCTGAGATCTAGTGAGGGGGTGTGACTGAAGTAACCTCAAATAACTCTTGAATCTTCTGCAGCAACTCCGGTGATAACAGAGCTACTAATCCAGTCCGAGGTAAACTTCTTCCCACCAATAGACCAAGCATATTTCAGGTGATTCACAGTGTACTTTGAAGTAAAAATGTTTCTCGACATGATATGTCTATTGAGAATTGTTGAGAGATGTGGTCTATCATAGTAGTACGTTTAGTACCACATAGTGGAGTAAAGACAAGAGTAGTGTGTTGGAGCCTATAAATAAGTTGTTGTACCCCCATTTATCTTTTGAGAAGAAAAGAACTATTAGCCTTATTAGGATCTTCTCCCATGATTTTCTCTACGCTCTTCATGAGTGAAATTTCCACGTAAACCCAAACATTCTTTATTGTTTATGGTTTGATATTATTATTTGTTTCCGCATTATTTATTTCTTAACATGACATCAAAGCAAGTCGATCTTAAATTCGTTTGTCCTCGGAGATTATTATTGTGTTTATCATTCACAGTTCTTGTCATTATGGGTTCATGGATGAGGATCTACCATGTTCATGGCATCTCCATCCACTACTTGATCAAAGATGGGATGCATACATGATTACTCGACGTATCACACAACTTTCGTGCTGGCAATGCATCATTCAAATTTCTACCCTATCAACTTTTGATGGTAGGATAGGTGCCTACCATGGTGATGATGAGAGACAAAGGCCAAGGAGATTGAGGTCTAGATCAATTCCTGATTGCATGAGCCTCCGCATTCACAGGCTCTTCAGCATGTGAGATCTTTCTACTCGCAGAGATGTGGACCAAGAAGGTTGACGTCTTCGATGGAAATCTTGCAGGCGATCAATCTCAAGTGAGATGAGGTGATGTGTGCGACCTCAGGTGGAGATCACGACGATGGTGATGGCAATGGTGATCTTGGCGAAGATCTCGTGGCTACAAAGTCGACACGAGAAGTGTGGCAAAGACCTCACAAGAACAAAGTTGCAGCAACGGTGGAATTTGGGTTTGAAAACCCTAAAATGGTGATTTAGGTAAATTGCAAACTTTACCCTCTATTTCCTTTTTTCTTTTGAAAAGGGAAAGGGTAGTTATCTGGTCAATAACTAGCCAAATTATATTAAGATAAAATCAAAAAGGATACACCATCAAGTCAGATCACAAATTGAAACTCCAAAGACCCAAGAGAGAGGACACGCAAGCAACAAAATTCTCAACATAAAGGCACTGCCCCTTGAAAACAACCTCATTTCTTCCTAATGAGATACTCCAGAGAATAGCCAATGGTCTTGCCCTTTCTTTCTTCGACCTGAAAATAGTTTGGCCTCCAATCCAGTTCCCACACCTGAAAGACCTCTAAAAGTCATCAATTGTAGAGTGTGTCCACCATCCTCCATCGACGCGACTCCAAACTTGGCTAACAAAGGGACACCGAAAGAACAGATGGTCCACATCTTTATCTGCCCCGAGACAAAGGGGGCATCCTTTATCTATCTCAGGCACCCATCTAACCCTCCACACCCTTATCATAAGCCTACCCCTCCTGAGCAGCCAAGCGAAAATCTTTACTTTTAACAGACATGTTGTTGCCCAAATCTGACTACAGTATCTGATGAAGTCAATATCCGTCCACACACCTCCACTCCCTAGCCTCCTATACGCATCTCTGATCGAGCCTCCCAAGCGAAGGCATCCACACCATCCTCCAGCTAAAAACCCTCCAACTCCTGTAACAAAGCCTCTAAACCACTTGAATCCTCTAATCCAATGGTTGTCGGTAAGCGACGGGCACCAGCAATTTTCCTAAACATCAGCCACCTTGGCCTCCCTACCTGTGGACAGTGTAAACAACCTGGGAAACCGGTCGCACAGCCTCGCCTAACCTGTCCAATCATCCAGCCAAAATCTGAACAAGCCACCCAAGCCAACAACAGGGACAAAAAAACTCTGCACGTTGAGCACGACCTGAGAAAGGCCTCTAAGGAAATGAGAGGCTCCCTATGAAAGAGCCACCAAGAGATCCCATTGTGTCGGCCTGCCATAGCATGCCTAGAAGACCTTCTTTATAAGGCCCTTTCTATTCTCCAGTAATCTATCAATCCACTTGGTTAAGAAGCTAACATTTATTCTCCCTAACCGTCTAACTCCCAAACCCCCCTCCTTCACAGGTACACACCTCCTCCTAAGCCACCATCCTTGCTCGTTCCCGGCAGCCCCATAATTCGTCCAGAAAAAGTTTTTCATCAAATTCAAAATCTTCTCAATCCATTGCAGTAGCTCAAGGCGAAGGTAAAGTAGGAAGGGATAGAAGACAACACCGCCTTAAGGATCACCAGCATCCCTTCCCTAGAGAGGATCCTAAAAGCCCACCCCTCCAATCTCCCCCTCAATCCTCTCCACCACGAGGCTCAATCTGACACAGAAACCTTCCTGTCCATTAAGGGAAGGCCCAAATACGAAATAGGAAGAGATCCCACCGGCATGCCTAAAGCCAAACTGCATCTGGTAGCCTCAGCAGGGGACATCTGGAAAGGGGCAAAGTCAATTTTGAGAAATTTATCTGCAGTCTTGATGCCTCCCCAAATAACCCCAACAACACACGCATCCTCGCCTCTGCCACAGAACCCTCCACGAAGAACAAAGTGTTATCAGCATATTGGAGCATAGGAATCAAAGATCCATCAGCCAAAGAGAAACCCCTAACCAAGTTCTTTTCATAGGCTCTAATCGTTGACCTTGCAAAAGCATCAATAGTCAAGACAAAAAGCATTGGTGTCAAAGGACAATCTTGTCTAACACCCCTCCTCGATTGAATCCACCCACCTGTCAAGTTGCCATTGATAAGAACGGAGAATAAGGTCGTCGTGACACACCACTTCATCCACTCAATCCAAAAAGGTGGAAAGCCCCTCTTAATCATGATTGCCCAAAGAAAGGACCACTAGACTGAGTCATAGGCCTTCTTGAAATCAACCTTCTGCAAAAACACCATCCTCTTCTCCCTCCTCCAGTGCGCAAGAATCTTTGTAGCTGTGACATGCCTATCCAAAATGTTTTGGCCTGGAACGAAAGCCATTTGCACCTGAGAAAAAGCCCCTACCAACACTCCCCTCAACCTGTTTGCCTGGACCTTCGCCACAATCAAGTAGATAGCATTTGATAGAGCAATGGGTCAGTACTAGTCAATGGCCTCTGTCCCTTCTTCAGCAGTAAGAACATAAAGAACTTGTTGAGCCTATTAAAAGCTCAATTGCCACCTGTGAATTCATCTGACACTTACAAGACATCATCCTTAACGAGCGTTCAAAACTCCTTATAAAAGTACACCGGGAAGCCATCAGGGCACCCTCTGTTTCCTTACTACTATTGGTTAGAGAAAGATGAGTGAAACAAAACAAAGGGAGATAATAGAAAAAGAAAAAGAAGACAGAGAAGGAAAAAAAAAAAAAAGAGGAAAGAAAAAATAAGAGAGGAAAGAAAAAAGAGAACAAAAAAACAAAAAAAAGGAAGAAAATGTGATGAAGAGAAGTGGAGAAGCTCTTCTCTATTTTATTTTTACTTCTTCTCTATGTTATTTTCTTCACCCATACAAGTATGGGAGAAAGGGAGAGTGTGAGAGATTATTTTGTAATCCCAACTAGCGGCAGATCAATTGTCTATGACTTATCTCCGAACTCCTACCTACACCCATCTACAAGCAAGTTGAGGATGCACAGAAGCCAGCGACACAAGGCAGCCGTAACCTGGTAGCATCAGTTGAGGATGCAAAGAAACAGGGGACACAAGAAGCATGCGAAAGCCATGACCCGACAGCGTCATTTGATTTGCAATGTGTTTGTTTTTGCTTTGTAGAGTCAAGATATCTGTTATGCAAGCTGAGCATTCCATGCTCCAGCTTTAGGGGGAGTGTAGAGAGATGTAGTCTATTGTAGTGGTACATTTAGCACCACATAGTGAAGCGAAAAAAATAGTGTGTGGGAACCTATAAATAGGTTGTTGTACCCCTATTTGTCTTTTGAGAAGAATAGAACTATTAGCCCTATCAAGGCCTTTTCCCGTGATTTTCTCACCACTCTTCATGAGTGAGATTTCCACATAAATCAAGCATTCATTATTGTTTATGCTTTGATATTATTGTTCATTTTCACATTATTTATTTCTTAACAAGAATGATCTGTTTGCTTAAGCTTTTCCACAGTCCTCCATACTCTGAGCTTTGATATTGGTAGATAATCCTCAACACACTGAGCATTCATATTGGTAGAGCACAATGCATGTATTTTAAAATTTTCACTAGCTTGAAGCAGGTTGTTTACAACCAAAATTTGTTAAACGACATGAACATGAAGTTAGGAACTGGTTTGTTAACAACTCTGCTTATTTGCAAAATTACTCGGAAAGATATTTTACTTGCTTCAGCTGTTGAGAACACATTAAATAGGTTCTATTGTTATTTTAAATTAGAGATACCTTTGAACTCATGGGAAACCAAAGGAGTAAAGGATCTATTCTGACCCGTGTTTTCCTCATCCAAATAAATTGCAGTAGATGTTGGGGATCTTTTTCGTGAAAACACAGCCAGCAAAAGTCCAATCACCACCAAAATGGCTATAAATATTGCCACAATGAATCCTACATTCCGACCAACTCTGCTAATATTGCTAATATGATCTTCAACATCATCTTGCTTTGAAAAGAATGGAGGTGCAGGACCAGCTGACCAGGAATTTCCTTCAGTCCTAACAGAAGCAAACTTAGATAACAAACTGTAACTGCAGCATTGAACACTTATAAATGAGAGAAAATAAAGAACCATGTAATAGTTCACTTACGGACTTACCTAATATTGTCTATTTCCTTTAATTTGTCAGGTATCCAGCCACTAAAATGGTTGTTTTCAACATTTCTGTCAAGACAAGGAAAAGCAATGCATCATATGCAAGTCCTTCAAATGACTATCACAGTTACATAATTAAAAATAGCACTCGTAGAGTAAGAACTAAAACAAATTAACAAAGTTTTATCCTTGCAGTCAGAAGGCAAGTCTATAACTATGCTGCATTTTTATGTCCCTATAGATTATGAACCTCCGAGAACAGGTCTAACTTTAGTCATGATTTCAAGTGGATTTTGGGTGTCACAAGCTTAGAATGGGAATTTTTGCTACGTAATCAAAAGCATAGAAATTATTGGAACCATACAAAAATCACAGTTGTCAAATCCGAACTATCTTGGCAATGTATCTAAAGGACAAGCTTTCAAATCTGTGTCCAAAAGTGCTTACAGGTCCTCAAGGGGGAGTTTGGAAAGAACATTAATAGAGCCAGTGAACTGATTGTTTTGCAAATGCCTGGACAAGAACAAGCAGGAAACCAAGATTTGAAATAAAAATCCCTTTCAATAATAATAATAATAATAATAATAATAATAATAAAGCAGGTACAAGCATAGATTAGTTCATACAATGTATCAAGGCTTTTAAGTGCTGCAAAACTTTGAGGCAGCTCACCAGTCAAGTGGTTGGATGAGAGATCCCTGCATCAAACCACATAAAATAGCAATATAAATCTTCTACCGCTAAAAAAGATTGTACTAATACAAGGGAGGGGGAAAAATCAAAATGAAGGTGTAGAAAAGGAAAGTTTCAATTCCCAAATTGATGCTGCAAGTGGAAACAGCATAACAGAAATCTGTCCAAGCTAATGAACTCGTCTAGGATCACTTTCCATCAGGTGGTACTTGCAAGGAAACAAGTGAAATGGGTGCAAATCATTCTCGCATGGTCAGCCTGGGAGTGGTGCCACTGTCTTCAGATCTAAACACGAGCAAGTGAAAGTGCTGGCAGTTTTCCAGTCAATCCATTTAGCTAGAAAGAAATGGAGCTCTATTCAGGGGTGAGATTGTATGCTGAAAATGTAGCTAATTGTGCTCTATACTTGGCCTCAACATGTGGAAAATTCTTTAGGTTAGTGATGTAATATTTAATATTTAAATAAGAGCACGAGGCTACTAATATTAAGTGGCCATCCTTCACTAACCTCAAGTAGTCATCCTTTACCTTTTCATAATAAAGTGGGCACCCCAATCTCTTTTCTCGAATGATAAACTATAAGGGTTCTCTCACTTCTGAGAAAGTATCTTCCCAAAAAAAAAAGCTTCTAAGAAAGTATCGCTAATGTATGGTTCAAAATAATCCACCAAGAATAGCCTTTTTTATTTCTAGGACATCACAAAACTGTTTATTCCCTAGCATAATGTAGGTAAGTTGTGGTTTTGGTTTAGGTGAAGCATCATGCATCGTAAAAGCTAACAATGCCCCTCCCACACTAACTCCTCTTCCAACTTCCTCCCTAGGATTCCACAACCCACCAACATCGCTCCATTATCGCAGGGGGGATGAAAAGATATCTCTTTACAAATGTTCAAGGTAAAAATTTACACACTCTATCTTAGGAGGAACCTTGTCTCATGAAAAAGTCGCCAACAAAAGAGATTCCCCGCTCACGTACAGAGTATTGGGCATTGGCCACTGCAATATGCAAAGCCCCTGGATCCATGCTCTAAACAACCATTGGCTTAATTAACCAGCAAACTGACAATCAACCATAGAGCTGGCAGTGCCTTGGTGATAAATACCGATCAAAACATATGCAGTTATATCAATCATAAAACTGTCAATTAAACTGCATATCGTATAAAATAACAATCAACCTCAATATGTTTGGTCCTCTCATGGAAGACCAGATTGGATGCGATATAAGTTGCCGACTTATTATCGCAATAGAGTGGGACAGGAATATCAACCTCTATCCCTAAATCCCATAGAAAGCCAACCATCCACATGGTCTCGCAAGCTACTTGAGCAATAGATTTGTACTCTGCCTCTACACAGAAGCGAGGTACCACATTTTGTTTCTTGCTCCTCCATAAAATAAGATTACCTCCCAGATAAACAGCAAAGCCTGGCGTAGACCGTCTATCCTCAATAGATCCTACATAATTTGCATCTGAGTATACCATAAGGTCAAGAGAGCCACTCGCACTGTAGTACAAACCTCTCCCTGAGGTGCCCTTCAGGTATCTCAGAATGAAACAAACTTCTCTCCAGTGACTATATATAGGATTTTGCATAAACTGACTAGCTTTACTCACAGCAAAACTAATATCTGGCCATGTAATAGTCAGATATAACAAACAACCAACAGTACTACGGTACCTAGTGACATCCTCAAACAGGGGATCTATCTCATTAGTGCTATGACCAGAAGATGACTCTACTGATATCCTAGATGGTTTGGACCCAAGAAGCCCAACTTCCTCTAGAATCTGTAACGTATACTACCTCTGTGATAAGGATAAACTAGTTTCCTGACGAACTGCTTCTATCCCTAAGAAATAACAAGGATCACCTAAATCCTTGGTGACAAAGGTGGGCTAAAGAAAGGCTTTCATCTGCACTATCTCATCTGCATCATCACCGGTCATAATCATATCATTAACATAAACTGGCAAGATGACGACTCTCCGTATCCTACCATACTATGTTCTCTTAACAAAGATAGAATGATCAGTGGTAGACTATTGGAATCCCATCTTCTTGACCTCCAAATTGAGTCTTTCAAACCAGGCTCGTGGGTTCTGCTTCAAGTCATAAATGACCTTCCGTAAGCAACATAAAAGCTCCCCCTAACTATCATATCCTAGTGGCTATCTCATATATACCTCCTCAGCAAGATCTCCATATAAGAAAGCATTTTTACTATCAAGCTGATATAAAGGCCACTATTGAACCACTACAACAGACAAAATAATCCTGATGAAAGTAATACGAGCAACTAGTGAGAAAGTCTCAAGGTAGTCCACCCCATATGTTTGGGTGAATCCCTTGGCAACAAGTCTGGCCTTGTATTTCTCTATTGTCCCATTAGATCTATATTTGATGGTATACACCGATCGACAACTAACAACAGTAGCACCCTCTGGGCATGGAACAAGATCCCATGCTTTCGTGGTCTGTAGGGCATGCATCTCCTCATCCATAGCCACTTCCACCTAGGATCTTGGGAAGCCTAGAGAAAATCTCTGGGAACAACAGCAGTAGCAATAGTTGATGCAAACTGTCTATCTCTCTCCTGGAGATAGGAAATCATAGTGTAATGTAAAATAGGATGACGAGTACATGTGGCAGTAGATCTCCTTTATACAAGCTCCTCCCTATCTGAGTCACTCCTATCTGAAGAGGTAACAAGCTGAACTAACTCATCGCCTGAAGAATCATCTACCTGTGGTCTCCTATGATCATCATTTAAAAAATCGTGCCTCGAGACGTAAGAAGCATACGCCTCGAGGCGAGACACCAAGAAAAAGCCTCAAGGCAATAGCCTCAATCTTCAGCAATGATGCATGCGCCTCATTTAAGCAAGGCGTGGACGAGGCGGTAAGGCACTAAGGCGTTGCTAAGGCACCGCCTCAATGTATGAGGCTTTAGAAGTAGTCATGTGACAAGCATGACATTTAGTCATAGTTTAAAAACAAGACATGTCAAAGAAAAAGCCCTATTCTCATCTCCAACTCCCCCCGACTCTTGTTGAACCAACGTTGGAGCTCCTTGTAGTAGCGCATCGGAGAAAGAGCAGCGTTGCTGGAGGTCGAGCAACACCATCGGTGGTCGAGCAATGCCGTCAGTGGTCGAGCAGCATCACCCTAATATCGCCCTAGCGCTACCCTAACACCTCTTCTAAGTTTTCTTTGGTTTGAACTTTGAAACTCCAACTTTGATTTCCTATTTCACTTATTAAGGTCATTTAAGTTTCTTCATTTCACTTATTTAGGTCATTTATGTAGTTTTTGTTGGTGTTTTAAGTGTATTCAAAAGGATTTTGTTGTTGCCTCACTGATTTATTTAGGATTTTGTTATTCTGACTCAAAAGGATTTTGTTATTTAGGTCATTTGACTTTGTTGGTGTTATTTATTTCTCAGGCCATTTATGTTATTTATTTGATTTAATTACATTACATTCATCATTTACATGTTTGTAGTTATGTTTAGGTTAAGTCTTTTAGGTTTATTTCTTTGTAAGTTGGTTTAGTTGTACTTTAGTTGTAGTTTCCAATCTTCTATATTGTATAGATGTCTATCTTTTTATTTAAATGTCACTTCTTATTTAGTTTTTCTCTTTCAATGTTGTGATAGAGAAAAAATGTTATGAAAGTATGTTCTTTACATTATTATTTCCTTATCAGCACTTAACAGGTATATCATATCATTTTTTCATGTTTTTTATACAGAGCCTAAGGCTTACATGTCGATCGCCTCGAGGCTTACGCCTTCCCTCGATGAAGGCAAACTGCCTCGATACCACCTCGCATTTTTTAAAACAATGCCTATGATACGTATGTGTCTCTTGTATGGCAGCCTCTATAAATGACCCTTCTTCTGAAAAGTAGGGAATCTTCTCAAAAAAGAAAGTTACATTTGCAGTGACAACATATCTCCTGCGAACTGGATCGTCGCATTCGTAGCCCTTCTGGGTCCTGGGGTAACCAAGGAAGTCACACATCGTGACACCAAGAGCGAACTTATCCTAAATACCATGATTCTGAACAAAACATATGCACCCAAACACTTGTAAAGGTAAAAGAAATGGCCTGCTACACTCGAGATATATAATCTGGTATGGTATAGCCCTAAAGCACAAGGATGGCATCTGATTGATCAAATATGCGGTAGTGAGTATGGCATCACCCTAATAACTGGCTAGGAACCTTCGTATGGGACATCAAGGTCCTAGCAATATCAAGAAGATGCCGCAACTTACGCTCAGCAACCCCATTCTACTGGGAAGTATGAGCGCAAGATATCTAGTGAATAGCCCCTCTAGACCGAAAGACCTCCCGTAGATCTCTATGCATGAACTCTAGTGCATTATCACTACGGAAATCCAAACTGTAGTGTCATACTGTGTCTACGCCTCAGAAAGAAACTGCTAGACAATAATTGGTATCTCACTGTGACCTTCATCAGAAAAACCCAAGTAAGGTGACTATGATCATCCACAAACACTGCAAAATATCTGTGTCCGCCAGGAGTAGCAACTCTAGAAGGTCCCCAGACATCACAATGTACCAAGGCAAAGGGCACTGCACTGACTCCATCATCTCTTTGAGGGTAACTGCTCATATGATGCTTTCCCAACTGGCAATCAAGGTTTGACATATCGGCAATATATCATTGATATATCAATATCAATGGGTTAGAGCATATCAATATCATGTACCATATCTTTTTCCATGATATCGGCGATATATCACCGATATCAAGGGATATTGGCGATATATCACGAAAAATGAAGGACTGCGATTCAATTTTTCCTTTAAAGTGGTGATATGTGACCGATACGAGGGATACGTCAATCACATATCATTGTCTGCTTATACAACTCACATGGATACGCATTCTTTTCATTTCTTTTCTTCTCCCCTACCTTGTGTGACATGGATGCATGATTTGCCGAAGGACTAAATTATCATGTCGACAGACACATGATGATGATGATGGAGATATAATGCAATCATGGTTGACAAGCCACAGGCAGAAAGTAGTGGTGAAGATGAGGGATATCATCATCAAGGTCCTAGTAGAGAGTATGCCCAACATGAATACATGCAAAGATATACAAATATATGTGGAGACCCCATGCCAAGTCCACCTCATAACTATGACGCAAAGACATGGTATGGGTATGTCTCAGGCCATTCTATGATGTCCATTGATTATTTAAGTTCATCAGTGGGATCCCTTAATCTAGCGGCGGAATCAATCTTTGAAGGTAGCCCAGAATCATCATCATCAAATTACTATGGTGACTATGGATCTCATTACACCAACCCTCAGTATCAACCTCAAGATGAGGCATAAAGTTATCTAATTATTTCCCCAGCTACACCAGCCCTCCATCTTATTATGGTTCCTCCTATGAGTATGATGATCGCTACCAAAGTGATAATACCTAAAGTGATCTTGCATCTACAAGTTATGGTTATAGGATATTCCCTGAATATTTTGCATCTCAAGGTCCTCAACCATTTTCTTATCAACATTCCCACTCTGCTACACCACTTTCTCCTCAACCACCACGAAGTCCATCGATGAGATAGCATGAACCTTATGAATCATCAAGTTCTACACTGAAACAAGGTGATTCTACAGGGTCCACAGATTCAAGAAGACATCAAAATGAGTCTACTCATAGTAGATCTAGAATTAGAAGCAAGGACAGCTCATCCAACAATCAGTCGATATTCACGTCTTGAAATACTTCTGTATTGCAATGATGAAAACTATCAACGATACATCAATGAATACAATACTCGATACAGCTACATGACGTAGGAGTCATACTGTGAATATCTTAGAGTGCTACGAATAGAGGAAGATAATCGAACTAGAGGTAAAGAGTCAGGTCGAAGCTCAACCTGGCATTGATTTGGTGGCACTGGTTGGCGCTTCCATGCTTGGTGTGGTCAACTGATATCTAACAGTATTGATATTTCATTTCTTCTAATGAATAACATTACTATGAACATTTGTCAATTATTATCATGTTATATATACTTTTTTCAATATATGACTTTGTCAATATGCAACTAGTGCATTTCTATTATGTTTTCATTCAAAATTTATGATTTTCGTCTTCTAGGCATTTCTTTACAATGGACTAGTTATTAAAATGTTAATTTTCATTAAATTTGAGACATTTTAGGTCTTTTTAAGCGATTTCCCTAAAATTCACGAATATCAGCGATATATCCCAGATATATCTCTTTTTCGACTTGTCGATATGACATTGATATCGATATTTAAAACCTTGCTGGCAGTCTTCACACATCAAAGTCAATGAATCTGATAATTCAAGATACATCTAATGCATCTTCTTCATGGAAGGATGCCCAAGTCTTCAATGCCACAGTAATGGATCACAAGTGATTAACACGATCATTGCAAACAAGGTAGGCATGTCAAGGTAATACAAGGCATCTCTTTCTATGCCACTGCCAACAATCTCTCATGTCAAACGATCTTGAAAATAGAAATGCTTTTCATCAAACACAACACCCAAAATCCCTGCAAATGCGGCTCACAGACAATAAGTCATGTAAAAGTTGGGTGCATAATACACCTTCTTTATCTTCATCTTGGACGTATCTACACGCCCCACTACGGTAACCAGAGAGGTAGTACCATTGGCTACCCTCACATCTCATATTCCCCGTGGAGCCACAGGGTCCTACAAACGGTCTTTATCTCCTGTGAGAGGAATAGAGGTGCCGAAGTCGATTACCCATACACTCCTAACCCTCTTCTTGTTCTTCACAACTTCTTGGGTTACACACGCGAACCCAGTAGAAACTGAGGTTAATCTTCTTGGATCAACTTTCTCCAACATAGGCGAGAGAAGACTCATTATGCAAAGAAGAACTCGAACGAGGGATTGATAGCCACCACCACCACCAGCAACTGCTGCTGGCAACCACAGCCCATCAGTGACGGCGGCGCTACTGGTGGGCCGGAGGCAAACAACCTAGCAACAACATTGCCAGCACCAACAGGCTGTCTGATGATGGTACTACTGCCACTATTGCCTCCCTAGTTGGCGCAACCACTGATGGTGGTGGTAGTAGCAGCATGGAAGCCGTTCTCCATCGGATCACCTCCGCGTTGGTGATCTAATCATGTTGTGGTATATTCTTTTTCGGTGGGATATCGAAGCACCGGCTTAGGACCGCCACTCTGATACCATGTGAGATCTAAGTGAATGTATTAGCCTCCAAAAGAAACCCTAGCCCTTTTTTATATAAAAAAGAACTAAGAAAATTACATGAGTGCCCCATAAGAAAAAGGAAAATAGCAAATACGCCCTTACAACTCAACATAGTAAATAGCTCTTAATTGTTAGAGGGTTTTGGGAATCTATTTCTTTTCAGAAGAATGAAAGGAGGTGAGCAAATTAGTAATAACATGTAAAAGATGTATACATACAACAGAGTGAGACTTGAAAGCTTGTCGAACATATCTGTCAGCTGGCCACTTAGCTGATTATTTGCAAGATTCCTGCATAAAGAAAAAAGGCAATTTCAAGCATTAAAAAGAAAAATAAAGGAAGCAAGTTTGAGCTAAAACAAATATAAGCCATCTAGAACACAGAAAGAATTAGAGCTTACAAATATTCAAGATCAGTCATTTGAGATATTGAATACGGCACACTACCAGTAAATGCATTCCCAGCAAGGTTTCTGCACGCAGTAACAAAATTAAGCAATATTTATCACACAGGAAATTTTCTTGGATGGATGACAAGCATGAAAATTAGTTTAAGTCCCAAGCGAAAAAGGTAGTCAAAAGCTACCAAATAACATAATATTGCAAGGCCACCTGGTAACTGAAAAGAATCTAATGTTGTTGTAGGAAACGCAGTTGCAAAACAGTGAAGTTGGAAAACTGTATTCGTAAGAGACTACTGAACAAAGTAATAAGATTGTTGCAATCTCTGCCCAACAATTGTAAGACGTGTGGATGTAACTAACGAGTCAGAAGTTGTAAAACAGGAGAGGAAAAGAACGTAATCCACTACAACAGAACATGAGAAGCATAAAAGAATTATAAAAAGCTACATACATGTGAACAGCATTTGGTGGAAGTTGGAAGGGTATATCTCCTTGAAGTTTGTTCTTGCTCAGGTCACTGTACTATGTCAAATAAAAACATTCAATTTAGTTTTAAAATTGTACAATGGACCAAAAGAACAACTATTCATAGAGCTGGATCTTACAAGTATGTCACTGATGTCAAGCTCGATAACTGGTAGCCCATTGAACCACTTAGCCCAAGTCCTGAAAGCCTGCTGCTTGATATAAAGAGATTGAACAGTGTAATGACTTCTATAGAAGTTTATAGTATTACACATTGTAAAGTACTCATATCTTTTCATGAACTGTTTATCACTATAGAGGCATAACAAATCTAATTGCAAATACAAAATTGCACTTTGCAGGCAGTAACACATTACATTTGTTGGAAATAAGGTGAGCCACGTGGCACTGCCACATGGCAACCATCCAAGTCATGTGGTAAGAAATAAAGGGCCCTAACGGGTCGGCGGTTTGGTGGCCCAAGGGACCAAACTTGGGTATTTGCTTAATTGTTAAGTTGACTATTTTTAGCAAATAAGTTTTATGAAACAATATTTGGGATTTATTTCTTGTTTAAAGATAAGATCTTTCCTTAAGTGACAAGATTTTTTATTTCCAAATGTTGGGATATATTCTCTCTATATAAAGAAAGTCTTCGCTTGTCTTTCTTCTTTAAGCAATATCAATATTTCCAATTCAAGGCTGCTCTCCTCCTCTCTCTCCCTATTCCACACGTGGATTGTTTTCCTACGCACACGGATTCTCCACACTCCAAATTACGTTGATTCTTGACATGATATCAGACCCACCAATCTAGGCTCTCTTGTGCGTGTGGGTATTTAACTGCACATTGGTAGTTCTCGCATCCAGGAAGTCCTCAACAAATCCGGCACCTTACGCGGAGAAGGAAGACTAGAGAAGATGGCAGAATTAACCACGACGGTCAGAGACGCCACGCTTGGTCTAGAAGAAAGCAAGGTAGTTGTCTCCAAGACAACCATCAGGTTTAGCAGTGCTTCCAACTATGTCTTGTGGGCTCGCACCTTCAAAATATTTGTTGAAGGCCAGGATAAACTGAGCATTCTCCTTGAGGAGCCACCAGAATTGAAGGATGACAAGAAAAAAAAGAAATTTGAGAAAGAGAATTACGTCGTCATAAACTGGCTCATGAACTCGATGGATCCATCCATAGCCTCAAATATGCTCTACAAAAAGAGTGCATATGAGATTTGGACGACCCTCAAGAAGAGATATGCTCGAACCTCAAACAACGTCCGTATTACTGATCTCTACACTCGCATCTGGATAGCCAGTCAAGGAGATCTCTCCTTGACCAAATATTACGAGAAGATGGAGGCGTTATTTGAGGAGTTTGAGATCTACAAGCCACTATGTTGCAACAAGCAGGGGAGACATAGGCGGTCCGACAGTCCACCAAGTTTTTATCGGGATTGCATTCCCATTATCAAGCTGCCCTAAATCAAATCCTTACTTCAGAAGGGAAGATGAATCTTAAGATTCTTGAGATCATCTTCTGTCGTCTCCTCTAGATGGAGATCCCCTAGGAGGAAGACACGCAAAGAGGCGAAAGCTCTGCACTTGCTATTCTAGAAGCAGGTGTGGAGCAAGGACAAGGACAAGGACAAGGACAATGACGTGGATGTGGACGTGGACCTAACCGCGTCTACCCGAGGTGTCAACACTGTGAACGTAACAATCATCCACAAGGTAAGTGTTGAGAGAAGTTTAGGAGACCACCACGTGGGGCTACTAGCACCTCACACGTGGACTCCCTAACTCATGAAGACCTTGAGAAGCTACGTGCTCTACTGCGAGAAAGCAAGTCAACGACAACCGTCGCGACGACTACTCAAGTTACCACAGAAGCAACGACTCGAAAGGTTGTAAGAGGATTCGCCATTGACTTGTCCAAGGAGAAGACCGAGAGCTTAGCTCTCGAAGAGGATGAATGGTAGGGCATCTAGCCTCACAAATGAAAGGCCAAGTCGTCGGCCTCACAGCCTTCGACTTGAGGGGAAGTGTTGGGAATAAGGTGGGCCACGTGGCACTACCATGTGGCAACCATCCAAGCCACGTGGCAATGCCACATGACAAGAAATAAAGGACCCTAAGGGGCTGGCGGTTTGGTGGTCCAAGGGACCAAACTTGGGTCTTTGCTTAATTGTTAAGTTAGTTATTTTTAGCACATAGATTTTAGGAAACAATGTTTGGGATTTATTTCTTGTTTAGAGATAAGATCTTTCCTTAAGGGATAAAATCTTTTGTTTCCAAATGTTGGGATATGTTCTCTCTATATAAAGAGTCTTCCCTTATATTTCTTTAAGCAATATCAATATTTCCTGATATCTCCGCCGAGGGACGGCTTATGGTGGCCCGGTGCGGTGAGATCTCCTGATATCTCCGCCGAGGGATGCTTCTCATTTTTTGAAAGGTCTGTCGGAGGTGGCTCCTAGGGTGCGGAACTGTTTTGTTCTTGTGGTGGGAACAAGGGGAGATTTTCATATTTTGGCAGGATGATTGGACGAGACAAGATGTGCTTACTAGAAGATTTCAGAGGTTGTTTGCTTTGTCCAAGAACAAAGAGGCATCTGTGGCTGACGTGTGGGAAGGTGGGTGGTGCCCGTGCTTTGTAGGAAACCTTTTAGATGCGAGAACTCATGATTTTCAGGTTTTACTTAAAGAGTTAGAAGGACTACAACCGGCTTCTGACACGGATATGTTTGGTTGAGATGAAAGTGATTTCTCGATAGGGGCTGCCTACAGGAGATTGTCCACTGGAGATTCCATGGTTGAGCTGGATCTGGTGAGGGACTGCAGATAGATTTGGAAGGCCGCGTGTCCTTTAAAGGTCAAGATTTTTGTCTGGCTACTTAGGAAGAGAAGGCTTGTGACCAAGGTTTGGAGGGCGAAATGGGCTCATGGAGAGAGTAAGGTCTGCCCTTTGTGTGGAGGTGGGAAGGAGGAGATAGACCACCTTTTTTTCACTTGCCCGTTTGTGGTGCAGATATAGGGCCGGGTGGGAGCGGGGTGGTGGCAATGTCGATCTTTTGAAGATTTTTGGCACAGCTTCAGAAGTGGAGGAGGTGATGTTGGATGGATTGTCTTCCGTACAAAGAAGGAGAGGGCCAGACCGTTGGCAGTGTTATGGGGCATTTGGTTAGCCAGGAATGCTGTGGTCTTCAGAGGCCAAAGACCTTATGTAGAGAATTTTGTTGAGTCTGTTATTTCCTTATTTAATCTTTGGAGTAGATCCTTGTGAGTGGGGGACCTTGGGGTCTGCCATTTGTATTGGCGGTGGCTGTTGATTCTATAATTTATATATTTGGGTAGTTATCACTCTGGATAACTACCCTTTCCTTTTTCAAAAAAAATATCAATATTTCCAATTGAAGGCTCCTCTCCTCTCTCTCTCTTTCTTCTCTCAACCGCCAGCCACCACCTTAGCTGACCATCAGCCACCCCCAACCACCCAACCAGCAGGTGGAGCTCCTCCACGCATTCGGTCCACATGCGTGGATAGTCCACATGTGGACTATTTTCCCACGCCCAAGTAAAGCCTCCACACTCCACGTTTGTCAATCTTGACAGCATTAATGATAACTCTGACCGAAACAGCCCTCAATTTACATGGGGAGAAATGGGGAAAAATTCATATGGTAAAAGCAAAGACCCATGGTCAAGACAGCTCAGCATTGCAAGTGAGGATGCCATTTGCATATGCATTGCGTTTCAGGTTACCATTTCATGAAAGTAAGTATGCAGGAGTTGCAACCTTTGAGAGGCCAAATGTTGCATAGCTAAAAATGTCATGCTAACTAACAAACAGTTTATTCATTGTAACAACACTAGAATTGCCAAAAAAACAAATAGAAATTTAGACAGAAAGATTATTGTATATCAGAAAATGGAACTAACTTATGGAAACAAATAGAACAGAGGAAGTTGATAAAAGCTTGTACATTTCAGTCACGGAAGATCCAGAACATGTAATTCCTTCCCAATTGTTTTCACAAGGGTCACCACCACTAGATTTCCAGCCAGTCAACTTTGAAGGTGAATTTAAGCTTTTATACATCACATTGAGAGCAGAAACTGCAAGGCAAATACAAGGGGACAAAAGGACCTGTTAGACCGGTAAAATCTGTCTCCACGAATTAAAGAACAGCAACCGTATTGAAAATAACAAAGGCACATGTTAGATGACCAGTAATGAGCTCAGGACACTAAAATCTTTTTTTTTTTTCCTAAGGAAAAAAAAATCATTGGATCTCACAATTAAAAAAACTAAGAAAATGAGGATCTAAGCCTCTTTTGAGGCATTGCCATCAGAGTCACATTAGTTTTCTATGAAGTTTTGTTTCCAGATAAGCTCAAGGAAGTTGGTGTTTGTTTCAAGGTGGGATCAGTTAGCATGTAGGACAAATAGAATTACTTCCACTTTGTGAAAACATAATAGTTTGGACACATTTGATCTTACGCATTCCAATGTTGGTGAACCTTCAAATGTTGCTTCAAATTTTGGTCATAAGAAATGTACATGTAGGATGTTAAAGAGATGAGCCTCTATGTACTTCATTTCACTCTGTCACTCATACCTTATTTTACTCCGCTTCACTTGTACCCTCTACTTTACTTCAAAATTCTATTAAGACCGATTAACATGCATCTTGAGGGAGTTTATAATATTTTTTATCTTTTGTTGGACGCTTATGTAATTTACCCAATTTCTCTCTTCTATAAAAGAGAAACTAGGGTTTCTTTTATTGAACAAGATGCTTTCATTTCCCTTCACATGATATCTGGTATCCCACCAAACATGATGATTCAATCACCAACATTGTGGTGATCTAACATGATGATAGGGCAAGATCATCACTGCAACGACGACGACACTGCAAACAGCCCCAACAGCACCACCACCACTGCTCACAGCAGCAGCAGTGGCACTGTAGGCAGACCCACCAGCGCCACCACCACCACCACCTGTAGTCTCTCCAACAGTGCCACCACTGCTAGTGGTATTTCCAGCAACATCGCTAGAAGTCAATGGGGGCATGTTACATCCGTTAAGGGGTCCCTACGCGTGTGTAGGATGTCTGAAAGAGTAGAAGTCGATGTTTGCTCCTCAAGTTACTACGCGATAAGCCTTCTCTCGTGAGTAAGTTCCCAGATTTGGTTGGTGATGAGCCTTCTCTTACCGTTTATGATGAAATTTCTTCTCAATAGCATGATAAGTTCTCTTATGCAAGATAAGTTGTCTACGCCTTAGAAAAAGGCAAAAATCATATCTATGTGGTGTTGTTTTTTCTATTCATGGAGGATCAAGGAAGTGCAACAAAAGCCCCATATCATTGACTCTGGAGCTTCGATTCACCTTACTAAGAGAGCAGAGGAGTTCAGGAACACATCCAGGCCGTGTGAAATCCGAGAGGTTCATGTTGCCAATGGAGCAACCTCTCTGATTACCACAGATGGGGAGCTCTAGGTTTCTTCTGCTCTAAAGATTGGAGATGTGCACTGCGCTCCAGAATTTCCCATAAGTCTTCTGTCAATCAGCAAGATCTGTAAGGACCTCCGGTGCAAAGTTGGTTTTGCGACAGACATTTTTACTTTCAGGATAAATGCACCAATGTGTATTGCTGGTGGAATAGAGAGAGATGGCCTCTATTATCTGGATGCACCGACATCTTTCGCTAGGGCAGTGTCCATTGCCAGTGACGCTTGGCTCTAGCACTAGAGGCTTGGACACTCTTCAGTTGGAAAGATGCGACAAATGTATCCGGAGTTGCCAGCTTCACTAACACTGGAGTGTGAGGATTGCCAGTTGGGAAAGCACCACAAGAGCACTTTTCCTTGACAACGTAATGAGGTAAGAGTTGCACCATTTGACTTGGTTCAATTCAATGTGTGGGGGCCAACGAGAGTATCAAGTACAGGAGGACATAGGTACTACGTAGCATTTGTTAATGATCATAGCCACAACACCTGGGTTTTCTTAATGAAGGCCAAATTAGAGATACTACAGGTGATTCAAAGGTTCCTCACAGAGGTAAGGACATAGTATTCCTCTACTATTAAAGTCTTCCGGAGTGATAATGCCTTGGAGTTTGTTCAGAGGGAGATGCAAGAGTTCTTTAGTGCTTATAGAATCATTCAGCAAACCTCTTGCACCACATGTCTCAACAAAATGACATGGCAGAGCGTAAGTTGAGGCATCTTCTAGACATTGCCCGAACACTATTGATTCATGTAAAGGTGTCCAGGCAGTTTTAGGGGATGCTATACTTATCGCCGCATACTTGATCACTAGGGTACCCTCTTCTGTACTTGAGGGGCGTATGTCATTTCAGGTATTGCATACAAATTGTAATAGACCCTTTGCCTTACCCCTGTGGGTATTTAGGAGCACATATTTCGTCAAGCGTATGGAAAACAGGATAAGTTTTCTCCTACAGCAGTAAAGTACATTTTTCTAGGCTACTCATAGACTCAGAAGGGATACAAACGTTATGATCCGATTCACAAGCATTATATAGTGATTGTAGATGTAACCTTCTTTGAGAAGGTCCCTATAGATGTAACCTTCGGAGAAAATGAGAATTCTTATTCAACTAAGAAACCCTACACATCTTTATATAAAGAGAAGTGAAGGGATAATTGCAATACATGTCCAGGAAAGAATATAAAATAGCAAAAAAATACAAAATGATCGAAGAGATGTTATCTAACATACTAACACTCCCCCTCAAGTTGGAGAATAGATGTCAATCATGCTCAACTTGGAACGATATACATCAAATGCAGGACGCGAAAGAGGCTCCATAAAGATGTCTGTTGTCTGGTCTTCAAAAGCAATTGAAGTGGTATAGATGACTCCACGTTGTATCAGATCTCTGGTATAATAGCAATCAACCTGGACGTCGTGAGCAAGCAGTGTTCCTTCAACTCTGCAGCGCTGCCAGCACACTATTGACCCCTGTTGTGGGCTTCCATGTTGCCACATGACTTGTCCTCCACCTCCGATGGACATACAATAACCTCTCTTCTCCTATTGTGCCGCCCACGACGACCTTCAACCGACAGCGCCACCCTCCATGCCAAGATCTATCATGCGAGCGGCCAACAGTGACCACACACTTACCTACATTTTTTTTTTTGGCTCTCATGGTGAACACGGATACCTCTGTTACCTCCAAGACCAAGATCTCAGCTTCTGTGCTCGTCTAGGAGAACACCATCCCACTTTCTAGGTCCCCAAATTATGCTTTATGACCACGTTTGTGTCATATTTTCATGGAAGGATAAGAAAAGTTGCATGTTCTGACAAACCTGGCTTCGGAACCCAGGGAAAATGCCAAATACAAGAAGTGAGAGAAAGATAATTACCTCATTATGAGCTGGCTAATGAATAGTGTTGATCCAACTATTGCATCAAACATGTCATATAAAACGACAACCAAGGGCATTTAGGACGCACTAGAAAAGAGAAACTCCATGCAGACAAGCAACTCTCACAAGGCAGACATTTATAAGCGAATATAGAATACCAATCAAGGTGACATGCCTATGGTTGTGTATTTCTCTACTCTGGAGAGTCTATTTAAGAAGCTTAACGTCTTTTTGCTTGCCTACTATGACAAGTAGCTTACTAAGTGGCAAAATGGCAGACGTATAGATTTTCGGATGGCTTGGCACCACAGTACCAATCCGCCAGTGACCAGATTCTATCTTCTGCTACGGTGCCTGATCTCAAGACAACATATAGTCGCCTCCAGAAAATTGAGATAGATTCACCACATGCCACTCCAGCTATTTTATCTGACATCTTTGCCTATGCTGTCGGTGCGAGGGTGATCATTTTGACAATCGTGGATGAAGCCGACCAATCTACTCTCCATGCGTTCACTGCCAGAGAAATAATCACCCCTCTAATCGTTGCTGTGAAAATTTTGGCAAGCCAACATGGGTGTCTCAGCCCTTTTCTACTAAGTCTCCTACTACTCAGGTTGTGCCAAAACATTCGACTCTACCATTTAGAGTAGAAGAGATTGATCGTCTGAGACATTTGTTGAAGAAGAGTCATCCACTATTGCTGCTATTGGCACAACTATTGTGGCTAAGACCGCTACTACTACCACTACTGATCAGGCCTCTTCTTGCTGAGCCTCTAATCCTCCTACAATCCCACTACTGCCACCATTCATGCAAACGAGGTTGATTGGTGGGGGGCCTAATCTACCCTTTCTATGACTACTACTACTACTACAGTTTACTACTATTGTTGTTGCTGCTACTACAGTTTACTAAGTTGGGCATTGATGCTCCAACTTGTAGGAGAGTGTTAGACATATTAGAGTCATTAAATTAGGGATGTTAGTTAGGGATTTTCAGTTAGAGAATTGCTTCTTATTATACAAGTTTTGTTTAGGATTTGAATTAGGAGTTGTCCTCTCTATATAAAGGGGCCAACTTCCATCATTGTTTTTCGAGATTCATAATAGTATTTCACATTTCTCTAATCTCCAATAAAGATAATTCCCTCTTTTAAAATGTATAGAAAAACCCACGAGGAAGCTATTGAAGATCACTTTCTTGTTATTATTCATGTTTTGGCTTATCATAATTGCAACAACTTTAGTAAAGAACAAGACAAGCGCTCCCAACTACAGAAGGGGAAGAATCGCATAGGCAAGAAGATTGCAATAATTTTAAAAAAAGGTTTTAGTATTGTTGAAAAATATGATAAGAATAAAATAGAGAACCACAGTACCAATAAAACGAAGATATCATGTTGTTTGCAGTGTCTAAGTATTAACCTCAGCCATGAGAAAAGCAACTTAATAGCCTGATGCTTGGGCTATTTTTCCTAAAAGTATAGAGCTCTTTATTATACCCCATCACTCTCCCAAAATCCCAAAATAGAGAGTGGAAATGAACTCAACCTAGTACAACATGTATCTAGAAGAGAAGCTAATTACCCAACTAATTCTCAAACACATCACACTCCACACTCTCACTTAAGCCACAGCATATCATGCTCAGGATATTACATGAGAAATGACCAAACATCCCTCCTTACCCAACACTGCTTTTGGTGGAAGTAGGTAGGTGGGCTAGAGTGCACATTGGAGGCACAGTATCTAACCGTCGCTAGCAAGAAATTTGTAGGGTCATGAGACCCTTGCTCTGATATCATGTTAAACAATGTACTAAGAAATAGAGAATCATGGCACTAAGAGTTCCCCCCTTCCCCACCCCCTCAAAATCCATGGAAGGAACCTGACCCTACATTTGGATGAAAGAATTAGGACAGGAAAGAAAGGGATGGAAAGGAAGGGAATGTTAAAAAGATATTTGGTTTCAAATTTTTAAAAGGGAATAAGGGAGGGGAGGGAATGGGAGGAATTAGGAGGGAGTAATACGGTAAATATTGAGAGATCTGTTCTCCTCCCAAATCATGGAAATTGGGAGTAAAGGAAAGGATTCCATAACCATTTTATTTGAAGTGTCTCTTTTGCCCCTCTTTATAATATATACAATTCACATTCTTAATTAAATTTTAAAGGTTGTATTAATAAAATTATAACAAAATCCTCTCCTTCCATTTCCCTCCACTTATGTATCCAAACATACAATATTAGCTTCCCTTCCCTCCCCCTTCTATTGAAACAACTACGCTATCCCTTCCCCTCCCCTCCCCTTCCCCTCCCCTTCTAGTCCTTCCATCGAAACATAGTGTCATAGACAAACTCCCTTGCTCTCACAAACTCCTAGACTAGGCAAGATGGGATTAAACTCAGCCTAGTACTACATGGATCCAAGAGAGGATTCAGTTTGTTTTTTTTTTTTTTGAAAAGAAGGAAAGGAAAGGAAAGGAAAGGGAAGGGGAGGGGAGGGGAAGGGATAGCGTAGTTGTTTGGATAGAAGGGGGAGGGAAGGGAAGGGAAGTTGTGCATCTAATTTTAGTTTTATTTTTGAGAGAAAAAGGACGATTACTAGGGATCGGTAATTGTCCACTTCATTCCACCAGCAAAAAAAGATTACATCTCCATCCAAACATCAAACAAAAAATTTGCCTCCCTCGCAACATTCTCCACCCAAGGTTGTTCCTGTCTAAACACAGATCTATTCCTCCGCAGCCAAATAACCTGAATCTCAGCAGTAAGTTTCACCCAAGAAAGGTTGTCCAGAAGTTGTCCAGCGAAGGTTGCATCAAGAGCTGAAGCCCCAACTCCATCCACACAGAGGTGGCAAAATCACAAGCTAAGAATAGGTGGTCAGCATCTAATTTTAAAATTTAACTCTCAATAACAATTATCTAGAGAGATGAGCTTAAAAAGGAAGTAGCTATAGTCAGTAGGTTGAAGATGTTAAGTAGATGCTTGTGACGACAATAGCATGACACCAATTAATCATGTAAATCAGAGCCTAAAAGTCATTTAGAGGTACCTACTTCAGAGAAAACTGTACAAGGATATGCATTGTTGCACCTTTTTCCATCCATAAGTCAGAGAATACTGACATGTGTTTTACTCTCATCTCTCTACTTCATATAGTGTTTTCTTGTCCAGCTTTTCTGACATCTTTCAAGAGATTTTACAGAAGGTGCAGGTTGGACACAATTACAGAAGGTGCAGAATGTAGTACTGAATTTGCAGGACATTTGAGGCATTCTACCCTAAGGGCCTATTGCCCCCCTTCATGCTCGAAGGCATAGCTATCATGGAAAGGATCCCAATAAAATAGGTTACAAGAATGGAACAAGACTGTCTTGGGGCAAACAACTCAACATTTGAAGGGGCGGAAAAAAAAGAAATAAATAAAATGATGCAATCAGAAGAACTGGATGAGGAAGCTGGGAGAAATGGGGATGAGAAACAACATGAAACCCACCCCGATACACAAGTTCAAGAGAAAGGGGTTAAGAAGTACAAATGTGGTGAGCAGAGGAATTGAGCAAGAGGAAATAACATCCACAAGTAACTCAATTTTCAATTAGTTCAACTCTAGGTTGTAAAGGACAACTCACAACCTTTTACAGGGATTACATAACTTATTGACCAAGTAAACTAAATACACCAAACAAGGAACTAGTTATTAATCAAACCAACTCAACTGAACCAAATTAAGACATCTAAGAGCGTCCCAAAGTAAAAATCTTAAACAATCCCCTAACAAACAAATAAATGCATTTGGGTCCCTTTGGGCTACATCATAAAGCAACCCTTGAAAATCTATTCCAAGAGTATCAAATCGAGCTTCATTACCATCCTTATCCCTAAGGCTATCAAAAGGGCACGGGTTCAATAGGCTCAACTCGAGATTGACTTGACAAGAGCTCACAAGCCTAGCTTGATAAATTATCAAGCTGAGTCCGAATAAAAATTTGGCTTGATATCGCGTCGAGCCTTAAACAAGCTAGAGTCAGTTTGATAAGGACTCAAATTCAATGAGACGTATATCTATATTTTAAAACATTTTTTTTATACTAAAAAAAAACGTAGAAGGATATACTCATGATTTTCCCAAAACCCTAGCTACTCCCATCCCTCTCCCCCCGACACAACCCCCCCCCCCCCCCAAATCCCAAAATCCCTCCTCCTCACCCTCGTCCCACCATCATACACATTCTACTTCATAATATTATTTTTATGCTATGCTTCCATTTTATCAAAATGCCCCCAAGTACCTGTAATTGTGATTTGTTACAGTGTAATGTGCAATATTATCTTTATTGAGTATAATGTGTGTCACTATATGCATCATCGACTATATCTACTTAATTCAATGCATTTTCACCAAGTATCTATACTTTGTTTATCAAGTCCAAGCATTAGCCTCAGAAATTTGAACTCATTAGTCATCACACTTGAGAATGGGCTCAAGCTCAGATCAAATGAGCAGAATCTGAAAAAAAAAAAAAAAACCCACCAAAACTTGTTAAGCCCGTGTCAAGCCATATCCAGCTCGAGCTTATCAAGTATAAGCCTGAATAGGTTCGGGCTTGGTTCATTAGGCTTGACAGTTATTCCTATCACAAAAACCCTAAAAACATGTCTGCAAACGAGCTCCAAGCTCCCAATCCCTCATACCATTGCTAATCATATTTCGCATGAGGTAATCAACCTTGGTCTCCAGGATAAGGACCCACCTACTCAACAATCAGACCATTTAAACGGGTTATATCGCCAACGATCTTACAATCTCTGTGCAGTTGTCCTTCACGTCCAGACGCTGTCATCTTGTTACATAGAACACGCAATGCCCTCCTTCATTTCAACCAATCCTCACGAATTCTATGCACACGACATCTCCGTAAAAGTAAGTTGATCGCCAAGATATAACCCTATCAACAACCGTTTCGATTGTAATATGGCGACATTGACCTTTACCGTATCTTCGGAGAATGATAGCTTTACCGACGGAAATATCTGCGTCGGCCATTTTCTGATAAAAGAATTTGAAGGTATGGATGTAGGAGACAGGAAGAAGAAGAGGTATACCGTCGGGGGAATCGGTGCGGGCATGGACGGCGGCGAGGAAGAAAAGAAGAGCCAGCGGCGCAGCCATCGCCGGAGGGGGGAGCTGCGACGGCGTAGCGGCAGCGGCAGCACTAGGGGCCGCGGCTCCTCTCCATGGGGGGAAGGGACAGGAGCGGGGGAGATGGAAGGGAGAAGGGAAGCCATTGGAGGGAGAAGGTGGAGAGAGAGGAACAGAGGGAATCCGACAAGGGCGGGGAGCCTCTGCTTCTCCCCACCCCCTCCCCGCCACGCCAGTTCGGAGGTGTACCTTTTTTCTGTTTTCCCTCGGGTTCTTTAAAAATAAACAAATAAATACGAATAAAATAAAAATACAATAAATAAATAACTAACTGTTCTCTCCAAGTGTTACAATTAATCGTTGCATGCTATTACATCTTTTCCTAACAATTAAGTATGCATAATCGCTTGTTTTGTCAAAGATTTAGATGTATTTTTATTATTCAGAGGCGATCTCTCCACGCTATCTTTGTTGTCTTGTGCTTTTGTTGTTGATGTAATCTTCTTCGTTGTCAAGCAGATCATGAAAGAATATACGGATGATATAAATATATATATAAAGAAATGGAGAAGGTGAGGATTGGATTGCAAGCGAGGGTCGATTAGGGAGCGAATGAAAGATATTCAAGAGCTACTGTCTTGCATGTAATGGCTTTTGATGATTTATACTAATAGTATTATGTGGAAGAGACTTAAATACTGTGATCAATATATTTTCACCCACACATATTTAACCACTCCCCAATTTTACTAGCATTTTACTAAACTCTAAGTAGCTTCCGGAAAGATCATCACCTCCCAATTATCTAATACGAGTAACCAAAAAAAATGATAGTACACTAGTATGATAAGCAATATTATCTGGTTTCAATTAAGTTTAGCTAAGAAGGAGAGTTGCATATCCACGCCTTGATAGACATAGAGAACTTGAAAAATAAACAGTCAAGATGAGAGTCATCCTCCTAAGTCATAAGTGAATTATGATTTTGGATAAGCAATAAAGAGATTACGTTATTTCCCTATTCTTGACCTGTTATCGCTTAGTTAAACTATTTAAGGCTTCAAAAAATGCCACTCAATGACAAGGAATCAATCCCTCAAGTTTCATTATAGAGTCAAATACAATTCAACAAATTCATGAACTGTCTAGAAACTCTCTCAAAAGCCATCTATTGATGTTCACGTAGGAACCAGAATGTGTGAATCCTTATTTCATAAAGTAAAATTTTAAATTTAAATATTCCTTTATCTCCTTTGTTACCCATTGAAAGGACCGTAACTACGTGAATCCAAGTTAGCTCCACATGCAATGCATCTATGGCCCATTGACAAGCCTTTCCGTTGAGACATGATGAGGGGTAAAAAGTACCTTCGGATTCAAAACTCCGTAGTAAGCCCAAGGACGAATTTAGCTGCCCGAATAAAGAGTAAATAGGTGGATTCGACCTGACCCGACTTGCCTACACCTAGGTGGATCCGAATCTACCTGCCTCTAAGCAATCCGGTTTGCCCAAGGACATCAAGGTGGTGGGAAAAGTTTACAATGCCCACATCGACGGTAGTATTGGTGTTACCACCATCAATAGTTTGACAAAGAACGTGCCCTAACAACAGATACGTCCTGACAGAAATTCTACGGCAAGATCCTTGTTCAGCACTGTAAATAGTGAAGAGAGACCCTCGATGCTCCTCTTTAGGCAATCCAAGAGAGACTATGAGAGATTGTAATCCCATTACTTCTAATGGATTCGCGAGAGCGTTACCCCCTCCTCAGACATACACCCCTTCCAGTGCAACTGGGTCACCAATCTCTTTGTTTCCCCTGTGATTGCTTGTCATCGATTCATTGAGTTGGACCCTCCAATTGCTTAGGAGGTCCGATCAATTGAGGCCGTCTATAGGAAACAATTATCATTCGATAACGCTTCCTCTCCTTAAATATTTTTTGATGGCTCCTACAACTCACATCTCCTCTAGCGGCCACCCCGAGAAAGCCCAGGTGAAGTCTAGCGTTTCGGTGTCCAAGCAGTACTCTCAACACACTGGCCTTAGTAAGGGAAAATTGGTTCAACCTAGTCGATTGCTCAAGGCCCCTGAGCAAGACCCCCTCTTCAAGATGCAAATGTGGGAGGAGTATGAGACCCGGCTGGTAGCTCTGAAGGCAAAACAGCAAGCGATCGTCAACAAACTCCACAAGATCAAACAAATCCAGGAGTTCACCTAGCCCTAACCGGAGGAACCCCAAAGTTCGAGCCCCGAAGATGAGAAATTAAAGTGGTGTCGCATGGTAGAAGAGGAGAATGCCGCTTGCGCGAACAACTCAAAAAACTAAAACATGAGCTTTGTAGCTAGCGCGGGAAGCTCCTCCCAGCCTGCCAAAAGCTCCGCGCCTACCTTTATTGGGGGAGCAGTCAGGGGCTCAGCCCTTGTGCACAAGTGGTGGAGACTCCATACAAGAGATCATCCACCAGGTCAACCGAGCAATGAGGGGTATACGCCCATGCATGTATGTCACCACCTAACCGTTCACAAAGAAGGTGATGATGGCCCCTCTGCCCGAGAAGTTCAAGCAGCTCGTCCTAGTCTCGTACGATGAGACGGCGGATCCCAACAGTTTCATTGGAAGCTACCACTAGATGATGATGGTGCATAACTGCCCGGACAGAGTACTTTGCCAAGTATTCTCATCATACATGTTCGGTATGGCCCATGAATGGCTCAATGAACTGCCAGCCGAACAAATCGCCTGCTTTCAAGAACTGGTGGACAAGTTCTGCCAGTACTTTGCTAGGCAACAATGGGTTAAAGACAACCCTGAAAAGCTGTCAGAAATCAGGCAGTAGAAGACTGAGTCTTTCCAGTTCTACCTGGACCGGTTTAAGACTCAATACTTCAAGTACAAGAGGCCTCACGATGCCATAGCCATCCAGTACTTCAAGTCAGCTCTTCTGACTCAAAGGTTCTGGTATGACATCGATAATTTCCCGCCTAAAGACGTGGTGGAGATATGGGATAGGGCCACAAGGTTCTTGGAGCAGGATGACTCCTTCCCTCCCACACCCGACTGGCCAAAGGATGTGGCAATGACGCCAACCCCATAGAAGAAAGAAGGACCTCAGGGGAACTTGCTCCAGCATCCATTCGCGGATGTGGCCGCTTCCACAAGCGAAAGGCCATCTTCCATGAGCAAAGGAGCGAACAGCCCACCAAGGGCCGCAACCATGGACCCCACCAACCAAGGCAGGAGTTCTTTATAGAGTACACTCCCCTTGCCATAAACCATGCTGACATGTTGGCAGAGGTATGGTCTATAGACAAGGACCTGCTACCCCCACCTAAACCCATGAAGAAGAAGACCAACTTCGAGCCCTATTTCAAGTACTACAAGGTTTGGGGTCAAGCCACTGAAGACTTCCGAGACCTGCGCGGCTAGATCGAGTTCCAAATCCAGCATGGCAACTTGGCCCATTTCGTCAAGCCAAATGAGAGCCAAGACAAGGGCAAGGGACCCACGGAGGGTCCAGAGGACTACAATAGAGAAAATCTCCAACAGCTCCGGGGGATTAACATGGTCTCCATCACAGACCAAGAGCCAGACAGGTCGATAGCCCGCCAGCTCAAACAAGCGGTGCCACCCTGGCTCCCCTAGTAGAGTATCACCGCCAAGTTTTGGCAGCAATACCCGCATTACCCCAAGGCACTCACCTCTCACTGCTTGAGCCCATTGGCGCAGAGGTCGAGCTGATCTTCAACGTTAACGCTGCCCTAAACCAACAGGCCACTCCTTCTGAGTTGACACTTCTGTGTGCTTTCCCCACTTTTCAATGGGATGAGAGGAGTATCGTCAAGCAAGCGACATCCAGGTGTTTACCTCTTTGCCCGATTCAATAGAGCACATAGACTTGCTTCCAGTGACACTCCTGCTAGCGAGGCAGTTGCAGCCCAGGCTTTTGGTGGACGAAGGTAGCGCCGTCGATGTCTTATTCGTGAAGACACTGCACAAGCTGGACTTCAAAGCGGAGCATCTCTCCCCATCGACTCACTCGGTCGTAGGGTTTGTTGATTCCTATGGGAGGGGTGAGATTTGCGGAAAATAGATAAAGTGAGGAATTAATGTAAAACAATCTCACAAATATCACAATCACACAATTGCACAAGAATTTTTAGGTGAAAACCCAAATCGGGTGAAAACCATCACCTAACCCTCTCGAGTTAGGATTTTCAGATCGACCAAGTCAATCAAAATCTACTAACCAAGTCACTTAAAATGAGGGTGACTCAACCTCAATACAGCAACACTACTTTATACGAGGGTAGTGTACCTCAAACCCCTCCTCTTCACGAGGAGTATTTAGGCTCTCGAAGATGAGAATTCACAAAGCGAATACCCAACCAAAGATTATAAACTACAGTAATCCTATAGAGCCACAAAGTAAACAATAGAATCTATCTACTATAAATAAAGGATCTTCCCTTTGGTGGAAGTACATCGGCAAGTGACGCGGGTGCGTGATCCACAAAATGGCACAATGGCGCTCTTGTAATCGACGGCGGGAGAGCAGGTGTGCAACGAAGATGAAGCTCTCAAGAGTGTAGACAAGAGTTTGGAGAGCATGATCTCTTCTAAGGATCAAATTGACACAAATTGATGTGGAAATGTGTTACTTGGTGTGTCTAAACAAGGGAGGGCTTCCCCTCTATTTATAGATGGCCTAGGAAGGCTTTGGAAGCCTTAGGTAACCGTTGGGGATCATCCCAAGGAAAATCAAGCCGCAATCAGAATCATGACAGGGTCATCAGACGTTTGGAAAAAAGATCAGACGTCCCGAAGACACTCTTAAGACGTCTGGAAACTAAATCAGACGTCTAATTGTAAACGGGTTTCCTTACCGACTTGAGTCAAACCTAAACAGGGTTCTAGTGTAATTCAGTCAGACGACATATCAGACGTCTGGCATAAGGTCTGGATGTCTGGAAACCTAATTAACTACGAGAATGGATTTTCCAAGGCATAAACGGCTATAAGCCTCAAGAGAAGTGATTTTGGCTCAATCGAGGGCTAACGGTCACTTATCAGACGTCTAAGGTCCTCTACGAACGTCTAATAGAAGCCTAAAGGTCATTTCTCAATGATCATATTGTGAAAGCCAACGTTTCACTAATTGACATCTAGTCAAGTCATCAGACGTCTGCTAGGACGTCTAGACTAAGGGTTGGTCGTCTGATTTCAACAGACAGAACCTACAAAATCCAGCATAAGTGATTAGACGTTTGATCCAATATTCAGACATCTTAAAGTTCACTATTAGACGTCTGATTTTTATTTTAGATGTCTAAAAAGACTGTCTGAAGCCTATTTAGGTTTTCTAAGTTCTCTACGGAAAACAAAGTGTCCTAAGGTTGTGCAAGTGTTCCTAGGACTACAATGTAAATACTTTGAGGCTCTTTAACAAATATTCTAAGAAAGAAAAAATAAAGAGCAACAAAATAAACATTAACAAAGTACAATAAATAAGAAAGGAAATCTATCATATTCTTCATCTCCTTCCTTCTTCAAGCTTTCGCTCCTTGCAAAGCTCCTTCTCGTCCAACGAGCTCCTCCAATCGACCATGGACGCGAGCTCTGAGCTCCTTCACACTTGTATCCATTTGCATTTTCCTGAAATCTAAAGCTCAAATACAAATGTTAAAACACAAGTGTTTTGTTATCATCAAAATTGATGATCATGGTGCTCTTGCACCAACAGGGTTTGGCAATCACAAGGTGATGCTGAAGGGAGAGATTAGCCTTCCCTTGTATGTCTATGACGGGGACAAGCACCTCAACCGAACGGCCACATTCCTAGTGGTCGAGTTGGCTACGGTGTTCGACGGTATCATCGGCCGCCTGACGACCCATGTATTCCGCTTGATCCCACCGCATACTTTCAATTTGTGCTTTTCCAATCCCCCCACAGGATAGGGATAGCACATGGGGATCAAACAATCAGGTGCGAGCTCATAAGGATCGAGCTGGAACGATCCATGGAGCCGAGACCCTCCAAGCAATAGAAATAGGGGAAGAAGAGAAACCAAACCCAAGCGATCCAGCAGGAAGCAAATCCGGCAGATTCGCTAGCAACTTCGGGACTGCAACCAAGTTGTTCAGTCCTGGCCTTGCAACTTTATCCTAGCAACGCTACCAAGTTTGTCCAAGTCAGAGCGGACCTTGATCCCTCTGAGGTTCAGGAACTGCTACGCCTGCTCCGGACCAACGCAGGAGTCTTCGCTTGGTTCGGCAGTGACCTACTGGGAGTTGACCCATCCCTGATCTAGCACCATTTGAATATTCAACCGAGCACCTGAACGATCAAACAAGCACTCCAGCATAAGTCAGCCGAACAATGGCAAGCTGCTGAGGCTGAAGTCTAAAAGCTCCTTTAAGCTGAATTCATCGAAGAGTCCTTGTATCCGACCTCGCTCTCTAATGTGGTAATGGTAAAGAAAGCCAACGGCAAATGGCGCATGTGCGTGGACTTCACCAACCATAGCGAAGCCTACCCGAAGGATGAGTTTCCATTACCAAGGGTGGATGCTCTAATGGACTCCTGTAGTGGACAATCCCATATGTCTTTCCTAGATGCCTACAAAGAGTATCACCATATTAGCCTTGCTTCGGCCAACAAACCTCACACATCCTTTATTACTGATAGGGGTCTGTTTTAGTAAAGAGTCATGCCTTTTGGCTTCAAAAACACTAGAGCAACTTATCAGCGCCTTGTAAACATAATTTTCTCCAAAATAATAGGAAAATCATTTCAAGTGTACATCGACGATATGCTTGTAAAGGGATCTAATTTACTTCAACACTTAGACTACATGGTAGAGGTGTTCCAAGTATTAAGGAACACCCGCCTCTACCTGAACTGTGAGAAGTGTGTATTCAGGGGTTCAATCGGCAAATTCTTGGGGTTCTTGATCTCCAGTAGAGGAATTGAAGCCAATCTCAATAAGATACAGGCTATCATGGACTTGCAACCACCAAGCATGCTAAGGGGAATGCAATCATTGGTAGACAAAATCGCCTCTTTAGGCTGATTCTTGTCTCAATCCTTTGACAAGTGCCTCCCCTTCTTTGAGTGTATCAGAAAGGGCAAAGGGTATATCGCCACCCAATAGACCTCTCACTACTAGAAGGCCTTATAGGATGTCAAAGAAGCACTCCGGAGTCCCCCCATTCTGACGGCTCCTAAGCCTAGAGAATCTCTTCTCCTGTATCTGGAGGCGTCCATCTCTGTTGTCAACACCATCTTAGTCAGCGAACAAGAAGGGGCGCAGTGACCCGTATAGTTTGTTAGCAAGATCTACCAAGGTGCAGAAGGTAAGTATACGGTCGTGAAGAAGTTCAGGCTAACTTTGGTCATGACAACCAAAAAGCTACGCCCATACTTCCAAGCCCACACAATAGTGGTTATATCAGACTACCCCCTGCGACGATTGTTAAAAAAGCCCATGGGGTCAACATGACAGATTAAATGGGTTATGGAATTGGTGGAATTCGACGTCCAATACCAAGCAAGGAGATCCATTAAGGACAAGTCCCGGTGGACTTCGTGGCAGAATTCAGAGATCCAGATGCCTTCCTCACACTCTCCTGGCAGTTATACGTTGACAGCTCATCTATGACAATCGAGTTTGGGGCCGGTATAGCCTTAACCGCCCCAAACGGTGCTACTCATAAGTACGCCATTGGTCTTTCCTACATCCAACAACCAAGTGGAGTATGACGCTATGTTAGTAGGCATCCAGGTGGCCAAATCAAAAGGCATCTCCTCATCGAAAATTTACACAGACTCTCAGCTGGTCGCCAACCAAATAAATGGCGAATACTAAGCTCAGGATCCAAACATGACCTTGTATGTCGACAAAGTCAAGGAGGAGCTGGAAAATTTCAAGGCCGCCTCGATTGTTGGATGAATTTTCGTCGGCCTTTAGAAATGCATCGTAGTATAGTCGACAAAAACCGAATCAACACTTAAAATTTGTAAAGCTCTAAAAGCGTGGGTTTTCGAGGTCATTCGCAAGGAGCAAATGTAATCGTAAATCAAACACTAATTCAATATTCAAACAAAACTCAATATATATGAAAAATATACTTAATGAATTGTAAATTGTATGTCAAGAGTCAAAGAACAAAAACAATAGAGAAATAGCAAAAAGAATGGTGGTTGAAACCACCAATGCATCCCTTTAATACTTAGGCCATTCTCTCAATTCAAACTCTAAGCATCTAACAAACACTTAACCAAATTTCGAATCAGAGCCTCAAGTTAGACTTCTCACTAAGGCTGCAGAAGCCCTAAGTTCTAAGCTTAGGTTTCTCAGGAGCAAAAATGCCCTTTCCTTTCTCTCACAAAGCCTTTCCTATTTCTCTCTCCAAACCCAGACCCAGACTAGTCCAGACCAATTCCGATTTAGCGCAAAAGGGGGGTCCAACTCACAAGGCATGGGCAAGAGTGGACCGTGCATAGGCTAGTGCGAAAGGTGACCTAACCCCTATAACGAAGGCAATAAGCCAATGGACACAAAACATTATATATCAAAATTTGTTTTATCTTCCCACGATGTGGGAGAAAATCAGCTCAGCTCTTCTTCAACTGCTACGTGAAGTCGTTCTTCCTAATCAGAGTTGCTGCTGTTGCTGTTATGCTCAATTGAAGGTCCAGAAGCCTTCTTGGTGTTAAGCCACATCTACTGAGGGTGAAAATAAGACAGGAGAGGACGATGATGGTGCATTTCTTGATAGCAACAAGCCCTTGAACATCAAAACACGGGCTTTAAGCCCCAATCAGACAATTCATGACGATCGCCGTGGTGCAAGGAGTGTGATGGTGGTGGTATTGAGTTGTTTGGAAGTGCAACATGGTTGGTCGGAGTTGGAAATGAAGATGGTTGATGGAGTTTGTTTGGTGGGGTGACTAAGTGATCAAAACTCCCAATAAGGTTAGGGCTTTTGCTATGTAGAGGGAGAGGAAGGTAGTTGATGAGAACCTTATCATGAGCCCTAAACTAGCACCATTTAACCTTGATTTGCAAGAAAAAGCTCCTACATAACCTTAGAAAGGCTTGGCTCAGAGAGATTCTGAGTTTGCAAAGAAAACAGAAACTGAGGGGTAAAAATGTAATTTCACAAATCCAATCTGAAAATAGGGTAACTCAGGGTCCAAACATAGGTCAAAATAACCTAATAAGAAGGAAAGTGGGATGATCTGATCCAATAAGGGCTACACAATTCCAATGAACTAAATGATAATCTATAACCCTAAAACAAACCCACTTCAATTCACGAGATTCGAGGCAAAGTAAAAATAGAATAAACCCTCTAAAATTCATAGAAAAATAATCTCTAGGGTTTAGAACCTTCAATCTGGCCTTAGGAACCCATTTTGACCTACATTGAGAACCATGCCCAATCAACAACTTAATTTAGGTTTTTGCATAAATTGACCGGTCAAACAAGGTTTAATCTAGAAATAAAATTCACCATCAGATTCCTTAGGTCTTAATTAGTCATGTATAAAAACTTGAGCCTAAGAAGAAACCTTCTTGACCAACTTTACACTTTGGTCCTCATATATTTACTTTTTGGCCCTCAACTCTTGAACCCTCACATTTTGGCCCCTAACTCTCCTTCGTTCTTTGCGTTCAGGTCCCTCCTGCAAAACCTGACCAGCACCATGCTCCGGCGACCTTGCGCGGAGCATGGCGCCGCGCAGGGTGAGGGAGGGAGCCTGCCAGGTCAAATGGGGGTGCCCTGCGTCGTCAGCCACCGCAGGAACACCCCCTGATGGCTGCAACCACCCATACCGGCCGTGCGAACGCACGGACGGTATGGGTATCCTTCCTCCGGTGTCCTCCGGCGAGGGAGACACGTCGTCTCCCTCCACCCTCCTGTAACGAGCGCGTGCCCCAGACGCCTTTTAAGACGTCTGGGAGGTGGCCCAGACGTCTGTCAAGACGTCTGGGATCACATCCAAACGTCTGACCAGACGTCCGGGATAGTTTACAGACGTCTGGCGAACAGTTATGCTCGCACGGGATATTCGTCTGCGCGCCTGTGCGCGCAGACCTGCGATTCTGCCCTTTTTCTCTGCGGCTGCAGGCGGCTGCGACCGCCTTCTCTCTCCTCTCCGCGCGGCGTTAAAAGGGGGGAGGGGGCGTGCCTCCCCTCCCGTCTCCACCATCTTCCTCCTTCTTCTCCTGCCTGTGCGCGAGAACGAGCGGACGCGAGGGCGCAGCGGCAGCCGCAGTGAGCGCGGAGGAGCTGCGGCGTGCGAAGGCGGGGCTCTGCCGTGAGGGCGAGCTCGCCAGGAGCGGCTTGGCCGGCCGACGGAGGGCGCAGGGGGCGCAGAGCGTCACGGAGAGGGACCTGCTGCGGGCGGAGCAGCAGACGCGCGAGGTGCGACGCGGGCGGCGTCGCGAGCGGAGGCCGAGCAAGGTGCTGATTCTGGAAAAATTTTCAGAATCAGACGTCTGGATTGATATCCAGACGGCAGGGTCGACATCTGTGAGATCATACAGACGTCTGAAAGGTGAGTTTCCGCTTTCTTCTTCTTTTTGTCGACTGACCGTACTGAGGGAGGGGGGTTGGCTGTGCGCAGGTCCTCTGATTCGTCATCTTTGCGAATCAGACGTCTGGAATTTGTACCAGACGGCGGGAGTGACCTCCAGACGTCCGGAGTGACCATCGGACGTCTGGGATCTAGGAAAGACGTCCCCACAGACTTCTGGACGTCCGGGGAACCAAGCCGAACAGGTAATTCTCTGATCCACCGTTTAAGACGTCTGGAAGGAGTTCCAGACGTCTGATTTTGCACAGTATTGTCTTTCTCGACCCGTTTAGGGCCCGTTTGGGCTCCGTTTTCCGCGATTCGAGTTGTGTTCGTTTCAGAATTTATTCCTCTACCCGCCTACAGTAGCTATACACTGTTTTGAGACACTCCTTGTGTTTGATCCTTGTGATAGGACCTCGTTCGGTTGCAGTCTTGAGAGTCGCGGAGGCGCGCGGGATTCCCGATCACGCCCCCATTACTCCCGTTGTACCTGGTAGAGTGGCTTTAAGTATTAATGAAATCTGTTAAAGTATGGAACCATAACTAGAACCTAGGGCATTGCATGAATCCTAGGAATGAGAAATATATGGAATGATAGCTCCTAGGTGTTGCATGAATCCTAGGGCCGGAAACTAGATTGTGTGATAGATCCTAGGATATGGCATGAATCCTAGGATGGAAAAACTAGTGGAATGTATATCACTGCAGTCTTGGAAAAATGGAAAGGAATATATAAAGCTGCCTGTAAATTTAATTAACAGCTGCCTGTTATGAACAAAGAAACATGTTTGAGATCATGGAATTTGAGAACGTGAATCTGGAAAGTGAAACATATGATGTTCTGAAATAAAGAGCTGGAACCCTACGGGAAATTAGGAGTGGAACTCCTGGAAAGAAAAAGGAATGGAACTGAGATGTAGTTTGTACTGTCTCTTGGGTACGTAGTACCAAGGGAAGTACCTGTACCTGTTTAGTGCAGAGTGGAGCCAGCCGCCCCAGGGACCCGGGGTTAGGATTGGCCGCTCTGTACCGACTTGTTGGCCCTCGTGTACGTAGTACCGAGGAGAGCTAGTAGTGTTAGGAGAGTACTAGCTACCCCACGGGCCCCGGGGTTCTACTAGCCTCCTTCACCGACTTGTTAGGCCCACTAGGGCAAACCAGGGTAGTCAGGCGAGGGTGCGCGGACTGTGGAGGGGCAAGGCCCCGGTTTGGTTACTGTGGAGGGGTTGGACCCCTGTTACTGAGAGGGCTCTGCCCTGGTTCCGTGCTGTGCTTTGGGCGCACCCGTTAACGGAAACGACTGACCGCGTGCCAGTACGGGCTAGCTACCTGTGCGTTTATCGCGCGTGCCGTAGTCACCGTTACGTCTGTCAGTGACCTTGGGGTGGTTGACTGAGGGTAGGATCACCACGGGGGACTCTCCCGGCCAGGAGAGCACCACGTGCTACTTCTACTTTTGGAAAAGACTGCAATCAAGATCGTCCCATGAGGACATTCGAGATCAAGTAAAGGATCTGAGAAATAAATGAAATAGTAAGAAAAATTGAAAGATGTAAATAAAGGAAGTAATAGAACATAACAGCTCCTGCACACTCTACTGTTGCCTTTAGTTAGTTTGCCACTCTACTCAGCGTTTTGCTGACGTGTTACACTCGTTACCTTTTTCAGGACCAGGTGTTGAGCAGCCAGGGTCGGCGGCTGCAGAGGACGCTGGGCTGAGTAGGGTCCAGTAGAGTTACCACAGCTTTGTACCCCTTTTTGTTTCTGTTCTAGTGAGTAGTTTTTGTTTCCGCTGTACCTTCTTTACCTGCAGTTTTTGTTATATGATAAATGTTGTTTTACTGTTGTGGTGGTGCCTACTGTAGTAGTTTCTTTCCTTACTGCTGTACTTTCTTACTGTTAGTTATATTCATGCTGAATGTGGTTTATTTTACTGTCTTTTGGTTACTTCCTCATTGGACGACTGGGTCTTGGGATTAGTCGAGTCGGTCCGGTTCTCGTGTCTCGTAGGGACTCGGGAATCGGGTCGTTACACCTCCTCTCTGGTTCTGCCCCTATAAATACCCCCGTCGCTCCGCCGTTCTTCCCAGCTCAGATCTGACGGAGATACCCCCTCACTTTCCTCTCTTCCCACTCCAGCAGAAGCCCTCTAGCTCCGGCGGTTTCTCCTCCTCCTCCTCTTCGCTCTGCCGCAATACCAGCAGCAGAGACTTCTTCCAGATTCTCCTCCGCGTCGCGCAATACCGACGTGCGCTGCCTCTGCCCCGTCATCGCCGCCGTCCTCCCTCACTAGGCATTTCTTCTCCAGCTTCGGTAGGTACGAGCCAGCAGCCTCTTCATCCCCTTCGTCACTTTAGCTAGGTTAGAATTAGTCTTCTCTATTCCCTCTTTCTTTTCCTCCCTATTTTACAGTCAATTACACCCTCGACCGACCCGACCACCGTCACCTTCTCCACCTCCGGCCAACCTCCGGCGAGTCGCTCCCATCATTCCGCCACTCCACACGACTCGCCGACCCCCGCAGAACCTTCGCCTCCTCACCCTAATCATCCTCCGCCCTTCCACTTCCCCCGAATCGCCCTCTGCAACTCCACCGAACAAACCCATCTCGCCTCCTGCAGTTTGACCTAGGGCGGCCCTTAGGCTCCGCTCCGCCCCGCCACCTGCAGACCCCTCGACCACCTTCGCCGTGCCACGGCGAAGGTCCTCCATGTATCTAATTAGGCGGAGAGGCCCTTTCTCTGTAAACAGGAACTTCACTCGCCGCTGCCATTGCTGAGGTGAAGAAGCTCCTTCGACCTGCTGCTCCAGGCGCGCTGCGCCCAGGTCACGCTCCCAGGCTGTGCGAGGTATTTTCGCGAAGCGCCAGGCTGCAGTTGAGGCGAAGCCCTCGTGCGAAGCCCTCGTGCGAAGCCTCGACCGCCGCTGCTTCCTTCGCATGGGCGCCCAAATTGGGGTGGGACATTTAGTCCCACCTCGGAAATTCGCAGAGGCGCGCGGGCGCTTAAAGGCAAAAAGTGCCTTAAGCTGTTTGCCTCAGTTCACAGGGTGAGGTCCCCTTCACCCGCCCGATTACCCGGCCTCGTCCGCGCTCACACCCCGCGGACCTGGCTCCGACCCGATTAGCCCGACCTGCACTCCTCGCCCACCACTGCATGCCGGTGGGCCTGGATTCGGGCGCGACCCGCGTACCCGATTACCCGGTTGCTCTGGGAGAGCTTTCCTAAGAGCGAATTCTGAGAGAGAGACGCGGGGGGGAGGGTAGAGTAGGTTTTTCCCTCTGACGAAAACCTTGAAGTGTGCAGGCACAGGTGAAGAAGAAAAATGACTGCGGAAGAAGAAGAAGACGGAAGCTAAGGGAGACACTGTAGCAGCAGCGGTTTAAGTCGTCTGATTGCAAAATCAGACGACATCTTGAAGGCAAGGAAGAAGAAGAAAAGAAGAAGCAGGACCGCGGCAAAGAAGAGGAAAGACAAGAAAAGAAGAAAAAGAAGAAGAAGATCTGAAGAAAAAGAAAGAAGAAGTGAAAACAAGGAAGAACAGAAGACAGAAGAAGAAGAGCACGAGAGGAAGATCTGAAGAACAGAAGAAGAAGAGAAAACAAGGAAGAACAGAAGGCAGAAGAGAAGAAAGAAGAAACCAAGAGCCAAAGAGGAGAAGACAGAGGAAGAAAGAAGAGAAGAAGAAGCCAAAATTTTCATCTCTTTCTCTCTCTCTCTCTTTATTTTTGTAATAAAGAATTTGTACTTATAGAATACGACTTGCTCCCTGAGTTCGACCTCGGGAACTCTTTTATTTTCCGAGTAAAAAAATATATGTAATGATGGCAATAACTAGCTGTACTACAACGCTATTTCTATAACAAAACCTAGTTAACAACCATCATCAGTAGTGGTGCGACATAGTGTTTAGTGGCATGTAGCGAAGGCACTGACTCGCTGGAGTCACAGCAGGAGGTAGAGAAGACGGAGTGGGAGGGAGTGAATGAGTGGTCAAATCTAAGTCTTGACGGTCTACAAATAATCTAGAGGAGGGGAGTAAGAAGACCTAGTATATGGGATGAAAGGGTAAGGATTCGCACTGGTGTGCCTTGCCGGGTGCGAGGGAGACTGTTAAGACCCGTGCTATTAAGCCTTTTTAAGACGTCCGGACTTTAGGTCAGACGTCTTGTAAGACGTCTGCACTCATTCCCAGACGTCTGAAAATCAAAAATCTTGGGTACGAACTCGCATCTACGTGCGTGCTGCACGCAGACAGTACCCCTCGTTCTCCTCCGTCTTCTCTCTCTCTTCAGCTCCCAACGAAAACCCTAAAACCTCACCCTTATAAACCCCTCCTCTCCCTCCTTTCCACCCCCACTTCCCAGCCTTTTTCCTCCTTCCTCCAGTGAGAGCAGCGAGAGCAGCCGAGCGAGAGCGGCAGAGTGGAGGAGCGTCGTGAGAGGAGAGGAGGAGCAGCGTGAGAGGGAGAGGAGAGAAGGCTTGCGAGCTCACGTGGGAGCTCGTCGATGAGCTCACGGCCGGTCGGCGCGTGCGCAAGGCGAAGGAACACGTCAGGGAGGTCCTCCCCGACACTGCTACAACCAAAGCAGCAGGCGAGCGGGCGCGGCGCAGCCACGCTCACGCGCGAGAAGGCGAAGGCAGGTACTGGTTCTGGGATTTTCCTAGAATCAGATGTCTGGATCGACATCCATACGACATAGACGACGTCTGGAGGAGGTTCTAGACGATTGAAAGGTAAGTTTCGCGACATACACCTTCTTTGCGAATACAGCCATGCAGGCCGTTCCGCCGAGGCACTGTTTTGTGCCATACTGAGGAGATTTTCATTGACGCGTGCATGATTCACTTCGGGAAGGCTTGGGACACGCCCTCCCACGCAGTTCGGACGTCTGGGCGAGGCACCAGACGGCATGAAGCATTTCCAGATGTCCGGAGAGGTGGTCGGACGTTTGGAACTGGGTCCAGATGATCCAGCGGAGTTCCTGGACGTCTGAAGAGTGGAGCAAGAATAGAGGTACGACTCTGGACTCTTTTAAGACGTCTGGAAGGTGCTCCAGACGTATGATTTGAGTCAGAATTACTGCTTTTGACCCATTTATGGTCCATTTGAGGTCCGATTTCCGCAATTAAGCTACCGTTGTTTTCCGTATAAATTCCTCTACTTGTTGGAATACTTTTTATACTGTTATGAGTAGTCTCTTGTGATTGATCCTTGTGGTAGGACCTCATTCTGTTGCAGGTTTGGGGTTTGCTGAGGCACGTGGACCTGCCGATCAAGCCCCCATTACTCCTGGGTTTACTGGTAGAGTGGCTTCCCCTAGTTTAAATACAAATCTGAATGCATGTGTGGAAAGAATGAGTAGATCCTAGGGTATGGCATGGATCCTAGGACTAGATATACTGGAACGTTTACATTGAATGAATGGATTGCAATCTTGAATGAGTAGATAGAATGATAACAATTGCCTGTAAATGAATAATAGTTGCCTGCGAAATATGTAGTATTTGTGCTAGCTAACGGTTGCATGTAAATTCCTGTTGTACGCATTAAATGACATAACACGAGCAGCATGTATATAATTGAGAATGGTAATATGAATGATGGAAATACGAGCTACCTGTTTATAACATGAATGATGGAAATACGAGCTACTTGTGTATAACCCGTATACGGAAATGTGAACGATAGAAATGCAAGCTGCATGTATATAACCTGAGAATGGAAATAGAGATGATGAAACCTGGTATGGAATGACACGAGGTATATAAGCATGAACCCTACGGGGGGAATAGGAGAAGAGCTCCTGGGAATGGAATGGATCTAGAATGCGTTGGAAAGTGTGCTGACCCTTAAGTACGTGGTACCAAGGAGAGAGCATGTTACCTCTTAGTGTAGAGGGGTGCTTGCCGCCTTCGGGTTGAGACCCGGGGTGGGTTTGGCCACTTTGCACTGACTCGGTGGCCCTCGTGTACATTGTACCGGGGTGAGCTACTAGTGTAGGGAGGGTTAGCCACCTCACGAGGCTCGGGGTTTAGCTAGCCGCCCTACACCGACTTGTTAGGCCCATTGGGCAAACTAGGGTAGTCAGGCGAGGGTGCGCGGATTGTGGAGGGGCAAGACCCCTGTTTGGTTACTGAGAGGGGCTAGACCCCTATTACTGAGAGGGCTATGCCCTATACTGGTTCCGTGCTGTGCTTTAGGTGCACCCGTTAACGGAAACGATTGACCGCATTCCAGTACGAGGTAGCTACCCGTGCGTTTATCACGTGTGTCGTAGTCACCATTACGTCTGTCCGTGACCTTGGGGTGGTGATTGAGTGTAGGACCACCACGGGGGACTCTCCCGGCCAGGAGAGCACTACGTGCTACTTCTACTCTTCGAAAAAGACTGCAATCAAGATCGTTCCCACGAGGAACATTCGAGATCAAGAAAGAGACCTGATAAGTAAATGAAGTGGTGAAAGAAAGAATAAGTAGTAAAGAAAGAAAGAAATTGAAAACAACAGCTACCTGGCCACCTTTACTGCTTTAGTTAGTTGGTTGCCACTTTACTCAGCGTTCGCTGACTTCGTGTACTCCCAACCCTTTTCATTTCCAGGTGTTGAGCAGCCAGAGCCTACGGCTGCAGAGGGTGCTGGGCCCAGTAGAGCCCAGTAGTTGTAGCTTTCTGTTGTACTCCTTTTCCAGTTGTAGTGAGTAGTTTATTGCACTTCTGTACTCTTTCTTTTGAACATTATATTCTTATACCCATTTACTTTTCTACTGTTGTGGTGGTGTGTACTGTAGTAGTTTTACTCCATTACTGTTGTACTTTTGTTACTGTTAGTTACTTAGCATAGTGAATGTAGTTTATTTTCCTACTTTTTGGTTACTTTCTCGTTGGACGACTGGGTCTTGGGATTAGTCGAGTCGGTCCGATCTCGTGTCCTGTAGGGATTCAGGAACCGGGTCGTAACAGAGACGAACCCTTCAATAAGGTAGAATGGCAACGATGATGGCACATGATGCCCTAGCTTTGGCATGCTAGGCGCAAAAGGAGGTGGTGAACAGATTGGACTGCCTAATTTGGCAGTTGGAGGCCCAGAGGAAGGAGAAGAAGGTCGCTGGAGCCGAGGTCGAAGGCGACCGAGGAAGAAGAGAAGAGGGATTTCTTGGCCTAAACCTCGCTCCAAAAAGTCATGGAATCATAGCGAAGTTTATATAGAGGTGGGTTTAGCACTCAATTGGGAAGAATTCACACAATTGAATCATGATTTTGGAAGTAAAGATTTGGAAATTTTGGAGCTCGCCTGAGCATTCCTCTTCCCAATAGGATTTAAGACTATGTTCTACGGATTCCTCGTGGTCTGAACACCAATCCCACCAAATTTGGTGGGATTTGGTGGGAATCTGATGGTGGGATTTGGTGGGATTCTGATGGAGATCTTCTCAATCAAAATCGGTGATCAATGGGTTTCAAACCCTTGTTGTGCTGTGATTAGGAAAGTCTGAAGCTAAAGGTGGCAGAGGCCTATTTGTGAAGAAGACAATAAGTTAGGGGTTTGATTGAAAAGAATAGAGATCTGGGGACTCAAATGGAAACTAGGTCAAGATGGATTCCAATTAGGCCTAAATGTTGGTGCTAACCTAATTTTGACACAAGGAATCTAATAGTGAGCATATATTTTGGTTTTGACCACGTTTGATTAGGTAAATTGCACAGAGGCCCAAATTAGGGTAAATTCCTAATTGAATCTATATTTTTTTGGTCAAAATGGATTCAGATGATCAATGTGAACGTTCCAAACCTCTTAGAATATTTTTCAATGATTTTAGGAGGTTTAGGTTGAATTTATCTCACCCAGAACCCTTTCAATTTGAGTGAGACTAATAATTAGGATTTTTAGTAATATTTTAATCCTAAAATGCGCGAAACCCTGATTTGATTAGTGCAAGGCCACTTCTTGCACTTTTAAGTTCATTTAAATTTGAATTAACCTTGATTAACCCCTTACTTAATTTGCATTATCGATGACATGTTAAAATAGCAGAATTAACCCATTTTCTTATCTTCTTCCCAGATTTTCTTCAGAACAGAGTTATGATCTTTTAATAAATATTTAGGAGCATTTATGGCAATAGGTAGGCTAATTTAAGCTCATTAACACCAATGATGGTGCTGCCATCATACCCCCATGCCAAACTTTTGCTAATCCCTAGCAAAATCTTATGGACCAAACTAAATCTCTAAGTCGGATTTTAACCATCAGGATGCCTTACCGAGCTGTATCTCTAAAAATTATATCAAAATACCAACAATAGGCCTAGAGGTACTTATGTACCAGTCAAGATCCAAACCTAACCAGCCTCAACCTTGGGTCCACCGCGAAGGTTTTTAAGGTTCGCACAAACTGCCTAGAGGTTCGTTGACCCCAGCAGTTAAAGTACCCGTGCGTATGTGTAGCAAGCCTAGGTTCAATTTGCCAGTGCATTTTTTATAAGAGAGAGGTGGATATTTATTTTGATAGTTTTTTCTCTTTTCTTTTTAAATTCTCCTAAATCCAACATTGGATTGGCCCAAAACACGATCTGTATCGGATTCTTTGTCCCACCATCAATCCTCGCAGGGTCCCTGGCAATTGATGCTTCGGGATGGCACCGCCCATGGCAACCCCCAGAACCTTGGCTTTTGACATTTTGGGATAGTGCCTCCTATGATATTCTATAGCTAAATTCAGACCTTGGGAATAAGCATTGCGGGATAATGTCACTCATGGCACCTGAACCAGCACAAGGTGCTTACATGCCCCTGGTAGGATATGTGGATATCCTAGGAGAAAAGCACTGAGGAGACGGTATGTTATAAAGCATCTTCGAGGGGAGTATTTTTCATTCCTCCTCTCCACGCCAGGAACTTGTCTAATCAACTTGTGTCTTCGAGTCACTCCTAAGTCAAATCTTCAGGAAAACATTTTCAGAATAGAACACCTTTTGACATTATCTTTCATTATGCATACTAAACCAGACTGGTGTGTGATTTTTGGGTGCTTAGGTTACTAAGTCCCGCAAAATGGGGCATGGACTTCAAATGGACCTTTTCTACCAACCCCAACTCAGAAGTGGTTCATACTGGTGGTAGTCGACTACTTCTCCAAGTGGGTTGAAGCTGAGGCTTTGGTTAGCCTGACAACTGACAGAGTTATCTCCTTCATCTGCAAAAACATTATAGCTTGGTATGGGATACTTCAGTACATTGTCGCAGATAATGGTACCTAGTTCGCCTGCAAAAAATTTGAGGAATTTTGCACTAGCTAGGATATCCGGTTATGCTTCACGTTCGTCGAACATCCCAAGCAAACGAACAGGCGAAGGTTACAAACTCCACCATCATCTCGGCACTCAAATGCCAGCTAGATTCAGCCAAAAGGAGATGGGCGGACAAGCTACCGGATGTGTTGTGGGGCTACAGGACCTACCAAAGGACTTCCACAGGCCGCACACCATTCAGCTTGGTTTATGACAAGGAAGCTTAGCTATCGATTGAGACTGTCCTTCCTACCTATTGGACACAACTCTATAATCCTGCCATCAATGAGGACCAGATCCACCTAGCCCTAGACCTTGTAGATGAGCTAAGGGATGAAGCTTCAAAAGCATCGCTCAAGTCTAAGGAAGCGACTACAGTTACTTACAACAGGCGGGTCCGCAAAAAGAAATTCTCCAAAGGAGACTTAGTTCTACGAAAGTGTGAAGTCTCCATGCCAACAAAATCGAGCGGGTAGCTAGACACCCCTAGGGAAGGTCCTTATAAAATTTGTAAGAACAGTCCAGGACACTTTTACAAATTACAAACCCTAGGTAGCAAGGCAATCCCTTGTACTTGGCATGCGAGTAATTTACACTTGTATCATGTATGAAAAGAAAACATAGTGAAAGTAAAGGCTTTTCCTTTCTCCATTGAAAGTATTGTCTGTTACATCTCTCGAAACCATCGTTCTCGACAAAAAAAAAGGAGAGGGACAAATAAGAGCCCCACATCAAAGACTCGATGACTTCACTCCCAGTCTTCAATGATGTTCGCTCCAGGCATCTCAAGTGGTGACAAGGCAGCACGAGGAGAACTACTCGGTCGGACAGCCAGTTCCGTAGCCCCTGATGAACCCTGCTTGGGCTCGTCTTCAAGAGTTGGACTTCCCAACTGATCCTTATAAGGCTCTATAGGATCCTTGTCCACAATATGACCGTTAGCCTTCTGACGATCATACTCAGACAAAAACTGGCAATTGACATTTCACGATAATCCCGCCCATGGCACCTGAACCAGCACAAGGTGCTTACATACCCCCGGTAGGATATTTAGATATCCTAGGAGACAAGCACCAAGGAGACGATATATTATTATGCATCTTCAAGAGGAGTATTGTTCATTCCACCTCTCTACGTCAAGAACTCGACCAATCAACTTGTGTCTTTGAGCTGCTCCTAAGCTAGATCTTCGGGAAAACATTTTTAGAATGGACACTTTTGGTATTATTTCTTCGTTAAGCGCACTGAACCAGACTAGTGTGTGAATTTTGGGTACTTAGGTTACCAAGTATAGCAAACCAAAGGGCAGGCAACGGGGCCGAATAATCCTTAAGTCTTACACTTAATACATAAGCCTCTCACTTTCCTCAACCTCTTGAGGGCTAATCTAGATCTTAATAAATACGTGAGTTTTTAAGCCCTAGAATAAGCCTAAGAGGCCTCAGGTCGATACTCATCACCAATCTCCTAAGTTTTAGCCTTCTAGGTCCTAATTCATCATCCGATCCAACCTAGAACTTACGTGAGTTCCATACTCAATCACTGGGACTATCTCATTTTCTTTCCTTTTTTATTGCTCTTTTTTTCCATTTCTTTTCTTTTCTCTTCTCCTCCTCGATTTTTTCAATTCAGCTCAAAATTGACCTCTCCTTTCTCCTTTTTTTTTTTTTTGAAATCAAACCCCTCCATGAATCGAATTTCATAGGGTTTTACACTTTAATAAGCCCCCATGCTTAAGATTTGCAATGTCTTCATTGTAAATTAGGCGAGTTCGAGTTCAGCTTAGATCATACATTATAACAGGTTTGGTGGGTGGCGAACAGGTCAAGATGACTATTGTGGATGATTTCAAGCTCTAATACAAGTATCAAAGGTGAAGTTGGTTGTTCTAATGGACGAATCCTAAAGTACAATATGATTTCAGTTTAGAGATAAGTCAGAGGGGCCTCGGATTTTTCAAAATGACGGTTTGTCTCCCGTTAAGCTCTAAGTTTAACGCCATTGGCTGGGTGCAATGCAACACAAAAGGATGTCATCTGGCACATTGTCATGACTGGTAGGAGAAAATATGTGATCCTGACAAATGAGAATCAGATGGCCACAAATGAGTATCAAATCAAGATGAAGTGTCAATCCAAAAGGTCTATGATATGGATCAAGTTGATTCATTTCTAGGTGTCACTTATTTAGTTTTTGCAGAGGAATCATTGTGAGGATGTAGTGAACATAGGGCTTCGAAGTACGATCATGGTGAGTCCAGGACCCAACAAAAGTACACTTAGTCAATACAACCCAAATATTTGGTTCCACTTGTGCAATGTGACCAAACAGATCATTATCCAACAAATCATCTTGATCTTCTTGAGCAGGTGTAAGATCAATTCCTCAAGACATGAGTCGAAGATTTGGACATCTAATGGATCTTCTGTGTAATTCTTATCCCAATCAAAGGTGAATGTTTGGAGAGTGACTATTGGATCATAGAACTCCGATTCTGTAAAAGATTCCTACTCTGGGTTGTGGTCACTCTCGATATCTGCCATGCCCAATTCCTGGAGATCCTCAAAACAACCATCATAATAAAATGTCTCTAGGTCCATGGAATACAAATCTGAATCCCGTCAAATGTTATCCTGTTAATGTGTACACATCTAATTAACCTAAAATGCTTATTAGGCATGTTTCTAGTGTCATAGAAGCATTCGTCATTTTAAATATTAAATAACATGCATCATCGTGCATTTAAGTTAGACTGTATAAATTTTAGGTTAGTTTTCTCTTTTTGTGATCTGGGAACAAGGCAACATTTATCGGAGCCTCGAATTGAAGATCCAACCATACGGATCTGATCAGGGCGACAATCGGAGTTCAACGACTCCAAGATCGCCCCGATCAAACCTTCGTAGCATCAGATGTAGTCTGAGAAAGATAAGAGGTCAAGGGGATAGGTGATGTAAATCAATACCTCATACGACAAATCCAACCGCACGGATGGGTTTGAATCAATAATCGCAACCCAACGGCGCGAAAATTGGTCCAATCCGACATCTGTGCACCACCTACAAGCAAATGAAGATGGACGGTCAGGATGGTGCCACGTGGCACCATCCCAACCATCCAAACGCGTCTACACCTCTCCGCTCAACTTCTGAAGCCATCCGTCTCAACCATTGGATTCTCGTCCAACGATCGCGAGCGATGGACCCTTGGATTGTCTCTGAGACAACCTGCAGGCGTAGCCCATTAGGCGAACACCCTACGTAGAGCGTGAGGCGCAGGTTCGAACCCTACTGATGATAACGTCATCATCAGTCATATCTAACTTTAATTAGTCATAATCCATTGATAAATGCTCTTGCATAACCGCCAAATAGCCCTAATTCATTGCATAACCATTCTGAGAGATAAACATTAAAACAGGGGTAAAACTGTACTTTTAACAGAATATCCTAAGTGCAGAACAATCACGGGATTTCTCAGGGGTTAATTAAAGGTCAAATGGTCATAAATGTCTAATAAGTGGGTTTATATAGACAAAAATGGATTTTCACGCATTTTAAGAATTAAATGACATTTGAAACACTAAAAACATACCCGCTTAAACAATTGAGTTTTTAGTCAAGATAAAATTCACCTAAACCTTCTAAAAAGCATATAAAAATATTCCCTAAGGTTTCGTACCTTTTATTTGACCATTGGAACCCAATTCGACCTAAAATAGAGTCTCAGACAGACCATTGCCCTAATTTGGATTTCTACGTAATTTACCCGGTCAAACTTGGTCAAAACTTAAATTTGAATTCACCATCATATTCTTTAGGTTCAAATTAGGTTTTTACCAAAATTTGAGCTCAATCAAAGATCATTTTGACCAAGTTTGCATTTTGGTCCAGTCTGACTCTTTTCTCTCACACATATGCCCCTAACTTTCGAAATAATTGCAAATGGGTCCCCAAGTTTATCATCATTCTTTGCAAACAGGCCCCTCCCACCATTTTTGGAAGGTCAAAACTTCACCGTCGAGATTTGAGCGAGGATTTCTTGTTCGGTTCTAAATCAAACACTCCCAAAATTGAAAGGGAGATTTTTTGATGAATTCCCTTCCAAATGAGACCATTAGTTGATCCTAAAATCCTCTAGATTCCTCATGTGAACTCTTTGAAACCACATGTATCATACGTGTGCAAGAAGCTCAGAATTTCCAAGCTTGAAACTTCATCCTAAGCCCTATAAAAGACTCCCTGAAGCATGCCTTACTTCCATGGCAAGGTTTTGAGGCCAAATACCCCTTCTTCCTCCATCTCTGGCCAAGCTCCACCTTAGCTCTGGCAGCCTCCTTCCCCATCTTCCTATGGACAACCGACGGCCAAATTGGCCCATCCAACGTCTTCCTTACATTCGTCCGTGCCTTGCCAGCCACGGCGAGGGTGTCCTCTCCCTTTCCTCGCCGCCGTTCACCTCATCAGAGCAAGCTTCGTCCTTGGCGCCAGCCAACCACAACCAACGCCACCCTGCCTCCTTTGTCCGCTAAATTAGGTCCTTTAGCTCTGCCTTCCTCTCTACTTCAAATTCTCCTCCTTAGACTCTAATTCCGACCACGAACCACGTGCCTCCCCCTCTGTCTTCCTTCACTCCGGCCGAGCTCCGGCAAGGCTAAAAGCTCATGACACGCCACCATTCACCTGAACACAACTGCCATTCGCTCTGCTAGCTCACACCCACCAAAACCCCTCTACTTATTTCGTGTTCCACCCATCCTAAACCTCCACTGAACACCTCCTACCCAGTCCATCATCTTCGATGTCTTCCAGCTGCTGAACACCACGAAACACTTAGCCATCACCTCCATCACTCTCCTCGCCCCACGACGATGCACCTGAACTATTTTAATTAGGCTGAGAGGCCGTATGTATTTTTTTAGGTCTTTGCCGCCCTCCACCGTCGCCTTCGTCATCTCCAATGTTGTCGCGCTTCCTCTGGTCATCACCGCTGCTAATTCCACTTGCAATCAATGCAGACACATCCCAAGCGTAGAGCTGCGTCTTTGATTGAGCATAGAACATATTCGAGCAGCTCACAATCAAGTGATGCACTTCCTGCAGTTTCGCAAGGAAAAGGCATTGCCTTTAGTGCTACATCGTGTGTGGATGAGGGGCTGAGCACACATAAGTTGAATTCTTGCTGAGGGCTTATCGCCTCAAGCACATCGAGAGTGAGGTCCCCAGCACCATACCCACATACCCGCTTAACCTTAACCCCCTCACTCCTAGGTTGCGATCCACGCCCGCAGCCGTGGACTTGGGTTACCGCATACCCGATTACCTACTAAACCTGGATCAGAGAGAATTGAAGGAAGGAAAGAGAGAGCGGGGGAGGGAGGGCTTAGCTTCGGAGAAGAAAGCCCAACACTTAGTTGTGAGAGCTTGAAAGAAGAAGAGAAGAAGAAGAGCCAAAGCAGAAGAGAAGAAGAAAATCAGAGTACTGTAGCAAAGTTTCATTTAAGTCATCTGATTTAAAAGTCAGATGTCTAATTACTGTTGGATGATTTGGTTTATTTAAGATATTTGTGATGCATGCTTATAGGGCCTATTTGGTGATCTAAATCACCATTTTTTGGGCTTCTCTTTACTTTTTGTCTCTAGATACATTATCTTCATCGAATATTTAATGTGATAGGTTATTATTCACTGAAAATCTATATTTTGCTCAATTTTCTGTGCTCATTTATATTATGATTGAGATTAGCACGTGAATGTAATACTTATTTCCCGTGTTCGACCTCAGACTTAAAATTCGAGCATAATTTGTTTTTTTTTATGTGATTTTGACCTATACAACGACAAAGTAGTTTAAAACATCGATTTCCCGCTTAAACATTTGCCTCGCCTCAAATCGAGCGGGCAAGCGGGTGCGGATGGAATAACACCGTTGGATGAAGAGCGAACGGCTGATGTAGGCGCAACGTGGTGGCACGGATGAAGGTGCGCGCAAACACACTTCATGTCGTGCCGATGCACACCTGATCACACGCGCGCAAGCACTTAAGCAGCGAAGAAGCGACGCTGAGGGCTTTTAAGCCGTCCAATCGAGAGGATGCATCATCGTGGATGAGTGCTCAATGCATGAAGATGAAGGGTCTGGGGCATGTGCACGTGTTTAGCAACGTAAGGGCTTTAGTGATGGTTATATTCGTCACTAAAGACCCTTACATTAATGCTTTAAGATTGAAATGACCTATTTGCCCCCTATTCTTCACCTATAAAAGGCCCTACGCCCTCCACATTTTCATCATCTCTTCCTCTCTTCTCTCACCTCCTTCAAAGCTCTAAGAGCTTGTCCCAAACTCGGGATGCTCCATTAGAGTTAAAAATACAAATTTTCCACCTTCTCACCCAGTTCGTGGAGCATCCTACAGTTGTCCTCTCACCACCATTCAGGAAGCAGATCCCGCTGTGACTTCGCCCTGCTTCATCCACCTTCCTCTGTCTTCGTTCTCCCTCATCCAGCATCTCACCACCTTCGTCTGGGCGCTCCGTCAATGCGGCTCGTCCTCCAAGCAACCGTCGAGAAGGATAACTTCTCTCCCTCTTCTCGTTATCGCTTTCTAGGTTAGATTTCCCGCTTTCTAGTGTAGCGAATAATTGTAATGAACAGGATTATGTTGTTATGAAATATTTGTTCATTCTCTCCCTATTTTGTTTTTATTTGTATTATTCACTCTCTGTCTTCTATTAATTATTCTTTAAGTAGATAATTATAGTAGATTTAATTCAACCAGCTAATCTACTTAGTGACAACAAATATAAACACAGTTTTTGATCAAACGTACACCTCCCCGTGTTCGACCCGGGACTTACCAGAGTTTCAGTTAAATTATTTCTTTGACGGATTTTTACATGACTACGACGACAGGGTTTTCAAAACTCAAATTTTCAACATACAAATCCCGTCCAACACCTGTTCCCCGAAATCCATGTGTATGTCCTCAAGATCAAAGGTGAAAGCCTCCAATACTCTCAATTTGTTGAAATCATGTTTGGCTAAATCGAGATCCTCCGTGATGCGGAAAACTTCCTATTTTAGTTCTAGGTTTTCTACTACTGAAATGGTCATGAGATCCTGAATCAAACTTAGCTGTTCTGCCGAGCATTTTTCTTTTCCTTTAGATGATGCCTTGAAATTGTTGATCTCAGTTTGCTTATCTCTAGAGGCGATTATCATGTACCCTTATTCATAATTAATTATGGTTCCTGCAATAGCCAAGAAAGGTCTCCCTAAAATCAAGGGCATATCTTGTATTTGTTGTGGCACATCCATGTCAGGAACTAGAAAACCAACTAGGCAGTTGAAGTCTTTGACTCTAATTACCACATTCTCTACCAAAGCAATCGGGGTGATTACGATTCAGTCAGCTAATTGCAAAGTAACATCAACGGGTTTTAGCTATCCTATCCGTAGTTTATCAAATAGGGCAGTTGGGATTAGGTTGACTGAAGCGCCAAGATCTAGTACAACTCACTTAAAATTTGTACCACTGATCTTGTAGGGGATCAGCAAGGAGCCTGGATCAGATTTCTTAGGAGCTAGATTATTTTGGATTATAGCACTCACATTTTCAAACAATGCTACCTTCCTTTGCCAGGATTCCTCCACCTCTTTTTTTGAATGAGTCAGGCAAGGTGGAGTTGAGAGTGTAGATATCAAGTAATGGGATAGTTACTTGTGCATTCCTCAATGGTCCTGTTAAGTCAGATTTAGATAGTCCTCTAGTGTACAGGTGGGGTAGGATTTGAGCTAGGGGAATGGATTGGCTATCCTGGGGGACGGGTTTCCGTTTCCACCTCTTGGTTTTGTCCTCAGCCTTGTTGTGTTGATCACGAGTTGGGTGAGATTTGGGAGTAGGGTCGCGGGGTCTGGTCTTGTGGTATTTTCTCATACCTACAACATTTATCACCTAAACCTTCTATAAATCATAGAAAAATATTCTATAAGGTTTGGTATATTTGATTTGACCATTGAAATCCATTTTGACCTAAAATAAAGTCTCAGACAGATAGTTACCATAATTCAGGTTTTTACGCAATGTACCCAGTCAAACTTAGTCAAAACCTAAATCCGACTTCACCATCAGATTCCTTGGGTCCAAATTAGGTTTTTACCAAAATTTGGCCCCAATCAAAGATCGTCTTGACCTAGTTTGCATTTTGATCTTGTTCTGACTCTTTTTCTTACAAAGAACCCCTCAGCTTTTGAAACCTTTACAACAATCCCCCTAACTTCATTATCTTCTTCACCAACAGGTCCTCGCCGCCTTCAACTCCTAAACCCACTTCGCCGATGACCTTCAATCAAGGATTACTCCCTGATTTCGCAACCAAACCCTTCTAAAATTGGAAAGAAGATTTAAGAGAAGATCCTCTATGATCTGAAGCTGTTCTTAGACTATAATTCTTTCCCAATCTCCCATGTGAATGCATGGGAGATGTGGGTATCCTACATGTGCTTAAGACCCAATCTTTCAAGCTTGGTTTCCAAGCTTGAGAGGTCCTCCTATGGCTTATAAAAGACCCCCGTTGCAAATAGTACATCCTTAGCTAGGTTTTGAGGCCAATTACGTCTTCCTTCGCTTCGGCCAAGCTCCGACGAGGTCGTGAGCACACCATAAGCCACCAACCACCTCGCCACCTACTCCACAAGCTCTGCCTCATCCACCTGCACAAAAGCCCTAACCTATTCCACCCTATTCGTCACCCAAACCCTTCATCGACCAACCCACCACATGCATGCCGTTCCCGACTCCATCCGGCCACCACCCACCTCCACAACCCACAAAACCATCGCCACCACACTCACGACACCACGGCGAAGCTTTTGAGGTATTTTAATTGGGTCGTGAGGCCGTTTGTGTGAGTTTCAGGTTCTGCCGTCACTGCCATTACTGCCACCACGTTCTTCAAGCTTAAGGTCGAGCATGCCCCAGGTTACACCTCCAGGCTGTGCGGCTGCATCCCAGGTTCACATCTAGGTCCTCAACTGAGGACTTCACCACCAGCATCTTCGCCAATTAGCTCGACTTCACCTGCAGGCATACGCGAAGGGAGAGGGAGAATTAGTCCCATATCGTTCATGGAAGAGGCGTTGGCTATGCATAAGTTGAATTTGTGTCTAAGGCTTATCGCCTCATACTCTTGGGGGTGAAGTCCCCTCACACCTTTACCGACTCGACCCGCCTAAGCCCATCTCACTCCTTGGCTGCGACCCATGCCCGCAGCCCTGGACCCGGTTATGTGCATACCCATATACCCAATTATCCAGATATTTGAGAGAGGAGGAAGGAAAGAGAAGAAAGAGAGAGAGGGGTAGGGGGTTTTGCACTTCAGGGCAATCTCCCAACACTTAGTCACAGAGAAGGATCGTGCCTCTGACGAAGAGAAGCTAAAGAGGAGTTAAGAAGAAGAAGAGAAAGAGAAATAGAGAAGTGAAGAAGAAGCCCTGTGCTCATGTTGTTAAGTCGTCTGGTCATCAGACCCGACGTCTGACTTGGTTGAAAACACTGTGGCATTAGTTGAGGCACTGTGCATTTATTTAGATTATTGAGTAATTAGTATATATACGTATATAAGTTAATAATTTGTGATTCAAAACACCATTATTTTGCCTTAGACATCTTTTTACTTCATTAAACTCCTGATATACTCATGTTCTGCATTGAAGATCAATTTTGAGTAGATATTATTCATTGATAATCATTCTTGGCTTGATTCCTTGTGCTCATTTAGATTTTAATTGAGATTAGCACGTGAATTCCTATTTTCTCCATGTGTTCAACCTCGGACTTCACTTTTAGATATTCAAGTTATAAATTTTATTTGCTATTCGATTGATTGAGGATTTGAACTATGACGACAATAATATAAACCCTCGATAGATTGCTTCAACAAAAGTGCACGAGACTGGCGATTCCACGCCATCTGTGCGAGTTGATTTTGAACCTTTGTGATCTCGTCCTTGTGCTGTTTCTGCATAGCCATATTGGTCTTTTGGATGTCAGCCAGGGTTTGTAAAATTAGATTCATTTGATCTTCCCTTGACAGCCCGGATTGGTAATTCTGATTAGGCCTAAGCTGAGCGGGCTGATTTGGGTGCGGAGCCTGTGGTTAAGGTTAGAATTATGGTCTCGTGTTCTGATTATTTCCCGACCACACGAAGTTGGGGTGATTGCTCCATCCAGGGTTATAGGTGTTAGAGAATGGATCATTTTGGATGGCATGGAGATCCTCGCAGGTCTAATGAACTCTAGAGAAATCAAAGTACGAGAGTTCCCCCAACTATAGTAGGATGGCCCGGGGTTTCCTCCGAAACTGGGATCAAACGGGGGTGGATACGGGTCTATCCCCTAATAGGAGTGGTGGTGAATGTTATGCACAGCCTTGCTACTTGAGGATAGTTGCGCATATGTGCTCTGCTGTGCAGTGATGGCTCTCTATAGATGTCGAGTCAATTCATCCACCTTCTTCTCAATGATAGAGACCTTATCCAAGCGACTGGCCTTGAGTCTCGTGTGCCCCTAGCATGTTTGTCAATGCGCGGGTGGTCGTCCGGTCGAACACACCCATAGATTCATTGTTCATGGAGTTCTCACACATGTTCTTGAGACTCTCCCAAACGGTATCTTCATGCTAACTTATGATGTTGCCACCACATGTTGCATTGAAAAATATACTGATATCCTCACGGAGACCCTGGTAAAAAGACTGGACTTGTTCCCATTTAGGAACTTCATGATGGGGGCATTTCCTCATGAGATCCAAGAAGCGATCCCATGCCTCATGAAGTGGTTCTCCCACATTTTGCATGAAGTGAGTGATCTGGTGACTCAATGCGATGGACCGACCAACTGGGAAGAATTTCTTCAGGAATTTCATTTAACCCCTTGGTGACCCCATGGTTAATCTGTATTTGCAATGTGATGTTAAAATTGCAAAATTAACCTTGTTTCCTTGTTTTCTCCTCAAATCAAAATTACAGAATTAACTTTGATTCCCTGTTCTCTTCTCAAATCAAAATGATACGGACTAGCCACATTTAGTCAGGTTTGAATGATAAAAGCTCCTACCTAATCATCTGAGGGTCACAACTCCGTATCATTTTAATTTGAGAAGAGAACAGGGAATCAAAGTTAATTCTGTAATTTTAACTACACATCACAGATTAACCACGAAGTCACTTAGGGGCTAACTGAAGGTCAATCAGTACAAAAATCTAAAAAGTGGCTCAACACTGATAGAAACGAGATTTCACTCATTTCAAGGGCGAAAACAGCACCAAAATCCTAATTATCAACCCACTTAAACTAAAGAGGTTCTGTTTAGGATAAAATTAATATAAATCTCCTAAAATTTATATAAAAATATTCTAAGAGGTTTGGTGCCCTTGGTTTGACCATCTGAACCCATTTTGACCAAGAATAGTGTTTCAGACAAGAATTCACCTTGATTTGGGCTTATGTGCAATTTGCGCAGTCAAACGTGGTCAAAATTCAAATCCAAGCTCACCATTATATTCTTTGGGTCCAAATTAGGTTAAGGCCAAAATTTGGGCCCAATCAAAGTCCATCTTGACCTAATTTGCATTTTAGCCGTTAAAAACTCTATTTCTTACATTTAATCCCTCAGGTTTCAATTTTATTATGATTGGGTCCCTAACTTTCTCGTCATTTTTTTACGAAAATGCCCCTTCTGCCATTGAAGGTCTGAACATGATCTTCCTACAACCGCACTGACTTCAATCTAGAATCTCTCCCTGTTTTGTCAGCCAAACACCTCCAAAATTAGACGGGATGATCGTCAGAAGATTCCCTACCATTTGAATACAATTCCAGATCCCAATTTGGACCCAAGAGCTTGGGAGAACTCTCAAAATCTAGTGGATTTTCCTTGTGATTTCCGCATGGATTTCGCACTGATTTCATGCGATTTGAGACCTGATCCTCGTCTATATAAGCTCCTCATGGCTCCAGCTCTCTCTTTAGTCAATTTCTGACTGGAAACACTCCTCCCTCTCCTCCTCTAGCTAGCTCCATAATCGGCTCCGGTGACTTTCTTCTCACCCTCTCCTCCGGCCAACTAATCGTCAACTTGGGAGGCCTATCCTCTCCCTCTCTTCTTCGCGCTCCTCACCCATCAAAGCTTGAGCGATTTCTAGCCCTTGTTCCTCGCTGATTCCTCCGCCAAGCTTCGTCGCCTTCCTCGTGTCCAGCCAGTCAATGCCAGATGCTCCATACCTCAATTCGCCCCAATAAAACCCCTGCTCTCTTCCTCTCCTTATCTAGAACACTTCTCGACCCTTAGATTCTAGGATCAAACACCACACCACACTCCTACTTCATCTTCTCCATGGCCAACACGAGCTCACGCTGGCACTACACTGCATGAAACCACCTAGCACGACCACCCACACCTCCCCTACACTTCACTGATCAAGAGCCCCAAAGAAATTTGGGGCTTTGACTACACTTCCACCCCATAGAGCACACACACCTCCGGTCACCTTCTCCGTCACCAACAAGCCTTCTCTGGCTTCCAACCTCCACCAAAACACCACTAGCACCTTCGCCAAGTCCATCGAAGCTTCTGAATGTGTTAATTCGGCCTGAGAGGCCATTCTCGTGGTTTCAGGTCTTTGCCGAATAGTTGCCGCCGCCACCGTCTTCTCTGACCTCGGCAGCACCACTCCAGCCACCATCCAACCAGTCGCTGACCTCAATAGACATGGCTCCAGGTCTTGAACCTCTCTAGGTCTTCAATCGAACATAAGCAGCAAAGCAGCAGCTCAATTCATCAACACCATCTGCTACAGTTCACGCAAAGCTTCGCGTAAAGGACAGATGTGGGATTAATCCCACATTGTGGACTTAGAGACCTGCAAAGACACATAAATTGAATATGTGCCAAGGGATCTTTGCCTCAGCACACGGGGTGAGGTCCAACTCAGCACACGTGTGCACTCCTTGCCAACGATCATGCCTGCAGGTTTGGACCCCTATACGCGACCCGATTACCTGACACTGTTCAGACCTGTATACCCAGGTCTGAGAGAGAGATCTGAGGAGAGGGAGGGGGTTCTGCACTGTGCCCTCGAGATTCGTGCCCCCCCCCCCCTCGCTCAGTACTTAGCTATTCTGCTTACCTCCTATGCCTTGTGCCTGAGAGGCTTACCTTGTGCTGCTGTGCTGCGTTGCCTTAGCCTTCTGTTGAGGTGTGAGATAAGGCGTTTGAGCCTTATACTGTCGTCTAACTTGGTGCTTGATTAGTTCTACTCATTGAATACTGTTGATACATCTGCTGACGTGGAAATTGCCATTAGTGGTTGCAGATTACTGTTGGATTATTTGAGTTGATTAAGAGCTTAATTTTAGAGTTAAAATTGGTGGTTCAAACCACCATTTTTAACTCGATCTCTTTGCATTTTGATACCTGATTTTCTAGATATTCTTCTAATATATATCGAGCAACATTTTTATTCTACTTGCATATTCTTCTCGATAATTATGATTAGTGATTAATTTTTTTATATTGGTCCCTACGAACGACCTCAGACTCATATTCTGTTTCTCGAGCTTACAAATTTAAATGATGTCTCGCTTTTGTTGACTGTACTACAACGCATATTTTAAAACTAGACGAAAGCGACACAACAATGGTGGAACGACTACGGAAGTCAGAAGGGAACGTATACAGATCCCTTGTCTCATGCGAGATGCCAAACAAGGATGAGATAGACTTACCCTTGCCAACAAGTCCAGACATGACTGATGAGAGCCTCATCATGAGCCATAACTAGCTCATTTTAACCTAATAAAGAGAATAAAAGCTCTACATGACTAAGAAGAGGGCTTAATTGGAGGAATAAGTGTTCTGAGAAGAAAACATGAAATAAAGGTTAAAACTATAATTTTACCACTGCAGTATATAAACGGGATTTCTTAGAGACAAAGTATAGGTCAAATGGTCTAAATGAGATAAAAAGTGGGTTGAATCAATCAGAAATGGTTCTTGTGCAATCTATGAATTAAATGACATTTGGTAACCATAAAACAGATCCTCTTAATTCAACAAGGTTCCGGTTAGGATAAAGATCAGGTAAACCCTCTAAAATACATGGAAAAATATCCCTTCGGGTTTAGAATATTCAATTTGGCCTTTGGAACTTAGTTTAACCTAGATTAGGGTCCTAACTCATCAATTGTCCTAATTTGGGTTTTTATGCAAAATTTCTAGTCAAACATGGTCAAACCTAAAATCCAACTTCACCATTGGATTCCTTAGGTCCAAATTAGGTTTGTACCAAAATTTGGACCTAAGGGGAGGTCATCTTGACCTATTTTGCAATTTAGTACACCCAATCACATTTTGGTCCCTATCTTTAGAAAACCATCACATAAACCCCCTAGCTTTATCGCTAATCTTACAATCATGTCCCTCCTCCATTAATCGGGAGGAATCCTTCTCCGGCGAGGAAGGCAAGGGGGATGCTCTCAGATCCCTCAGAGATCTCCTCCCAGAATTGGAAGGGAGATTCTCTGAGGAATCCCCTTCCATCTGAGCCCGATCATAATCTTTGATTCCTGTCCAATCTTTCATGCGAACGCACGAAAGATTTAGATCCCAACCACCTTCCTTCTCCGGCGAGATGACGGTGGCTTAAGGCTTGCCCTCTACGCACCAGAAGCTCGGCCAGCACCTATAAAAAGACCTCCGACCCTCTGCGAATCGATCAGACTTGTTTTGGCCGGATAATCCTTCAAATTTCATCTCTCCTCTCTCCGGCCAAGAAACCGCAAGCTCCAGTGATTACCTCTCCTTCTCGTCGCTTTGCTGCCATACCAGCAGCAGAGTCCACTTCGCCTCATCTTCTCGCGTCGCGCCGCACCAAGTGCACGCCTCCCTGACCTCCTCCTCGTCGCCATTATCTCCCTCAGGGTTGTCTTCTCCGATGACGGCACAAATGAGCCGTCTGACTCCGCTGCCCCCTTTCACTCCCAACAGTCCAGATAAGTTCCCCATCTTTCACTCTTTCATTTCCCTCACTTTATTTCACACAATTGCCCCTCGACCGTCCCTGTCCACCGCCACTTTCCTCATCTCCGGCCACCCTTCGGCGAGACGCTCTCGTCACTCCGCAGCCCCACACATCTAGTCGACCATCGCATAACCTCCGCCTCACCTCACTGAGTACCCTCCACTCATCCACAGTCTCGCTACACCACCACAATAACCCCCCGAACACACCCATCCGTCCGGCCACAGAGCGACCTAGGCACGCACGTCTAGGCCGCCCCGCAACCTACCACCTAGTGCTTCATCTTCGACGTGACACGGCGAAGGTCCCCCGATAATCTGATTAGGCCGCGAGGCTCTTTTTGTGTCAGACAGATTTCATGCTTCGATCGCCATTGGCGACAACTCGAGGAAGCTTCTTTCTTGCTCCAGGCCGCAGGACTGCAGGATTCCAGGTGCTGCAAGCTTGGGCAGGTCTTGTGAAGGCAGTCGACCCAGTGAGTGACGCCAACAGAGCCTGCAGTTGTGGGAATTGATGGGACGGTCTGTTGCGGGCGCGCGAGAGGAAGTAGTGGGCATTAGTCCCACATCGGTAAGTCACAACGCACGTATATCCTTTATATTGTTTTTGTGTTAAAGCCTCGTTGCCTCCAGTTACACTTGGGGTGAGGTCCCTCACCTTACCACTGTGTCTCGTCTGCGAGTTCACCACGCGGACTTGGCGCGACCTGACCCGACACTATCTTGAGCACTCCTCGCGCACCACACCCACGCCGGTGTGCCTGGACCCGGGCGCATGACCCGACCTGTTTACCCGACTCTAGGAGAGCGTGCTGAAGAGTGATATATAGAGAGAGAGACGCGCGGGAAGGGTAGGGGAGTAGGTTTTGCTGTGCGTGCTTTGTGTGCAGGATGCAGGGACTTAGCCGCTGCAAGCGGAGGAAGAAAGAAGGAAGGAGGCTCTGCCAAGGAAGAAAGGCAAGGCAGAAAAGAAGAGAGGCCAAAGGGAAATAGAAGGAAGAAGAAGAAGGAAGGAGGCTCTGCAGAGGAGAAAGAAGGGCAAGGCAGAGAAGAAGAAGCGAGGCCAAGGAGAACATAACTGAAGAAGAAGACAAGGGGCAGACAAAGATTCAAGAAGGCAAAGGAAAAGAAAAGGAAGACGAAAGAGAGAAGCCAGACCTTGGTCGCAAGAAGAAAAGAAATAATGAAGAGGAACAGAAGCAGCAAGGGAAGACTAGAAAAAGAGCTTTACTTTAAGACGTCTGATATTGTATCAGACGTCCATTTTTTTCCCCTTGAGCAATTTCTTTTTATATCGCTCTCATTGAACTAGTCATTTATTCTCATTTAAAAAGTTGTGTTCTCAAGTTTTGGAAATACTTAGATTGCTCCATGTGTTCGACCTCGGATACTCTGATTTTCAAGTTATAAATCTTTATTTGTTTTCGCGGAAAGTTCATCTATATTACAACGCAATAATTGTTAAAACACGATCTAGTCGTGTCAACAATGACCGCGCTACTTGTCGGAAAGAGGAGCTCTGAGAATAGTACCTCCTCATGCCTCGCCCAAAAAGAAGGATCGCATCAGCGTTGCAGAGCACTTGGAAGCTTCAATTGGGTAGGTGGGGCATTAATTATGCCCGATACCCCCTATTTATAGCCTCCGAAATGGGCGGTTCCCCCCCTTGCGGGCCATAAATTTAAAAAAAATAAGAAAATCCTGCGAGATATGGCGTGGATTTCAAAAGATACCACCTCAAGATAGAAATACTCGGTAATTATCACCAACATTAAATGTGCACGCACACATATCTTACGTCACAATAATACTAGTCACATTGCTGGCAAGTATGGTATTCGAGGCTCTTACACCTCATCATGATGGCAATTAATGCCCATCTTGTCACGCAAACAAGACAAAAAACAATCCCGCAGTGCTTGACCATCACTCGCGAAAGGTTTTTATGGGCCGACACACCTGAAAGCCGCCTCCTAAGGCTGACAGTAAAATAGGCGGACGTGCCTGAAAGGGGCCTCCTAAGGCTAGTGGTAACTAAGGCGAACGCGCCTGAAAGCTGCTTCCTAAGGCTGAAGTAACTCAAGCACACATGCCTAAAAGCCACCTCCTAAGGCCAACAGAAATTGGGGCATACACTCCCACGTTCCCACACTACAAATCTACCACTTAAGGCCGGGTAAAGTTACAAGCTCTACTTCATGGCAAATGCTCCTCCTACTTTAGGCAAAAAAGCTGGAAAATCATTTGGGAGCATCGTCTACTACGGAGCTTTCAGTATTTGAACTACTCTTTCAACAGCATCTGCTAGCTAGAGAGTAGGGGGCATATGATGTGGGGTGAAAAGTGCCCTCGGATTCAAAACTTCGCAGTAAGCTCGAGGACGAATGTAGCTACCCGAATAAGGAGTAAACAGGCGGATTCGACCCGGCCTGACCTACCTACGCCTAGGCGGATTCAGATCTGCCCACTTCTAGGCTATTCGGTTTGCCTGAGGACAGAAAGGCAGTGGGAAATGTCCATGACACCCACGTCGGCGGTAACGTTGGTGTTTCCACCATCAATAGTCTATCAAAGGACGTGCCCTAACAATAGACATGTCTTGACAGAAGATCCTACAACAAGATCTTTGTTCATCACTATAAATAGTGAAGAGAGGCCCTCGAGGCTCATCTTCAGGCAAT